>OY856410.1:412640705-414045705 GCA_963693085.1 Alisma plantago-aquatica
ATCACTAGTAGAGAGCGATTCCCATATTAATTCTAAAAATGACATATTTTTGAAGTAATATGTCTCCAAAGAGGACATATGACCGTCGACTACTTAAAAAAAATAATGTCTCCAACTAGGATATATTGCCCCAACAGAGTAATGCGTCTCCAATACAGACGTATTATTTTTTTTTATTTTGCTTTCATTTTTTATTATGATACCATTTATGTTATATATGTTAAACTGCTAAATGTCCATAATCTACTTCAACTTATATATATATTATTATATATTTAAAATAATACCTTCAATAATAAAAGAATATTACATTTCATTAATACATATTAACTATGAATATAAATAATAGTTTTAAAATTAATGGATACAACAATAATATTATATAATAAAATTTAAATTATAGAAATTAAGCATATGTATAAATATATCTATACTTTATTATATATATATATATATATATATATATATACAAATATATATATATAGTAAAATATAACACACACTGATACACTCATTAATGGATACAATAGTAATATTATATAGTAAAGGTTAAAATTATAGAAATAAAGCATATATATACTAATATAGTAAAATATAGCACACAATGATACACTCAATATGTATATAAATATATTGATTAAAGACATGATATATAATATAAAAAATTAAACATGTCAAATATGTAAAGTAAAATATACAAGAATGATAACATTAAATAATCAAAATAAAATGTATGATACATATGCTTTTAGAAGCTATGTATAAAAATCATAATTTATTTGAGTTTATTCAGATTATATTTATCTCTAAACTGAATAATAAGGTAAAAATATTACTAAGTGATTATGATTTTTGTCAAAATATATTTTTTTAACATAATATAAATAATATTCCATTATATATTCTAATTTTTCTATGCTTCATTTAAAATCATATGATTTTTCATTTCAATTACCTATTATTATCGTTCTTGAATATTTTATTTTATATAGTTGAATGTTTATATTTTTTATATTATGCAAATGTCGAGCCAGGTAAAGTAGTAATTTACATGTATCAAATGCACACCAATTATATAGATCAACATGGTACCCTGGCGCCGGTCATTCAAATAGAGAAAAAAGAGAAACCAATGTGAATGAGCGCACTGAGAACTGAAAATAGGAACACCGTAATAATGACGTTTGTTGAACATGAAGAAAGAGGTGCCTGAATAGAAGATATGCTGAACAAATGAATAATTTCATAAGGGAAACAAAATTTACTTGTATGACCAGAGTTTTGACCGAATGACGGACGATTATAAATCATTGAATTATCGTATGAGCGTGTGCACTCAAGTATAAGACCCCAAGTTGACATCGCGGTGAGGAATTCAGGTTGAGTATTTCTGGAAAGACATTGGTTGCAACTTCTAAAAAATGTGGACGGTGAGGTATCGTTTGAAGAACGAATTTGTGTGTGCAGATCTCGTAATGGTAGTTGGTTGGGGGCGGTGACATCATCCTTTTGTCAGGGAGAGAGAGAGTGAGCGTCGTTCCTGAGAATGTAGAGTGTGGAGAGAGGAGGTCAAGGGAGAGGGGACGGACTGAGGTCTTATGTCGATCCCTATGAGAGGTTTATTGCATTCTGAAAAGCCGAGTAGAGCAGGGATTTTGTGCGCACCACCGACTCAACCACCCATTTTGCATATTTTTTTCATATATATATAACGTGGTATAATATTTAAAAAATGAAGTAAAATAAAAAATAAAAGAAGTAATATCTCCCAATTACAGTATTGTTATGTTAGAAGTAATGCGTCCCACTTGGGGATGTATTGCGTTTTTAAAGTAGCAATACCTTCTATTTAGGGATGTATTGCCTCAAAACATGTCATTTTGAGAATTAATATATGAATAATGCTATATTAGTAATAAAAATAACAAAATATGATATTTAGCTTTTTTGGCCTACAAAATATACACAAATACCTAGAATAAGCAAGGAAATAGAACAAAATATACACCATGTACTTGACAATCTCTAACCGTGTTATATGTTCCTGAACCTATTCTAGTTCACCACAACTCTTTGTCAAACCCAGACAATTGGAAACAACGTTGTAGGGAACCATCCTGGCATCCTCAACGAAACCTTGTTAGCTTTTATAAAAACGTCTCCAAGAAGGGAGACTAAGTTGGGTTGAAACTGCACTCGAAAAAAGATGTTTTGGTTTGGATCAAACCCACGGGCACCGGATGGGCCATATTCTAACTTTTTTCTAAAAAGGGAACAATCATAAATACATTTTAGATTATATAATATAATTTTAAAATTGGTCCAAGTACAATATCTGTTGGTGGTCGAAAAAGACTCAGCATCAACCACACAATACTTACTGATAAACTCTTCCTTTTATAAAGTTCAAATTTATTTAGTGAGAGGTGATAAATGGCTAATTCCGTGAGGTTCTACAACTAATGGAGGCAATATGTATCCACACACACACACAAAGAAGTAGAAACCATAATCTAATTTTATTACATCCTCACAATCAACAATAATTACAATGAAAGTATAATGTAGAATACAATAGCCATCATGTATACAATAAAAACGTTGAATAATGACAAAGGATTATAATTATGTTCAAAACAAATATCACTATCTAAATCTTGTGTATAACTTTTTAACCATGGATGGTTTCCCATGTGTAGTATCGTTGAGTGCCCTATAAATCATGAAGATCATGGGATACCAGCAGCTCGTCATGGCGTGCATCCAGCAGTTGAGTGCCAAGTTCAAGCCTGATCCCAAGGCTATACATAAACGCGTTGAAGATCTCGTCACCAGGGATTTCCTTGAAAGGGACGCTGAGGATCCCAACATCTATAACTACGTGGTCTGATCATTGGCTGTCCTTGAAGAAACGTGCAACGCGTTACGCAGCCCTCGTTGGAAATGTACCTAATCTCTAGTCCTAGTTGGTAGATTTTTCTTCGCGTCATCCATTTACTTTTGTCTAGTAATTGTTTCTACGATTTCTTTTTATAGAGTTTGCATTACAAACTTAGCTATTTATCTACTTTTTTATTACAAATATGACGTGAGTAAGTCTAACTTAACATTCCATAGAACTGGATTTATTTACCCATTTGATTACCCACCTCATGAAAGTGAAATGATTCCACTCTCTTTACATTATCAAATTAGCATGAACCACGGTTAAGGTTTCAAGTATCTTTTGCTTGTGGCCTATGAAGGTTTCACCTTCTTTTGCATGACTATTCTACATATTTAGATTCATAGTGTGGGGACTAGTCGGTAAAACACTTAACATGTATATAGTGAAGAACTTCAATCTTGATTTTTTCATTTCTTTTCAATATAGTGTTGGAATCCCGTCGATCTCACTTCTAGTAAGTGTGTTGTTGATGTTGATATTCATAAGATATATATGTTGAAGAATGACTTCAATCTTGATATTTATGACAATATAATACTACAATGTCATCTCCACTTCCTTTGAGTGACTACTTTACGTATTTAGGATCATAAAGATGCACAAGTGATGTTGATGAAATGTATACCATATAGACTTCATTCATGATGCTTATTTAAAACGTGTACTAGAATCTCAATGCTACTCCTCACAAGGGATGCCGAGTTGGTTTGATATCCTGTATAGGAATATCATCATGATCACTTCTTGTAAGTGTGTCATTTATGTCTCACCACCACATGGACAACACACAATGAATGTAACCGGTTTTGTTTTTTATCTTGTGGGGGGTGGGGTGGTTTTCATATTTTTTCTTGACTTTTTATTTGTATTTTGTTTCACAAGCTATGCATAACTCATATTTGTAGAATATATCATGTGCATAGTGGATAAAGGACTTCCCAATGTATGCCATTTATATGACGAAAAATCTTACCTTTTTTCTTGACAAGAAGTCTATTTTAATTGAGTGTTTTCACTCCAACTTTTAGCCCATTCGATCCCATTGATGAATGAACAAAATCATGACAAATGTTAAATCAAAATGAATTCTAAATGTGTAAAGTTCAGATATGCAAACAAACTTTAAACTGGAAATGATTTGGTGACGAACTATGAGTGTAACCATAATCTCCAACATCTGGCTGAAAGTATCTAAAGGTCAACCCAGAATGGAGGAAGCAATATGAACATCTAAAAAATTTGTGAGCTACATCCCGTGCCAACAAATGATTCACCATGATACTCAACAAATTCGACCAACAACCAAAGTTATGACTAGATCCATGATCATTATAAAAAGAGATTTAATGATCAATACAGTTGACACTCATTGGAAGAACTAGTTGAAACAATCATATAAATATTCATGATTAGAGATTGTCTACACAAGTCTAGACATTCTAACTCCCACTAGTGGAAATGTTGTTAACTGGAACAAACATCCAATTAAAGGATGATTTGTTGCAGACTGCCTTTATTGGACATTGTCAGCCAGGCCCCATCCCGAGAGAGTTCCATGATTTGGTCACCTGGGAAGAGCGATTCAAGTCTAAATGCATGCTATGTGTGCAAAAGGTGAATCGTTATGTGATCCCTGATCACATTCAGGCTCTGATGCTATAACTAGCATACCTAAAGCCACGTGAGGATTGAGGTCAAGCGGGGTACCTACAAGGAGAATTCCCCACTTTGGGGGATGGAACCAACACATGAGTTGGTCTTTGATCTAGACAGTTTAACCTAAGTTGAGACTTGGAAGGCGCGACACTCACTTATCACCTTTCCTGCTACCACTAGCTCCACCAAATTCTAAGTTTACTTTCCCGAGAGCCTCTAGAAGGAGGGGCACGTTGTAGGCATGTGCCGCATGTTTCCCTCTTTGATGAAGTCAACCAGACCATTTTTAAATGCCTCCTAAAAGACTTCAAAGTGAGGGGAATATGGCAAGAAAATGTGGAGTTTCTCAGTTTGACCAAGTCATCATGATTGTGTTCAAAATGCATGTGGAAGACTCTAGAAGGAGGTTGGTTGCATAGCCCTAGACCTGTAAATGGATATATGGAATCCGCACATTCAATCTAGACTAGAATTCAAAATTTTGATAAAAAAATATGACATCCATAGAATTCGGATCGGATTTCAAATATTGAATTTTGGATCAAAAATTGAATATCATTGTATCTGCTAAAAAAATGAATTTGACAAATACATACATATGGTATTGAATATATAATATTTATATATAACAATATTATAATATAGACACTTTATCATATCTTTAATGTAGTATCAATATTTTCTGTATATAATATATTTAATATCATTAAATGTATGATTTTTAGTTTTAATCGGATATATATCCAAATTTAGATATCATTTGTTCGGATCGGATTCAAATGTTAACATATGATATCCATCGGATATCAGACCGGATATCATATTGAACATTTTTCTTAGATTTAGATATCAGATATAGCAGTATCCACTCTATATTCAACCAGTTTTAGGTCTACTTAGACCTCACTTAGCTACCTCCCGATTGACTTTGGATTAAGAGAGGCTACCCTCTAAACTCTAATGATAGGTACCCCAACACCTATATATATGGATCCCCACTACCATTTATTGGGCCTAGCCATCAAGACCTGTAAAGATGCCTTAGGAGAGCTGTGTGAAAGGCTATCAACCTAAGATATTGGTTGGAAACTCATTGATAAAGGATAACACCAATTTCCAACCCTTATGCTACCCTTTTGAGTTCCAAACACCGTGTTGTATCCATACCTACCCTTCAGGTGTCAATGCTAAATAGTTTAGGTATAACAACTACGTAGATATCCCTATCCTCCTTCCAACTGTTCAATGGGTTGTTGATATGAGCATTGTAGGTTGATGCTCCTGGATACTATATTTATGTATCAAATGTCTCTTCTATATGTTATTTTTTCTTTCTACTTTTGCACCCTCTCTTGTTCCCCCTTTTCTACCCCCAAAGACATGATGATATGAACAAGCATAGGCTAATGATTCTAAATATTGTATTATTTTATTAATATTTCTTATACAAGTTGTTTTCTTGTCATTTTGCACCTTTTTTGCACACATAAGCCTTGCTTATAAAACAAAAGTTAACGAACATTGTTAGGATTTGCAATATTGAAAGGGTGTCATGGAGGTGTCTGCCACCTTCACACACATAACCTAATTCCTTACTCATTCTTTTGTTGATCTTTTTATTTATCCAATCACTTTATAGATCCACTTAACAAAGTTTCCCTCATTTCCCCAACATACTTGGTGGCAACTCTTTTCCCTTTTGCCAACCTCTCAATTGACGTTTGTCAAAAATTATTGAGGTATTGATGAGATATCATGACAAAAACCATGGTGATGAGTTTGTTTGGGATTCAACATCATAGTATCTAGACATTTAGATGAGGTCTAGATTTTATTTTTGATATTTTTGTTAAAGAAGTGTGATGTATGTGTGCTCCATAAGGACTTTTCCTTTAGATCTAGGTTCTCATCAACGAATATGTCATTTTGTTGCATACATCTTCTTGAATGTATGACCTAAAGATATAGGAAGTGTGATTGGGACCATGATCAGATTCATTACTTGGTGATTGTGTGGCCTAGTCCCCATGGATCATTGGCTACCTACACATTCAAGGAGTATCCGACAAACACTCATTATCCCCTTTCCTCAAATGTTATTAGGAAATTATGAGAGCAGTTGACGAATTGAAATGGTTACATATCCAAGAAAAAGGATGAATAATTGTATGAAAGTGCTCACCTAGAGGCCATGATGGTCATACTTTATTTCATTTCATCTTCTAGGTGATACATCTTTGTTACACATCTCCCCTCCCATATCCTTCAAATTATATATTGTCACAACCATCGAGGTTTACTTGTGTCCTTTCTTTTCTTTCATTTATATCTTTCCTTCTATTACTTGGAAGTTATTTTTGCTATACCTTCTAAAAATATTTATATCCAAAGAAAAAAGAAGAAAACAATACATAAGATAAGATCTTGAACATTTGATAGAGTATGCCCCATCCCTACTTCATATAAACAAAAAAATTACATAATTGTTAATTATCGTGCTTATGAGAATTTATGTAGGGCTTCAATTATTTGATATTTAATTATTTTGTAGGAGGCTTATCGAAAAATATTTCTTAACAAAAATTCTAAAGGAAGTTATGATAATATTGTGCACTTTTTCTTTTATGTTAAATTTCTTGTGAGCTTGAACACACTCACATCACCATATTGAACGTTTAGTTTTGGGTTTTGATGATCTAAACATCCCACACACTCTCTCTCCTTCTGATGCTGACAAGTTTGGCAGCACAACACTCAATGCTATGTAGACCAAAAGACACCAGGATATAAGTAGTGACATGTAACCCACATCAGTGATATAATCCTTAGCCTCGAACATGCCCATTTAAAGGAGCGGGACCCGGGAGGGACCACTCCTTACATAAATTAAAGGAAATAATTGCAAAATACCCCAACAAATCACAAATATGAAATAAAGACATTCAAATAGTTTGGTTCACAATATTTCTTTAAACATAATGATAACAAGAATATAGTTTGTGGCAATAGAAATAAAAACCTAACTATTATAGAATTTCATTATTTCAAATTAACATTTAGCCTTATAGGAAAAGTGTAAATTAAGATTCTAATTATCATGATCATATTGTGGTGAGCATCTATCCCATCTCAGAACTCATCCTTGTACTTGGTCTTGAGTAAAGTCATCTTTGTTCTGAACCTCTGGCTGATCTAACTCTAGGTGGGTTGAAGATAACACCCTAAAAAAAGGAAATCAAAAGGAAGTACGTCAACAAATGATGAGTATGAACAAAGTAAAATAATCAGGAATTAATTAAAGTGAGGGAAGATTTCAAATAAAGTGATGTCAATAATGAGATATCCAGAGTGAATGGTTTGTTAAAAATATTTAACATGTCTAAAAGATGAGGCAATCATTTATAAGAATATGTTAATAAAATGTTTCTTGTCGTACTCAGGTCAACATAATCTCAAAGATAAATAGTTGCTTGGTGATAAATAAATATTGACTAGCATATACTGGGAAGTAGGTTAGGAACCCACATGTATTCTGTACCCAAGGGTAGGAGGACTAAAAGCTTAGTGCCAAACAAATATAGTATTTTGTAGGGGAATATAACCCATTACATGTCAAGGGAATAAAACCATGTGCCCAATATCATATGTGGTAGGGGATTAGGACCCAATGCCTGGTAGGGGAATAGATCCAATGCCTATAAACAATATAAATGGTAGGCAAATAAAACCCAATGCCTATATGGTGTCACTACTTCTATTTATGACTAGTTGTCCACTCATGCAAATAGGGGAAAGAATGGAGTATAATTATTTTCATGCAAAGGATAAGAAAATCATGTTTACATCAAATGGGATCAAAAGACCTAATCATTGGTAAGATAAGGTTAGAAGACTATCAATGTGGTATCATCATTTAGAAATAAGGAAAATATTAACAAGGAAGAGGAATTTCACAAGGTAATAGGATTGTCCACAATTTAGTCAATGCCTCATATGGTAAAGAGATATTTAGTCATAATGTTATGCCCAACATAAACACGATAGACATGCATACCTTGACTTGAGTATTAAGTCAGAGATTGGATCGTAACCGTTCAAATTTATATCCAACTCAACCTATATATAGGATTAGGTCCATGAATTAGGGTTTAAGTTCTAATATAGAAGTATTGTTGAAACCCTATAAATCCAAATCCATCAAAAAAGTTTTGGACTGACTCTTGTTAAAGACCCTATATTGAGTCCAGAGTTTCATAATTATATTTGACTCAAATTTACAACTTTATTAATCATGATGTTATCTTTAGTTACCATTAAGATTATAAGTGAAAGAAAAACCCTAAAATTCAAATATTTGACAGAACCTAGATTGGCCCATGATCATCTTAAAGAGAGGGTCTAAGATTACTGATCATTGATTTGACTCCAAGATCTCAAGTTTGCCCTTTAAAATATCTCTTCAATTATTGATGTGATATTATTAAGGTTTAAAGCCCTAGAAATAAATTCTTTAAAACTTGTGAACTTAGCAATGAAAACTATACCAAAAGACAAAGAAAATTCTCAGGATTCTAAAACATATTTTTTGTTGTAATTTTTTGATAATTAGAGAAATAGTTATGATTTTTTGAAGGTCTAACCAATAAAAAACAAATAATTCCACATCACCAGGTAATACTTGGTTTTGAGGGTCAGACCTATCGAGTTGGACCAATCACATACAGCCAACTGACCAGGTCCATCACCATCACGACGTGTGTGAAAACCAAAATTCGTTTGATGAAAGTACCACACTACCTTTGGTGAGAAAATAAGAAAAAGAAACACGATGAGGGAAAAACATGAAAACCCCAAGGGAGTCACCCCCTTCATCCAACGCATGCCATAACTACTGTGCAAGGAGCATCTTGGCCAAGGAAATTGGGGAAAACCTTGTATGGTATGTCGATTCAAAGGTGCAAAAATGAAGGGCAAAGATCCATGGACTTACCCCTAGACACGATTGGAGTCTCGTGAAGCCAGTTGCTGGTGTGAGGAGCCACAAGATCAAGACTAAAAACCAAATTAGCAGTAATCAAGAAGGATATGTGCAAGGAAATTAGTAGATGATATTGTTGCGGCGGGGTGAGGCAGAGATGAGGGTACAATCCCCCATATATATACCCATGTTCTAGGGTTCCTACTCACTGGTGGTGAGAACCAATGACCAAATGAATTGGAAAAATCTAGGATTCTCAATGAGGGTTCTCAAACAAGGTAGCAACTGGTGCGGCTTCATTCTACAAATTCATTGGTGAAGAAAAATTGAGAAAAGATAGATTGTGGCGAGAGAAATCCTCAATTTTCAGAGGAGTTCACATGTGTTTTGTTTCCCAATTTGGCTCAACGTAGAAGACATGTTTCTATTCATCTGATTGTGAATCTAACAACGAGAAATGCCATTGACTAAAATATGTAAATAAATTGTGACATTAATGCTTGTCAAATCAAAATTGAATGAAGTGTTGCATTTATCAATTCCTTTTCTTCTCCTTTTAAGTTGGTTGAGTAAATGTTATTCAAATAAATTGAAATTTGGTGATTAAGGTAATAAGGACTCAAAGAATCTGACTTTGGGGTTATTTTTTCCTTTTAGAAAACATTAATATGTGAATCACACATTTTGAGGGAAAGTGCATTTTCTTCATATAAATGCATTCCTTTATTATTTATTAACCAAAATTTATATGTAACTCTCTATTAACCTAACTTAACCACGTGAAAAATTTAGAAGGATAATTTTAAACTTAGATGCCTTAATTTGATAATTTTGCCAACTTACCCCGAACTAGTGCATTTCCCTTATTTCCTATATAAAGCCTTTACATAAGTGTGTTATCAGTTAAAGCTTTTATATTTGAATGTTTCTATTCTCCTAATGCACTCCAATATAATAAGAGGATTTCAAATTCAAAGATTTAAAGAAAAAGGAGTAAAAGGCAATAATTACCTAAATTCGAGTACATGACAACTCAACTTCCCTTAAAGAGGATTTTGTCCCCGAAACCCAGATGACCTAGATATGAGGGCTCATAGGTTATATATTGATTGAGGTTGCCTGTATTGGGAGTTTAATTTTGTTGATGCAACACATCCTTAAGGATGCCATATACATCTACACTAGGTGGCCCACCTAGAAAGTCTACTATGGTACCCTACTTATTTCAAATGTTTTAGTTTGATTATTATCCCAAGAGTTTGGTAACATGTTTTTTTAATATCAAGTCTTTTAAAAACCTTCCTAGAGAAAGATATCCTAAAACTCAACTAGTAGCTCTATATGGGTAGCATGTGGTATGACAACTATGTTCTAGTAGATCTTTTCTAATTCAAAATATCAATAGACCTAATAGGTTAGAGTTTTAATCTTAAATGGTACTCAACCATCCAAACCCTACATGGAAGTGACTTGGTTTTTGAAAACATCGATAAATTCTAAAACTCTTCTTTTGTGCATGTAAGATAAATACGTATATATATAAATATAGAATATCATTGGAAAATCTACCACATGAATCTAAAAATTGGTGCCAAAATCAATAAAAGCTAAGTCACTAACCATAACTTTCAAAATAACTATTATATTATAGTCAAACTCAAAGAGGTGTCTACAACCAACGAGTGTCTCAAGAAGATCCAGAAAAACCAATTATCTACTAGTAACTCTTGAGAGCATATACAAATTTTCATATGATCCTTATAGATGTTGCTTTGCTTCTATACTCCAATGCAAACAATCATAAACTGGTTCACAATAAAGGTACTTGCATAAGAAAATAATATTGTTTCATGTTACCTTCATGTACTTCCTGACTGCCTCCAACATGCATAGCTTCTAATGCAAAAGATCGACATGCACATCTCTTAATAGGAGATCCCCTATGATTGTAAAGGTTGTTCCGCGGGGGTTGATGTGGCAACTGTGACAGAACTTGGTGTTTCTGAAGCTGAGGGCATTCTGGTCGAATATGCCCATGTTGATAGTATTGGTGACAGGTAGGATTCTAGTCGCCATTCTGGGTTGTACACTTTCCCGGAGGATGGTGTCGATGGCATCGATTACACCTGGAAGGTCTTTGTTCTTCTCTAGCATTCTTGCGTTTGTTCGTGTTCTCATTATGTGTTGGGGTCTGAAACCTGGATATGTCTCAATAGATAAGGCTTTATCAACCATCTACTGGAAGGTGAGGGGGAGTTGTGGGACTAGGGCATGACCCACATGATAATTGAGTCCTTGAAAGAATAGGTCGACCCTTCAATCTTCACTCAAACCAGTAGCATAATGTCAAGCAGTAGGAATTTTTGCACAATGTGGGAACAAATAAGGAACCTTGCTTTAGCTGTAGAATTCGACTTACTTCTTAACAACAACAATTCAAATATATTTCCCATTAAATAGTGCCAAAAATTGTTTTCAGGTCAAAGTGGAGATGTCACAAGCATGTGTGATCCCGTTCCACCTAGCATGCGCTAGTCCATCCAACACATAAAAGGAAAACTTGACCTTCTAGTAAGGGGAACATTCCATACCATCAAAAGTACGCTCGATTGCTAAAACCCAGTCATCGACCTTATTGAATATCTCTAGTTCTCCTTCCCCCTTTAAGTAGGGCGGTTGCATTTTCTTAAAATCAGTTAGTGTGTACTCCTTTGACTTATCAGCCACAAGAGGGGTGCTCAACTTTCCCACCATAGTAGTGGTGAGAAACTATCATGGGAAGGCTAGCTCTTGCTCAAGGTTGATATCAATCGAAGTAGGGGTGGTTGTGTCACCAACCCCATGAGCAGAGTTAGGGTTGCCTCTAGAATGGGGATCCATGCCAAAGTGAGGGTTCTCTGGTGTGGAGAATCTATTTAAAATGTCAGACTGAGGGGTAGCATTAGTGTCACCAAACTAGTTAGTCTTTCTGAAACATTGGAATAACTTTTAAGGGAAAGGGTTCCAAGGATGAATTGCCAAAATAGTTAGATTTCTAAGCACGATTATTCTTTGATCCCATTCTGTAAGGAGTGAGACCCAAGAGGGACCACTCCTTACATAAATTAAAGGAAATAATTGCAAAATACCCTAATGGATCACAAATATGAAACAAAGCCATTCAAATAATGGGGGTTCACAATATATCTTTAAACAAAATGATAACATGAACATAGTTTGTTGAAGAGGAAATAAAAATCTAATTATTATGTAATTTCATTATTTCATCCTAACATTGAGCCTTATAGGCAAGGTCTAAATTAAAATTCTAATTATTAGGATCATATTGGGGTGAGAAATCTTCCCATCTTAGAAGTCATATGTGTACTTGATCTTGAGCAAAGTACTCTCCTCCCTGAACCTCAGGATAATCTAAGTTTGGGTGGGTTGAAAGACAACACCCAGGAAAAAGGAAATCAAAAGGAAGTACTCCAAAAAATGTTGAGTACACACAAAATAAAAAAATTGGGCATCAACTAAAGTGAGGGAAGATCTGAAATAAAGATATGTCAATAATGAGTATCCAAAGTGGAGGGTTTCCAAAAAAGATTTAACATGTCCACAAGATGAGGCAATCATTAATAAGGATATGATTAATAAAATGTTTCTTGCCATACTCACATCAACATAAGCACAAAGATAAATAGTTTCATGGTGACAAATAAACACTTACTAGAATATACTCGAAAGTAGGGTAGGAACCCATATGTATTCCATACCAAAGGGAAGGGGGAATAAAACCTCAGTGCCACAAATATAGTAGTTTGTAGGGGAATATAACCCAATGCATGGCAGGGGAATAAAACCCAGTGCCCAATATCATATGTGGCAGGGGAATAGGACCCAGTTCCTAGCAGGGGAATAAGACTTAATGCCTATAAACAATATGAATGGCAGGGGAATAAAACCAAATGCCTATATGGTGCCACTACTTCTATTTATGACTAGTTGTCCATGCATGCAAATAGGACAAACAACAATGAAGTACAATTCTTTTCATGCAAAGGATAATAATATCACGTTTACAACAAATGGGGTTAAAGGACCCTAATATTTGATTAGATAAGGTCAGAAGACCATCAATGTGGTATCATCATTTACAAATTTGGAAAATATTAACAAGAGTACTTTCACAAGGTCACAGGATTGTGCACAATTTAGTCAATGGCTCATATGGTAAAGAGATATTTACTCATGATATTATGCCCAATTTAAATAGGATAGATGTACATACCCTGACTTGAGTATTAAGTTAGAGATTGGAACCTAACCCTCCAAGTCTATAGTCAACTCAACTACATATAGGATTAGGTCCATCAATTAGGATTTAAGTTCTAACATAGATGTATTTTTAAAACCTTAGAAATCCAAATCCATCGGCAAAACCCTAGGTTGGCTCTTATTTAAGACTTTATATTGAGTCCAGAGTTTCTTAATGATATTCTACTCAAAATTACAACTTTATTAATCATGATGTTATCTTTATTAACTGTTAAGATAATAAGTGAAAGAAAATCCCTAAAATCTGATTCTTTGAAAAAAACCTAGATTGGCTCTTGATTTTATCTCAAAGAGAGGGTCCCATATTATTGATTGTGGATTTGATTCCAAGATCTCAACTTTTCCCTTTAAAATTTCTCTTAAGTTATTGATGTGACATTATGAATTTCAAAACCCTAAAAATCAATTCTTGAAAACTTGTGAACCAGGTGATGAAAACTATACCAAAAGGTAGAGAAAATTCTCATGATTCGAAAATAATTTTTTTTGTAATTTTTGGATAATCATAGAGAAAGTTATGAATTTTTGATGTTCTAGGAAATTATAAAATCAAATAATTACACATCACCTGATAATACTTGGTTTAGAGGGTCAGTCCCACTGATTTGGGCCAATCACAGATGGCTAAATAGCCAGGTCAATTACCAATGCGGTGCACGGAAAAAAATCCATTAAATGAAAGTATCGAACCGCCCTTGATGAGAAAATAAGAAAAGAAATAAGGAGAGGGAAAAACATGAAAAACTAGGGGAGTCACCCCTTCCTCTAGCACACACCATGTTTACTGTGTGAGGAGCATCTTGACGAAGGAAAATTGGAGAAAACCTCATATGGTGACAATCCGCCAATTCAAAGGTGCAAAAAAAGGGCAAAGGTCCACATACTTACCCCTAGACGCGATTGGAGTCCGGTGAAGCTTGCAACTGGTGCAGGGAGCTGCAAGCTCAGGCGTTAAAAACTAGATCGAGGGTGGTGAAAAAGGAGGTGTGTAAGGAAATCAACAGAGGAAATTGTTGCAGTGGGGTGCGGTGGACTTGAGGGTACAATCCCCCATATATATTCCCATGTTCTAGGGTTCCTACCCGCTGGCCGTGAGAACTTGTGCCTAAAGGAATTTGGGAAATTTCAAATTCTTGATGAGGATTCTTGAATAAGGAATCAACTGATGTGGCTTTGTTCTACAAATTCAATGGCAAAGAAAAATTGAGAAAAGATAGATTGTGGCGAGAGAAAACCTCGATTTTAATAGGAGTTCACATGTGTCTGGCTTGCCGTTTTGGCTCGGAAAGAAGACAAGTTTCTGTCCATCTGATTGTGAATACAATGGAGAGAAATGCATGCATCATTGTTTGAAAGATGTAGATAAATCTTGACATTAATGCTTGCCAAATCAAAATCGAATAAAGTGATGCATTTATCAATTCCTTTTCTTCTCCTTTTAAATTGGGTGAGTAAATATTATTCAAATAAAGTGAAATTTGGTGAGTAAGGTAATAAGGACTCAAATAATCTGATTTTGGGATTATTTGTGCCTTTTGGAAAACTTTAATATGTGAATCACTCTTTTTTAGGGAAAGTGTATTTTCTTCATATAAATGCACTCCTTTATTATTTATTAACAAAATTTTGTATGTAACTCTCTATTAACCTAACCTAACCACAGAAAAAATTTAGAAGGATAATTTTAAGCTTGAATGCCTTAATTTGATAATTTTTCTCAATTAACCCCAATTAGTGCATTTCTTTTATATAAAGGTATTTAAGTAAGTGTGTTATTGGTTAAAACTCTTATATTTTAAAGTTTCTATTCTCCTAATGCACTCCAATTTAATAAGGGGAGTTCAAATTAAAAGATTTAAATAAGAAGGAGTAAAAGGAAATAATTGCCTAAATTTGAGTACGCTACACCCATTCCCTCCTACTAGCGACTCATTGTGGTCATCGTGATCATGAGGTATATTAATGGTGTATAGAGTGGTACCTGAGAATGATTCCACTCCTTTATTGAGGAATAATTCCATTCAATCAAAACACACTCATATGTATGATGAAATAGATATATCTAATTACTCAAGTATGATATGTTAAACAAAGTCATTGTATAGAGATAAAAAGATTAAGTATTTAGAAAGTTACAATATTCCACATAAAAATGTTCCTCACCATAAAGGTGATAAAAAGGGATACATATAAAAGGACCAATGCAGATGATAACCTTTGTGTCTTAGCTATCCTTCAAAGTACATAGTCATGGTTCAAGTTTCCCTTGAGTCATCATTCTATACAACACCTATATCTGGGTGGTTTGGGAACAACACCCAGAATAGGAGCAATACCCTAAATAGAAAGCAACATGTATGCATTAGATGCTACTGAATACGTTCATAATAACAAATTTTCACATTATTGGATAGGAAGTAAAAAAAGGGGGCTTCACATGAAAAATGGGGATATCATCCTGTAGGCAAATCTAATAAATTAAAAAAGAGAATGAGTCATTTATGAGTAAGATAAATAAGGTATCATAATTTATATTACCAACATCAAATGCTTAATTTCACAAATAATACAATTGCATGCAAATATGAGATGGACTAAGATACCTAAAATAGGTCCATAACACCATTGGATCATGGCCTAAATATTAGCATGGAAGCAGACACACTAGGTAGGAAATGTGCGCCACATAAATAAATGATTGTGCCTATAAAGAACAACTATAGATATTAAGTCTAACACCAAGCATGCTCAATTGAGTAGAAAGACATATGGTTCAATCGTTATCCTTTCATAAATAAAAAGATAAGTGGGGCCATCGACACAATAAAAAAAATATGTTCAACATATTCAATGAAATTAAAGAATAACAATTTAGGAATCATGAATTTCTAATTGAATAATTAGCCAAATCAATAAAAAGGATGATTGTTTGATTATAGAAAATGTGGGTTTAAAATAATAAGAAGGCCCAAATTAATGTAGAAGGTTCATACACATGATCTTCATGGATAATTGTTAACTCAATAGATATACTTGGTTCACAAAGTTAGGTGTTCATACTAGGAACATATTAGACATGTTATTCTAAATAGTAATGAATGTGTATACACATTTTTAGTGCATATATTATAGTTTTGATAACATAATACCATATAAGGGTTTTTATTCTAATGAAGTGAATATATGATCAAATAGATATCTATTTCAGATCTAGTATCCATCATCACATAGGTCTAAGTATGTATATGCTACACATATATATGAATGTAATAATATGCATTCCTCTAATTTCAATTTGATAATTTCTTCATCTTTGTGGAGATCATACAGTTCAAATGTAGTCAGCTAGAGTCAATTATATTGTGTTACTATGTTGGTATGAGTATGCTTATAAGATCCATTTGTAGTTTGAGATACCATGAATTGTGCTTTTACATATTTGTGTATTTAAGGTTTTCAATTAAATTGTTACAAGCTTTAGGGTGGTGTTTCAATTAGGTTAGATATTATCATGTTGAACATGTTCTATTTTTTATATAATTTTATTTTCATATTTGTTTGAATTGTTTTCTTGAAAATGGATACTAAATGCTTTCACCAAAATGACATGGCCTTTAACTACAAAAAAATTATAGCAAAACCATCAAATTTTGTAGCTAAAAGCTTTAGCTACATTTATCCTTACATTTAAAATATGAAGCTAATACATGTGCATCTAATTATTTTTACTACATCTTTTAAAAATGTAGTTAAATATTCATTTAGCTATAAATTCATATGTAACCCTACTTCTAGCAAAAAATTGTCTTTACACATACAATTGTAGTTGTAATTGTAGCTATTATATTAATACATTTGTATATGTAGTTGAGACATGTAGGGGGGAATAACACTTATTGCATTGTATATGTAGTTCATGTGTAGGTAAAAGTGTCACTTACTACAAATGTAAATGTAGTTGATGTATAGTAAAAGACATCATGTACAACACATACATATGTAGTCAGATAATGTATCCACTCAGTAACTTTCCAATACAATTTTTTTTAGAAAAATGAAGAAATCAATATTAAACCACATAAAGTGGTACTTATAATGTCAATAATCATACTCTTATTTATATTTAAATAATGAGTACATATGGGTAGGACATTAATGTTTCCCCACTACAAAAAAAGTATGATTTAACTACAATTATTTTACCTACACATATTTTATATGTAGTTAAGAATGTTTCTCGCTACAAAATGTGTGCATGTACCTAAGAAAACTATAGCTATTTATACATGACCATATTACCTACATAATGTACGTTATATGTTCAAAATTTTAAATAACAAAATGTGTAAAACAGTTCGCTTGGCGCGAGATAATTCCCTTGTCCTCTCATTTCAAGTTTTTGCCCTCGGATCTCCTTTGTATTTTCACTCTCGGCTCTCCTTTGTATTTCCGCCCTCTTCTCTCCTTTGTATCTCCGCCATCCCCAAATCACGAACTTCTAATCTCACCCTCTCCTCCCAAATCTTGCCTCGCATCGACATTCCCCCTCGCTACCTAGATGCCTCCTATGGTACCGGCGAGAGGTGGATGAGGAGGCGAAGGACGGGCGGGGCGGCGCCGACGTCCCATGGGGGCGAGGTCTCCCGGCTGAACCGGGTCTTGCGCAGGGCAAGGAAGGAGTCGAGCATTCAATTCAGGCAAAACGATAATCCCATTCATTCATTAAGGTCCCTATTTAACATAGTGCCCCATTACTTGGGTGACACGGCTCACGCACAAGGCGTGACTACACTGGCCTACAGGCCCCGGTGCTGCGCTGTTGTCAGATGCGCAGAGGTGGTCTCTTCTGTATTGCTGGTCTGGCGTGTATCATCCTATCTGTCTGGTGAAGATACATTTTCTTTTCCTAAATGAGCTGGGTGAAGCACGACGCGAGAAAAGGCATCCTGTCAGAGAACCATGTTGAGATCCAAGCGACCAAGACAAAGACAAAGTACATCGATGATTCTAGGATGAGAACGATCCAGCAATCACATAAAAATAGGCATCACATGTCTGTACATGAATCATCTGTTCCATGTCGACTTCCGTGAATCACAAAGGTGCCACATTTTTTTATAAATTTTATTCAAAGTTAGTTGCTCGACACTCTTTCAATTTATATAGCTTGACTATATATACATGCTAAAAAGGATAATTCCTTGGTGAAACCCCATGCTCAACATTCTTTCAGTTAATTCTTGCTAAGTGTCATACCCAACACACTGCATATGTTCTCGATAGACAAGGAGTGCACATGTTGGGCTTTGAAATAACTTCATATAAAGGTGTGAGATTACCATTGCCCGAGTTGACAACTCTCTTCTCTGGATTGTCGACGGTAGTAAAAGAACATAATAGCTTAATGCCAACAGTTTTCATTTTTGTGTTGTCAGTCGTTCTTGCGATTGCCACTGTATTCTTTAACAACTCATATCTTCATTTTCCAGATACGTCTTAACAAGTGGGTATTGCTCCTGATGTACGCACTGGAGTACCGTGTTCAGAATGGCTAAAAAGAAAAGTGTAATGCTACTTAGTTGGACAACCATAAGGAGCATACGGAGCTGGCCTTGATGAGACTACTATGACACCTTTTCTACTAATGTTGTCTTGAGCTCTTTGTGCTTCTTCTTATTGATCAATGATGAAGGTACTATCGTGATTCATTTAATGCATAAACTATTATAGAATTCACTTGTTTAACACATTTGTGTCCTCAAGTTTGAGAAAATGATTGGCTGGACCCATAAGCATATCCTTACATCATTGACAATGGTCAATGAACAAACTTGAGTCATCTCCTCATCATTTCTTTGATTTTTATCAGCTCCCTTACTAAAATAGACTCCCAACTAGATTTGTTACCTACACAATCCAAAGTACCACATGCAATTAGAAATATATATTTTTTTTTTCTTAAGTATGAATATAGATCTAGAACGTAATGCTATCAATTATAACCTTCAAGTTCGAAATTTATTAATATGTATTAGTTTTCTGATCAAGAACAAACGATAAAGATGTAATAATCCAATCTTTTTATACTCTGCAAACAGTGGACAATCAACATTGAATGTTGATACTAGTGAAGTCTGGGATTCTTCTAGTGCTGCATCAATGACAAAGATGCAGCTGTAAGTTCTTGTTAAATTCAGCTAACAATGATCTATTTTTCCATACACAACACATAATTCTCTAATTTGTTTTTATTTGATCATTAGCACATACATGCAATAGATTAATTTTTGTATACTTAAGCTCCTGTCGAACTTTGTTTAGGTAGGTTGATGTTTGAGTGCAAAAATGAAATGTGTTTTTAATTTGGAACATATTGTTCACAGGGTGAAATTCTTAGCATCCAGGTGTACCAACTGCTAGTTGAATTGAACTAATTTGACTGGATCTTCATTAGTCAATGAATGTAATATTTGTAGATTTTAACACTTTCAATTCATTTGTCTATTTATTCTGGGGATATTTTATACACCTGATTTGTAGACGTAATCAAGTACAACTATCATGCAGGCATGCTATATAAGTTACTCATGTTAGCATGTTACACAAGTTTAGAAATGTTTCAAATTTTACTTGACCAAAAAAGATATATGTACACAGTCTTAACCAATTACTGTTCTTTACGAATTCATTGAGGAATGTACTGAACACGTCATGTTAAGTTGTGAATTCTCTAAACATATATGGAAGAAGCTAATGTTTTCCTCCTTTGAAGTACCCCTATAATAGTAATGATCTACTGAGCTTTAACAGAAGAAACAAAAATATATATCTCAGTATTATACATTGCTATCTTTTTTGGTCTGCTATTATACATTGCTATCTTGGATAAGGCAATGGTTTTTTGCACAATTCCAGCAGATACACCAGAGTCTGGACTAATTTTGTGAGTTTATATGGTGTTGATATTCTTTACTAGTTTTATGTTATAATTATATAGAGATATAACATGCATTTTAAATTCTCAATATGTTGTCAGGATGAAACTGAACTGCCTTCTATATATTATGGAATTGCATCATCTACATTACACTAAAAGAACTTGTTAAAATTTCATATCACAAACAAGCTAGCCTTGCATCATGTTCACATTGAGAATGAAGACAATCCATAGGTTATTGTGTTGATTGAGGTGTGATTTTTTTTGATGCCTTGTATTAATTGAGCCTAAATGGGAGGTACCCACATGTCTATGAAGAAATTAGTGTAGTTTGATTAAATTCATAACTCTAAACTGTAACATTCGATTTAAGCCTAAAGGTGTTGGACTTGTATTGGATTTAATATAAAATGTGTGTTTGACAACATAAAGACTGTTGTAGGGTAAGCCTCATATGAAATCAGCTTAACAACAGACCAAGGTTCTTGCTCACTATTTCTGGATGGACTCTTTATCATGTCTCCATGCAGACATGCTAAAATGGTCTTCTTTAGCTTTTTGTGTATTGCTAAGAAAACTACAACTATTCTATGGAGTTTATTGCTTCATAACTCTAGACGACGCTATTGAATCATTAGTTTGCTAATGGAAATAAGGTCAGGGTTGTAGGATCTAGAGTTCTACTTGATATTCAAACTTGTAAACTGACTCCACTACTGAGTGCTTATGCTTCTGCTAATGGAATTTTCATAGAATGCCTTTTTTGGTTTATTATTATTAGTTCATGCATGCTTGATTTAATGGGGTGATGATGTAGTCTAGGTACTTGCACTTCTGTATCGGTGGTTAATGATTCGTGTTATATTTAGATAGTGGAGTGGTTGATTATTTGTATCTAGCTCAGAATTTGCAGATTTTGTTTCAAATGAACTCCTACAACATGGTAATGTCCAGGTGATTAGTATACATTTTAGATTATCTTATTTTCTGGAAATTTTTTGATGATATATATTATAAATGGCTTATAAATTCTAAGCACAAATTGTAGGTTCATGTGATCCTTGAGATCTAGTTTCTAATTTGTTCTTTAGAATGTTAACCTATATCAACCAGCTAAAGAACTACAAAAGTTCCATACCATATAAATTTTCTGAAAGATCATGTGGTTATCCCATATGTTTGTATTACCACATTCATACAAATATCTTTTGTCAACAGAGTTGTTGATTATGTAGTTTCACGCAATGATATTCCTATAAATTCTCCATTTACCAACAATTGTAAAATAGGTAATTGTTGGGTAATTGGAAAATATGTATTGTTTGCTATTTTAAATCTCAGACCCTTGATAAGTTTGTTTAGATAGCCTGGGTGCATTCCCCTTGTGGCTTTTTATCGTAAGAAAGTCTACTTTCATAGACTGATCCCTAATCTATCATTTTTTTAATAAATAAATGAATAAATATATATATTATTTTTCATATGTATCCCTTATTTTCTTTTGTACTATATTAATGAAATAGTTTCTTGATACTTCTTTTCACAACGGTTTTCTAGTAGAAACAATCACATCGGTTTTCTAGTAGAAACAATCACTCTAATTTCAAAAATATGAATGAGGAAAAACAAAACATGTATATGGAGGTCAGATGCATGTATAAATAAAATCTTCAATTTTCTTTGTGTTGCTTTCATTGTCTATTTACCAATTTTTTCTACACTCTAATATTCTGCATATGCAAGTAATTAAAGCTATTGCCATTTCTATTATGATCTTTTTTCCAAATTGATTTTGTTAGTGGCATGATTTCTTTAAAAAGCACCAAGTTACTCATAAACCAGATCTAGTATAGGATTAAGAGGCTTACTGCTCTTTCATCTCTGGTTCTAAATTCAAGTAGATCTCTCTGGTTGCTTGGGATAGATGGAAGATATGTGTGTGCCTTATTCCATATCTCCCTAGTAAATTTGCAGTCCCAAAGAAGGTGATCTGCATTTTCAATATTCTTTTTGCGTAGAGAGCATCTCGATGCAAGTTGATAACCTCATGCTTTAATGTATTCTTCAGTGACAAGTTTGTCCTGCATAAGCTTTCACCCATATAATTTGATTATGTTTGGGACTTTTGTCCTCCATAGCCATTTCAACCCATTGAAGTTTAGGAGAATGAGACCTATTGATATTCCATGTCCCTTTCAAGGAGAATTCGGACAGACCTAGAAACAATAATATTACCTGGGGGTTTGTAAGAGGAAGCAGTACATATATTAGTATTGAGAAGGACTTGTCTCTCATGATAGTGATTTTTTTCTGCAACCCTTCATAACTTCCTTGATTGGTAACTACTTGGTATGTTTATTTTCCTTTTTCATAAATGTCAAAAGAAATTGTGTACCCTCTATGTTTCCCTATTGATGTCTACAATGACTTTCATAGAAATTTACTCTTTCACACTCCCTCTCCATCATGTATCATATGAATTGGGCATGTTGTGTTTTCCTAGAATATGGAGTAAATCATATTGCTATTATCCTTTATCTTATCTAATGCTTGTCATGTGAAGGTGGAAGTTGCAAAGTTCTGTCCTCTTTGGCTAGGACAAGTTCAGTCCCAAACATTACTAAGATTTTGGTAGTCTACTTATAATATATATGATTCCTTCCTAAAACAACATCCCCCCTCTCTTTTAGTCATAATGCAAAAATAATTGTGTGCTAGTTTTCATGTGATCCTTTGAGACCATTTCTGGATGATGGTTGACCATAAATAAATTATATAACACTTGATAACTTTCTTGATGATCATCAACTAACGATTGCTCACTGATTTTTTGGGCAGTATCTATTTCCTTTCTATTCTTTTACCCAACTTAGTGTACTACAGGATAATCCCTCAATATGTTTTTTCAACATATTATTTACTTTTATGAGTATTCATGATCTAGTGAGCAGAAGGCATTGATCTAGGAACATTGGTTAGAACTCAAACTCCGGTCATAAGGTATTAATAGATAATCATTTAATATAAGACGTCGTAGTTATGCTCTTGGATATAGTCAGACATACCTTGCATGGGTGTTTTGGATTGTTAGGATGACTCCATAGTTCATATTCTGTCTCTATCACATCTGCAATTTTAAGCGAGTAGATGATTAAAATAATAAGTAGAGGAACCCAAACTGCACCCGTGAATACCAACGTGCACCCTACAACTAACTATGGTCATTATCCAGTGGCCAACAATGTCCTATACCAATGTGGTCAATCCCAACGCACCTCTTAACATGGGTTTTCTTCTTCAGTCTTGGCTTAGTCTGATAGAGTTAAATAGGCTATCTTTCTCTCACAAAGCAATTAAATGATTCATTCATGACCTTGGCAGATGATTATGCACATGCCTTCATCTTTCTCTTTGACTCATTTAGTATCTTGAGACCTCCAGTATTCTAAGATTATTAACTGAAGTTTATCTTAAGCAAATCAACTCTCTTATTCTATATTTATGTTATTGTTGATTCTGCCTTTTTTCATGGCTGTTCTGATTTTGACTTATATGTTGTTGGCTAGCTATATGTATCGACTTCTGTGTATGGATGCTCTGAGTTTGGTTTCAAGTGTCATTATGATTAAGGAATTTGTGCTCACTATGGATTGATGACTTCATGAAGTAGATGAATATTTCATATTAATCTAATCAAGATCTGATTCAGAGCTTGGCAAATGGTCCTCGAGATTCTTTCTTCTATTTAGTTGGCTTGGTTATGCTAGCATAAGGCCCTTCAAGACTTCTAAACTAGTACGAGTCACTAGAATCAGTCTTCTAGTTTTTGTAAGCTCTATGCAATGTCATGAATGCTCATGGGTTTCTAGTTTCTTTCCCAAGTTGACCTGCTTGTATGTTTTGCCTATAGTTGTTAGAGTTGCAAGCCTTTTGATTCTCATAGTAAGCATTTGGCTACTGGCTTTTGGAGCTGCAAAGGTGCTCTTGCACTATCAATGTCATTGGGGACTTGTTGTTGGGTGAGTTGGGAGCCATCATAGCGGCCCTAACACATGATGGAGCTTCTCCCAGTGTATAGCTCCTCCTCAGACCCATAGCACATGATGGCTTCACTGATTTTTGCCTCATGTTAGGTTAAGAAGGAAGTCATTGTCTACTACCAACTCATATGCAATTGTTGCAGTGCTTGCAAGAATCATCTTCGAGCTACCATCTTTCTTTACAATGATTTTTATTCTGAAATTTTGATGGCAAGACGTGATATCCCTTCTTCTAGGGTGTCATAATGATTGTCATTTGTCAAAGTTGCTGCATTTAGGTATTTTTCATCTTCTCTGGTTGAATTCAAAACTTCTAGAACTTACATGCAGTGCTTGTTCTTTCTAGTTTAATATGTAAATTACAAGCCTAGTTACATATTAGAACAAGAAGTTCTTATATGCAGTTCTAGGTAACATGCATAAACAAAGCTTTAGTCAACATTCATGTAAGTAGAGGCAGCATTAGGCTGACATGTAGCTTTAATTTCTGGTCTTTTGTCGTTCATTTAAGGTTGTATAAATTATGTTGGTTAGATTGTCCATAGTTGGTCATAGAAATCATAATTAATATCGTAATAACTCTCTACAGATTTCACATACTCTCTTTTTTGTTTGAGCTGACACTCATCATGATCATTTAAATGAATGTCAGATTATCATCTCAATTGCCTTTGTGCCTGTTATTCCATAATCTCTAATCAATTTATGGTGTGTCTTGAAGTGTTTGCTTTTCTATTTAACCGTATTAGTCATTATTTTATTTAATGCTACCTACTAAGAAATTCCATTTGTCTTTAGTCCCTGGTTATACAATAAATATATCTACAAATGCAGAGAAGGATGAATGTGGGAGTGTAAGTGGCAACTATCTAGTCATGAAATATTGCAAGAAAATTCAGGTAACTCCACATGAGTGCACACATAATTGCAAGCAAATTCAGATTGACTCCATTTAGAATAAATACACAAGCCTCAGGGAGATGTTTAGATTTATGACATCTGTGCTTCAGGTTTACTATATTTTTTACTATCGTAACTATCATGTTAGTGTTTTAGTTTGAACGGACTTTTATGTATGATGTCCAAATAGACATGGCGTCTACCACTCTGTAGTGTGAGGCAAGTCTTAGTAAATAAGTGCTACACTGTCTAGTATATTTTGTTCACAATTACATACTAGAGCTTTATACCATTGTCCATGTTAGTGTCCTCAAATATCCTTCACAACCAACAATTACCCTCAGTGTATATATAGGAAACTAAAATCAAGAGTAATAAAGTGAACACAGTTACACTAACATGACTTAATGCATTAAAAAAATAAGAATCAGAAGATTTAAGTGTAGTTTTTATCATGTTACAAAAATAAGATTCTCATAAAATGTTGACCAGTATATGTATGTTCATGGACTCTCCAAAATTAAGATACTTTATGTGGAGGTTATTCTCTGATTAGATTCCCAAGAAAGCTGAGTATTTGATAAACATATTGCTCAGACTCTGGTTGTTTCATCTATAACTCACCAAGAGAGACTGTCAACCATTCAATGCTTCACTACACCTCTGATGAACCTATATGACTGTCAAAGAACCGTCAAAGTCTGACTCAAAACCTTCTGTAGTAGAAGGGAGTTGTTATCTTCAAGATTTTGTGGTCTCAACTGATATAAAGTGAAGAGGTGAGTTTTCACTCAGCTATCTAGCACCATGTCAGTTCCTCTTCACCCAAACATGTGATAGTTGAAGCTAGTTTTCTAATATGGGATACTTGAATATTGTTGGCCAACAAAAATTTCTCCACATTGTTGTGCATAATTATGCCATGGAAACCTTTAGATTGAAGCCTCTAGCTAAAGCATGTGGTGAAAGGAAGTGTTCCTTTCTGGATTCTTTCTCATTTTATGTGATTTTTGTCTACTGAAATTATTTACATATGGAAAAAGTGATGTTGTAGAATTTAGTCCCTTCTTTGCTTAAATGACACATTATTCTTCAATACAACTTGTAACAAATGTTGCATGCTCTTTCCAGGCAACCAAGAGTGTTGCATGGAGGTGTATTCTGGTGATGTTTCATTCTGAAAAATACTGGATTGCTGGCTTATTGGCTGGGAATTGGTGCTTCATTTTACAAGCACACTTAAATAATCTTTACCATTTTGGGAACTCATTGTAATGCCTTAATGATGGATTAATACTCAATTTTCCTTACCCAATGTGTATAAGAGAATGACATAAAGTGTTATATGGACTTTCTGCTTTTCACTCTACAAATTGTTTTAATGTTTCATGGGCTTTCATTTCTTCACTTGTGGCGAGTCCTTAGAATAAAGATACATAGTTAAATTTCCAATTAAAGTAGCTAGCTCTGATTCTAATCTTTACAGTTTTTTCCCCTTTAGTATGCTTTTGGTCTAATGATTACTTCTTTCTAGGACTTTATTTGCTAAAAGGATCTTTGTTATGTCACAACATCTTGTGGGGTTTGCTCCAAGTTAATGTCAGCATTTAGTAATGCGACAATGCTTATTCTTCTTGCAAAACTGACGTGTTTCTGAATGGTACTATGTTGTGTGGTTTTTTCTATTTTAGCTAGCAAGGAAATATCACCCTGATGCGAATAAAGATGATGCTAAAGCTGATAATAAATTTCAGGATGTTTCACGTTCTTATGAGGTACTACTTGCTCATTTCTGGTAATCTATACTCTCTAGAAAGTTTGGCGTATAGAGGGAAAGAATCACATTTCTTGTTTTAATTACTAGGTACTCAAGGATGACTTAAGGAGGCAATGAAGATCAGTATAGGAAAAAGAGAGGATAAGAATACCAAGAAGGTAAAAAACCAATCAAGGTGGAAGACGAGGATGTGGTGGATGATGAGAAAATCATTATAAGTAAGAAGATTTATAATCACGTTTTCCATTGTTTGAGCAAATCTCTTAGGTCTAATCACTGAATTCTATATACATTCATCATTTATGCAGGAATATTCACTAAACGTCAATAATTTTGTTTGGGCCTTTTGCCACAATTAATGAGCAACTATAATTTTGTTTTATTTCGAAGTTCATATCACATTATAGTATGAGAAGAGCAGAACATGAAAGGTATATCCAGTTGATATACAAAGGGATACATGTGATTTCATTGTCTCAAAGTTCAAATCACATCCCAAACAATAATGTATAGTCTATGATTGTAAGATGTCCATTGTTGTTGAGAGAACTCAAGCATCTCCAACGTCTATAGGAGAAAACTATACCCACCTTGGTCTTCTGGTAGAAATCCACCTAGGCTCTGCAAAACATCTCTATATAAATTTATCTTCCATTTAAATCTATTTTTCTCAAACACGATACCTTTGTTAATGGTGCTTGATTTTTCTTTAGTCAGTTCTTAAGAAGTTGCAGTATTTATTTAGTCTAACAAATTGGAAACAACTAGCACAAGCCAAAGAGCATGTCACAGGGGTATGTGCAACAAAAACTATTGCAAGAGACCATGAACCTAGATCCTGGTTAAGAATAGGTCCTTATATAGTTTGAGGAATATTATAGCCATTTCTATTTTCAAGTCCTAGGCACGTCCTTCCAAAAATCTCAATATATTCACTCACTACATGGAAGTAATTTTACTGTAACAACCTCATACTGTTCAACCTTCTTATGAGCCTCTGCTTTCCAGGATAGTTCTATCACATATGAGGGATCTAGTTCCAAAGCCTTTTGTATTCTTTGATAATGTCATCATAATTTTGTGATAACAAGATTCGTAATAAAATCGTTCAATATTTATATATTAAGGCATGTTTATATAGATGCATTTCTAACTATAAAGAGTATCATAAATGGATTCCAGAATGTCTAGCAGTGGGTTGGTCATCTAGTCATCTATTTACTCATAACTTGACTAATAATTAAAAAAAATGTTAAAGATGGTAATCCATAAGAGTTTGTTGTGAGAAGATAATCATGCTATTGTTAACCGTTGAACTATAATGAACATCAAGAATCTGAGATCCTCTGTCCAAATATAAATATTGCTAAGTGCATTGTGAATACATTCAATAGGCTTGAATTAGACATGAACTTAACAAATTTTAGTCGAGGTTCCATTTACAATCTGATTGGTGTACTTTTTCTAATGTGTAGTTATTTTTCCTTGTTTGTTACATTACCACTATGTTACTATTGAATCCATTACAACCAAAATTTTATTTCCATGAAGCTTTGTGCACTTTATTTTTCTTGTTGTTTGTATCTTTTTTATTTTCTTAATCATTGATAATATTCACTCTCATAATCTTCATATTCTTCTTCCTATACCTCTAATAAATTTGTATAGTGACCTTCAATATTTATACCTCTAATGCCTTCACAACTCTGTTTTAAAACCTTTAGTTTCAAGTTTGTCTTCTTTTCACAGCCTACCAATGCATCCTAAGCAATAAGAGTATAAATTTTAGCCCCCTCTACATGCAGTTGGAATCTTCCCATCACTACTCTTCTTTTTACAACTTCCTTGACTACAATGTTAATTTCATTTTCAGCAGCTCCAAGTCCCTCATTTGTTTCTAAAGTTTCCTTTGAAGTAGCTGCTACATGTTTAGCATAAATTGGTTGGTGGAGCGTACACTCAAGCACCTTAAAGAGGTATAAGCTTGTGTCATTATGGCTAATAGGAGGCATGATTATTTATGATCTTTCTGGTGATTAACAAATGGATAGGTATACATTGCAGGTAAGCAGTTTCATTGCTCATCAAATACATATGCGATAAAATTTCCTGTCACATAAATCGGTTTACAATCCAGAAGGCTTATAACCTGCTTGCTGCATATATTAAGCTTAAGCTTGTATACAGGTCTTCGGTCTGGTTATTATATTGTGCAGGAGGCTTGATGGTGTTCTTACCTCATGTTATGAAATTCTCCTTATCTACTCTTTTCAATAGGATATGGTTTTGCCTATCTGTATGAGTTTTTGATAGTAAGAGCAGCAGGAATGCATGTTTTTTCCTTGGTTTGTTCGGCTTTGAATTGCATATGTTCTGGTGATATAATGGAGTGATGGTTCTATCTATTTGTAGTGTTGCACTCTATTGTGATCTAGCTCTTAGCTTTGTTGTGTGTTTCTGAGCTACTAATAAACATTTAAAGGTCTTAACTTGAAAGTGCTTGGGCACTATCTGCTCCCTTTTGATCTGAAACTGAAATATGTTTCTTATTAGTGTGCTAGGATTTGATTATTATCATCAGAATGCAAGGCGGTCTTGTGTCCTGGTTGCTTTGATGTACTTTAGGATAAGAGCTACCGATTCAATAAGAGAGCTTTCACATCTTCATGCTTGACTTGTGGGATTGATGCTAGTTCATTTTTCATAACATTGTTTAAGTTATGATAATTATGCTAGTTCTTTTTTCCATGAAAAACACCACAATATTTATTGCCTAGACCTTAACTTGCATTTACTATTAATTTCATTATGATTTTGATATGGAATTTACTAAGGCTTTCTTTTCTAGGAAGCTGCAACACATGCTCCTTTGGCAGTGTCACCTTCTACACACTCTCAAGTATTCCATCATGAAATTTGAGAATGGCATGGAGGAACTGAGCCCAAAAGTTGAAGGGAATGGTAGGGCAAACAACAATAGTGAAAAGCAAGGGGAAAAGAGTAACTGAGCCATCCAAGGAATACATCCATGTTTGAGCAAGATGAGGCCAAGCGAATGACAGCCATAGTCTAGCAGAGAGGGTGAGTGCTGAGAAATTTTTCATTTTTATATGCATCACTAGTTGGTGCCAAAAAAAATTATGTTCAGTTTTAAAACTAATTTTGCTACCATGTGTTTTCTGTATGGTAAGGAGAGAGATCAGCCAAAAGATATCTTGCAAGATCTTCTACCCATATGCTATAGGTTAGCAATCCACTTCGTATCTTTGAAAAGCTAACTGCCAAGAGCATTGCCTTCGTATCTTTAAAAACCACCCCCACACTGACATGTATTTTGCATAGGATTGTTGCATCTGTATTGGTATTTATGAACTCACACATAGGAGCATGCAATGTTTTCAATTTCTACCTTGCGGCCCAACCACTACCTCGTTTTTTTTCCCATAGCTGAAGCTACAACTGACCTTCTTAGGAATTTGTGCTCACCATTGCATAACATCCAACATAGCAGCAGGGTTAGGACTGTGCTCAGTTAAAAATAGCATTGTTCTAGCACTTCCATATGGAAATGCACTCCATGCTACAAATCATACATTGTTGATCAATTTAATTTATTAGCTTAGTAGTAGGACAGAGTATGGTAACCATTAGACACTTGTCCATATCTGTTTTTACTGATGTACTAGTTACACATCATGTACTGATGTACTAGAAGCTTAGACACAAACGTTACAAGCTACTATTATGTACTGATGTACTGGTTACACACAAGCGTACTAGCTACTGTAGTATTGGAAAACAGCTATACATAGACAAATCTAACATTTTGCTATTCTACGATTGATTACTTTCAGACTACAATGGTGAGAGAGAGTGTTTTGAATGACACTCTCAAGAGGATCTACAATGATGAGACATGGGAAATGCAACGTAATGATCAGACCTTCCAAAGTCATCAGCAAGTTCCTTCTTGTGTGCAGAAGCTTGGTTTATTTCATTTATTTACATACATTCTTTGAATCTTGTTCTTTTAGCTCTCCTTCACCCTATTCAATCTATTTGGAATTCAGGGTATTCGAATATGTGGATGACCACCGTGCTGGGAAGATTGTTGTTGAACCGAACGGATGGAACAAATGCATTGTAATCAATCCTTGTTTTGATGTTGAGGTTATGGATATTGAACCATGGACCACCAAACAACTTCCTTCTCCTGGCCTCAACAGGTGCTCATTATTTTAGGGAGCTAGGATTACCAGTCATTGGGTTTTCTCCAATGTTCGACAGCCCTATTTTGCTACATGCACACAAAGAGGTAACTTTCTACCCAAATGTCTAAATGGATGGTTATCCAAGTTGATATTGTTGCCACTTTGTTAGGTTCTTGACCTTTTTTTGTTGCAATCAGGATCATCAATGTCAAAGGAGTTCAAGCACTGCTGATCACCAACAGTGGGTCACAAAAATTGAAGGATTTCTAAATCTTGGTGATGCTATAAAACATGCAAATGTATTGAGACTTCGGTCTTCTGGTTCTCTTGCTGGGAAACAAACCTATAGCAGCAAGAAAATAACAGCAAGGCGACTAATTGAAGTTGGAAATTTGTCTACAAAGAAACTCCTGATGCTATTTGTCTTGATGGGTCACAATAAGGAAACTCCAAACAGAAATAGGGACTCAAGTCGCAATGGAACCACTCAAAGGGCTTTAGCAATGGCCACTTTGACTTCTGCTTTCAACCCCACATCAGCAGAACCTACTGCTCTAAGACTGTGTCACAGACCCAAGCATCTCAAAGAGCGGCTACAGTTAACATGCACTTTATCTGGTGTATTGACAGCTGAAAATAAAGGATATAAAGAGCCTTCTTCTACATGGTTTATTAGAAGCCCTTATCCTATCTGCCATAAGAAGGGTTCCTAGAGATTTAAAGTAGTGCACATTGTATAATAGGGGCAAGGTATATGTCCTCCCCGTGTACATTTGACTTTCAATATAAATGAAAGTAAGATTGTTGGCAAAATGAGCATAACTTGGCCTAACTACTACAATTATATATATATATATATATATATATATATATATATATATATATATATATATATCTGTGTGTGTAGTAATTGTCGCCTTTCCCTACACATTAACTTCATATAAAATGTATTAACTTCATATTTTTGCTACATACTGACTATATATGCAATTGTAGTCATACATTTAGCTATAATTATACTTATATTTAAATATGTAAGGACAATATCTAGATACGCTTCCGGATACATATGAATTTGTAGCGAATGGATTATCTAACTACATATTTGAAAAATACAGTTAAAGGCTTTAACTATACGATCATATACTACAATTTGTATGTGTAAAGAAATATGTAGTTAAAGCCTTTAGCTACAAAATATGGGGTTTTCGCTACAATTTTTTTTTATAGTTAAAGACCATTTTTTGTAGTGCCACTACTAAAAAAAGGTCTTTAACTATAAAAAAATGTAGCGAAAACCCCATATTTTGTAGCGAAAGGCTTTGACTACATATTTCTTTACACATACAAATTGTAGTATATGCTCGTATAGCTAAAGCCTTTAACTATATTTTTCAAATATGTAGTTAGATAATCCATTCACTACAAATTCATATGTATCAAGAAGCGTAGCTAGATATTGTCCTTACATATTTAAATATAGGTATAATTATAGCTAAATGTATGCCTACAATTGCATATATAGTCAGTATGTAGCAAAAATAACGAGTTAATACAAATTATATGTAGTTAATGTGTAGGGAAAGGCAACATCTACTGCACACATATATATGTAGTTGGATTATGCACTAGCTACATATGTAGTGCCACATATACATATATGTATAGTTTGATTATTCATATATTGTGTAATTAGTCCAGAAGCTCTTTTAGTAACAAATTTGTAGTAGTTAGACCAAGTTATGCTCTTTATGCCAATAAACTTACTTTCATTTATACTAAAACATCAAATGTACATGGGGAGGATGTATACCTTGCCCCTATTACATAATGTGTACAAAGAAAAAGATATACATATACTAATAAATTCGGTGAGGTCTACAAGCATCTTGGAAAAAGAGTATGTATCTTTCTCGACCGGTTTTAGAATTGTTGTTGTCTTCTCCTTTTATTCAATGAGTTGGCGATAGCATGGGTTCTTGTGTTGTACAAAGTTGTGATCTTGTGACATGTTGGCCCTTCATCCGATTTCCTTAATGAGTGGCTCGATTTTTTTGAATGGAAGAAGTCTTGATTTGAAGATTGTAGCATCGCCCCTCATAGTGACATCTTTTTATTACAACTTGGACCATCCATAGATGTTCTAGGAATCTTCCTTGTACTCTGTTTTGTTGGACTTGATCTAGACCCAAAGAGGGATTCTTGTTTAGCAATAAGTTGACATTGAGGCCTTTTTTATCCTGCATCATATGTATCAAAATTGCAGTCATTGAATAGAATAATTATTTCATTCATTTTTAAGTTGCACCTTACTCGCAATCTCCATCATTCCTGCTCTTCCCTCAAAGTAGTACAATCTTTAAGCATGGATAGAATCTGAACTTGCAATAGTTAATTACATAAAGAAAGGTAGATGACAAGAGATGATTTGTTTAGTGTAGATTTTTTACCGTTTTAGGGCTTGGTCTGGTCCACCATTACTGCTGGATGAAACCAGAGGACATATCCTCGACCTGTGGCTGAATGCACTAGATGCTCTGATCTTGCTGCATAAATGGCTGATGCATTGGCCGCCGCATCCATTGTCTTCAAGGATAACAAGGTTTACTCTGAGAAGCTAATCCACGGTGCTGAGACATTGTGGAAATTTGCCCGACAGCATAAGGGAAGGTATAGCGATGGGGTTGATGTTGCCCTTTTCTATAACTCCTCAAGCTATTGGGATGAGTTTGTGTGGGGTGGAGCTTGGCTTTATTTTTCGACCGGAAACAATTCTTATCTTTCGCTCATGACTCGTCCTGAACTTGCCAAGCTTGTTGGAGCTTTTTGGGGCAATCTGGATAAGGGAGTGCTGAGCTGGGACAACAAGTTAGTTGGTGCTCAAGTGAATACTTAATGCAAATTCCCTACTTAATTGCTAAGAAGTGCAGCAAACTATTGGTTTAGCCACCCAAAAAAATTCTATAGTACCATATATTAGTTAATAGCAAAAGTTTTCAGTTCATTGGAAAATCAAGTATGACTGAATTAAAAGCAGACAATTGATTTGCTAGAAACATAGGTAAACATTCCAAATATAGACAATAATCATAGGTTAGCCTCATCTTAGCTGATATATTTGTTGGTGTGACACACTAGCTTTCCTGATTAATTGGCAATTGGTAATATAGGCAAAACATCAGAACCTTGCACATATGGAAGCATAAATAAGAATGCCACTAAGCAATTGTAGTCCTATGGAGAATAGGTGAATTATTGTACCAAATTTTTTCCACAGATAAATTACAAATATCCTTCTGTATCCTACGTCAGAATTTGGATGATTTGAATGATACTGAACAACTCATTCTTTATAGACCTTTACTGAAAAAATCTCAGTGGCTTTGAAATTATAAAGTTTTATGCAATGGAACTATACATAAATACGTTGTATCATGATGCTAATAAAAAGATATGCTTATTATGCAAATCTAGGAAGATACAGTTTTTTATATGTGATTCCATCATTACCAGTGTTCAACCTGTGGTTTTCTAGGTAGATTGGTCTGTAATTCTACAATTGATTCTGTATTGCTGACCTAAAATATCTTACAATATAAATTTTTGATGATCCACCATACATTCCTATACTTAACCTAGTAAATTATTAAAGTCTGATTAATTTAGTTAATTAAGTGTGGCTTTTCTGTGTATGTATTATATCCAATGAGACTCAACCGCAGCCCATGATCAATGTATGGTTTGTTGGGTTGTGATGAGAACTTTAGAACAGAGCAGCTGAAGACCAAAATGAGGACAAGCAGATGTTGAATAAGCAGAGTTCTGCTCTATGTGACTGATGTTTTGCATTTTGCCAGCTGAGTTCAAAGCTTTTGTTATCTAAATTTGGCAATATTTTCAAGTAACTAAACTATTATCTTCGAGTTCTTTGCTGCATAAGAAAGATTATAACTATTTATCAGGTATTGTAATACAACAGTAATAATATAGAGCATTTTATCTAGGGAAAATTATCAAATCCAGTAACAAAATATCAATACATGATCAAAACATTATTAAAGTATCAGCAGTTATGAAAACCCACAATTTAATCAATTCAGAATCTATGATGAGACATTATCCAGAAAGTATGGATATTGCATAATTATATTTTTTTCCAATGATAGGAGGCTTTATTTATTAGCCTGTCCTCATCTTGTAGTTCTAATATCAAAAAGTCACAGGGGTGCTTTTACTGAGGTAAATGGTAGGAGAAGATTGAGGAAGGACCTCAGATAAAGCCCTAAATATGATAATCTACCCAGGCTTCCTACACTTGGTACTTTTATAGAGATCTACTAAATATCCCTGATAAGATCCTTACCCCCATTAGTATCGGTGGGTTTAAACAGAGAGTATATCATTTCTAACATGGGTAACCGATTCCTAATAGCAGCTATATACTTGGAGATTTAGGGCATTCCCAAGACCTGACAATTGCAGCTATAGATGGCTTTGCGACTGCCCATGGCACTGATGGGACACATCCATTCATAGTCTAATAGTTGGAACTTGGGAGATCGTTAGCATGGATGAAGGATGTTCTACATAGAGTATAGTGCATATGCCTACAAGCTTAGCATTAATCTTCAAAAGAACGATCATCAAGTATGAGCAGGACAATAGCATATAGGAAGTGCATAACATCACAGTAGTGAGCATGGTGATGAATTAGACTAATCAAGTTAGAGGACCAGAATACTTGAGCTCTATCTGATGATGCTTTTTGAATAATCAGACACAATCATACAATTATAGTTTGGTGAGATTGTAAGTTGTTGAGTACAAGGTTGAGTAGGACTGCAGCAAACAGAAAGTGATTCATGTCAGAAATCACCAACAGGGTAATTAATAGACTACCTAATAATGTGAACAAGAGATGAAGCCAACCACTCATATTGAAAACATTTGGATACCAATAATTACCATTGTGTGAGGCTTGCATGATGAAATGAACCATATAATGGTAGATTTCATAGGTGAATCCAAACTCCAGAAACTATCTTTGCAAGTTTTGTGCAGACTGCAGATTTTATGCAAAGAGAAATAAATTTTTGATGGTTATTCAAAAAGCCATTGATGTATTAATCAAAGCATGAATACATAGGAAATGTGATAAATGAAGTACAAAGACAAGATATATCTGCAACCTCGTTAAAGAATAGTGATACGTACCAATATTTGTAAACTCTCAATGAATTGCCTTCATACTTCACTCATCACCTACCGAGCAGTTCATCCTATACCAAAACATGCTCAAATGCTAAATTATCTAACCAAAAAGATATGTACAATATCTTTGCACATTAGTTCCCCTGCAACAAAAACAAGGAGAGAATAAGAGTTTGCAAGTCTATAAATGTGTCTCACTAATAATTGTTCACTTTATATTCCTAATTCCGTAAGCCAATGTAGCTAAGCAATGAGAAAACTACTAAGTAAACAACAGAAAATACAAAATCAATCTATCATTATAACTAGTGTCATCTGAGACATGGTCAACTGGTAATACATAGGAACTTGGAGCTGATTCATGAAGAACTAATTGTTCTCCAAACTCTGTAATGATATTGATTAAGGGAACATATATTAATTGTATCTGTAGTTTTCTTCTTGGCAATTTCATTGGTAACAACGAACTAGAAAGTCTAGAGTATGTAGCTCTTACGAGAGCTGCATGAGTCATTTCATGGATCTGGTTGTCGAGAAACATGATGTATGTATCTAGTTTGCTGGTCTGTGTTAAATGGGCTGACCGTACTGCTGAAGACTACAACTATTATTGTATTAATACTTATAATTGCATGTCCACAGAGTTGGGACAGATCTAGTGAATCGCACCATCAAACTGAAGACTTATTATAAATAGATACAAATCGAGGTAGACAATCAGTGAGCGCGCGCCATCACTTGGAAATCCATCGTACTGAACGTTAGGCATATTATAGCCTAAGAGGCATAAATGACTACAAGATGCCAAGACAGAATATTGAAGAGAATGAAATTAATAATAAGCCAATTTTGATCTCAAATCCAAATTGAAATAGAAAATTAGAACTGCAAACAACATACATGATTGCTACATGCATTTTCTAGGAGCATGTGATGATATATACAAACAAGATACAATCCCGAGGCAAACATGTATAAAAGAAGTTTACATAGGTGTTTATGGGAAACACAGTCGATAATATTGAGGAATTGTGGGTCAAAACATGAAAAATATACATCCAAGCTTCAGATCGAAAAAGGAAGGGCAATGGAGAAAGGAAGGGCATCTAGGCGTTGAAGGGTTTGTTTAGGATAAAAGGTACATGCAGCACAGCAATATTGAGATATTAACTTGTGATCGTTGGATTTAAAAAAAGAAATGATGAGAATTGTTCAGCTATGGACAATGGAGAAAGGAAGGGCATCTAGGCGTTGAAGGATTTGTTTAGGATAAAAGGTACATGCAGCATTGCAATATTGAGATATTAACTTGTGACCGTTGGATTTCAAAAAAGAAATGATGAGAATTGTTCATCTTTAGATAAAAGTCCACATCATTCCTCATGCACATATCATAGTTTAGTCCAAAATTAGCTTTACAAGGGTTGTTGAAATGAATTCCGCAAGCTAATTCATATCCAGAACCAAGTAAACCAGTATTTATATTTATACGTCAACACAACAGATTGAATTTACATTCTATGCCATTTTCATGTCAGGTATCAAAATAGTTAACTTTGTCTTGTTAAATTCTCTTACTGGATCAACTTTTGGCGGCATACTCCTAAGTCCTAACTATCATATTTCAAAAACTTGAAAAGAGATTAGCATTCGCCAGAAACTTATAAGCATAACTGATAATGTCATAAAAAGTTATTTGCTAAAAGTGATTCTAAAACCTGATGTATTTCAGATGCAGTTCTAGGAACCCTGAAAGCTTCTTTCTCGAAATCATGCCAATTTCCTACACCAAAATTATCTGCCATATTCACCGTAAATTAGTAGATTGCGTCAATAACTGTATAATAGGAAGGATGGCATATGAGGTCATACCTGATCCTGGAGCTAGTCTAATGACTATTCCTCATTGTAGTATGCACCTTTCTTCAAGTTTCACTCAGACGGCTCAGGATTTAGACCTGGGAAATCACTTCTTGATGTTGCATTAAATGAGGTTCTTTCGATAGGGGTAAGACCATTGTACAAAGTAGTAACCAAGAATCCTTTGGCATAATTGTTGTGTGGGAAGTCCCTTTAGTACTCCAAAAAACATTTCCAAGCCTCATACAAATTTTCTCCAGGCTTTTACATGAATTCGTTAATCATGTTCATGTTCCTGAGGGTCTTCTCTACAAGGTAGAACTTGGTTATGAAGGAGTCTACCAGCGGTTCTCATCCATTAATTTTCTTGTGAAGTAAAGAGAGGTACCATGACAGGGCCTTATCTCTCAAGGAGAAGTTAAAACATTTACAATATATTACCTCCTACGACACTCCTCTTATCTTGACCATGTCACAAATATTTTTGTAAGCATCAAGATGATGATAGGGGTTTTCATATCTGAAATTCCACCCAAAAGACTTATTTTGAATCATTATGGCTTTAGTTTGAAGTGTGGTGCGTGAAATCTCATAATGACCAGGGGACATCTAGACTCGTTTCCTCTTGTACCAACTAGAACCTGGAAAGAGAGTCATCTATTATCATCATTATTATCTTCGTGCTCGCGGTGGTTTCTCCAGTTTCTTCTCGCTCGGTGGCGACAGTTTTCATCATGATGACATTCCTTGATCTCTTCATCTTCATGGTGTTCCTCACATTCATCTTCTCCATGAGGTTGGTTGTGAGGTATCGATTTGATCTCTTGTTTAGTCCCATTAGGGTTACCATCCTCATGTTTAGATTTAGTTTTTGGCGGGGGTCAGACGCTTTCCACCCTTGCATTTACCATACGAGGTGTCATGATTATGCAAAAAGGAAGGTAGTGTCATGGGTAAACAACTAACCCCAATCTACACCTTAGGTGCTAAAATAAGGTGTACAAAAGGGTTAAAGTTTCCCGTCCCTGAGTGGATCAAACACATAAGTATATACATGCACAAAATAGCAAAGCTTCCTTAAATAAACCAAATGTTAATTACATAGGGGAATGAAGGCATAGGAGTTCTACAAAAGAAAAACTTATTACGTGAGAGAACTACTTACAAAAAAAAAATTAAACTAAGAGTCACGTTTAACTTTATCATCCCCATAAAAAATTTTGATTTTGTCGAGCCCGCATATTGAGTTGCATCATCATCATCATCATAAGAAAAAGGTACCTATAAAGCATTTGATCCACCATCAAACTACTTTTAGGGTGACACATGTAAATTGCATATATATATCATATATATTAGTTTGGGATTATCATGGTGTTTGGATTTGACAAGATATTATTTGCATCACATGCAATAATAGAATGACAAAACCAAAATCTGATCATATTGATTATCGCATAATATAGTAAACCGATGTGGCTCTGATACCACTGTAGGGAAATATGGCTACAGAACAAGCAACGAAAATAAAAAAAATTATCTACTATATTCCAATGACCAACAGATCACATCAATTACCGTAAGACAAAAAGGATGGTTTATGAGGATATACCTAGTCTTAGAGCAAGTCTAGCAACAATCCATGTCATTTTCATTGCGCAACTCTAAATCCCAGTTGCTCTGGAACTTGTCTAACTACTCCTCCTGGGACATCAGACTTGAGCATCGTCTTTTGCAGTAGCTCCTCTCATCACATATTATTGGTTGATGATGCCCTCCTTAGCGGCAGACAACAGACTCTCACCTCTAGAGAAGTCCACATGGACCGCCTAGAACTCCTATTGTCTTGTTAGATCGGACAAGATGGTGTTGCCCCTCTTGCTGGCGTACTAGTCACTAGCCTACTCTCCCACAACAATGAACTCAGTTGTTTCGCTCCCTTTGGTTATCCCTTCCTAGTTAGGTAGGACTTTCTTGGGCTCTTGTGGTTACCACAACCAGAGAGGACAAAGTTTCTCAGAGCAACCAATTCTCAATTGTCTGTGTTGTGTTCTGGGAAGCACCCGATACCCCTCTATTTATAAGTGGGGTTTGGGTCCAGGTTCCCAGTCGGTGTAGGAGTGGAAGGGACTGGAAGATCTCAAATTTTCACAACAATTCTAGAATTTTCACAGCCTATGAACACCCAAATGGATGTCTGGCATGCCATACGGTCATCTGGATCAGTCTAGGTGGTCGTCTGGGACTTTCCCAATCGCACACAAAATTGGCAATTCGTTTCCAATTAATAGCCCCATATTAATTCCTTACACAACAAGTAATGTGAACTCCAAATGAACTTGGATATATATAGAACCTTCCTTTGGCCAAACCGGGCCATCTCTCCCATGCGAGATGGTCGTCTCAGTCACCCAAATAGGCGTTTGGTGACTCGAGTCAGACCGGTCAGTTTAATCCATAGCCAATTTCAACTCGAATTAGTCTGACACTTCAAACACCCATCTCAACCCTTGAGATGGTTGTCTGGCACTCCAGACAGTCATCTCATGCCATGAGATGGGCATCTGGTAGTGCAATTAGGATGTTGGTTGTGTGAATCAACTTGCCTAAACATTTTAGCAATAAATTCATATGTCATTCAAGATCAAACTCCTCTTCTAGGTCAAGACCTATGTGTGTGACCCTATAGGTCCCATATTGCATTGGCAGTGAATGTCCATATCACTTATGACATCACAAGCAATGAGCGGTGCCTAGTCACACATCAATGTTACCCAAGTAAATGGAAAGTTGGAGAACAACTTTAACCTACAATATGTGTATGGTGTTACAGTGTTTGTGTAGTTCCTTTGTCACTGATGTCTAGATTGAACTCGAAGCATGAAGCAGTCACCTTCTTCATCATTCAATTTTCTTCCTTGAACCAGAGTAGACTGTCTGAGATATATGTAAGCTCAATGTCACATATTGACTCACATGTGCATGGCCATGCATTTCTCAGTCTCGCTAATCAAGAGGCCTAGGACATCAAACTCTTGTAGGAGGGGAAAATTCCATATATATCACTCACAATCTATCCCCATGTGTCAAAGCCACCCAATTATCACCTTTATAACAACCCATGTTTCAGGACTACATTTGATGATGTCAAAGTGTACCCAATGACATGTGATGAGTGCAGTGATTTTAGGCCTAAGAATGACAACCTCCACCATTACTACGAGACTTGACTATGACTTCCATGAAGATGGCCCATGTGTCAGTCTCACAGTGGGTATGTCTGATACACTGTTCTCTAAAATATATGTGTTCTTGGTTTGATATTGCCATATCATGACTAATGAGATTTAGTCATCAACCAACTCACACTCTAATCTTATGTGTTATTGTTGTCTATCAACCTTCCTCAATAACAACTGACCAGGGACATAATGAGAATGTGTATATGTACTCTTAACATCCATATGATCTCATCCAATAAGGCTAATACTTGAAGACATACGTCATTGAGTAATATTATTGTCTAGACATTTATAATGTTATATCATTGTATCATAATCGAATTAAATAGAATAAATTGGAAGCTTGCCTTTTATTAAGAACCAAATTGTTTTACATGATATGCCATTACAATCATCATACGATTGTCTCTCTGGGCATACATAACCAACAAGAGCAACTATAAGGCCCCTGATCAGATTTTGGGTTAACCCTATTTTCTTTGGCTTGATGATGTGCTTATTGTAATGACAGTCACCAAACCGACAGACAAATCGTTACAAATTAAGCAAAATAAACATAAACAGCGGATTAAAAAAATCACTAAAAATTAAAACCATTTTCTGCAAAGAGATCCATTTCTAGGAAAATTCATTAAAGAATAACCAAAACCTGATATTCACATTGATCATATATTGTACATACATTGTGTCATTTCTTCTCGAGGACAATATATAACAGATGCTTTCTCAAAACATATACTTAAAGCAACATCAAACCTCGAGGCATACAAACCAAAATCTCATATTGTTTATAAAACCAACACGTACTAAATCCAAGGACCTGAGAGTACAGAGACGACACATAGGACTTCTATCTACAAGACACTATAGACAGTACACTCAGTCTAAGCTGTCACTGCTGCCTCAACTGTTGTTCCTCCTCTGTAGAAAGATCTTCGCCACCTCGTGCACGTCCACCTAAAAAAATGTGGATCTCACGGGGTGAGACAATTGTCCCAGTGAGAGATATAAATCTCTATTGACCATATTATTATCCCAGATTAAGCATTTATAAACTGAGCAGAGGTTCTTTATATATTAATAGGCAGGATAATTCAATGTATGAACAGAATGAAGTAATCTCCTTTCTTAAGGAAAACATTGCATCTACCCATGGTAGAGTTATAAATCATCTATCTGCTTTGCAAGGAATGTTAAGATCATAAATAACATCTATCAACTAAGATGTATAACTGAAGTACGCATCAATTAATGTTTTCCATATTTGATCCTTAAGCAGATATGCTACATAGCTGGTTACATTTTACAATCACACTTATGCCCTAAGGAGATGAGATATACCGCTCATACTCCAACTGGCCACGACGGCGTAAAGCATCAGTACCATACAAGGTCAATGACAGAGCCTGCTGCCAAGACCTCCCTTGTCTCGGTCAGTACGAGACCACAAGCAGGACATCTTGTATCACTGCTAAATAGCTTTCTAGGGTATATTGGCAACTTCGCTATAGAGTTGCAAGGGCACTTGCACTCTCGTCAGAATTGAGAGATCTCATGTTTATCTACCATCAAACCTGAGGAAGGGTCGATAGATTTCGTGTTTATCTACATCGAACCCAACCAATAATGAAGGATTGAGAGATTTCGTGTTTATCTACCATCAATCCCTCATTCGGGGTGTATGGATATTTTTGCCCATCACCCCCACATATTCAAAAATATGCGGTCTCCGGGTTATGCCGCAGAGCAACCCATTTCACCATTCAACAAATTCTGACGTTGATGGATCTATGGTCAGGGCACTACATGATAAGATTCCACTTGATTAATTAAGTACATTACCATATTATTTTAGCATCAGTCAAGTTTTCAAACATGAATTATTACGACAAATGCTACAAAGAACAAGTGTAATACATCTATCAAGTACTTTTCAAACCTTTAGAACACATATAACATTTAGGATCTCAATCCCTTATCTCATTACTGGGAATTCCCATCCCTTAACATTATCATCATCATCATTATGGATTTGGGTATTCAAACCCTTAGATCATCATTGAATGTTGTTACCACTTATTAGGTAACTATTACCTCTAGATCCTCAGACCAAGGTATTCATTTCACTTGTTGTACAAGTATTCACATGGCTCACAAGGGCATTACACATCGTGTCACCTCTCACTTAGGCTACAACTTATTCACATGGCTCACAAGGCCATTACATATCTTGTCACCTCTCATTAGGCAACGACTTATTCTCATGGCTCACAAGGCCATTACATTTCTTGTCACCTCTCACTAGGCAACAACTTATTCATATGGCTCATAAGGCTTATGTAATAAGAGAAATACAACTTTCCCATTATTAGGGTTAGGGTTTCCCTTTATAGCCGAATAGGGTTTCAAGTTCATATTATTAATTCAAACCCTAATTCATTGCTCCACACATCTAGGAGCATACATTGATATCATAAGTATTCAATCATACTTATTTATTCTCATCATTTATCATTAAATGATTATCAACACAAGGTATGAGTTTCTCGCTCCTCCTTACCAGAATATGATTACATCATACTTTATTAACTTGGCTTAACCCTTCTCGAGGCATGTTATCCTTCACTTATCAAAGTGCATTACATCTCAATGTGACAATTGACATGACACACTTCATGTGTTACTCATCCAAGTATATTGGATTTAAGGTGCATCAAAGTGTATCAACCTTGAGGTGTTGGATGTGATATTTATCATGTCTTGATGTATCATTTCCCTCATCACTTTTAACTTACTTTAGTTCATCATTTATCTTATATTAGGGTATTTCCCATCCTAATACTTTATGCACTAACTCATCATATTTATTCTGTGGTGCGTTTAGCCATAATTCACATACTTGAATTATCCATCTATCATCAAGTGATATGGACTCATCTCAGGTTAATACATTGTTGATATAGGATTGACCATTATCAATCACTTTAGGTGTCTCTCCTATCAAGGTATTAGACACACCATTGCTTAGTATAATACTCATCACTCCTAAGAGTGTTTGCCCTCACCTTTACAAAGTGTCTCAGGTTGGAGGTGTGCATATATTCACCATATTGGGTTGTAGATGTATAGACACCACCATATCAGGTTGGTGGCGTATGAGCACTCACCATATCGGGCTAGAGGTGTATGAACACCATACATATCGGGCTAGAGGTGTATGAACACCATCCATATCGGGCTAGAGGTGTTTGTATGTGTGACCCATGTCGTGCATCAGGTATTAAACCATCACCATGTCGGGCTAGAGGTGCACTCAATCACCATATTGGGTGGCTCACCATCTAGGGTTGGCTGTGATGGGTTAGGGTTTGCCATATCGGGCTCAACCCGATATATTCATCTTATTTCCTCCTTAAAGAGTACCATCCTATCTTAAGGATGAGTAATAGGTTAAACAATTGGTTAAACTCTTCTCAACCCATTACACAAGTCGGTAGGAGTGAAGGGCACCAAGCCATATCGGGCTACACCATCAAATGTTGGGTTGCAACACCCATGTCGGGTTAGGGTTGGTTGTGACTGGCACATTGTATATGTCTGTGTCACCCATGGTGTTTAAGAAGTATCAACTCATTACCATGTCGGGATAGACATCAACTAGGGGTGGCTATGACGGGCTATAGGTCATCTCGAGTTGTGTATTGAGCTAACATATCATGTGATAGCACTTACTACTCTACACTCATATCGGGATACCCAAATTAGGGTTTCATATCAACTTACAAGTATACATTTAACCTTGTATTGTGCATGGAGTCTATATTTGACTTCCTATCGTGCAAGCATATCGTGCAAGCATCTTGTGCAAGACATATCAAGCAAGACATACCCATATCGGGTTGGAACTACTTGTGTATATGCTTGAACCCGATATCACCACTCCTATAGAAACAACATTCAATGTCGCTTTTCTGGGCGTCGGTTATTTAAAAAAACTGACGCCTATAACATTCAACGTCGATTATTTAGGAAATCCGACGTCTATATTCGAAGACCAGCCAAACACGGGTACCACTTTATATTCAGCGTCGGCTAGGTAAAACAAACCGACGCCTAAAATCGCCTGTGAAATCCAATTTTCGAGCGAAAAAAAAAATTTGGCCCCAAAGTGCCACATACATCGTCAATTTTTTAACTACTAACCAACGCCTATATAAGATGAAAATTTGTGTGAAAAGTTCCAATTTCGGTGTCGGTTATCCTTTGATAACCGATGCTGATAATGGTTCCCGCCAAATAATTTAGGGTAAAGATTGTCTAATTGGACGTCTGTTTTTTACTATCAACCGACGCTTAAGAGTAAAAGGTGTCAGTTTTGTAGATAACCGACGCCGTTGACAAACTTAATAGACCTGTATCACCCAGCTCTTCCCCTTTCTTCCTATTTCATCGTGATAATTTTCTCCTATGCTCGCCGCTCACCTAAAATCGCCCGACGACCCCCGCTGCTGCTGGTGCGCCTCTGCTCGCCGCCGCCGCGTCCTCTTTCTCCTGCTGCTGCCGCTCACCGCCACTACTGCTCGCCACTCTGCTCTTCTCTGCTCTTCTCCTGGTGCCATTATGCTCGCCACTCGCCGCCTCCTTCTCTGCTCGTTGCTCTCACACCACCGTCGTCGCTCTTCTCCACGCTAGCTCCAGGTAGCCCTAGCCTCTTTTCTTCCTTCTCCCTAGCTCCTTACCAACAGAAAGCACGGCCATGGCTGTGCTGCCCAGCACGGCCATGGTAGGCCAACACAGCCACGGTCGTGCTTGCTATTGGTAAGGACATGAACAAATCTTTATGTAATGCTTTATGTAAATCCTAGGATACGAACAAATCTTTTGCTTGCATATATTTGTGCTTCTAATCCTAATGCTTGACCTAATTCAGTAAATTTTGATGCATGTTGAAATAAGATTTAAACTTGTCCATTCTAGCATCCTAATTTGATTTGATTAAACCCTAACATTGATGAAACCCTAACATTAATTGTGATGAAACCCTAACATGTACATATCTATTATTGTGTTTGTTGGCCTAGAAACTCGTCCAAAATTTACTCATTAGGAGTAAATCTTGGATATTCCCCGGTTTGGGACTGTTCTTAAACACCTAATCTCACTTAGGATGTAAGTGTATAATGTGTATTGAGTTTTTGAGAAAATTTCGGTAGCATTTCCCCGTTTGTTCTCTAAGTACAAGGTGGTACACATTTATTATATATAAGAATGACATCACATGTGTTCGTTGGCCTAGAAACCCGTCCAAGATTTACTCATTAGGAGTAAATCTTGGATAGTCTCCAGTTTGGGACTGTTCTTGAACACCTAATCTCACTTAGGATGTAAGTGTATAATGTGTATTGGGTTTTCGAGAAAATTTCAGTAGCATTTTCCTGTTTGTTCTCTAAGTACATATGTACTTAGAGAACAGCGGGGAAATGCTGCCAAAAATTTTTAGAAAACCCAATACACATTATACACTTACTAGTGAGATTAGGTGTTCAAGGATGGGATATGTGGTACACATTTATTATATATAAGAATGACATCACATGTATTTGTTAACCATAGACCCTAATCTTGTCCTAATATATACTTATTTTCTCTTTGATCATAGAATGGATAGATCATGGATGTCCATTCGCAATCGCTGCACCCCAGAGTTTATATATGGTCTTGATTAGTTTATTAGATTTGTCGAAGAACATAGGAAAGAACCTGGAGATAGGTTCTACTGTCCATGTAGGCATTGCGGTAACAACTTGAAAGTCAGCACTGGTGACGAAATCAAAAGTCATGTCATGTGCAACGGGATTGTACAAGGCTATACAGAATGGCACTGGCATGGAGAGATTTCAAACTCAAAACCAGTGGATGTCGATAGCAGTGCTTGGGTGGAAGAAGAAATTGCCTCCGATGATGTAGATGTGAACGAACCAGTTCCAGTAGACATCGTTGATGCGATGATGGATAGTTGTAGGGTAGAGCACACCGATCCACCTCCTATCTTTAGAAACATTGTGCATGATGCTGAGATACCGTTATACACAGGATGTGCTAAGTTTACGAAGCTTAGCGCTGTGTTGAGATTTTATAAGTTGAAAGCTAATAATAGATGGAGCGACAAAAGCTTCACTTCATTGTTGACTTTGTTGAAAGAAATGCTTCATGAAGGAAACGAGCTACCAATCTCAACATACTGGGTAATGAAATTGTTGTACCCAATGGGAATGGAGGCCAAGAAGATACACGCATGCCCAAATGATTGTGTATTATTTCAAAAGGACTATGTGGATTTGAAAGATTGTCTAAAATGTGGTGCGTTACGGTATAAATTGATGACTTTGGGGGAGTCCAAAACTGGTTCTCCTGCCAAGGTGATGTGGTATCTACCTATAATATCATGATTTCAACGCTTGTTTACAAATCCGAAAGATGCGAAGAATTTGAGGTGGCATGCAGGTGTTAAGAAAAATAATGATGGGATCCTACGACATGCATCTGATTCCCCACAGTGGAAGAAGATTGATCTATTGTACCCCAAATTTGGTGAAGAAGATAGGAATCTAAGACTTGGGCTTTGTACAGATGGGATGAATCCATACAGGACATTGAGCAGCCAACATAGCACTTGGCCAGTCATGCTTGTTATATACAATCTTCCTCCCTGGCTGTGTATGAAAAATAAGTACGTTATGTTGTCGTTGTTGATATCGGGCCCTAAACAACCCGAAAATGATATCGATATGTATCTTGAACCTCTGATTGATGACTTAAAGAAACTTTGGGCTGAAGGTGTGATGACCTATGATGCTTCACGAAGAGAGACATTTCATTTGCACGCTATGTTGTCTTGCACTATTAATGACTTTCCTGCATACGGGAATTTGTCTGGATATAGTGTTAAAGGAGCTAAAGTGTGTCCTATATGTGAAGAAAACACTGATTCAATAAGACTAAAACATGACGGCAAGACTGTATATCTTGGTCATCGAAGGTTTCTTTCAAAATTCCATTCGTATCGTAGGAAGTACAAAGCATTCAATGGATGGAATGATGAACGGAGTGCACCTAAACCTACACCAGGGGATGTTGTTAATGAAAGAGTAAAATACATTGTCAATGACTTTGGTAAGAAATCACAATGTAGTATGGCCACACGGAGTGACAATTCTTCATTAAAAAAGAAGTCAATATTTTGGGATCTTCCTTATTGGAGTTCTTTGACAGTCAGGCATTGTATCGATGTAATGCACGTTGAGAAAAATGTCTGTGATAGCTTCATTGGTACTCTGTTAAATATACCGGGTAAGACTAAAGATGGGATAAAATCCATATTGGACCTACGTGAAATGGGAATAAGGTCAGAATTAACAGAATTACGTGAAATGGGTAATAAAAGAACATACTTACCTCCCGCTTGTTACACGTTGTCTAGAAAGGAGAAGAAAGCTTTTTGTGAATGCTTGGTAAATGTTAAGGTGCCACAGGGTTACTCATCCAACATCCGTAGATTGGTATCGATGAAAGATCTGAAGTTAATAGGTCTTAAATCTCATGATTGTCACACTCTAATGCAACAAATATTGCTCATGGCAATTCGATTTATATTGTCGAAGCATGTAAGGTTTGCAAGCACTAGACTTTGTTTCTTTTTCAACAGTCTATGCAGCAAAGTTTTGACCCTGATACTCTCGATAATTTGCAAAGAGAAGTGGTTGTTACCCTATGTCATCTTGAGATGTATTTCCCTCCTTTTTTCTTTGATATCATGGTACATCTTGTTGTCCACTTGACTAGGGAAGTGAAAATGTTGGGACCAGTTTTCTTGCATTGGATGTATCCCTTTGAACGATACATGAGCATTTTTAAAGGTGATGTTCGAAACCGTTATCGATCTGAAGGGAGTATTATTGAAGGTTATGTGGCGAGAGAGGTTATGGATTTTTGTAATGGCTTTCTGAGTGGTAATAACACTCCTGTTAATGACAAGAATATTGAGGAGGGCAAAGGAATTTTGGGATCACGGGTGAAAGTAATCAGCCGTGAGCAGTTGAAATAAGGTCACTTGTATATTTTACACAACATGGACGAAGTGAGTGTTTATATCGAGGAACATACCAATTTCATCAAGAGACAACATCCTCGAGCAAGTTCAATGTGGCTTGCTAGAGAGCATAAAAAGACTTTTACTAAGTGGTTTGAAGATAAAGTCTTACATCAACTATCTCAAACACCAAATGATATTACGGAAACTATCAAATGCCTCACCTTTAAACCAAAACCGAATGTTATGTCTTATGTAGGGTTTGACATTAATGGGTTCACATATTACACAAAGCACCAAGATGATAAGAGTGTCGTCCAAAATAGTGGGGTCACTCTTCAAGCGTCGACTATGTATTTTGCAAGTGCAAAGGATAAGAGTCCACGTGAAGCTAAAATGTCATATTACGGTGTCATTGAAGACATGTGGGAGTTTGACTACATAGATTTCAGAATTCCGCTCTTTAAATGTAATTGGGTTGATAACACCAAAGGAGTTATAGTGGATGAATTGGGTTTCACTTTAGTGAACTTTGAAAAGATTGGCGAGAAGGGTGAACCATTCATATTGGCATCACAGGTGAAACAAGTATTCTATATCGATGATCCTACAAATGATAAATGGTCGGTTGTTCTTTATGGTAAAAGACAGTTCATTGAAGATCTTATAGATGAAGAAGAGTACTAGGATAAGTATGATGACTCCAGTCCATTCTCAATTGGGTTGCCAACTCCATAAAATATTGAAGCTAATGATGACTTATATGTGCGTGGAGATCACAATGAAGGATTGTTAATTGATAAAAGATCACAATTTTAGAGGCATGCATGTTTATATTTTTTTATTGAAGCTAAATGTTTGTTTTTTTAATATCAATACCATTTTCAAATTTGATGTTTCATTATCTTCTAGTTAAAACAAATGCTAAATGTTTTCCTTTTTAATGACATTTTCATATGGTTGACCATGATGAGCATGATGTCCATGATGAGCATGAAGTCCATGATGAGCATGCTGTCCATGATGAGCATGGCGAGGATACCAATGTAAGTTCTAAAAACATATCTTGTATTTCTATAAAATTCATTATCTTCTAGTTATGTCATATATCCTATATTCAGTGTGTTTATTTTTGTCAAATTTTAGGTTGATGATGCACATGTACCCACTGAAGCACTGGAGGAACTTGATGCGCATCACCAAAAACTTAACAAGAAAAGGGGCATCACTCTGTTGAAGAAGTTAATAGCACTAAGTGCCAGTGGATCTAGATTGGATGTGGAGTTTGATAATGGAGGAAATGCAATTGGAGTGAACCGCAATAATTTTGTAAACTATCTTGGGGTTGTCACTCGAAGCCATTGTGGTGTTAAGTATGATAATTGGCATAAAGTTCCTCAGGCGAAGAAAGACATGATATGGAAGGATTTATGTGTGAGTTATTATTATTTTCAATTCTATTTTGTAGATTACAAATTCTATTATTTGCAATTCTATTTTTGGATACTAGTTAATAGCAATTCTATTTTACAGAATCTGTTTGCATTGGATGAGAAGCTGCATCGTAAAAGCATGATGCAACGCGCTGGAAAGATGCTAAGGAACTATAGGACAAATCTCAACAGAGAATACATAAAAGATGGTGATAAGAAGAAGAAGTCAGCCCTTGAACAGCGGAACTTCTTGGACAAAGAAGATTGGGACACGTTTGTTGCTTCAAGAAAACCTGAAGAATTCAAGGTATTAAGTGAGGCACAAAAAGCAAGGCGTGCACTGAATGTGCATGACCACACTATGGGTCCAAAGGGCTATGCAAGCGTTCTCCAAAGACTACAGGCGGAATCTGCTGCTACTCAGGAGTCCTCTACTACATGTGCCACACCCATGCCTCGCCATGATGTCTGGATAGCTGGGAGGCAAAACGAGAAGGGTGAAATAAAGAAGCTCGTAACTGCTGAGGCGGCTGCGAAAATGGTAAAATACAACTCTTAGAGCAATCGTTTGAATATTGATTATTTGTGGTGTTAACTTACCAATTTCTATTTATGGTGATTAACGGGAGTTGCACGAGCAGAGGAAACAAGGCACGTTCATCCCTCAGGGCACAAGGGATGAATTGACAGTTGCTCTGGGTAACCCAGAGCATCCTGGATGTGTTAGGGGTGCAGGCGCTGGTGTGGGCATCAAAGCATTCTTTGGGCCATCCTAGCGCAAACCCAGAGCGGGACTTTCATAAGAAGAGGTAACCTATTCATTTTTTAGAATGTTACTGCAAAAGGGAATTCAATAATAAGAAGCTAATGTTTCTTTTATCCATGTATAGGATAATAAAAGAGTCGAGCATATAGTTGCTAAGAAGGTCAAGGAAGAAATATTGCGGTGGCAGGCATCTTAGGCTTCCAATCAGCCTATGGCGACCCACTCTTCTCCTGATGCACAGACTGAGAGTAATCCTATAGACCCACCGCCTAACACGTCTGCTGTAAGTATTGTTTATGACATTGTAGCTAGTCTTTTCAAGATGATATGTATATATGTATAACATTCTTTACATAAATTTGTAGGCATTGAAGTGATGCCGCTTAAGAATGCAAGACTATGTTGTTGCAGAGGCACAGGCTTACTCGTCCCTTTCTGGGGCAACATTTCACGGGACTCCAATGCCATAGGGCTACGTTTGTATGAGCCTGATACGTGTATTCCTCGATTGGAGGGAAGCTACATTGCCATATGCCCACCCAAATATTGATACACTTGCTGAGGCAGAAGGCAGGGTGATATTGTGGCCCAAAGCAGATGTCGTCTACACTACTGAAATTGTAAGATAAATTTACATTACTTTAGATTATTAATGTGTATATATGAGGTCAATTGATCTAAAATTATATATCATGTTAAAAAGAAGACACCCAGAGCATCTAGGCCTCCACCTCCACTTCCTGCATTACCAAGTTGGGTTCCAACTAACCTAAAATTCCTGTTAGGTCCTGCTTGTAGGGGAATGGCATGTTGGCTACGGGCACATAATATACATTGCCCTATAATTGTTTCTTTAGAAGCAAATTATGCAGGTCAATCATACGAAAGCTCTTTATTTATACAAGATATTATTGAGATGTTTATATATGATTGGCTGAATACATCAATGATAGAGACATGGATAAGGTGAGATCTTGTTTATACATCCATATACCTTGTGTAAGATCTGGTGATCTGGTTTCTTATATATTAATGCATACGTAATACATGTTTTGCAGCTACTTAGTCGAAAATCAATGTAAACAATTTGCATTTAACCATGTGGGATTTTTGATTCCATCATTGATTAGTATGGTAGCTAAAGACCCTGATAGTGTTCAAAAATACTGTATAGATGCTTTTACAGTTTTTGATCAGCAAAAGAAGACGATAATAATAGCTCCATTCAATGTCAAGTAAGTTTACTTTACTTATAATTTGGACTTAAGATAATTACATTTTTATTGTGGATTTTGAGTTATTAATTTTTAACTTTTTTACCTCTAGAGGTAGGCATTGGGAGTTACTAGTTATTCTCCTCGAGACGTTCACTGTTTATTATCTAGATCCTGCGGGGAGTACATTGAATACTAAAATTGGACACGTAATGAGAATGTCATTATTCTGGTGAGAAATATTTCATTTTTATATCTGTTAACATATGTTATTACATTACTATTTAATTATGCACTTTATTGTGTTACATTAACATGTAGGGGTTTAGATGCATTCAAAAAGGCTGGAGGAAAGGTCCCCAGGAAAAGAATCAGCTAATAATTTGGGAGAACGTGAAAGTAAGTTCCCGACTCCAATGTATATATTATTTATGTGAACCGTGCTTAGTTGTATTTTTTAATATTTTGTATGTTTCAATTTATAGTGCGCTACACAAGACAACGGCTGGTCATGTGCATACTATGTGATGCGATTTATGCAAATGATTATCCAATATACCGCATTGGACATCGATACCATACATGAGGTATTATATATAGTCTCATTAGTTAGTATGAAATATATCAATCTTATTTTTATATTATTACTTATATATATACATCATTCTCTTTGCAGGTGTTTAAAACTGACCACACTATAGGTAAACACTTAAAAGATGCACATGCTCCATGTACGATGGAGGTATTAAATGAAGTAAGAGAAGAATGGGCAAGAGCCATACAAGCAGTGGGGACTGTAAAATATAATTGGGATGCTGATAGCGATGTTGAATGATATTTTGTAAATGAATATTTCTGAATGTTTATACATGTCTAAATGTTTCTACATGTATTTGAATGTTTCTACATGTGTGAATGTGAGAATTGAATTGATGTATGAATGTATCTACTTGTGTGAAAAGTATATTTGTTGATTTTGCAGGTTTGTGGCCTATTTGTTGGCTGATATCAATGGATGTCGTAAACCTGCAGTTCAAAACTAAACTGTAGGTTCTCATCCTACTGGCCAGCCACAACAGGCCTGCAAACTGGTAAGAAAAAAAAATTAAAACATAGGCGTCGGTTATTTATAGAAAACCATCATCAAAGGCTTACAGCATCGGTTATTGGATAAAAACTGCCGCCTAATGTGACAAACAACCCGACCGTACAGGAAAGCACGGTCGTGGCGGGAAATAGCATCGGTTATTAGTATAAAACCGACACCTATATTACTAAACACGGCCGTGTAGGGAAGCACGGCTGTGGCATCTGGGAATATGGCGTCAGTTTTTTAGTTGCAAACCGACACAGATAGTGTCCTAGATGGCGCCCTTTTTGTGGCGCGAAGCCTTTTGGCGTCAGCTTACTAGACATAACAGACGCCTATCGGTGCCCTGCTGGCACGTTTTCGGTGGTGCGAAGCCTTTTGGCATTGGTTATAAAACCGACATCGAAGAGTTCGACCTTTAGCGGCGCCCACATAGGCATCGCTTGAGAACCGTCGCTAAAAGGGCATAAACAACAGACGCCAAAGGCCTGTTCTGTAGTAGTGCACTTTTGCATAGTGATACCATCTTATTTAATCTCTAGACCTTTGTTATAATAGTTATAATTCATGATAACAGATCTAAGAAACTACTAGAACTCATAATTTCATCAACTATTTCAGTAAATTTTAGAATTAAAAGTAGTTCATTAAGTATAGCAATTTAGGTGATGAATAATAACATGGTTGAGTTCAAGTTATATAACCCTCCTTAAGAACAACTTCAAAGCTCCATGCTCCAAAGCTCCACGTTCCTAAGGTTGAAGATGACTTTATAAAAAGTCCAAGGCTCATTCACAACTCCTTCATATACAAGGAATCACCATGGATAAGCAATTGATGAAGAAGAAAAGAAAGGAAGATCAAAACCCTAAAATCATGCTTCAATACAAGGTTGAAGATGATCATGACCTCACCTTAGGGTTAAGTATTGAGCTCCTTCTTGATCTAGAACCTTTGCACGATACCTCACAACCCTTGCACGATATTCCACCACTTGTGTCCGATATCCCCCTCACTTGTGGCCAAAAACACTTCACTATGGTCGATATCACCCTTCTTGGTCGATATCACCCTACTTGGGTGATATGATCTTGCTATGGGCGATACCCAAGGCCCATGCATGATACCACATCACTCCTGCACAATACAGGGATCCTATGCACGATACCTTAGGAAAGGAGGGTGGTAAGATCTAAAAATTTCCACTAAGGGGTGAAACTAGGGGTATATATACTTGTTGTTCATGAAGGAGTGTAAAAATGAGGTGTCATCAATTTGAGATAGTAGGTGCCACGTGTCCATGCATGGGTGACACGTGTACATGCATGCATCAACATTTATCTTGACATGCAAAACAGTTGAGGATAACCTAGGGATGAAAATTCATCCATCACTTATCCCTTTGAATAAAATATATCAATTAAATCACCACTTTATTCACAACCCGATACAACTTTTCTAAGGAAGTTATAACCCAATAGACCTCACCTCCTTGAGGTGCTTTGCACGACATGGACTTTTCCAAGAGTCCACAAAACGATATGGGACTCCTCATTTGGCTCCTTGGCCGATAGGCACTCATATATAAGCTTTTCAACTTGATACAACTCAAGTTAGGGTTTCATATTCAACCCCTTTCTTGGTCATTTCATCACCAAGAGTACCATCACTCATAATTGATTCAAACATGGTGTCTCCTTATTTATCTCTCCTCTAAATGATACATGGAGGAAGTAGGGACACTCTAGAGGTGGTAATTTGCATATCAATCCTATATTTTGGGTAAATTACAATTTGTACCAAAATTGGTGTACAAGTCACCAACATTATTCAAACAAGTTCAAACTTGGAATTTAGGCTTTCCACAAGCCACCACCTTGCATTATTCTCTCTATAATGATTCTAAAACACATGAGGCATGTTTGACATGTGACATTTTGCAATATAGCCCCTCATCTTGAGCAAATTGCACTTTGATCCAAAACAAAGGAACATTGCTCAAACAACATTCAATCATGACCAAACTTGGAACATAAGTGTGTCACATGATAACAAAACACCTTAGAGGATTATATTAAAGTTCTATACAACTTACTTAGCCAAAACAAATAGGGTTATCTCATAACCCAGGTCAGGGTCCTTACAAGTTATAAACCCCTAACAAGGATTTTGTCCCCGAAATCCTAGGTAAAGGGAGACAGATATTATTCATTCATCATATCATCAAGTCTCCACATAACATCTTGATGTTATGGAGATGCCATATAACTTTTATCAACACAAAGTTCTTCCACACATGATTATCATTTGATTCTGTCATATATATATTCAACTCCCTTTTCATTATTGACTTGCAGTATATATACTGGGTCAGGTAACACCTTCTATATCAAAGAAGTGTTATTCATACTTTGAATGATTCAGGTGTCCAACCCCACTTAGTTTTAACATTTCTTTTTCATGGAAAGATTATGGTTACGTTTTGTCACCCACTTGGGACTACATATCTGATCATACATTTTTAGCTTTGATAAGCTTTTTCTCAAATGATTCTACAATTATTCCTTCAATTAATATATATATTTATTAAAGTTATGTTTATGCAGAGCATAAACCCCTAACATATGATGTCCATACTATTCTATGTAACTAGACTGATTTCACAGTTGGCCATCCCAGGTAACCAACATAAATCATTTGATTAGGAGTTATGTTTTTACTTTCCCATACCACCTGATATTTCTTTAGATACCAGAATTCCTTACCTTGGTATCCGTCACGTGTTGAAAACACATCACATCCTCATCATTTCCATCTCTCTGTTGTTATTACCATAGCCATACATATAAAGGAACTTTCTTTCATCTTTGGGACATTATTTATTACACATATCTTTATCTTGGAACCAAAGTCTAAGATGAACCGATACTCTTCTAAGTATCCATCAATGGATTATTTCTAATCCATGCACATCAAGTGTCATAGTACTCACTTTATTGCCATGTCCCTAAAAGGAAGGGACACAAAGAAACATATTCCTCTTTTTACCCCATCATCACCCAGGGTTGTTTATCGAAGAGAAGGGATTATCATCTCCTCTAATTATAGCATGAACTTTCAACTATTCATGAGTCATTTAATCTTGTTTCATCCTAGGTTCCTTGCCATCAGCATAGGAATTATAAGGATGATTACATGTCATTTCTCATTTCTTTGTTATTGTCTAACATGTTTATGAACATTTTGTGATTTTATCACATTTCCCATTTCCACATCATGGGAAAAGATCTTTACTATTCACACCGGCTTTATCAGATAGGGATCATCTCCCTTATCCTCATTCTCTTTATCATGAGGATTATACTCTTTACTTCCTCATACACACATACTGACCTGAGATCATCTCAGATCCCACTTTATTGCACTTAGGATGTGATACAAATGTCCATGCCATATTTCCAGTTTCATTATACTCATTATATTGTCTCAAAATGATTACTTGATCAGGGTAATCAAAAAGATAACAATCTAAGAGTTCCATACTCACCTTATCTTTAATAGTTGAATACATGGCCAGGGTATACAAGCACTGAGATTAGATAGTATGCACTTTGTGTACCATTATATTCCTTACTTTTTGTATCATCACAAACACAGGATTTAACATTCTTGGATTTTCTCCAGGCATCACTTCTATATCTCATCCTCTTTCACACAAATAAGAGCAATTATAGAACATTTAAAAGAATACTGAACAGAATATAAATTCTAGTTCTCATCATTTCTTCCCTATGTCCTTAGAGGACAATCAATAGGGAAATCCATAATAGCAATCCTTCTTATGATTATCAGATAACATCAATATAAGGCATATCAAAATGAAAAAGCTCTATCTGACTGTTACCCCTCGCGGTCATTTACCGCTTCAGGTTGACTCAACACATAGAGTCTAGTTGTTTCATGTTGTAGCTTTTGCCTTTTTATGTTATTGGGTTGTAACTTTCGTAAGCCCTACCTATTAATTCAAACCCTAATTCATTGCTCCACACATCTAGGAGCATACATTGATATCACAAGTATTCAATCATACTTATTTATTCTCATCATTTATCATTAAATGATTATCAACACAAGGTATGAGTTTCTTGCTCCTCCTTACCAGAATATGATTACATCATATTTTATTAACTTGGCTTAACGCTTCTCGAGGCATGTTAGCCTGCACTTATCAAAGTGCATTACATCTCAATGTGACAATTGACATGACACACTTCATGTGTTACTCATCCAAGTATATTGGATTTAAGGTGCATCAAAGTGTATCAACCTTGAGGTGTTGGATGTGATATTTATCATGTCTTGATGTATCACTTCCCTCATCACTTTTAACTTACTTTAGTTCATCAGTTATCTTATATTAGGGTTTTTCCCATCCTAATACTTTATGCACTAACTCATCATATTTATTCTGTGGTGCGTTTAGCCATAATTCACATACTTGAATTATCCATCTATCATTAAGTGATATGGACCCATCTCAGGTTAAGACATTGTTGATATAGGATTGACCATTATCAATCACTTTAGGTATCTCTCCTATAAAGGTATTAGCCACACCATTGCTTAGCATAATACTCATCACTCCTAAGAGTGTTTGCCCTCACCTTTACAAAGTGTCTTAGGTTGGAGGTGTGCATATATTCACCATATTGGGTTGTAGATGTATAGACACCACCATATCGGGTTGGAGGCGTATGAGCACTCACCATATCGGGCTAGAGGTGTATGAACACCATACATATCGGGCTAGAGGTGTATGAACACCATCCATATCTGGCTAGGTGTTTGTATGTGTGACCCATGTCGTGCATGAGGTATTAAACCATCACCATGTCGAGCTAGAAGTGCACTCAATCACCATATTGGGTGGCTCACCATCTAGAGTTGGCCGTGACAGGTTAGGGTTTGCCATATCGGGCTCAACCCAATATATTCATCTTATTTCCTCCTTCAAGAGTACCATCCTATCTTAAGGATGAGTAATAGGTCAAACAATTGGTTAAACTCTTCTCAACCCATTACACAAGTCGATAGGAGTGAAGGGCACCAAGCCATATCGGGCTACACCATCAAATGTTGGGTTGCAACACCCATGTCGGGTTAGGGTTGGTTGTGACTGGAACATGGTATATGCCTGTGTCACCCATGGTGTTTAATAAGTATCAACTCATTACCATGTCGGGCTAGACATCAACTAGGGGTGGCCGTGACGAGCTACATGTCATCTTGAGTTGTGTATTGAGCCACCATATCGTACAATAGCACTTACTACTCTTCACTCATATCGAGATACCCAAATTAGGGTTTCATATCAACTTACAAGTATACATTTAACCTTGTATCATGCATGGAGTCTATATTTGACTTCCCATCGTGCAAGACATACCCATATCAGGTTGGAGCTACTTGTGTATATGCTTGAACCCGATATCACTTTTGCAGAGTGATACCATCTTCTTTAAGCTCTATACCTCCATTCTAACAGTTATAATTCATTATAACAGGTCTAAGAAACTACTAGAACTCATAATTTCATCAACTATTTCAGTAAATTTCAGAATTAAAATTAGTTCATTAAGTATAGCAATTTAGGTGATGAATAATAACATGGTTGAGTTCAAGTTATATAACCCACCTTAAGAACAACTTCAAAGCTCCAAGATCCAAAGATCCACGTTCCTAAGGTTGAATATGACTTTATCAAAAGTCCAAGGCTCGTTCACAACTCCTTCATATACAAGGAATCACCATGGATAAGCAATTGGTGAAGAAGAAAAGAAAGGAAGATCAAAACCCTAAAATCATGCTTCAATACAAGGTTGAAGATGATCATGACCTCACCTTAGGGTTAAGTATTGAGCTCCTTCTTTCTCTAGCACCTTTGCACGATACCTCACAACCCTTTCACGATATGCCACCACTTTTGGCCGATATCCCCCTCACTTGTGGCAAAAAACACTTCACTATGGCTGATATCACCCTTCTTGGCCGATATCACCCTACTTGGGCGATATGATCTTGCTATGGGTGATACCCAAGGCCCATGCATGATACCACATCACTCCTGCACGATACAGGGATCCTATTCACAATACCTTAGGGAAGTAGTGTGGTAATATCTGAAAAATTCCACTAAGGGGTGAAATTAGGGGTATATATACTTGTTGTTCATGAAGGAGTGTAAAAATGAGGTGTCATCAATTTGAGCTAGTAGGTGCCACGTGTCCATGCATGTGTGACACGTGTACATGCATGCATAAACATTTATCTTGACATGTAAAACAGTTGAGGATAACCTAGGGATGAAAATTCGTCCATTACTTATCCCTTTGAATAAAATATATCAATTAAATCACCACTTTATTCAAAACCCGATACAACTTTTCTAAGGAAGTTGTAACCCGATACACCTCACCTCCTTGAGGTTCTTTGCACGACATGGCCTTTTCCAATAGTCCAAAAAACGATATGGGACTCCTCCTTTGGCTCCTTGTCCGATAGGCACTCATATATAAGCTTTTCAACTTGATACAACTCAAGTTAGGGTTTCATATTCAACCCCTTTCATGGTCATTTCATCACCAAGAGTACCATCACTCATAATTGATTCAAACATGGTGTCTCCTTCTTTATATCTCCTCTAAATGATACATTTAGGAAGTAGGGACACTCTAGAGGTGGTAATTTTCATATCAACCCTATATTTTGGGTAAATTACAATTTCTACCAAAATTGGTGCACAAGTCACCAACATTATTCAAACAAGTTCAAACTTGGAATTTAGGCTTTCCACAAGCCACCACCTTGCATAATTCTCTCTATAATGATTATAAAACACATGAGGCATGTTCAACATGTGACATTTTGCAATATAGCCCCTCATCTTGGGTAAATTGCACTTTGGTCCAAAACAAAGGAACATTGCTCAAACATCATTCAATCATAACCAAACTTGGAACATAAGTGTGTCACATGATAACAAAACACCTTAGAGGATTATATTAAAGTTCTAAGGAACTTACTTAGCCAAAACAAATAGGGTTACCTCATAACCCAGGTCAGGTTCCTTACATTTATAACCTTACTCTAATCATTAGAGATGATCTAAGAGATTGTGGAGAGCTTAAGTTTCAAGTTTGAGATTGTCTGAATGATGTTTGTCCTTTATGTGCTAGTTTTGGTGCAAATGCAATTTTCCCAAAATAGGGGGTTGGTGGGAAATTTGTCACCTCTATAGTGTGTCTTCCATCCCTTGGCATCATCTAGAATAGAGAGAAATAAGTGGGTGCCTTGTTTGGGCCTTGGTTGAGTAGTGGCATCACTAGAGATGATTAGGGTTTCTAGGGCTTTGTGAGTGTCAACCTGGATGACCATAGTTGGAAGGTAGTGGCCCTTGTCTTGACCCTAGTAGGTGTTTTGGTTATGTTATGACTGAAACACCTTCCCTGGATGTTTTGGTTTTGACCATGATGGTCTTGTTTGGCTTAGGTCGTAATGGTTTGTCTTTTTGTGAAGTTTATCAACCTTACATGTATAATGACCTTTTGTTTCGACCTTGCTTGAGTCTTTGTCTTGGTATGACCTAGGTAGCGACCTAGGGGCTGTTTTGGTTGTGTTATGACTGAAACACTTGCCTAGGTGTGATGTTTTTATGACCATGATGGTTTGGGACCATGTGTTTTGACCTAGAGGCTTGTCCTTTTGTGTTTCGACCTCCTTGAAGGTGATGAACCTATTTCGACCTAACCTTGATGTTTGGCTCTTGTTTCAACCTATAGGAGGTATTACGACCTAGACCACATGTTGGGGACCTAAGTAGGTCGATACCCACCATAGGTTTTATCACCATATCATGCATTCAAGGTTTAAGTGGTTGCATGTTGGTTTCTTCAGTGGACAAGTGTCTCTTTGGTGCTTTTCGGTGTTGACACCTCATCTCCACCCTACCTCCCTCCTCCTTTGGTATATAAGCCCTTTCTTCTTCTTACAAGTGAACCTTTCAGTCCTCCTTCTTCCTCCCTCTCTTTTTCTCATCCTTGGAGCTTGGTGGAGCAAAGAAGGGCTGGTCCTTGGAGATTTGGTGATCAGATCTCTTGCATTTGGTGATTCTTGCTCATCTTCAACCTTGGTAAGTATCTCCTCTTCTTTTGCAACGTTTTCCTTGGAATATCTACTTCATCTTATTGCCTTTTCTCATCCATGGACCATGCTTGGATGTAATGGTCGTTCTTGAGGAAGAAACCCTCATCTCCAATGTCATGGTCCATGGTGGGATGAAGTTCTTTCACCTTTTTCTCCTTCTTCCTTGGTTCGGTTAGGGTTTCCTTTCTTTCTCTTTTTCTTGGGTTATCTTGACCTTGGAATCTTATTCTCTTGTAGGTGTTGTTGTGGCTAAATGTGGGACCTTTGGTGGATCTTCTTCATCCTTTGGATCGTGTCCTTGGAGCTTGGAACCTTGGAGCTTGAGGATCCTTGGTGTCGAGCTTCTTAAGGTGGGTTTTATAACTTTCTACACTCCTCTATAATTAGCACTCTTAATCTTATTTGCATGTTGCTATTTTCTCTCTCTAAAACATTCTCTTATCATGTTAGTAGATAATTATGATCTCTCTATCTGGTTGGTGGAGGAAAATCTGGTTTAGTTTGATAAGAATCAAAAACCCTAATTGTATACCTAGTTTTTTAAAAACCATGAGATAATGGTGGTTTTTCTTCATCTCTGGGCTATGATCTTGAGCATGTTCTTTAGGGTTCGTGTACCTTGATACCTTAGGGTGTTTTATGTTCTATTTTGAGTATGATAGCCATGGTTTTCCACCCTTGCATGTGGTGCTTTCATGGAGTTCTCTTGGTGAAAGTTTAGGGTTATTAGTGATCTTCTTGTGTGGAGTTTTCCACCTTGATGATGGAGGTGTTCCATGGTGTAGCTTGATGTTCCAGATCTATTTGCTTCCTGTTTCAACCTTGGGATGTGTTGGGGATGGTCTTGACCATGTGGGGTCGCTACCCCTTGAGTGTTGCGGCTGATACCCTAGCTTTGGGTCAACAAGGTCATAACGTGTTAGCCTCTTGAGTGGTAGGTCAATACCTTCTCTTGTAGCGGTCAAAACCATATCCTTATGGACCAGTTTGGCTTAGATTTTGCTACGGTCATGACAGCACATAGGTGTTTGACCTTCTAGCTATTGGGTGTAGGTCAAAACGGTAGTAAAGGTGAAAGGTTGTGACTATAGTTTCATGGGTGGTTGTTATATGATGAAAGTGGTGCTTAGGCTTTGTATATTGACCTAACCCTAACCCTAGTTGGGATGTTGTAGACTTGATAAGTACAAGAGAGGTTGAGGTCACAATAAGGGGGTGTGTTATGGTCGTAGCACATGGCTAGAGCAGGTCAATACCCTTGGTTATATGTATGGTTGTGACCTAGATGTTAGTGAGTCACAACACTTGTAGATGGTATGTATGGACACCTATACATGATATGTGGTTAACACATGTACTTGAATACATGATTCTACATGTATGATACTATTTTCATAACACAATTCTTGACTCTAAACTTAATACTTGACTCTCATATGATCTAAGAAAGTGGGAAACAATACACCTAGGGTTTGATAATGTTATATGATACAAAACCCTAATGTTAAGTACCCGAATTGGAGGATGGATGTGTTATGGTGGTTTACTTCCCATGTTTTGATCTTGGTTTTAGTCACATACATGAGGTCCATGTGCCTTGATGTATCATGGAGTCTAGGTTCTATTTGGAAGGTGTCAAATTGGTCTTCTCTCTCTTACACAAAGACCTTTCACGATGATTTAATGATACAAGTTTTAAGGTTTTTAGTGGCCGGTTTTGAGTGAAGTTCCTCTCCTTGAGGATGGTGGTCTTCCTTGCTGTAATCTACTAATTTAACCTCTACATATGATATTAATGAGCTAGATGATGTTATCATGAATTTAGGGTTTAAGATTTTTTAGTATTCTCATGTAGATTACTCTTTTTCTTAAATCCTAAAATTCATGTAGCTGATTTGATCATTTGTCGATTGAGGTGATCTCGATACATGCAATATAAGATTGGGTTTTATCACCATGCTAAGTTTTGGCCTTTATGTTTTCCTTGGTGTTTTGGATGTTTTCCTCACGTGTTAAGGTTTGGCTTTCTTTTTTATAAGTGATTTTTATTAGATGATCTCCATAGTGTTTGTTTTAGGGTTTGCTAGTCTTGGATCCTTGAGTTTTAAACCTTGATGGAACTTGGTCTTCTGTTGTTGGATCTTGTTTCAACCAAGATAGTTTTGAGCCTTGATGTTTAGGGTTGAGTCATGTTCTTTCTTGCTACTTTGGGGTCAAGACTCCTTGTTTTTAGTTCTGGTCAGGTTGCATGTTCTTGTGTTGACCATAATGTTGGCCAAAATGACTAATTGCAACACCATGCTTTGACATTATTTATTTCATGCTCTGTGGTGGGCGTGACATTGTTATGCAGTAGCAGTCGAGACACTACGTTGTGTTGGGGTCGTGACACCATGTAGTGTTTCTGGTCGAGACGTCTGTTTTGGTGTTGATCGCAACTCCATTCCCTGTCATGGTCACGACACTAGGTGGGATGGTGGTCCTGACGCCTAGTCAGTGTGAGGTCATGATGCCTAGTCAGTGTGGGATCACAACACATAATCAATATGGGATCGTGATGCCTAGTCAGTGCGAGGTCGTGACGCCTGGTTAGTGTGTGGTTGTGATTTGCGCATAACACCATGATATTGTCTACATATACATGTATATTTTAGTGTCACCTAGTATTGTTGACATGATGAACTTGTATGATTAACTGATGATGTTCTTTAATCCTAATATACTCCAAGATGATGGGAGGTAGTGAATCTTGGGTTGATGGTGGAACCTAGCTTTGTAAACCCTAATCGACTAAGAAGAAACCCTAACCCTAATAATGTGCAATGAGGCTTGCTTGTTTCTCTCTCATGGAATGGTTATGAGGATATGTGATTATCTCTCTTGTTTATGAACTTCTAACCATGCATGTGTTATGAGCTTGGTAATCATAGCTAGTGTATGCTATGGTGATTAAAAATGAAATAGGTTGTATGAGCCTTTAAGAGGCATGCTGAAACATTTGTGTACATGAATTGTGAGTTGAGGGATTGACCTCCCATAGAAGGTAACTTTGGTATTGATAATGTGGTGAATGGAAATGATACAAGCATCATGTGGTGATAGTGTGACAAGTTCACACCTTATACATTTATATCTTCTGGAAGTATACTATGCCCTGATATTTGTAGAGTTGTTATGAATTTATACGTTGTAACTTGATTTATCCTAAAAGACACTTAATTAACTTAACTAATCAAGTGGAACCTAATAATGTAGTTTTGCCCTGTGCCATAGACCCATCTCAGTGTCAGCATTTGCTAGATGGTGAAACGGGCTTTCCTTAGTGAAAGCTTGGAGTCATATACTATTGAGTATATGCATTCACAGGATTGGTTGTGGGCCATACCCTGGAAGGAGTGTGGTTGTGGGCCATAGCTCAGATATTTGATGCTTATGAGGTTCCACAAGATTGGCTGTGGGCCATACCCTAGCAGGAGCGTGGCTACGGGCCATAGCTCAGTTTCACTAGTGCCGAGACCTGTACCAAGGTGGGCTAGGACTTTCACTATTGACTATATGTCACAGGTTGCAGTTGACTGGTATGTCTCTATTGTGTACTTGTGTACTGACCACGAGGTTTGGTGAGGTCGTGGATTCTGAATCTTCCATAGACCTTGTATGGCACCGATTTCGACTTAGTAGTGGTCGGTTGGATTTGGGTGGTATGACTCAAATCCTCGAGGCATAATAAAATACGTAATCATCTGCATAGCATACTTGCTTAGGATTAAATATGAAACATCGTTTGAGGCCTTTATTTGGTTTTGTATAGTTTAATGGATAGAAAATATACATGTTCTTCATATTCCTTTTTAGAATATTAATTTCTCTGCTTATATCATTTAGCTGAATCTGCTTATTTGTTAATAGTATAATCTCCTGCGTAGCTATCTATGCTTTTAATAGATGATGTCGGAGAGTTATAACTCTCACTGGGACTTTGGTCTCATCCCATGGGTTTCCACATCTTTTAGTTGGACATGCATGTTGGGATAGAGCTCGTGTTGCTGAGACAGACATTCTGAGGTGTTGTAGTTGTTGGATCATGGATATGCAGCTAGTGTTTAGTAATAAAGTCCTATGTGTCGTCCCTGTACACTAAGGTCCTTGGGGGTGTTTTATAGACGTTGTACATCAATTTGAGTTATTGAATCTATACAATGATTGTACATAGATGGTTTGTGTACTTGAAGAGGTCATCACATGTAATAGACTGTCTCTAGTTAGCCACTGAATAATGTTATGTAACTCCTCTTGATATGAATGAAATACTAGTGGCTCTAGATTATGGCTTCAGACATGATGAGTTCAGCTTGATTCATGGTTATGAAATCGGTTTTAATTTCTTGTGTTTTCTAGTAATCCACTTGCTTAGTGTTAATTCCGTGGTTGGTTTTGAGTAATCTCACTTTGTGTGACAAAGGGTGTCACAACAATCTTGGAATGAACTCCAAGAGGTCCTATTACAAATGAGGGTGTCCACTAGAGGGTAGGAACACTTAAGAACGTTTTATAGTTGTTTGGGGGTGTTGCAATGGATCTAACTTTGAGTTTTGCAACACTCCAATTATTGGAATTACTTTTTCTATGTTTTCTACACAGTGTAGTCGGTCGAGTTTTCATAAAGGTAACTCGACCGATTGCACTATGCGCTAAAGCTAATTTGAAGCATCAGTCGAGTTTGTCATGTGTGCAACTCGAACGATTGCTTGAAATTAGTTTTGCTGAGTGCAGGGATTGGTCAAGTTCTATGAATGAGAAACTCAACCGAACCAAAGAAATCTCAAAATCCATCAAGGGACTGACTGAGTTTGTATCTCAACCGATAAGCAGTCTGTGATGAACATTGGAAATTTCTTTTTGAGTGATCAAACGTTCGAATTAAGAGTTCCTAATTTTTTTCTCATGTTCTTTACAAGTGATATCATCAATACAAATGATTACAAAAATCATTTGAGGTGATTTGAAGTGTTTTCTATAAAAGTGCATTTGCATTGATTTTGACTTGAACTAGAACAAGCTAGGGCTTGATAGATTTGATCCTTTTCATGTACCTAATACCTGAATCAATCTCAAATAAACATATTAGATACATATGAATGAAATGGTTAAGTCATTATCAAATTATGGACAATGTGAAACACTTAGGTCAACAACCACCTTCCTCTACTATGATACAAACTCGTTCCTTTATCGGTAACTATTTGAGTATTTGAGTGTGTCTCTACTTAGGGTCTTAAAATTTTGTAAGTCCAAGTGTGTGCATATCACACCTACACTGGATGTCATGTCTTGTTTATTGTACCACACCAACGTGGGACCTATCAGGGTTGATGCAAAGTAGAAGATTAATACTTTGTCATCATCTTGAACCTCTACCATTTATGAGAAGTATGCCTTGATGTGGGCCAATCGATCCCCCTTTCCAGAGTACTTGTGAAACTTAGGCATGTTGAAGTTGTCTAACAGTTTTGCATTTGGAAAGTGATAGAAGTCACTGAAGGTTTTCCCATTGTCTTTCTTCCCTTCTATTTGTTTGGTTTTCTATAAGATCCCGAATAGTAGCGGTCCGCATCAAGAGGTTCTGGAGTAGAATCTTCCTGGTGGGCGACCACCACTAATATCACTAGTAGTTTGATTGTCATCAGCGTTGTCGTTTATACTAGTGGTGGGAATTCATACCCTCCTGATGTATATGGATTGTACTAGGAGTGAGGTGATGGATAAAAAGAATGTAGGTTGGGGTGGATCCTCACCCATTCAAGTGTTGTCTTATACCTTCACCATGGTACTAGCTTTCTCAGTATCCTTAGGATCTTGTTTTGCAGCTGCAACTTTTCTTGGTTTTCCCATTGATTTCTCCTTAATGATTCAAGATATATTTTTTCCTCAAGAGTTACCAGGACTGCCCTAACGTTCACATCAATAGATCCTAGTGAGGCCCTAGTTGGAATGGTAAAAGGTAGGCTGGTGCGAACCCTACATGCCATTTGGGAAGAATGGCATTGACGAACTAGTGTATGTAGCTCCCTATATGACAAATAATAGATAATGCCACCCTCCTGTGTATCCTAATCTTGGTGGGGGCATAAAAGTTACATTAGTCGACTGCTATGATGTGCATTGTGAGAGACATTGCTGAGAGGTAGTCATATCTGGTATCACTTGTGGCTTCTTAATTCTTTTCCCCTCCCTTAGGTTTGTCTTGCTTGTTCTGGTCGGCATCTTCCTCGATGTCACTATCAGATCGGTGATCAACACTACTACTTTCGAACATTTGGGTTGAACTTCATCAAAATCAAGTGTAGTATGGCCCCCCTAACCTTCCTATGGACGTCCTAAAATTCACATTAGCGAGATTCAAAAGTAGGGTGTAACATTGTATGAGGAGATACTTTGTGTTTAAAGAAAGATCCCTCCACACACATTATATCAGACAAGAAGTTAAAAAGACTTCCCCCTTTGTTTGGGAAATTCATATAAAGAGTGTCCCTTGGTTTCTTACAATTTTCTCATGAAGAAAGACACTCACAATAGTCATTTTTTAGGTGATGGTACCCGCCCCTAACATGGGCGAGATAGAGTAGCATATTCACCTTTGGTGCAAGATGTACTTGCCAATGCCATGGCAGGACTAAAAGAAGTAAAGATGGTGCACATGATGTTCCTTAGGAAGCGTTCCAAAAGAAATATTCAAAAGAGGATGGGGGGATTCAAGTGGTTGATCAAGACTAATGTAGCCCTAGCTGGGCCAATGACTATGCTCAATCAATCACTTTTTTCCCTAGACGTCCAGTAGGGGTTCCCTAACTGAAATCATTGGCATCATCCATGACATCCTAGTTTCCTCCTAGTTTGAGGGATTTCCCCTCAGGGTTCTAGCCTCTTGGAAGTGATGAGAAGCCAATGAGGAGGAAGCCTTGACTTGGATTCTCCCTATTGATCATGGAATTGGATATAGGTTGTGGTCCAGTTTTAGGTCATAGTCTAGGACCACAGATGTATCCATGAAAATCACATGATGCTCTACTTTAAGGTCATAGTCTGGGACAATGCATGTGAGCATGAAAGGAGCTGGGTGGTTTAGTTTTAGGTCATAGTCCAGGACCGTGGGATGAGTGGACCCGACATTGACAACTGACGTCTCAATCAACTTTGAATAACTACCTCACTCGAGTGGCCTTCAAAGTTAGGACCCTTTTAGGAAAAAGGAGTTCATTATTTTAGAGACAGTTTAGAAGACTTTGGGGAAAATTTAACATTTGAAAGGATATCAATCTTTTAAATGGTTATTGAATTTGAGAAACTAGTTGATCTTTTTAAATAGAAATTTTGATTTTTGAAAGGACGATTAATCTTTAAAAAAATTGTTTGACTTTAAAATGTTGTCAATCTTTAATAGATCATCTGATTTATTGTTGGCATTGAAAAAATTGCCCTTTGAAAAATTGTTGGTTTTGAAAAGATTGTTAATTTTTAAGGAGATGTTTGGTTTTGAAAAGATTGTTAATCTTTAAAAAAAAATTTAATTTGGAAAGATTGCTAACCTTCTAAAAAGATTATTTGATGTTGAAAAGGTAGTTAATCTTTAGAAGATTATCGATTCTGAAAGATTATTAATCTTGAAAAAGATTGTTGGTTGAAAAGGTTGTTAATCTTTTAAAAGATTATTTGATCTGAAATGATTGTTAATATTCCAAAATATTGTTTGATTTTGAGAAAAAAATCTTTAAAAGATTATCTATTTTAAAAATATTGTTAATCTCCAAAAAGATGTTTAGTTTTGAAACTTTTGTTAATCTTTAAAAAGATAGTTTGATTTGGAAAGATTGTTAAGCTTTTAAGTCGATTGTTTCATTTTGAAAAGATTGTTAATCATCTTAGAAGATTGGTATACCTGCACAGAGGGGGTTAGCCATAATCTCAAACTTCTTAGAAACTAAAGCAAGATATATGTATAGGAAGCAAATGACCCCCTTTTAGCCCATGAGTTTAGCTTTGCATTATGTTCTCACTTAAACATGACCTGCATAGGAGGGGTTGGTCCTTATCTTCCTTATGGGTAGATGTCACTCATCAAGGGGGTAACCTAGATTTAGCAGATGGAGGTATTGCTCCCAATGCACCTCATGATTATAGCGGTCGTAATAAGTTATGAGTGATAGGAGAGTGGGATGTTTCAAGGCCTTTGAAAATCCAACTTAATGTTGTGCTGGTACTTTACTAATGCTCCACATCATTTCTCAAAATCAAATGTGAAGTTGGCACCCATTCCATGATGCATAGGTCTATAGGACTGAATAGTTCTTGTGCAAGATTTTAAAATTTTCATAAAGGAGCGCACAAAGCACGAAATCCAGTCATATACAAATAAAGAAATAGTAATAATATTTCTCAAGAAAGCCAGATCTTGTTTCCAACCTACACATAATGTTAATCCTTTCCTAGATTTTTTATTTTTGTTTTTATATTATATATTTTTTAAAAAGAGAGGAATAAAATAAAAAAGGTGACATAAGGAAAGCAAACATGAAACCTCAAAAGGGAAGCATGATCGAAACCCTAAATCAATAAGGAAAAAAGAGGAAAAAAAGAAACTACTAACGCTAGCTGGAGACAAAAAGGAAGGGGGCCTAGCAGATCACCTTGACCTGTGAGTCATAGGTTGGGAGATCAAAGGGATGTGTTTCCAAGCCATGACATGGATTATTATTGCACTGCAAATTCACTAAGAAAGAAATTCCCAGAGTTTACCAGAACTAAGGTGCAATAATGCCAACCGCAAGCAGACAGATCTTATCATAGTATAGTTAAGGATCGAATCCCAAGGGACAACATTTTTAAGAATCAACTAATCAAAGTAACCTATCAAGAACTAGTATTTATCACAAAGTTGAGATTGGTTTGTTTAATCTAAGATTGCAAGAATGAAAATAGCTAGATTAAGGTTCTAGTTATTAATGGATGGAAACATTAGGGTGGAACTAGGTTTCACCGTCACTACTTGAATCTGTGCAATCATTCAATCAAATCGTATGAAGATATAATTGGAGTTATGCAAGTTTACCCTTGCATGAGTTGATATCCATGTAAGCTCAATGTCTCGTTACTTATGGATCCTCTATCCACTACTCTGGAGACTTTCCATCAGAAGCTCTCATCAGGGTGTCAACCAAAGCTAATCAGTATTCAAATCCTAAACATTGAAGTTCTCACAGTAAAAAAATTATAATAAATCACGTAAAGTGGGCGATCAATCCACAAAACATGCAATAAACATTGGCTATGAATTATATGAGTTCATACTAGAATTAAAACATGAATGAAATTGCAAGAAACAGGTAGTGGGGCTAGTCTCCAAACCCCAGTGAAAAGGCTACTCCCTCAACATGTCGAGAATAATATCATAAGAAAAGGAAGAGGACACCATCATGATCATGATGATGGCGAAAGCGGCTCGACGGGAACGGCTTGGCGTGGTGTGCGACGCTTGACTTCCTTCCTTCTCTCTCATCCAGGAACTAACCCTGGCTTGCAGAAGAAGTAGGTAGAAGAATGGAAGCTCGTGGAAGAGATCGATCGCCTTGGAGAAGGAGATCGATGACTTTTGGAGTTTTGGATGAAGGAGATTTGTCAATCTGTGCTTGGGGTTGATAGGATTTGACCAACTAGGTTGATTGAACTAGCTAGGTCGACATGTGTCATCCTTGTTATGATCTCAGTGGAAGTGATTTAGCATTTTTGTCTCTAGAAAATCTAAGATGATTTGTACGGCTACGCCGGGAGCCTATTTATAGGGTCAAGGCTGTCGACCTCCTTCCATCGGTGTCGACCTTGCTGTCGGTCAATAGGTATATCGACTTGGAGGGTGAATGGCTTTTGGACTTCCTATTATTGGTCTATTGGTCGAAGGGACTGTCGACCTTGAGGGTCGACAAGGCTGTCGAGCAGTTGTGGTCATTGATAAGCGTGTCGACAGGATTGTCGACCGATTGGTTGAATTCTTGTCGGTAGTTGATCGATGATGTTGTCGAGCTGGGGGAGTCAAAAAAGGTGTCGACCTTGATCAATGGATCTATCGACCTGGTAGGTCAACAAGGTTATTGAGCATCTGTCGATGAGGTTGTTGAGAGATCGTGTGTCAAGTAGGGAGGTTGACAAAGCTGTCGACCTCTTGATTGCTAGTCGATTTTGATGTCAATTGGTGTGTCGATCGACATGCTGACTTTTGTCTTGGATGAAATTTTTATGTATCGATCTGCCTTTTGAAAGTGTTTAAAATCAAAATTTCTCCAGGACGCTGCCCCTAGGCAAACTTGCTGTAGAGTGATAAAATCCAAAACCTACAAAGGGAGTCCAGAAAGGTATCAAATTCCTATAAATAAACATAAAATACCTAAGTAGATCAAAACAAAGCTATTCTAATGAAAACTAATCTATATGAATGTTAAACTAGACTAAAAGTGAAACTAAAAATGGGATGAATATGCATTCATCAAGCCACCAAACCAACCAGAGAAAGGAAAAAAAAGAAAAAAGGGAAAAATCAAGACAACAAAATCAAAATAAATATGGAAAAACTAAACGTTCCTAAAGACGCTTCATTTTCCTAAAAAGATAGAGAGAATTTGATTCACATTGTCTTGGTGTCCCCTACAGAGTCACTGATCTGTCACACCTTGCCCAAAAAAATATATGATGTGATTCTTATCCTTTTGGTGGTGAAAGTTCATTCGACAATCACATTGAAAGTAAAGATAGGTGTTTGAAGTTGCCACCACATTTTTTATGGAAAATAAGGGAAATAATAATAAATTATTGAAAGCCACGATTGAAAGTTGAGTCATCATCCAAGTTGGATAGATAAGAAAATAAAAGAAACAAACCCAATGAAATCAGGTTTGGCGATCTTGTTACGATTGGGGAAGGATCACTGCTCCATATCACATGATAAACCGATATTGAGCCACTTTTAGGTAATTGTGAAGATAAGAGCGATTCAAGACAAAAAAGTAAAAAATGAAAGGAAAATGGTAAAAAGACAGATTTTATTGGTGGCACAGCTTTTAGGGTTGGAGATGTCTGCATCCTTCCCATCATTACCCTACAAGCTATACTTCTAGGTATATTAGGGTTCTAATAATCTCATGGCTTTCCATAATGGAGATCCCTCAAGGGTAATCAAGAGCAATGCGTAGCATTAGAGGATGATTGGTAGATGTAGGGTAATAATAAGATCTGTTTTAGAATAACAAAACATAATATCAGAGCAATTATAATATACCAGTTATAGTAGTTTAGATTACTGTTTTAATGACCTACTGATGCTAACAAGACATGTGGTGTTAAAGGAAGGATCCTCTTATCATGAGTAATGCAGAGATAAAAGAGAGAGGTAGTTCAATCCAATGCCTCAGGACGTTCGAAGGGGCCCCGTAATACTGTGGATATGGGGTAGTATTTATAGGTAGATATTTTTAGGGTTAAGTGGTGAGAGATCACCATAATGCGTCACATCTGTGGGTGTGTGGACTGAGACGATTTGCCACGTAGCATGTGGAGGATGGCTTAGATCTGTTGGGTATCCTAGTTGGATAAAAATTGGTTTCTTAAAATTTCATTAATTTTAGGAATATTTCAGATAACATCAAAGAAAATTGCAGAAAGAGATAATTTTTTATTATTGCTTGGATTTATCAAGGAAAATAATTTGAATATCCATGCAAAAAAAGAATACTTTTTTGGATAATATAGCATGGCAATTTATGAGAAAGAGCTTGTAAAAAGCAAAATTGAAGAGCAATTTGTACTTACGAGCTGAAAATAAAGTTTCTTTGTAGAAAGTCCCCAACTGAGCGAAAGTGGGAAAAAACGGGTCTACTAAATAGGTGAAAAAATATAAAAAAGTGAGAAAATAATAATTGGGAAATGTGTGGAATGGATTCCATCATTATCTAAAGAAATATCATTATTAATGAATTTTAGGCGAGTGAGAAAAAAATGGGTGTCAACACTTATGTTGTTCATCTTGTTATGGGAGCTCCCTCTCTCTTATTTTATGAACTATCACATCCTTTGTAGAGATTGGCATAGCAAATAGATCTCTATGATTGTGAGCCTTTTTAAAATTGTATACCCTTCCACTCTACTACCATATGCTCTCTCTAACCTCTGCCTCCCTGTCCATTATGTAAAATGCTTGAAGATGAAATCTACTTGACCTCTTGCATATATCCTCATGGATCTTGGATCTAAACTCATAATTGACAAAACATACACCTTCCTCATCTCAGGTGGCCACACTTCGCTTTCTAGAAAAAAGATATAGAAATGCAGAATCCCCTAGAGTTAGGATCTTTATATGATCTTGACACAAACACATTCTCACGATGACCATTTAATATGTTGACTCTTCCATGGTCTCTTTGCTTCTATGAAAATGAAATCATGAAACTATTTCACATCTATCTTTTAAATATGATTTCCCTAATGATTTTGACATAAATTAACTGGTGCTGTTATTAACAACCCATCTATATTACCCATTGCACTTCTCACACCTGACCTTATCTTCCAACCAACTCACATATTAATCACTTACTCAATTTATTTATGATCTAGATAATATGGAGTGGAAAAATGGAAGAATATTCCATAATACAACTTCAAGCTTTTCAAATATTGCCGTTATCATGCATGTGCTTGCATTTCTATATTGTAACACAATAATATTTACTAAACTTACACACAAATACAAAGTTTTTAGTCTTGGTATTAAGATCAAACCTCTTCTAGGTCTGACGAGCAAAGATATAATGAAAGGCCCCTCTTTTGATCATGTTACTGTTGAAAATTAATGTTTTCTTCTCCTGTTGACGTCTTGCTGGTTTACTACGAGTAGTTTTTTAGATAACATGCTAATTTCTGTAACATGCTTCCTTAAGATGCTACTTTACAACAACTAGTTTTTTGTGCGTGAAAAAGAGTTGAAGGTTATTGATTTCAACCTACGAGATTGTAATCCCTTAACTCCTCTCCTCCCTTCAATAAACTAGTTAAGTGGTATCCTTATTGGATCCTTGGGGCTAACTTTTAGCTGGCGTTTGACTTTTATTTTTGAAGTATGACGAATATCTTGTTACTTCACTAACCAATATGATTTTTAATTCTCCTATATGCCCTTGGCGTCGATTTTTGCATGTCCAAGACCTCCCTAAGACTGGATTAATCCACATATAGCGTTGAGACTTGTACTCTACAACATGATCCTATTACTATCATCGCAACTTGAGACTTAAGCCGACTCATGCTCTCTTCTTTCCCATCAACAAAAATTGACATATCCTCTCCTTCCATAGGATAATTTGTCTAATATCGTTGATACTTTTAGTTTGTTCTATGGTCATCATATGTGCATTTGTGTATGATGCACCTCCTCATGTAACATTAGTAACTCATTAATAAAATTACCAATTATAAGGAAAATATATACAACCTAAAGACTCTTCGTGTCCTTGTGATGTATCTCTCTCATTTTGGTTGGATATACAATTCCGTTTGTAAATAAAAAAACACAACCACTAAAGAGTTATACATGTAAACAAAATTTTGAAATCCACACGTTCAATTCATGATTAGGTCCAAAATAGAAAAAACCCGATAACCACTAGATTCAATTCCAATTTCAGGCCAGGTATCAAGGTCAGATAAAAAAATCTAAATTCAATAAATATCTATCACTTTATTTATAAAATATACATATTTAATATGATATTAAATTTCATATATCCATCATAATTTTATTAATATTAAATATATAATTGTCAGTTTAGAATAATTATCTGAACTCAGATATTATCCGTTCAGATTATATTCTATTATTATCATATGATATCGGTCAGATATCAAATTCAATGTCAAATGAAACCTTTTTTCATTTTTGACTTTGAATATCAAATACAGTCCCATCCGCTTCCAATTTGATCCGTTTACAAACCTTATAGGAGTCCTAATCTGATGTGTTCTCGGTCATGGGACCTCAACAAGAGTGCAAATAAAGCCCATAAATGTCACGTTTGCATTTGTTGCTCATCAAAAAGTTACACCAAGCCCACGGGCAAAGAGTCCAAGAACCTATATAACGCGTGCCTTCCTCTCGCCGTCTTTTTAGTTTTTACACTTACACAGCAGCCAGATTTAAGCTCAGCAGAGCGAATCGGCCATTAGATCGCACCACGAAACTGCTGTCCGCTGCCTCCCACTGACTGACCTTCTTTTTTTTGTTTCACCGGGCCGATCTGGTTGACCAATCTCACCTCTCCGCCTTGTTGCAAAAGTAACCACCTTCCCTACCTCTCAGATTTCACAGACCAGCAGCAAAGCAACGCGATTGCTCGGAGAGTGAACTGCCCGTTCACCCTCGCCCCTTGCCCAACCACTTCATGGCTCTTCGCTTCCCGCGCCTCCTCCGCCACCACTTCTCTACAGCCTTCCTCCGCGACACAGCCGCCGCGGCTCTCCACACCCACTCCTGTCCCCGCCCCGCCACTCCGATCCCAAACGCCCTCCGCCGCCTCCTCTCCGACCACCCAATCTCCCCTATCCTCCAACGCGCCCTCTCCACAGCCACCCGGCGCGGCCCCGCGCGCGGCGGCAAGGCCAGCACTGTCGACATCGGCGCCCGGGCGCGGCAGCTCCAGACGCGCCGTCTGTGGTCGTACGCCCTGACCTTCGGGGGCATCGCCGGGTTCATCATCGTCGTATTAGCCAACTTCCAGGACGCACTCGTCTTCTACATCACGCCCTCGGACGCGCTCGAGAAGTTCGCGGCCAACCCGGAGAAGAACCGGTTCCGGCTCGGCGGCCTCGTGCTGGAAGGCAGCGTGTCACAGCCCTCGGGGACGCCCGAGATGGAGTTCGTCATCACGGATCTGCTCACCGACATCCTCGTCCGGTACGAAGGGTCGCTGCCGGACCTGTTCCGGGAGGGGCACTCCGTCGTCGTCGAGGGGTTCCTGAGGCCGTTTCAGGAGGAAGGGAATGAAGGAGGCCAACCGCGGGTCCTCGGGGACGTCGCACCGCCGAAGGTTACCGAGAAGGCCAGGAGCGGGGACTGTTTCTTCAAAGGAGTCGAAGTGCTTGCTAAGCACGATGAGAAGTACATGCCCAAGGAGGTCGGGGAGGCGTTGGAGAGGAATAAGAAGAAGCTTCTAGCAGAGGGCGGAGCTGAAGGTGCGGCCACTGTTGCTGCCATGGAAGCGGCTGCAGCCAAGCACAATAGGAAATGATTCTTCGATGCCCTTAGACGGGTATGTAGCTTTGTCCCTTATTTTTTGTTCGATAGAATCGAGAGAGCGAGTCACAGTTTTCCCACCTCCACGAATTGTGTGGACGATTATAATTTATGAAGAATAAACACAGCGGGATTCAACAAACTAGTAGCAACCGGTGTCCTATATATTCTTGTTGTAAGTTTTGTCCTGATTATGAGTTTAGCGATTTGCTAGCATTCATGTATAACATTGTAGTAAATCAGAAGTTTTCCATAATTGAAACTACTGAAGCATCCGTTAGCTTTTGCAACACTCAGTGAATTAAGCTGTAAGCTGAGTTAGACTGGAACTAAATAACTACAGCCAGTCCATAAGCTAATTGTTTGCCTTTTTGTTCATAACATATTTGTGTGGTGTGTGTTTAGCTTTCATCCTCAACTAGTTGGTTTGTATATGGTTCATAATTAAGGAATTCGAAATGTGACATATCTGCTAATTGCCGGAACAGGATCGAATGTTTTCTAGACTGAACTGCACCAGCTGGTTGTATACTGAACCAGTGGCAGAACCAATGCGGTCATCCTCCTTTTACATCGAAGAACCGGTTGACTGGTTTGCTTCTTAACGCGGCAATTCAATCAGTCGCCTGAGTTGTGTGTGTTGCTGCCTCCATTCCATTTCCCAGTTTTATATATATATATATATATAGAGTCAGGCTAGAATACACTCGAGTGTACAGATCGCACGAATACACTCAAGTGTGTTTGCATATCAAGACTATTTTTTGCAAAATGTAAACCATTGATCTTCACCGTCATACTATAACTAGGCTACATATAAATTTTGAGCCTATTTGGATGAGTGTAAGTCACTCATCCAAGGGCAACAAAATCGACGCGCGAAACTAATTTGAAATGCATAATTTTTGTGGTCTTTATAACATGACCTATAAATGTCCAAATGTGCTCAAATTTTGCGTATGAGCTATTCACAACATGTTTAAGAAGATCAACGGATTAGATTTTTGAAAAAAATATTGCATCGTGAAAAACTACTTGAGTGTATTCTGCTCCGAATACACTCGAGTGTATTCAAGCCTGACTCTCTCTCTCTCTCTCTCTATATATATATATATATATATATATATATATAGTCAGGCTAGAATATACTCGACTGTATTCGGAGCAGAATACACTCGACTGTATTCGGAGCAGAATACACTCAAGTAGTTTTTCATGATGCAATATTTTTTTCAAAAATCTAATCCGTTGATCTTCTTAATCATCTTGTGAATAACTCATATAAAAAATTAGAGCACATTTGAATATTCATAGGTCATGTTATGAAGACCGCAAAAATTATGCATTTCAAATTAGTTTCGTGCGTCGATTTTGTTACCCTCGGATGAGTGACTTACACTCATCCAAATGGGCTCAAAATTTGTATGTAGCCTAATTATAGTATGACAATGAAGATCAATGGTTTACATCTTGCAAAAAAATAATCTTGATATGCAAACATACTTGAGTGTATCCGTGCGATCTGTACACTCGAGTGTATTCTAGCCTGACTCTATATATATAATATGTTTTGAGTATATATTAGTTATGGATACAGAATAAGATAGATGATATATATATCTTACAGTGATTCCCTTCAATTAGCTTTAATGTACCCAGCTTAACCAAAGTGTAATTGATTTCTGATTAATATTGATGGCGCAAACAAGAAGAAAATAAAAACATAAGCATTTGAAAGCACAGTGAATCTAAAATTTGATGACACGAATTCAAGTCTTTGACAAAGTGGACATGCCTTCATAACACAGCCCCTAATAGCCTAGGAAGCTAATCCCTTTGTTATTTAGGTTATTTACCCTATGACAGGTTTTATATAAAAATATTTTACAGCTAATATGGGTATTTGGAATTATCATAATATGCAAGAGGGCTCTAATATAGGTAATACCATATTTTATATTGCAATTGAAGCTTTCATAATCTAACATAGTCCACAACATGGAAACTAAATTCAGGCTTGAACAAGGCAAACTGGAAATGGGCATTAAAACTCTGAAGCCCTTACAGTAAGGGCATTAGACACCTAGCATAGGAAAAAATATTTGATTGGATGATAGGACCCTAAAAAGGGCAATGAATTACCACAAATAGGCCAAATAAACCTAAAAACTGGGTCTTATACAACTGAAGACCTCAATATTAGGACCCTAAAAGGGGGTTTGATACCTCACCGCTGTCCATTATCCTAGATGCTAGCACAAATGAAGAGCATTTTAGAAATACCAATTACTAAATCATGATATAAGCCATGATCTAATAATATTTTCTTTTTTTTCAACTTATTTTCTGAAAAAATTACAAGAACAGGATTGCATAACTGATGAAAATGGGTTTTATTGCTCGACTATAAAAATGCATGATTATTGGGTTCCGAAAATTATAAGGCTTCTTATACTCGAAGCCAATGATGCAACATACGAAAGAAGATTTTGTTTTAGGTGCCTTTTACGATTATTTTTATCGAGAGACACCCTAGCTAAGAAATGTTTCCTCTGCTGGAAAGAATAGAAAAAGAAGGATGACACATAACATTTAATAAGTAGTTAGATAAAAAATTAGCGGGTGCCCTGGCATGATGGGGACACTCCCTTATTGCAATGTTTCTGCGTCTTGTTCCTCTCCCCACTTCCAACCTTTATACTGTCACCTCCTTGGTTCAGCTGCTACAAACTATTAGAAGTATTTGTGTCACCCTCTTTGGTTCTAGTTTTAGTACTGCTTGAGAAGCAAACCTCAATATGTGTCCATGCACAACAGGAGAGGCTATGGTTAATAGCTGAATGAGTTTCCTTGTTTATTGGTCTTTACTATCAGAGCAGGGGGTGCGCCTCCACCATGGCTGTTGGAGCCACCAATAGCAATGATGATAACACTAGGAACCACAAGACGGACCACTAACAGCAGTGATCAATCGATGACAACCCTACCAACTGCAGGATGGACTTTGAGGTCGATAAGACCCTGGGAAGTGACAGGGAGGCAAGAATGTCCCAGAACCTCTTAATGGGGGTATTATTTCTCCCATCTGTGATAGACATGTAATGCATAAAATGACACCATAATTAGTCAGGTTGTTGGCTTAATGGCCAACTTGCTGCTTTTACTGACCGAGTCACTACCCTATTCCTGAATCAACTAGTTGATTAATTGTTCTGGATTGGTTTTCAAAACCTCGCTTCATATATGTACCCTTGTCTATATTTCAAATATTGTGTCATCCATGACCTTGAATAATGGTGCAACACATACAACCATATCTTAATAGGATGAAAGTATATGTTTTGCTACGTAGGTGCTGAAGTCACCTTTATGACTTGATGCCTTACAAGTATGTCCGACACCAGTAACTAACGGGTTCACTCATCGTTGAGATCCTATGAATGTGGGTTTAAACAAGAAGATAGTTGGAAGCTAGGATGACATTTGCATTGTTAATGGTAGCGTGAGACGCGTCAGAGGGAAATCATGGAGTCAAGTGACTGGCTTCTCCTTTCCCTCGTGAGCTTTCCTAGTGACAACTCTTTTAGGGTTTTCAGCTTGCTCCCAGTCATTGCAGTGGGCGGCCATGACTGTTGGGATGCCACTTCTTTACCAAAGTTACTATGAAGAAGATTGGTGATGTCTCTTTCCTAGTGGATCCATCTCAACCATTAATCAAATTAAGGAGTCTTTATGGTATTGTCCTTTGGGAATGGCTCCCCTAGGTTTTCAGTGGCTATGGTCATCATCATCTCAACTTCTTTTAACTAAGGTTCTTATTTGGTGAGTTTTAATGTTGATTGATCTTAAACTTGGAGCATATTTTGATGTGGTTAGTGTTGCCTCGTACTCGAAGGCAGCGCTTCACAGCCCTCACGGACGCCTGAGATGGAGTTCGTAATCATGGACTTGCTCATCGACATCCTCGCGCGGTATGAAGGCTCGATGCCGAACCTGTTCCGGGAGGGGCACTCTATCGTTGTCGAGGGGTTCCTAAGGCTGTTTGAGGCAGAAGGGAATGAAGGAGGATAATCTTGTGTCCTCGGGGATGTTGCGTCGGCGGAGGTTACTGTGGTTTCCAGGAGGGGGACTGCTTCAAGGGAGTCGAGGTGCTTGCTAAGCACGAGAGAAGTACATGCCTAAAGAGGGTTTTAGAGGCGTTAGAGAGATAAGAAAATTCCACCCAAGGGTGGAACTGAAGGTGCAACCGTTGTTGCCACCATGGAGGCGGTTGCAACCGCCTCCACATTTGCTGTACCGGGCTGGCTTGGTGTTCGGACCGCGTCCCACAAAATCCATGCCATTCATTCACCTAAACAACCACCCTTAAAAAATTAATGAGGTGTGTATGCGACAAAGATTAAAAGGGACACATTGGGACAATAACCCCGGGACAACAAATTTGAACCTGCTGCATCCAAGCATAATAGAAAATTCTGGAAAATAAACTGGAGGCTAGAAAGATATTTTCTTTTTATAGTGGGCAAACTCCCCTCCTATATATAGGGGAGGAGGCAAGTACAAGGAAGTATAACTTACCCTAATGGGCCAAGTCAATTAGGCCCATGTACAAAATAAACTAACTAATCGAACACTCCCCCTCAAGCTGGCGCACAGGTGAAACACATGTCCAACTTGTTAATACATGAAAAGGATAAAATAGCCCATACAAAAAATTAATCTCCCCTGACAAGAAATGACCTCCCCTTGAATCTTACAATGCAAAATGTGAACACTCTAAATACTCCCCCTGAACAAATAGTATGTAGCAGCAAATAAGTCTTTTCCCCTTGATGAAAATAAGATCAATGTAGAAACATTAATAGCAACGTGGACTCCCTCTGAATTGAAAAATTGCCAGACTCGTAGAAGTAATCACAAATCATTTTCTTTGAGATCTCTAGACTCATTGAAGCAACCACAGATAAATTTCTGAATCTTTGACGAGCAAGGTTTTAAAAAGCGCGAAGCGGGAAGCATGCGGACGGGACCTTGTAGCCGATTAATCGCCAGATGGGCGATTAAGCGGGCGCTTTTTAGAAAAACGGATTTCCAATTCCTATAAACTTTTATGCAAAATTACATACATATGTATATAAATACTATATTTTTGAAATTTTTATACATATCTAAACATTGTACAAGACAATATAAAACACCCAAATAGTTTACAATACAACTATACAACAACGATTGTATCTATATAATATAGTAAACAATATACTTGTCATAGATAAAGCAGCCTACACATAAAATAATAAGTGTATATACAAGATGAAACAACAATTTTGTATCATGTTTACATAGCTGAACAGTAAATAATAGACCTATCATAGCTAGCTAACAAACATATTGTTACATTTGCACATCATCAAATAGTCATACATTACAGCAGTACATTTAATCAAAGTATGCATTCTAAATTAGATAATAGTTACCTATAATTCACTTGGATACATCACAAAAGTACCATATCATTACTGCATACATACAAAGTATGCATTCTAAATTAGAACTAAGTATATCATAGAACATTTAATGTATGCTAATTTAATATATTATAGTCAATACTAAACATGGCATATAATGTACTTAATGTTATACGCTTACAGCAGTTTTTCTGAAAAAAGCGGGCAAAAAACGGGAAAAAAGCGGGGAAAAAGCGGGTTAAGCGGGCAAAAAGCGGCCGCTTTTCTCAAATTTCCTTCAGCGCCGCTTATAGTACATTTCAATCGTCCAGCACCTTGTGGCGCTTAAGCGGCCGCCTAGGGCGATTTTTAAAACACTGTTGACGAGCAACTGGAACAATGTAGATGATGGAGGACATATATAGAAGTCATTTGATTCACCATTGTTGTCAAAGTGTTTCCGTACTAGAAGCACCAATAGCGGAATAACGCGTGGTAGTTGGGATAAGAGCACTGCTATAGGAATGTTGCACCATAGTAGGTGGACACGTGTCTGTGATGTGCTACTATAGGAATATGCGCTATAGTAGATGTCAACATGGATGAATATGCGGAACCTAGACAAAATGGTCAGATGGCATGTCTTCTTCTCTTCATATTCTCTCCATCTCGTCTCTTTCCTCTACTCATCTTCCTCTATTTCCCCCCTCACGCCAACCACAAAAATGATATGAGAGTGGTTGATGTGGAAAGTCATAAACATCGATAGAGGAATAGATATGTACTGGATGATATAAAAATAATGGTACCAGAACGTAACATGGTACGATACACAAATAAAGAATAGAAATACTACCGGAATGGAAACTCGGTAGAAAAGAGGATTGACACTACCATAATGGAACTCAACAGGAAAAGGAAAGCACTACCGGAATAAGCACAGTAGGAAGAAAAATTAATGCATTATCCCTTCTCTTTTTTGTGCTTTATAAACTAGCAGGTCTTTTTGTTTGCCAAATATATAAATAAAAAGATCAAGTCTTTGTTAGTCAAAGACTGGTCAAAGTCTTTCTTGGTTTCTTTCCTTTGACAACCTAACGCTAAGAAGTGCTTAATTATGCTGGTCAAAAGTAGTATATTGAATAGGACGGTCTTTCATAGTCAAAGTCTTTGATAGCCATAACAACATGCACTTTTTTTTGACCAAGCACCAAAGTCTTTAACACCCATAACGACGATGCCTTTAATGGTCAAAGCAACACTTTGATGATTTGACTTAACAAACATGTTTCCGTTGGGCAACATGTGCGGGAGAGGAGAAAGAATTTTTCTTTTTATATCCATCACGTTGTTGGATACGGGAGACGTGGATTAAGCAAAGGAAACACGATCTTGCCGGAGAAACGTGATCTTTCCCGATTCAACAAAGGACTATCCTATCCATTAGTGTTTGTTGTGAGAGAGGATCCACAGGGTGTCGCTCGAGAAGCATGAGGCACCAGGTCCTGGTCCTCCTTATCCACGAACTCAATCAAGATCTGGTGCGTGAAGATCTGCCATGAGGCAATTATCGAGGTGCAAGCTGCTGCCATTGAAACAACCATCGAACTAGATGACTGTAGTTGGAAATTAAAGCCACGATCAGGAAAACGAAAAGGCAAGAAGCCGCTGCGGTAAATGATAATCCGCATGGAGGCTTCTGTTGGTTCTTAGAACGTCAATGTGGAGATCGTTGACTAGAAATGCGCGCATATGGATGCTTGCAGTGATGTTGAACTTGGTGATGTCACTGTCAGCGCAAGGGGGGAAAAATACAGCGGTTAAGATACAGAGACACCACTCTTGAGGACGATATCACGACATGATGGCACTGATCATGAAGATGCGGCCACACAGGGACAAATAACAACAGTGGCTAGGAGAAACAACAATGGTGGCCGAGAAGAAAAGCACCAGCAAAAAGATCTGATTTTATGAACAAATAAGATACAAGATGCTCGTGGTGGCCGGGATGATGCCGGCGGGCAGCCAACCGGCCTAAGCCATGGAGACGGCTGCCGCCCACAGGCGGTGCTCCCTCACTGTTGTTCTCTTTAGGAGAGAGGGGCGGCGACTAGGGCGACAGAAAATGGAGATGAGAGGGAAGTGGAGTCGGCGACTAGCGCTAGGTTCCCAGAGCACGCTCTGATACCATGTAGAAAATAAGATTGAGGCTAGAAAGATGTTTGTTTTTTGATAGTGGGCAAACTCCCCTCCTATATATAGGAGAGGAGGCAAGTACAAGGAAGCATAACTTAACCCTAATGGGCTAAGTCAATTAGGCCCATGTACATAATAAACTAACGAATCAAACAGAAATGATAATTTGATGCCTTTAGGCGGGTATGTAGGTTCTCCTTATTTTTTATTTGATAGAATTGAGAGAGGCGTCACAGTTTTCCACCTCCACAAATTGTGAGGATGATTATAATTTATGAAGAATAACCACAGCATGATTAAGCAAATTAATAGCAACCGAGTCCTATATATTCTTTTTGTCATTTTTGGCCTAATCATGGGTTTAACGATTTGCTAGCTTTCAATGTATGGCATTATACTGAATGAGAAACTTTTGATAATTGGATCTATGTAAGCATCTGTAATAGCTTTTGCAACACTCAGTGAATTAAGCTTTAAGCTGAGTTAGACTAGAACTAAATAACTACAGCTAGTCCATATGATAATTGACAGCCTTTTGGTTCATAGTATGTCTGTGTGATGCATGTTTAAGTTTCATCATCAACTAGTTGGTTTGTATTTTGTTCCTATTAAGGAATTTGAAATTGAACATATCTACAAAAGACGACTGGGATCATAATCATGATGAGAAGAAAAACTAAGGCTTTCTAGACTATACTGCCCATCTGGTTCGACACTGAACCAGTGGCAGAAGCAATGCAGTCATCCTTGGTTTACATTGAAGAACCAACCTGTTAACTGACTTGCTTCGTAAGGTGGCGATACAGTCAATCACGTAGGATGTGTGCCTTGATGCTTTCATTCTTTTCCTCAGCCGTCAATATATCTTATGACTGTTTTGAGTATTTCCCCAAATATATTAATTATGGATGTCGAATAAGATAATACATATATCTTATAATTAATCACTTAAACTAGCTTTAAACCATGCACACAACTTAAGTGGATTTATGTTGAATTCTTATTAACATTATTAGCACAAACAAGAAGAAAACCATCCTACAGATTTAAGCGATTGAAACCATAATCTAAAATTTGATGACATGACCAAGTCTTTGACATACATTCATAACACAGCCCCTAAATAGCCTGGGCAGCCAATTCCTTTGTTATTTAGGCTACTTATCCCATTACAGGTTGTATATACGAATGTTTTACATTTAATATGGGTATTTGGGATTTTGGTAATTTGCAAGAGGGCTCTAATATAGGTAAAATCATATTTTATATTGCAATCAAAACCTTCGTAATCTAACATAGTCCACAACATGAAAAACAAATTCAGCTTGTGGAACAAGGCAAACCCAGAAGTGGGCATTAAAGCCTTTAAGCCCTTATAATGAGGGCATTAGACACCTAGCATGGGCAAAAATGTTTATTGGATAATAGGACCCTGAAAAGGAACATTAATTACCACAAATAGGCCCGCGCAAACCTATAAAATGGGTCTTATACAACTGAAGACCTCAATCTTAGGACCCTAAAAGGGGACATTAATACCCAACTCCTGACCATCCTAAATGCTTAGCACAAATGAAGAGCATTTCAGCAATACAAATTATGAATGCGTGATAGAAGTCATAATTGAGAAATGCTTATTTTTTTGATTTGTGAGAGAACCACCCCCGCACGAGTGCCACTTAGTGACCCCCGCAGGCGGTGTAAACTCTTGGGGACCCCTGCCGCCCATACCGGGGCCCCAATTCAGTCGCATCGTTGGCCGGCCGACACGTGGGCTAAATCATTTCAATGGAACGCTGGGAGTCGAACCCGTGCCCCCTCGCAGGGAGCTTGCGAGCCGCACCACCCGAGCTATTATTTTCTTAACTTTTGAAAAAATATGGGAACAACAAGTAAGCGCTAAGATTACTGGCTAGGTTTTCTAGGCGGCAGGGCGACCAGGCGTTGCCATGGGATGCCCAGACAGCCTGGGCATTCCTAGGGTTTTTGCTTGAACATGTGGTATCCAAACAACACGGCAGTGCCGCAGATCAAGGCTTCGACACCAATCAGTAAATGGCCAACAAATTAATCCAATGTCATATGTAAAACAAAGAATAATGATAGCTCTTAACTTGAAAAAAGGGAACGGCAATAAGAAGATCTCATCTTGCAGATGTTGTTGTTTGGAGTGCGGCCACACGTTCGTATTGTGATCTCCGTCAAGTCACACTCTCTTGTGTCCCGTTTCGAAAAGTACTAACTTTGTCTACGTGTCTGAAGGATCGCCATATTGCAGATGTTGTTGTTTGGAGTGCGGCCACACGCTCGTATTGTCATCTCCGTCAAGTCACACTCTCGTGTCCTATTTCGAAAAGTACTAACTTTGTCTACGTGTGTGAAGGATCGTTTTCAATTAACGCCATGGAACACAACGGCTAGGAGTTGTGAGGCTGGGAGGTTGTCAATTGCAGCAAGAAAACTTCCTTGCATGGAGGAGCACTGCAGGGGTTGATGCATGAATGTGTGGTGCGAACAGTACAGAATGTGCTGCACTGCCAATGCTTTTGTTCAGGGAAGATGGAGCGAAGAAGAACAAGGAGCGGTTGTTGATGATGGTGACTGGATCATGGATCGGGGAGTTGTTGGTGGCGGCTGTTTGACAACGGCTGGCTGGAAGGAGAGACACTGGCTGGGCTGGGTTGGTGGCTGATGCGGTGGGTGCATGGAGCGGCGTGGAGAAGGTGGCAATCAACAAGGAGATCAAGGGTGATGGGAACAGGGGCAGCAATAGAAGGAATAGAACGCTAGGCGGCTAGCAACATTTGGTCAGAAAAACGAGAAAGAGGGATGACTTGTTAGAAGGGATAAGCCAAGCCACAGAGGCTGGATAGATGCCCGGCTGAGCGGCCAAGCCAAGGAGCGGCGGCTTCCCGCAGGCGGAAGAACGTCTCTTTCTCACCCCTTAGATTAGGGTTTTAGGATCTCTGCTCGGATACCATGTCAATGAGTAAGGAAAAGGCTAATCGATATATTGATAAGAGGCAACCCTGCTTCTATATATAGGAAAACAGGGAAGCGTACAAACTCAAACTAAATCCTAATGGGCCAAGGCGTACTTGGGCCCATAATACAAAGAGACAAAATAACATAAGTAAACAAATTCTCTAACGGGAATTACTATGAGGAGGAAAAAGAGGAAAAAAGAACATTGGTCTACCCGAGGAAGGATAAATTGCAAAAAGAAATCAACAAGGAGGTTGGGGAAGATGATGAACAAAGAAAGAACGAAAAATAGAAAAGAAAAGATAGAGCATCATGCAGCAGGAACCTTAAGTATGGTGAAACTATGGAGAGGAAAAAATAAAGCAGAAGAAAATTGGTAGAGGAAGGACAAATAACATGAAAGTAGAAAGGAGGTCGAAAAGATGAGAAACAGTATAGTCCCTATATGTATAGATATGAATAATTGAATCTAATATAGGAATGCTAGAGTAAGAAAACTGAAAATGCAAGTAAGAAATTAGCATGGTATTAATGTGAGTACATTCATACAAAAGATTTATAAACAGATTATAGAAATAGGAGGATGAAGAAGAAAAAAACCATGTAGTATATACTAAATTGGTAAGTGGAGCAGCAGTAAAATGGATAATGTCATAATAACGCAGCAGCATTAACTCTATAACATAGCAGCAATTTGCTGTTTGGTATGCAAAAATAAGAAACAAAAATAAAGAGGAATGCAGTAACATTGCAACAACTTTGCTGCTTGGTGGAGGTGTAAAGGAAAAGAAAAAAAACAAGAGGACAGATTTGGAGGAAGAATAAATATCAAAGGAAATGAAAAAGAAGATGAGAAGAAAAAAATTAGCCCAGATTTTAAGCCCAGTAGGTGCCGCCTAGGTGGCCGCCCAGCCCGCAAAACAGCCTAGATAGGCTGGCTGCCCAGGTATTGGAGCCAGGTGGCCGCCTAGGCGGGCGCCCATATAACTAATTTACTGGGTACCGAAGATGATAAAGCTTCTTATACCAGAAGCCAATGACACAACATGCAAACCAAAAGATTTTAGGTGCTTTTTACTGTTTATTTTGAGAGAAGACACCAGCTAGGAATTGTTTCCTATGAAAAGAATAACAAAGGAGGAAGGATATCGCAGAACATCTGGCTACAACTCTACAAGTAGATAAAACGAGTACCCTGGCATGACGAGATGGCTCCTGTATTGCAATGTTTTTGCATCTTATTCTTCTCACCACTTCCAATTTTTGTATGTCTCCTCCTTGGTCCGGCTGCTGCAAACTCCAAGAAGCATTTGTCTCACCCTCCTTTGGTCTAGTTGTAGCATTGTTTGAGAGGCAGACATCAATGGGTATCCATGTACAACTGGAGGGGTGATAGTTAATAGCTAATGGAGTTTCTACAGTTTCTTGTTTGTCGGTCTTTACCATTAGAGTTTGGGGGGGGGGTATGGCTTTTGGAGCCAACAACAACAATACTAATAACCCTACCAAACCACAGGATGGTCTCTGAGGTTGATAAGGCCCTGGAAAGTAATACGGGGCGAAAACGTCCTAGAATCACTTAATAGGGCGTATTGTCTCTCCCACCTGTGATAGACATATAATGGATAAAGTGGCACTTCCCAATAATCAGTCAGGTCGTTGACTTATTGGCCAACTTACCAGTTTTATTGAGTGAGTTATTCTTGAATCAACTGGTTGATTAGTTGGTGGTTTTCAAAATCTCGCTTAATACATGTAATATTGTCTATATTTCGAATTTTTTATCATCTATGACCTTGAATAATGGTGCAACACACACAACCATATTTTAACAGGATAAAGTTATATGTTTTGCTGCATAGGCGCTGAAGTTGCCTTTAAGACTTGATGCCTTACAAATATATCTGGCACCACTAGCCTAACTGGTTCACTCATTGATTCTGTCCCGAGAATGTGGATTTAAACAAGAAAGTAGTTGGAAACTAGGATGTCTGGCTTCTCTTTCCCCTCATGGGCTCTCCTTCCACTGACAGCTGCTTTTATGTTTTCAGCTTGCCTCCTAGTCATTGCAATGGGCAGCCATGAGTGCTGGGAAGCCCCTTCTTTATCTAACACACTAGGAAGAAGATCGGTAACATCTCTTTCCTAGTCTAGGATCCATCTCAACCATTAATGAAATTAAGGAGCCGTTATGGTTTTGTCCTTAGGGCATGGATCCCTCTTAGTTTTTAGCGGCTCCGGTCATACTTTGTCATCATGACGTCTTTTAACTAAGACTTTTGGAGCCACCGACAGAAATACTGATAACCCTACCAAACCACATGATGGTCTCTGAGGTTGATAAGGCCCTGGAAAGTAATAGGGGGCAAAAACGTCCCAGAATCACTTAATAGGGCGTATTATCGCTCCCACCTGTGATAGACATATAATGGATAAAGTGGCACTTCCCAATAATCAGTCAGGTTGTTGACTTAATCACCAACTTGCTAGTTTTACTGAGTGAGTTATTCCTGAATCAACTGGTTGATTAGTTGGTGGTTTTCAAAACCTCGCTTAATACATGTAGCATTGTCTATATTTCAACTTTCTGTCATCTATGGCCTTGAATAATGGTGCAACGCACACAACTATATTTTAACAGGATAAAGTTATATGTTTTGCTACGTAGGCGCTGAAGTTGCCTTTTAAGACTTGATGCCTTACAAGTATATCCGGCCCCACTAGCCTAATTGGTTCACTCATTGATGCTGTCCCGGGAATGTGGATTTAAACAAGAAAGTAGTTGGAAATTGGGATGACTGGCTTCTCTTTCCCCTCGTGGGCTCTCCTTCCAGTGACAGCTGCTTTTATGTTTTCAGCTTGCCATCTAGTCATTGCAGTGGGTGGCCATGAGTGCTGGGAAGCCCTTTCTTTATCGAACACACTAGGAAGATCGGTAACATCTCTATCCTAGTCTAGGATCCATCTCAACCATTAATAAAATTAAGGAGGCGTTATAGTTTTGTCCTTTGGGCATGGATTCCTCCTTAATTTTTAGCGGCTCTGGTCATACTTTGTCATCACGACGTCTTTTAACTAAGACTTTTCTTCTTTGATGAGTCTCGATGTTGATTGATCCTAAACTCGGATGTGGGTTGTGCTACCCTCCTTTCTATTTTAGCTAGTAGAAGAAGCTAAACCAAGTTTCTTTTTCTGAATATCTAAATCGGCTAAAGTACTGACTTTCTACTAAGTTTTTCGATTATCTCTCCCACTTGCTAGGAGTGTAAACAGATTGTATTTGAGTTGGATAATGCAGTAATTGGTTTTAGTCGATACTGTTGATAAAAAAAACTAAATGATGTCAAAAATAATACTGTAATCCAACTCGATCAGATAGTGAAATCACACCATCATATCCAAACCAAAAACATGTTACGGCAACATTCGTACATGTGTCCGGAAAATATATTCATCTACTTTTAAGTCTGAAATTTATGTGTATGCATGTAATATCTTCCTATTTATACAAGAGAATTAATATACATAAATGGTAGACACATGTGCGATTCATATTTCAAATAAAATAGAACAATATCTCATGTCTGATCTGATTCTTCTTGGATCTAAATTACGAACTTGATTGGTCGTGAAAATTTCATTTTTCTGAAATTTTATATGATTATGAATTAAATTGCCGGAATTCAATTGCCATTTAAACCGAATTGTATATCAAATGTACTCTTACTACTAGCAAGTACGATATGACTGTTGAAGGTTTCTCAACACGAATTTGCAAGTTGCCATACTCTGTTCACATCTTTTATCAATCACACAGGGTTTAATTGCATCTCTGTTCTTTGTAGTATGCTCAAAATTAGCTTCCATTCCTTGGGTCAATTTGTCCTCTTCTTCACTGGTGGGCTTTGCCAAGCCGATGGGGTGCTCAACTTTGGAAGGTGCATGTGACACATGTACCTTGCTTGAAGCACATATCGCTTGCGAGTGAAGGTGCTATTTTTCATGCCTTGCATGTACTAGGTTATGTGTATCATTTCATTGGTTGCTAAGTTTTGTAAAGTGGGAGGAGGGAAGCCAGCCATGAGTCCTCCATTAATGCCTCAAGCAGATAAATCTAACAAAGTAAAGTAGATAATTATATATAAGTTATACGAAATTGCTAATTAATTGAATAACCACTACGTATCCCAATAACAGGAATGCTGGATTGGGTTGGCAAAAAGTGAAAATGCAAATTTCAGTACTTATTACATTTGTAGACATATGAGATAGAGGCACATACGTTGACGACTTTCTGTTCAATTGTTAAACAATTATAGTTAAACAGTATTTAGCGGATAGCAAATTTCTATATTACGCTATCCTACAACACATTGTACACACGTACATTATACTTTATATTGTATTACATGGTTGAATATGACATAATATTTGTTCACACATGCTATAATTTATGTGATTTACACAGTACACTTACAAATTTACATCACTCTGGCTATACTTAAAATGTAGGTACTTTTAAGATACTAACATAAAACTCTCATCAATTAGCTATAAAGTATATGTTTGTTGACACGGAGAACGATAGTAATACATATAACGATGGCACCAAGGAAGCACAGAAGCGGACACGGACACGGACACGGCTGTGGACACGGACACGGGACACGGCGATTTTGGAAAATATAGGACACAGACACGGCTATGGACACGGCATTTAAAAAAAATTAAATTATATATATATACACACACATAGGAAACAAAAAATAGATAATTAGACAATATAACTTCATTTAAGATAAATCTCAAAAATGAAACCAATTGGCGATTGTATAACCACAACATTGAAACATTGAAGTAGAATATCATAAAAGAGGCGTTTTCATTTTTATGTCAAATACAAGTTAAAAAAAACAATTTGACTTCTATTCATATTCCATGTGTAATACCCAAACATGACGAGAGATAAAAATAAAAAAGAAGAGGAGAGACCGGTAGATCAAATAAGAGAGATTGAAACATGACAAGGTGGAATTCAATTTCAAGATTTTAATGTGTATGATGGGACTCATATGAAATGATGTAATGAAATCCCGGAATATTGACCATTAGACATACATAAGAGTCTTTAAATCAGTACTCACTACTCAGTAAATGTAGATGTCATATAAATTTTGATACTGTTCATAAGGAGTTTATTTAGATACACAGCAGCAATTTATATAAATACACAACTGGATATTCAAGAAAGTGATTAACATAGAAACATTGCTAGCACAAGGAAACAATGGATAAAGGTTGATAGTTTCCCTCAGTTAATTAGTTTTCCAGAACTAGAGGAAGGCCCCAATCCCAACAATAGATGAATGAGTAGAGAGATTATATAAAAATAAGAATAGGGAGACAGTTGTTACTGCTCTAGACTTAGATATGTGATAAGAACAGCAAGAATACAGCTGCCACCCTCTTGCGAACTGAGATGGATTTAATCTATTAAAGACATGTTTAGCTGCCTAGTTATGTGACTAGGATTAGTGGAAAGGCAACCTTGTTTTGGGCTGTAAATGGGACTGGCCGTGTCCAGGCCGTGTCCAAGCCGTGTCCAAGCCGTGTCTACCTATAAAAAATAAAAAAAATGTTGGACACGGCTGGAGAAGTGTCCAATACGTATTTAGGCGTGTCCACAGAGTACGAGTGTCCAATATGTGTCAGACACGGGCACGGCACCTGTTTTGAAGTGTCCGTGCTTCCTAGGATGGCACAATTCAAATCGACGGGAAAAGAATGCTGTACTATAGTTAGCTTCTTGTACGTTTATATCCTATAAAATGTACATGGCATTGAGCGGTCAATGTTTTTTTAATATGTTGTTAGACCGGCAAAACCTTGTAATAAAATAGTGGCTCAGAACAGCAGAATAAGAGAGCCGCATCAAGTGTAATATGTCGGTTGAAGTGGAAAACAACCTGCCTAATTGCAGAACGCTCCACAGCTGCTTCAGCCACGGTGGCCTGCTTATACAATCACTGATTGGGTGCCTTTTGAAATGTTTATGAAAGTTCTGCTTGGATTTCTGAATGGATGACTGTACTATTTCTGACTAAGGAAAGTGATACAAGTAGGGACAAGGGGTAGGTTATTGCCATTGGTGCTTTTGACTTCTGTCTTGTTGGGTACTGTTTTACATACAAATAATCCTTAGTCCAAAGGGTTTTCATGGCACCTGGTTTCACCAAGTTCTACATTGCATGGCCCATTGCAAAATCTTATTTTGATCTTGGCTTAGAAGGAACACCTGCTAGATGCTTAACACATGCAAGTTGAACGTTTGTTTCGGGGAGCTGGTCAGAATGAGATGAAGTGGTCCCAGGAAAGAGCAAAGGGGTTACTATCCTTGCTTACTGAATAAGATTGGTGATAAGTTTATTGGCCCGACATTAGGAAGTGAAATTGTGGGCCGAGATGGGTATGTTTGTAAGGTGTGCCTTGACTATGGTCGATATGAGGTGGTGCATTGTCTGCCACGTTGGACAAAGGTGGAAGGTCGGAGGTGTGTTGATCATGTCTTGCTTCATGGCTGAGGAGGTAGCCACATAGATCAACAAGGGAGTGTAGGATAGGTGTGAGGTGGTCCCACACAATGACCAATCACAAAAGATGACTCTTTCATCTAACAGGTGCCTAACCGCTCTTGGGGATGGGACACTGCGAGTTGGTTAGTTTATCTAGGGAAGATGCCTTCTAAGGAGTAACGAATGTGTGCGAAGGTAGGCTCAAGTCGTCAATTTTGCTTGTGAGCATAATGGTATAAACCTGTCTAACTCTGAGACCAACTGGTCGAATAGAATCACTGATAGCAAATCAAGGGAAGTCCTAGAGCATGTTACAAAATGACTCGTACTACAAACACCACAAGAGAGCTTGCTGGATGAGAGTGAAGAGAGAGATAGGGCAAACAACATTAGAAAGAGACTAGGATTTATATGAATCCTTATTTGGCCAAAACGAAGGATCTAAGCATACAAGTAGCACATTCGAGGGATTAGAGTTTTTTGAATCAAGATGCTACATTGGTATGTTACTAGAAATGTGAATGGCTAACTGATTATCACACATGATAGAGATTGGAGAATGTGAATGGCTGACTGATTATCACACATGATAGAGATTGGAGTTTCAACAGATACTCTCATTCAGACAATGTGGACATATCTGTCTGTAGTTCATAACAAGCATATGCCATTGCTTGATATTCAACCTTTGTGCTGGACCGTGCTACCATATTTTGTTTCATGCTCCGCCATGTCACTAAATGTGACCCAGGGAACACACAATATCCTGAGATATGTCGCCCATCTCCAACATGACATGCCCAATCAACATCAGTATATCCAATAAGCTTCAAGGAAGTGGACAAGAGATCCTCCCTTGTGAATAAATGAGACCTTTCCCTAGTGATCCTTTAATATAATGTAGGATCCAGGTGACCGCCATCCGATGCGACATCTCGGGTGCACTCATGAACTGGCTAACAACTCACACTCCATAGGAGATATCAGGACAAGTAACTGTCAAATAGATCAGCTTACCTACAATCCATTTGTACTTCTCTGGATTCAAAAAATCATTGTCATCAGAAATAGCCGCCTTGGTAGTATAATCCATAGGCGTGGAGACTGGCTTGCAACGTGTCATGCCTATCTCTGTAAGAAGTTCTAGAACATATTTTTACTGAGAAAGATTTGTGCCTTTCTTGGAACGTAGAACCTCTATTCTAAGGAAATAACGAACATTTCCCAAATATTTCGTCTGAAATTGCATTTGTAGCCACTCAATGAGTTGTGAAATGCCAGTAAGATCATCACTTGTGACGACTATCTTGTCCACATATACAACCAAACTAATAGTGGCACGAGAGGATTTGCACACAAATAAAAAGTTATCAATAGAAGACTGACTGAACCCAAACTGTATAGTGTAACATGAGATTAATCAAACCATGCATGTGGTGTTTCCTTCAGGCTATACAAGCCCTTGAGCAATATACCTAGGAGGTTGCTCCATGTACACCTCTTCAAGAAGATCACCATGAAGAGATGCATTTTTAACATCCAGTTGGTGAAGAGGCCAATCATAATGAGTAGCGACAAAAATAAGGATCCATACAAATTTTAGTGTGGAATGGTGGAGGTGGTAGGATAGTAGACTTCATTCAAGCCTCGTGACGGCACTGATCTAGGATATCATAATTGTTTCGGGGGGGGGACTCTGGTAAGTACTACTTGGAATACTCAAAAGAGTGCACATGACAAAGTTTTCTGACCATTCCTATGATATCTTAAGCATGCCACGTACACGTTCATATTTTTAGGTTGAGGTTCTCTATCCAGGAGTGGATATTGGTGACGATGTGTAAAATTACCACTAAACCCAGAGCCACGTGACACAAATTATTTATTGTGGAATGAGGCTTTGCCTCGGCTATTTTTCTCGTTTCAAGGCGAGATATATTTGCCCAGTGAAACACCCTATAAACAAACGATCCCAAATTACGGACTTTCTTGTCTAATATTATGCTTTAGAAACTAATAGAGAATTGTCAAAATATGTGGACCACACTGTTTCTTTTTCTGAAGCAAAATCATGTGACCAGTGGAATGATGCACAGCCCCACGTAAGGAAAATGGAGAACAAAGAAAAGTCCTTTTTGAGACCCTACAAAAGTTATGACGCTTCAAGATTTTTGTTATAAAATAGTGTCTGGAAATGTCATTATCACAAATTGTTGTGTTACTGCGTATGCCATGTCCAGCAACTAAATGTTAGGTGGGAAACTGAACTCAGCATTCAGTCAGCATCCTTGGGTTTTTTTACCATCGGATTTCTGTCTTATTTGCAATATTGCTCCAGAAAAGGATGTTATCTGGCTAAGATGGATTAATGAGGAATGTTTGAAGGCTTATTCTGTTTAATCTTAAAAGGAAAACCCTAATGGATTCTGGATGAGGAAGCAAAACCTATATTTCAGAAATCTGATTACACTCTCCTTCATATTCTTCCGGAGAGGATTCCTCTGTACTAATGTGGAGAGACTGATGGTTAGCTCATGATTAGTTTCTCGGTGATGGTATTCATCCGTGCAGTGTTTCAAAGCTTGGATGTGGTAGATTTTACAAACTGGGCATATTCATAAAGAGTGGAATATCCCCAATATTTGCGATATAGAAAATTTCAGGAAATGCATAGATAACCTGAAGATGAAAGTTGAAGTTACTGATCAAATCTGCTTCTGTGAGAAAGTTCATCCCCAACTCAAAAGATTTATTGGAAGGAATTAGAATCAAATGTCCTGATCTCTAATGGGCCAGATTGTTAACAATTTATCATGATGGAATGCTACGAGAAGATTGTAATCGATACATGAAAATTCCTTCCAAATCGACTTTCCACTCGTGGTATCTTTCAAAAATTCGGATTCTTGTTCATTTGCATATGCTATGTGTGTCTCAAATCTTATGAAGACAGAGTAATTGTTCTTTTTCTGTTAATATTCCAACGGATTTATGGAAGTATGCCAATGACGGTCAATGTGTACCTATTGTACCGGCTTCTGTAACAATGCGTTAATCTCAAGACTACATCTGACACGCCAGACGATTTTATAGCACATTTGGAATAAAGGTGTTGGTATAAGTGGCTATTGGAATCTGGCCCATGTATCTTGTGTTAGCCTTGTATTTCTTTTATCTTTGGTATACTTAAGTGTGGATCCATTTACCCGCTTAAGCATCCAACTTCTTTCTAATCACATCCAACTTCTTTCTAATCAGTACTGATTAAGATGTAATTAGCTGTACTTGCGATCTAATACATCATAATTCCATTAACCATCCCCTTTTTAGCCACCAACCAGTATTACTGATGAAATATTTTGGCATTGACTGCTAATTCAGATCCACCACAACGCCGAACTCTGATGCATATTTAGTAACTGATTTTACTCAACTGGGGACTACCGTGTCATACTAAAACTTGTATGAGACGCACTGAGCATGCTTGTTTTAATCTGACGCCCAGGAGAGTTCACGTTGGTGGGTAGGGCAGAATTGGTGAAACAAGGTCATGCTACTCAGCTCTGTTGGACAGAGGACTTGGTGATGTTAACTAACTGGGCAAGGTATGTCCAGTCTAACACCCATTAAACAAATGGTCTTGGTCTTATAATTATGATGTTCTCGTGTGTAAAACTAATGTTCACTAACTTGTAAAGAATGTGTTAAAAGTGTGGACCACACTGTTTTTCTGAAGCAAAACCATGTGACCAAATGGAATGACAAACAGTCCCACATATATGAAAAAGAAAAGGAACAAGAAAAAGTCTTTCTTTTGAGACATATATAAAAGCATGTCATGACAAAGAAAAAGTATCTAGAAAAATCGTTATAATATGGTAGTATTGCTACTTGCACATCCCATGTCAAGAGAAGGCATGGTAGGTGTCATGTGAATACCATGTAAATCTATTACAGCTTTCACCAATTTAGGATTCACAGCCGGTATTATTTACTGTTTACTTATTTTTAATAAAATCCTGTGCAGGCAGTTTTCGTTGGGCACAACCACGGCCTGGATTGGTGTTGCCCCTCCAAGAACCTTTGGCTCTGCTTCGCCAGGCACACCGGTCATGGCGGTGATGGGGACTGGCCGAGAGGGGCAAGGATCATCGAGATTAACGAAGAACCGTTCTCCCTCAAGTCCTGGATCAGGATGGAGGACGGATCTAACCACAGCTACATTGACCTGAGCGGCCACCCATGACGGGGTGGTGGTGGTTGGCGGTGTGGGGATTTGAGTGTATCATCAATGGTGTGTATATGTAGGTACGGTGGGCGTACGTGCGTGTGCGAGTGCGCGCGCATGCTTGAAGATTGTGGCGGTAGTGTTAGAAACATGGTTTAGATGGGAGATACAAACAACAACTGTTCTCCAGTGACATTGTACAACAACTTAAAGCCATCAATTTATATTGCTTCACTGTTGTTAAAATGGACAAATTCATCCTTCTGCTTTCATTGGTTGATGCCAATGCTATCCATCAGATTCCCACGAAAAAAAGGACACATCAATGGGTAGAGGTAAGGACATTTGTAAAAGAGTGGAGTGTCTGTATGTGTGCGTGAACAGTTGTGGTGGTAGAGTTAGAAACATGGTTCTGGTGTGAGAAATAAACAACCAGTCCTCTCCATCAACATTGCATAACAAGTTAAACTTGTCAATTTGTTTCTTCGGTGTAGTTAAAATGGGCAAACTCATCCAGCTTTATTAATTGAGTAGAACTTATATGGAGAGGTTTTGAATATTTACATGTTGATGTGAATATGACCAAAATAGATCTGATCGGAAAATAAGGATCCATGTAACCAACTCCAACATGGTGGGGATTGAGGCTTAGATGATGATGACGATATTATCATAGGCTTGCCATGGTCTAAGATTTCTTTTAACCAAATCACCCAAGTGTCCCCTGTTAGGTTTTACATGGTCGGAGTAGGCAATGGAAATAAAAATTCAATTGACCATAAAACCCATAATCAGCAGATCACATCAATATCTATGTAATGGGAATGATGATTTTAGCGAGATATACCTGGTCCTAAGGCTTGCTCAGCGACAATACCTCATAGCTAGTGCGGTCTTCAACCACCTGTCTTTGACGACATCTGTGCAGCTCTTGATCTTGACCCAGACTGCAGTTGACAGTCATCCTCCTGAGTGACAGAAGTCTCCCGCCTCTATAGATAGTCTACACAGACTACTGAGAACTCTAATCGTCCTATCCTGAATGACACTAGACGGAGACGTCCCCTTCTGTCGGCGTACTAGTCACCGACACACTCTCCCACAATCAGTTGTTTTTCTGCAGTTTTCTTTCCCTTGTTGTTCCTCCCTGGATGGGTAGAACTTGCTTGAGCTCTTTCAGTTACCACAACTAGAGAGGACAACAACTTTACATAGCAACAAATATTCTCAGTTGTGTCTCTAGAGAATCCCCTTGTACCCCTATATTTATAGTAGAGGGCAGGGTCATGGTTCCTAGTCTGTGCAGGAGTAGAAGGGTCCAGAATTTCCATGAACAATTTGCACTTCGACAGGCGAACCGGTCGTTTCACAATTGAAAGGGTCATTCGGCAAGGTGAGCCGATCGGTTCACTAGTGAACCGGTCTGTTGGGAGTGTGAACCGATCCACTTAGTGAACCGGTCATTTCACTTCCCATACTTGCCTCCAATTGACTTTCCTTGTTCATTTCTAATTAACACAAATATTAATTCTTGACCCAATCAAATTGAACAAATGAAATGAAAAACTTTTTCTCACAAACTGAGAAAATCCAACACTGCTCGTTTGGACACATGAACCAACCAGTTCACCAGAGTGAACTGGTCGTGTCACTGATCATGAGCCGATCGATTCACCCAGTGAACCGATCGGTTGGTGGGTTGTGCAGAAGAACACAATCAATTTGGTTCTCAATCAATCTGACACTCAAATCAGTTGGTTCAACACTTGAACTTGATGATTTTGAGTCAAGTCTATTGATTGAATGTTTGATTGAGTACCTAAATACTTTAGTAATCAATCCAAACATCATTCATGGATAAACTCCTCTTTCAAGATAATCCTTTTGTGTGTGACCCTATAGGTCCCATTTCACGTTGGTAGTGAATGTCCATAACTAGCTTATGACATCACAAGCAAAGAGTGGCACCTAGTCATACATCATTGCTACCCAAGTGAAAAGGAAAGTTGGAGAACAACTTTCAAACTACAATCTGTGATTGGTGTTCCCGTGACTGTATAATTCCTTTGTCTCTGATATCCTAAATGAACTCAAGGCATGGAGTTGTCATCCTTTCAATGTTCATTCATGTTTCTTGAACTAGAGCAGACTGTCTGAGATATGTGCGACATCAATTTCATATATTGATTCACATGTCCATGCACATGCCTTTCTCAGTCTCGCTTATCAAGTGGCCTGGACATCATACTCCCTTAGGAGGGACAAATCCCATATCTATCACTCACAATCTATCTCATGTGTCAAAGCCACCCAATCATCACTGTTATAACAACCCATGTTTCAGGACTGTGTTTGATGATGTCAAAGTGTACCCAATCACATTCGACAAGTGCAGTAATTTCAAGTCTAAGAATCACAATCACCACCATCACTATGAGAGATGATTCTGACTATCATGTCATGGTTCCATGCATCACTCTCATGGTGGGTCTGTCCGATACACTGTTCTCAAACATGTATCTATGTGCTTGGTTTGATATCATATATCATGACTAATGAGACACTGTTATCAACCAACACACACTCTAGTCTTGATGTGTCATTGTTGTCTATCAACCTTCCACAATGACATCCGACTAGGGACATAAACAAGAATGTACATACTCTTAGCATTCGTATGATCTCATTGTTCAAGTCACGTACTTGAAGACATACGTCATTGAGTATTGGCATTTTTTAGACATTCATTCTACTCCATCATTTATCTCATAATCGATTGAGCTAGAATAAATTGGAAGCTTGCCTTTGATATTTATCAAATCAATCATGACGTATGCCAATCCAATCATCATGTTATTGGCTCTCAGGGCATACATACCAATAGACTCCCACTTGCACTTAGAGCCAATCACCTTCGAATCATATTCTTAGTGATCTCCAAACATGTCCCACATGTTTCTGCTGCTCTAGTGCTAATCCAGTGAGTTAGCAACACTTTTCTTTAGTTGGTATATTACATGTTTCACATCTCCTCGCTATACGAAATTTCGTATGAGATGGAGTTGTTGTGATATGCTATCTGATATCCTTTGCCTAATAATTAGCTCCATTGTTTGACTTAGTATTTCTACTATGTCATCAATGGTTGGAATATCTATAAGTTTATCTGTATGAAGACGTACTACTAACAATTATACTGCACTTTTCTAGTTTTCCATGTTATAAATTAAAGAATAAATAAAAAGGGGAATTATGGTAGTCATACTGGATGTGAGAAAGGAATACGAAAGAATACATTTGGAGCATCTAAATTATATAGTGAATTGTTTTAGACAAAATTTGAGAGAAAATATATATAATTTCATGTAAAGCATGTGAAACACACTTTTTCTAAAATTAGGTGAGAATATGGGAGCATAAAATTAAATAGATGACTACACCAAGACAAACCCATCTCTCCTAAGCTCTATCTTTTTTGAAGTGTTTACAATGTCCATAACTAGAAATGCAAGAAGGACAACAAAACACACATGGGCTAGGATGGTCCATAACATCCACCTATTATTTGTGTAAGAAAGAATTTGTGTGCATGGGAGTCCCTTAAGGAATTTTCAAAATTAGATGAAATCATAAAAAAAACTATTAGTAAGCATATATGACGGAAAATAAACACAATAAAGACACATACAAGAAATGTTTACAAACACGTGGACCTATGTGGTCGAGTGGGTCATCCCCATAGTTAGTTACAACTATATGATAGTGTAACATACTGAGTAAACATACCTTGGTTGTGTAATAGACTGTTAGTGCATTAGAGTAATCAGGTGGTTGTATGCCATCCAAGTTATTACATTGATACCCACCTTGATAATGGGAAGGAGCGAAATAGATACCCATTTTGTCTCTAAGAAAAAAGAATGTCTTTGGAAGTGCTTTCATTAGTATGTCTGAAGGTTAATACAAGCTTTTTCTGAACATAACCAAGAGCGATGTGTTCTCTGTCATAATGATAGTTAATCTAAATGCGCTTTGTGCGACCATGAAAGATTGGGTTTATCATCATGCGGAAAACACTGATATTATCAATAAAAGTGTGCTTGGAGATTTTGGTCAATGCCAAGTTTATGAAGAAGAGTAGATACCCATGTAAGATACTATGCCTTTATACTAGAGCAATCTATGATTAGGCTGCTTTTTGGATAACAACACAATACAATTGGGCCTCAAAAAGTACAATTGCCCACCATTGATGTGATGAAGTGAATTTTGGCACACTTTGACCTAATTACTCTTTTCCCCCTCAATTACCTTGATTTTCTCACTCTTAAAAATGTTCACGACCAATGACCCTATGAAGACCTCTAAAGTGAAAATTCATGTTTTGAATTAATTATATGTACCTAAGTTCATTAAGTCCTAGTTTAAATAGAACTTTAAATCATTGGTTTGATAGGTTGACACACTTTTCTCTTATTGATTTAAAACTTGGGCTATATGTTCTACTCTCTAAGATGAGCCAATATTAAATTTTAAAGAATATTTGGGATTTTATCTGAGTTTGGATGATTTTCCTAATATTTGTTCATTAAAAAATCCTAAAACACCCCTTTATCCTATTACACCTAGCTCATTACTACTTCCTGGCCAAGGTTTCCCATGAATCAGGGGATAACTCCTCTAGACTGGACTCATGGATGAGAACCAGGCTTTGAGCCTTTGGCAGGACCCCCACCCCTCTACCTAGCAATCGTTGGATCGTGACCCATCAACACTCCAGTTGTGTTCTACATTGGGCAGGAGATGATTGGGTAGGGTGTTGGTTCACCTAACCCTAGATTAGGCAAGTGCACTCATGAACCCCTCTCCCGCCCCAATTTTCTTCCTTTCCTTCTTCCCTTCAGTTTCTGACCCAAAACCACCTAAAATCTGGAATGGATTATGGCCATCGAGAAGCTTCTTTAATTGCCACCCTCAGTTAAACCCTAGCCACTCCCACAACCTAACCCTATCCTCATACCTATAGATACACTGACCCATTGCCTTTTTCCCTTCACCCTGAGCATTGGTAGTGCATTTTCGAGCCCCAACTTCATCTCCACTTTCTCCTTCTCTTCTCCTATGGTGATCAGTGCCGCCACGAGCGACCTCTCCCTCTTTGTCTCTCACGACAGTGGGCTGGACCTCCAACACCCACATCATCACCGCGGCGGTCAACTGTTGACTGTACATCAATAGCCTCCTTTTTTCTCCTTTCTTGGTAATTTTCCCTCTCTTTTGGATATTCAAAGAAATTTCCCAAACTGTAACATTCATATATTTTAATTTCTAACTCCAAAAATTACAAGTAAATACTATGAAATGATTAGATCTACATAAGGATTCAATTATAAATAATATCAAAGGTCGATTCCTATTGCTCTTCCACTGCTATTATTAAACATCATCTTTGTATTTATCTAATTTGACTAATGAATTCACTATGGTGATCATAACTCTAAAACCCCAATTCTGACTGCGATTGTACTCTTGTGACTTTGATTCATAATGCGACGACTTTAACTAATCTTAAGGCTAAACCCTAATCTTGATGTCTAAATTAATTCTGAATCTCAGTATGATGATTATGTTCATGAAATTAGAATGACTTTTCATTGTGGTTTCTAACTATAACCTTGTGTGTATTAACCCCGATTTTATTCGAATCGTATGATTTCCTCTCTCAAAATCTTGAATACCATAGTGTTGTAAATATCTTGATTTCAAATCTCATAAAATTATAAATTTGACTCCTTGATTATGATTAAGTGTTATCCTTGATATGATCTAGATGTGGAACCATCTTCAATATTGATGAATGATCTTGATAAAGATTTTGTTTTGAATACTCCATAATGGAGAAAGTTAGAAATGGATGTGCTACCACACCTAGAGTTAATTAGGAACCCAAAACCATAATGTGGTCTTTGAAAACTGTTAATGATGATGAATCAAATATTGATGCATGTGTACATATTTATGTGTCAGGACCTTGACCTCAATCTAACTTGATACTCCAATATCTATACTATGACTTTCAAGGTACGCTTCCAACACATGGTATTGTTTGGTTGTATGTCATGAATGTCTTCTTTTCTTGGAATATTGTAAATTGTTTAAACTAATTTACCTCTTATGATAGAATGTTCTATCTTTTCATATATAATTATGTTTTAAAAGCACATTGAAATTAAAGTTTTGGGTCATTATTCCTCAATGTTGAATTCTCAACATGCAAACATGCCCTCACTTTTTGGTGTAGATAAGATTAAATGCATGGATGCAAACGCTCCCTCACCTAAAAGTGTTGAGAAGGCCTATTGTACACTAAACACAAAAAATCCACATCTATGGGTGTGGTAATGGATCCAACATGAAGGTAAAAAGACCCTCACCTATGGGTGTAGAGAGGGTTCTATACCTTGAATACCCTCAGACCTAGTCAGACAGAATATAATGGCCATAAACTGTATAATGGGAGATTTAATAAAACACATTGTATTTTTTTTGATAATGAGGAACCTCTCCTAGGATCGGCCACTATTGAACCCCACCCAGCCAAGAGTAAACCCCAGGACCAGCCGTGTCATTGAGGGGACACCACAACGAGTCCAGTAAAATGCCAACCACTATTGCACCATGACCGATGCCAAGAGTCGAACCTGAGACCTTTCACTGAGGTGTTACAAAGCCATAATATTTATGTAAGGTGTTGTTTCTTTTGTTTATTATATTATTTCTAAGAGTTTATATCGTTATGCAATTTCACATGTTTTGCCTATTGTCCACCTATGCATTGTAGCGATAGTGTCTTGGTTTTCCCCTATTAGGGAAAAAGGTTTACTCTTCAAGGATTGACTATATCTGCTTCTACACTCAACTACTTTGATGATGAAGAAATAAACAAGTTCCAACAAATCTCGAGGGATCTTCTTGTGTAAAGGGGTTTACAATTTGTAAGAGTAGTTTTCCTTTCATCTTTTTCAAGTTTCCCTTCAAAATATGTTATAAACCTTGTAAAGTTCAATCAATAGATAAAGAGAAGTTTTATTTGATTATCATATATGATGTATGTGTAATTTTTGGGCCTCTCTGATACAAACCCTTCAATGCCTTTAACATTGTCCATCTGGGTGGTGGGATTGGGGTTGGGGTAAGAAGGTATCTGTGGCAGTTGGTATCAGGTCTATAGACACAACATCTATATTATGATTATTTAAAATTTCAAATATGAAATGAATCTAAGAAACCCTAAAGTTCATGATGGTGAAAACTGGGATGTATAGACTTGATCAAAGAGAGATCTGGCTAGTATATACCTCCTATTCATCTCACAATAGCGACTGAGGTTTCCAGCTCTACATGGCCCTAGTGGATCTAGAACTGGACCTAAAGGTTCTCCTTTGAAACCCTAGAGAGTCTTTCATCATATAATATTTCCTCTAACGAGGGGTTACTCCTCAACTTTTCTCTCTATTTTCTAGGTGTGTTGACTTGGATCTGTACTCTCGATTTCGGGTAGGATAGGAAATAACTAAAATGTGAAATAAATTTGTAAAATATTTATTAATATAATGCTATTATTCAATATATTCTTGACTCAACCTATATGATAAGATGACTCATACTACAAGATTCTTGCAAATGGCTACATAAACCCATAGTCAAGGAGCAGAACCTTCTAGATGTAAGAAGGTTGAGAAGGACAGCCTCAAAATAAAAAAGTGGCTAATAAGGAGAAAGAGATAGAAAAGAAAAAAATGAAGATGAGAAGGAAAATAAAGCTAAGAAGGAAAAGGAAGTTGAGAAGAAACAAAGAATGGACTAGTGCACATGACCAAAAATAGGTAGGGACCTAAAGAGGATGACAATGACGAACCTGAAATGACCCTTAAAGGTGATATTTGGGAGGTAAACAATAAAGTACTCATAGATGCTATAATCAACTTGGTGAACCACACAACATCTTTATCTCTTGGAGGAATTCACATGAATAATCCAGAAACTACTAGATATTTTGCATAAGGCAAATGTGTGGTTAGTTTCCATTGAGAATACCTTCTTTGTTTTGGAATGCCATAAAAACAATAACGTAACCTTTGCCACCTACCAACTGAAGTGTGCAACCAAACTGTGGTGGGAAATGTAAATCCACTTATAGTAGATCATTCCACTTAAGTGGGAATCTTTCAAGCCCATCATTACTTCTCGGTTCTTTCCTACCTATGAGTTGAAGGAGAAGAAGAAATAGTTTCTAGGCATTTCTCAAGGTGACTCCTCTATATTTGATACAATTGATAGTCTCACCTCTTGGAGTATCATGCCAAAAACTTGAACGGTGAAGAGAAATTGGGCCATTTCATTGATCGACTTCATGTGGATCTACAGATTCTGGTCACCTCTTCCAGACCTACCACTTCCCAAGATGCATTTGACCATGCCCCAAAAATGGAGAGAACTTAAGGAAAGGAGTTAGGTAAAGCCCCAAGTTTGGCTTATCTTGGGCTAAGAAATGTTGTGCCAGCCAATCCTAATCATAATAACAATGACAAATATAGGAACATAGATAAACAATGCCCCAGGAATCATTCTCCTCAGATCTATCATAATGGGCATGATCAGAAGAACAACTAAGGACCAAAACTAGACATGTGTCTCAACTGTGGAAAGAGGCACCCTAGACTATGCTGGCATAAAAATCCACTATGTTACTACTATAAGGAGGCATACCACTCCAAAAATCAATGTCCATACCCACCTCCTCCATGGGCTGCCAATGCCAAGCCTACTAGCAAACAAGAGGAGAACAAAGGCCATCCAAAATAGATTTATGCAACCTGAGGAGAATAAAGGTCATCGAAAATAGATTTATGCAACTCTTTTACCTTATGTGATATTGAAACTATCATATGTTTGAATCTATGATTGCGCTATTGTGTGGGGCTCTATCTATATATATGTGACCTTGGAATCTTCTTAAATTCAAATAAAAGTTTGGTATCTTTTGATTGATCTTCTCAATTATGAACTTGACTTGTCATCTCTATCAAAAATTTATTTGTGAGTATTGTTGATTGGATATATGGCACTCATGGATGTTTTGGTAATATTAGAACATTGGGGGATAAAATTCTTTTTACAAAGGGAAGAACGTGATGAGGTGAATTTGGTACAATCTTGACCTAATTACTCTTTTTCCTATCAATTACCTCGATTTTATCACTCTTAATAATTTCCATGATAAATGACCCTAGTGAAGATCTCTAAGGTGAGAATTCATATTTTGAATCAATTATATGCACCTCATTTCATGAAACCTTGTTTTTATAGACCCAATGTTTTAGAAAGCGGGAAGTGTGCGGAGAGCACCTTGTGGCCACTTGAGCGCCAGGTGGCCGCTTAGGCCAGAACTTTTTGAAAAAGAGGATACCTAAATTCTTCTATAATTTGATAAACAGATATACATATTTGTATATAAGTAATAATATATATATATATATATATATATATATATATATATAGAGAGAGAGAGAGAGAGAGAGAGAGAGAGAGAGTTAGGCCAGAATACACTCGAGTGTATTCAGAGCAGAATAACTCAAGTAGTTTTTCATGATGCAATACTTTTTTTTTTCAAAAATCTAATCCGTTGATCTTCTTAAACATCTTCTAAATAGCTCATACACAAAATTTGAGCACATTTGGACATTTATAGGTCATGTTATAAAGACTGCAAAAATTATACATTTCAAATTAGTTTCACGCGTCGATTTTGTTGCCCTTGGATGGGTGACTTACAGTTATCCAAATGGGCTCAAAATTTGTATGTAGCCTAATAATAGTATGACGGTGAAGATCAATAGTTTACATTTTGTAAAAAATAGTCTTGATATGCAGACACACTTGAGTGTATTCGATCAATCTGTACACTCAAGTGTATTCTAGCCTGACTATATATATATATATATATATATATATAAGGAAGTTTTATACTTATCTAGATAGCCTACACAACAAAATAAGCACCCAAATAGTTTTTGACATAGTTGTAATATAGTATTAGGGTATTACTAATACCCAAATTGTTTACTTTTAGTGTAGTGAATATATTTATAACTATATATACTAAAAAATAGTAAGGAGTAGAAGATATATAATGTATTAATGTAGCTTATGTAGAAACAAATAGAATATATATAATGTGTTATCATTAATATCTAGTAAACAATAGAATATATATATTACACTATAAAATGTATTACTACATTATATTTATATAAGGTAGAAAGGTAAATAAATACAATTTGCAGTAGACAAGTAGATATTTATGTATGTATTATTATATTATAAAATGTATTATACAGTAATGTTTTATATTAAACAATGTACAACAACAATGTATTACATTATTACAGACTTATAGTATTGTACTTTATATTACACGCTAATGCAATCATTCATGCACATACATAGATACTAGGAAAGTCAATATATAATAGCAGCAAGAACATTTTATTACAAAAAAAATGAAAAAAGAAACCAACTGTACAAAAATCCAACGCCTAAAATTTAGGCAGCCAAAAGCGGGTGTCCAAAACAAGGAATCATGGGGGAAAATAGGCAGGCCAGGCAGGTTTAGGCGACCGCTTAGTGGGCTGCCCCCTGAGTGGCCGCTCAAGGATTTAACCAGGCGGTTGGGCCTCATGGCCGCTCAGGTGGACTCCTGGGGCACTTTTCAAAACAATGTATATATCTTTGAATCATTTGATTAATAACTTGACCTATTTTCTCATCTTTATTTAAAACATTACCTATATGTTATACTTTCTAAGACGAGCCCATTCTCAAATTTTCAGCTTATTTTGGGCCATCTACAATTTTCTATGATTCACCTAAGGTTTGTACACCAAAAAATTCTAAAATCTCCTTAATACTATTCGGCTTAGCCCATTACTCCCGCTCGACCACAGTTGGCACGAACCAGGGGATTACTCTCCTTTATAATGGATAAAGTTGGAAATGGATGTGCCACCACACCTAGACTTAGTTTAGGAACCCAAAACCCTAATTGTGATCTTTTAAGACCCTTAATGATGGTGACTCAGATATTAATGCATGTGTACATATTTATGTATCAAGACCTTAACCTTGATCTAACTTGATATCCTAAGATCTATACTCTAAATTTCAAATGTGCACTTTTATACTCTTGTCGATCTGCATATGTTTTTTTTGGTAGTATGATATTAATATGTCTTTTGTTTGTTGCATATAGTAAATTCTTTTAAATAAGTGACCTTTTATGATACAAAGAGTTGTATTTTCATACATGATTATGTTTGAATGAACCTTGAATATCAAGTGATGAATCCATTATACATCGATATTATATTCAACATGCAAACAAATGCTCACCTTTGGGTGCATATAAGATTTAATGCATGAGTGCAAACAAGTCCTCACCTAAGGGTGTTGAAAAAGACTAATGTACACTAAACACAAAAAGATCCACACCTATGGATTCAATAATAAATCCAATGTGAAGGTAAAAAGACCCTCATCTATTGGAGTATATAGGGTCTACTACGTTGAATATCCTCAAAGCTAAGTAGGTATAATAAAATTTTAATAAAATACATAGTGTTTTCATTAAAATAAAGTTGTTTAAGGTGTAGTTTCATTTGGCTAATATATTATTGAGTTTATTATTATGAATTTTCATATGTTTCACTAGTAGCATACACGTGCATTTGCATTGATAGTGTCTTGTTTTCCGCTATTAGGTAAAAATGTTTACTCTCAAAGCATTAACTAGATCTGCTTCCACACTCAAATACTCAAATGATGAAGAAATAAACAAGTTCCACCAAATCATGAGGGATCTTCTTATATAAAGGGATTTGCATAGTCTGTAAGAATAATTTATTCTTTCATGTTTTCCAAGTTTACCTTCGGGCCATGTTACAAACCTTATCAAATGCATTCAATATAAAAATTTAATATAATTATCATGTATGTTGTGAGTGTTAGCTTGGGGTCACTCAGAGACGTGTGCTTCAATCTCTTTAGCAATTTCCTTCTCGACAGTGGGATTGAGATTGGGGTAAGAAAGGATTTGTGATAGTTGATCACCGACTTATGACATAACTTGCCCAGTCAACATCACTATAGGAAGGTTTATGAAGGAAAGGAGACACTTATAGCAATAAATCATGATGAATCATATCCTTTATGTATCTCAAGACATATTTCACCAGTTCTAAATGTAAGTGGTAGGGTGAATATTTACAACAATGGATCTCCTCGAGTAAGACTGAAGTACTATATGCAACCAACAATGCACCAATAGAAGGGGGTATAAGTAGTATCTTCATCATATGAAGTACTAATTCTCACTGAAAGTTAGTAGCACTAGGGGTGCTAATAGGTTTACGATCTAGTATTTCTTTGTATTCAAGTATCTCTATTACATACTAGCTTTGATTGATTAACAAATCAGAGGAGTATAAAACCCTTCGATTATGGAAAACTAGCTATGTGAAACCCCTCCAAATGTACAAATGACAGTGGAAGAAATTCCACATTTTGAGTAACATGGGATACTTGGAGTTGGAGGGACATCACAATTACAACAAACATTGCAAATAAACTAGAACATACCCGAATCTAGCTTCATAACTTAAACCAACCTTTACCTAGACCCCTATTTGATTAGGGTACTATAAGTCCCCTCCCCCAACTTGCAATACATTATGTGTATCTCATGTAATGATAATTATTCATTCATAGAATATCTTAAAATGAATTAACTAATTAATTTGACAGTGGGGGGTTAATGTTATAAAACACAAATCAAGTAGTTTTGCCTCTAATTTGAGACTCTAGAATCATCCTTAGCCTAGATGATGAAATGAGGCTAATAAATACAAATTAATGTTAAAAAGAAAAATAAATGCATTGAGTGAGTTTTCAATAACCAAGTAACAAAATAAAATACAAAATGATTTCAAATGACAAAATTGACATTAAAATTGGATTATCCATGTCTTAATTAGCTTACTTTTCATGTCAATTTCACTTATAATGATCATTTTAATTGTTTGACATAAGTTTCAATACATTAAACGTCCTTTATACATTTCATTAATCCCTTAAACCTAAGTCCATATCTAAATCAATTAATAAACGCCCCCTTTCTTCCTTCATGCATATGTTGTTTCTTTCTTCTTCAATGCAAATGGATGTCAACTAGGGTACATTACCAATCATATTTCCTTCTCCTCGTCTGCCTCTTCCTTATATTCTTCCATTTCCTCCACCTTCCTTGCTTCTTCTTCTCTTATTCTTCTCCTCTCCCTTACTCTATTTCTTCCCTTCTTTTCCCTCTCCTTTCCAAGCACACAACACTTCTAGTGGCACTGTCATTCTCTCCCTTAGCGCCCCACAACCATGGCAGTCGCAGACACCACTAGCTTTTTCTGTGGCCACCTCCTATCCTAGATGTTATGACATGAATTCCTCCTTGTTGCAGACCATACATTGCTCCTTCTCAATTGTGTCACTAACCGAAAACAATAACTAATTTCATCAACGACCCGCGACAACACCATGAAAGAGAGAAATGATGACCCCAAATATGATACAATGGGTGACTTCTTGGTTTTGAATAGTAGTCACCTGATCTCGTCATCCCCTCATACTCACTATGCTTGGATTCCAAAACTATGAGTCTCCCCCGCCTCATCTTGGTTCTCCCTAGTTTTGGCTCGATAAGTACCATGGACAAATTATGAACTTGTTCCACATGTGATTGGTTTCTTTGAGTTTCTTGAATAGGCCCTCTCATGTTCTCCAGTGGATTTGTGATGACCGAAAAATTTGGAACAAATTTAGATGCCACAAAGGTGGTCATTTTGACAATCTTGGTCCTACAAGAGCACTTGTTCTATTTTGTCAAGTCATCATCTTTGCAAGGGAGACATGAACCTCCTAAATTATTTGTATTGTTCATTTTTGGGTCTATGTCTGTCCTAATTCAGTCTCTTTGGAACAACATAGTGAAGATCCTTCTGCAGCCATCTGGTCCTCTCTAGGCTCCAGAATGGATTCCCTGTACGGTGAGGGGTGTCGTTGGTGTTTGTCACTTTCTCTTATGTTACCAAATTCCCTAGTCGGCTTTTGATATTGCTGTGTCCTAACAATAGAAAGATCTACAGTAGATCCTATGGAGAATCGGTGATAGCTGAGGAAGGGAAGGTTAGGGGGGTGATGAATCACTATGTTTTCCTTTGGTGAGTTTTTCTTTTGTCTTGCATGATTGTAAGGGGGCTTTTTAGTCTTTTGTTGTATCCATCTCAACTGCAAATTTTATTTATAAAAACATGGTAAATATAATGATAGTAGATACTTCATTACAATTTATCTACACAATATAAGTATATGCATATATAGGTTTTTGAATCAGAATAATATGCTAAATTTAGTACTATGGTTTTCAGAGGCTAAATCCATATACTTTTTTAGAGGTTGATTTTAGGATTAATGAGTTTCATTAAATGAATAATAATCCTATGCATAAATATTATGATTAGGTGGTGAAAAGCTCTTGATATGACCCTAGGAGTACTATTGAGTATTTAGGGATAACTTTTGAGGTATTTGTTCTTTCTCTATTTAATTGGGCATTATAAATGACTGACACATATTATCCATAATTAGGCAATTATCCTTGAATTTGATTCAACTTATCTTACCATCAAAATATCCTAATTCCTACACTGTAATTATCTAATTTCATTGAACTTTTTAATCATGCTATTACATTGGGTCAATGATCCCACCTACCTTTCTATGTGCCATTGAATATGTTGTGATTGGACTATTTCATCTTGACACTCTCTATTATGCGTGCATGTTATATAGACTATTTACCTAATGTAGTGATAACCATTAGGGCATGTTGTTCCACACCAGGTGTGTTGTTTCCACCAATTTTATATACGTGCAATTCCGCCTGGGGTGGGTTGTTCCACCCATTTACTTGTTAGGACGTACTATTATGCCAAGTGTGTGTTGTTCCACCCATTTACTTGTTAGGACATGTTGTTCCACCCAGGGTGTGTTGTTCCACCCATTCATCTGTTAGGGTGTGGTGTTCCGCATAGGGTGTGCTTTCTCCACCCATTTTGACCAATGGGTAGTGGAGTCTTGGCTGTACTTTAGATACTAGTCTATTTTATATATGCATGCAATGATTTACATTTGTGATATTATGGATTCTGAACTGATATGACTATTTGTAATCTTTATGGATGAAATGTTTGTATCCCTCATTCTTTTGAAGCTCATCATTTTGCTTAGTTTTTTTTGAACTTACCTACTTGTTATCACCCTCTCTTGAATGGGAACCCCCTTATTATAATCCTTTTCTTCTAATCCTAAATGTTATTTACTGTGCACATACTCAAAATTGTTCTAACACATACCTTTTTTGTTTCCTTTTACCGAGCATCGTTCCCATAACCACCCAGGTGTAGGACTGTTAGATGACAATGAATAAGGAAGAATCAACTTCAGGATGTTGACATGCGTATAAATTGGAATGATTTGGTTGTCCTATGTATCTAGGCTAATGTACTACTATATGTGCAAATTTTGTCTATAGTGTTACCTTTTATGACAAGGAACAATTGCACACAAAATAAGATGTAAATGTGTAATAGTTTTGTTTTTGCTGCTTACAAACTTATGCTCTATAATATATATACCATTTGATAAATAATTATATTCCTCTTTTCCTCCATTTTTGAATAGGATGATTTTATCTCTATATTTAGTGAAGAGTGTATCCCCTCTCAGGTCCTACTCTTTACAATATGGTATTAGATCCTAAGTAGTCGGGTGACTTGACTATTTGAAGTTATCCCATGTTAGGGGTATCAGTGACCCTATATAGATTGTCATGACTATTCCTGAGTCATGGAATGTCATATAGGTTTCAATCCCTGACAAGTTTTGTCTTTTACACCCCACCTATGTGGTTGAGACTCAGTCTCTAGTAACCCTAAGAATCCTTACCCTCTTTATGGAGGTCAAAATGTCACCGCATTGGAGTCGACTCTTATAGCATCTGCGTTCTAGAGAATTAGCCTAAGCACTATGAATTGTAGGTTGATTTGAACACTCATATCTAATCATAAACCTAGCCCTCACCTTTAAACCTTTTCATTTTTGTTTGTGCTAGCGTGCCTTGTATATGCCATCCTTGGGTACTGAGCATAGATGAAAAAAAAAACCCTAATGTTTAAAGTTGCGATAATTCCCTTGATATTCAACAACAATCAAAACTAGCTTATATTTTGTTATGTGTTCCTTGCCTTTAACATGGAGTATCTGAACATATATATTCCCCAAGGCTTATACCTAATGGTTGGATACCACTCTCATCGATCTAGTTATGCCTAATGCATGCATGTGGATTAGTGGATGTAAGCTATTAGTTTGGTAGAGTGTTCTTAGGAATGCACCTCTCTCATATCCATGGTATAATTAGGTTGCTACTGGATGAGATGATCTGTAATTTGAAAATAGAGATTACCTTGCCTTGTACATACACTATGGTTGTAAACCAACAAGTTATGGGGAAACCCTAAATCTCCTCTGGTTATGTTGGATGACTATAAACTCTACTACGTTTTGAGATGACATAGTGCAAATTATGACTAGGTAGAAGTGGGGAATAGTGGATATTGTGCCCTACTAGGATCTGGTAGAAGCTAACCATGTTAAAAACCCAATTTCCCCTCATATTCTATAAACTAGGGATGCTTATTGTTACACCCCAATCTCACAATTTCCTCAAATCATGAGATTAGGGCGTAAGATGGGATTTATATTTAACACAAAGAACACCCTTAACTTTTTCTTTTCTTAAAAACTCTTGTTTCTTCGCGTTGAACCACATAAAACATCTGAGCAAGGGAATCTGAACATTTCCTTTACTAATCAAACTTTAATAGAAAAGATACATGTATAAACATTCACGATGTCTTTCACACATTATGCACATAAAACTTGTTAATTAGCATACATATCAAAAGAGGAACAATATTATACATTGTAATTACAACTCTCTCTCTAAAACTCTTTCTGAGGACCTAGAGTGACAAGGACCGACTGACTCAACTAATCTCATACTTGACTCCTGTGGCAGATCTACTCTGACGCTCTGATCATCTTCAAGTCCACGCGGTTAACCCTAAAATGTTTGAGTAGAGGGGTGAGCCTACTCGCTCAGTGAATGAGTACTTCATGGAAACAGACTAATGCACTAATGTGATTACAGATATAATTTGAGGAAACGATATGAGAATTAACAATAATAAATACTACACTGAGCAGTTCTAAAACAATATAATTGAAATAACAAAGAATGTAAATATTGCATCCAAAGAATAACTACTAGAAGACTATGCTCTAGTCTTCCTTAACTCTATCATTTATAAAGAACTCTGTGAACCTATATGATCATATTTTAGATTATGCCCTAAATATATGCAGTGTACTCTGCATATAAAGATCCGCAGCGAATCCATGCTACGATCCCACCGTACAAGACTTAGCGACACACCCGGGAAATGCTAAGTCTGACGCCAGCCCTGCTCTGCCACAAGGTCACTGGCTCGCCGGCCTTATAGCACTACTCTGAGTGCACCCGACTCCTCCTTAAACCTGAGTACACCGGCGGAGAGTCACAGGGTTACCTTCGTGACACAAGCACGAATGGTGTTAGATAACCAAGTTTTCTTTTTCTTTTTCCCAGTGCCATCGTGACACAAGCACGATTGTTGTTAGACACTGCATTTTCTCTTTCCTCGTTTGTCCGTGACACAAGCACGGATGATGTTGCAACACGAGTTTCACCCCTAAGTTGCAGATACCTCTTAGGGGTTCTACGGTGTTAGGGCACTTAGGTCTATACTTGATTAACAAATAAACAATTTAACAGAAATATCACATAGCAACGTCAAAACTCATGTACTCAACATATATCATATCTCAGTAACATCCCTTTCTAGGGCATGTCATATCTCATCACCTGCAATTTACGAGATATATATTGAAATATAAGAAGCCCTGCAGTATGTAGATAACATTTCAGAGAGAACAAGCATATAAAGTTAAATACACTAGAAACATACAATTTAACAATAAAGCATCACCACATCTCATATCGAGACCTTTCATATTACCATAGCATGATTCATTGAACACCCCATCCTTAGGGTTTCATTTGCCTTATTCCTTCATCACATGCCAACACCCTACTCTTAGGGTTGCATTTGCCTCATTCACCTTTTCGTTTACCTCATTCACTTGTCACATGGCTCTCATAAGGATTTCATAGGATATAAGCATTCACTAAATAAAGATTATTTCCAACAAATCATATGAAATCAATATAGACATGAAACCATGGAAATTCAACTAAATTTAGGTTTTCCATATCATCACTGTGATATCATGTATCCAGAATAAGATTCAATTAAGATAACCCACGAGATACATCCTAACCACTTATAGAGTTACTAGTCCTTTTCAATAAGGTTGAAACACTAGTGATGTCTCAATTAGGTTAAACCCTAATTACATCATTTGATATAAATCTGTAAAGCATTCTCACTAGGAAGTGTTGCATACGTTTCTGATATGAACCTACCATTTAGGAATAATTTAAAACAGAGAAGGAATCCATATCATATCAATTTGCAACAATCTTAAATCAAACGGACATTTTAGGTTTTAGAATCACATACTAAGCAATTAGGGATTTGGATGCTATAATCAAATTCGTGCATTAGAATGTTTGAAGGAAGAACCCACTCACCCTAAGGTGTGAAAACACCTCAAAACCGCAGCTCAACTCAGGAAATTTCGAATTCCTATCAAATCCCTAGCAAATCTCCCAATTCTTCTTCCATTCAACTCGGAAACCTTGAAAATGAGGGATTATGAAGAAAGGGTGAGAAAAGAGGGAATTTAGACATCATCTTGGATCAAATCAGAGCAAGGACGGAATCTTGAAATGAGAGAGAAGATTCTCCATAAAAGTCTATGCAAGGAATCCGAACTTACTTGATTTCACCCTTCCTGGAATCGCAAAACCCTAATTCAGCAATTCCCCCACTTTCTCCACTCAAGCCCTAATTCTCCCTCTCTCTCTAGGAGCTCGTTTCTCTGGAGTGAATGACGAAGAATGAGAGCTGCTTGTGTGTGTGGTCATTCATATAAGTCAATTGAGCTGCTTGGGTCAATTGCATATTGACCCAACACTTAACTTTAATTATATAGGCTGAATATTCAGTTATACAAAAGTTACTGTAATTCGTTTATTTCAGAGATCAAACATTCTTCCACAATTATGGGAATTTAGCACGTTGTTTATAATTATTCCATAAAGCTTCAGTTAAAATTTGGGATCATTTGGAGTTACCAATAATTAATTAAAAATCGAACAGTGCACTGCTATATTGCAGTCAGCAATATATTCGGCCGAGTTTGTCCTGCACAAACTCGACCGACACCCTTACTGTAGGGATTCCAAAGTCATCCAAAAATTATGCCAATTTAACAGAGTGTCTAAAATTGTATTTATCAAATAATGTTAAAATTTGAGATCAATTGGATATACCAATAAAAAGATAAAATTCAATTACCACACTGCTGTAAAATTCTGAAATTGTGATCGGTCGAGTTTGAAACTCGGCCGACAAACAGGTCAGAGCATTCTTCAAAAATTCTGATATTTTCCAATGTTGTTCACATTTTATATATCTAAATCATATCCAAAATTGAATTAAATCAGAGTTACACATAAAATACTAAAAATCATTTAGTGAGACATTCTACTTATCAAATTCTGTATTCATGCATCATTAAAACCTTATTTTGGGCCGATTAGGGTTTATGTTTCTCAAACCCTAATTCTCAAGACAAAAAGAACATTTAGACTTCTTATCATAGTTAAAACATCCTAATTGTGTTATCGTCATTAATTAGATTTCAAGAATGATTATTCTAACTAATCTTTGCAATTGTCTAGGTAAACCCTAGTTTACCAATTAAGCTCAGATGGGGTCGTAACACTTATGGTATTCCTTTTTGATACTTGAAGAATTAGTCTCTTTGAAAGAATGAAGTTTTACTGGAATAAGTGTATACATATGGTATAGTGGAAAGTGGTTGACTTGGTTCTCTGATTGATTTTGGCACCAATTTTGTTTTTTCGTCACACAAATTTTATCATTACACACATTTTCATTATCTATATGTATAAGATAAAGCTCTCTTATTTTATCCATGATTTTGGAACCAAGTCACCACCACAAGAAAGTTTGGGTAGTATAGAAACCCTTTAGTAGAAAATCCTTTGACTCAATAGGTCATCCCTAAGAACATAAGCATATGTGCATAGTAGAGAGTAAGAAGATGATGTTATGAATATATAAATCTTGTTAATCACCCTTTCTGCTTCTCTATATGACTATCTAAGCTATATATTAATTCTTTTAAGGGGTTGAATCTTCTACATTATATTCATGGTGAGTATTACTTAACCTAAGGACACCATGAACTTAATAAAGTTGTAATTAGTAATACCTGGATAATTGAAATAAACTTTATAATTTATCTTCACAAATCTAAAATGGTGAAAATAAGTAAGACCACCTACTAATCATAATAAAATTTCAAACCCTAAAAGTTCGATTGTAATACATCTAAACCCCAATTTGATTTAAAATTAATGGTACATATAAATATACTCTATGAATTATGTTGGACACACACTAGGTATGTTATGTGCCCTTTGTCATGTGATCATAATAAATTAAAGTGAAACCAATTAAGTACACCTTATTTTAAAAATTTTGTACTACAATATGTGTGCAAGTCATCGAAGATCAATTCAATCGGCAAGATATAGTACACTATAATGCTCAAATATGAAGGGTAAACTAGTTGCAACATAAAGCTAAATATTCTACCCTAACTCGATCTTAGTAGACTATATGAAATGTTTTTCATGAAACATTAGATAATTAGTCCTACTTGGTGAAATCTGTAAATAAATTAAACCTAAGATATAACCCTATTAATGAAAAGAAAAGGTGTATATGAATTTAATACCCAAATAGTATTTTTATACCAAACCTATTTTTTTGATGCTGACCGCATTAAAAGGAGGGTGAAATCACCATACCAATGTAGGTAATGTAACACATATTAACTGATAACATAGTCCTAGGTATTGGTGTACCATCCGTAGATCAACATCTAATATGAAAAGACTAATGGAGACATTATGCATGCAGTGGCATCAATTCACCTTGGAAATGGATAAGCATGAAATGGTTCAGTATGTGAGGATCCACTCCAATAAGTGAACTAGAAACCTATAATTTTCTTAAGAGGTATAACTTGGTATACCATGCCATACATTGATGGATTTCAGGAACAAAATCCTCTCTAAGAGGCGGAGTGTTTTAACATGCCTGAGTCTAGATACATAGTTTACCCAACCTTTTCTTATACTCCTATTTTTTAGGGAAATATTAAGTCTCTAACCCCTTGGATTAGAATACACTGTTGTATTGATAATGATAACTTTATACAATATCTTAAAATGAATTAACTTATTAATTTCATAGCGGGGGGTTAATGTTACAAACACACAAATTAAATAATTTTTCCTCTAATACGAGACTATAGAATCATTCTCAGTCTAGTTGAGGAAAGGTGGCTAATAAATAAAAAAATGTAATAATAAATAAATGCATTGAGCGAGTATTCGTCAATCAAGTAACAAAATAAAACACAATGATTTTAAATGAGAAAGTTGACACTAAAATTGGATTTGGCATGTCATAATTAGCTTACTTGCAGGTTTTCATGTGAATTGGAATTATTTTGACCATTTAATTAATTGACATTAGTTGCAATACATTAAATGACCTTTATTCGATTCATTAACCCCTTAAACCTAAGTTCATATCTTATCCAATTAATGAGCACCCCTTTCCTTCACACATATGTTGCGTCTTTCTCCTTCCTAAACGCAAGAGGTTGTCAACTAGGGCACGTAGCTACTCATCTTTCCTTGTCATACTTTGCCTTTTCCTTCCTATTAGTATATTTGATTAGTTGGACTTAGACCCATTATATTTCCTTGTTTTCATTTAGCTCATGTACTCCTTGACTCCTATATATAATAGACCCAATACTCTTATTTGATTGACTGAAAGTAACCTATTCTATATGATATCAGACGCAATGTCTTAAGTCTGATCCTCCCCGCTGCTTCCTCTCCCCTGTCTCACTATGTCTTTCTCCCTTCACAGTGATAGCCGCAGCCGGCCAGGGCAAATCGTTGAGAAAGTTTTTATCCACTTCCGATCAGTGCGAGGGACTTCCTTCACTTTTATCTACAACCGTACGCAGAATCAATGGGATAGTCCTTTGTTCCGGAACATGATCATTGGTGGAGTACTGCTGCTCGCATTATGTGGAATAATGCTGATTGTAATAGTGATGATTGACATCATTGTGATATCCAAAGAATCAATTAGCTTTTTTTGTGTTCCATATCACGTGGTGGGGGAGCTCTTTTGATCTCTAATTCTGGATGCAACAGTAAATCTGTTGGTATGTATGCTCTGAGAGCGAATCATATGATGATTATATTGTGACATTATTTGATAATCATAAAGGTAGCTCCGTCTGTTATGTTTATATCAATCATGATATGATGACACATATAAAATAAATGTCTAAATAATGATGTCATTCGATGACATATGTCTTCAGATTGACGACCTGAACAATGAGATCGTATGTATGATAAGACTGCATACATTCTTATTATGTCCCTAGTCGAATATTAATGTGGAAGCAAAATAGACTATAGCAATACATCAGACTAGAGAACTGTGTGTTGACCTATGACAGAGTCTCATTAGTCATGATATGTGATATCAAGTCAAATACATACTTTTATCGAATAGTGTACAAGACATACCCACCTTTAGAGTGATACATGGATACCATTGTATGGTAGTTAGAATCATCTCTCATAGTGATAGTGGTGATTGTGGTTTTTAGAGTTGAATTCACTACACTCATTACATGTTGTTTGATGTACTTAGACACCATCCAACGTGACCTTGAATAAGGGTTGTCATAAAGGAGACACTCAGGTGCACTGTAACATATGGGGACTGAGTGTGAGTGATGTAGAAGGGATTTTTTCCTCCTATAGGAGATTGATATCCAGGCCACTTATAAGCAAGAATAAGAAATCTATGGCCATACTCATGTGATTTAATATGTGATATGCGAACTCACATGCATCTCAGACAGTCTGCTCTAGTTCAAGGAACATGGATTGAACGTTGAGAGGATGACGATTCCATGCGTTGAGTTCAATCTAGATATTAGAGAGAAAGGAACTATACGATCACAGTAACATTGATCACGAATTGTAGGTTGGAGTTGTTCTTCAAATTTTCAAATTACTTGGGCATCAATGATGTGTTTCTAGATACCACTCATTGATTGTGATGTCATAAGTTGGTTATGGACATTGATTGCCAACGTAACTTGGAACCTATATGGTCACATACATAGGATGCACTTGAAATAGGAGTTTATTCATAAATGATGTTTAACTTGATTACTGAAGTATTTATGCATTCAATTTAAACAACCACAGTTGAAAAATTGACCGAATGAACTATGAACCAACCGATTCAAGTGTTGAACAGATCAATTCAAGTGTCAGGTCAATTCAAACAACATTTGATATATATTTCCTGAGATGAACAACTGAAACGACCATTTCTCATATGAAATGACTATTTCACATATGAAAGGACCATTTTATGATATGAAACGACCACTTGATGATTTGCGACGACCAATTCATCATTTGGATTACCCGATTCAATGATCAATTTGATTGGACCATAGATTGACGTTGATGTCATGATTGTGCATTAATCGAATATTGAATGCTAGTGTGCTTGAAAATAAGAAAGCATATGAGCGATTGGTTCATATGTGAACCGATTGGTTCCACTGTGAACCAAGCGGTTCACTGTTTGTAGCTTCTTGGAAAATTTATAAAATTTCATCTCTTCCATTACCAGATTAACTGAAAATCTTGACCCTGACCCTGACCCTCCTATAAATAGAGGGGTACTAGGGCCTTACTAGACACAACAATAAGCTCTGAGAATTGTTGTCCTCTTTAGTTGTGGTAACTAGAGAGCCTCGAGCAAGTCCTACCCGTCATAGGGAGGGATAAAAAGTATGAGACATTCGGGAGAGTAAAACAACATTAGCACACTGACTTTCAAAGAGACAACTCCTTCTCGTTGGATTTGGTAGTGCAAGGTGGAGTTCCCAATAGTCCGCGTGGACTACTCTAGAGGCAAGAGGTACTTGACTCAAAGAAAGAAGCACACCACTACAAGAGTTGTCACTAGACTTGCTCCAGGACTAGGTATATCTCTTGCAGCCTTCTTTCCTAGATACATTGTTGTTGACATGAACTGCTTGTTAGGGAATCAAACATTCAATTTTTTTTATTTCAACTATCTTATCTATTGTCCCGATTTTCCAACAAAATTAGTAATGTTCATTTTGATTTGCTAATCTATTTCTTGATTACAAGTGCCTTTAGTTGTAATATCTCTGATTGTCAACAAGAACAACAAAAAGAGGAGAAAAAAATATCATGTGCTAATTTATAAAGGACCAAAAAAACTAAAAGGGGCAACTTTTTTTTGTTCTTTCCTCTCCATGTGGTTCCCCTAATCCACATGGTTGAGTGATTTTCTAAAAAATAGGGAATTTTGATGTTCTTGTTTCCTACCGTGCCATTAATCCAGTTGCGTTTTCTATTTTCCTATCAAGATCCATTCCGACAATGCAATTCTTTTTCTACCGAGTTTTATTCTAGTTGTCCAACTTTCTTTGTACCAAGTTCCACTCCGATAGTGCTACTTCTCCTACTACTGATTTTTCATTCCAATAGTACTCTTTTGTTTTGTTCTTTTGTACCGTGCTACATTCTGGTACCTTTACGTTCTGTTTGTACCGTGCTACATTCTGGTACTTTTCTTTCTATTTGTACTGTGCTCTATCATCATGGGTGATGATGCTAAGATGACTATTGTTTACAATGTTACGCCACACACACCTGTAGTTAAACTTAACGATGACAACTTTCTATATTGGAGGAATGATGTTTAGACGTTTCTAGAATAACATGTTAAACTCAATTTCATCACTGAGGATGCCCCTACCGTACTACCGTGCCCGATACTGCCTAGACTACATGAAAAAACTAGTTTCTCTCATGAATTTGGGGAGGTATGGAGTCTGACATTGCTGTCAAGTATATGTGGCAAAAGTGCATTAAAATAATGTAGGATAAAATAAAGCAATTCTTCACTTAGGAGGACAATTGCTTGCACATCTACACCGCCATGGACAAAGTCTTCTTTGAGCAACTAGGGAATTGACCCCTATCCAAGTACTATGATGCAATGAATGCCCTATCCAACCAACTAAATATTTTCTCCCCAATGAACTCTGTTGAGGTCACCAGAGAAAGAAAAACTCTCCACTGTGGGAGCTTCCTTAAAGGACTTCATCCTCATTTTGCTGATGTTCAACAACTACTCCTACTTGGTGCATCCCTTCCATCTAATGTACATGTATATGCATGCCTGACCTAGTCTAAACTGGTTGCTCCTCATCTATCCTACTATTGAATACGGACCTCCATTAGAAATGGCTGCGACGGCCAGAGGCCGTGGTCGTGGATGAGGCCAAAGCCCAAAATGTACTTATTGTGGAAATCTATGTAACATTGAATATGTCTACCACTCTAAGCATGGCTATCCAACACACTATGGGAGATGATGTAGCAGGGGCTCTACCTATGTTGCTTAAGCACCTGCGCACATTGACCAATAATCTGCCCTGATAATTGGTCATGCACCTCCTTCACCACATGCATCTTCTCAAACTTCTCATGTCTAATTGTATCATGAGGAGTACAAAGCCTTCGCCAAGCTAACGAATATTATGGGGCTTCTCCCCACCACAACAACCCTACCACTTTTACCTCTTATGATTGACAAGTCGGGGATTTACCTACTGCTGGTTCTTCTGCCCACCTAGCCACTACTTCTTAAGGTAACTTTGGGAAATCCATGCTTGCTGCCAATTCTAACTGGATTATGGATTTTGGTGTGAAACAACATTTGAATGGTATGCTCCATCTTCTAACCACATTGGATTCACTCATCCCTCACTTGAAAGTCACCATGGAAGATGGGTCAGTTAAATGAGTAACTTGGTGTGGCACTTTTCCTATCTCTTCTAAAATCAAATTGACCGCCGTCCACTTTGTTCCAAACTTTCTGTACAATTTGATTTCAATAGAAAAAACTATTGATTCTCTCAAATATTTTGTAATTTTTTGCCCATCTATTTTTATTCCATAGGATTGGAGGAATTTGACGATGATTGGGCATGGAGTACACTCTGGTGATATCTACTACTTCTCCGCTTCACCCATCAACCTACCATGAGTCCTTCTTTCCTTCACTCCACTTCAACAACATTTATGTCATGGCCCTTTACCTTTAGACAAGGTTAAACTATTAGATAGTTCTTTATCTTCCTGCTCTTCCGTTCAGTGTAATGCCTGTCAGCTAGGGAAACACCATCTTGTATCCTTCGCAGCCCGAATCTATGAACTATCATCTCATATGTTTGACTTAGTTCATACTGATGTGTATGGTCCATTCATGACTACTAGTTATAATAGCTATAGCTATTTTATTACATTTGTGGATGATTTTTCTACAATAACATTATTTAGTTCAAACTGTTGATGAAGTTTTTACATTAATTTGTGAGTTCACAAGTTTATTTTGGCTCAACTGTCAACGGCTATTAAGATTATTCAAATCAAGAATTCCCTTGAATACACCTAGTAGGCCGTAGCCTCTTTTTCCACAACATAGGGATTATTCATCAACACTCGGGCGGATACTATCCATAAGAAACCACATTGCTGAGCATAAAAATCATCATTTACTTGACATTACACACTCTCTTCTCATTCATCCCAACTCACCTAAGCCTTTCTATTTTGATGCGGTCCTCACCACTTACTTTCTTATTAGTGGCCAACCTTCCTCTGTTGTTAGGAAGCACACTCCTTTTTCCATTGTTTACCCTTGATCCACACTTTTCCCTCTACCGCCTTTAGTTTTTGGCTGTGTCTCCTTCTTTCAAAATTTTGATCCCAAGGCCGACAAGCTTTCCCCCGAGCTATCAATATGGTATTTCTCAGTTATCCTTTTTCTTGAAAAGAATATGAATGTCTTGAACCTAACTCTAATAGAATTAATATCTCTGTCACCATTCATGAGGATTACATGTTCTTTTTATCATACTCACCCCCATTGAACATATTTATACTTTGGTCTCGTTGCCTGATCTATTCATACCACCAACCCCTCCACCATATCCACCGTCAACAACACCAAACTGGTACATCGAAGATGAGTCACATGCTACATTTGCATCACCACTATCTGTTCCAGATGAATCCAATCTACCAGTGGTACATAGCAAAGGTATACACTCTTGCACCATCAAGCATCCCATTTCCAACACTTGTTGTCTACCACATCTTTCTTCTTCTGCCTCATCCTTTGCTGCTGCCTTAGACAAAACATATGTTCCCAAGTGTTCAACATATTCTATGTGCCATCCTAGATGGAATGCTGCCATGATGGAAGAAATTCTAACTCTATACAACAACAAGACTTGGGATCTTGGGACCCCACCACTAGGCAAAAACATCATAGGTTGCCGATGGATTTTCTCTATAAAGGATAAGTCAAATGTTTCTATTCAATGAATCAAGGCATGCTTGGTTGCCAAAGGATTCACCTAAACCTTTGGTGTGGATTACTTTGATCCATTCTTTCCAGTGGTAAGGATTGCCTTTGTCCATATCCTTATACTCTATACTAGCTCGACATCAAGAATGCATTTCTTCATGGAGATCTCCTGGAGGAAGTCAACACGGAGAAACTACCCAAGTGGGTTGATGAGGGGGCATCTTCTCACGAAGTATGCCATCTCTGACGATCTCTCTATGGCCTCAAGAAGTCTCCAAGGACATGGTTTAACAAGTTAAGTGATGTCCTAACACAACTTAATTTTGAGAGATCAACCACAGACCATTAGTTATTCTTCTCCAAGTCCTCCAAAAGACATGTTCTTATTTTTGTCTATGTTGGTGATGACATCATCATTGCAGAGATGATATGATGGGCATATCCCAGCTCAAGCAGTCTCTACATGCACATTTATATACAAAAGACTTGGACAACCTGTGATACTTTCTCAGAACTAAAGTCCCCCTCTCAGCCTCAGGGATCAGTTTGTCACAATGACGTTATGTCTTAGACCTACTTCAAGAGTCTAACATGACAAAATGCAAACCAATCTCTACCACAATGGACTATTATATGAAGCTTATGCATGAAGGAGAACTCTTTTATGATCCAAAGAACTATCATCATATAATTGGGAAGCTGATCTACTTGACTTTTACTCAACCAAATATTACCTATGATGTTGGGATAGTTAGTCAACACATGAGTGCACCACTCCAGGTTCACTGGTTCAACATTCAATGCATACTTCACTATCTCAAGAGTACTCTAATACTAGGATCGCTCTACAAATGTCGTAAGTCCAAGGTAATCTCTAACTCCATATATGCAGATGCAAATTGGGCTAGTGATTTCAAAGATTGACGGCCCACTTCCAGCTATTGTGTCATGATTGACACTCATCCAGTTTCCTAGAGGAGTAAAAAATAGGCAGTGGTAGCTTGCTCCAGCACTGAGGCAGAATATCAGGCTGTGGCTCATGCTATTGTGATCTATAGTGGGTTCGATCCATCTTGATTGAGTTTGGAATTCATTTTCAATCTCTAACTACTTTATACTGTGAAAACCTTGCAACTATACACATAGATAATAATCCAATCTTCCACGAGTGCCAAAACATATTGAACTTGACTGCCATTTTGTGCGGGATCTGGTCGAAGCCAAGTAGACCATCACTCCTCACATTCAGACAAGTGATCAAGTTGCAGACATGCTTACCAAACCTCTTCCTCCTACTTTATTCAAGTATATGGGCGTCAAGTTGGGACTTTACAATGTTTACTCTCCAACTTGAGGGGGTGTGTTAGTATATTTGATTAGTTGGGCTTAGGCCCCATTGCATTTTCCTTTATTTCTATTTAGCCCATGTACTCCCTGACTCCTATATATTGGAGACCCAATACTCTTATTTGATTGACTGAAAGTGACCTATATGCACTTCTATTCTTCCCTTTCATCCACATCCCTTGCTTCATCTTCTCTTATTCTTCTCCTCTCCATTACCCTATTTCTTCCCTTCATATTTCTTCTCTCCTAACCCCACACACAATGCCTCTAGAGACACTCCTTTCTCTCTCTCAGTGCCCCACATTCATGGAAGCCACAACCACCATCACCTCTTTCCATGGCCAATTCCGGCCCCAGGTGTTTTACCATGAATTGTGCCTGTGTTGCAACCATGCACTTCTCCTTCTCAATCATCATCACTAACAAAAAATGACAACCAATTGCATAAACTGCCCTCGACAACACCATGAAGGAGAGAGACGACAACCTTGAAGATGACACAATGGTAGGCTTCTTGTTTTGCATAACAATCACTTGATCCCCTACTCCCCTCATACTCACTATGCTTGGATTCCAAAACCGTGAATCTCCCCTGCCTCATCTTGTTTCTCAGTGAGTTTGGATCGATGAATACCGATGATGAATTTTGACTTGTTCCACATGTGATTGGATTCTTTGAGTTTCCTGGATAGACCCTCTCACGTTCTCTAATGGGTCTATGATGGCCACAAAATTTGGAACATATTTAGATGCCACACAAGTGGTCATTCAGGCAATCTTGGCTCTCTAGGAGCACTGATTCTATTTTTTCGAGTCACCATCTTTGCAAGGGAGACACAAACCTCCTCAATGATTTGTGTTTTTCATTCATGGGTATGTGTTTGTCCTTGTCCAATCTTAACACGATGGATATCTTTCTTTCACCACCTGGTCCTCTCTAGGATCCAAATGGAATCCCTATGTCCAGAGAGGGATGACAGTGGTGTTTGTCACTTTCTCTTATGTTGCTGAATCCTTGGTTGGATTTTGATATTGTTGTGTCCTAACAATAGATGGATTGTAGCAGCTCCCAGAAAGAATCGGGGATAGCGGTGGAAGGGAAGGTTTAGGATGATAAATCACTATGCTTTCCTTTGGTGAGTTTTTCTTTTGTCTTGCAAGGTTTTAAAGGGGCTTTCACTCTTTTTTTGTATGCATCTTAACTGCAACTTTGATTCATAAAATAATGGTAAATATAATGATAGCATATACTTCATAACTAATTATCTATACAATAGAAAAATATGCACATATATGTTTTAGAATCAGAATGATACACTAGATTTACTAGTGTGGTTTTTAGAGGCTAAATCCAAATATTTTAGAGGATTTTCGTTTAGGATTAACACGTTTAATGAGATGGATAATAATTATATGTATAAATATTATGATTCGATGGTGAAAAACTCTTTTGATCTGACTCTAGGAATCCTATTGAGTTTTAGGGATGGGTTTTGAGGTTTGTGCTCTTTCTCTATTTAATCGAGTATTATAAATGAATATGACACCTATTTTCCAAAATGAGACAATTATCCTTTTGTGATTCATCTTATCTTACCATTCAAATATCCTATTTCCTACAATGCAATTATCTAATTTCATTGAACTTTTTAATCATGCTAGTACATTGGGTCTATGACCCCACCTACCTTGCTATGTGCCATTGAATATGTTGTGATTGGACTATTTCATCTTGCCACTCTCTATTATGAGTGCATGTTATATTGACAATTTATCTAATCTAGTGATATGCATTAGGGCATGCTATTCTACCCCAGGTGTGATGTTTCTACCTATTTTATGTAGTAGGGCATAATATTCTACCCATTTATTTAATAGGGCGTGTTGTTTCCCCCACAGTGTGCTATTCCACCCATTTACATGTTAGGACTTGCCATTCCTCCTTGAGTTTTCTTTCTCCACCTATTTTGGCCAATGACTAGTGGTATCTTAGCCCTACTTTAAATACTAGTCTATTTTATATATGCACACAGCTGTTTATTTTTGTGATATTATGGATTATAAATTGAAAAGACTATTTACAATCTATATGGCTCAAATGTTTGTATGCCTCATTCTCTAGAAGCTCATCCTTTTGGTTAGTTCTTTTGAACGTACCTACTATTAAATGAGAACCCCTTGTTGTAATTATTTTTTTCAAAAAATGCCTAAAGTATTATTTAATGTGCACATACTCAAAATTGTTCAGACACATATATTTTTGTTTCATTTTATTGGGTGTCATTCCCAAAACTGCCCAGAAGTAGGGGTGTTAAATGACAATGACTCAGGAAGAATCACCTTCTGGATTTTGACACAAGTATAACTTGGGATGATTGGGTTACCCTCTACAACTAGGCTGGTGTATTAGTAGTTGTACAAATTTTGTATATAGTGTTACCCTTTACAGTGATGAACAACTGCACATGAAATTAGATGTGACTTTGTATTATTGTTGTTTCCTCTGCTTATAAACATTTATGCTATGTAATGTATATACCATTTGAGAAATAATTAAATTTCTCCTTCCCTCCATTTCTAGAATAGGATGGTTTTATCTCTCAATATAGTGAAGAGTAGATCCCCTCTCGAGTCCTACTCTTTGCATAAATAAACAAACACCATGCATTAAATTTAAAAGATTCATACATAGTTCTTTGAAGGAAAAACTATAACTTTTTATTATTTGAGTCTAAATTCTACAAAGCTAGACTTGTAAAAACATAAACTAAGGCACGATAGGGAACGTTAAAAATAATTGGATCATATAGGTAGATGGTATCCCACTAGGTTGATTTTATGTCTTCTAGTCCTTGATGTGTCCTTCTCTACTCCTTACTTGCTCCAAAATCTAGGGACATTGCATTCCCAAACATGCAAATGTAAACATCAAACTGGTAAATAGTACATGGTACATTATAAAACAAATAAAGTAACTATACTTGCCATTAAAAAAACTTTCATCATTATTAAGAATTCTTGAAATATTTTTTTTTGATCGGAACAACCTGTGACTGGAATTTTTTTTGAGGACAGTCTAAGATTTTTTGAAAAAATATTTACAATGCTCAAGCAAGCTCAACTGGAAAAGCTAAGATCTACAAGAAAAGAAACTATACAAGTAGCTGATCTATATCTTTCTTTAGAGATGACCACCTTCTATCTGCACTTGTGCTCACGTCCACAAAAATTCTTGAATTCCTTTCATTCCACAAGTAGTGAAAGATTGCTAAGATCATGATTCTATGCTTCATGAGACTCATACTATAAACACTACTGAAAGAATCAGGTATACGAGGAATATATTTCTCTTCAGTAGCCTTCATCCACAACAGCCGAGCATACTGACAATGCAACATAACATGGTTCAGGTCTTCACATTCTGCACTACAGAGAATAGATCTCGAGGGTAAATGGAAGCCTCTGCTCTGAATATGATCTAGCGTCAAAAGCTTATTCAAGAAACACCTCCAACCATTCAGAACATATCATCTTGGAGGTTTAGACCCCCAAAGCCAATCTGCCCAACCAGGCATAATAGCTCTTGGTCTAATGACTTCCCAAGCACTTTTAATATTATAGATTTCTTTACCTTTCAGAAACATCAAATCCTCATTTCCACAGCAAGGTTCAACATACTCTTGTAGGATATCAATAATAGCCCTCACATGTCTGGACTTAGTCACAGACCAGCCACCTTTCGAAAATAAATAGCTGAGAGTGGCATACTTGCTAGTACCACTTCTCATTATAGACCCATCACCCAGAAAGTTATCTAGATACCCACCTTTGAACCACAAATCTCTCCATATCTTCACCATCTCACCATTGCCTATAGAGTAGGAAATCAAGCCAACAATTCTATCTCTATAGTGAAGAAGATGCTTCCAAACCCACGAAGAATTTGTAGGCATCTTACATCTCCAAACTATATCCCCTTTGAGATATCTGCCATGAATCCACCGAACCCAAAGTCTATCTTTCTTTGTAGCCACACTCCATATATTAAGCACCATGCAAGCTTCCATAATATCCCTCAACCTTTTAACTCCCAAGCCACCTTCCTTCTTAGGTAGACAAATCTGCTCCCAAGAAACAAGATGTGTCTTCTTCTCAAGCTCCGAGCCTCCCCACAAAAAATCTCTACAGAGTCTATCAATCTCATCAGTAACCACCACATGTATGGGAAAAGAAGCTGCCCAATATACTTGAAAATATGACAAAGTTGAATTCACTAGCTCCAGTCTACTAGCAAAAGAAAGATGCTTTGACTTCCAACCTTCCAGCTTGCTTTTTATCTTATCGATAATAGGGGAACATAAACTCCTTGTGAGTCTTCCACAGAACAAAAGAAGTCCAAGGTACTTAACAGGAAGATCATCCTTCTTAATTTTTAACACAACTTCCACCATATCATCATCTGTAGCTTGTTAGAGAAATAAGAAGACTTGACACTACTGATATTAAGACCCGAGTTCTTTCCAAACTCCTCCATAATATCACTAACACAAGCCACATAGTAAGCCCTTCCATCAGAAAAAATCACCACATCATCAACAAATAAGATGTGGGATACTTCAGTATCATTACCAGCCTTCAAAGGCATAACTTTCTTCTTACTAATCCCTCGAGCAAAAAGAGCAGACAACCCTTCCATGACAATAGCAAACATATATGGGGCTAATGGATCCCCCTGTATAATCCCATTAGTAAACCAGATCTTCTCAGAAGGCATACCATTAATGAGAACTTGGAAGCTAACAGAATGAAGAATTTCCAGAATCCAACTTATCCAGCAACCGGGGAATTTCATTTTAACAAGCATGAAATAAAGAAACCTCCAACTCACTGAGTCATATGCTTTCATAAGATCAGCATTAATGCAAATCTTAGGACTTTCACTCTTCATAGTCACATTGAGCAAATCATTAACCAAGAGAGTTGCATCTGTAATCGACCTCCCCTTTACAAATGCACACTAAGCTTTGCTAATAATACCTGGGAGAATAGGCTGAATTCTATTAGCCAATACTTTTGAAATTATTTTGTAAAGAGTATTGCATAGAGAAATAGGCCGCCAATCCTTCACCTCAGCTGCATTTTTATATTTTAGAATGAGCACAATAAAAGTCATATTGACTTCCTTCAACATACGACCACTTCTGAAAAAGTTTTACACAACACTCACCACCTCATCACCCACAATGAATAAGAATAAGAATTATATGCATCTCTATATAATTTCCCACTTAAGGGCACATAATGCTAGAATAGCCCATGACTACCTCTTAAGGTCTATAGTTGTGAGAGCATACAAACTTAATCACATCTCTTAGCATGATTCTTAATATTGACAATAAGACGATCTTAAAATATAAAATCATACATGATGGTATTTCTCCCTCTTAGCACATAATGGGGTTTCCCCCTCTTAAGCATACATAAATTTCTCCCTCTTAAGCATGAATACATTGATTTTTTTTCTTGCTTGATCATATACATAACTTTACAAAACATGATAATATTAACTCTAAAGTATACAAATAATCAAGACACAAATAATTTAAAGAATAAATTGAATTGAATTATATCTTTGTGAATATATAAACATGTGCTTAATGTATCATAAACAAGAAAATCAACCAAGATAAATGAGCACAACAAAATAGCTATTTACCTTAGGGGAAAATCCTAAGATAATTATCCTTAACTTGATTGAGATCTTAAGCACATGTAATTTGATTAATGTATATAGGTCTTTAGTCATAAACCCTAATTTTTTTATCATCGAATACTTGAGGTTTAAATGTATTAAATAGGGTTTCGAAAAAGGATAGAGTAGTAGAGTGTAGAAAAATATTTCTAATATTTTTTTTCTGAGGCCATATGCAAATTATATGAATTTTGCAACTCCAACGAACTAAAATTAGAAAACCATAGCGTGACATTGATCAACCAAAAATATGACCTTGTAAATAAAGGGTGAAAAAACAAGCATCAAATTTCACTGACTAGGGTGTGACAAGGATATAGTGGTTATTAGTCCATTCAAAACATCCGCGAATAAGAAAACAAAACACATCGTCAAGTTGCAAAAATACCCATATGATATTGATGACCCAACTAAACTGGATGGGGAACCAAGGTCAATCATGACCTAGTTTCATCCCCCCTTCATTCCATGGATCTCGAAGAGCTAACCTGAAAGTCCAAGATTTGTTTAGAATGGGAGAAGGTGGGCCATTATGGGGAACTGTCATCTTCTATGCCTTCCTCTATTTAAGCTGAAGACAATGAGAAAAAAGCTCACCCCCTGGGGAATATCGAAGCACCAAGATCCAAGCCATGGCCTTGGCTGATCACTACCAAATATGAGAACACACCATTTTGACGGAACAAGGAAAGCAAGATGCAGGAAAAGCTTTTCCAAAGATAGGCGATGTCAGGGCAACACACCAACAAGAAAATGGACCTCTGTCTCCTTGGAAGATGTCATAGGGACTTGAGAAATAAGTTTGAAGGTTGACAGTTGAAACCATAGAAAAATATTGAAAACACATACACATAAGTTGAAGGAACGACCCTGGAGGCAATGCAACGCCAACAAAGGTATTCCTATGGTCAAAGATCCACTAGAGGGATATGACAATAGAGGCCGAAGAAGGTCAAGGAGGTGACATTGAGGAGAGAGAAATTGGGTGAAGCACAAAAAAATGGTGACTGGGAAGTAAAAAACAAGTCTTTCATGCTTCAATTGCACATGAGGCATTTTCACTAGTGGACTACAGCTCAAGAACATCAGAGATGTAAACCAGACAACTAGTGGTCACTCATGGTACTGTAGGTGGAATTAAGGGTAGATGAGGTTTATGTGGGGTCTAATGGTTGTGCATGATTATCTTAATATGGGTGTGAGGCAATGCGACAATGTCTGCAACTTTGGCAACAAGAGGGAAGTAAATCCCTAATTCGGTGTTTTGTCCATAGAGAAAGAGGGAAGGTGGGATAAGACTTGATCTATTTGGGTGGTTGCTATCGATCCAATGAGAAGAGATTTTATGAAACAAAGGTGATATGAGACAGAGAGAGAGGATTCACATAAGGAATCAACTTGGAGAACTACTTCTATCTCTGAGAGAAACATAAGGTAGAAGATAACATCTAAGCCATTAGATCAGTGGAAATGAACCTAGACCATTCAATCAGTGTGAAAATAAAAGGAACAAAAATATGGGTGCATGACATGCAAAATTATACTTAAATATTGGGATAAATCAATGCATCAATTACATTTTTATTGAACCTTGACCAAAATTATATGTAAATCCCTTTTAATTAGTTGAGGAGTCACACGAGGTGATAATGACTTCAAAGTTTAGGTATGTGTTAGTCATAGGGTTCTAATAATCTCAAATGATTAGTTTTGGATTTTAACTAACTATTAACTATTATATCAATATAACAACTATCCTTGATTTATTTATATTTTAGGATAAATCAATTGAAATTACTATAGTTGGTTTATTGGGGATAATATCTTTGGTTAAATGTGTCTATCTAGTAAGTGTCTTTTCTTATTACTTTTAACATATTTTGAACAAGTTATCTAGAGGAGAGAGAAAATAAAGAAAGTAAACTCATTTCTTCACATATTTTGAGATAAATGGAAATATATTAACAATGAAGAAAAGAGAAAAAATATTTAAACCATTTATCTTTTATATCATTATTCAAGCGAAATATTTATCATGGGCTATTTGTAATAGAACTTATGTTTTGTTTATAAAAAGACCATTTCAGATTCTAAATGGTTATAAAGTTAGGATGTTATGATTCTACCAACCTTAAATTAATTTTGTCCTGGAAATTTTCTTTAGGTTAGTAGCCACCTTAGGGTTTCACCACCCCCTAGTTAGTGATAGTTAAGCATCCAAAGTTCACTTAGTTTCATACTTTTGCATGTAAAAGGAGATATGTAATTATATGACATCTAGGGTTTGTATAATAACCATGTGATCATGAATTAACTATTATCTTGGTCATCTTCTTCCTTATATAAATGGAGGATTTTGATCCTGATTTTGGTTCTGGTCCTTCTTTGTGAGTTTGGACAATCTGGCTTAATATGTGTAGGCTTTCCACAATAGTAGCATGATCATGTACCATACCAGCATAGGCATGCATGACTCCTCTTGCAAGTTGGACACTGGGGTCTCTTATGTTCTGCTGCAACTGCAACCTCATGTGCCTTTCTCTTCACTACATGGTTGTTGGGTGGAGGGTGTTGGTTGTTCTTGTGGGGGGCTTCCTTCTTGTATGATCTTCCATGATGGTATTTCGAATCTAGGGCTAAATCAAGGAATTTTTGAAGAGATCGGATCCCTCTTCCAGGCAAGGCAAAGATTAGGTCAAGTTTGAGTCCTTGGATAAACTTCTTGGCTATTTGGACTTCTATGTATCCATGACCATACTTTTGGAGTATGAGAAACTTCATGTGATTTTGGGTGACAGTCATATCTTTGACTTGCTTTAGCTTTACAGTCTTCCTCTTTATCATAGTCTCAAACACATAGTGATATCAAAAAAGATTCAATAAACTCGGACCATGTGAGTACATGCACATCAACCTCTCTTGAATCAAGGAAATTCTTCCACCACGTATGGGATTCTCCCTTCAGCATGTGGGCTGTGAATAGAACTTATAGCGTTGAGGATAGTCTAAGTCATGAAAACATTATTCCATACATCTAAGCTATTCTTCACATTTGGTGACTACATCTACTTCTCCTTCACTAGAGAAAGATTCAAGCCTTATCTTTAGGAAGTCTACTACTGTTATCTTATGGTGTCTTGAGTGAGGTGGCATTTGGCCCAGGGCAATGGTGAGTGCCTAGACTAGGTCATCCAAGGTTGCCTTCAGGTTTCCTTCATGCTCAATTCCTTCACTAAATGAGCTAGTGCCATCATCCATCATGTCCTTATTTTTGTCAGATCTCTTAGGGCCCATATGAAAAAAGGACATATACCTTGTTGGAAAATATGGAGATAGAGATGGAAAGGGAAAGAAAAAATTCTTGCCATATTCCCCATAAACCAATGTATCATGTCAATAACTATGAATGGGAATGAAGGTTGCAAGGTATATACCTGGTCGTGGAGTAAGTCTAACAATAATACTTGCAGCAACATGATTCTTCTTTAGGCAACAATCTGACAGTTGCTGGCGGCACCCTCCTAGTGTAGAACCAAAGATGGTAGTTGACGACGTTCTCCTAGCATGGTGGAAATAGCCTCCATGCCTCTACGTAGCTCATGTGGACAATTGAGAACTCCAGTCATCTTCTAGAACTGAGGGGAAGGACTTGTCCCTCGTGTTGTCAACATGCTAGCACAAACTCTCTCCCCTTTGGCTATATCTCCCTTTTATAGGTAAGATACCTGTGGCTCTCATGTTACCACAAAGTTAAGATTGGGAGACTTGACTGAGAGACTTGGCTACCCCCATTTATATTGGAGTGGATGGGTTAGGGTTTCCACAAACTTGAGGACATGAGGAGACAAATTTCATGATTTTTTGGCTACTGCAAATCACAAATAAGTCGACTGGACTCCTAGTCGATAAACTGGCATGCCAGTCAGTTGAATGGACACTCTAGTCGATTGAGTGGATATATTTTCCTATTTGCAAACATATTGACTTTCAATGCAATGACCAGTGTTCACAACATGACATCAACATCAATCCTTGATCTAGTTTTACTGATCGTCCAATAAGTCAATTGGACTTGTCAGTCGATCGATTGGACACTTCGGTCAGCCAATGTTGTTTAAGTTGATTACCCAAAAACTTTAGTAATCAAGTCAAACCTTATTCACGAGTATACTCCTATTCCAAGTGCATCCTATGTGTGTGACCCTATATGTACAAAATTATGTTGGTAGTGACTGTCCATAACTAGATTATGACATCACAAACAATGAGCAATATCTTGAAACAAATCATTACTACCGAAGTAATTGGAAAGTTGGAGAACAACTTCAACCTACATATGTGATCAATGCTATCATAATTGTATAGTTCCTTTGTCACTGATTTCCAAATTGAACTTGAGGCTTTGAATCGTCATCCCCTGAATATTCCATCCATGTTCCTTGAACTAAAGCAAATAATCTGAGATCTATGTGAGCTCACATATCACATATTGATTCACATGGATATGGCAGTATATTTCTCAGTCTTTCTTATCAAGTGGCCATGATATCAACTCCACCAGGAGGGACAATTCCCATCTACATCACTAAGAGTCAATCCCCACATGTCACAATGTACCTGAACATCACTTGTATGGTAACCCTTATTCAAGGTCACAATGTATGGTGTCAAAGTACATCGACTGACATGTGATGAGTGTAGTGGCTTCAGGTCTAAGAACCACAATCACCACTATCACTATGAGTGATGATTCTAACTACCATTCAATGGTTTCCATGTATCACTCTCAAGGTGGGTCTGTCTGGTACACTTGTTCTCTAAAAGGTACCTATGTGTTTGTCTTGATATCATACATCATGACAAATGATATTTCTTCACCAACCAACACATATTCTAATCTTATGTATTATTTCTGTCTATATAGTTTCCATAATAATATCTAAATGGGGACATAATAAGAATGTATATACTCTTATCATATAAACAATCTCATTGTTTAGGATTTCAACCTGAAGACACATGTCATCGATTAATATCATTCTTTCAAACATCTATCATGTTATACCATCATCTCATACTTTAACAAGCATATAGATGAAAGATTGCCTTTATTGTTAATCAAATCTGCTACATGATGCCTCATTACAATCATCATATGACTGGCTTTCTGGGAAAATATACCAACATACCTAGGGTTAAGACATATGAATCAAGTGTCTTCCTAGTGTCCATCTACCTATTTTATCTTATACCATATTTTGATGCCCCTCCAAGTTTACACACGAAATAGGAAGCATCCCATATTTCCATGACATGAGACACTTGGAGTTGGAGGAACATCACAAATATGATAAACATTGCAATTAAATAAAAAACACTATTACATTAACTTGAAAAGATAAAGAGATAGTACTACGTTTACTGTCCTTTGAGTCTAAATGTTGCTAAGACAAACTTGGACAAACATAAACCAAGACATAATTGAGAACATGCTAAATGATTGGATCATCTAGGTAGATGGCACCCCACCAAGTTGAAATTTAGTCTTCTTGTCCTTGAAGTGTCCTTCTGTACTCTTTACTTGCTCCAAAATATAGGGACGTCACATCCCCAGCCATGTAAGGGAAACATCAAACTGGTAAACAATACTCGACACACTATAAGACAAGTAAAGGAAATACACTTGAGATTTTAAGAAACTTTGACGTCATCATTAACTTAAGCATTCCTGAAGCCTTTTCTTAACATAGAGAAATAAATAATAATTATATGCATCTATATATAATCACCCACTTAAGGACACATAATGCTAGGAAATCCATGATTGCTAAGGAAGCCCATAACAACCTCTTGAGGTCCATTGTTCCAAGAGCATATAAAACTTAATAATTTTTATTAGCATGATTCTTACTATAGACATTAACATGATCTTAGACTTTAACTATAATTTTGATGGGATTTCTCCCTCTTAGCACATAGCTGGGTCCCCCCCTCAAGCACAATAGAAATTTCTCCTTCTTAAGCATGAGCTCATTAAATCATTTCTCTTTCATAATCATAAACATATTTTTGTGAAAATGATAATCTTAACTCTAAAGAATAGAAATCATCAAGATATTAACAATATAGAGTACCAATTGAAATGACTCATATCTTCATGAATATATAATCATGTTCTTAATGTATCATATACAAGAAAATCAACTAATACATGTGTATTTATCCATTCATTTACATATTTTAGATATCTCTTTAGGATTAGTCTGTTTATTATTTTCTTAGTTTTAGAATTAATTATTCTAATTTAGATTTTCTCTCTTTAATTGGAGTTTTAATTATATTTTCTTATATTTTTGTAGATAAATAGCCTAATCACTCCAATGATTAAATCCTCTTGAAATATAATTGCACAATTTCCAGCAGTCCTAAAATTCATATATACCTGACACCAAAGTGCCATAACCTTTGCGTCTGAATTCCAGATTGGGTGTACAAATACATGTTGGTAATTGTTTTTAGAAAAAGAAAATCCTGTTATTTGGACCTCTTTTGAGCCTTCGAAGGGAGCAAAACCCACTCAAAATTGCTATTGAAAAAATTTGCATTAAAGAGAGTCACATGGTCAAATATTGAAGAGAACATATCAATAAATCCCACCATTTATGGGCAAGAAATTAATATTGTAAAAGTTCTCTCGTTGACTGGAAAAGTTGGCCAATTCCATATACTTTTATGTGGTGGAAGAGATTCAAATAAATACTCAGTAAAATGTCAAAAATCATCAATACGGTCAAGGTTTGAATGTGACTTTGGGATGAAGCAAGTGGTTAAGTATTGTTGACCAACCGACACCAAAGATGAAGAAATCTAGCCGCCTCCACCAAGCATTCCTATAGGATTTCCCCCCTCCTTCCTCCCTATAAAAGGTAGGGGGACTCTACAAGAAAAGGGCATGGAGTCTTAGTTTGTAAATCCAATCTTTAGTATGTAGTTTACATCCTGTATCATTACATCTCATTTTAGTTTGCATTCCTGATAGTTTCTTTATGTCTGAGTAGATTCTTTTGGGGCATGGGGAGTAGCCCCTTTGTCCAGTTCTATTCAATATAATCAGTTCTCTTACTCTATCGAGAAAATGTTTTCACTCTATTTATGCATGGTTATTGGATGATCTGATATATTCTTATGATCATAACCATCTGATACAATCAAGTGAAGAAATTTTCCTATGCAGGTATAATTGATAAAATGGAGAGAAGAGTGAATGGTGGTTGGAAAAAAATGCTTTCTCTAGCAGGACGCTTTTGCCAAGACAAATCAATCCTTACTACTACCCCTTCATATTCTATGCAAATAGCTAAACTGTCACTTAGTGTCTGCAAAAATGTTGATAATATTGTTCGTAAGTTTATTTGGGTTGGAGGTCACAAACCAAATCGAATCTCCCTTGTGGGATGGAACACTATCACCACGAGCATGGAGGAGGGGGGTGGTCTAGGAATCAAGTCTATGTTATATTGGAATAAAGCAGTGATATGGAAGAGTGCTAGGGATCTGATATCACACAGACAACCATTATGGAAGGAGGTCCTACTGGGGAAATATAGAAACTTTGGAGGTTAACCTAGAGCTCGAGCAACACCCTTCTGGCGAGCAATGTATGAATGCAAGGAACTTGTTACAACCCCAACTTTTGGGTTCATTTGGTGGGAAATGTGATTTCTCATATGAAAGATATTTGAAAAAAATAAAGATATAATTTGTTTTGAATATATGGATTTCGTTTACAATAGCCTTGATGATTGTTTTATGGGCTTTATTGGCTATTGGGCCCAATAACAAGGAAGAGAAAAAAGGAACTCCATTATTAATAAGAAATGGAGAAAAGAAAAATGTAGAAACCTCTAGAAGGTAGAAATATATAATCCAAAGGTGGATTTCGTACCTCTTGGGTTCCTTGGGTTCCAAGGAGTCCAAAGTTGCAAAACGAAAGCAATAAGAAAAATAAAAATCAATTAAATATTTCTTTATTAAGAAAGAAATTGAAAACAATGATAAAATGTGGAAAATAAGAGAAAAGAGGTATAATTGAATTATCCTTGGTGGATTTTCATATCCAAAGGATTCCTAAGGTTAAAAGGAATGCCAATGAGGAAAATAAAAAGAAAGAAAAAGATAAATCCTCAAAAAGAGATATTTTAATAAGAAATAAACAAGATAATGTGAAATAATGAATATTGATGCATCTAGAAGGATAATAAGTATCCTTATGAAGGAATTTCGAAATCTTGGAGTTTCTTGGAGTCCAAGGAGACCCAATGAAGAAAGAGGAAAGAAAAAATACCAATAATGTCAAATAAGAAGATAATATGATGCATAATGAATGTTTTTGGGGTATTGTTAAAAAGGAAGTCATTTCTATTAAAAGAAAATGGAAATTTGTGCCAATGGATTAAAAAGCAAGAATAAAGAGAACAAGTGAGAGGAATTCCAAATTCCTAATTATCCAAGAAATAAGAAATATTAAAGGAATAAGTTAGGAGAGAGAAGATTTCTTCTCAATGAAGGAATAGGTTTCCTTTGAGAGTGAGGCTTGTTTCCTCTTGGATGAACGTCTTAGGGCGTGGATACCCTCCCCTATATAAGGGGTAGAGCCTTTGGCTCGAGTTTAGGAATCCCAAGCATCCTCTCTCTCTCCCACCTTCTTCTTCATTTAAACCCTAACCGAGGGGGGTAGTCCAACCCCTGGAGCAATGAGGAACCTTTAGGTGAGCTTGATGGTTGCTGGATGCCCCCACGTAATCGGGGAGAGCTGTGGCCATTATCCTCGTGCGCTGGGACTCACACAACAGTCGCAGGATAACTACAGGCCGTCCACGTGTTGCAGGGATGAGAAGCTTGTATCGGCCATCTTGGCCACAAACCAGCAGCGTCCTCACGTGCACAGAGGCACATCAGAGGTAGGGGAGCCGCCTTGTAAGTCATCGAGATCGAAGAAGGAGAGCTGGCCCACACCAACCCCAGCTGCGGCGGAAGCGCAGGGTTTCCGCGAGGAAGGAGAAAGGCGGGTGGAGTTGGACAATTTTGTCCCTCCGGGCTTTGTAAGAACAAGGAGTCGCGCGAGGGTAAAATCAATTTTTGGTTATGTTTTTAAACCAGCCGGGTTACGCAGCGTTCGCAGTGCATGGGACCGCTGACGTGTCAGCGTCCCATTGGTCCAAGTAAGCAAATTTTGTAAAATTCATATCACTTTATTAGTAACTCGGAATATGTGAAACTATATATCAAATTGCTCAGAAAAATGAGAGGAATCCAATAAAATAGTTTTAGAGGATAATTCCTTTTGCAAATCGAAAAGTAGTGTAATTTATCAACTTTAATGAATTAAAGATTAAGAAACCCTATTTTGAGATGATTAATGCATTTAATGGGTTTAATGGATGATTAAAGTTGATATTAACCTCTTAATTGCAAAAAGGTACATTAAGAACAAAAAGGATGAACTTTGCACGTAATTGGTTTAATTTGGAGTTTCATATGCGTAAATATGCTTTAATGGGCCTTAAAACCCTAATATTAGTGAATGAGACTGTTAATGGCTTTAATTGATGAATTTCATGATTAAAGTTGAGATCTGATAATTTTAAGATTTTTCAAGTATATAAGTTCCTAATTGTGAATAAATACCCTTAATGTAGTAATTAAGGTTTTTCTAATGAATAAAGGAAGAATTAATGACAAATAGAGTTCATATGTGAGTTAGACCATAATGAACTATGGATTGATGATAAATGAGCATAGTGATCTTGTCGTGGATTAAAAGGATAAAAATGGTAGCTTTAATGTAAAAGAGGCATAATGAACCTAATTGATGGTTAATTAGGGTTATATGTTATTAAAGGATAACCTTAATAACTTTCATGAAGGATAGATGAGAAATTAGGATTTAAAAGAGTAAAATGAAGTAAAAACCCTAATTGCAAAGTAAACCCTAAAAGAGGAATAGAAACCTTAAGTAGCAAGATGGTTTGAATAGATTTTGATAAAAAGGAATTGGATGTGATTTCTGGATTCTTGTACTTGCTTGATTGGATTTCCCTTCTTGGTTGATTCTGTCTCAAATTTTCCTGACAGGTATGTGGTTACGCTTATGAATATCTCGAGTTGGTTTTTCGAGGTTTTTCAAAGTTTTCCTCAATGACTTGAATTAAACTGTTGGATGAATTTAATTCATGCAAACTATAATGTGGATATGACTATCACTTAAGATATGTGCCTACTAGCTCAGATCCTAGTCCCCTCTGTGGCTTAATAGTTTGACCTAGTACATGGCTACCTATGGGGTAGGTCCATCAGGTCATTAGATGACTTTGTACATGGCTACCAATGGGGTAGGTCCATCAAGTCACCTTGAGTCAGGGATTGGGCTACCTATGGGTAGTGCCATGCGACTCTTTAACACACCATGAGTTAGGGATTGGGATATCTATGGGTAGTGCCATGCGACTCAACCCTAGATATTGATCTACTTGTTAGGTAGGATCATGCGGGGTTTAATGGGGATCTACCATGAGGAAGGTGGCATCCAGGTCCACCGCAGGGACAACACAGAGATAGGGCATAGGTAAGGATTGAGTAGTATTTCTTAAGATGTAATCTTGACTGTTAAATGATAATTGGCTGATTACATTGTTATCATAGTTGTACAATTTTTGTTTCCCCCACATACCAGCTTTGTGCTGACTGACGTTTTGTTTGTCAGCGTTTTAGGTACAAGTGAAAAGAAAAAACAGTAAAGTGACATATGTGGACTTAAATATGAATTAAAGTTCAAAGGAGGATTAGTTAGAATAGACTCCATGTGGATAGAAGTAGATATCCAAGTTTTTGAAAAAGGTATGAAAAGTTTAATTTTATTCCAACCTTTCATTTTAGTTTGGTAGAATTTGATAATTATTATTGATTATTTGTCGAACCTTTGACCCGGAAATTGGGATAACGACTCTGACCTCTTAGTCTCCTTTAATTGGGGGTTACTGGGCGGCGGGGTCGTTACATTTGGTATCAGAGCGTAGGTTCCTCATTTAATCTTTAATATTTATTAAATTTTACAAACTATGTAGAACCCGAGGGAGTTATTAGAGAAATTTCTGAAGATAGAGGTGTCTAGAAAAGGATCACGCCCGGGGCTGGCAAGATTTTCCTCTGCACCACTAGTCGGAATATGAGGACTCCCAGATCCGTGTGATTGCCTGGCCAAAGTCTCAGGATTTGACTGGAAATAAGATACCTTTAGGACTCTCTCATCTTGTTCATCTCTTCTCAACTCAAATGCTGTTAAGGATTATAAGGATTAAGGTTTTCTCTCTTTTCCTCACCCTCTTGAGGTATGGGTAAAGTTGATAAGGTTTAAGTAATCCTCCACCAAATTAATAAAAGGCATGTAAATAAGATGTCATGGACATAAGATTAATAGATTAAGCGTAAAAGAATAGATACATGCTTAGGTTGTATGACATAAGTTGTCATGCTCTCAGGAGAGACCTGAGGCTAGACCTTCTTGTCAGGAGGATAAGTAAAGAGAGTTAGTCTTGGAGGTAGAGACCTCCATTATAAGTGGAGACCTGGCACATCCTCTGGATGATGCCAACCCTAACCCTAAGTGTTGGTTAGAGGGAGATGACATGATGAGTTAGATGTCATGATAGACTAGGTATGAGGGTGAACATGCTTTTGGATGCCACATGAGCCATGAGAGGTTGGATGACCTAGTACCTTTGGCGACCCAACCCTGGGAAGGGTCGTGTAGGCTAGAATGAAGGATAACTCCTTCTTTGATGATGATAGAGAAGAACCCATGGAAACCCCATGAGCTTATATGAGCATGGCATAGTAGGCACCCATAGTACGTCAATCGTTCTAAAACCATGGCTAGGAGAGTATGATGGATAGCTTATGAGATAAGCATAAAGGGCTATGGATAACCTTGAGCAAACATAAGCTGGAACATACGTATCACCCATGTAGGGGTATGCTTGTAAGCTTGACCCACCTTCATGGAGAAAGGATAGTGAGGCTGGTTGTAGGGTTAGCTCTAGAGAGAGAGAGAAGGACCCCGAGCAAGAAAGTTGGAAGCCTAGACTCCGAGATTTGAGGAACAGTGGGGAGTTGAGGACGATGCTACCTAAGTGGACGTTTGTGGAGGCTGATGATGACTTGGTTGCCATGAGAGGAACCGAACCCTAGATAGAGGATGAGTCTGCTGGTACCTCTGTACCTATGGTATAGATGAGAAGAAGAGTTCCTTAGGCCTAGAGAGGTTTAGTAACAGGTTGTGAGGCCTTGTACCTTGTTGATTGTCCTTGAGGAAGACTCAACTCTAAGGTGCTACTCGAATAAAAGGATCATGGGAGTACATGACATACCTTGGACATGCTGGATTCATGGTTAAGAGTTTGAGCATGCAGTTGGATACCCAAAGGTGAACCTAGGGTTCCTAGGCCTAAGAAGGGAAGTGGTGTACCTGATGCTCATGACAAGATTTGAGTTTCTATAGATTCGAGCATGGTACCCCTCATGGTTAGAGGAGAGGGAAACCCCTTAAGTTTAAGGGTATGTTTGATGAACCCCCACAGCTAAGTGATGACATGGGAAGGTATGATCTTGATCCAATGTTGAGGATGCAAACAAGTATGACCTAGTATGGTTTAGTAAGTGGTCTGCTTGTGCCTTAGTGGCTGCTGGGTTAAGCATGATCATGTGAATATAAACCCTAAGGATGTTTGTGACCTTGTTGTCAAGAGTTGTAGTTTCCTCCCATCCTGGGAGAGGAACCCCTTGGTAGGGTATGTACCAGTTTTGTGGGTTTTGAGGAAACCTAAAGAGGTCTCTTAAGATCATGAGAAGCTAAGTGAAAAGTACATGGTATGAGAATGAACCTGTAAGACCCATAGATAACCATCTCTAAGTGCATGTGGATGTGTTACCATGGAGGTAACCGGTATGGGGCCTGGCCAAGGTGGGAAGGTTGCCATGACCCCTATGAAAGGATGAAAGTCAGCCCATGAATGCAGAGAGAGAGATGATGAAGGCTTGGGTAAGGTTCTAAGCTGGACATGTACTATAATAGAATACTAAGTTTATCCTAGGGTCACATAGGGATAAGACCGATGGAAGTAGGAGTTACCTAATTCCCTAGTTGCACATGACCATAGGGCCGGGAGGTAATAACTATCATTGTCTGAGGGCCATGTGTTAGGAGATTGATCACCCCTATGAACTCATGAGACCCGAAGGGCAGATGAGTAGGGCACTCTCTGAATGCATAAGGGAAGAGGGATGACCCCTAAAGTACCGACACCCTATAGACCTAGAGGAAATGACCAAGGGATGTGTGTAAACCCCAGTAGGTTCAAGACCAATTTTCCATGGAAGTAACTTTGATATCGAGATGTTTGTGCTGTAGAGACATATGTGGCATGTTTCAACTTTAATTTAAAGGTGTACTGGCAAGGTGGGATATACCATCTCTACTCTTGAAACAGGAAGAACTCTGTATTTAGACTATAGCCAAATGCTTATTTCCTCTTGTTATGGGGGTGAGAGATATGACAATACACATGCCATACACCAAGGATAAAAGGTGATGTGAGTTGGAACATTGCCATGAGGACAGAGATGATAACATACCTTGGTGGAGTGAATGATACATGGATGGTTTACAAGGTAGTCATCTTATGAGGATGATTTTATCATGAGATAATAAGTGGAATACCTGGATGTGTATGTCTTCAATGTTACCTAACACCTAAGGATATGAAGTGGTAATGAATGCCTTGGTTGAGATGTAGTTGTCTTGCATATCTAGAGGCTAGATGAGGTTGTAAGGTTAACCCTAAGTTTGAAAAAGAAGATATGTTTGGCTAACACTAAGATGGAATAAGATTTGTTGAACAAGTTAGTGGTTGCTTGGTTAGCCAGCCTAGACCTTGATGCAATGAAAGGAGAGTTGAAGAATTGTAGGTGCACTTCTTTGGATAGGAAGGTGATGAAACCCTAATTAGAGTGGTTTAGGGTTTCCAATATAATCAATCTTGAGGAATCATGACTTATAGGAGATCATGATTTTAAGATCACCATACACCGTACTACAAAGATAGTAAATGACAGTAGTACTTTGGATGTTTAAGATGAAGTTGCATGTGGCATGTGGCCATGCAAGCCAGGAGGTGAAGGACGAACATCAATAACCCAATGCATTGATATAAAATATAAAGAGTTCCCGAGAGGGAATGGGAGTTCATCACTATGGATGTTGTGGTGAGTCTCCCCTAGACCAAGGAAGGTCAAGATGCAATATGGGTTATGGTAGATCGCCTTACCTACGTGACATGAGAAAGAAAGAGTACTGTCAAGGGACATATCTGGTTGAACTACATATGAGAGAGATGGTTCAACTACACCATGATGTGAGTTTAAAAGATCATGAGTATGACCAAAAGGTTCACTTCCATAAGGTGGAAGTAGGGACATGAAGAACTCGATGTTAGTACTGCTTATTCCCTAACTAATGGTTAGTACGATCCAGACTAGAGGGTCTGATGAGGGCATGTGTGCTCGTTCTGGGTGATATCTTGAGACAATTCTTGTCTTCTGTAAGATGTGATGATAACCACCATAGCTAGTGTCGGGATGTAAAGAAGCTCTGGAAGGGAGGTTGTGTCGGTCACCACTTTGTTAAGATGATGTTGGTGAAGGGACCTCACGAAGGTCAAGAAAGGACCACAATGTGTGCAGATGAAGTCACTTTGATCATGCAATGGCTGAAAGGAGCCTAAGGACAACATGAGTTGTAAGCTGATGCAAAGTAGACTGACATGCAGTTCACTGTGGGGGAATATGTGACATGAAAATTTGACCCCTCTAAGTAATAGCTAAGAGAGCTGAGTCCCCGATGCATGGGTTCTTTTGACATGGTTTGGTGGAGAAGATTAAGTTTTTCCCTTACCCCTTAGGATAATGTGATGTGTGAAGAGTTCCATGTGTCCAATTTAGAGCACTATGTGAGGTACCCAGACCATGTGCGGAGCAATGAACCTAGTGAGCCCAAGGGAGGCTGAAATGACCTGAGTCACCTTGAGGTTTATAAATGCCAAGGTGAAAGAACTCAGAGAAAATAATATGTGATGATAAAGGTTCTTTGGAAGTGCCATGGATAGGGAAAAGCCACATAGGGGCCAATGATGGACATGTACAAGTCTTATCCTGAATTGTTTGTTTGCTTGATGGAATTTTGAGGGAAAAATTCCTATAAGAGGGGAAGGATGTTACAACCCCAACTTTTGGGTTCATTTGGTGGGAAATGTGATTTCTCATATTAAAGATATTTGAACAAATAAAGATATAATTTGTTTTGAATAAATGGATTTCGTTTACAATAGCCTTGATGATTGTTTTATGGGCTTTATTGGCTATTGGGCCCAATAACAAGGAAGAGACAAAAGGAACTCCATTATTAATAAGAGATGGAGAAAAGAAAAATGTAGAAACCTCTAGAAGACAGAAATATATAATCCAAAGGTGGATTTTGTGCCTCTTGGGTTCCAAGGAGTCCAAAGTTGAAAAAAAAAGCAATAAGAAAAATAAAGATCAATTAAATATTTCTTTATTAAGAAAGAAATTGAAAACAATGATAAAATGTGGAAAATAACAGAGAAGATGTATAATTGAATTATCCTTGGTGGATTTTCGTATCCAAATGATTCCTAAGGTTAAAAGGAATGCCAATGAGGAAAATAAAAAGAAAGAAAAAGAGAAATCCTCAAAAAGAGATATTTTAATAAGAAATAAACAAGATAATGTGAAATAATGAATATTGATGCATCTAGAAGGATAATAAGTATCCTTATGAAGGAATTTCGAAATCTTGGAGTTTCTTGGAGTCCAAGGAGACCCGATGAAGAAAGAGAAAAGAGAAAATACTAATAATGTCAAATAAGAAGATAATATGATGCATAATGAATGTTTTTGGGGTATTGTTAAAAAGGAAGTAATTTCTATTAAAAGAAAATGGAAATTCATGCTAATGGATTAAAAAGCAAGAATAAAGAGAACAAGTGAGAGGAATTTCGAATTCCTAATTATCCAAGAAATAATAAATATTAAAGGAATAAGTTAGGAGAGAGAAGATTTCTTCTCAATGAAGGAATAGGTTTCCTTTGAGAGTGGGGCTTGTTTCCTCTTGGATGAACGTCTTAGGGCGTGGATACCCTCCCCTATATAAGAGGTAGAGCCTTTGGCTCAAGTTTAGGAATCCCAATCATTCTCTCTCTCTCCCCCACCTTCTTCTTCATTTAAACCCTAACCGAGGGGGGGTAGTCCAACCCTTGGAGCAACGAGGAACCTTTAAGTGAGCTTGATGGTTGTTGGATGCCCCCACGTACCCGGGGAGAACTGTGACCATTATCCTCATGCATTGGCACTCACGTAATAGTCGTAGGATAACTGCAGACCGTCCGCGTGGTGTAGGGCTGAGAAGCTTGTATTGACCATCTTGGCCACGAACCAGCGACGTCCTCACATACGTAGAGGCACATTGGAGGCAGGGGAGCCGCTTTGGAAGTCATTAGGATCGTGGAAGGAGAGCTGGGCCGCGCCAACCCCAGCTGCGGCGGAAGCGCAAGGTTTCATCGAGGAAGGAGAAAGGCGGGTGGAGTTGGACAATTTTGTCCCTCTGGGCTTTACAAGACCAAGGAGCCGCACGAGGGTAAAATCAGTTATTGATTATGTTTTTAAACCAGCCGGGTTACGCAAAGAGCACAATGCATGGGACCACTGATGTGTCAGCGTCCCATTGGTCCAAGTAAGAAAATTTTGTAAAATTCATATCTCTTTATTAGTAACTCAGAATATAGCGAAACTATATATCAAATTGCTCAGAAAAATGAGATGAATCCAATAAAAATAGTTTTAGAGGATAATGCCTTTTGCAAATTGAAAAGTAGTGTAATTTATCAACTTTAATGAATTAAAGATTAAGAAACCCTATTTTGAGATGATTAATGTATTTAATGGGTTTAATGGATGATTAAAGTTGATATTAACCTGTTAATTGCAAAAAGGTACATTAAGAACAAAAAGGATGAAATTTGCACATAATTGGTTTAATTTGGAGTTTCATATGCGTAAATATGCTTTAATGGGCCTTGAAACCCTAATATTAGTGAATGAGACTGTTAATGGCTTTAATTGATCAATTTCATGATTAAAGTTTAGATATGATAATTTTAAGAATTTTCAAGTATAAAAGTTCCTAATTGTGGATAAATACCCTTAATGTATTAATTGGGGTTTTTCTAATGAATAAAGGAAGAATTAATGACAAATAGAGTTCATATGTGAGTTAGACCATAATGAACTATGAATTGATGATAAATGAGCATAGTGATCTTGTCGTGGATTAAAAGGATAAAAATGGTAGCTTTAATGTAAAAGAGGCATAATGAACCTAATTGATGGTTAATTAGGGTTATATGTTATTAAAGGATAACCTTAATAACTTTCATGAAGGATAGATGAGAAATTAGGGTTTAAAAGAGTAAAATGAAGTAAAAACCCTAATTGTAAAGTAAACCCTAAAAGAGGTATAGAAACCTTAAGTAGAAAGATGGTTTGAATAGATTTTGATAAAAAGGAATTGGATGTGATTTCAGGATTCTTGTACTTGCTTGATTGGATTTCCCTTCTTGGTTGATTCTATCTCAAATCTTCCTGACAGGTATGTGGTTACGCTTATGAATATCTCGAATTAGTTTTTTGAGGTTTTCTGAAGTTTTCCTCGATGACTTGAATTAAACTGTTGGATGAATTTAATTCATGCAAGCTATAATGTGGATATGACTATCACTTAAGATATGTGCCTACTAGCTTAGATCCTAGTCCCCTCTGTGGCTTAATAGTTTGACCTAGTACATGGCTACCTATGGGGTAGGTCCATCAGGTCATTAGATGACTTAGTACATGGCTACCAATGGGGTAGGTCCATCAAGTCATCTTGAGTCAGGGATTGGGCTACCTATGGGTAGTGCCATACGACTCTTTAACACACCATGAGTTAGGGATTGGGCTATCTATGGGTAGTGCCATGCGACTCAACCCTAGATATTGATCTACCTGTTAGGTAGGATCATGCGGGGTTTAATGGGGATCTACCATGAGGAAGGTAGCATCCAGGTCCACTGCAGGGACAACACAGAGATAAGGGATAGGTAAGGATTGAGTAGTATTTCTTAAGATGTAATCTTGACTATTAAATGATAATTGGATGATTACATTGTTATCATAGTTGTATGATTTTTGTTTCCCCCACATACCAACTTTGTTTGACTGACATTTTGTTTGTCGGCATTTTAGGTACAAGTGAAAAGAACAAACAATAAAGTGGCATATGTGGACTTAAATATGAATTAAACTTCAAAGGAGGATTAGTTAGAATAGACTCCATGTAGATAGAAGTAGATATCCAAGTTTTTGAAAAAGGTATGAAAAGTTTAATTTTATTCTAGCTTTTCAGTTTAGTTTGGTAGAATTTGATAATTATTATTGATTATTTGTCGAACCTTTGATCCAGAAATTGGGATAATGGCTCGGACCTCTTAGTCTCCCTTAATTGGGGGTTACTGGGAGGCAGGGTCGTTACAGAACTTCTCACTATGAACACTATGAAAGTAATAAAAAATGGAGAAAATATATCAGTTTGGTTTGATCAATGGGTGCCAAATTCTAGGAGACAATTTATTTATGCATTAAATAGGTGGAAATGAATATCTTGGACATGAAGGCCTCTAGCCTTGTCAATCTAGATGGTAACTGGAATAAGCTTTTTCTAAAGAAGTACTTGCCCTCATATTGCATTACATGGATCATGAACCAACCACCTCTAGATCTAGCAAGCCCCCCCAGATATGTGGGCATGGACTCATGAGGAAAGGGGGATATACTCCATCAAATCAGCTTATAATGTCATTCACTAAGCCAGTCCCAACAAGCGAGAAGGTCCTTGGAAAGTTATATGGAGTTTGAACATACTCAGTAAGATCAAGGTATTTTTGTGACTAGTTGGAAATGAGGTGATATGACCAAAAAAATAAGATAGGAGAGACACTTTATAGATAGGAGGCTATCTCCTCAATGCAACCATAAAGAAGAGACCACCGTGCACGCGCTTAGGGATTGTACTTTTACAAAATCCACTTGGGGACGGTGTGACCTATTCAGAAACCAATGCCATCACCAAGGAAGTGTAACGACTGAATGGCTGACCATAAACATCAAGGGAGATGACAGACACAACACAAAGTTTGCACTTTGCTGCTCGAGCATATGGAAGGCGAGCAACTACAAAGTTTTTGAAGCATAAGAGCTCAACATGAGTCAACAGGTAAATGAGGTTTCAAACAACATCACTGCAAATAACCACATGAGAATCACAGTAGGGGACTATCCAGTGACAAATGTAACCACTCATACAATGGAAAACCTTATAGAGGAGGGCACCGATGATGACACTATCCTCATCCGATGCAACAATTAAGGGTGGAGAGGCAACCGTTGATAGTAAAATACGTAGAAGGGATAGCACATGGTTAGGAGGCAAAACAAAATGCATCCAGACCTCTACAGTCACTAAAACTAAACTTCAAGCTATTAAACTCGCTTTGAGCCTGACTAAAACGTTACACTATATGAAAGTGATGCCTGGCAGCGACAACGACATGGCTATTGAAGCCATTGAAGGAGGAGGGACCCAAAACCCTCATCTGGAAGCTTGGTTGAATAAAATTGAAAAATCATAGGCACAATGTTAGGAAGTGAAGTTTTTGAAAATTGAGAGGACAAATAATGTCATTGCGAATGCTTTGACCAAACATCATAAAAAATCCTATAAGGAGGATTTATTCTACATAGAACCTTCCTATGGGTCCTACTTCCCTTTCTTGTAATGGTAGAATTTTGACCAAATTTACATTTTTTAGGAATGTATTACCTTTGTTTGCTATCCCTAAAATAGGAGAGCGGGTTGAATAAAATAGCTATATATATTAGGATTGCATGTGGTATTTGATCAGATGTTCACAATAATCACTTTAAATATTCATGTCGTATGCAATAAAGTAAATCTAATCACATCTATTTTAATTCTGATAATTTGAATTTGACGTGGCTCTAATACCACTATTGTGAAATTGGGGCAATAGATAAGGTAGCAAAAAAAAATTATGTCTGAATCCCAAACCAATAGATCATGTCAAAAAAGGTACTAGGAAAAGAGTTTGTGAGGTATATATCTGATCCTTGACCAAGTCCAATGATAATTCTCACAACGTCATACTTCTTCTTCAAACAACACTTGGACAATCATCAGCAATGACCTCCTGGTGAAACACTATGGAGGAAGGTTGACAATGTTCTCCTACCGTGATGGAGATGACCTCCACACCTCTAGGTATTCTACACTGACCACTGTAAATTCCACATTGCACTACCATAACCAACGAGAAGAAGTTGTCCCTTCAATATCAATGTGCTAGTGCTAATTTGTTCTCCCTAGATGTCTCTCCCTTTCTATGGATAAGACTTGTTTTGGGCTCTCACATTACCAAAAATGTGAGAGGATAACATTTTTCAGCATTATTTGTGTCTTATGAAAGCCTTGACTAACCCTCTATTAATACAAGGGCCATGATCAGGTTTCCAGATCAATTGGGAGTCAAATAAATGGATTTTCATAAATTTTTGGCTATTGCAGATCACGAATCGGTCGATTTACATTTGAATCATTCGGTTCACCTTTTGAACCAGCCGATTCAGATTCCAGTTAAACCAATGTACAAAGAATGTTGTTTAAATTGACTCGACACTTGATTCAATCGTCTCAACATTTGAGTCAGTTGACTCACATTCCCAGTCAGCCAATTTTCAGCCAATGTAGTTTAAATTGAATACCTAAAGACTTTAGTAATCAAGTTAAAACTTATTCATGAGTAAACTCCTATTCCAAATGCATCTTATGTGTGTGACCCTATAGGTCCTAAGTTACATTGGCCGTGAATGTCCATAAACAATTTATGACATCACAAGCAATGCGCCGTAAGTAGCAACACATCACTAATACCCAAGTAATTGGAAAGTTGGATAACAACTTCAACCTACAATCCATGATTAATGTTAATATGATCATAGAGTTCCTTAGTCTCTGATATCCAGATTGAACTTGAGGCATGGAATCCTCATACTCTCAATGTTCAATCCATGTTTCTTGAACTATAGCAAACTGTATGAGATGCATGTGAGCTCACATATCACATATTAAGTCACATGAGTATGGCCATTCATTTCTTAGTCTTGCTTATCAAGTGGCCAAGATATCAATATCCTATAGGAGGGACAATTCCCATCTACATCACTCACAATCAATTCCCATGTTCTATAATGTACCTTATCAACACCTTTATGGAAACCCTTAAGGTCACATAGGATGATGTCAATATACATTGAATCACATGTGATGAGTGTAGTGACTTAAGGTCTAAGACCCAAAATCACCACCATAAAAATGAGAGATGATTTTGACTACCATTCCATGGTATCCATGTATCACTCTCAAGGTGGGTTTGTCCGATACACTATTTTCTAAAATGTATCTATGTGTTTGACTTGATATCCCATATAATGGCTAATGAGACTCTGTCATCATTCAACACACAATCTAGTCTTATGTATTACTATTGTCTATTTTGCTTCCATATTAATATCTTACTAGGGACATAAAAAGAATGCATGTAATCTTATCATACATATGATCTCATTGTTCATGTCCTAAACCTAAAGACATATGTCATCGTGTAACAACATTCTTTAGACATGTACTATATCTGTATCATCATCTCATAATTGAGACAAACATAATAGGCAGAATCACCTTTATTATTATCAAATTAGGTATCCAATGCCTCATTACAATCATTGTATGATTGTCTCTATGGGCATACATACCAACACTACTATTATCCTTTTCGGTATTGACAAGCTAGACATGTACTTTACCCATGCTCCAGCTTCAGGGAGAGCGTCAGAGTAATTAATTTTTGTGTTTCTTATGTAAATGGGACCAAGTATATTTGGCCCTTAGGGGTTTCATCCATATCTTGTATTAGTCTCCTATCCTATAAATAGGAATATGGTTTATTAATATAATCATCTCATTAGCCTCGATATCATTTTTTACACTAGCACAATGCCATTATCTCTCAAGTTATTAGGATGAATTGATATATTCTCCTCCGTTATGACATTGTAAAGAATTACGTTTTTTTACTAAATTGATCACATATGATTTTGATAAGTATCATCATCATTAGAGACATCCTAAACTTTTTCTTTGATGGATAAATGTGAGTGAATCAACTACAGTCATCAATAAAAATGCAATAAATGTTGAATCCTTTATTAGAGGCAACACAAGATTTCCCACATACACGATAGTGAAAAAAGCAAACACTTATTTTCTCCTTTCATGAGCATGCATAATTGGAAATTTTCTACATTACTCATTTCACATCTAGTACATGAGTGAGGAACACCTTTATTTTAACTAGAACTAAAAGTTATAGGCCCTTCAGACTTTATATTCAATATGGTTTTGCCATGTGGACGACCCATGTGAGTGCTGTAACATCCCTGACCAGGGTTATGATTTAACCCTGGATGTTTTGTTTAAGAAAGATAATTATATGCTTGATCTTATCTTTTGAAAAGTAATTAAGCCTTAAGAGGAACTTACATTTCAATTTTAGTCCATTTTGAATAACGTGAAAATAATGTTTTGCTTGTTTTGGACTAAAGTGAAATTTACCCAAGTTGAGGGGTTAATTTGCAAATTTTTCATGATAAAATGTTCCTCAAGTGTTGAAGCATCATGAGAATGAAAATGATGTAGAGGTATGGCTAGTGAAATCCTGAGTACTAAGAAAGTGCTGATAAAGCAATGCTTGTGCATTAATACCTAGTTTTGGTGTAATGTGTAATTTAACAAAAACTTAGGGTTCAATATGCAAATTACCTCTTCCAGAGAGTCCCTAATATTTCGTGGCATCATGTAGAGCAAATAAAATGAGAGGGACATCTCATTTTTATCACTTTGAAGGAGAGATACTCTTGATATTAACATAATCAAGATTTAAGCATAACTGAAATTCTAATTCAATTTAATGCAAAAATAAATATATTAATTGAAGTGCCCTTCAACCAAAATTGTGTTGGTTGAAAATAAATATATGTTTACGTCCTTGTGCCTTGCAAAGGCAACAAATATCTCAAGTGAGTGGAGAGCCCACTCATATTAATAAAAGGAAAAGAATTATCCACTAACTTTAGGATATTATTATTATAAGGGTTAAGGTGCTTAATTTGTTTTCCTTTAATTCATGGGTAATTGAGATGAATAAGAGGCAAGGAAGATATCCTCGTATCCAAGGAAGAGGAGGGGGCAAGTGGCAAGGAAATGGAAGAGTTATCCCCTACTTTTTCTCTCTTAAATGAATTTTCAATAAAATGCATATATACTCATTTATCCATAGCTTGAATGGGTAATTTCGAATCCACTTTCACTTCTTACTTGCAAAACTATCAAGGGAACTTAGGAGAAACAGGAGGACGACCCCCCAACCTGTAGGTAAGCTCCATGGCCTTCTTTCACCTTGATTTCATGGTAGAAAACACAAATCAATGCTTGATTTCTTCTTTTCTCCACTCAATCTTCAACTCTAGCCAATCTTTTCACTCAAAAGCTTGAGGACGAGCCATGGGATAGTTGAAGGAGTTGCTTTGACCATTGTTGACGTGATCTTGGAGCTTTGAAGCTTCTTTGAAGGCGGGTTATATAACTTGAACCCTTCAACATTATCATTGATTTCAATTTTGCAAATAAATGTTGAACTTTCTTCTTCTTGATTATTTGCTTATTGCAATTGATGATTCCATAAATTTAGTAGTACTATGGATCATAGGATCAAAGGTTGAAGATGATTATGACATCATCTTAATGCTCAATTTCTCAAAATAACACATCAATCGATTTGGACAACTTTTGGTCCAAACGGATTGCAAACCGTTTGGAGGTTGAGTCCCAAACCATTTGGACATGGTTGACTGAATGGAAGTGTTGACCATAAGTAGAACATGTTGTATAACGATCCAATGGATCCAATTGAGTGGTTCCTTGAATGGACAATCCACTAATTAGAAACCCTAAATCGATTTGTTGAAGAAATCCCTAATTGGCTCTTTTCGGTTTCAAGATTTTTGGATCAAACGGTCTTGAGACCATTTGAGTCCAAACGGTCTTGAATCCATTTGGGATCAAATGGTCTCAGGACCATTTGGAGGTCAAGAGATAAGGTGGATCGTTTGGAGATTCAAGAGTCAATGATTGATGTACTTGAATAATTCAATTGATGAAGTAATCAATGGTGCAAACCCTGATCGATTGATTGAGGGATCTATCAAGTGAATCCTTTCGGTTTTGAGGCTGGCTTGGACCAAACAGTCTTGAGACCATTTGAGTCCAAATGGTCTTGAAACCATTTGGGGTCAAACGATCTCAAGACTGTTTGGAATCAAACAGTTTTCAAAACCGAATGGAGGTCAAAAGTGATCAAATCGTTTGGATATTTAAAGTGATGATTGATCCATTGATCCACTGGTTGATAATAATGATTATCAAAGATAGGTACAGTGGTTGAATCCCTAAAGTACCTAGATGATTAGTACCTTTAAAAAATGATTAACCCTAAAAGTTTATGGAAGCAATAATTTAGTACACTATGTCAACCATAGTTGTATGTACTTGATGGAAAGATTGATGTAACCCTAATTAAGGGTGATGACATGTGAAACCCTAATTAAGGGAAACATGATGAAAACCCTAAATTAAGGGGATACTTCATGAAACCCTAATTTGGGATGAACAGTAAACCCTAATTGGGAATAACTGAATATCAACCCTAATTATGGGTGATGGAATATGAAACCCTAATTGGGACGAATAGTAAACCCTAATTGTAGGATATTCAATGTGAAACCCTAATCTAGGGTGATGACATGTGAAACTCTGATGCAATAATGTGATGTGAGACTCTATTCCAGGGTGGTGTAATGTAAGGTTATATGAAACCCTAATCTTGGGCAATATGGTGATAAACCATAACCCTGATCTGGGTAATGGGATGAGTATCCCCAATTGACATGATATGGGAAACCCTAACCCTGGTGAGGGAATAGTGGTGTTACCCTTGAAATGGCAAGGAACTGAAATATGATTGATATATCTGTTATCATGTGTGCTAACCTTACAGGTATCATGAGATGATGAACATAGCCAGGTATGAGTTATGATGCCTTATTTATTGAAATTGTTTATTGGGCCTTGTGTGCCATACTATGCATTGTTGCCTAGTAAGAGGTAACACGAGAGTTAATGGGCCTCAAGTGTCATGAGAGATGCTTGTGTAGCAAGTATCATGTTTACCTTGGTCAGATGACCTGAAGGTGATAGTTACCTGAAAAAGTGGTAACAATGCTCAGTGATGAGATAAGGGTTTGAATACCCAGATCCATATGATTATGGTATTGAAATTATGGAGGGATGAGAATTCCCAATATTTAAATGAGGGACTGAGATCCCAATATCTCATAAAGACTAAGAAATAATTGATGGAAATAGTACATGTTTCCTTGAGGCATTTGTCATAATAAGTTATGTTTTAAAACTTGGATGATGCTAAAAGAATATGATAATGTACTTAATTAATCAAGTGAAATATATTCATGTAGTGCTCTGACCATAGATCCATCATCGTCAGTAGTTGGTGATGGTGAAATAGGTTTTCCTATGGGATCTCCTAGAGGGCATACTGTTGAGTATGTGGGGGTAATGGGCGAACATATCCTTATGTCCTAATGTAGGGTTGATGGAAGATAAACATTAAATCTCTCAATACTTAATTATATATGCCGGGATGGATGTATCACAAATCTCCCGATGATGTTAATGCCAGATCGATGGAGATATACATAAAATCTCTCGATTGTGAAGAGAGCACATCCGCCACTGTAACTCTATAGCGAAGTTCCCACTATACCATGGCAAGCTATTATTAGTAGAGACACTAGATGTCCTATAGTTGTCCTCACACTGACTGAGGAGGATGAGGTCATGGAAATCCAGTTCTTCCATTGACCTATGTATGGTACCGATTTTGATTTCGCAATGGTCGGTTGGTGTATGAGCAGTATACCTCATCTCCTCAGAGCTTAAGTATATTTGTAAGATGTAATCAGCCGTGTAGCGTATTTGCTTAAGATTGAAATACGAGAAACATTGGTTGATGTTATCTTGCGTAGCATATGCTAGATGGATAAATCTTATACATGTCATTTATTCAATACACAAGCTGCTTTATCAAGTTATAGCTGAAATGATTAAGTAAGAATGTTGCTCTAATCTGCATAGATAATGAATCATCTGTTGTTGAATATATGTTTCCACTGCTCAGTTTATTTCTATTAAACTGCAATAATAATGTTTTCGGTAGAGAGTTATATCTCTCACTGGGGAAATTTTATAATTGTCTCACCCCCGTGGGATCCAACATTTTTTTAGGTAGATGCAGACGAAGAGGCAGACACCCTATAGCAGGGGAAGAGTAGCAGCAACAACAGGGACATTAGTGATTATCCTAGGTGGAGAAACTGGCTGTCAAGCTTAGTATAGAGAGTCCTATGTGTCGTCTCTGTACTCTCAGGTCCTAGGAGTCAGTGGATAGTGTTTTTATAATCAATCTGAGATTTTGGCTCGAATGCCTCGAGGATTTTGTTACTTGTGCTTTTATCAAGGCAAGTGCTATATATATATTCCTCGAGAAGAGATGGTACACAGAATGTACATTATGAACCATGATGTATAAGAAATATTTTAATTCTCGTTAAAAGAGTTTTCCTATAATGAATCTTTTTATAAATGATTTTAATTTTTATTGATTTTCAGTAATCCACTGTTAATAATCGTTTCTGCATGTTGATTGTGCACTTGTTATCTTAATGATAGCGGGTGTCGTTACAAGTGCTCTTTAAAAAGTTTGTTAAGAAATGAAAATTAGATTATGCCCTAGATGAGCGGTCCTTGTGAAGTGTGTTGAGCAATGAGCTTCATATCTATACAGACTCATAATCTCTTTCCAAATCAATGAAAATCATTTGAAAATTTCTTTGTTTTCTTGCTACTTCATATTATCATAATGTTAACATCTGTTGTATATCTTCTAGGCTTGGTATCATATTATTTATCTAATTTTCTTTATATATATTATTATTTTCTCAAAAGTTCCTCTCAACGCTTCACAGTGAGACAAATCAAACTAATACCTCTATAAGTCATGCATCTTTGTATGTCTCCCTTGCCCTTAAAATGAGGACTCTTGTATTGTTCCTCCACTAACATAGCATTTTCTTTGTCCTCATAATATAATTGAAAAAAAGCATTAACCACTAAGATTCTTTGTCCCTCATACTCTTATATACATCAAATAGATTTTTTTTTCTAGACAACATGCGTCTCTCTTTATAAACTTTTCAAGTATTATAAACTTGATTATGTATTAAGTGTAGATGACCTCTCTTGTATCTATAGTGCATATTTGACATTTTTTACAATCTTCAAATTAAAATCTAATTGATGTAGTTATCCATTGATTCTTTATATCATCACCCTTGAATGCACATACTCCGCCATCTTCATTCTTGATGCATTTAACAACCTATATCTCTTCCTTTTCTTTCTTTTATAGGTGTCGTATGATATACAAATATTTCCCTTTATGGTATCCAACTTGTTATGCAACTCTTCAAAGTATTTTATGTAGCCTCTTGGATTTCTTTCTTACCTTCCTTTCTTGTTAACTTGTATTTTTGAATTGTTGCATTGTCTCACAACTTGGTTAACCTCCTTTCAAATGTTGCTTCTTTTTGTACTATGGCATTACACCACAACTTCAAATTATATAGAGGCCCATACTTTTTGATATCCTCAAACCATTTTTTGCATATATATCAAGGAAAGAGGTTATGTTCTTATGACGAGGTGTCTTAACATAAAAACAAAATTCTAGATGTCTTCCTTGATAAGAATATCATATAAAATCATTATTTTCACCTCTAAAGTTATGCCACTTGATTCTTCCTTTTTGGGTGTCCGTATGCTTCTTTCCCTGATCTTTATATTATTTTCCAAAACCACTATGAGTGCTTCCTAGGGATCACTTATAATCCTTGCATATATTTTGATCTATCTCTTTTATGAGAAGCAAACTAATTTGTCTTCAATTTTGAACACTTATTAAAAATAATTGGATGGATATCTCTTTTCTTGAAATGGGTGTTTGTGAATATGATATCACATGGAACAACAAAAGCAATTGTCACCTTCTTCTTGATTTAACATTAAAATTATTCCTCTAAGAATGATATTTACTTATATGTTACTATCACCTATCTTTGTAATCTTGACAACATTGTTCAATATTTAATCAACTAAAATTCCAACACCATTTCCATGTTTGTTAATATCTATATGCTAGATTTTATAGCTGAAGTCTCCAATCTATTTATATGTTTTCTTGCACATTTAATTTTCTACATAAAATCTATATCAACTTCTCTTTTGAACATGGTACCCTTATCTTTAAAGGACTTTTATATCACATGGAAAGTATTTTGAGACCCACCAATGTTAGTCTTGAACTAGACTTCTTATCATCCGTCCAAAATGATGCAAGAATTCTTTCACATTGCTTGTCCTCCTTCATTCACAATGATGCAAGATTCTTTGCAAATTTTCAATACATCTAGGTGATTATTTAGTAGGATTAGTTTCTTTATGCTAGGCGTGGAAACTCGTTTTGGTCCTTCAACACAAATAAACACTAGTATCAAAATCTCTTTTTTTATTATCACTCAATTGGGTGTTGATGGACTGTGTCAGGAGGTAGGGATTCTCTATGAATAAACTATAAAGATATATGTCATAGAAAGCATGAAAATTTTATGGCTACCTGTCAACCTACCATATGAAATATCAAGAGGGGGGTGAAATTGAGCTTTTGATACTTTTAAAATTTAATAAAAAACTTAAAGCAAAGAAGGAGGAGGAAACAAGGTAGACACTTCGATTTAGAGTGGTTTCAACCTTTGAATCAAAGGTTGTCAATCCACTATCCAATTGTTTCCAGTTGGGATTTTAAAAGTGATTTATTTTATTTACCTCACAAGGATATTACAACAAGATACAATCACCTTCCACCTCCTTGAAGTATCCTTCAACTGGAATAGCCTAAACTTCCTTGAAGTAGCCTTTTTGAAGTATCCTCAAGCCCTTGGAGAAGCCTTCACCTCCTTGAAGTAGCTCCACCACCTTGAGATAGCATTCACCTAGAAATGGCTTCAACCTCCCTATGAAGCATCCTTCTTGAAGTAACCTCAAGCACACCTTGGAGCATCCTTCACCTCCTTGAAGTAGCTCCAAGCAACCTCCCTTAAACAACCTCCAACCCTAGGAGTATTTAAGGAGAACAAAGTACAATACAAAAGGAAATACATTGGAAGAAAGAAATAATTAACCAATGAAGTACATTGTCTTGATTCCTATATCAAGTGTTAATACCTTCCTAGTGGATGATGATCGATGTTGGAGCAGTTCAATAGAAGGTTGAAGATATGAGATGAAGATTGCAAGTGATTTGAAGCTTGTAGTTCTCTCCCAATTGATAGCTCAAGTGTGGCAAGTGTGCGTGTAGTGCCAAAAGGTCACTCCTATTTATAAGAATAGGTTCCAAGTGAAGAGGGTATGTTTAGAGAGGGTCTAGAGTGTTCTTTAGCCATTTAGAGTCGAATTTCATTAGGTGCAACGACTAATTTAGTCGTTTAAGATAAAACATTCTAGAACCTTTCTCGGTCAAAAATTTCTTCGATGGGATGTCTTGTCGGTCGACTACCTTCTCGACTGAATATGAATCGAGTTCACTAGTTCTCTCTAATGTATAATTAGCACATTAATCACATTGGTTAATAGTTGTAATGTTTAGTTGTCGGTCGAGAATAATTTCGACTGAGTGAACTCAGTTGACAATGTGTTTGACCGAATTTTAAGTTAGAGCATGTGTTAAGTATAAAATTCATGAAATGCTCTAAAACTTTGACTGGAGGGATTCTCATTCGACTTTTTTCTCAATCGGACGTGTGTCGATTGAAAATTTTCTCGACTGAAAATTCTTCTGTTTAGGTTCTTAGGGAAACTTACCATGTGATTCAGAGCACTCAATCTTTGACCAGTAAGTGTCTCAATCGACTAAGGTCTTTGACCGACTGTGTCTCAGTTGAGGATTTTCTCGACCAAAAATATCCCTATTGGCTTATTTGAAAATCCTATCAAATGATTTCTTTAATTAGGTTTATTGGCTCTAAACTCTAGGGGGGATCCTAACTAAGGGTTCTGCATGGATAGGAGAGATCAAACACTTGATTTCATGATATCAAAGTACTTAGACATTTTATACTTGTATAAGTTTTTACATTGAGTACAATCATGAAAATATTGAATATTTAAGTGCCTTGATCTTCAACTATCCACTTAGTATAATCTCCTCATCTTCTTGAAACTTGAAATACTCAAGTAGCACATTAGATCCATATGAATGAAATGTTTGCCATCATCAAAATAAAGGGTATGCAAATGTCCAATTTAGCCAACACCATCAATCCTTCTCCTTCAACTGACTTAAGACCACCTATATTTTCAGATAGATAGAGTTAATGTCACAATGAAATATGTAATACCAATATTAGAGTAGCATAAGTAGTGTCAAAAATTAAATGGAATGCTAACTACACTAGTCAGACTAAATTCTTTTTGATCTTTAGTTTCCTTTTTGTGGTATTTTTTCTCAGGTAGATGCATATGTAAATGGTCTTCTATTAATGTGATATACACTTCCATCCATGAATTAGAAAGTTTAATTTGTCCTATATTTATATGTATATACTAGGAAGCATGGGCACTTCACCAAACCTGTCACGTTCATGTCCAATGTGTGTGTTGGACACCGAAACTTGTATATTTCTATCAATGGGGAGGGTATGGGGAGGGTAAGGTTCTACCCTTACTCTTACCCTCTAGAGGATAGTGGGTAAGGGTAAGGATAATTACCCTTCTCAACAATCCCCTTACCTTCCCCTTTCCCTTACCCTATTCACCATATGGTCACCGGGGAGGGCAAAGGGTAAATGTGTAATTTTGATATAATTTTTTATTGTTAAAAATCTAACTTATTTTGAGTTGGTTTGTAGGGTGATAAAGATTAAGTGACATATTTCCTAACTTGCTTTTTCACAATCATGAATATAAGCAGGACAATGTTATACTTGCATAATATATTTAGACATTAGTCTAAGAATAATTTATTTTAAGGTAACATGGTAATCCTTTTCCCATTGTTATGCGGTCCTATCAATTGGTTCAATACTTAATAATAATATACTACAAGCATTTGAGTGTGAGTGGGGGTGACAAGCAACACACAACTCGTAAGTTCTCCTATTGGAAAAAATAAGGTGGAAATTGAACTAGAAGCTTTGATATAGCTATATATCTTTGTTAAATAAATGTGGATGGAAGGATAAAAGGTTATGAATACTGCCCATACCTTACCCTCCCCATTTAATGTGGTGGGGAAATGAGAAAAGGGTAAACGGCGAATGGGTAATAAAAACCTTTACCCTTATCCTTATCCTTATCCTATAGGGTATGGATACACGCTAAACGAGTAATTCTCTCCCCACTGACAATCGTACACTTTGTAGGACACAACTTGAAACATATTGGGCAATCCTAATTCATGTCCTATTTGTGTCTCGATGGGTTCCACTTTTTTTGTGAAGAATTACAAGTGGTGAAACTAAACTGTTTTAGTCATTTTAGTAAATATTTTGATTTCTTTTCCACTTAACCACTTTCCATGTATATAAGATGCTAGTTTCAAACAATAATTGATAGCTTCACCAATTTTGTTACATAATTGAGATGTAAAGCAAAAAGGATATCTAACCACAAGAATACATTGGAACATTATCTTTAACACCTACCACGACCATAACTTGTAAGATATTGTTTTGTTTTGATTTTAATCAATTATAGATTATGGAGGTTGGATATTAGCAAACAAATTATACAAAATTACCTTAATAACATGATGAATGGTGATAAAAATTTCCAATAGAGTTAAGAATGAACAACTCTATACTTGTGTTTGAAAATAATTTTGTAAAATACATGAATAGTACATTTCTACTTGCGGCTAATATATACACATTTTATCCTTTTTTGTGTCAGTGTTCTATTTTATTATGAGTTGGCATGTCATGCATTTGCATATGTGTCTGCGTCTAATCCTTGCCCATGATTCCTAGTGTATATGTCTATATGTGTGTGTATACCATGTCCAACACTATTTCCATGTCCTATATTTAATATAAATCAATGTGTCCCATGTCCTCCTCTATTTGTCCATGTTGTGTCACTTATCTATGTCCATGCTTCCTAGCTTGTGGCTGTTGTTTCCCTCTCAGATGACACCAAACTACCAACATGACTATTTAGTAGAAAATCTCATATCCCAAATCTTTATTCAAGTTTTGTACTTTCTAGTTTCTACCTAGTTCAAAGTAATGTGTAGAACATAAAAGTACATGTTAAGCTAGATTTAGACATGTAAGCACCATTAGATATATTGTAAATGTTTTCAAGGGAGCAATTCTAAGATATTTCTTAGTGGAAGATGTATTAGGGTGAGGAAATTAGAATCAACGGCTTGCTTCTTGATCTTTAAGTCATTTGATTATACCCAAAATGCATTAAAGTTCTCTTTGGCCTAACCTACCATTTTTTCGGTATCAATCACACAAGCATCGGATCTTTTTTGATATGTCACAAGAAACTACTGGGTCAACCAATGACATCTTGCTAGTATCACTCAAGAATGTAGGAGTTTAAATCCCATTCATGTTTATCATCCACAATATTAGGAATATTACTAGTATCATAGCACCATTAAATTATTACAACAACCAATTCAATAAAGCCACCCTTTTAGATTAATCACATCATGTTATTTAATATTATTGAAAATGTGGATGGCCTTGATAAAGATCGAGAAATATGAATTTTAGAATTTGAAAAGTTGTATAGATTAATGATATAGTAACCTCAGATCTTTAACTCTGGCTTGTATATGGACAATATAATCTCAAAGTTAATCTCTAATTTATGTTCAACTTCAATTATATATGTAATGAGGTGTTTAAAACCATGGCAACAAATAATAAAAGAAACAATACTAAAAGTGGAAAAATTCTATAAGGGTTAATGGGTATGGTCCCGCCAAAAATTCAAAAAACATTTGATACTATGAAATTATATTTGACCTTTTAGAAAATACTATGTTATTCTATACCACACCTCAAGGATTATAATTTTAAATATTATATACATTATGCTAAGAAGAGTGGTTATTTATATAGACATCCAATACTACAATACATGTATACTTCTTTTAGTAAATGAAAAGACATAAATGATAGCAAGTATTGAGAAAGATAATGAATGGTATAAAATGATCAATTGCATTTTTTTTACTATTTCTTACTACTTATCAAATATAGAAATAAAATACTGTTATAAAATAAAAATAATTTTAGAATGATAAATGAAACAACAATCTCACTAGAAATTATAATCAACAGATGTTGAAAGACTGAATGTACATGATAAACTAAGCATTAATAAGTCTATTAATATGGAGTAATGAATTTATAAACTAATAAATCACACTTTTGTAGACACACCATTAGTATAAACTATTTTCTATCCTACTACTTTTCAAATATAAACCTATGCTATGTTTGGTATGTGATGACTAAAGAAGGAGAGAAGGGAAAAGAGATGATGATTTTAATTTAGTATGTTTGATTTTTATGATGAGGAAAGGGAAGACATTATCTAAAAATAATATTTTCCATAAGAGGTACACTACAAGTAATTTCTTTATTAATTGTAGAATGGGGAATTATTTTTATCTTTATCTAAATATACATCTCACTAATTTTTTAATCTTAGATCTACTTTCTCTCTAGATTTTATTTTCTTCCTCTAACATATGTACAATTTTTCACGTGGTATTTAAGTCTTACTTCATTCTTTTAGTTAATTTTTCTTCAATATCCAATTTTATCATAGATTAATTGTTCTTTCAAAATTTTCTGGCACTTTTTATTCAAAATATGTAATTATATTATTGATTTCTCTTCCAACTTTTCTTCCATGCTTCCCATCAAATTTATCTTTGGTTAATGCTATTATACCATTGATTCCCTATTTTACTTGTCTTCGCTCAGATTTGATGGGAAAGTATGTAGTAGAAAATAAATAAAAATGTTCCACACCCACTTGCTCTCATTTTCTTACTATCCATATCACTTTGTTTAACAAATCATGATTTTCTCTCTCTTCACCACATCATTTCCCTCCTACTATAACAATCTTGTTGCTTTCAAGTAGTTGTATATGTTTGTAAGGTTGATTGGTTAGATATTCCTATTGATTTTGATTGTTTAGCATTAATCACTCAGTTTTTTTCGAAAGCTACTAGAAAATACTAAATGCATAGTAATAAGAGCTTCTCGTGGTATATCTTTGAGCTACGGTTTTTAGAGATACATATTTCAAAGTTAATTGATCCATATTTATGCTATCTTGTTATCTTCTTTTACAAATATTGTATCTTTGTATATATTTATAGTAAAAAATAATCATCTGGTTTTAAATCTATTGATTTGTACATTTCTTTGTTGCAGTGTAAGAGAGACATCTATCATTACAACATATCACAACAAAATATATAGCATGTTTTTTCAATATGATGGTTGTTAATAATTAGAGAGATATTAGATAAATATTTCAAAAATTTGACTACTAATTACTTTACAATTTTTATAGAATAAATAATGCATTTTAGAAGTAGATAAATATATGCTAATCTTAAAATTATATGTTACCTATAGATAGATATGTTAGTATTAAGTTTGAATTTTATTTTTTATGATTAGATCTTATTTTGTATACCTAATTTATTGTAGATATAAATAGATATACATTTCTATAGAAGGAAGATGCAAAACAAGTTATATGCCAGCCTTATGTGATAGTAAAACTGATATTCATGGTAAGAATGAAATTGAATCAGATCTAGTCTCGACTAACTTTAACTATTATGGTATATTTTTGCTTCTTTAAAGAATCATGTCAAGATATGCCACTACATGATAACATAGGTTAGACGAAAATTTATAGAAATATGTTAAAACAGATTTGTGAAATTCAACAAAAATGTATAAGAAACGGAGCCTACATTTTATGGTAGGTATAGAGTTCCGTGTATGCTTCATAAGTCAAATTGCATATATAGCTATTAGTATACTTATTTAGGATCTATTATAGTTCATATTTAAGTAAGCTCTTATGGTTTTCCCATTTTCATATATCCTATATTTTTACTTTTCTTGTTTGAGTTCAATGGATGACTTTTTTCTAATGAAAAAAATTCTTGGGACTTGTCCTTATAGTATGAATTTATTGAAGAAATTGAGTCAATTATATAAAGTGTAAGCGATATATTTTTACTTCATTATTCTTCACAGCCATAATTATTTTATGTTTCATCCAATAAGGTCTGAATTTGGGGCATAGCAGTTGTATTATTTTGAAAATTATGTGTAATATACTTACAAGTGTCTTGAAGATTGGAGAATTATTGAGAGTGCATGCGAAAGTGGTAGTTTACTTGGTTGTTTAGTTTGTCTACAAATATATTACTGTATTTTTATTTACCCTCATATATTTTATGGACAAAAGAAATATGCTCATATAAGGGTTTTTGGGTCTTCTATGAAATTTCATTTTTTGTACGAGCGCATAGTAAAAGAAATAATAAGGATAGTTTGAAGAATACAATATTTAGTTTTTATATTAGTGCATGTGCATGTATATAGTTCACTCAACTTGTCATGAATTGCATGATGCTGATTTTTGGATTTTGTGAAGTATTTACCCCAACTTCAGCTTGCATGTTTGTAATTAATCTAATATGCATATTTGTAGATTAAATAGTTTTCTGTCAAATTTTTTGCAAGTTTTGTATCTCAATGTTGGGCATTAGTTAAAAAGACTATGAGTATTAATAAGTATTTAAGTTCATCTAATGATATCTTAGAGGACAGATATAAGAGTTGAAGTCGTACCTACTTTCCACCCCACATTGTGTCCTAAAATTAGTAGTTCTATACATCCATTTGTCAGTTTTTAACCTTTATTAATATGTACCCACCACTTGTCCTTCATACGTAAAAATGGATACCCTCTATTTCAAAAGAAAGCTAAACAACTAAACCAAGGCACTAATTTTAGTAATATGCCAAGCGTTATCAAACCATATATAAGCATGAAGACCTCTTATATCTCTTCAGCCTTACAATTAGAGGTAAAAATAAATTCATTCTCTTTTCTTGTGGGGCTCCGGCGAAACAAGCTATCTTCTAGTCTTGCAACCTCGCCGATTGACCTATCAAAAATGGAGATGAAGAAGATTGCCTGTGTTGTTCTTGTTGTTGCTGCCTCTGCCTCTACAGTATTGGCTAGTGATGTTGCAGCTCCTGCCCCTGGCCCTACCACTAGTGGGGTGGCAACCGTCATCCCTGTGGTTGGGTCTCTCTTGGGTGCTTCCCTCCTCTCCTTCTTCACCCTCTACTAGACGTCCACAAAGAAGAGCATATTAAACATTTAGCAACAAAATCATGCTTTGATGTTTATTTTCCCATCTAGTGCAACTTGATGATTCTTATAATTCTGTGTATTTCTTATAAACAATTGATGGAATAAAAGATCAATAATTCTAACCTTGAAGGTTAGATATTTACTTTATACATATGCTTGTCTTATTTCTTTGGTTGAGACATGTACATGTTTAATTGTAATGGCGGTTTGCTTAGGGGTAGATGGCACGACTCTACTAGAAGTTTTAAGAAAAAGTTTGATACAATGACACCATGTTCGATTTTAAAAGAATTACTCTTTTATTCTATATTAAGGCCTCCCAAGGGTTAATATTTTAAAATTTTATACATATTGTTACAACTTGTAGTTATCCAGATAGGATTCAAATACTATGATGTAATTATACTTACTTTAGTAAATTAAAATACAAAAATAATATTGCACGAGATAATGAAAGAACTAAAACGACCAACTACTATTTTGTCAGTATTTCCTATTCCAATTGACATTTCTGTAGCATAAAACTAATTTTAACCACTTAATAATGAAATACAAATATACAACAATAAAAATTTGTAATGAATAAATATGAAAGATGGAATGTAAAAGGTAATTGAACAAGAGTTAATCAATTAATATGAATTTGGTAAAGAAGTAGTTGATGCATAAACTAATGCATCATACTTTTATAGGCACATTATTAGTATATATTATTTTTATTTCTACAATTTATCAAATATAAACAAATGCTATGTTTGATTTGAGGACCAAAGAGGAAGGTAGGGGAGGAGATATGAGGATGTATATTTAAAGTGTTTGATTTGTATGACGAGGAAAGGTAATGGTATCATAAAAAAATAAACAATTTTCATAATAAGTAGACTATAAGTATTCTATATTGATTGTGGGATAGAAAAGTCTTTTTATTTATATCTAAATATATGTCTCACTAAATCATGTATCATCCAAAATCTATTTTATCTCTCAATTTTAGTTTATTCCACTATATTATTTAATATTCATATGGCATCTACGTCTCCTCCATTCTTCTAATTAAAATTTTCTTCAAATTTCCTATTAAATTTTATTATAGATTAATAGGTTCTTTCAAAATTTTCTCAAAATTTTATTCAAGTTTTTATTTATATTATTGCTTACTTTCTCGACTTTTCCTCCATCTTTTACATCAAATTTCCCTTTACTTAATGATATCCCATCATAAATTCCTTTTTTTGCTTTTCTTCGCTCGTATTTGATGGGAAAAGATGTGGTAGATTTTATACAAAAAATCCTCAGCACTCCCTTGCTTTCATTTTCTTTCCATCCCTATCAATTTGTCTAAAGAAATATGAAAACCTTTTTCTCTTCTCCCCATCTTTCCCTCCTATCATAATACCATTGTCTCTTTTAGACAACTGTATGAATTTGTAAGGTTTATTGGTTAGAAACTCTTATTGAAATAGTCCGACGCTCCAAGAATATGGTAACTATACATATTTAGAGTTTCTCATACTATATCTTTGATCTGTGGATTTAGGATATACAATTTCTGAGTTACTCATGCTCCATCTATGTTATTATGTTTCTTCTTTTACAAATATGATATGTCATACTTATTTATAGTAAAACCTTATTCATCAAATATTGAATCTTTTGATTCCTACCCTCCTTTCTCACAATGTCAGAGACATATTTACCAATAAAAACATTATAATAAAATAGATAACACATTTCTTTTCAGTAATATAGTTTTTATAAGGGTTTTAAATAAATATTTTAAATATTCATCAAATATTGAATCTTTTGATTCCTACCCTCCTTTCTCACAATGTCAGAGACATATTTACCAATAAAAACATTATAATAAAATAGATAACACATTTCTTTTCAGTAATATAGTTTTTATAAGGGTTTTAAATAAATATTTTAAATGATTTGACTATCGATTACTTTAACAATTTGATAAAATAAGTGATGCATTTAATAAGTAGATAACAATATGATAATTTTAAAAATGTATGCTAGCTTCAGATGTATACGTTAGTATTATGTTTAACTTTTTATTGTTTATAGTTAGGGTTTGTTTTCTTTTTATACCTTATTATTATAAAAATATAGAGAAATTAATTTCTATAGAAGGAAAATGCAATACAAGTTGTGTGCCAACACTTTGTGATGGTAGAACTTACATCCATGGTAGGAGTGAAATTGTATCATCTGTAGTCTCAATAGACTTACTATATGTTGGGTACTTTTGCTCCCAAAAGAATCCACCATTAGTTGCCTATAATGTGTCTTGTGAGAAGTAAATGTGCTTTGCAGTTGTTTTATTGTAAACAATCAAGCTGCATAATTCTCTACTTATGGCATGCCATCTTGCCAACTTGTGCTTCCTGGATGAAAATGTCATACATTTCAATAAGTTTTAGAATACATATGCTTTTATGGCCTCCATATCCCAATCTTGGGTGCTCTAAGATTGTCTTATGATTCCTTTATTTCTAATTGATGAGGCATGTCCAGTTTGTTATAAATCATGCTTACACACTTTCGAGGAGCATGCTGTTTATTGTAGAGAACTTCCAGATTTTAAATATAAACATGATATTGTTAGAGATTTCCTTTATGGTGTACCTAGACACCCTGAAGTTGCTTCTAAAAAAGAAGCACTTGTGATTTTTTTTGACGGATCCACAGGAAGGGAGATCGACACTTAGACCAAAATATGTTTTAATTTTTGACTTGATAGGAGGAAAATACGTATGTGTTGATTTAACTAGAGTTTCTCCATCAGTAGGCCTGAAAGGTGGTGATTTTACTGTGGGACTTGCAGCCCAGAAAGCTGCCTCAACTAAAGTGGTCAAACATGAGAAAACATGTATTGACAACCGACATGTTTTATCCCTTTCTGATTTGATACTTTCGGGCTCTAGGAACTTGAGGCAGTGGAACTTCTCAAGAAGGTCTAAAAATCATGCACAATAATTTTATGACTCCCAGGTCAGTGGATGTAGTTTTTTAGAGGATTGGATTTTCCATCCAAAATGGATAAGTGGTGCAACTTGTTGCCTGTCTCCCTTCTATTTCTTTATAATAAGTGAATACAAATTACATCACATATTCCTTTCAACATGGCATCACAGTCAACATCGATAACTCAAGGGCTCAAGGTGGACACTTTTGTATAATGAACAATTTGTTTGGAAAAACAACAACCAAGTTCATTCTACCGCAACACCAATAATCAAGCAATTGGTAATCAAAGCCCAAAACCATCAAGGCCTAAAGTCTTGAGAATCTCTCTCATTGAGTAATTGATGCCCAAGACCATCTAGGCCCTAAGGCTTTCTCACTCTTCCAACAAAATTATTTACCTTGTAGTAAAATAGAAATAGTATTATACACAACGTATGCTACTCCATATGTTGGCAATACGACAAGAATTGCTTACTTGCACATGTCCATTAAGCTTTATACAATGGTAGAGGCATTCTAGTAAGCTGACAATCCCCATGTATTTTGTCTTTGAAAATCATGTCGTCTGGGTAGTTGAGTCCTGTATATTGTAACTCTCACTAATTTTTCTTAAAATAGTTGAAATTTGTAGTCATCTAACCTCCTATGGATCAAGAAAAATGCTATATAAAGAATCCCAAAGGTCGACACTCCACAAATGAGGCCAACCCAAACTGAAAACAAATAGGACCCTTCCCTTTTTTCTTGGCCCACTATCTGCTTTTGTGGTTAGTGTCAAGCTCTTGTTTGTAAAATTGTATCCTATGCCTATAATATTAATCCTATACATTACCTAGATTTTAGGTCCATGTCAGTTAGACAGAATCACAACAGACTTATTCATTAGCTTCATGCCATATTCAGCAAGCCTAAATAAAACTTGGTTAAATCTCTCTATACACATACATTTCAACACATGAACCCATCACAAATGCGATGCAAGTTTTATCTTTGCATGAAATTGTGACACCATTCATATGCTCGTAAAGCACCCTACCGCCATTATCATCAACTTTTGCCATCTCCGAATCAACCACACCAAAAAAAAGAAGAAACTCAAGTATACACAACACCTTCTCATAATTCTTCATTGCAACACATTCCCCCTTTTCATCCCTTAAGATGCCTTCGTAATTCCTCTATTTCACCTCTCCCATGAGTTCTTCCAAGCCATGTCTCTCACATTTAGCTTCACCAAGACTTGGTTGGTTTACCCTATCATCTCACCCCTATATGCCATTTCCTCAGGTGCATATCTTATATTGTACATTCACTTTAGTAACCTTAATCTCCTAAAACATTTCTCATCATCTTACATGCTTTGTCCTAGATTCTCTTTGCATCAATTATTATGCCACCATGCATGCTGGCCCACCATGTTGTCCATGGACACCCATGAGATAGTTAGGGAAATACCCCCCACATGGTGTCCAACCAAGAGATCATTCTCACCATCATAGTCACAAATTCGGGATTCAACAATCATTCAGCGAGGTTGAAAAATTTGGCGTTAGGGAATTATGCAGATAAAAATCAATAAAAGTTTGATAAAAGTTTGGTCAACTATACGTAAAAGATTCAGAAAAAATTCGGGATATATATATGTATATGTATATATATAATATACCACATGATATACATATTGATCCAATACAAAGGCTCAATAATCAAGTGACTTTAAGTCAAATGTCATCTTCCATATATCAAAAAGAAACTAGAAGTACTACATGAATGGCTCGGTGATATTAGCCCTAAAAAATTATTTCTACAAACTACAAAGTTTAGAGTTTAAGTGTTTACTTGGAAGGTGAAGTTGAAGACAAAATAGGCATGATAATTCCAGCCAAAGGCTCTACTGTATAGTCAAATGTACAAAAAAATAACAGCAAACAGGGGGAGTACTACAGAAGAAGAGAGGAGAGTATATACGTAGCTGCTTCGGGGGCGGAGCCAGGATTTGATCACTGGGGGGGGGGAATTTGACTTCTGCTAGTGACTTAAATAATACAATTGGAGTTTACGACTAGATTTTTATGCATCATGTAGAAACTACTTTTTGCTCAAATACACATGAAATTATATGTTTTCTTTCCTGATTTTATATTTATGAGACATGCTTATAAACACTTTCCTAATAATATTATATACCTACACAACTGTGATTATCTAAGATAGAACTCAAATACAATATAAAAAATATGACACATAAATGTTTTCTTTTAATAGAAATTGACAAAAGGAGTTTCCTCAACCATACACATACAAATGCACACACTTACACATATTTGTTTACACTTTTTTTACACAATTATATTATATCTTACAACAATATATTTATACATTTATGTGATTATGAAAATCTACAAAGTTATTTAAAATAAATTACGTAAATAAACTTCAATTATTAGTAAGTAAACTTGATTTGTTAATATTAGTTTAAATTGACTAGTAGACTATAAATTAAATTGGACTGCTAGTTTTTTGCTGAAATTAGATGGCACTTTCATTCAATTTTCTCATCGATATGATTTTTCACCATGACAAAGGGTTTTTATGTCCCTTGGAGGTGGGAATATAAGTGGTTTGTAACATCTTTGTGGTAGAGTCGACAAGTTCACAAAGTACTTGTTAAACAAGATATTTATATTATATCGTATTTGTCTATATACGTTAGATCAACAATGTGTTTCTCATTTATTCATGGATAGTCCATGCTATACAGTTTTGATCACATGAGACCTCATTTTTTGTCTTTCTTTGTAACTTAAGATGTCACCAAGTCTAATGACAAGGAGACACAAATTATAAAAAACTTAACATGTATGGTGTGCATGTAGTCGTTGCTTTTGTAGACCAATCATCCATAACAAAAGCGGACACCAATTAGTCCTTATAGATTATGAATGAGTTATCAAAATAGTTTTTTAATATTTCTTTTCCTATATATGTAGTTTTATTAAATTATGGAAGATTAAAATTAGACTCCAAAGACTTATTATTGAAATAAGAGAAAATAATGGATGAACACACTAGGTTTTAAGACTTACTACTGGAAAAAAAACTATAAACTATGACTTGAAAAGAAGTAAAAAAAATCCAGAGCCATTTACTTACATATGGAAAAGCATCACTAAATCTGCTACAAGTATTTTAGTGGATAATATACTTTAAATCTATTAGGTTTTTGTACTTGTAAAAGTTACTTAGACATTCAGGAACCACAATTAGATTGAAAATATACTTTAAATTTATTAAGTTTTTCTTATTCTAAAATATGTTGTTAGAAGGTTATTTTTGTTAGAAGGTTTTGAACTTGAATCATAAAGGGAAGGAAAGAAGTGTCAAAACTCAGATGTTAGTATTGTTGCATTGCATGTTGACCGTTGTTACATATGTATTCTAATACATAAACTAATAAAACAAAGAAAAATATTTGAACAAGACACAAAAAGTTTTGAACCCAAGTCAATACCATGTAACAGAAGCACCTTAACCACCCAAGCTATGTTGTTTCTATAAATGTAGATGCAATTTCTTGTTTATTTTAATATATAAACTAATCGATTTAAAAACAAAGTTGTGTGGACAACATGATTGGAACCAGAGTGAAGCCCATAAAACAAAGGCACCTTAATCAACAAAACTACACTTTTTCTATGCATGTAGACTACGTTTACTTATATTTTTAACGTAATAACTAATCAATTAAAAAGGACATTTGTACAAACAGTAGGATAAACATGACCAACCCCAAACCAGTACGGCCATTGCCACCTTCATGTTTTGTAATGGCCTTTATATAATATATACTGATACAGAAACTGAAATACACATTACTATATATATATATATATATATATATATATATATATATATATATATATATATATATATATATATATATATATATATATATATATATATATATATATATATATATATATATATATATATATATAAAGCTTTTTTTGGGGGGGGGCACAGCCCCAGCTGACCCCCTGTGGCTCCGCCCTTAAGCTGCTTGCTGGCTTGGTGGCTGCTGATTTCCTCCTTGGTGGTGGCTAGCTGGTGGCTGTTCCTTGTGTTTGCCGACGAGGCAGTTGTTCCTTGCAGTAGCTGCTGTCGTGCAACCTACGGCTGCGGGGTATCTGGGACTAAGGGGCCAGTGTATTAGAGAATTTGGGTCGGGGTTGGGAGAAGGGAGGCGGGGCTTAGGCGTGAAAACAATATAGGTTCGTAAGTGGACCACCCACTTAAGATAGGGCTAATTTTTTCTATAAAAGCAGCAGTTATGTGGCACTTTGCGTTAATTGCACACTTTATTCACACATCACAAATTTTACACGAATAATTCATACTATTCAGGATGAATTCGGGAATCTTGTGAAATTCGAAAGTAACATTCGTCCTGTGAACAGTCCGTGAATTAGATGTGAATTTTTTAAAAATTCATCGAATTATGTAACACTGCTAAGCATAAACAACAAATAAGTACTTGCTTGATAAAAAAGAGAGAATCCAAAACAATCTATCTCTAGCAGGGATTGAGCCTTCTACTAGGCCCTCATCACCACCTCCCCTTTAAAGAGAAGGCGGTCCTATCTCCTCATGTCCAATGACACAAAATTCACATGTAGAAACCATCATGTTGCTACAACTCCATATCCTACTATCCATTAGAAGAGCCCCCATCTGCAACTTCCATCATGCTATGCCGATTCCTCAGAACCATGCTAAACTTGGCTAGTAATCTTCATCCATCTTTATTATCACCCCTTTTCACTTGCAGGCCATATTGATCACTCCAAAGTGAACACAACATCCTTACGAGCCTTCCATAATGGAAATACACCCATTTTCAATTTAAACCATTTGGGGGTGTACTCCATCCTTTCTGTTTGCCTAAAAAGGTGATCAATGTCATATCTCCACCCTACTCTTGGTTGAGCATGTTCCACTACCTTCACGCCTAGGTCAACTATGACCGCCTATCTCACCAAGTGGCCCAAATGGTAGCTCCACACTTAGCCATCCAAAAGGACAACTCATTATTCCTCACCTTATATGCTTCTTAATAAAAAGAGATGCCTCCAACATATGTCTCAACGAATTGAGGATCCAAAACCTATATGAGAGACTAGATGGTTATCGATCACCTCCTAGCGCAAGTCTCCCATAACCCCATGACAAAAACAAGCCTAGAGAAAACCTCCTCTTATCACCCTTTTTGATGCCTTTACGTGACATCTTTGATAAGCAAGCCTCAAGCCTCCAAACCCCAAGCCTTGTCATCCAAATGTTTTGTTTAGCAGCCCACCTTTATGCTCTCGTACCATGGATTTCTAAAGGAAACTAGCCATCATCTTCATCCTCTTCAACAATATGAGGTGATCACCAATTTGTTTCTCTTCCAATGTACATTATGTACACGCATAATTTGGAATGACTCTTTGTTGCCACACTTCTAAGACATGTTGCTCACTTGTTTACTTAGATGTGAATAAAAATGATTGGTTCTTATGCTGGTACCACTCTGGTTTTTATAAAGTTACAGAATGGATAAGAATTCTTCTCTTATAAGTATGCACACTCTTTTCTAGCATTATGCATCCCACAACATTACACATACATCTGCTACGACAATAGCTACATCGAACTATCCTTTTTGATCGTATAGTTCTGTGAGAGCATCCCCTTCTTTACTTTCTAAATATAGTGGATTGTTCTTCATTCTTGCTGAGGATGCATGTTTTCTTTATTGAATGAAATAAAGTCCAATGTCATGCTTTGTTTTTTGTTGTTGATTTTCCTATTCACCTGCACTGGTACACGTGTATTCAGCAATGAGTTTGACTGAATCTCAAGACTCCTCTCGTTCCAACCTTGAGAGTTGGCTCGTCAGGATATTGTGGATTGGGAAAAGGCAAGTGCCGGGACACTGTGCTCCGAGAGAAAAAAAGAAGAACTAATTTACTGGGAGAAAAATATTTTAAGAGGGTATTTTTTTCAGGCATTCAACGCGCAAGGAAAATGTATGCAGATGCGAAAATGCTGTAAACGCGTCCTTGAAACGAATCCAACCCAGCTTATTGCATATAGGAGTTTGCTATACACATCAGAAAAGGAAATTAAAAATGAAACTCGTTTTGGCATTATGTATGTATAACAACCAATTGAGAAAGAAAATAATTACTTTCCTCCTCTATTTTATTGTTATGAATACGTAATGTCAAAAAAATTTCCATTTTTTATCCCGTTTTTAGTTTATGTATTATTTCTATATGAGCTACAACAGTCTACGTCAAATCCCATTATATCCACCACCACCCATTGTTCCCTCCGCCACATGCCAACACCGTACCCGCAACTCACATGGGTGTGCTATAACTTAAGGCAGGAGGACATCCCTCGTGTTGCCCTCCGAAGTTCTCGATAGCTCTCGACTCTTTGAGCTGAATCATGATGGCTTTGACGAGGACAGCCCAACTAGACAAAATCCTCCCCGTCTTTTATTCTGGGAAGGACTAGATATGCCCTCGTGTAAACCGATTTGCATCGTTGTCCGACTAGTTTCTGGAAGTAAGATAATCTCATCCACCAACCTCTGCCATTTGCTTGAATTGATTCAGGAGATCGCTTCTGTTCTCTTTGTTGGGTCAATCACCCATAGGAAACAGCGGAGTCGGATGTTGTGGAGTAGTATTGATATAGAGTACACAGTTTCCATCGAGTATCACACCCTAATCTGGATCAATGTGAACGCAATATACGAACGTCTTTTAGGTTTTGATTGCTTTGTCGTAATTGGTCTGGAAATTTTATGAACCGGAGTTTCTTAAGCAGTTTCTCATGATTGGTTTAAAATTAACTGTTAGAATTTGAGTTCCGTGACTTCTAATGAGTTACGCACTTACATACAAAACACACAGTTCTTGAGTTCTTTCTTAAAAAAATAAAAAATGAGTTCTGAGACAACTAACAACATTTATATATAATTATATTCTTCATTCGCCATAAGTGACACATGTAAAATATCAATAACTAGAAATATTAGCAGCGTGTATATAGTTCATTGTTAAAACCATAACATAATATGATAAAATATCATATAATATAATCACACTATGTAAAATATTTTACACTATAAAAAATATATTTTACACTATAACCACCATTATCAGTGTGATTTACAAAATAGAAAATACAAATATTATGAAAAAGAAACATACCGTACCGTGTGAAAACAATGTGAATTACCTAACACCTTTTTTGTTTTTCATGTTTAAACAATACGACATGAAAAATCACAATTAACTATAACCACACACAAATAATATAGTAAAACTTCATTGTAAAAATTAATGTCCTATATTGTGCTAAACAATGATGAACGAAAATTTATATTTACAAGCACATGAAATGATGATATTATTACAATATTTTTTATATACAAAGTGAAATAAAAATATTGAGATGTGATTTTAATTATAATATTTTTTATTAAGATTATAATTGTACCATAGTAAAATATTTTTTATAGAACAAAACATATGCACCATAATCATTTGTTGAGGTTATTATAATTTAAAAATATTATTATTCTTTTACGGATATAATTCTTTTTTATGTCTTTGCCATCCTTACTTATTTATATGACATAGTAAAATTTAATATTTTTTAACAATTTTAATTTATTTATACTTACAACAAACCAATCACATGGAAGTGAATGGAACTTCAATTCCAAAAACTAAACTAGAATTCTTAGAAAATGAGTTCCAAGGAACTCATGACTTACACCAAACCAATAGGAGCCTTAGTATTGTACAAATAAAATTTTCACAAAGTACTAGAAGTTGAAAGATTCAAAGATATGAGAGAGAATATAATAATATATAAGTACTTGTTATTGGTGATAAAAATTATTATGAACACCATTTTTTTAAAATTAAAATAGTACAAATTAAAGTATTAGACAATGTTGGCAATACATACATATATATATATATATATTCTATTTAATGTATTAAGTTATACATATTTTACAACGATACCTATGTATTAAATATATCTTTATCCTACACTGAGTACATTTAAATTTAACAATGCTTATAAATAAGTATTAGAAATGCAATACATAATTTTAAAAATAAACAATACTCATTAATAAATATTACATGATCTAGTTTAAACTTGAACAATGTCAAAACTACATGTACAATTGATCGTGTCATACTCTTTTTCTAGTCACGATCTTTATCTTTGAATATAGTGCACACTTTTTTCATACACTATCTCCTTCTTTCTTTTTATTACACTTTCTCTCTCTATCCACTACCTTCTTTCTATTTATTACAACTCTCTTCATCCATAACCACATTCTTTCTATTAACTACATCATCTTTCTTCATCCACTATCTCCTTTTCTCATTCCACACCCTCTCTATGACTAGTACATTTATGATCTCTATTGTCACTTTTGTCGACGTTAGTTACACAGAAAAAACAACACTACATACCCATCAATGTCGGTTGCCTAGAACAAACGTTACCATTGATCAAGTCTACTGAAAAAGAAAAAGACATATGTACCCCTTTTTTTTAACATCAAATACTTTTTAAAGAAATCGACGTCTAAAATAACTCCCGAAATACAAATTTTTAGGGAAAATATTTACCTCCAAAATTTTTAAGATACACGTAGATTGTGAGTCAGTCGATGCAACCACCTTTGTGCAAAATAAATCTTGCCTCCAACGTACTTATAGCGTCGGTATTTTATGCCAAAATCGACATTGATTATCAATAAAAATTGCAAAAAATTGTACAACCAGTGTCTTTTTTTTGGGAAAGAAATTGATGTTGCATGGCTCACATCACATCCCCATGAAAAAAGTTCCCCCCTAATTGCACTCTAGTATTGGTTCTTGCAGAAGAAACCGACAACTCGGGACCTACTGAGGTCGATTTTTTTTCATCTAGATAATGACCTCTTGCATCAGTTTTTCAGATGCAACCGACATCTAAGTCACTAGGTTAGATGTCAGTTTTATGTACTTAACCGACGACTATTGGCATTACTGAGGCAATTTTTTTTATTCAGATAGTGGCCTCTTCTATGGATTTTTCAGCTGCAATCGACGTCCAAGTCACTAGGTTAGGTGTCGTTTCTTTCATAGTATTAGTATATGCATTTAATGTATTTATTTTTATTATTATGTTATAGGCTTCATACTTGTCTTTTCTATTAGCATCTTTCTTTTGTCCAATATTGCTTGTATCTTCTTTATGCTTTACTCTCTTGTCCTATTAAAGAGAGACCTCTATAATTGTTTTACTCATCTAATACAAGCCTTTCATTATTATTGATGGTATCAAAGTACCCCGATCCTCCTTAAACCCTTCCTACCCTATCCCTAACCTATGCCATCATAAACCCTAGCCTCTACCCCTCCTTCCCCCCTCCTCTTCTACCCTAGCTGCCACCCCTTTTCCCCATCATCTTCTACCCTCGCTCTTGTGATTCTTTCTGTGGCCATGGCCGCGGTCAAGGACGTGGTCGAGGGCAGTCTACTACCAGACTTGGACGTGGTTGATACTCATCTGGATTTGAATCCTCATCTATTGAGAAATGCTACTGCAACTTCTGCAAGCGCACTAATCATACTGAAGACCGATGATGGATCAAGCATGGCAAACCTACTTGGGCAAATCAAGTTACGTCAGAACAACCTGACATTGCTACTTCATCGTCTGCTCCTCCCTCTTCCTACTGGACTCGATCTGAGTTTGAGAAATTGCTCCAAACACGACATGCTTCCTTTTCTTTGACTTCTACTGATGGAAGCTCTTCTCTACTAGAATAGTCCAGTGAATATACATGGTGGATTGACTCTGGTGCCACTTCACATATTACTAGAAATTCTACTTTATTTTTTAGTATGCATAAAACTTCTACTATTCCTCATGTTACGCTTGTTGATGGCTCTCAAACACCCATTTCAGGAATAGGAAATATATTCACTCATGGTAGTCTTTTATTACATTTTTCTTTATATGTTTCAAAATTCCCTATCAATCTATTATCTGTGAGTAGAACAATTAAGAGCCTACAGTGCTCCATAACTTTTGACCCAAATGGTGTTATCTTTCAGGGTTTGCGTACGATGATGAAGATTGGTTTGGGCTATGAGGGACCAAACATCTCATACTACATGGACACGTCAAAGATTGCTTCATTTTTGACTACTTCTGTGACTGGCATCTAGTAGCACAGTCGTTTGGGGCACCCTTCATAGGCTAAGTTGAATCACTTAGTACCAAACATTTTTGATTCTATTTTTCACTGTGAAACATGCCAGTTGTGCAAACAAACTAGATCTAATTTTACCAGGAAAAGTTGTATTGGATCAAAACAACTGCTAGATTTAGCACATTCTGACATTTGGGGCCCATTCTATTTCTAACATTTCTAGTTTTTGATACTTTATTAATTTTATTGATGATTGCTCTAGAACCACTTGGTTATTTTCTTTTCAAAAATAGATCTCATATACTTGATACTATCACATCATTTTTTGCCGAGATACGTATCCTGTTTGATAAAACTATAAAAATCTTTCATACTGATAATGCCCTTGAGTTCATGCAAGATTTAGTAAGTCTTTTTTGTCGAAAATTGGGGACCATTCTCCAAACAATCTGTCCATACACACCTCAATAGAATGTGGTTGCTGAAAGAAAGAATTGCCATCTTCTTGAGGTTGTCTTCACCCTTCTTTTCCACTACCATGTCCCCCAATATTTTTAGCCGGAAGCTATTTCCACTGGGTGTTATCTCATTAACCGCATGCCTTCCTCTGTTCTTGGCAATCAAGTGCCTTATCAAATTCTATATCCTGATGCACCTATTTTCACTATGCCTCCTCAAAATTTTGGAAGTACCTATTTTAAAAAAAATCTGCTTGTCGACTTAACCAAACTGAATCTACGTGCTACCAAGTGTGTTTTCTTGGGGTACTCTAGGACACAAAAGGGTACATATGTTATGATTCAATTATGAAGAAGTGGATGGTCTCTATTGATGTTGTCTTTTTTGAATGTATGCCCTTATATTCTTCTACTGGCTCTACCCTGACATTTGATTTAATTGCAGAAACTTATTTACCTATGATAGATGATACATATCTACTGGATGCTACTATTTCTACTGGATACTACTATCGCTCCACTAAAGGTTTATCAAAGAAGAGAGAAGGCTCCAAATCCCTCCATGGCCACTCCAAGTCCTCCATCCTCATCGATAGATCCACCTCCACGTCAGGTATTTTCTGACTTGGATATTCCTATTAGTTTACATTAGGGAACTCAATCTTGCGCTCAACATCCCATTGGGAATTTCTGTACTACTGCTAATTTGGGAACTAATTTTGCAAACTTCACTTCTATTTTATCTGATATTTCTATTCCTAAAAATGCTACCCATGCACTTCAACATCCAACATGACGTCAAGCAATGGAATCTAAAATGTAGGCTCTCACTGATTGACATAATTGGGAGTTAGTTGATGCACTTGCTAATTGTTCACCCGTTGACTGTCGATGGATTCCTATGATCAAAAATCAACCTAATGGAACTATTGAGAGACTCAAAGCTTGTCTCGTAGCTAAATGCTGCACTAAAAAATATGGATTAGATTGCTTTGAGACATTCTCTCATGTTGCTCGCCTAAACTCAGTTTATGTTCTTATTTTTATGGTAGTAAATTCTGACTGGCCTTTATTTTAACTGGATGTGAAAAATACTTTCCTATATGGTGGTTTACACGAGGAGGTATACATGGAGATGCCTCCAGGATTTGTGAGTAAGGGGGAGTCATCCAAAGTCTTCCATATTCACAAAGTAATTTATGTCCTTAAGCAAAGTCCTCAAGCCTAGCTTGACAAGCTGAGCTCAATTCTTCAAAATTTTGAATTTCATCATTCCCTGTATGATCATTCTATATTTATTAAGAAAACTACTTCTGGTATTATCATATAGATTGTCTATGTTGATGACATCATTTTATCTGCTAGTGACTTGATAGGTTTCCAGACTACTAAAAACTACTTGGAGAAACACTTTGTTGCCCAAGATTTAGGAAATTTGAGATATTTTCTGGACATTGAGGTTTATCGATCTTCCTCCAGTCTATGGTTGTCTCAGTGAAAATAAGTTTTGAATCTCCTCTATGAAATAGGGAGGCTTGGGGCCAAGCCTTCTGTTGCTCCCTTGGACCCCAATACTAACTGGGATGACATAAATTCTCCTCCTTACCCTGACAATCATCTATATCAACAAATGGTTGGGAAACTGATATATCTTACTGTCACTAGGGCTGATATCACTTATGTTGTCGACTTGGTTAGAAGATATCTAGATAAGCCCAGATAATGTCACTGGGTAGATGTATGTCATATTCTGAAGTATCTGAAAAGTTCTCCTAGAAAAGGCTTGCTTTACAAGAAACATGGGCACTGTAATCTTATTGTATATTCAGATTCTGAATATTGCATTATATTATGGCTACAAAAACTATTGCACAAATGCAAGTACCAGTAGCAACTAAACAAGTTTGAATATTGCATTATAATATGGCTACAAAAAACTTAAAAGACTTTGCATATTTAATTAAATTGTTAATAAATAAGTGTATTATGTATTAACTATCACATAAATAAATTTTACAATTATTACAAGTGTTAGTTTTTTATGTTCTACAAACTTATAATAGTTAGTATCAAATGCCTTGTTGTGTGTAAATATTATATTAATAATGTCCCTAATATTCTTATAATAGTTTACTCTATCGAGTTGTAAAAAATTAATTATGTAACTTGGTTTGTGTTAACAAAGTCGAATGGATTATTAATTATTTAATAAGTGTAATATAATTATTTATATCTTATAATCAAGAGGTTGCCACTTTTCTGGTCATGCTCGTGTTGATGTTGCCACCATCGCCACTCTGCTGGTCGTGCTCTGCCAGAGTTGTTTGCTACTCCTCCACCGATCCCTCCTCTACTATCGGATGTCTATTACTCTGCCAGAGATGTCTGCTTTTCCACCTCCACTCCTCTGCTCGAGCTGCTATGCTCTCCGCCGCTACAGGTAGCCACCGTCACCACTAGAGCTGGCCACTATCCCCACCATCGACGTCATTGCCTTTTTGCTCGTGCTTCCGCTTTGTGCCGTTGCTGCTGGCCATTGTCGCCACTTGACCAAGGTATCATTCCCATTTCTTGCATCCTATGTGTTAATAAATAAGTAGGTTACATTGATAATCTAGGGTTTCTATGGAAATCTTGTTTTTACTGACTTTGTGATACATATGGGATGATGAAATTGAGTGGCCAATTATCTTATGTTATCTCTGATAGTGTGCAGCTTATTGATTGTTATTTATATACAATGTTGCATGATTAATGTTTGGGTTGTTAATAACCTGAATGTCATTAGAATCATGTTGTTTTATGAGAAACATCAATACTTTATGAGAGAAGATAACCTAAGATGGAGAATTAGTAGGAGAAATATTATGATGCTTATGGGGAAAAGAAAAGTGTATATCTAAAATATGTAATGAATGATAGGGTGAATATATAAAGTGTGAGAGATCAATTCTCAATAAGCATATAAAACATGAATGTGAATTTTACTATGTTCATGAATAAGGATATTGGATGTTATGTGATGCAATGATGACACAATGTATGTGACTTATGGACTTATGGGTTTGTATTTACATGGGTTTGATATGAATCGTAAACCTTAATTTTGGATATATATATATATACATATATATATATATATATATATATATATATATATATATATATATATATATATATATATATTGTCCTAGAAACCCATCCAAGGTTTAGTCATTAGGAGTAATTCTTGGATAATACTCAATTTGGGGCTGTTCTTGAACACTTAATCTCACTTAGGATGTAAGTGTATAATGTACATTCAACTTTCAAGATGTTTCATCAGCACTTCCCTATTTGTTCTCTAAGTACATATGCTTGTGGACATTTTCCCATCTACATGGTTTCTTGGAGAACTGTGGGGATATGTTGCCAAAATTTTATTGAAAATCGAATACACATTATACACTTACTAGTGAGATTAAGTGTTCAAGAATGGGATATTTTGTACACACATTCATTACTGAACCTTAAACCCTAAACCCTAATGAGTAAACCATAAACCCTAATATATAAACCCTTATCCCTAAATCCTAAATGGTAAACCCTAATTTGTAATCCCTAAACCCTAATCATGTAAACCCTAAACCATAATACTTATTTTCTCTTTGATTATAGAATGTACAGATCATGGATGTCCATTCCAAATTGTAGAAACCCAGAGTTTATTACTGGTATTGATCAGTTTGTAAGATTGTAGAGGAACGTAGGAAATGACCTAGAGATAGGTTCTATTGTCCATGTAGGCATTGCAGTAACAACTTGAAAATCGATAATGTTGACGAAATCAAAAGTCATGTAATGTGCAACGTGATTGTACATGGCTATACAGAATGGTACTAGCATGGATATATTCCGACCATGTGATTAGTAGATGTCGATAGCAATAATGTTGAAGAAGAAATTACTGCCAATGATGTAGATGTGAACAAACCGATTCCAATAGACTTGGTTGATGCGATGCTAGATAGTTGTGGTGTAGAGCACACGAATCCATCTTCTTTATTTAGAAACATTGTGCATCATGCTGAGAGACCGTTATACATAGGTTGTACTAAGTTCATGTAGATGAGCGCTTTGTTGAGATTGTATACTAGAAAGGCTAACAATAGATGGGGCAAAAAAAGCTTCATGTCATTGTTGTCCTTGTTGAAAGAAATTCTTCCTGAAGGCAACAAGATTCAAATCTCAACATACAAATGAAAGAAAATGTTATGCCCAATGGGAATGAAGGCTAAGAAGATACATGAATTCTCAAATGACTGTGTGTTATTTTAAAAGGACTATGTCAATTTGAAAGATTGTCCAAAATGTAGGACGTCAAGGTATAAAATGACAACTTTGGGGAAGTCTAAAACTAGCTCTCCTGTCAAGGTGTGGTATCTACTTGTAACACCATAGTTTCAATGCTTGTCTGCCAATCCCTTAGATGCTAAAAATTTAAGGTGACATGCACATGCCAAGAAAAATAATGATGGGATCCTACGACATGCGTCATTCTCCCTAATGAAAGAAGATTGATTTATTGTACCCTAAATTTGGTGAAGAAGTCAGGAATCTAAGATTTGGGATTTTTATCGATGGGATGAATCCATATGGCACATTGAGCAGCCAACATAGAACTTGGATTGTTATGATTGTTATATGCAATCTTCCTCACTGGTTGTGCTTGAAAAATAAGTACATTATGCTGTTGTTGTTGATATCGGTCCCTAAACAACCTAGCAATGATATCAATGTTTATCTTGAACCTCTGATTGATGACTTAAAGTAACTCTAGGGAGAAGGTGTGATGACCTATGATTCTTCACATAGAGAGACATTTCATTTGCATGCTGTGTTGTTTTGCACTATTAATGACTTTCCAATATATGGGAATTTGTCTGGATACCGTGTAAAAGGATCCAAAGCATGTCCTATATGTGAAGAGAACATTGATTCAATATGTCTAAAATATGGAAGCAATACTGTATATCTTGGTCATTGAAGGTTTCTTCCAAGAGTTTATCCTTACTGAAGGTTGCACAAAGAGTTCAACAGATCGAATGAGGAATGAAGTGCCCCTAAACCTATGTCAGGGGAGGTTGTTTATGAAAGAGTAAAATACTTTGTTAATGAATTCAATAAGAGATCACAATGTACCATTCCCACACAGAGTGACAAATATTTATATAGTAAGAGATCAATATTCTAGGATCTTCCTTATTGGAGTTCTTTGGAAGTTAGGCATTGTATCAATGTAATGCATGTTGAGAAAAATATCTGTGTATAAGGCCCTTGACCTGAGTTTTGGGGTAACCCTATTTGAGTTGGTTTGATCATGTGCTTAAAACCTTTCTTCAATCTTTTGAGGGATACTTAGAGCTTGTGGAGATCTTAAGTTCCAAGTTTGAGCTTGTTTGGATGCTGTTTGTGCTTTACGTGCTAGTTTTGGTGCAAATTGCAATTTACCCAAATTAGGGGGTTGATGTGCAATTTTTACCTCTAGAGTGTCCCTATATTCCTTGACATCATCTATAGGAGAGAGAAAGAAGTGGGTTCCCTATTTGGACCATGGTTGAGGAGTAACACCCTTAATGGTGACTAGGGTTCCTATGAGTGTGGAGTGTCTCGACCTAAGTGTATATGATGTGTTGTCTCGACCTTGGGTCACGATCTAGGTTATGTTGGGTGGGTGTCACGGTTGATATTCCCCCTATTGGTGTTTATTTCATAACCAAGGAGGTCTAGGTTGGTCTTGGGTCGAGATGATTGTCCTCACATAGGTTGTCTCAACCTAGGGTTTGAGGTGGTTAATTCCTTGTCTCGACCAAGTGGTGATGGTGGATGATGATGCCGCGACCATGGACGATGCTCCATGGATGGGTCATGACCACGACCATGTGGGTGACCATGGTGTTTGATACGCAACCTAGAGTGTATCACCATGTCTTGCATGTTAGGTTAGAGTGGTTTCATGTTGGTCTTTTGGGTGGACAAGTGTCCCTTTGGCTCTTTGGAGTGTTGACACATCATCCTTGTCATTCTCTCTCATATTCCACCTATATAAACCCTCTCCTCTCCACAAAAGTGACCCCTTTCATCCCTTCATCTTCCTTCTTATATTTTTCTTGTTCTTGGAGCTTGGTTGAGCAAGGAGATCTGACCTTGGAGATTGGTGACCGAACCCTTCTTGCATGTGGTGCTTGTGGTGACCTTAGTTCATCATCTACCTTGGTAAGTGTTTACCTTCCCTTGATGGCATTTACTTTGATCTCATACCTCCATCTCATTCTCTTTTCTTGGACCTAGATCATGGTTCACCCATGATGGTCGTTTGGAAGAGAAACCCCTCATCACAAGGGTCATAGACCATGTTTTGACAAGGTAGACCCAAGTGACAGGAAGGTTTCTTCTCTCTTTCTCTCTTTTTCTTTTGGTTTGGCCTATAGATTTTTACTCTCTTATCTTGAGCTAGTTTTGGCCTTGGTACCTTCTTATTCTTGAGGTGCTCTTGTGGCTGAGAGTGGAACCTTTGGAGGAGCTTCTTCAACCTTTAGATCGTGTGCATGGATCCCTTAATCTTGGATCTTGGAATCCTTGGTGGTGATCTTCCTAATGCGGGTGATATAACCCTTACTCTCTCTAATAATGCACTTTCTTTTGTTTTCATGTTTATCTTTCTCTCTCTAAATCATATTCCTAATGTGCTAGTAAGTAGTGCCATGCTCTAGAACTCGTTTGATGGTGGTTATCTTGCATGGTTTGGTAGAAATCTAAAGCCCTAATTTCACATATTATATTTAAGTGATTATAGTGTTATCATGATCTTCCTCTATCTTACGAACTTGGCGTTGCTTTCATGCATGGTGTTAGTATACCAAAATGTTAAAGAAAGGTTAGGATCTATTTCAGGTTCCTTGATTATAGTTTTCTCTCCCTTGGATGAGGTTCTTCCTTGGTGGTTTCATGATACTTACTTAGGGTTTTTGTGATCGTTCTGCATGTCCCTTTTCCTTGGTGATGAGTATGGCTTCCCTTGGTTCCGTTTCTGCTTTGAGACTGAGATATCACACCTTGGAGTGGTCAATACACCCTTTCTCCATGATGGTCATGACCATGTTAGTTTTGGGTCGAGACGCTTCTCTTGTTGATGGGTTGGACCTAGTGTTGTTTAGATCACAGCACTGGATGTTGGTGGTTAGGTTAACCCCTGTTTGGGTTATTACCCTTGCCTTGGTCATGACATGCCTAAAGAGAGGTTGCAACAGGGTGCTTGGTCATGACATGTTGTTACATGTTTGGTGGTCGAGATAGCCCAGAGGCAAGAAACTTCTAGGTTGATATGTTTGTGAACCCTAAACCTAGATGTCACAGTTGCGACATGGTCTAGGTGGAGGAGGTCGCGACCTAGTAGTATGAGTGGTCGAGACACCATAGGTGTTGTGGTCATGACATGGACTAGGTTTGATGGTTGCGACCTAGTTGTTATGTGGTCAACACTTGGTGATGGTAGGTGGTTGAGACGTATATTCTTGGACACCTAATGATATACCTAGATGAGTTATGTATAAGCTTTGTATGTGTCGTTTGTATTGTTATCAAGTCAACTCTAATAATTTTCCTTAAACCTAATTTACTCCAACATGATGGGAGGTGATGAACCTAGGGTTGGTGTTCAAACCTATCTTTGGAAAACCCTAATCATCTATGAATGGAAAACCCTAACCCTAATGATGAGTATGGTCACATGTTTGCTTCTCCTTCTTGGAATGACTATTATGATTATGATGATCTCTCTCTAGTTATGGACCTCTAACCATGCAGGTTTAATGCATGCCAATGCTTGGTTATGGTGTGGCGATGGTTGTGATCATGGAGGCATGTGGAGACAATGATGTGACATATGGTTTAGGATGTTTTCTCTTTCTCATTTATCAATTTCTAACCATGCAGGTGATATGAACGTGAATATCATAGCTCGTGCATGCTATGATGAATGTGATGTGACACTAGTTGAATGAGCATTTATGAGGCATGCTGAAATATTGTAATACAAGAATGATGTAAATGGGTCCTATAGTCTGGTGGTGGCTTGATGCCTATTGTGATGTGATACCAACTATGCTATGATAAAGGGGTTGATATCCCACAATGACGTGACATTAGTAATGGCCTTGAGTGGATGTGGAACAATGATGATGGTCTTGTAAATAACAGTGTTACAAATGTTATGTGGTGATAGTGTGACAAGATCATACCTTACATTTTATATCTACAAAAGTTGTATAATGACCTTATCTTTGTGGTGCTTGCTATGGTTTTGTACATTATAACTTGATTGATGCTAAAAGAAACTTAATTGGCATACCTAAGAGACGGGCATGCATGAGCCGATCTCATTGTGATATATGGAACATCCATGCATGAGCCAGTTTCCTTATTAGATATGTATGGCCATGCGTGAGCCACTCCTTTTCAGGGCGGCCATGCGTGAGACGATTCCCTCATAATATATGGATGACCATGTGTGAGATGATCCATCTGTTGACTACTATGTCACTATAGTGTCACTCTCATGTGAGTCGGGAGGTGTTAGAAAGGTCATGGAATCTAACTCTTCCATTGACCATGCAAGGTATCAATATGGACTTATTAGTGGTACCTTCGTAAGATCAAACACAAAAATAGTAGATGATGCCTTTTTTTTACCTTTTTATAACTTGGTTGGTAGAAAATATACATGGTCTTCATATTCATTCTTAGTTTATAAAATATACTATTGCTCTATTGTAGCTACCTGATTTGCATAGATGATAATGACTACCCTGTTCATATCAGTGGTTTGATCTCCTTAACATCTTGGTAGTTTTCCTTCTGTTCTTAAGTTATTTTATCAATGCTCTAATAGTGTAGGCAGACAATTATATCTTCCACTGGGACATTTGTTTTCACCCCGTGGTTTTCCACATGTTTTAGGTGGACGTATACGATGTAGTGGTGATTGTACAACTAAGGAGGAGTAGCAACAACAAGACTAGTAGCTTCTAAGGTAGACATGCTTCTTGCCTTTTTGGTGTTAGAGTCCTAGAGTCATCCTTGTACACTCAGGTCTTGGGAGTTGTATTTTATGTATTTTGTATATATAGAATCAACATGGGTTTTAGCTTGTGTGTCTATTGTGGTTTATAGTTGGCAGATGTATAAGTAAAAGAAACATATATTATGTGTGACAAGGTAGGTCACAGAATATGTTGTAAACACGCTATTTCAAGATATAGATAGTAGGTTAGGGATCTTTATGTCAAGTTTTTAGGTGTTGGTTCTTATTGCAAATCGGTTTAATTTTTTAGTAACTTTAGTAATCCTCTATTCATGTTTTGTTATAATCTCATGGTTCATGGCAAGTGGTGTTACATAGTGATAGTGTCATTGGTACTCTATTGAATATACCAGGTAAGACTAAACATGGTAACAAATCCAGAATGGACCTACGTGAAATGGGACTAAGGAAAGAATTAACAAAAGAAGTTAGTAGTGACCGAGAAATATATTTACCTCCTGCTTGTTATACATTGTCTAGAAAGGAGAAGAAAACTTTTTGTGAGTGTTTTCATAATGTTAAGGTTCCACATGGATACTCTTCCAATATCTGTAGACTAGTATCAATAAAGGATATGAAGTTGATAGGTCTTAAATCTCATGATTGTCACACTCTAATGCAACAAATATTGTCTGTGCCAATTTAATCTATACTGCCGAAGCATGTAAGGATTGCAATCACCAGGATTTGTTTCTTCTTCAATACTCTATGCAATAAAGTTATTGATCCTAAGAATCTTGATAAGTTGCAAAGAGAAGTGGTTGTTACCCTATGCCATATTGAGATATATTTTCTTCCTTCATTCTTTGATATCATGGTACATCTTGTTGTCCATATGACTAGGGAAGTAAAAATGTTGGGACCAGTTTTTGTGCATTGGATGTATCCTTTTAAACGGTACATGAGTATTTTTAAAGGTGGTGTTTGAAGACTTTATCATCCCGAAGGAAGTATTATTGAGGGTTATGTTTCCAGGGAGGTTATGTACTTTTGCAATGACTTCCTGAGTTGTAATGAAGATCCTGTAAACAACAAGAATATTGAGGACTATTTTGACAGAGGGACTTTACAAGTATGAGTGAAAGTAATCAATCGTGAGCTATGGGAACAGGAACACTTGTATGTTTTATGCAGCATTGACGAAGTGAGTAGTTAAATCACTGAACATACCAATTTCATCAAGAAAAAAATTCCTCGTGCCAATTCATTGTGTCTGGTAGAGTGCATAACAAGACATTTATTCAGTGATTTGAAGATAAAGTCTTACATCAACTATCTCAAACAACAAATAATGTTGCTTAAAATATCAAGTGCCTCGTCTTTAAACCAAAAATGAATGTTATTTCTTAGGAAGAGTTTGACATAAATGGATTTTCATATTACACAAAGTGTCAAGATGATAAGAGTGTCATACTAATCAGTGGGCTCACCCTTCAAGCGCATTCATTGTATTTTTATAATGTGAAGGATGAGAGTCCATGTGAAGTTAAAATGTCATATTATAGTGTCATTGAAGATATTTGGGAGTTTGACTACATAGATTTTAGATTTCCGATATTTAGATGTAATTGGGTTGTTAACACCAAAGGAGTTGTTGTGGATGAATTAGGTTCCACATAAGTGAATTTTAAAAAGATTGGTGAGAAAGGTGAGCCATTCATAATGACATCACAAACAAGTATTTTATATCGATGATCCTATAAATAAAAAATGGTTGGTTGTTCTTCATGGTAAAAGGAAATTTCATTATTGATCCTAAAGATGAAGAAGGATACTATGACAAGTATGATGACTATAGTCCATTCTCAGTTGGCTTGCCAACACCAAATATTGAAGCTGACATTGACCAATATATCCGTTGTAATCACATTGAGGGAATGCTAATTGATACAAGATTAATTTATTAGAGGCATGCTTTTATTTTCTTTAAATTTTAGATAACCATTTTACATTCTTTATCACTTATATTTCATTGTTTGACTATTTTTGATATGACATTATTTCATATGACGCCTAACTATGAGTTTGATGATCATGATGATGATTACCATGAGGATGAGAATCCTGACAATGACCATCGTGAGGATGGAACCCTGGCACAAGGGATGAATTGACAGTTTCTCTAGGTAATTTAGATCATCCTGGGTGTGTTTGGGTTGCTGGCGCTAGTATTGGTACAAGAGCCTTCTTTGGGCCATCAGAGCATAAGTGCAAATCTGTCTAGAAAGGGGGATTCTCTAGAGAAAAGGTACAAAAGATGATTGCAAAGGGTATAGAGGAAGCAATGAGAAAGTATCATTCTTCTCAGACAATACCTTTTGTGCCCCACTCTTCATACAAGATGGACCCTCCAACGACAGAGGTGGTTGGGAGTAATCCCGTTGACCCACCACCTAGCACAATTGATGTAAGTATTTTTATGTCATTGTAGTCTTTCATGAGGCATGTATATGTATATGTACACATGTTATAGAAAAAGAACAGAAAGAACAAAAGGGGTGAAGTTCGAAAGGCTTTTAGTACCTCCCTCACTGGTACATAGAATCCCCCCCAAACTTACTCTACACTCTGTCCCAAAGTTGTGAAGTAGATAAGGTAGGGTAATGTTAACTCAGTGAGGTTAGCTGGTGAGCGCGCCTTTACCAGATAGAAGCTCCCACACATATTCTCCGCGTTTGCTGTGGTAGTCAATGTGGTGGAGCTGGTCAGGCGTCTCTTGATTTGATATCCATTCCAGCACGAAGATGCCGCAGTCGTTGGATAAAGGAATTTGTTGTAGACTGCGGTGGCAGAACTGAAGTTTGTGCCATTTGCTAGCTACTGTCTCCAAGAATGGTTGTATCAGCGCCGCCACCTCCTCAAAGTATTTTCGTACTAAGCGCTTGAGGGATGTCAACGCCGTCGATGTACACTGCACTGGATGATCTTTGTTGCTGTCTGAGCTGTTGTAGAAGATTCCTACTCGTTGGCGAGTGTACATCGTCAGGAGCGTCTAGTGGTTGTAGTGCAGAATCGGCAAGAAGATGATGCGTGGAATCCTGCTCTATAATTCTGCCAAAAAAGATTGTTTCGCTCCTGTCTCTTCGGCAAGGCAGATGTCATTGAACAACATTGTATGAACTATGTATGCGTGTTCAAACTTCTTTTGTAGTATCTGGATGTAGGCGGCCGCCACGGATATCGCCAAACATCCTCCTTCTTTTACCATGTTCCTTAAGTCATCAATAGGGACTATGACACTGCCTGCCTCATAAATGACATCCGCGGGGGTAGAGTCAGCTAACTTCATAAGAACTTCATTGACCTGCTCCTGCGTGAGTGTAGCGCACGAGAAATAGTCGAAGTTGTTGATCATTTCTTCTGATGTTTTAGGTGAAGCGGGGTCTTCGATTCTGTGTACTTCTCTCAGGATTTCTAACTGCTTGCCTACCCCGTAGACGTCTGCTTCTATCTCAAATTCTTTCTCTAGAGTGCTGCTGGGTTGTGAAGATTCACATACTTGGTCACTATCTAGCAGCCTCTCTGGTACCCTTGTGCCTTGGAAGTAGCGCTTGTCTTTGATTAGCAGTAGAGAGTAGGTGCTCCTGAGATGGAAGAGGTTTTGGCCCTGGAGATGCCTTATGTTTCTAAATATGTTGAGCAGCTCCATGGTGCGCAAGATGATAAAGGTGATGTTTCCACTTCCCTCTTCTGCTTGGATGAGGAAGTCTCTGATAGAGAAGAAGTGCCAAACACCGCTATGACGTTGGACTCCTTACTTGATGGCTCGGAGAAGACGTAGTGGTAGAAGCCTGAGATGTTTGTCCTCTTGGCGACTGAAGATATGTCCTGAGCGTGGCACCTCCTCGTTGCAACAGCTGAGGAGCTGGACGTCATGGTTTCGGAGGTCTGACACACACATGAACCAGATGTTGCGGTGCTTGTACGGGGCCAACACGATGTTCATGTTGTGCTCTTTGATGTGTCGCAACATGTTGGCCACCGCGATGGAGTCTAGTACTCCCATCATCAATCTTCTTGCTAAGGTCAGGGTGGCATTGTATATTGTTTACCGACCTATCCTGGTGCTGATGTTCTCTATTATTGCACCCTCTAGGACCCTGAACAACTTTTTTTCCGATGACGGCTGGCAATCGGAACATGCTTCTGAGTGCTCCCCGTCGTACAAAGAAGTAGCCGTCGCTCCTAACGACGTCTTATTCATCAGCCTGCGACCTTAGGACCTTGTTCAGCAGTTTTTGGTCCCTGATCGTCAGGTATCCGATGACCCTTCTATCGAAGTCGGCCATCTCGAAGGAAGGTATCTTCGACGGCGTAGAGAACTCATCTGCAGTCGAGCTTTTTCCTCTGGGGGGTGTGTTTCATTGGTGGCACAAATGTCCCCCCCTTCTCCCTCTGATTCGTCAGAAGAGTCCTCCTCGACACTGATTGCTTCATTGTTATCCTCAGCTTCATCTAGGGGGACTAAGGGAGTAGCTTCTTCCAAACCACGAGAGCTCGCTTGTCCTGCTTTAGCTCCGTTGGCTGACTTTTGTGGCATCCCTTCCTCGGGCGTTGTGGATGACCCGCTAGAAGAGGAAGTGGACGACGACCTTGGTGAGGATGTTGATGAGGAGGGTTGAGAGCCTGAGCCAGGAGGTGACAGAGATCTCCTCGGCTGCCTTGGACGCGAAGGTCATCCCTCCTGTTCAGCCTCTCCTCAATTACATCAAGGCGTAGGAGGGCCTACTGCAGTGTGGTGTTGAGTGCCTCTAGTTGGCCGGGAAGGCCAACCAGAGTCAGCAGTTGCCGCTCCTAGCTATTCAGCCTCTGCTGGAAAATAGAAAACTTGTGAGTTAGCGAAGTAAAAGTAGCTGAGTGGCTTCCTATTACCTCCCGCAAGTTATCGAGTTCATAACCTAGCATCTGTATGAGTGACAGAGGGGCTCCTGCAGATCTCTCTCTCATCCTCACGACACTCCTCTCACGTGAAGATCTACCCGACGAGTGTGCAGCCTCACTCGGGGTAGTGTCAATCTGGACAGTTCGCGAGGTAGTTGCTTTAGGGCGAGGCGTCAGCACTTTCACGGCTGTCTCTGCCTCGCCTACTTGTGGTGGTGGAGAAGGGCGCAATGTGGGTGGATGCTCCTCCACCTCTATGTTGTCGGAAACCTCCTCTACAGCTGCCATAGGAGACATCGGCGGTGGCGTCAGCGTAGGCTGCGCAGCCCCGAGCTCCATCTCGAGGATCTCGGCGAACGCCCCATTGCTGGCGTCTGGTTGCATCTCTTCTTCCGCCACTAAGGGCACCACAGAAATCTCGCGAGCTGCGACTGTCTTTTCCGCGGAAGCTTCCGTTGGGGCTAGCGAGGTCATCCCAGTCCCGGTTGTCTCAGCGACCTCCATGATCATCGGTATTTTTTCAGCCACGGTAGATATTGTCGTGATCGTGGCTGGGATGGTAGGAGCGACGGCAGATCTATCAATGGCCGTCGTCGGCAGTTCTGGAGCAGTGGGCGGCTCGGCAGGAGTTGTTGAAGATTTGTCCTACCGCATGTCGAGAGGAATTGTTTCTCCTCTTGCAGCCACCCTCTCTTGTATTCTGGTGGTGGCGGCGTAAGCGGCTTCGACTGCCACAACTTCAATCTCTGCTGTGGTGAAGACCAACTTTTCTGCATCGTAGTTGGCACATCTAGGAAGTGTAAGGAGGGTGTTTGTTCTCACGAATTTGTAGAAGTAGCTTCGCCCCTCCTTCTTGATGATGCTGGCCCTCATGAGGAACTTGAGGTCGATTTTCTCATCGCCCCTTGTCCTTGAAAGACTGTGTGGTTCCCTTGGGTACCCTAACCTGACCGCAATCAGATTGACGATGCCACCCATGCAGTACTCCTTGGTGGCATCCTTTATGGGGTGCATCCTATTCAGCAAGAAGTGTCCCAGGTTGACCACCCTGCCCTCCATCATGTACCACATGAGATGGAGTTCTTCGGTGTAGACATTACTTGATTCATTCTTGCTGAAGAGAAGGCACGCCACGAACTTGTGCACTATTCTCCAGAAGTAGGAGTGCACTGCCGCCACCTTGCTTCCCGACTTGAATGATGACTCACCAGTCAGCTTTCTCCAGAGCTCCACCGAGTTGAACGTGTCTCCTTCGGTGATCCTTGCACCGTTGTTAAGCAGTTCCTTCTCTGCCTCGCTGGAAGAGAAGATTTCATTGAGCAGCTTCTCGGAGATGACTTGATCGACATTGTATAGTCGCCCTTGTAGTCTGTCTGCTCTGCCATATTCTTTGATTTCCTTGGGTTTATTCTGCACCCGGCGGAGAGATGACATGAACTCCCTAGTGAGTTCAGTGTAGGAGGCGGAGTGGATGAAGCAGATCTTCCTCAGCCCTGCTGCAGCTAGGACATTTTCTAGCATGTCGAAAATGCCTAGTTGAAGGAAGGATGACTAGTGGCAGAATGTGCTCGGCCTGTAGATTTTTGTTGCCAGTTCTGAGTATCGACACCCATGCTCGTTGTCTCTGGGCACGAACCTACCTGGTGTGTGATCCAGAGGTTCGCCCGCTGCGGTTTAAACTGTTGTTGGGGCCGTTACTTCTTCCGTCCTTGGTCTCTTTTTGGCCGTGCATGGCCCAGCTGCCTCGGGGTTTGGGCATTTCTGCCCGACTGACGTAGCTTCTACTGTGGCCTCGGTGTCGATCCTCCGATTGTGTTCGTCAACTTGAATGACAGTTTGCTTGGTGCGGGCCATTTCTGTTATCATAAGACAAGTTTATTAAGCATCTAAATGTTCCACCTTACCCGATGTCAGGTAGGTAAAAATGTAAAGTCGATATCGGTGTCTAAAAGAAAACTGATTGCATGATAAGCCAAAAAGTTTGGCCCGATACAAGACCTACCCGATACCACCGCATCGGGCTTCAAAACTGAATGATAAGATGCTCACCCGATACACCTGTGTCGAGCGGCATGAACCCTGGCTCAAAATCACCATAGGTTCATCGTGAGACACCGGGCGTCACCACAAACGGATATCATGCCTGATATGATCGCCCTGAAAAAGGGTGTCGCCCGTCAGAAGAACCACGCGAGGCGATACAAGATTGGGTGACACGGGCAAATCTGAACAACATGGCCATTGCCCGATACGCCTAAAGTTCAAGGTGTGCCGGGCGACATAGTCACGCGATGCGAAGCGCCCGATATGGTTGCTCCGAAGGAAAAGGTGTCGCCCGACAACAGAAACATGTGAAGCGATACAAGACTGGGCGACACGGGCATTGCCCGATATAAGGTATCAGGCAAGCGTGCGTTATAGATGTGTCGCGCGACACAGTCAAAAGGTAACGCAGCTGACACAAATGTGTGTCGGGAGATGCAAGGAAATCAACTAAAGCTGTGAGTCCGATACGAAAATGCACAACATGAGGGTCGTGTCAGGCAAGCCAAACGATACGGCTGTCGGGTTATACCTTTGTTATCCGAAGATAGCTTGTGCGACATGGGAGCAGAAGCTAGGTGGCCGATACTAGAGCAAAGAGAGAAATTACTACACGATACGGGAGTAGGTGAGGAGTAAATGTCGATGCCCGACACAGTTTAACCTCAGTTGATATATATAGCAATCCAGGTCAGGGGTAAAATGGGTAAAACAGGGGCACGTGTCGGCCGAGGAGACAAATCATTCCCGAGACGGGAAGTAAAATCAGTCCCATCCATCAAATCAAGGGCTATTACTCATGCCACCTGACACGGTTGCTCGTTGTTCGGCGTATTGTCCGACACGGCTTATTGCTAAGGTGTGACGCCCGATACGCCTAGCCCGATAGGGGCGTATCCCACATTCCTCCTGAGTCCTTTGCCCGATATCGGCCAGGGAGCAAGGTATCCTTGCCCGATACAAGGCTTCAGAACAAGATAGTTGATGAAAAACCAAAAATAAAGCGAAGGAAAAAGCAATTGATGGGTAAAACATCATTGGCCTAAGGTAAAGTTCTTAGCCTCAGATAGTATTACTCATCAATGTTCATAAAACTGAGAGGTGGCCCATAAAATAGAAGAGTCAGAGCATGTGACACATGCACTGACTTGGGCCTTATTACAATCATAATGTTCATAATGTTTTTCTTACAGAAAAGGAAATAACCTCCTATTCTAAGAAAAGTAAAAACTTCGGCTGCCTTCCGAGGAGCACTGAACTTACTGTCGTCAGCTCGACAGCTTCAGATCCTTCACTTTGCGCCTTCAGCTATTTCCACATCCTGCAAAATTATCTCTATCCTTCTCACGAACGCTTCATCTTCATAGAACCTTTTTACTCTGTGCCCGTTCACTGGAAAAACTTTGGATGGATCATCTTTATCATACAACTCCATCATTCCTGATGGATATATCCTTGTCACAGTGAAGGGTCCAGACCACCTTGTTTGCAGTTTACCTGGAAAAAGATGAATAGAGGATTTAAATAGTAAAACTTTGTCACCTTCACTCACATCCTTCTTCCTCAGGTGGGCATCATGCCACACCTTGGTCCTCTGCTTATAGATCCTTGCATTCTCATAGGCATGTATTCTCAGCTCTACGAGTTCCTATAATTGTAGATATCTCTTCTCTCCTGCCTTCTCCAGATCCATATTCATGAACTTAATTGCCCAAAGAGCCTTGTGTTCAAGCTCTAAGGGTAGATGACAGGATTTCCCATAAATCAATTTGTAAGGGGTAGTTCCAATGGGTGCCTTATATGCAGTCCTGTAGGCCCAAAGAGCATCATCGAGCTTCATTGACCAATCTTTCCACCTGCAGCTGACAGTCTTCTCTAAAATTGCTTAATATGTCTATTTGAAACCTCCACCTACCCAGAAGTTTGAGGGTGGTAGGGCGTAGCAACCTTGTGTTTAACCCCATAATTCCGCAGGAGTGCTTCAAACTTTTTTTTCCCCGAAGTGCGATTCACCATCGCTTATCACAGTACAAGGTACTCCGAAGCAAGGGAAGATAGTCTTCTCAAACAACTTGATCACAGATTTGGAGTCACAAGTTTGAGTGGCTACAGCTTCCACCCATTTGGACACATAATCCACCGCGACTAAAATGTATTGATACCCTTTTGATGGGGGAAAGGGACCCATGTAGTCTATTCCCCAGACATCAAAAATCTAGACTTCGACCCAGTTGGCCATAGGCATCTTGTTTCTTCTTCCATCGTTTCCTGTCGATTGGCATTCTTTACAAACTTTTACATAATTCACAACATCCTTGAACAAGGAGGGCCAGTAAAACCCCAATTGCAGCACCTTAGCGGTGGTCCTTTCACTTCCTAGGTGTCCTCCATATGGTGATGCATGGCATTCTTTTAGAATGGTTGGCACTTCTTCCTCAGGAATACACCTTCTATATAGGTTTTCTGCACATCTTCTAAAGAGAAGGGGATCATCCCAATAGTAATTCTTTAGATTCCAAAAGAGTTTCTTCTTTCGATTGTATGTTATATCAGAAGGTAACTCCCCGCAAGCGAGGTAATTACAAATATCTGCAAACCATGGCAAACTCTCATCTTTGGTTTCTACCATAAGCAAGGCCTTGTCTGCATAGTTATCGTTGATAGGTGTCTCCTTCTTGTCTTCGACTATAATCCTTGATAAGTGGTCGGCGACTACATTTTCCGCACCTTTCTTATCAATGATCTCATGATCGAACTCCTAGAGTAGCAAAGCCCACCTTAATAGCCTAGTCTTGGTGTCCTTTTTCTACATAAGATATCGTATCGCCCCATGGTCGGTGTAGACCTTTACTTTTGTTCCAATCAGATACGATCTGAACTTGCGAAAGCAAAAACGATCACAAGCATTTCCTTCTCTGTAGTCGTATAAATTACCTATGCTTCATCCAGAGTAAGACTGGCATAGCAAATGACATGGCGCCTTTTGTCCTTCTTCTGTCCCAAGACTGCTCCTACAACATAGTCACTGACATCACACATTAATTCAAAAGCTGACTCCCAATCCAGAGCTTGAAGGATAGGTGGAGAAACAAGTGCATCTTTCAAGGCCTGAAAAACATTTAGACAATCGTTAGAGAAATCGAATTCAACATCCTTAACCAGAAGATTTGACAACGGTTTCAAGATCTTTGAGAAGTCTTTTATGAATCTTCGATAGTAACCAACATGCTCGAGAAAACTTCGCACCCCAGTTATAGACTTTGGTGGAGGTAGTTTAGATATAGCTTCAACCTTGCTCACATCTACCTCGATGCCTCGCCTCGAGACTTTATGCCCTAGCACAATTCCTTCTCATACCATAAAGTGGCACTTCTCCCAGTTGAGGACCAAATTCTTCTCCTTACAGCGTTGCAGGACCAGAGATAGGTTTTTTAGACAGGCATCAAAGTCCTTCCCATAGACAAAAAAGTCATCCATGAAAACTTCCACGATGTCTTCCAAAAAATCCGAAAACATCGATATCATGCAATGTTGAAACGTTGCGGGAGCATTGCACAATCCAAAAGGCATTCTTCGGAAGGCGTAAGTACCATAGAGACAAGTAAAAGTGGGTTTTTCTTGATCGTCCGGTAAGATAGGGGCTTGATAAAACCCAGAAAAACAATCCAAAAAGCAGAAATAATCATGATGCACTAATCTTTCCAGAACTTGGTCAATAAAAGGAAGAGGATAATGATCTTTTTTCGTGGCTTGATTTAACTTTCTATAATCTATGCACATCCTCCATCCAGTGACAGTCCGGACTGCCACTTCATCGCCTTTGTCACCTTTTACAACTGTTATGCCTCCTTTCTTTGGTACCACATGGATGGGACTTACCCAGTTGCTGTCACTGATTGGGTAGATAATTCATGCATCCCTCAGTTTGATCACTTCTTTCTTCACAACTTCTTTTAACATCATGTTCAACTTTCTTTGGGGCTGAGCCAGGGGTTTAGCAGAATCTTCCAAATTAATGTGATGCATGCATAGCGCTGGGCTAAGACCTTTGATATCCTCTACCGAATATCCTATAGCCTTCCTATGGAGCCTCAACTCCCCGAGAAGCCTTTCCAATTGATCCTTTGTAAGAAAGGCATTAACGATGACTGGATTTCTCCCTTCTTGATCTAGAAATTCATACTTTAAACCATCGGGCAACTGTTTCAGCTCTGGCTTAGCCTTAGGTGCCTTTTCTTATGATGTCTCCTCTAGAGAAGCAAACTTAACTGTCTCTATTACCTCTTCCTCGTCTCTTAGATCTTCATCAAATCGATTTAGATAGTCGAGGATCTCGACAACCTCAGGATCTTCAGAGTCAGAGTCTTGATTGCTTAATGCTCTCACAAGGGGGTCTACCATTGAGATATCTTCTTCTACCTCTTCACAAAACTGATTGTAGCTTTCCATGAAGTAAGCAGATTCTAACAGGGACGGTCCCTTCATAGCATCCTTTACTTTGAAATCTAAGTGATCGTTTCCGACCCTCAGAGTGATGATTCCCTCAGCAACATCAATCAACGCTCTTCCTGTAGCCAAGAAAAGGCGTCCAAAGATGATAGGACAGTTAGGGTCCTCCACAGTGTCAATGACCACAATGTCACAAGGAATGAAGAATCTTCCCACACGGATCGACACATCCTCAACAACTCCTACAGGTCATTTGAAGGTATGGTCTACCAATTCAATTCTCATGTTGGTCTTGACCATGTCAGTCAAACCCAAACGTTGCGTGAGTCTTAGGGGCATAAGGCTGATGCTAGCCCCTAAATCAGTGAGACCCTTCCATTCGATGTTATCTCCAACAACAAAAGGAATGGTGAAGGCTCCTAGATCCTTCTTCTTGGTAGGCAAATTCGCTTTGACAAAAGCAGAAGACATACTAGCCAAGTCCACTGTCTCGATCCTTCCTCCTATTTTCTTCTTAGTGATCAGATCCTTGAAAAACTTGGCGTATGTCGGCATTTCCTCTAAAGCATCCAGAAAGGGTACTTCGAGATGAAGCTTCTTTACTGACTCCATAAACCTTTCATAACGCTTTTTGAGATGTGCCTTTATGAGTTTGTAAGGGAAAGGCAACTTTGGAGAGTAAGGACTTCTTTTAACAAATAGTTCCTCCATAGATCTTGAATCTGGCTCCCTGACATGAGCTTGTTGGTTGTCTTCCTCTGTGGGATTTTCTGCCGCAATCTTTGATTCAGGTTCCTCAGGTCTGGCTGCTTCATGGCATTCTACTGTCTTCCCTGATCTCAGCACCACCATTTTAGTAGATTCAGTGTGGAGGGTATCTTACCTAAGGGATTCTTTATTAACTCAGCCATCTGGGCTAGCTGTTGGTCTATATGGCATTGGTGCATCTGCATATCCACCATTTTGACCTACATCATATTAAAAACCCTTGAATTGGACAACGCGCTTTGTGCCAGCTGGTTTTTAATAGTATCATGTCTTTTGACAAAATCGAACAATTGGCCCACCAAGTCTGGTTGGTTAGAGTTCTTGTCCTGACTTTGCTCCTTAGCTTGACCCTGGCCTTGACTAGGGTTAGCTGCTTGGCGATTTTGGTACTTTCCTTGCCCTTGAAAGTTTGACTTGTTCGATTGGAAATTGGAAGTTCTGGTGAACTGACCTTGTCCGCCCCTTTTCTCAAAACCTTGCATTTGCTTGGGTGGATTATTCAGCTGATGCGAGTTTTCCGCCGCATCTTTGTTGCCATAGTTAAAACTAGGGTGGTCCGGTCTTTTGAAGTTGACAAAAGAGACATTCTCGGCTTCCTCTGCTTTGGATTTGCTCTCACTTGACTCGTTGGGTCGGGTGTAAACACAGTTATCAATGCCGTGTCCGCCTTCTCCGCGGGTTACACACTTCATCACTTTCTCAACCTGCTTCTTTCCTTTTCCACCTGATTCTTTTAACTGTCTGACGTCAGTGGCTATCTTCTAGATTTTAGTGGTGATAGCTTCAAGAGCTTTGGATTCGACCGAAGGTCCTTCATTAGCGGCCTTCTTAGCATATCCTCTATCATATCTGTCGTAGTCGGTACCGGCTTGTAACTCAGCCATGTTCTCGATGATTTTTTTGGATCTGCTGGGCTTCTTCCCCAGAAAGTCGCTTCCTACAGCTGCATTCAGCGATACCCTTTCTTCAGGGGTCAAACCATTGTAAAAGGTGGTTATCAGGAAACCCTTCTTGTAGTTGTGATGAGGGCAGTCTCGTTGATACTCTTGGTACCGTTCCCAGGCTTCATGAAGATTCTCATTCGGCTTCTGCATGAATGACGTGATCCTTTGCCTGTTCCTGACAGTTTTCTCTGTAGGGTAAAACTTTTTCACAAAAGCGTCTGCCAGCGCATTCCATCCGTTCATAGCTTGATGCAGTAGCCCAAGGTACCAGGATAGGGCCTTGTCCTCTAAGGAGAAGATGAAGCCCTTGCAGTAAATGACTTCTTGTGGAATTCCCCACATTTTAATGGTATCACAGATATTCTTAAAAGCATCAAGATGATGGTAAGGGTTATCATTCTTTGAATTCCCCCGGAAGCTCTTGTTCTGGATCATAGATATGACAGATGGTTTCAGCTCAAAGTTTGTTGCATTGAACCTTGGGATGACAACATGACATCTTGAGTTATTGGCCTTTGTGGCAGCCAACTCCCTGAGGGTCTTTTCTTCTTCGTTAGAATCTTCTCTATCACTGTCCCCATGGTTCTGATCCACATTATGTTGATTTCTTATATGCCTGCGGTGATGACGACGTCTCTCATGACGATGATCATCCTCAAATTGTTTCGTCTCAGGTTCTTCATGTTGATGATCTCCATTATAACGATCATTGTTCCCACGCGGAGGTGAGTGAGGTCCAACTCTAGCATTTTGCTCACCCTCGGAAAGAGGTGGTTCAACGTGAGGTGGCATGACTAGCGGTGTCGGTGCTCAACTAAGAAAAATGCTTCTTTCATGAGTACCTGAATAGAACGTATAATCCAGTTAGAAAACTTGTATCAATAATACAAACTACTCTATACTCATTTCAGGTTAGAAGACTAAAAGAAACAATGTTGTCAAGCTTATTACTAAGCTTGAGGCATGGGAGTGTAGTCAGTGGATTCAGGTTCGTTAACAGTACTGCTTTGCCTTGTCCCCGACAACGGCACCAAAAAGTTGACCGGCCTAAATCACGCGTCCAAAATGAGCGGATTTGAAGTAGTCATACTTTTAAATTACCCGATTCTTAGGCCGCCGCAACGATGACGGGGTCTGAAGTAGCAATCGGGGTCGAACCACAGGGACAAGGGTAGTAGTGCTAAGAACGCGGAATCGACACTCTACACTCTGGTAAGGGCAAGATGAGGATAAAGTTCCCAAAGGAACGGCAAGTGAAGATCGGTAAAATAAAAGAGAACTATCTCCAACTGGATTTACAAGGAAAATTAAGGTTTTAGGTATTTATCGGCTTTTAGGGGTTTTGCGCAACAGAACCAGAGGAGATAATACCATTGCCTCAGTAAGGAATGAAGGAGGAAAACTTCGGCATAACAAGTGGCAACAGGAACATCCACTACCCCTTCTCTCAAAGAGGGTACCTCTAACTAAGTACCTACACCCTCTCTCAAGGTTGCTGGACTTGGGTTAGAGTGGAAAGATAACTGAAGCAACTCTGATCCTGGGTACTCTCGTACTCCCTGATCGGGCCAAACACTAGAGCTACAACACCTCTCTCGAGGGAGTTGCAACGGGAAACACGATTCGATAGCTAGTCAAAACATGATCCAAGCATACAAGCTAGAGTTCGGATGCTAAACAAAGTAACCGTCCAACAAAAGGGACCAAACATAGAGCAACAGATATTTAAAACTCATCTAATTCCATTAACATAATAATTATATAAAAGGGTTTGGTTACATTGCGTAAATAAAGAAAGTAAATGACTGAAAAAGGGAAGATAAGTATCACCTCCTTGATTTAGGAGATCGACAAGCAGCAGCAGATCCCTAAGGTCCCTCTAGCCCGATACCGGGCGGGAGCTCTGTCCGATACGCCTATGTCGGGCGACACGCCATGACGGGCAGACGTATCGATCAAAGCGTGCATGCCCGATACGGTCGTGTCGGGATGCCACCCTCTCGGGCGACATACCGTAACGGTTGATTCGTATCGGGCTCGGTATCGTGTCGGGCTAGAGACCACTTAGAGTATCAGGTTCCTCATATCGGGTGGTCTTTTTGGTCGATATTGGGCTGCTGTGGCGACAGGGACGGATCCTAAGTGAACCATTCCCACCCTATCGGGTCGGGGAAGTTCTCACCTAGTATTGCCTGGTATGCCTTTGGGACGCGACACACTAGCTCCAGGTGCTTTCCAAAGTTAGCTTTCGCTAGATTCCAAGCCGTCCCATCAAGGTCCTGTAGCTGCTATTTTTAGGCAATAGTTGGAAGAAGTTGCGATTCTCTGGGCGCCACGTGTCCTCCATCGACTTTATTAGCGTGGCTTCAGGGATGCACGATGTGCGTGTCACCCAACACAGCGGGTGTCGGGCAACAAGCGTGTCGGGTATCGTGACGGGTGGGCGCCTGCCGATGGGTGGCTTATATTGTACGACATGCTTCATTGGGAGAGTAGTCGTGGCAGATACAGCTCCCTGTCGGGTAAGCGATGTACCGCCCGTCAGATCTTCCTTGCGTGGCACACCCGTGTCGTGCGGTAGCTGTATCGGGATGCTGTATGATGGGTAGTAGGAGGGCCAATGCAGGTAAAACACATACATGGGCCGGGATGGGCCTTTTGCTGATTTTGAGTAAAAAAAATGAGGAAAACTCTGTAAAAGATGATAAAATTGAGTTAAGAGCCTAGCGTGGCCTGTTTATTAAAAACATGACAAAAAGGAGAGGAAAATAGTTTAAAAGGGAAGTTTTGACAACGAAATATGGGCCATAAATATCACAAAATTTGGTGTTATCAGAGAGGTGGCCTTTTCCTATCGCTAAGGAGGACGAAGTTAGATAGGAGTTTGTGACAAGAGGAGGTGTTGCATATGATGACGTTCGAGTACATTGTCCTTGAAGAAGCAGTTAAACGAGTCCTAGTGCAACAAGGAGCTACACAGACACTGTCTAAGATAGAGTGCACATTTACATCGATGAGGATTTTCTCTAGACTTGCTCTAGGATCATGTATATCTTCGTGAAACTATTCTTCCCATTTCATAGTTATTGACGCGATCTGCTGCTGAATGGGAAATATATCAGTAAAAGTTTTGTTTTCGCAACCCATCTGATGTTGTATTTCCCTACAAAGGTCATTTTTGGTGGCACTCAAAATTGATGGAGAGGGAGGGCCAACCCTATTTCAGTGTTTTTCATATAAAGAGAGAGAGGTAGAGATTTATGGCTCGTTGGATCTAGGGTGGAGAGACAAAGTCATAGGAGAAGGATTCATAAGAAATAGTGTAGAGATAGTGGGGGAAGTGATCGAGGAAGGAAGCCTGTGAAATAGTTTCTATACTGTGTTAAAGACGAAGGAAGGAGAGGATGTTGGAGTCATCAAATCATGGATAACTTAAATCCCAACCGTTGGATGGTGTGCAAGAAGGAAAGGAAATCAATATAACATGTGGCAATGATAAATGACTGTGCCTATACGGAAACATTGTATTAAATTCATATTTGAATAATTTTCCTATTAAACCATATTCAAATGTTTCCTTCATAGTAAAAATGAACCTAAATAGAAAGTAACAACTATATTGATCGAATGGAGGCTTGCCGTGCTCCCGTCCGGGTGACTGGAGAGGCAACTGGAGGCGCGACGGTTTCTCTCCGGCCACGTCTTTGGTCGAATCTGAGAAGGAGGGAGAGAGAAATGATTACTAATCTGACCAACGACGCGGAGGAATCTTCAGATCAAGTGGAAAAGCCTCAGAACTGGGAAAGCATCAAGCCGAGAAGAAGTGGTTATGCTACGGACCTGGAGAAAGTCGATGTCATTCTGTTGGATGGTAAGGTTGTCTATCCAAGAAGTGAGGCAGTGGAGAATGCTAGTAAATGGAGCAACTATCTCCTAGGTTATGTGATCGATTTCCGCCCACATATTCCCTTCTTAACGAATCACTTCAGCAACATCTGGGGCGCCAATGACTTTTTTGAGGTGTTCAATAGAGGCGACGGTTTCTTTCTGATCAGGTTTGAGCTATCGAAGGATCTGGAGAGGGTTCTTAACAGTGACTGGTATGTCTTGGATAGGCCTGTCATTCTCAAGAAATGGCAGCCGGGCGAGAAACAAGTGAAGATGCCGCTGCTGGATGTTCCGGTCTGGATTAAGTTGAAGGAGGTTCCTATTGATCTATGGGATCAAAAGATGTTTAGCAGGATTGGCTCTGTCCTGGGAATGCCTATAAGAATGGATGAGTCGACTCTGAACCTTCAGAGGCTTGATGTGGCGCGAATTCAGGTCCTAATGAACAAAAATGTAAAGTTTCCAGATGAGGTTATTATGAAAGGCGAGTGCGGGAAAGAGCATCGCATCACGATTGAATATGAGTGGATTCCTTATGTATGCAGCGAATGTGGTTATCTAGGGCATGATGAATGCTCTGTTCAGAACAAATCTCTTGGATGAGGATACAGAGGTCAGAGCGAGCAGATCTGGGAAGTAAAGAAGAAGAATACTGATTCTGTACTCGACAAAATTCCTGAGAAGGATACTAGTGTTGCTGATAATTTTATCTTGGAGGAAATTGAAGATATGGAGGAGATAAGGAAAGGCAATGCCAGTAGTTATCCCATTGAAATCATAGTCGAAGATGAGTTCCTATCTGAACAGGTTAATAAGGGCTTTGTTAGTGAGAATCCTGAAGAAGACCAAATTGAAAAATCTGATGGAGACGTTGTTAGCAGTATCAATGGTGTTACGTCTGTTCCTGGTACACCATCTTCGGTTATTATATTTCCTAGTATCTCACCTGTTAGTGAAGTAAGTTCATAGGCTTCATCGAGTGTCATCAGTTATGATAAAGGAAAAGGAAAGGCGAAAGAGCCTCCCAAATGCCAAGGAAAATTGAATGTCAATGTGAGGTTGGGAAATCTCCAATCTTCCCCGACTCTAAGAGAACTGAATTTAATTTCTTCTGAAACTGAGGCTGACAGTACAACAGCCGAAAAAGTTAAATGACTCTTCAGTGCACTATCTCCTCTTGGAATGTTAGAGGAATCAACAACAAGATCCTTAGCGTTCAAGAGGAGATAAGGAGGGCAAACTGTGATGTGTTTGTCCTGGTAGAAACAAAGTTTAGAAGGGATAGACTGGATAAGTCGATGAGAAAATTCTTCGTTGGTTATAACTGGATATCTAATAGTGCGTCTCATGCGCTTGGTCATATTATTGTGTTGTGGAAGAATGATAATTGCACTATTACTAAGTTTTCTGAATCTGATCAAACTTTGCATTTCTTGCTTGAGAAAGATGATGTTATCTTGAATGTTACTGCTGTTTATGGTCATAATGGGGATTACGATAGAGAAGGGCTTTGGTCTGATTTGAAGCATTGTAGTAACTCTATTTCTGGTCCTTGGGTTATCATCAAAGACTTTAATGCTATTCGGAGGAATGATGAGAAAATTGGTATTCTCCCCCACTAAGAAGTCCATGGAAGACTTTAATAACTTTATGATGTTCAGTGGCCTGTTAGACTTGAACCTTGCTGGTCCTCGCTACCCTTGGAAAAACAACCAAGATGGGGATAACTTTATATCTACTAAAATCAATAGAGTCTTGTATAACCAGGATTTTCAAGCCGGGTTTGATGAATTTCATGGTGAGACCATTTCTAATACCATCAGTGATCACTGTAGGATCTCCCTGAAGATTGGTGAACCTATTATAAGAAACTCTCCCCTTAGGTTTATCAACAGTTGGGTTAATCACAAAGACTTTGGAAAGATTCTTGATAAGAGTTGGAATATTGAAATTCATGGTCATGCTATGTTTAGACTTTTTAGAAAGCTGGAACACTTGAAAATTAAGCTAAAAAAGTGGAACATTTCTAATTTCGGGAATGTGTTTTACAAGGCTGCTGAAGCTAAGTTTATAGCCCTTGAAGCTCAGAAGAAGTTCGATATGAACCCTAAAGATGAAAGTCTAAGGTTACAAGCTAATGTTCTGAGCATCAGAGAAGAAGCTTTGTATAGACAAAAGTCTAGGGCAATTTGGTTGAAGGAAGGAAATCTTAACTCCAAGTATTTCTATTCTTCTATGAAAACTAGACGATGTAGGAACAATATCAAAAGTCTCAATATTGATGGTGTTATGGTTAGGGATAGCCAAATGATAAAGGATGTTATTGCTGATCATTATGAGAATATTTTCTGCAAGGTGAATACTGGAGGAGTGTGGAAAGGGGATTGGAATGGTGCCAAGATTAATCCAACTCAGAATGAGCTTCTTACTAAAGTTGTTACTAGAAAGGAGCTGGATGATGTTGTTTCTAATCTGAGCGAGGATAAAAGTCCCAGCCTTGATGGTTTTAATGGCTGTTTTTATAAGAATGCTTGGAAGGTTATTGGAGATGATGTTTTGAAGCTGTGAAGGAGTTTTTTGTGAATGGTTCTCTGCTGAAGGAAGCTAATAGAACTTACATTACTCTTCTGCCCAAAGGAGATGATAAATCGTTAATCACTAATTGGCGGCCTATTGCTCTGTGTACTATTTTCTATAAACTGATATCTAAGATTCTTGCCAATAGATTGCAGAGTTGTATCTCTTCCATCATTGATAAGAATCAATGTGCTTTCATTAAAGGGAGGAAAATCAAGGATGCTATTCTTCTCTCAAATGAGATCATGACTGATGTGATTAAAAAAGGTGGTAAGAATATGTGTGTCCAAGTTTACATTTCGAAGGCTTATGATTCAGTGAATTGGAAGTTTCTTTATTCTGTGATGAGAAGAATGGGTTTTTCTTGTAAGTGGATTAGATGGATTGAAGTTATTTTCCGCACTACTTCGTATCAAATTCTTGTTAATGGAGAGGTAACCAGAAATATTTTCCCTCTGAATGGTGTTAGACAAGGCGATCCTATTGCCCCTATCTCTTCACCATTGCTATGCAGGGTCTGTCTGAGATGATAAAGAACGATTCTAACTATGCCTCTATATAGGTGTCTAAGAATATGAGCTGCTCCCACCTTATTTTTGCAGACGACCTTATGATGTTCTCCAAGATTGGTAAAGATAAGGCTGAGAATATGAAGTCCTTGCTTGATAATTTTTCCTCTTTATCTGGTTTATGTATAAAAAAAAAACAAGAGTATGATTCTTATGAATTCCACCAAAGATGAGGATGATATTTCTAATACCTTGGGTATAAAGATTGGTAAGTTAGAGGATGCTAAATATCTTGGTCTTCCTATCTTTTCTGGCAAGCTCAATAAGAATGACTGTGGTAGGCTCATTGATAGAATCAATAGAAGAATGGAAGGTTGGAAATCGAAGACCTTGTCCTTGGCTGGTAGGGTAGAGCTGGTTAAATCTACTCTATCTTCTCTTCATCTTTACTGGATTTTATCCTTTCCTTTGCCTAGCTCTGTTTTGGATGATATTGATAGAATTTGTCGCAATTTCATTTGGGGGGATTCTGAGTTAAAATCTAATCTTCACCTTCTTAAGTGGGAGAGTATCACTTTACCTAAAGCTGAAGGTGGGCTTGGTTTAAGGAAGAGCAAAGAGGTGGCTGAAGCTTGTATCATTCTAAATTCTTGGGATGTGGCACGGAAAAAGGATTCGTTGTGGGTGAAATGGGTAAATGAGAAGTATTTAAGAAAGGAAACTTATTGGAGTGTGAATGTATCTACTAATTTCTCGTGGATGTTCAATAACCTCATTTGTATTAAGGATGAGTTGCTGAGATTCTTTGAGATAAAGATCGGTAAAGGGGATAGTGTTGACATTTGGAAAGATCCTTGGCTTAATGGGAGATTCCTTCATGATTTTGTTGAGCATAGGTATTCTGTACGTGCTGGTTTACCAAATGGTGCTTAGTTGAATTATATTATCAAAAACGGCTGCTGGAATATCAAGGATATGAGGTGCTCTAAGAATTTGCTGGATGTTCTGGAAAGGGTGCATATTGACAAGGAGCAAGATGATAGCTATTACTTCAAAGGGAAGAAAGAGGTTAGGCTGAATGTGACATGGGACCATATTAGAACCAGAGGAGAGAAGAAAGACATTTTTTTCATGGCTTTGGAAGACTAAAGCCAGTATGAATTCAAAGTTTCACATGTGGAAAGCTATCCATAATAATCTTCCTACTACTGACTACTCTAGAAGAAGGGGGATTCCTATTACTTCGATCTGCTATCTGTGCATGAATGATTATGAGGACACTTTTCACATATGTTTTGGCTGTAGTTTCATGAAGGAGTTGTGGAATAAAGCCCTGTACAAAGAGTTAATCAGTTCTATCCCCATGAATTGGGAGAGTATTGTTAATATGAAGAGTACTAATGCTGGTGTTGCTATTCCTATTATCCTATATCATGCTTGGTTTGAACGAAATAGAAGGGTTCATGACAACATATGCAAGGATGTGAGTACGCTTTGGAGGATCATTGAGCATGCGATTTACCTAATTCTTCATTGATTTTGTGGTTCTCTGAAGATGGTTGCTGTTCAGAGGTGCTGGGTCGTCTCTGTGACTTTTTGTTTTTTGTGTATGCAATTCTCTGTTCTGCATGATGCTCTATCATATCCCTTTCCGTGATTGGGGTCCTCTGTCTTGTGATTGGGGCCTGCCTGGTGCTTTTATGTTGATGTTCTGCTGCTGATAGGCGCGTGCTTCTGGAGTTATAGTTGTCATTTTGTTTTGGTTATACAGCTAAACAGCTATTGGCTGGTTTATAGCTGTGTTATGGTGGCCGGTTATTGTTGGCTGGACTTTTGTGTTGCTTGTATGCTGTGGTCGGTCTTTTCTGGTGCTGGCATGTGATGTTTGTTGGCTTGTTGATAGCTCTATGGGTTTTTGCTCCCCTCTCATTGTTTTGGCAATGATGGTTGAGTTTCTCTGGGTTTTCTGATTGGGATGTGGATATTCTGCTTCTTCTTGGCTGTGCTGGTGGCTGTGCTTCTCGGTTTGGGAGATTTCCTATTTTTTCTACTGAAGGGTGATTGGCCTGCTGATCTGCTCTATCCTTGGTAAGGGAGTTCCTCTGGTGTGATCTGCTGAAGTCTGCTTGGTCTGTTGTTCTATTTTTGGCTGCCTTTTGATTTTTTCCTTGTGAAGGGGTTGATTCTCTGTTCTCTGGAATCTTTTTTAGCTCTGAAGGAGTTGGCGAATTGCTGATATTCAGATCTTTTCCCCTCCTCTTTTCCTGTTTTGGGGATAGTACATGTATAGTTATAGTTCCTCTTTTTTCTATCTTTTGTTTTGAAGATGGACAACATTGTATATAAACCAAAAGAAAAATACAAAAAAAGCAACACGAGTTTTCGACCGACCAAAAAAAAATTAACCCAAATTCGTACCAAATGCTCAATAAATTATCTAGATTCTTCTTATGCCTTCCGATTTTCGTTCCTCACATGTTTCGACCATGATTCCTGTATAGGCCATTTAATCTTGAATTTAATGTATTAATACATTAGACAATTGTGGAAATAGCTTCCTTTTTTATCGTTTGAGTCAAATTTCGAGTTCAATATTTACTACTCAGTCAAAAACTATTTCATCTACCTATCCTAGCCTTTTTGTGAAAATTCTTTGGAGGAGAGAGAAAAGGAAAAAGGGAAATTAATGGTAATTCATCTTTGAATTAATTGAAATTCATAATGCTCATGTGAAAGGGAAATTATATTTGAGTCTCATGTTAATTGTTCTTACTTCATTTTGACATGGAAAATACCATTTATGGTCTTTTTACATTTAAACCCTCAACTTCTATTATTTAAGAAAAACTACATTCTATCTTTTAAATTATCATTGAAAATTGGGGTGTGACAACACTTATATTTTAGTTCTTTTCCATTGGTTTGGAATTTATAGTTTCCAATCCTACTTTTTAGACTATGCCAGTAAATATTGTAATCAACATTCATTTCATTATTTGTTTGAGTTCGTGGAATTGTTCAAACTGGAAAGAATCTTGAACTATTTTTTCACTTATTTTGGATGCCTCATTCTCTTGTTACTATTTTTAATTTTATAAATTATCTTGGAAATATTGACATTTGTTATATCCCCTTTTGTATGGGAACACTATATTTTCTACTTAAAACCTTTATAATTCCCAAGTATTTCTTTTTTTACACTTACATTCGTATCTTTGATGCGTACCTTTTTCCTTATTTGTCCTGTATTAGGTGTTGTTCTAAAATCACCAAGTGTAGATAAATTAATTGGTGGTGACTTAGGAGGACCATGCACTATAACTATGGATCTTCATGTTTAGCTTGAGGAATCCAAGTTGACCTCTATGTTGATTTTTAGTAGCGATTGTTGTACCTTTCTTTTCTAATATTATATCCCTTGTTAGTGAGGAAAAATTATGGATATGTGATAATGTATTCTAAATGTTTCCTACTATATACTCATAATATCCTTTTTTATCATACTTTTGAGAAATGAGTTGAAATACTACTGCCTTCATACATTTGAGTATGTTTGCAAGTGGGATGGATTTATTTCTAAAAATTTAGTAACAAGTTGATACCCTCATGTCCCCACTCCTTAAAATATGGCATAAGAGTATGATCAGTCAGTTGATCTGACTATTTCAAGTTAACCTCTACTCTACAATTAGATGACTCTATGTATCACATTGATGTACCTACTCTTAAGTTGTGTAATATTGATTAGGGTTTCAATCCCTTTTTCATTTGGTCATTATTACTCTCCAAGACACTTTCATTGTTGAGTATCAATATAACTTTTCTATTAACCCTACACTATCTATACTGGTGGAAATATTACCAGGTAAGATTTGATAGTTTTTATTTTCTGAAGCCCCTATGGTTACAAATGTTGATAATATTCTTAGTTGTATCAAGTCATTTCCTAAAGGGATATCATATGGAAGGGATGGGTTGAGAAAATAACATATCTTAGTCTCTTTGTGTGGAGAAGGATCTACTATTGTCATATATGTCTAACATGCCATCACCCTAGCTAGTGGTTAATCTATGGTTGGGAAGAAGTTCAACCTTGAGTTTAATAGAGTTTGTGGCTTCAACACCTCTTATAATGTTGCTAAAGTCGGACGATGAGATACATCCTATCACAATGGGCATCATTTAGAGATGCATAGTGTGCAAATTAACATGCCATGAATGGGATGGGTAAAGATATTGCTGAGTATCTGAATGACTTTCAATATGGGGTTGGTGTGTTGGAGGTGCTAAAGCTATATTGCACAATGTTAACAGTGTGTTGAGCGAGCATCATGAAGATGGGTCCCTTTCCATGGTTACTGTGGACTTCTCTATTGCTTTCAAGCTGGTAGGTGGGACATTACTAATTCATGAGGTGAGGATGAGGTGCCCATCTAAATCCTTGTGAGTGAGTTTTTGTATGGCCAAGTAGCAAGGTTGTACCTTAAGGATGAGCATATTTAGTTTGCCACTAGAGTGCAGCATGGAAACCCTCTAGGGCCACTTCTTTTTGTGCTTGTACTACATCCACTCGTTCATGAGACCAGAGAAAATTGTAAGCTTCTTTTCCATGCATGGTACCTTGATGACGGGACTGTTATTGGGGACACAAGGGAGGTGGCCAAAGTGCTTGACATCATTCAAAAGAGTGGTCTAGGTTTGGGTCTTGAACTGAATATTCAAAAGACTGAGCTTTTTTGGCCAACATGTGATGGTTGGAAGCTTCACAAAGGATTGTTCCTTGTAGACTTTAGGAGGCATTTTTTTGGAGTGAAGTTACTTGGAGGAGTCATTAGTAGCGACAAAGGGTTTATTGAGAGCTTGTCTATGCAAAGATCTATAATTGATGTCGAGCTTATGAAGCTTATTCCATAGTTGCATTATCCACAAATTGAGCTTCTTCTACTTCATTCTTGTATGGGTATTGCCAAGATTTTATTCGGCCTTAGGAAAAGCCAATCTATTCACCTGGAGAAGGTAGCATTATAGTTTGATAGAGGATTATGAGGGTCCATTGAGAAAAGTTTTATTTGTGGAGGTCCCTTTTTTGGTGACCTTCAATGGCATCTGGCTTCCTTACTGATCCGCCTAGGTAGGTTAGGGTTATACTCAGTGGTAGAGGCCTCATCATATGCTTTTGTGCCATCTAGGGGACATTTGTGAGTTCTTTAGGATCATATTTTCTGAGACAGTGGGATATGCATCATGAACTCTGATTTTAACAGTTTCTTGGATAGTCTTTGTGTAACATTTCCAACTTTTGACTCCAATACTTTTGTTAAAAAGAACACTTCCCCCTAAAGACCAAAATGTTTTAGAAAGTGATGTTCTTAGCAAAGTTATTAGGGACATGGATGTCAAGTTTGACATGAATGCTAGACAAAAAGTAGTTTTCTTATGTCTACAAACTGATCATGCTTACGATTTTCTTGTTGCTATTCCTATTAATGATCTAGGCTTGGATATGTCACCAGTTGAGTATCTCTCTAGTTGATGAGGTTTGCCTAGTTTCTCATAAGGCATGCTGTGATATCCGACTTACAAAACTCAAGATTAACTAAGCAGAAGCGAATTATTTGTAGCGGATTATTGAAAATCACTAAAAATTAAAACTTTTTGCAAAAAGATCCTAACATAGGAAACTCTTACAACAAGAACCATGGTATAACATTTATATCCTGGTTCAAAAGTACATGACTTGTACTATCTCTTCTCGAGGATTACAACATCAGCTGCCCTAGAACATTATATACAGACAACATAAAACCTCGACGCATCAAGCCAAAATCTCAGACCGATTCATTAAAACACTAACTATAAACTCTGAGGACCTGAGAGTACAGAGACGACACATAGGACTTCTAATTTTATGACTTGACAGTTAGGATCTCCACCTGAGATCTCACTGCTATCCAGGCTGATGCTTTCCTTTCCCTACAAAAGAGTATCTGCTTCTTTGTCCACGTCCACCTAAAAATGTTGGATCCCACAGGGGTGAGACAATTGTAAATTACCCCAGCAGGAGACATAACTCTGTGCCAAAACATTGTATTGCAGTTTAAAGATATGAAATTAAGCAGAGAATAAGAAGTTTGAAGCATTCTCATCTTTGTAAGCATTGCAACTATTTATTATAGAGCAATATATCATCTAATCTTTTAATAAGGAATAGGAATGCCATGTATATCATTTATCCAACATATTATACCATCATATCAAACTTTTCTTGTGACACTCATCATCTTGTTAGGTCACCCATGAAACACTCTTGTTTCATTCTGTTAGCCTTAGCCAACATGTTAAACAGATAAGGAGATATATCTACCATGTACTCATATATCATCAATACATGCATTGGATTAATACCAATCCTAAATCATTATTACAGGCATTGGGTTATTACCAAACATGTGTTACTATTACAGGCATTGGTCTATTACCAATCTTGTGTCATCATTACAGGCATTGGGCCTCTGCCAGGTATTGGACTCCTCCAAACCTGATTACACCGCCAGGCATTGGACACTACCAATCCTGATTTCACAGCCAGACATTGGACTTTAACCAATCCTAATTACAGGCATTACACCTCTTCCAGGTATTGGACTTCTCCAAACCTGATTACACCGCCAGGCATTGGACACTACCAATCCTGATTTCACAGCCAGACATTGGACTTTAACCAACCCTAATTACAGGCTTCATGCCTTTGCTAGGTATTGGACTCTAACCAATCCTGATTACACCGCCAGGCAGTGGACTTTAACCACTCCTAATTTCACAGCCAGGCATTGGACTTTAACCAACCCTGATTACAGGTATTACACCTCTGCCAGGTATTGGACTTCTCCAAACCTGATTACATGGATCATGGAATATAAATTCCTTCGACCCATCATTAATCATCATGGTGGCTCTTACTATGCAATAATTGATCTCATGGCTCAAAAGGCCTTAAGTATTTTATCACCTTTTTCTAGACAACAAATATTCATGGAACTCATAAAGTTCATATACCTTTTGTTACTTTTGCTAAACAACAACAACATTAGGCACATAAGGCCATTCAACATATTTATTATATGAATATCATAGCTCAGGTATGGCTATGTTCATCATCTCATGATGTCTACATGATTAATAGTCATGATAACAATCATGTAAGTCATTTATTACATCATATGAAATATCAGTAACACCACCATCCTTTATCAGGATTAGGGTTATCTGTCAATTAGGGCTTTTCATTCCCTTTACCCAAAATTAGGGTTAGTGTTTCCTATCTTACATTAATTAGGGCTTCATGCTCACATTATTAGTTCAACTCTAAGATGTTGCTCCACTCCTCTAGGAGCATTCAAAGATATTATAAGTATTTGCTTATGATCACCATTCTCATCATATATCATTAATGATCATCAATTCAAGGTATGAGTTCATTTCTCATCCTTGTCATGGTATGATTACATCATACTCATTGATTTGGCTTAACCCCATTCTCAAGGTATATTAGTCAACATTTATCAAAAGTACATTGAGTTATTACAACTTTATTATAACAATTGCATATCACACATTCCATATTTTTCTTATCCAAGGATATTGGATTATAGGCTCATCAAGGTATGTCTATACTGAAAATGCTGAATGTGATATCTATCATGTCTTGATATATCGCTTTCTTCTCATATCCTTCTTACTTAAATAATTCAGCTATCTTAATATTAAGGTATTTCCCCTCTTAATACTTTATCCACTAACTTGTCACTTTCATCATATGGTACATTGGTTACACATTAGAATTTTCCAACTATCTTTAATGATATGGACTTGTCCAATGGTTAAGCAATATTGAATATAGGATAAACCATTATCCATCACTTTATATATTTCAGCTCTTAGGATGTTATCCTCATCATTATTTAATATAGCATACATCATTCCTAAGAGTTTCATATCCTCATCACTGTAAGGTGGATAAGTTGTTACACATGTATAGAGTTGAATATATAAAGATCTAGGCATCATCTTGTCTCTTAGACCCTTATTCATTAGAATAACCACATTACCATTCATATGGTTCATCAACCTTATTCTACATGGTTATAACATTCTCATCTTACTGATTATATTAGCCACACCCCACTTTAGTATTTTGGCTATTATACCATCACTAGGGTTTCACACATAATAGTCACATTATGTGACATTATCCTAGATTGAGTCTTACATCACCTCATTGCATCAGGGTTCCATATAACATCATTCTAATTTAGGGTTTCATATGGTATTACTCTAGATCAGGGTTTCTCATTCCATAACCTGCAATTAGGGTTACTATTCACATCACATTACCTTGGATTAGGGTTTTTCATAACATCAACCTCAATTAGGGTTTCTTATAACATCACCCTCAATTAGGGTTTACTATTCACCTTAACTATGAATGATCATCAAAATACCCTAAATTAGGGTTTCCCATGTCATTACCATGAATTAAGATCATACCATCATCATGTATTAGAATTTCACCTATCAATGCCCTCAATTAGGGTTATGATTCATTAACCTTCATAATTAAGGTTTCATGATCTCACTATGAAGGATCATACCCTAATTAGGCATTCATTCATATTGAAAGTCCACTACATGATTATCATTCATGTAGGAAGTCTTCCCTCTCATCTTCTATAAGATGATGTTTACTTCAGCCTTGATTAAGCTAAGTCAACTCAACTTGAAGAAGAATTGACATCATGGGTTATGTCCTTATCACCATGATCATTAAAGCTTAACTATTTAAAGGGTACTAATCACCCCATCTCATTAAAGGTACCATTATTATAAACACCATTGGTTTACATCATGTAATTGACCACTTAAACCATTGACCTTTATTTATTTTAAGTGTCCATACAATTTGATTAATTACCTTCCAAATGGTCTTGACCAATCAGACCTCAAACGGTCTTGGTTGAATACTCAAAACCGTATAGTAAAGTTGAGGTTGAAACCGTTTGCCAAAGTGAACCCTTAAGATCATTTGCTAAAGGTGCACACTTGAAACTGATTGCTAAAGGTAGTCTTTGAAACCGTTTTCTAAAGGTACACATTTGAAACCGTTTGCTAAAGGTAGTCTTTGAAACCGTTTCCTAAAGTTGAACATTGAGATCGTTTGCTAAAGTAAAAATTTGAGACCGCATAAACTCTACCGGTTTGGGGATCGTTTGGTCCCAAACGGTCTTGAGACCGTTTGGATGCAAACGGTCTTGAGACCATTTGGAATCAAACGGTCTTGAGACCATTTGGTCCAAACCTCCTTAAAACCACATGGATCAGAAATAGTCTCAACTAATCAAATTGAATTAGGGTTTCCAATGTTGGTTCCTGCAACCATTGAATTCATGTAACCAATCATCAATTGGACCTATCACCATACTTTAATTGAGTTAAATAGGTCATCCTTCAACTGTTTTGACCCTCAATTGACCCTCAATTGATCATCAATTAGGGTTTGAATCAATTGGATTAGGGTTTGGAATCGATGATCCTTCAACATTAATCAGTGTGTAACTAGTTACTTTAAAACTATTGGACCATCATCCAAATTGGACATGACCTGACCCCAAACGGTCTTGAGGTCGTTTGGATGTCCTCCAAACAGTCTTGAGACCATTTTCCTAAGTAAAAATCAAAATCCAAGTCAACCAATTAGGGTTTGGATCACTGGATTGATCACCAAATCAACATTTGATTGCACTTCAACTTAGTACCTTTGGATCTTCAAATACCTAACCATATTCAACCCTAGACCTCCAAACGGTCTTGGGTGACCACCAAACGGTCTTTAGACTGTTTGGGTGATCCCCAAATGGTTTTGAAACCGTTTGGGTCAATCAACCCAAGTTTCCAACTTAATTAATTTGGAAATCAACACTTAACCCGATTAGGGTTTTGGTGATTGATGGACCTTCAACTCATGAACCAATTGGAACTAATCAATAATAATTTATGGGTCATTAAACTAGATCATTTTCAACAGATCTCCAAATGGTCAACCCTGGTCAACACCACCAAACGGTCTGAAACCGTTTGGCCTCATGCGGTTTGGTAAAGCTGTTTCCCCTCAAACGGTTTGAAACCGTTTGCTCACAAACGGTTTGTGAAACCGATTGAGCACTTGAGTTGAAACCGTTTGGTCTTGATATTTGGAGAGGTGTGTTCTTATCATATTCAAGCTCTAAACTCACGAAACCTTCTGTGGTCTCCATGGTGATTGCATCCATCAACCAAATCAATTATCGTGAATGTGGAAATGATCATTATTTGATAAGGAATTGAATGCAATAACAAATTCAAGGGTTCAAGTTATAAAACCCGCCTCCAATTGAGCTCCAAAACTCCAAGATCACGCCAAAAATGATGTATGAAGCTTTTTCAACTCCCCCTAAGCTCGTCCTCAAGCTTTTGGTTGAAAAGATTGGCTAGGGTTGAAGATGGAGTGAAGAAAAGAAGAAATCAATGATTTATTTTCGATTTCCACCATGGAATCAAGAGGAAAAGAGGTCAAGAACCTTACCAACATGTTGGGGTACTCCTCCTCCTGTTCTTGAGCTTCTCTTGTGGTCGGCCAAGGCAAAGAAAGAAAGGAAATCCGAAAAGAAGTCCTTAAGTGAGTGGAAAAAGGGATATGTATAAGGAAATCCCAAGGAAAGAGAAGATGGGATTATTTCCTTTAATTCCCAAAATTATTTCCACCACTCCCCCATAAAGCCTTCGCCACGAATCCATATTCATCTCCTTGGAAAACCTCTTCATTATCCAAGAAATAAAAGAAAAGAAATTAAGCACCTTAACTCTTATAATATTAATATCCTTATATGAGTGGAAATTCTTTTTCTTATAATAAGGTGAGTGGAGTTTCACCTCCTTAGGATATACTCGTGCCTTTGCATGGCTTAAGCTCGTCCACACACATATGAATCCAAAAATTTTAATTTTTTTTGAAGGCCCTTCAATTATTTTATTTATTTTTGCATTAAATTGAATTAGAGTTTCAATTGGGCTTAAATCTTGATTATTTTAACATCAAGATTCTCTCTCCTCCAACTTAATTCAAATGAGGAGACCCTCTCATTTTATTTTCTCTACATGATGACAAGAAATATTAGGGACCTTATGGAAGTGATAATTTGCATATTGAACCCTAGGTTTTGGGTAAATTGCATTACACCAAAATTGGGTTTTAATGCACAAACATTGTTCAACAAGCTCTATCTTGGTGCCCAAGCTTGTGGAAACCATAACACTACATCATATTCATTCTTATGATGTATCAACATCATAGGAACATATTATCATGTGACTTTTGCAAGTTAACCCCTTAAATTGGGTAATTTGCACATTAGTCCAAAATAAGCAAACATTGCTTCAACATTGTTCAAACAGGATCAAAATTGAAACATAAGTTCCTCATGAGCCCTAATTACTTTTCACAAGATAAGATTAAGCATATAATCATCTTTCTTAATCATAACATCTAGGATTAAAGCATAACCCATGTTAGGGATGTTACAAATTATAAACCCCTAACAAGGATTTCTTCCCCGAAATCCCAGACAAAGGAAGACAAATGTTATTCAATCATCATACTATCTAGTCTTCACATAAAATCTCATTAATATTGAGACACCATAGAACTTTGATAAAAAAAAGTATTTTCATATAAGATTCTCATAGAATCAACACACAAGACACATGCTCCACTGTTCTTCATCATTGACTGTGGAATTAATTTTGTATCAAGTAACACTTTTCTCATTTAAAGAAACATCATACATTCTTTATTAATATCATGTTTATGCAAAGCATAAACCCCTAACATATTATGTTCATACTATTTTATATAATCTGACTAATTTCATAGTTGACCACTTCAGGTAGCCAACATAAACAATCTGATATTCCTTAGATACCAGAATCTTTTGCCTTGGTATCTATCATATGTTTTTAAATACACATCACATATTTATCTTCTATTCATCTTGGGGACTTTACTTGTTACATATATATTTTCCTTGGAACCCAAGTCCAGGATAAACTGATACTTTTCTAAGTATTCATTACATGAACATTTTTATCTTATGCACATCAAGTGTCTTAAGACCCACTTGATTGCCATGTCGCTAAAAGGAAAGAAAACAAGGATTCATATTACTCTTATTTATTCCTATGTTTTCAACTATTCATGAACCATTTACTCTTTATCTCATCCTAAGTTCCTTGCCCTAAGCTCAGGAATCTATAAGGATGATTACATAACATTATTCTTTTCTTTATTATTATCTAGCATGTTTTATGATCATCTCATGATCTCATCACATTTTCCATTTCCTAATTATGGAAAAGATCTTTATTATACTTACAACTTTATTGAATAGGGTTCATCTCCCTTATTCTTATTTTTGTTTTATGAGGGGTATACTTTTAGTTCCTCATACCAACATGCTTATCTGAGATTATTTCAGACTTCTCTTTCTTATGGTTAGGATATGACATACTTATTCATCCCATATTGTTGATTTCATGATACTCATTAGATTGTCTCAGAATGACTACTTGATCAGAGTAATAAAAAGGATAACAATCTAAGAGTCTCCATACTCACTTTATCATTAATAGTTGTATACCTGGCCAGGGTATATAAATACTGAGATTAAGTAGTATGCACTTATTTTATTTTATGTTTTTCATCTCTTTGTATTTAATATACTTAATATCTCAGATTTCCTCTGAGTTCCTTTTTCATCTCTTCCCTTTCTTAATGTAGAAAGAGAAACTTCAAAACGTATAAAAGAATATTAAATTGAACATAAGTTTGCATACTACTATCTCTTCCTCATATCCTTAAAGGATTATACAGGTGAACTAGATAATAACTACCTTTCTTATAGTAAGGAACAGAAGATAATTCAAAATAGAAAGTTCTATCTTGACAAGTCTACTTTTACAAGTTATCTAGTGTCTTTTCTGTTGAGTCTCCTTATCGCTTTCTATCTGGACATTGCCACCTCAGATGTCCTCTCTGTCCACATCTATAGCAAGCTCAGAGCATTTTAGGTGATTGTTGCTTGGGTGCACTACATTGTGGTTGAGTCAGTGCTACTGAAATATTTGATTGTTTAGTACCACCAATTCCTATCCCTGTGACTGTTTAGACTTCCTTTTAAGGTCTGTCTTATGTTTCTTTATCATAGACCCTTCTATCCTTCTAATTGACTCCACAAATGTGGCAAACTTCTCTCTACTTTCTAGGGCAGATGCCGGAATAGACATTTCAGCATTTAATCCCTTCTCAAATCGTCGAATTTTTTCCTCCTCAGTAGCAACTATCTGAGGGAAAAATCATAAAAGTTCCATGAACTTAACCTCATATTCACTTATTGACATGACTCCTTGTCAAATCTTCTCAAACTATGAGATCTTTTCATCTAAATAAGTCCTTGGAAAGTACTTATTAATAAATTCTCGAAAAAATTCCTCCCATCCAATCTCTTCATCATTCCTTTTTATTTCTTCTATAGCCCACCAATGTCCAGCAATACCCTTCAAAAGGTACACAACATGCTTAACTATGTCAGTATCTGGGATACTGAGGATCTTAAAAGCCTTTTCTAATTCAGTGAGCAAAAGATCAACATCTACTGGGTCAGATGTCCCAGCATATTCAATGGCTTCGACACGACGTAGTTGTTCAAAAGTCTTACCAAACCCATATCCCTCATTGGGAGTTGGTACCCTGGGTGCTGATGCTGGCACCCGGTCTGCTATATACCTTAGTGTGGTCATGAGCTGTCCAAAAAGGTTATTAACATCTGGGATTCCTCTCATGACTTTATCGACATGGGGATTTTCAGGCACTGGTTCCTCCCTTGCCTGATCCCTTGCACCTCCCATTGGTGCATCAACATTGCTCTCAGCAACGCATTCCTTGTGTTCTCTAGACATCTTGGAGTTATATATCTTCTTCTGCATAAGCAGAAGGCACTATAAGATACACTGGAGTACACTTAGAACAGACTCGATACCTTAGTCCTATGTCTCTGCAGACTCAACGAACCTAGAGCTCTGATACCACTAAATTGTGACATCCGACTTACAAAACTCAAGATTAACTAAGCGGAAGCGAATTATTTGTAGCAGATTATTGAAAATCACTAAAATTAAAACTTTTTGCAAAAAGATCCTAACATAGGAAACTCTTACAATAAGAACCATGGTATAACATTTACATCCTGGTTTAAAAGTACATGACTTGTACTATCTCTTCTCGAGGATTACAACATCGGCTGCCCTAGAACATTATATACAGACAACATAAAACCTTGAGGCATCAAGCCAAAATCTTAGATCGATTCATTAAAACACTAACTATAAACTCCGAGGACCTGAGAGTACAGAGACGACACATATGACTTGACAGCCAGGATCTCCACTTGAGATCTCACTGCTATCCAGGCTGATGCTTTCTGTAACACCCCTGACCTGGGTTATGAACTAACCCTAGGTGTTTTGCTTAAAATTATGATTAGAGGCTTGTGGTTAACCCTTGATATGTCATTAAAGCTTTAGAAGGATCTATATTTTCATTTCTGCCCTTTTTGAACAATGTTGTAAGATTGTTTTGTTTAATAGGGACCTATGTGCAAATTACCCAATTAGAGGGGTTAACTTGCAAATTGCACATGTTAAGATGTTCCTATGATGATGAGACATCATAAGAATGAATATGATGTGGTGATATGGATTCCCCAAGCTTGGGCACCAAAATATAGCTTGTAGAGCAATCCTTGTACTTTAAAACCTAGTTTTGGTGTAAAGTGCAATTTACACAAAACTTAGGGTTCAACATGTAAAATATACCCTCTAGAGTACCTATCATGCATTTTAGCATCGAGTGGAGTAAAGAAAATGAGGGGGTGCCTCATTTGAGTAACCATATAAGAAGGATAATTATTGTAATTGAATAATCAAGATGTATGCAAAATGACCCTTATATGTATGACCTAATAAAGTGTTTGGCTTCTTTTCCTCTAAACCAAGGTTGAGAGATAAGTTTGCATGTTATGAGAAGGGAGGAACGTGGCAAAGAAGTAGGAGAGGGGCGTGGAGGATATAGATGTAAAAGAGAAGAAGTATTTATCATTGCCTTGGAAATATGCCCAAAAATATATAAGCAAGCTCTTTCCACAATCAAGGGATCGTTCCCTTCATTTACTCTTCTCATCCTTTTGCTTTGGTCCAACTAAGGAGGAGGTTAGGAGAATAGGAGGACGACCAAGTTGATCTAGGTAAGTTTGGTCATCTTCTAGCTCGGATTCATGGAGGAAATTCCATTACAAGGGTGGTTTGCTAGTATTCCTTACACAACTCTTGCTTCTAGCCATCTTCTCCATCCAATTCTTGAAGAAAGGACCTTGTACAACCCCTGGAGCTCAAGACACCATTAAAGCTACGGAGCTTGGAGCTCTAGATCAGATTCTAAGGCGGGTTTTATAACTCTAACCCCTTAAACTTTGTTATGCATCTTTCTTTCTTACAAAAGTAGCTTGTTCTTCTTTCCCCCATCCTTCCTTGCTTTCTTACAACTAAAACCATGATGAACAGACCTTGATGTGGAGGTAGAAGAATATGGGCATGATTACCAATGCTACTTTACCAAACGGTCTTGCCCCCCCCCCCTTTGCCAAACGGTTTGCAAAACCGTTTGAAGGGCAAACGGTTTCACAAGGTCGGTTGGAGAAAACGGTCTCCAAGACCATTTGGTTGAGTTGACCAAGGGTTTAAAGTTTGAGATCTCTGTTCATAATTAGGTTGGTTGATAACCCTCCAAATTTGAGGGATTAACTCCAAAGGAATCGTGAGTTGAAGGCTAATCAATTAGGTAAACCTAATTGAATTAAGTGCTGATTTTCAACCTGAATAACTTGACCTTTTTGGGAAAACGGTTTCAAAACCGTTTGAGTGAGTTGACCAAGCGTTTACCGTTTGCGATTCCTGTTCCTAATTATGTTGGATAATGACTCACCAAATTTTATGGGTTAACTACCAAGGAATCGTGAGTTGAAGGCTAATCAATTAGGCAAACCTAATTGGATTAAGTGCTGATGTTTCAGCTTGATTGATTGAACCTTTTGGGAAAACGGTTTCAAAACCATTTGAGTGAGTTGCCCAAGCATTTACCGTTTGAGATTCCTGTTCATAATTATGTTGGTTAATAACTCACCAAATTTTATGGATTAGTTCCAAAGGAATCATGAGTTGTAGGCTAATCAATTGGGCAAACCCTAATTGAAATTAGTGCTGAAATCCCAATGAGTTGATTTGAGATTTTTGGGTTGATTAGCCCAATCGGTTTCAAAACAGTTTGGAAATCACCCAAACGGTCTCAAGACCATTTGGGGGTCACCCAAGACCGTTTTGAGGTCTATGATTGGATATGGTTAAGTGTTTGAAGGACAAAAGATATGGTGTTAACCCTAATTGGCTAAGTGCTGATTTTGCCATGAAATGAGTTGATGTTTTGGGTTGATTGACCCAAACGGTCTCAAGACCGTTTGGGGATCACCCAAACGGTCTAAAGACCGTTTGGGGATCACCCAAGACCGTTTTGAGGTCTAGGGTTAAGCATCGTTGACCAATGGAAGGTCTAAAGGTACCAAATCACTTTGCAATTAAGTGCTGATTTGATGATCAACTCAATAGCTCAAACCCTAATGATTTTTCACTAGAATCCAAGGGTTGGATGAGCCAAACGGTCTCAAGACCATTTGGAACTCATCCAAACGGTATCAAGACCGTTTGGAGGTCTAGGGGTGAGTATGATTAAGCAATTGATGATCTAATGATACTAAGTTAAAGTGTAATCAATTGCTGATTTGGTGATCAATCCAATGATCCAAACCCTAATTGGTTGGCTTGGATTTTGATGATTTGATGGGAAAACGGTCTCAAGAACGTTTGGAGGTCATCCAAACGACCTCAAGACCGTTTGGGGTCAGGTCATGTTCAAATTGGATGATGGTTCAATGGGTTCAAATCAATTAGACTCCCATTGAAATATGTTGAAGGGTTGACGATTCCAAACCCTAATCCAAATGATTCAAGCCCTAATTGATGATCAATTGAGGGTCAATTAAGTGTAAAATAAGTTAAGGGTTGACCTAATTAACTCAATTGATGAGTGGATAATAAGTACATGATCCATTGAGGGGTTCAACATTGGAAACCCAGACTCAATTGGAGTGGTTAAGACACTCTTTGGTCCATGCGGTTTTGAGGAGGTTTGGACCAAACGATCTCAAGGCCGTTTGAGTCCAAACGGTCTCAAGACCGTTTGGGACCAAATGGTATCAAGACCGTTTGGGACCAAATGGTTTCAAAACCGTTTGGATTCATGCGGTTTCAAAACCGTTTGGAGGTTGAAAGTGCAAAACCGTTTGGGATCTTTTAAGGTCAAGAATGCTTATTGCTTTGAAGGCTTAGATGGTTCAATGGTTGATTAATCTAAACCCTAATGATATACAAAGACATTAAGGGAACAAGTAATTAGTTGGTTGATGCATGCTATGACTAATGGCGGACTTTACCAAAGTACCCTTGATGGGTTTAAGTAGTCAACACCTCTTGATCAAGCAAACCCTAATGAACATTGCAGTAATAACGTGACTTATGTTATCAAGGTTGAATTGACCTAACATAATCATAAGATATGTAAACATCATCTAATAATAAGAGGGGAGAGAAGACTCCTAATATGAATGAGAATCAAGTAATATACTTCCAACATGTATGAATACACATAATTAGGGTATGATCCTTTACAATGGGATCATGGAAACCCTAATTATGATGATCAATGAATCTTAACCTAAGTGAAGACATGAATGGAAGTAATCTTCGTACATAATGATGGTATGATTTCAATTCACTACTATGTGGATAGTAAACCCTAATCTAGGGTAATGTGATGCTATGTGAATAGTAAACCCTAATCTAGGGTAATGTGATGCTATGTGAATAGTAAACCCTAATCTAGGGTAATGTGATGCTATGTGAATAGTAAACCCTAATCTAGGGTAATGTGATGCTAATATAGGGTAATGTGATGCTATGTGAATAGTAAACCCTAATCTAGGGAGATGTGATGATATGAACAAGTAACCCTAATTCTGAGTTATGCTTTTAAGCATGAAACTCCATGATTGAGAAATGAGATAGGAATCACTATTCCTAATCTAGTTAAGAGGTTGAATAACTCTATTTGGATTAAATGAGAATCCTAACCCTAAAAACCAGCCGTGGTATTATGACACGGTCGTGGTGAGTCCTTTGTGGCACGACCGTGCAAGGTAGCACGACCGTGGTATCAATTATATAATTTGAGAAGAACATGTATGCTGCTATTATGATACAATATGCATGTTATTAGTAAATATTGATCATGCAGGTATTCATTAAGAGGTGATCATATCCAGGTAAGGATTATGATATCTTATGTATTGAAATTACTTTACATGCTTCAAGTATAATGATATGCTATGATACCTAGTGAATGGTAAATTATGAGTTCAAGTACCTAGATTCTATAATCATGATGATAAATTTAGAAAGGTACTTGATAAGTTGAGGAATTGAGATCCTAACACTTTGTGAGAAAAACTATGGCTACAGGCCATGACTCCCCAATAATAATGTCAGACATTAGATATATGATCTAAGTCTAAAGAGAGTTAGTGTTGTAATAATGGTTTTATAGTAAATAAATGCCATACATGTTCTTATATTTCTTAGAAGATAAATGACATATGGGTTTATCAAAGTATAGCTGTATTGCTTTAATAGGAAGAATGGTTTAATCTGTTAAACATTGTTTTAACTACTCCCAGACAAATATAACTTCTTTGTGTACATTTATTCTCTTAAGTTGCAATAATTATGTTTCTGGCGAAGAGTTATAACTCTCGTGGGGACAATTTTATAATTGTCTCACCCCGTGGGAAACATATTTTTAGGTGGACATGGGCGAGGAGGCAGAAATCCTTCAATAGGTGAAGGGCAGCATCAACAGTACCAGGGACAACAGTTAAGTTTCAGGTGGAGAACTGGCTATTATGCCACATATAGATGTAGTTAGAGTCCTATGTGTCGTCTCTGTACTCTCAGGTCCTCGGAGTAATAGTTAGTGCTTTTGAGTTTTTAGTCCAGTATCTCGAGATTTCTGTATCTTTCCTTATATAGTTAACATGGTAGTTTATGATTGTAATCTTGAGATACGACCTTACAGAGATGTACTGATGGATCAGTTTGTAAATAACTTATCATGTTGCTTTATGAAAAAGCTTTACCATTTAAAGATCTCTTCACAAGAAGTTTTAATTTTTAGTGATTTTTGGTAATTCACTGCTTAGTGAACGCTTCCGCATTAGTTAATCTTGTTTTCTCGAGATAGATGTTACACTTTCCTTTCCCTGCAAAAGAGTATCTACTTCTTTGTCCGCGTCCACCTAAAAATGTTGGATCCCATGGGGGTGAGACAATTGTAAATTTCCCCAGCGGGAGACATAACTCTCCGCCAAAACATTGTTTTGCAGTTTAAAGATATGAAATTAAGTAGAGAATAAGAAGTTTGAAGCATTCTCATCTTTCTAAGCATTGCAACTATTTATGATAGAGTAATATATCATCTAATCTTTTAATAAGGAATAGGAATGACATTGTGATGTCCCCAGATTTTGATTTCTCCAAACCCTATTGGGAATGAGATGTAAGAATCCAAAAACATCATCCAATTATATCAGAAAGCGATGCGGAAGCATAATACGTATACATGAACATACAACCATAACATTCTCAACATTCAACATGTACATTATTACAACATGATTTACAATTGTATATTGAAAGAGAATTTTTACAAAAGTCTAAACATGTATGCTATCTAGGATCTTAGACAATAGGTACAACCTGTACAACTTGCTCACATCCTATTCTTTTATCCCATGCTAGCTGTGAACCTAGAAAATATGAGAAACAAAATCATCAACAAAATTTGGTACGTGGAATTAAAAGCTATACTATGCTGGCATATAAAATACTCGAAATTGAAGGAAGAGAAAGGAAACATTATTTAAAGGAGGAAAATTAGGTAATCCCAAGTTATTAGCCATATTTCAATGGACATGTATTACTATGGTGGACTTAGCACAAACATAAATATTGGGCCCTATCCCTACGTACCTTGTACCATTAGGGATCTCCCTGCGTACCTTGGACCATTAGGGAGGTGCTAGTCAACATTAATCTTTCCCTCTCTAATAGGGAGATTAATGAACCATCAGTAACTACATTCCATTTTCTTTCCTTAGTCTTCTTATTGTTTAAGGCGGAAATGACAATACTTATAGATGTACATCCAACAAGATATTCAAGTACAAGCAAGCAAGTACATATATTTAACATCCAGCAAATCTAGTCATATAATTATATCAACGTACCTGTGTTCAGAGATTCATACTTATATTCTGGATCATCTACATCTCTGGTCATCACCTGATCAAGACAAGACCATATACTATCATCAGGTTCTTATCATCTTACATCTCATCTTAACCCTAATCATATCCATTTTAGGGTTTTCTTAACTCATTAGGATATTCTCATCAATACTTGAATTCTTGTCTTAGAATTATCTTAATGATGTCATTTTCCAGATTATGGTTCATTATCTGAATATTAGGTTTCATATCTTTTTTTTTGGTGCACATATTAACCCTAGTTTATATACATTATTCAATTTAGGGTTACAACCCATGTATTACGGGTCATCTTCATATAATACAAATTCTAGGCATACAACTGATCTCATATTTATATATTATATTCCAGTTACAGATATGAGGGTTTTCTGTAAATCTCATCATTTATTGAGCATGCATGTATTAATTGCATTTTATTTAGGGTTAAAAGCCCTAATTATCCATATGGAGCAAATTACATGATTTCGTACATCAACATGTCCATAACTGATATCATATGCATTAAAAACATAATTATGAATCTACTGACACGTTCTCATAATTTTAGAACATTGTTTGATATTTATTGTCCATGAAAAGACCATTTCACATCTTACATGATTACTCTGATATTAGTTCGTAGAAAGCCTGATATTATGCTTCTATTGTGTTCTACGCATTTTTATGAGAATTTTGGTATATTATATGTATTTTTCTGATCAACATGCTATTTTCTACGAATTATATAAGATCTGGACAAAATCTGGGGGTTTACCTTTTTCAGCCAATGGCGTGTTGCCACGTGGCTAACAAGGGGGCACATCCTCTCTTGGTTTGGCATTAATGAACCGACCGATACTCAATGGTTCACTAATTGGGCCGGCGGTCTGCTAACTGGACCCGATCCGCTCTCTTTCTTCCTCGCACGATGTCTGTGTGCATCTGTTCTCGGCGCCGCACGACACCCGCAACCCAGGTGTGTGCCGCCTCCTGGAAAATAGCCGCCGCTGAGGTGCCCTCCTCCACCGACTGCAAGGGAGCTCGATGATTCTATCCATGTGAGTCAGCGGTGGCAGGGATCTGTGGTGCCATCATCACTGGCCTCTTCTCCAGTGAGTAAAACGGATGCCCACCTACAGACCTCCAGGGCTTGAGTCGCCGCCATCCAAAGAAAGGAAGCAGCGAGGTCAGGGTAACAAAGGAAAGGGAGGACGACATCTCCTTCTCAATGCGTGCCACCAGCCGACACCTGCCTACGGTTGTGCTCCACAGTGCCATGAAAACCACCTTGGCACCTCGCTGTCACCACCACGGATCCTCCTCTCTGGCGTGCATTCTGCCGTCGTGTTCTGCCCCTCGTCCATGGATCGGGCATCGCCGAAGTCGTTCCTCCTTTACTGCTCTCAAGCTCCATGCCCGTGAGCTGTTGGTGATGGCTGCCTCCAAAACCAGCCGCCGACCTCCGCACGGTTGATCTGCAGCCTGCGCGACCTCCGCGTGAGGTCTACAAAGTCGCCGCTGGTGGCTCTACTCCACGCCGCCACCTTGAGGGAAGATCATGCGATCCACCCTGGCTCCACCTGATCTCTGCTTCACATCGCTAGACTAGTGCCCCCCCTGTCCGCGGGTGTGGGTCTCGTCCTTCACAGAGGCATCGCCGCCCAGCTACTGCCATGACAGACCTTGGATTCGACGAGGCTCTCATCATGTAGTTGTCTCCCTGGTTCTCCTCCTACATCCTTACCTCTTCAACCTCTTCCCTGGAAACCCTATGGAGAGGCATCAGGGGGGGATGATATACCTCAGTCCTCCACCGAACAACACAAAAGATGGGTCGTTGGAGAGATCCGATCTTGGCGGAGGTATTGGCTGGCTCCAAGTCCCGATCACACTCCCTCAACTTCAGATACATGGCATTAGGACGATTGTTTTCAAAGGAACCGACTTCTCTGTGAGAAACGGAGGTAGAAAAGAAGAGGTCAATCGCTAGATCAACCAAGTTCACTTCGAACCCAGGCCATGATTAAGATAAAACCTTAAGGCCGGGTGATAAACATTGTCACATGTCTTAACCTAAACACACACACACACAAATACCGGGTTCTCATCACTCAAAGCCTCCTATAATCAAACCTGAAATCATAATTCCAACAATTGGTCATTTAACTAAATTCCTCAATAACCTCATTAATACTTGTATAAACCTTGAATTAATGTCAATTAATTATCAACTTTTGATTAAACAAGTTCAACTTACATCATTTGACAAATTCAAACTTCAAGGTCAATCGTCAGATCATTTTTTACTAAGCATATCTCCAAATAGTATAATTGGATATCAAAACCCTAAGATCAAGGTCATCACATTCACCCTACCTTATATGGAATTTCGTCCTCGAAATTCAACTAATCTCATCCTTAAGAGGCTATTTAGGAATTCGACTTCATATACTTCATCATTGCTTAGGTTCTAAGACTACTATAATTGCAAGCAATCTAAGTTGCAGCTTAGGGTCTAGAGATTCTTGAGTGTGTCCACCCCACCTTATATATGTGGAGGCATCACTTAATGTCTTAGCCATAACATGACATGGTGATATCTTAGGGTTACATCACCTCTAAGGGTACATGTTGATTTTCAAACTTTTAATGTTCAGGAGGAATTCATTTATGCCATGGTATTCAGATCATTCAAATCTAACATCATTAACATGTTTTATAATCAACATCATATAATGATTTCAGTATTAGAGGAGATTTATCTTCATCCTTGATATTAGGATTTTTCTACATAAGAAGAGCTTACGTAACATATTTGACCATTAAGGTTTCACCGTATGGTGTGATATTTATACTCAACTTAGAAGCATACGTTGAGAAGGGTCAAAGTTACAACTATGTTTCTGATCATATATCCTATGATCCAGAAATATATATATATATATATATATATATATATATATATATATATATATCTTTATATCAAGTTCATCAGTTCAACTTTTTATGTCTTGCATGTATTTTGTGAAGGGAAAAAGAGAATATACCAAGTTTATCCCATGATCTCAACATCATATCTTTCATGTTTCATATGAAGGGGAAGAGAATATTTTAGAGTCAAACTTATCATTATTTCAATCTTGGGTACTACACGTATGATGTAGGGGGGGGGGAATATAGACTAGGTCAAGCTTATACGAGTGACTCCTCATATATAAATCATCTATTTAGTTCAAGTGAGGTTTCTATCATCATATATTTAGAAAGAGAAGAAGAAGGGAGAACATGTATTTTGAGTATCTTTTGCACAAAGCATCATACTCTCATAACTAGAGTTCATATATTACCTCACTTGCAACTAATGATGAGATTCACAAAATATGTCACTCTAGCTAGGACCTAACTCAGTCAAAGGATTGACTTTATCATATGGGTATTCTACCCATCCTTTTATTTTACCCAATTCTCACATATAGATTTGAATCATGCATAAGGACTCAACTCAATACTCGAGAGTAATCTAGTGTAGGACATTTTTTTAACACATATCTCATATATTGGAGGTTAGGTCCTATGACCTTCTCCCTGTGGGTCTTACTCTCTCTAGAGTTCACCACATATCTCATCCTACCACTAGATATCCTCCTTGTATAATAGCTTGAGGCTCATGCACACTCATCTCTATCTTAACTTAGCTTATCTTAAGTAGGAAAAGGAAATGTACTTTCATCATCACGACTTAGCATAGATCCTCTAAGAGTGGATTCGGCTCATCCACAACTCAAATCATAATAAGGAAACTTATACCATCATAGATCAAAGTTAGATAAGATTCTATATGCTTATTTCCAACTATCGTTCTATCATCTAGTCTATGTATCACATATCTTGATAAGGCTCTAGACATCTAATCTAGACTACTCTCTCTTCTAGACTGATGTCACTCCCTTTCACTTAGGTTGCATGAACACTAACTACTCTCCAGTGTGAGGGACACATTTTCATATTTACATATATATAATAAAATATTATATAGTTTTTCTCCGAGAAGACGGACGTCAGAGAAAACTATCGAGGCTCGAGCCGATTGGAAAACAAAACCAAATCAGCAAAAATTGAGTGTCCCACACACAGTAGATAGTCTAGTGTTATGCCACCTAGTGAAATGGTGAGAACGAGATGTAGACTAGTGTAGCTACCCAATACATATGAGCTCTATATGCAAAGGGTTTCAGACACTTGTCTATACCTAGTTCTCGAACATCTAGGTTCTAACCTAGAGGCTAAGTCGAACCTAATCCTTGTTCAACAACTCACTAAGTTTCTAGTATTTAAAGTGAAAGGTGAAATTTAATTTTTATGTTTCATGATGAGTAATTGTCAGGTGTAGCTAATGTTCATGCTCTGATACCAACTGTGACGTCCCCAGATTTTGATTTCTCCAAACCCTATTGGGAATGAGATGTCAGAATCTGAAAACATCATCCAATTATATCAGAAAGTGATGCGGAAGCATAATACACATACATGAACATACAACCATAACATTCTCAACATTCAACATGTACATTATTACAACATGATTTACAATTGTATATTGAAAGAGAATTTTTACAAAAGTCTAAACATGTATGCTATCTAGGATCTTAGACAATAGGTACAACCTACACAACTTGCTCACATCCTATTCTTTTATCCCATGCTAGCTGTGAACCTAGGAAATATGAGAAACAAAATCATCAACAAAAGTTGGTACGTGGAATTAAAAGCTATACTATGCTGGCATGTAAAATACTCGAAATTGAAGGAAGAGAAAGGAAACATTATTTAAAGGCGGAAAATCAGGTAATCCCAAGTTATTAGCCATATTTTAATGGACATGTATTACTATGGTGGACTTAGCACAAACATAAATATTGGGCCCTATCCCTGCGTACCTTGTACCATTAGGGATCTCCCTGCGTACCTTGTACCATTAGGGAGGTGCTAGTCAACATTAATCTTTCCCTCTCTAATAGGGAGATTAATGAACCATCAGTAACTACATTCCATTTTCTTTCCTTAGTGTTCTTATTGTTTAAGGCGGAAATGACAATACTTATAGATGTACATCCAACAAGATATTCAAGTACAAGCAAGCAAGTACATATATTTAACATCCAGCAAATCTAGTCATATAATTATATCCACGTACCTATGTTCAAAGATTCATACTTATATTCTTGATCATCTACATCTCTGTTCATTACCTGATCAAGACAAGACCATATACTATCATCAGGTTCTTATCATCTTACATCTCATCTTAACCCTAATCATATCCATTTTAGGGTTTTCTTAACTCATTAGGATATTCTCATCAATACTTGAATTCTTGTCTTAGAATTATCTTAATGATGTCATTTTCCAGATTATGGTTCATTATCTGAATATTAGGTTTCATATCTTTTTTTTGGTGCACATATTAACCCTAGTTTATATACATTATTCAATTTAGGGTTACAACCCATGTATTACAGGTCATCTTCATATAATACAAATTCTAGGCATACAACTGATCTCAGATTTATATATTATATTCCAGTTATAGATATGAGGGTTTTCTGTAAATCTCATCATTTATTGAGCATGCATGTATTAATTGCATTTTATTTAGGGTTAAAAGCCCTAATTATCCATATGGAGCAAATTACATGATTTCGTACATCAACATGTCCATAACTAATATCATATGCATTAAAAACATAATTATGAATCTACTGACATGTTCTCATAATTTTAGAACATTGTTTGATATTTATTGTCCATGAAAAGACCATTTCACATCATACATGATTACTCTGATATTAGTTCATCGAAAGCCTGATATTATGCTTCTATTGTGTTGTACGCATTTTTCTGAGAATTTTGGTATATTATATGTATTTTTCTGATCAACATGCTATTTTCTACGAATTATATAAGATCTGGACAAAATCTGGGGGTTTACCTTTTTCAGCCAATGGCGTGTTGCCACGTGGCTAACAAGGGGGCGCATCCTCTCTTGGTCTGGCATTAATGAACCGACCGATACTCAATGGTTCACTAATTGGGCCGGCGGTCTGCTAACTGGACCCGGTCCGCTCTCTTTCTTCCTTGCACGATGTCTGTGTGCATCTGTTCTCGGCGCCGCACAACACCCGCAACCCAGGTGTGTGCCGCCTCCTGGAAAATGGCCGCCGCTGAGGCACCCTCCTGCACCGACTGCAAGGGAGATCGAAGATTCTATCCATGTGAGTCAGCGGTGGCAGGGATCTGTGGTGCCGTCATCGCTGGCCTCTTCTCCAGCGAGTAAAACGGCTGCCCACCTATAGACCTCCAGGGCTTGAGTCGCCGCCGTCCAAAGCAAGGAAGCAGTGAGGTCAGGGTAACAAAGGAAAGGGAGGACGACATCTCCTTCTCAACGCATGCCACCATCCAACACCTGCCTACGGTTGTGCTCCACAGCGCCATGAAAACCACCTTGGCACCTCGCTGTCACCACCACGAATCCTCCTCTCCGGCGTGCATTCGGCCGTCGTGTTCTGCCCCTCATCCATGGATCGGGAATCGCCGAAGTCGTTCCTCCTTTACTGCTCTCAAGCTCCATGCCCGTGAGCTGTTGGTGATGGCTGCCTCCAAAACCAGCCGCCGACCTCCGCACGGTTGATCTGCAGCCTGCACGACCTCCGCGTGAGGTCTACGAAGTCACCGCCGGTGGCTCTGCTCCACACCGCCACCTTGAGGGAAGATCATGCGATCCGCCCTGGCTCCACCTGATCTCTGCTTCACATCGCTGGACTAGTACCCCCCCTGTCTGCGGGTGTGGGTCTCGTCCTTCACAGAGGCATCGCCGCCCAGCTGCTGCCATGGAAGACCTTGGATTCGACGGGGCTCTCATCATGTAGTTGTCTCCCTGGTTCTTTTCCTACATCCTTACCTCTTCGACCTCTTCTCTGGAAACCCTATGGAGAGGCATCAGGGGGGGACGATATACCTCAGTCCTCCACCGAACAACACAAAAGATGGGTCGTTGGAGAGATCTGATCTTGGCGGAGGTATTGGCTGGCTCCAAGTCCCGATCACACTCCCTCAACTTCAGATACATGGCATTAGGATGATTGTTTTCAAAAGAACCGACTTCTCTGTGAGAAACAGAGGTAGAAAAGAAGAGGTCAATCGCTAGATCAACCAAGTTCGCTTCGAACCCAGGCCATGATTAAGATAAAACCTTAAGGCCGGGTGATAAACATTGTCACATGTCTTAACCAAAACACACACACACAAATACCGGGTTCTGATCACTCAAACCCTCCTATAATCAAACCTAAAATCATAATTCCAACAATTGGTCATTTAACTAAATTCCTCAATAACCTCATTAATACTTGTATAAACCTTGAATTAATGTCAATTAATTATCAACTTTTGATTAAACAAGTTCAACTTACATCATTTGACAAATTCAAACTTCAAGGTCCATCGTCAGATCATTTTGTACTAAGCATATCTCCAAATAGTATAATTGGATATCAAAACCCTAAGATCAAGGTCATCACAAACATGTATATCATTTATCCAACATATTATACCATCATATCAAACTTTTCTTGTGACACTCATCATCTTGTTATGTCACCCATGAAACACTCTTGTTTCATTCTGTTAGCCTTAGCCAACCTGTCAAACAAATAAGGAGATATATCTACCATGTACTCATATATCATCAATACAGGCATTGGATTAATACCAATCCTAAATCATCATTACAGGCATTGGGTTATTACCAAACCTGTGTTACTATTACAAGCATTGGTCTATTACCAATCTTGTGTCATCATTACAGGAATTGGGCCTCTGCCAGGTATTGGACTCCTCCAAACCTAATTACACTGCCAGGCATTGGACACTACTAATCTTGATTTCACAGCCAGGCATTGGACTTTAACCAATCCTGATTACAGGCTTTACACCTCTGCCAGGTATTGGACTTCTCCAAACCTAATTACACCGCCAAGTATTGGACACTACCAATCCTGATTTCACAGCCAGGCATTGGACTTTAACCAACCCTGATTACAGGCTTCATGCCTCTTCCAGGTATTGGACTCTAACCAATCCTGATTACACCGCCAAGCAGTGGACTTTAACCACTCCTGATTTCACAGCCAGACATTGGACTTTAACCAACCCTGATTACAGGTATTACACCTCTGCCAGGTATTGGACTTCTCCAAATCTGATTACATGGATCATGGAATATAAATTCCTTCGACCCATCATTAATCATCATGGTGCCTCTTACTAGGCTACAATTGATCTCATTGCTCATAAGGCCCTAAGTATTTTATCACCTTTTTATCTTTGTTTCATGCCCTAACATTTTCCCCTCTCTTTTTATCTTTGTTTCATGCCCTAGAACCCTCATTTTGCAAGCTTCCTCTTCTTCTAGCCATGCCTCCCTCATTGATGATTGGGTTTAGAGCTTCAACATTTTCTCCTCCTTGACAAAAACCAAACCCATATCTTGTCTTGCGCGACACTATGGAGCTAGGTAGACACTTTGTAGCTTGTCTCATGTCCTTGACACCCTCTTTTTAGCCATCTATGACACCTAGCAATTGCGAATGGGGTGTTGCCGCATGAAGGGGGTTGGGGCAAGACAACACCTTGCTACTATTTGATGTGTCACCAATGGGTTAGATCTTTGGGCAACCCACTCATGGGCTCCCTTTCATTCTCAATGTCTCCTGGTTGGGTCTATTGGTGACTCCTAGGGGAACGCCATGTGGAGGCTAGGCAAGGTTCAAAGTCTAATAAAGGGAAACATACAACAATGGTGGGAACTTAGCGACCCAACATTTGCCATCAGGCGAGGCAAGGGCTAAGGGGGCTGGGCAAATCATGATATGCCATGTGTCCTTAGAAGTCACTTGCGTACGTGAGGAGGGCAGACTTAGCCACTTGAACTACTACTTGTGGTGTGGATTCACCAAGAAATATACCATGGTAAAGCCTAATACTACTTCACTGTAGTTTTAGTGTAAATGATATAAAATTGATGCATTTTACCAATCATGGGCAAATGTATAAAAATTATACACCAAATCGATCAACTCGACAAGATCTACACAATGGGTCTGGCCGCAGATCATAATTCCATTTCTTATTCCTTGATTTCCTAAAAGACTCTATCTTTAGTCTTTGAATGAATTTAATGCATTATAATGATACAACATGAACCTTTAGTGATCATCAATCCTCTGAATCATGAAATCAATAGATTTTGTGCATATTTAGGCTACATGAGGGTCATAATGACCCCTTTTGCAAGTGAACGACTCTAATTGCATAATGTGACTTGTATTTTGACTTTAATGATGTACCTTTCCCTATTTTGTGAATCATTCTCCTAAATGATATGTAATGTTGTACCAACCTCAAATTTAGTGTCATGTATCTCTTAATGACACAATATCACCCTTAGATCCTATTTTTGCTAGGATTCTCTATATGGCTTTATTTTCATGAATGTTACCCTCTATGATCATACATGGTTATACTTAATTCAAATGGTGTGTTTGGCCTTTTTGATGCACTTAACTCTCTTAGATCTTTAAATAAGTAACTCCATGATGTTTAGAGACCCTAATGCCCAAGTTCAAACTATGTTTTGATACGATGGTGTTGTGACCCTAAGTTCTCTTGTGATGATTTAGTGTGACACTCATGGCTTTCTTATCTCTCTTATGCCCTAATATTGATGTAGGTCCTAATCTCTTATGCCCCCTTCTAAATTAGGAAGTATCCTTCCTCATGATCAACTTGAAGTGGATGTATGGCAAAATTCATATATTGAGCCCTTATAATGATAAAAAATGTGGATAATAACATGTATGTTTGGATGTGGACACCAATGTTGGATTATGATGCATAGACTATTGCAGAATAGGGACGACAAAGAAGGCAATGCAAATTAATTTTTTGTCCCTATTCGTTGCCAAAAGATCGCATCGACAATGATGTATTTAGGAAAGAAGGTAGCAAGAGGTATACCTAATCCTGGAGCAAGTCTAGCAACTACTCTTGCTTGGTGATGTGCACTCTTAATAAGACACACATCGACAATTAGAAACAATGACCTCCTAGTGCAAAACCATGGACAACAGTGGTTGTTGTCCTCCTAGCATGGTAGAAATGTCCTACAAGCCTCTACATAGTCCATACAGACCATCATGAACTCAACATCGTGCTTCTCAAAGACAACCAAAAGGATTTGTCCCTTTAAATGTCAACATTCTAGTGTTGACTTAGTCTCCCTTGTTGTCTCTCCCTCACTGTCTCTCCCTTTTACGAGTAAGAATTTCTTGGGATCTCTAGTTACCACTACTATGAGAGGACAACAATTATCAGAGCTTATTGTTGTTTTTTCAGTAAGTTTTCACTACCCCTCTATTTATAGAAATTCCCTAGTCAAGGTTTCCAAATCAACTGGGAGTCAAAGAGATGGATTTTCATGAATTTCTAGCTGCTGCAAATCAGGCACCAGTCCGTTCACTTCTGAATTGGTCAATTTACATGTGAATTTTTCGATTCAACACTTGAACTGGTTGGTTCACTATATTACCTATTCACAAACACATTGGCTTTCAATGTGATGATTAATGCACAACATGACATCATCATCAATCCTTGATTCAATCTTACTAATTGCTCAACCGGTCAATTCAGAATCTGAACGTGTCAACTCACAATCTAAACCATTCGGCTCATATTTTGAACCATTCATTTCTCTTCTAAACTGGTTGATTCACATTTTGAACTGGTCGATTTAGATTCCAATTTAGCCAATGTACAACCAATGTTGTTTAAATTGAATATGCAAACACTTTAGTAATCAAGTTGAACCTCATTCATGAGTAAACTGCTATTCTGGGTGCATCCTATGTGTGTGACCCTATAGGTCCCAAGTTACATTGGCAGTGAATGTCCATAACAAATTTAGGACTTCACAAGCAATGATCTATATCTAGCATAATTTCTACCCAAGCAACTGGAAGGTTGGAGAATAACTTCAACACACAATCCCTGATTAGTGTTATAGTTATTCTATAGTTCCTTTATCTCTGATATCTAGTTTGAAGTCAAGGAATGCAATCACCATCATCTAAACATTCAATCCATGCTCCTTGAACTAGAGCAAACTGTATGAGATGCATGTGAGCTCACATATCACATATTGAATCACATGAGTATGACCATACATCTTTAAATCTTGCTTATCAAGTGGCAAGGATATCAATCTCTTATAGGAGGAACAAATTTCATCTACACACTCACACTCAATCCCCATGTGTCACAATGTACCCAGACATCGCCTTTATGGAAATTCTTATTCAAGGCCACATTATATGATGGAAAAATACATCGAACGATGTGATGAGTATAGTGACTTCATGTCTTAGAACTACAATCAACACTATCACTATGAGAGCTCTTTTTTACTACCATTCCATGGTCTCCATGTATCCCTATCATGGTGGGTCTATCTGGTACACTATTATCTAACTTGTACCTTTGTGTTTGACTTGATATCCCATATCATGACAAATCAGACTCTGTCATCATTCAACACACATTCTTGTCTTATGCATTATTGTATATTTTTCTTCCACAATAATATTTGACTAGGGACATAACCAGAAAGTATGTACTCTTAACATACACATGATCTCATGATTTAGGTCCTCAACCTGAAGGCATATGTCATCAAGAAAGATCATTCTTTAGACATATACCATGCTTGTGTCATCATCACATGAGTGAAACAAACACAATATATGGAAATTACCTTCATAATTACCAAATTAGGTATCTAATGCCCCATTACAATCATTGAATGATTGGATCTTTGAGGATACATACCAACAGAATCCCATTTGAACTTAGATACAATCACCTACCAATCTTATTTCAAGTGATGTTAACATGTCCATCATGTTTCTTCTATGCAAGTGCTTATATAGTGAGTTAGCAACAATTCCTTCTATTATGTTTATGCAGGTTTTCACATCTCCTCATTGTACGACTTCTCACATAAGATGGAATCACTGTAGTATGCTATTTGAGGTTTCTTGCCTATCCAATACATCCATTGTAGTGATAGTATCTATACTATGTCATCAATAGTTGGAACCTCCCATAGGTTCATCTACATGAACTTCTTGATCCATACAATAACCTCTGTTGTTTTCAAAACCATAAGGTAATTGGCTTCTTTTGTAGAATTAAACAATGTCTCTTGCTTGAACTTTTCAATCTTAGATTTCTTATTTTAAGATCAAACACATGTTCATATTGTGATCATTAATTTTCTTTCTCATTTTGGAAGTTTTCATCGGTGTAACCCTTTACACCTAACTCCTCCTCATTATGATAACCAAGGAACTAATCCTTTTAGTTCTTCGGAAGTACTTAAGGATGTTTTTAATGGAAGTTTAGTGATGCTCAAGTGCATTGTGACACATGGAATCCATCTTGGATATAATGGCTTCCAACCATTTCTCATACTCTGGTCCCTCATTTGCTTCAAGGTAGATTGTTGGATCATCATCTATGACTAACTTACCGCCTTTATGAGTTATAAGATATTATAATATTTTAAGCTCAAGGTGTGTCCTACTATATTTGTGAGGTTTTTTGTTACATAAGGAACTTGATATACTACAACAATGTGAAAAATCTAATTTTCTAAAAAACTTGAAGATGATGAAGAAACTAAGATAAATCCAGAGTTTGAGATAAAAAGGACTTTCCATGTGATGTGGGTAATTGATTAAAGGAAATAATTAAATAGAAAGTTTTGTATGTGAGATTTATCCCAACAAATCCCAAATCAATAATATAGGTTGGAAGATTCTACTTGTTCCCATTATACCTCTTTAAGTTCAATTTTTTCTTGTTGGTCTCAAACTTTTCTAGTTCTACTTCTCTCCCACTAATTCCTTTGGAATTAAACTCCCTTTAGGAATAGAACTATCCTAGAAACAAACCCTTTTGTTTCTGAACTGGAATATAAAAATGGTATTCAACAAAATAGCAATTATGTGATTTGTGAACAAAATTTTTTATGAAACTATTTTCTGATATTAGCTTCCAATCCTAATCCTTATCAAATACATGTCAAGACAGTTACCATTCTATATCTCATATGATGTCTTTTGAACCATCTTAGATGCTACATTGTTTAGTGTAAAGCGTGTGCCAAAAGGAAAGTGGAAGATCAACTAGATTTATCGATGATCACACCATGACTAATAGGGTGTGAATTCCTCTTGTTGATACATCATTATGTTTCTGGTGGAGTTCATTATGATACATCATTATGTTTCAGGTGGAGTTCACTGTGATGCATTATCATGGTCTCCCAGAAGGTGCTCCAAATGTTGGTTTAAATAATTTATACATTGATGATATTGAAGTTTTTTGATACTTATACCAAACTTCTTATGTACTTCATTCATGATTTTCTTGAAACTTCAAGAGATTCAGACTTTGTATTTTATTAAATAGAAATTACCATATCTACTGAGATCATCAATAAATATAATGAGGTATTGGTAACCACCTTTAGAATTTTCTCTAAAAGGTCCATATACATCAATATATACGAGTCCTAATAGAATACTCTCTCTCCCACTATTTCTATTAAAAATAGATTTTGTCATATTGCTCAAAAAATAAACTCGCATGCCTCTATTGGTTTAAAACCAAAAGGGTCTAGACAACCATCATTATGGACATTAGAAATGCATTTTTTATTTATGTGCTCTATATGACAATGCTATAGGTATTCCTTATTTACGTCATTAGGTCATCCAACATATTTATCTTTTAGAGCTATCAAGTATAGACTATGATACATAGGGCATTTCCATATAATATGTCATCTTTTAAAACAAAACATGAATTATTCATAATACTCATGTCCATACAAGATACATGATGTTTTTTATTATTGGCAGGTACATAATAGCAATTCACAAATTCTGTTACATGCCCATTAGGCTGAATGACATATTTCAACCATAGTGGCAACAAGTCTTGCTTCACATAGTTCTAGCTTAATTCTTCTTGGGTCCTGAAGTGGAGATTACTATCTCCTTCTTCCCTAGTTCCTCTATATAAAGAGGGTAGTTCCTTTTTTAGTGTCCAGGCTGGTAACTGTGGTGGCACTTCCCTTTCTTATTTACCCCTACCTTAGCTTTCAGTGTAGAAGACGTTGGTCTTTGGATACCTTTAGAACTCCTATTAGCTTTATAATTTCCCTTGGAATTCCCTCGACCTATCATCATCACAATTTGGGTTTATCATTCTTCATCTGCAGTTCAAATGTCCTCAACATTCCAAGTATTTTTTATTGATGACTTGTCAAAATTCTTCATGTTGTCATCCATGACAAACTAGTTGTATGATTCCAAAAGTGTCTACAGATCACAACTTTGTCTAACTCTTGTTCCATGGGAAATCTCAGTCTAGCAAGGTTCTCCACATACCCAATCAACTTGAGTACATGAGGACCTACTAGATCTCCTTCAGCCACATTGCACTTGAACAATGCCTTTGAGACATAGTCTCTTATCTTGTCTGATCTTAGTACATGTTCTTAAGATGTGTTACCATCTCAATACATCCATGTTCTCATGCCATATATGCAACTAATAGTTTATTGAGCATAACATCATGCGCTTGACATCCACTACATCTTCAGAGTGGTTCTTGTAAGCATCCATGTCAGCCTTAGGCACAGTGGCAGCAATTCATATTTTTTGGTCTCTCCAAGTCATAGAGCTTGACTAAGAACAATTCTCAATGTCGTGGATCACTCATGGAGGTTATTACCGTTCAACTTTTCCTTGTTAAGGATCGATCATAGAGAAATCATGTTTGTGTTTGCCATTAGATTCTACAAAAGAAAATTTACAACTTTTTTAAAAAACTTTTGATTTGATTTGATAAGTTTGATGATATTAATAAGGCTTTTAATTAATTATACCTCTCACTATTTTGTTCAATTTGATAGACCTCATTACCAATATGAAATATTGCATCAAACAATCTTCTAGTGATCCAAGATCCAAGATAATTAAGTTATTACCCTGCCAACGCCTACACCCATAACCAATTATTTGAGGTAGGGAACATTTACCAATTGCATCTCATGCAACTCTTGGATAGATGGTGTCCAGAACTCTTATCACAATATATCAATATGCTTCAAGGCACTTAATCTCATTAAGGCTACCTAGTTGAGCTTGACCCAAAAGCCAACATGATATAATATGCGCCTTGCTTTGGTAAAACAACATATCTACCATCACACTTTCACGAGATAGATGGCACACCATTCTTTGGTGTAACCTACAATTGGTCGATGAAGCTATTCACGTGTGTTGCTTATGTAAAGCATCTTAGATGTAATATTCATACATGGATTTCATATATAAATAAATATACATATCCAATCACCACATACTTGTAATATTTATCATTTACATACTATATTTACAAACAAAACATGCAATCATAAAACATACAAGCGATGGTTATGGTCAATCTAATGCAATCCTTTGAAACCACAAAGAATTTCTACCACCTAAGGTCATACATCTCATGTAGAAACTTGTACTATGCAACTGGGAAAGGCTAGTCAATTGTCTGGACCCTCCAGTTGATCAGTTAGACTCTTGTTTAGTTGATTTCCTTCCATCAGTCTATTGACTGGTCCTGTCTTATGCAGTTGATTGGACTCCTTCAGTTGATTGGTTGGGCCTCCAGTCAATTGATTAGCTCCTCCTGTCAGCTGACCTCCTTGGTCGTATGGTCGATCGACTTAACTCCTCACCCGTTTGTCTTGCATGGTGTGGAACATCTTCTCTTTCCAAAAATAGAAATTAAAACTATATTGTTCCATATTACATTGTAAAAGAGAAAACTCGAGTTCAATTTAAGGGGAGTAATGATAGGAGAGCATAGATTTACATCTGGAAAGAAGTAGGGAGGCACAATATGCAAATTGAGTAACAACAGAAAGAAACCAAATAACCAAGCATATCCATAGGGGTTTTCGCCATAACCACACATACATCAATCATCAAAATAGTCTTAGGGAGGCACATATTGATTGCATATATATATGTATGTATATATATATATATATATATATATATATATAGAGAGAGAGAGAGAGAGAGAGAGAGAGATTGTATGTGGTATTTATTCAGACATGCACATTAACCATTTTAGTATTCACATTATATGCAATAAAATAAATTTGATCACATCGATTTAGATCCCTAACAAATCATAAATTGACCTGGCTATGATACCACTATTGGGGAATAGGGACAATAGAGGAGGCATCAGAAAAAAAAACTTTGTCCCTATTCTGTGCCAAAAGATCATGTCAACAATGATGTATCTAGGAAAGAAGGTATCAAGAGGTACTCAGTCCTAGAGCAAGTCCAACGAATACTCTTGCTTGGTGATGTTCACTCTTCACAAGACGCACACTGACAAATGGCACAACGGCCTCCTGGTGCAACACCACAGGTAGTGGTGGTAGTTGTTCTCCTAGCGTGGTGACAATGACCTCCATGCCTCTACGTACTACATACTGACCACCAAGAACTCTATGTTACGCTTCCCAAAGACAATAGAAAGGAGTTGTTCCTTTGAACATCAACGTGTTAGTGTTGACTTGCTCTCCCTTTTATGGGTAAGACTTACTCAGGCTCTCTTGTTCCCACAACTATGAGAGAACAACAATTGTCAAAGGTTATTATTATTTTTCCTAATAGCCTTGACTGCCCCTCTATTTGTAGGAGGGCCAAGGTCAAGGTTTTTAGATCAATGGAGAGTTGAAGAGATGGATTTCCACAAATATTTGGCTATTGTGAATGGTTTTCTTACTTCTGAACTGGCCGATTCACATGTGAATCAGTTAATTCAACACTTGCATCATTCGGTTCACTATATTTCCTATTGACAAACATATTATCTTTCATTGTGAAAATTAATGCACAAGATGACGTCAACACCAATCCTTGATCCAGTCTTATTGATCGCTCAACTGTTTGATTCACAATATGAACCGATCGACTCACATTTTGAATCGGTTGCTTCATTTTAGAACTGGTCAATTCACATTTTGAACCATGTGAATCAGTTGACTCAACACTTGCATCGGTCGGTTCACTAGATTTCCTATTCGTAAACATATTGGCTTTCAATGTGGCAATTAATGCACAAGATGATGTCTACATCAATCCTTGATCCAGTCTTATGGATCACTCAACCGTTCAATTCACAATCTAAAATGGTTGACTTACATTTTGAACCAGTCGCTTCACTTCTGAACTGGTCAATTCACATTCTGAACCGGTCAATTCACTTCAGAACTGGTCGATTCATATTCCAATTCAACCAATGTACAACCAATTTTGTTTAAATTGAATACCCAAATTCTTTAGTAATTAAGGTAAACCTCATTCATGAGTAAAATCCTATTCTGGGTGCATCCTATGCATGTGACCCTATAGGTCCCATGTTACGTCGGTAGTGAATGTCCATAACCAATGTATGACATCACAATCAATGAGCGTTATCTAGAAACACATCATTGCTACCCAAGTAATTGAAAAGTTAGAAAACAACTTCAACCTACAATCTTTGATCAATGCTACAACGATTGTATAGCTCCTTTGTCTCTGATATCCAATTTGAACTTGAGGAATGGAATCATCTTGTCAGCATTCAATCCATGTTCCTTGAACTAGAGCAGACTACATGAGATGCATGGAAGCTCACATATCACATATTCAATCTCATTAGTATGACCATACATTTCTCACTCTCACTTATCAAGTGGCCAGGATATCAATCTCTTGCAGAAGGTACAAGTCCCATGTCCATCACTTGCACTCAATCCCCATGTGTCACAATGCACCCGATCATCACCTTTATGATAACCCTTATTCAAAGTCAAGTTGATGATGTCAAAATACATTGAACAACATGTGATGAGTATAGTGACTTTAGTTCTAAGAACCACAATCACCACTATCACTGTGAGAGCTGATTTTGACTACCATTTCATGGTCTCCATGTATCACTCTCAAGGTGGGTCTATCTGGTACACTATTCTCTAACATGTACCTATGTTTTTGACTTGATATCCCATACCATGACTAATGATACTCTATCATAAGTTAAGACACATTCTAGTGTTATGCATTATTATTGTCCATTTTTCTTGCACAAAAATATCTGACTAGGGACACAACAAGAATGTATGTTCTCTTATCATACATATGATTTCATTGTTTTGGTCCTCAACTTGAAGACATATGTCATAAAGAAACACAATTCTTTATACATCTACCATGTTTGCACCATCATCTAATGATTGAGACAAACACAATAGTCAAAATTAGCTTCATAGTTATAAAATCAGGTATCTAATGCCCCATTACAATCATCATATGATTGGATCTCCAAGCATACATACCAGCATAGACTTGGGGACATCCACCTAGCCTCAATTTGGTGATTTCTATGTCATTATGTTTCTAATCCAAATCACCTTTCATGTATGAACCTCTTGACTGGAAGAATCACGACCTTGTTGCCCTATTATGAGTCATTTGATCCTAAAATGTTAGCTAAGTGACATGAATTTTGAAATAATCATATAAAATGAACAGATCATTGAAATGACTTGAAACTTGAAGCACACCTTCGTTATGTTAGTACAAGATCATCAAATATGCAATTAACCAACTCCAAACCTAACTCACATAAGCCCTATAATAGAGGTATCTAGTGTTAATGATGAGAATCTAATATATGCATGTAATCTTATTCTTAACTAGGTGGTAGCTTGTGATCTAGATGGTCAAGGATAATTTAAGAATCTTTGAATCAGTTATATGCTTTAATTATATGATAATGGATTTATTACTGGCAACATGATATGTATGCATGCTTATTTACTTTCTCCATGTAGTGTTATAGTATTGTACTTCATGTGGTGTCTCGTTGATTTTATAACTTGAACACATAATACAGAAATCCATTATACAAACCTTGTGCACTTGCCTATACTTTTAGGGTAAGGACACAAGGCAAGGCATCCTACTTGAGTTTTCAAGATAGGTAGGTCCATGTTGATAAATGGGGTTAGCTAATAGCATTTAGCCCAAAGCACCCTCATAGGGTCAAATTCCTTATGATATATGATATTTTTGATATAATTGGAGTAGAATGACATAAAAGATGGGTTCTCAATTTACTATGTACTTATTGTTTAGTCTTATCTGTTACTTTTGCTAATATTTTCAAATTTGTGAGGACCTTATTTATATGTATGTATCTTCCATGTGCTCAACAACTTCTATGTTGACCTACTTGTATCTCATATGTTCTAGGTTCAATGATAGCTTGGGAGAGTTGTCTTGTGAATAAGTGTTTAGATTGTACTTTTCGTAAGATCCTAGATAGTGTACATGAGAAGACTTGTATAATTTGAATGTCAATGTATAATTGAAATATGATATAATTCATGTTGTATTTTAATACTTGTTGAATGTTGAGTTGATTTTTATGGTTTCATATTGTTAGTTGTCCATGTATGCTAAGATTTTATGCTTTCACATTCATGCTTTGATGTTTCCATCCTAGGGATGAATGCTTAGATCTTTCATCCATTGAATTTCTAGTCATATCGAAGTTGCATTTGAGTAATAAATATATCCATGACATCTGGTATCATATCCTAAACATTAACTGCACCAAACATTTCTCAAATAATATACAAACTAAACTCTGCTTTACATCTCAACCCAGTTGTCCTTTATGAACTATGTTGACTTTACCTCTAGGTCAAAACCTAGATATCCTATAAATAGGTGTAGATTTGTGTAACCCCTGAAGCCTTTGTTTTCTCATCCTTTTGTCTGGTAGTATGGGTTGTAGGTTCAAGAGGGTAAGAAATGGGGAATTTTATAGTTACCACCCAGGACATATGTTTGTGGTATGTGCTTTGGGTAGCTACATCATGTTATTTCTAATTTTCTAGGTGCCATGGTACTTGACTATCTAATGAGTATGGTAACTCACTTTTGTTTTTGTTTTTAATCAAATGGAGTGTGGTGGTTCCCATCACATGTTTCAACGTTGGAGAAAACCTATTTCAAATATTAGTATATACATACATATGGAAAATGATACCATACATAGAAAGGCAGTGAGTGTCCTTGTATGCTAAGAGAAATAGATGTAACATTAGTCTAGATGAGAGTGTATGGATGATAGTTGTAGTCTCTAGAGTTGTCTAAATCCATGATAAATGATAAGGCTAGTAGGTACCCTAGATGATCTAAGCTTGATGTTGATGTTGATGATGATGTTATGAATTTGTATTAAGATGATGTAAGCTTGTTTTTGGAATATTCAAGTATGTTTGATGATATGAGATGAGTTTGATGATGCAAACCTAGCTAAGTCTAGCACCATGTATGGCAAATATGACTTGGCTATGTGTTTCTACACCGAGCTAGAGGATTGGCATGCTTTCTTGAGCCTAGTTTTGCATACGTTTAGATATGGTTAGTGAGTTATGGTTTGGGACCTACACGGGACTCAGTCTCTTTACAAAGAAAGACGTGTAGTATTGGACATATGAAAGGGTGAACTCTTGATATGGGTCAACCCGACATAGGAGAAGGTTAGAGTACCTAACCTCCAAAGTATATGTCAAATGTTGAAAAATTATGAGTGATGAAACACATGAAGATGATTACTTAGAAATACTACTTCTAAATATATGAGTTGAGTCACCTAGAGTGATGTTCCCTTAATAATGTTGAACCCTGGATATCCTACAAAAAGATCTAACCCTAAATATGGAGGCATTTGAATATGTGTATGTTTTCCATCCAGGTGAGTGGAATGTCCCAAAACCTCAAGTTGAATTATATGATATGTGGCTTTGATGATGAGCCTCATACTCGGGTTTGTTGTTTTAGGGTAAGGAATCTAGTTTTTTGTGTTATTTCTGAAAGTTGGGTGAAAGTTCAGTATGGGTGGATGTTTGTGGTTATTATGTTTTGCCTTGGCATTGGTGGGTAATAGCTTGAGTAGATAAGGCTTCAGAAGATCTATTTAGGTACATGTGAGATAATTATAAAAACTCGATGTTAATAATAATGTTGTTCCTCAATATAGTGCATGATATGTGAAAATAATCTCACTTGAGTTAATACTTGATATGTACATATGTTAAGTCACTCTCAGAAGCTCTATGTAATATTAAATCATACCATGCAATGAAAGAAAATAATTTTCACAATTTCGTCTTGTAAATGATGATTCCTTTGTATCCTAGCTGGAATACATATAATCTATAATTGTGTTAATTTCAGACACAAAATGAAAATTAATCAACATAATTGGGGGTAGTTGGTAGAATCTTGGGGGAAAACTAATCCATGCATGTAATGTTAACTTAATGAAGAAATATATAGTCGATGATAATATTAAATGAAAGTCATGATACAAATATGTTCTTTGAACATTTGATAGAAAATATTTTGATAACATATCTTGGGCTTACATGAACAAAACCCTAATTGTATAGAGATAAAGGTTATGGAACCAAAATATAGAGATGATGTCATAATATGATGCGGCACTTAGTAACATTTATATAATTGCGATGGGTACATCCTTGATGATGAAAACCTAAGAATGAATCCCATGGTGGAGGATACCTTATCACCTAGGATTGATAACATAAACATGAGGTATATCAATGTTGACCCTTGCCTACGATCTTGGACATATCTCAAGGTTGAAATTTCTTTTAAGTGGGGAAGGATGTGACAATCTAACTTTCTTTGGCTTCTATTATAATTTATTTTTTTGTGGGCCATATTACTCAATTGAAATCAATTTCATGATTAAATTGTTGTGACACTCCATTTCGGTCACATCAACAATTAAATTTACAATATGTGACATTAATTTGAGTATTGAACTAAATGTCATGATTTAACAATTCATCATACTAAAACTAAAATTAAACCTCATACATAAGATATTAATGTTCTTTAATTTGTTTTTTGAGGTAGAGGATTATATGATTAATCCAAGAACACAAAAATCACCTCAATGGGACTTATAAATATCCAATTATACCCTTTTGAATATACCTTTTATTCTTTTGATTTAGTTGTGCTCTATCTTTTTCTGCTCTTCGACATGCCCCATTGGGGCCCATGAGAGGGTGCATGGACCAAGCTCCACTACTCGCATCCCCTATCCCTAGAAAACCACTTATCTCATCTGTTGGATTATGTATCATGGATCCAAGGCCCACACACTCATCATCACCTCTATACACCTCTATACCTGGGGTTAGAAGCTTTTCTAAAGTAGCTTCACTACCACTCTGCTAATCACCCTCTCTCTCATGTCTTTGGTTAGATTCAAGGCTCCAATTTCCCTATTTCTTCACCCTCACCTTTTTCCCTCTCATTTTACTTTATTTTACAGCCTAGATACCTCCTTTTGCAAGCTTCCCCTTCTTCCATCCATCGCCCCCTCCATAGATAATGGGTTTAGGGCTTTGTCTTTTTCTTCTATGTGACAACAACCAAACCCTAATTTGGGCATGTGAAAACACAAAGGAGCTGGAGTCCATTTTTGAAATCATATTATGGGCTCTATGCCTTCTTTCTAGACATCTCTGACATCGTAGTTTCCGCAAATGGTATGCTTCTATGCAAAGAGGGTTGGGGCAAGACGACACCTCACAATCATTTGAAACCTTGCCAATGGCTTGGATCTTCACATTGTCAACTCATGAGCCCCCTTCTTGATCTCCCACACTCGATTAGGCCAAACATGACTTCTAGGGGTGATACATGTGGAGGCTAGGATGGGGTCAATGCCTGATCAAGAACAACCACAACAATGGTGGCCGCTTGACAACTTGACATTTGTGGTTGGGCTAGGCGGGGGAGAGCTTGGGTGATGCAGGGACTAAGGATGCAACTGAATCACCCCACACCATGTAACCCCCAAAATCCACACACACATGTGTGAGGACGACCCTGGCCACTCGATATGCTGCCAACAATGTAAATGTTGGACCAACATCAAAATCAATGTCGTCTATATCTTAATGAAACAATATGACCAATGAATTCCCTTTTTGCTTAGTTTGTTTATATGGATTAATTTGCATTAATGTGACCCTCTATGATGTTGCATGGGTATAGTTGAGTTATATAATGTGTTTGGCCTTGTTGATGCATCCAACCCTTTTTGACCTATGAAATTAGTAACTTTGTGATGTTTAGAGGCCTTAATTCCCATGTTCACACTATGTTTTGATATGATGGTGTATGTGATTCTAAGTTCACTGGTGATGATTGGTGCATTTCTACCAATGGCATTACACACTACTCAATTGGAGTTTGAATAGATGCAACCCCACGAACAAAAACATACGATGGATTAAACTTTCAAATTTATAAGGACCTAACATAACTCACTCTCAAAAACCAAAACACTACACCCACAAGCGTACAGGGTCGTGTCGTAGTATAGGAGGGTAGAAAGTATAGGGTTGATCCATAGGGAGAAAAGCGGGTACTAGAGCTAGATTAGTTTTTAGGATAGGTTCCTACTTTGGAGTCTAGGGTTTGAGGGTTTAAAGGTGATGTTTGTATTGAATAAACTAAGTTGAGAAAGAAAAAAGTAAAGGAAAGCAAGCAAGATTAAAATTTAAGTTAACCCGAGACAATTAATTCTACTAAGCAAGAAAAGACAATGCAAGGTAAGAAAAGAAAAATCTATGCTAAGGTAGGCAATATGAAGTCTACACTACACTAAACTAGAAAATAGGGCAAAAGATAAAGTAAAAACCTAAACTAGAAAGAACAAAGAAAGAACGAGGCAAGAAGTTAACTAAACAAGTAAAGAGCTAACTAAGCTTACACTAGCTAAACAAGAAGACAATTAGGGTTTTAAAGCAATTAAGGGAAATGTGGGTTGTTTAGGGGATGCACTTATCAATTGGGTTGAGGGTGACATGTGAAAGTTATAGTTCCATTTAGATTACCAAACCAAACAACATGCTAGAGTCTAATGAATGATCCTAAACTACTAACTGGCCATGGATATGTTAGGTTGTGTATAGGGGAACTAGTCCCTAACACCCCCACTACCCTTGTGAGGCTCAATTGGGTTAGGGTTCAGGTGTATTTCAGTTAGAGTCTAAACAAGCCTATGTTTCTAGGTTAGATGATCATAGGATGATTAGGGGCCGAGATTAGTAATGGGAGTGGAGTGAGATTTTAGGCCTCCCATCACCCACATTCTAACTTGAGAAAGCTCCATGCTAAACACACCAAATTCATCTAAACTAGATACTTTGATCTCTTCACTAGGGTTTGGAGAATTGATTAGAATGTAGGAGGATGGGTATCTAGCTAGAGATCCATGAATTGGACCTAGGAAAAAATCCCAAAATTTACACATATAAGCAATTTCCCTAAATTCCTAGGTAATTTTAGGCACAAACAAACAAGAAACTCATGGAGAGTGAGATAGAAATAGAACATAATCATTAGTAAATGAAATTAAAATGTTTACATATCATTTTCCCCCAACATGGTATCAAAGTAACATTTTTCACCCCAAACAACCCACTCAAGTGGCCTAGCTACTCATAGCAATGCAAAATACAAAAAGAAGGGAGAAAGAGGTAGAAGAATCCATGGAGCTTGGTGTCGATGAAGAATTCCTCCACTTCAGCTACTGTAGGACGTCCTCCTCTCTCCTCCAAGGTCCAATGGCATGGGATGATGGTGGAATAGGGGCAAAACACTAGGAAACTAGGGTTTTGGTGGTGGAAATGGTGAAATGGAGTGGAATGGAGGTGGAAATGGTGTGGAATTGGTGGAATGTGAAAATGGGGGGCTAATAGGTTGTAGAAGGTAGCTAACATCATGCTCCAGCTGCCACATAGGCATATATAGGTGTGGCGGAAGCAATAGGTCAAGTAGGGGCAAATTGGGGAATGTAGTGGAAGAGTAGCTAGGTTTTTGTGAGTAGCATGGTTGTGGTGGTCATCATGGACATGGTGGGGATGGGTGAGAATGGCTGTAGTGGATGGTAATGACCGAGGTGAGAAATGGGAAAAAATCATAGGGATTTGGTTGGTTTTGAACTAGAAGTGGCACGAGCGTGGTGGGGCAAGGGTAGCACGACCATTATAGTCAATGCGGTCGTGGTGGCTTGGATTGCTCATCCTATTCTCTATTCCACAACTATTTTGCTCTGGAGGTCACACCCCCATGCTATGTGGTGTATCCATTTTGTAGTCAACCCACCATGACCATTCTGAGTGGCACAACCATGGTGATTTCTGCTTTGCTTGGAGGTGACTCTGTTGATTTGCAAGTATGCTAGCACAACTGTTTAGTGGTGCCATGGTTGTGATGGCCTCTAGATTAGCACTTGGACTTGTTTCTTTGGATTTTCTTGGACATCTTTGCTTCAATGGAGCTTTTTCCACTAGGGGTAGGTTGAGGGAGCCTCAGACTTCACTTTGGGTCTCTCTAAGGGTTGAGAAACCATAGGATCACTCCTTCTCTCTCTTCCATCAAGCGTGGTCCATATGCCTAAAAAACATGCAAATAATGTCCATAAGTGCATTTTATACCAATATGAATATTGAGGGATATAACATGTAATCTAACAAGTATAGATGTGATTGAAATGCAATATGACACAATATGAAGCCCTAAAGGAGGGCTGAATCACCACCCCATACTTAAAATGTACTTTTCCTCAAGTATGCTCCAACTCAATCTCTCTACAATTTTTCCACAATCAAGAAATGACAAATGTAATGCAAAATATGATTATTGTTGAATGGGATCAATGTTGACTATGTGCATGCATTCCACCTCTCTCCTTTCCTACTTCCATAAACCAATCATGAAAAGATTACAACGCATATGAACTTCAAATATAGTGCATAGAACACACAAGCTATCCATATTTCTTTCATGTAGTTCTAGGTAGACCATTTTAGGATGTCTTTAATCAAGGATGACTAGGAGTGTTATTTCACCTTCATGAATTCAACCTTATGCTTCAAAACATACCAAGTGACCCACGTGGCCATGGAAAAAGGATGAAGTGAGCGAGGTTTCTTATTTCCTAGATTACTGGGTATAATATGCTAGTGTGTTAGATCCTATCGGGCCACTCAGGGACGGATGCTTCAATCCCTTTACCACTGTTTAGGCAGTGAGATCGGGATTAGGGTAAGAATAGTTCCGTGACAGTTGGTATCAGATCTTGCACACTCTCATATACTTTAAGTAAATAATTTCTCAAGTCTCTTACACCCAAGAAACCCTAAAATCCATAATGGTGAAAATTGAGGTGTCTAGGCTCGGGGTCCTGACATAATTTCTCCTATACGTTTTCACGGTGGCTAAGATCCCCCTCTCTACCTGGCCTTAATTGATCCAGAACTGGACCTAAAGGTTCTCTTGTGAAACCATAGAGAGTTTTCTAGCATCTCATCTCTTCTTTAAGGACTATCCTAATCCACCCATGTAGAGGAAGATTAGGTAGTCTTCTCATCCCCTCGTGTGGTCCTTTCTTATGACCTTTTACCACATGATGTCTCAATTATGGGTAGCATATGCATGGGAATAATGAATATTGCTAAATTATGAAAGTTGATTAAGAAAATGATACCATGATCTGACCTTAATGTGAAAACTCAATTTTTGATAAATTAATCTTGAAATTAAATACTCATGTATGACCCCTAATATAATGAACACTCAATTTTGGCTATGTTTGAGGTATGATATGGTGAAATAAGGATGACTTATACCTTATACCTTATTATTGATAAGGTCCCTATTTGATTAAGCCCATATTTCCCTATTATTGATTAAACCTCAAACATAGTTAAGAAAACTCGTATCCTATTTCATACACGCCTTGACCATGCTATCAAATGACTAAGTCTAAGACTCACAAAATCATGATGTAAGAATATGATGAAAAAAATAGTTTTCCTTTTGACTATTGATGCCTTTTGCAATATCGATTCTGATATAATGATTATGGGCCTATATTTTTCACTATTATTCCTTGAATGCCAAAGTCAAATCCTCAATTTCCAAATTATATTATTACCTTGATCATTAAAGCAAAGGAATGCAAATATTAACAAGACTTTGCAAAATCTTGACATTATTGCCCTATTATAATCTTGAATTTTGATGTTATGACCTTGTAAAACATGCTTTGATCATTGATACTCTCCCTATTTGAATAAACTCAATTGGATAATGACTAATGTTGGTAATGTGCTAGATTAGGTTGGTAGTTGACTCATGACTCCCCTAACCTAGGTCACATATCTATTTTGACTACCTCTAAATTTTCTTATTGTTGATCATTTAGAGTTTGGGAACATATAACCTTTCACTCAATTTGGAATTGGTTGACCTAAGCCTAATAGGTTAAAACCATGGTTGATACTAGATCTTAAATATTGATAATGGCCTTGATATATGACAATATTGACTATAGCTTGTGGTTGACTTTCTAGATAGACCTAAGTCTAGATCATTCATCAAAGTTGGACACCCTAATAATGAAATCTTGATATGTTTCTCGAATAGTTATTGAATATTGTTGCTCAAAATTGAATATAGATGAGTGATCTCTACTAAGGTCTAAATAGGAATCTAAACCTTAGCTTCAAAATTTTGGACCTACGACATTTGATGTCCAAAAATCTCGACTCTTGATATTGATATATAATAATGTGACTCACAATTATCAATATCAATAATGATACAAATCCTATGTTCACATTATTTGGACCTTGAGATCACCCTAGATATATGACTAATGACTTCAAAATCCCAAATCTTGAATTTTTTTATTGAAATGATAACTATATTGACTCTCTCGATTTATGACTTAGGGTTTAGCTCTCATTAGGACTAGGGTGGGACCTTCCCATTGATTTTGAGCTCGAAATAATGATATTGAAAGTATGATGTTGTCTCAAAATGTTGAAATATGAAATCTCAAATCATGGATGTATAACCCCACCTAGGCCAACGTAGAAGCTAAGACCCTAATATTTTGGGATTGAAAGTCACCTTGTACATTTGATTCAAGGACTCTAGTTGTTTGACCTAAAATATGATCTCTCCAAATTTGTGACCAATAGGATGCTTTCCATATTTGAGACTCATACGATGACTTTGGACAATATATGTGCTGATCTTGATATGCATTTGCTTGATGATGAAAATGGTGTTAGTACCAAGTTAATTATGATATGGAACATGGAATCCCAATTATGATTATTGGATTACTTGAAATTTGAGGACATGGTTTTGATTTTATACTTGACGATGTTCTAGTATGTGAGGATATGATATGAATTTAGATAAGTCCCAATTTTGAGGATGTTTTTGAATTTTGGGGACAAAATTCCTTTTTAAGGAGGAAAGGATGTGACAAAGTGGATTTTAGCATAAGAATGAAATATTACTATTTTGACCTCAATATATTCTCTCATGGTATCAAATAAATTTTCTTGTCTTCATAATCAATGTTGAGACTCAAATACAAAATATGGTGATCAATGTAGTTTTTATACACATTATCACACCTCAAATTAGATTCAATCATCACTTTGTCCAAAGAATCAAATTGATCCATTAAACTTCATATTTTTGTCCTAAAACTTTTTCTAAAGGTTTTCCACATTTTTTTGAAGCTATGGTTCAAATTTTAGCTCATTTGGACATTCCTACTATTTACTATGAATTCTTGAAGTTAATGCCTTAAAATCCCTTCTATTTGCCTTTTTTTGGCCTTTTTCCAAGTCAACAATCCGTGGTTTGAGTGGGGCGTGAACCTCGACCCTTAGATCTGGGCCTCGCGGATCTCAGCCAAATCGTGTGGCTAGGAGATCATCTTCAACCTCCCGCTGATTGCGGGGAGGTGTTATTGCGGCCAACCAATCCAAACTTCGCGTTCTGACACATATTCAAAGTTTCGAGCGAGCCAAAATGCTCCTCTCATGAATTTGAACTGAACAAACCCTAGTTTAAAGAGCTTTTGTGCTCTATCCATCTGCCAAAATGAGCTCTTTGCTCTCTCCTCTCACTCCAGCGGCCATGGTCAATTTCAAATCTCGATCTACTCCTAAACCCCACCCCAACGGTATAAAAAGGACCCCTTAGGTTTTCCATCAACTCACCATACTCAGAACCACACCCTTGCTCACACCCTCAGCCCCTAAAGCCCCAATTTACCCCATCTTCCTTCTACTCACAGTGCGGCACCGCTACCATGCCCTTTTGGGCTTTTCTTCTCCTCGCCCCTGCTTATCAATCCTCCACCACCACTACCTCTGTGGGGTCACGGCGGACCTGGGCGGCACCTTCGGTGCCTCCGCCTGCTCCTCCTCTTGCCTTTTCCCAAAAGCCGGAGAAGCTTCTCTGCCACATTTCCTAACTGTCGTAGGAGCCTGCGTAAGAGAAGGAAATGGGCATGGGAGAAAGAAGCCCGGACAGTCCGAACCAGTCGGTCCATCTAACCAACGTTGAACCAGAAATTTTGAGAAACGAACCAGCCAGATCAACATTGAACCAAAACTCTGAGCAAGTGAGCCACCTTGTTCACATGGTTCAATCTGGGCCATTCTTTTAACATCGAACGGTCCTCATTTTTTCCACATTTAAGGTATTTCTACTTCTTTCTGCTCAAAATTCAAATAAATAGATGAATCTTGTAAAAATCATATCTTGTGATTCCTAGATCCAAATAATTCGAATAAATAGTCAATTTTGATCAGAAAAACCCAAAGGATTTATTAAAAATACTTTTGGAACATAATTCGTTATGGATCATACTGATATCTCAATATTTGAACTCTTTCTTATTTAGTTTATCAAATGATTAAATGATGATGTCTAATTTTTGGAAACCCTAGATTTGACTCTAATGATCTTTTTGAAATCAAACATGGCTAAATATGAGTTAAATCTTATCTTGTGAATCATGTACTATTGAAAATGAATCATTAGTGATGTAGATCTATTTACTTGATTTAATCTTGATTATAATGAATATGAGTAATCTTGATCTTGATCCTAATCTTGCAAACCCTTGATATATTTTGACCCAACAATCTAATCTTGAATACAAATGATGTTAGAACTTTATAATGATCTAAAGACTTGATTTTGGAATTTCATGTTGACCATGATAATTAGGGTTAACACATATGATCCTAGAAAAACCTAGGTAAGTCATTCACACTATAAAATACATGACACTTGAAGAAATGTTGGACATATTGCAATATTGTTTGATTATAAGTGAATGACCCAACCCTAAGGTTGACATAGGAAAAGTGTAACCCTAATCTCAAATATTGAAACATGATCTCTAAATATCATGATCCAGACCCTTGATCCAAACATTGTGATTTAGGATCTGACTTGAAGGGTCTACCTATTACTTGTTGATCTATACTTGAAATCATCGGTGAAAGGTACGCTATTATATAACCCCTCCTTGATTGTATTGAAGATACTTTTATGTATCTCTTGACCGTATTCTTGGCTATTTATTTGGATGAGCTACTGTTCCCTATGATTAGTCTTCTATTTTTCTATACTATATTTTGAAAAACATGAAAACATAAATTGCATGCCCATTATGACTGCCCATATATTGATAATGATGATGATATTGATAATGTTGATAATGTTGATATTGAGTACAACAACCCCCTCATTTAGAGGTGGGACTTGTACATTGTCTTCCTATGTTCCTATGGTGAGAAGGAGCGTAGTGATCTTCCCCATCGCGTTGGGGTAATAGAGTCACAAAATATATAAGCATGCTTCTCGAATTACAGCATAATGGGAACTCATAATAAAAGTTGAATTGCTTGAAAACTTGTCGAATAAATGTTTGATTACAAATTGCTTATTATTCTTTTGAATATAAGTCCTTCCAAGTATATTTATTTTCTTATAAAGTGTTTTACTTGATTTTGATAGCGTACCATGCAATTGCATGATTGTGTCTTGATTTTAGGCATTACAAGTTGAATATTGAATAAGATCATTTCCGCACTCATACACTCTGATGACAAAGATAAATCATGTATATCTCGATATTGGGTTAGTTTGTTCTTTAATTATCCAATTTTTGAGTTATTTATTTCTTATTGTATATGCCAGTGTGTTAGATCATATCGGGCCACTCAGGGACGGGCTCTTCAATCCCTTTACCACTATTTAGGTAGTGAGATCAGGATTGGGGTAAGAACAGTTCCGTGACACCCATGTTTGAGTTAATCTAGACTAGTGCACATGTAGGATTATATGTTTTATACCGCAACAAACTTGGGAAAAACCTAGATACATTTAAATTGAGTTCTGTGGGACTCTCAACGGAGAGGATTAGATCTCTTGTTTATATACAAGAGGTAGGGAACCCTAAGATGTTGTTCATCATGATTAAAACCCTATATTCTTCTCCGTGGTGAAAACCACAAAAGTAGAGAACATGGTACCAGGTGGAGTCCTAGTTAAACATAGGGGAGGCATACGAGGGTAGTGGCCAGTTGGGGTGGCACCTAAGGCCTATCCTCATCCAAGTAGTAGCCAGTCGATGGTACTACATTTGATAGAGAATGAATGCGAGTTGAGGCCGCCAACAGAATGAAGATGAGTCTGACACCATTGAACCCGACCCTAAGGGATCATATCTCATATCCAAAGACAAGTCGTTGGAGTAGACTGGCCCATCAACGACCTATCCCCTCTCCAAGCCCCTTTAGTGGTGCCTCTAGGTTTCCTACTGGTTGTACAACCATGGAGATGAATCTACTGGAAGATGACATTGTCACCCCTCAAGGTGCATCCTGTGTGCAGAGGTTCAAGAGGACCAACGGAAAACAAGAAAGGAGTGTCGAGAGTGAGCTATTGCTGGAGTGCACCACGCCAAACTACCGTGGTCTAGTACTCTATAAAATAGAGAAACTAGAGGAGGAATGGCTTGGTCTATGATCATCTAGGGATGAAGACGAGAACTAGTTCAGGTGGATCCCACCTCCGATCCATTTATATCCACATGAGGTAATTAATTTTGATATTTCTAAAATAAGGTTTCTATGTTGAATAAATCATAGCAATTAATTGGAATGTCTGATGGAGTCAAGTGATATATGGATTTTGACCGATTTTTTGAGATCTGGATGATGGACTAAGTTTGACTTCCTAATTTGACTCAAAGTTTCCTTCTTTAGAGAAGAACCATTAAACCCTAGAAAACTAAAGTGAATGTGATTATCAATGAATAATCATTGATTGAACATGGTAATTAGAGTTCATCAACTCAAGAAGGTGATTAGGATTTTCTCAGTTTACGAAGAGAAACTAGGTTTATATATAAGAGAGGTAAGTGGTTCATGACCATGAGTATTCATATTTCTTAAGCTTAGTACCTTTACATATTTCATATACAAGCCATTATGATTTATGTGTTCTAATGTTCTAAGATTTTAAGTAAGATATGAAATTAACATTTTCACACCTCTATGATGTTCTCATTCTCAAATAGAGATATGTCATTAAGATTTCTTAGAACAATTGCGATTCATGAACCATGTTCATGACAAAAATGAAATGATCGTATTCCTATAAGATTTCATAGTAATGATTCATATTAATGAATGAATAAGACTACAATATAAGATATACAAGCAAGATAATCATACTAGATAATGTTGTATTTAATATTTCAAATAGAAATATGCCAATAACATTTTTTGGATAGATTAAGCTATGGGAACCTAGTGTTAAATGATAAAGAAATAATAATTAACAACATGATAAGATTAAAAGAATAGAATGCATAAATTTATAGTTAAGTTGCAAGATAGGATTTTATAAGATTCATGTTTTAAGATTTAAGACTTGATCTCATGACACGACCATGATTTCAGAATGTATTAAGATTCATGTTAAGATCAAATTTAATGAAACTTTATGGATTTTGAGTTATGTTTTCAAAATATAATATTTCAGATATTTGAGGCTTAAGCTACTTTAAAATATTTAGTTTTATTATTATGTTTAGTTCACTTAATTTTCTTACGACTTCAGACTCAGATGTCGAATATCTAATACATAATTATGTTAAATCCTCATGTGAAAATAGAGCTTCAAATTAAGATTTATTAGATAATAATATTATTAGATTTAAGATTCAGAGTTAGAGTCAGTTTAATATAAAAGAGCAGAGATACAGAGTCAGAGACAACAAATTAAGATTTAGAGATAGAAACTAAGAATAGATTCAGAGATGAAAGAACAGAGATAGAAATTGACATTAAAACATTAATACATTATAAGATAAGTCCTCACTAGAGAGTCCCTAGATGATTCATAGGCATATGTTGCCAATTCAAAGGAGTGTATACTCAATTTCAAAGGTACTTTGATACCAACCGAAGGTGTGTTTCACTATAGAGGATACTTTAGTGTCAACAGAGGGCACATTGTGCCAACAGAGGGTGTGTTGCATGATAGAGGACACTTCGTTGTCAATAGAGAAGGACTTATCGTATAATGGTGGCCAAAAATCAGATAAAAGTCATAAATGAAAGACACCTTTGTTCAAAGCATGCACACAATCTCATTTATAAGTATAATGAAAGAGATTAAGATAAGAGATACATGACTTAGGCCCTTTGTGCAAGTAATGTGGCCCAGGTACCAGAGTGTAGGCTGATTCATAGATATAACTCAGGCCCAGATTATAGGTTATGTAACCAAGGCACCTCAGTGTAGGTCATGAGACCCAGGTACCAGAGTACATGTCTCTAGAGAAAGATAAAGTAAAAAGATAAGAATTAAGTTAAAGAAAGAAGAGATATTTATGTTTCAGATTTTATATATAGTTTAATGTTAGTTTCATGTTTATAATGTTCAAGAACATTTTGTAATATCTTATTATGTTATTTTTCACATATAGAATGGTCATGCCACTAAAGCTAACAACCATTTTTCTAATGCATGGCAGGGGATGAGATGTCTATAGGTGAGGAGAAGGAGAAGAGTAGGTCCCAGAGACTCAGAGTACAAGGATAGAGCATAATAAGATCTGGTGGGGTGCCAACTATAAGATGATCCTTCGTTTTATAGACCCAGCTATATGTTTTAATGTTTAGAATTTAGAGTAGAGACTTAAGATGTCAAATGATTTTTTCATGAAATAACATTTTTGTTAGTTTTGTAAGAACGGTCATGAGAATGTTTTAATACTTTATTTTGTGTGATTGATTCTATTGTTGTTATGAATGTTAGTTTCATGTAATGCCCCCTTAAGTTCATGAGTTATGGATAACTCAGTGTTATTTTTTCTATGTTCACGTGTGTTCTTAGGGAGGGCTTTACAATCAAGATGAAAAAGATCCTCAGGACATACATCCTCAACCTAAAATTGACAAAAAAACACATATAGGTCACAAAACGATATAATTTATAAATGTGATAAAACAATACAACAAGATAGACATATTGTAAAATGCACATCTTTGTAATAAAACAATACAACTTACACGAATGTCAAGGTGCACATCGGGATGCATCTCATCCTCACAATAATAATAATAATAGTCATCATACTCATGGTCATACTCCATTTGAAAAAATGGCATATAAAAAATAGTCAAACAATGAAATATAAGATTGAAAATTGCACATCTAACATTAAAAAAAAATAAAAGTATGCCTCTAATATTGAGATCCTTTATCAATTAACATTCCCTAAGAATGATCTCCATGCACAAATAAGTCAATGTCAGCTTCAGTATTTGGTATTGGCAAGCCAACTGAGAATGGACTGGAGTCATCATACTTGTCATAGTACTCTTCTTCATCTGTAGATTTTCAATGAACTACCTTCTACCATGAAGAAGTACCGGCCATTTTTCATTTCCATGATCATCCATATAAAATACTTGCTTTTTCTGTTATGCCATTATGAATGGTTCACCCTTCTCACCAATCTTTTCATAATTCACTAATGTGAAACTCAATTCATCCACAACAACTCCTTTGGTGTTATCAACCCAATTACACTTAAAGACTGGAATTTTGAAATCTATGTAGTCAAACTCCCATATGTCTTCAATGACACCGTAATATGACATTTTACCTTCACATGGACTCTTATCCTCTACACTAGAAAAAATGCAAAGACGCTTGAAGGGTGACCCCACTCTTTTGGATGAAGCTCTTATCATCTTGACACTTTGTGTATTATGAAAACCCATTTATGTCAAATCCATCATAAGACATAACATTCATTTTTGGTTTAAAGGCTCAATATTTTTATAAACATTATTTGGTGTTTGAGATAGTTGACATAAAACTTTATCTTCAAACCACCTAATAAATGTCTTGTTATGCTCTCTAGCAAGCCACATTGAATTGGCTCGAGGTTATTGTTTCTTGATGAAATTGGTATGATTGGTGATATAACTACTCACTTTGTCCCACAGCTCATGACTAATTTCTTTTGCTTGTGCTCAAAAAGTACCTTTGCTAGAATAGTCCTCAATATTCTTGTCATTTAGAGGAGCTTCATTATAACTTTGAAATTCATTACAAAAGTCCATAACCTCCCTTGCCACATAACCCTCAATAATACTCCCTTTAGGCTGATAATGGTTTCGAACATCACCTTTAAAAATACTCATGTACCGTTCAAAAGGATACATCCAATGCAAGAAAATTGGTCCTAAAATTTCCACTTCCCTAGTCAAATGGACAACAAGATGTACCATGATATCAAGAAATGAAGCAGGGAAATACATCTCAAGCTGGCATAGGGTAACAACCACTTCTCTTTGCAACTTATCGATTCTCAGGATTAATAACTTTGTTGCATAGAGTGTTGAAGAAGAAATAATGTTTAGTGATTGCAAACCTTACATGCTTTGGAAATATAGATGAAATTTCCACAGGCAATATTTGTTGCATTAAAGTGTGACAATCATGATGTCTAAGACCTATCAATTTCCGATCATTCATTAATACCAGTCTATGGATATAGGAAGAGTATCCGTGAAGTATATTAAAATTAAGCTAGCTCTCGCCAAAAGTTTTCTTCTCCTTTCTAGACAACATGTAACAAGATGTAGGTAAATATGTATACCGATCACTTCTAACTACTTCTATTAATTTTTTCCTCATTCCCATTTCACGTAGGTCCATTTTGGATTTGATGACATCTTTATTCTTACCTAGTATATCCAACAGAGTACCAATGACACTATCAAAAACATTTTTCTCAATATGTATGACATTGATATAATGCCTAACTGCCAAAGAACTCCAATAAAGAGGATCCCAGAATATTCACCTCTTCTTATATAAAGATGTGTCACTCTGTGTGGGAATGGTACATTGTGATCTCTTACCTAATGCATTGAGAATGTCTTTTACTCATTCATAAACAATTTCCCATGATATAGGCTTAGGGGCACTCCATTCCTCATTTGATCCATTGAATGCTTTGCACAACCTTTGGCAAGGATGAACTTTTGGGAGAAACCTTCGATGATCAAGATATACAGTCTTTCAGCCATATTTTAGTTGTATTGAATCAATGTTCTCTTCACATATAGGGCATGCTTTGGATCCTCTTACAATGTATCCAAACAAATTTCTATATGCTAGAAAGTCATTAATAGTGCAAAACAACATAGCATGCAAATGAAATGTCTCTCTACATGAAGCATCATGGGTCATCACACCTTCTCCCTAGAGTTTCTTATGGTCATAAATTAAAGGTTGAAGATAAACATTGATATCATTTCCAGGTTGTTTAGGGTCCAATATCAACAATGACAGCATGTCGTACTTATTTTTCATATATAACCAGGGAGGAAGATTGTATATAACAATCATAGCATGCCAAGTGTTATGTTGGATTCTCAATGTCCCATATGGATTCATCCCATTGGTACAAAGATAAAGTCTTACATTCCTGACTTCTTCACCAAATTCAGGGTACAATAAATCAATCTTCCTCCACTGTGGGGAATCAAATGCATGTCGTAGGATCCCATCATTATTTTTCTTTAATTATGCATGTCATGTTAAATTATTTGCATCCATGGGATTAGCAAACACGCATTGAAATCATTGTATTATGGTTAGATAACACATCACCTTGGCAGCAGAGCCAGTTTTGGACTTCCCTAAATTCGTTATTTTGTATGTGGACGGCCCACATTTTAGACAATCTTTTAAATTGACATAGTCATTTTGAAATAGCATAGTCATTTTTTCATGCATGTATCATCTTTGCCTTCATACCCATTGAATGCCATATTTTATTTAATTCTTATGTTGATATTGGAAGCTCGTCACCTTCAGGACGAATTTCTTTCAACAAAGATAGCAATGACGTGAAGCTTTTGTTGCTCCATCTATAGTTAGCCTTCAGAGTATACAATCTCAGCAACGCTTAGCTTCATAAACTTAGTACAACCTATGTATAATGGTCTATCAACACCATGCACAATGTTTCTAATTAAGGAAGGTGGACTGGTGTGCTCTACCCCATAACTATCTAGCATCACATCAACCATGTCGGAATCGGTTCGTTCACATCTACATCATTGGTGGCAATTTCTTTTTCAACACAAGTACTCTTATCGAAATCTACTGATCTCACTGTTGGATTTTCTTCATGCCAGTACCATTCTGTATATCCCAATATAATCCCATTGCACATAACATGACTTTTAATTTCATCAACAATGTTGACTTTCAAGTTGTTAATGCAATTCCTACATGGACAGTAGAACCTATCTCCAGGTTGTTTCCTATGTTCCTCTGCAAATCTTATAAATTGGTCAAGACCAGTAATAACTTTGGGTTGCATGGATTTGGAATGGACATCCATGATCTATCCATTCTATGATCAAAGAGAAAACTAGTAGGGTTTAGGGTTTACATATTAGATTAAGGATTTATGGATAGATTAGGGTTTATTATTTTGGATTTAGGGATAAGGTTTTATAGATTAGGGTTAAGTGTTTACATATTAGGGTTTATGGTTTACATATTAGGTTATAGGGTTCAGTAATGAATGTGTGTACCACCTATGCCATTCTTGAACACCTAATCTCACTAGTAAGTGTCTAATGTGTATTCAATTTTCAACAAATTTTTGGCAACATTACCCTGCAATTCTCCAAGTACATCGATGTAGATGGGAAAATGTCCACCAACATATGCACTTATAATACAAATGGGTAAGTGTTGTCTAAAAATCTTGAAATCAAATATACATTATACACTTACATACTAAGTGATATTAAGTGTTCAAGAATAGTCCCAAACCAGGGACTATCCAAGATTTAATCCTAATGAATAAATATCAAATGGGTTTCTATGCCAAAAAAATACATGTATGTTCTCATTCTTATACCTATGATCCTAGTTTCATCATTTATATCCTAGGTTTTATGTAACATTATTTAATTCAATTCATTATTCCATTTGAATTAGTTATTCAAGAGAGAAAGCAAACATTAATATTAATTAATAGAACTAGATTAGGCACCTTGATTTGAGATTCTTGACTAGATCTTTGAAAAGTGTCCCTCAAAGAGGTCCTAAGATTACAAATAATATATGAGTTGATTTAAAATAGCAACATCTTGTATTCTTAATCATATCCTAGTCTAGGTACCATATTTTGTAACATTGATTTCAACATCTCCAATGTGCATATTCATCATCAAGATAATCATTACACATAAGTTATTCATGACCTAGGGTGAAACATTCTCTCAAAATCATGGATTTTCGACAGTGATATAAAGGGAGAAATCATAAGATTTAAGCAAGATAAATGACCTAGGCATCAACATTATCATATTAAGTCATTTTCAGTCATTTTCATATAGGATAGTCATTAATAGGGTGCAATAATCATTAGTCAGGTATGATGAGATCAAGAAATTAACTCCTAGTTACCTCTCTTACATAGAAGTAGGGGAAGCAAAGGTAGAGATCTCAAGCAGTGTCCAGGAAACATCCAAGCAGAATCTTGGGTGGTGGCCCGAGCTTTAGCAGTGGTGACTAGATCCATTAACGGTGAGTAGCAGTAGTGGCAATGTCAGCAACAGTGGTAGTGGTGACAAGAACAATAGATCTTCAGGCGGTAGTGATGACAATCTCCCTTTATGGCGAGCTCCAAAAGAAACTATGGTAGAAAGGCAATGATGGAAAGCTTCAGTGGTGGTTGGGGAAGTGAGCAAACCATGGGTAACAACGAGCACAATCGGGGCACAAGAGCGGCGAAGCCCTGGAGAATTGGAGTAGCAGAGCACAAATCTCTAGAGCTAGGCATCAGGGGAGCAATGAAATAGAGAATGGGGGAAAGAAATTTCACGGGTGCTATTAAGTGAACTTAGACATCGGTTGTCATATAAAACCGACACATAAGAACTTAATTGTGGGTTAAAAAATAACACTGACACATAAATTGGTGCCGCCATAACAACCGGCGGACCAGTACGATCGTGTAGGTGACATAGTCGTCAGTTTTCAAAGGCACAAACCAACGGCAGAAACCCTAACCAAAAAAAAAGTTGGCCTTTGTGAGGAGACTTAGTCGTCGATTTCTTAGCTGAAACCAACGACTAATATAGCAATTAAACGACGATCATACTAAGAAAACTGACAACAGAGACTCATTCCTTAAAAAAAATTCAGCCTCAGTAAGGAATCTTAGTCATTGATTTCACAAAAGGAACTGAAGAACAGAAGAAATTTTTTTTTGGGGGGGGGGGTATTTTTGCGGGTACAAGGCATGCAAGCACTTAGACTTCAGTTCACTATACAAAACCGATGACAAAAAAGTTGGGCCTTATCAAGGGGACTATGTCGTCAGTTCTTCCTAGCAACTGACTACTGAAAAGCAATTTGGGGGGAACAATTTTTTCCACGTGGACATGGCCCAAACTCATTTTTTTCAAACCAATATCTACTCTTTATTCAAAGGCCAAAGTGCTTACATTACACCTTTGAAATTTGAATGTAGTTTAGAATCTACCATCTCTAACTGGGAAGGGGAGGGAGTGACCCACAAGGTCGAGGGGGGGCTCTGTGTACATCAGATTCTCCATAGAGTTTTGTAGAAGGTGTTTTGCATGGGAATCCAGTAAAGTATTAAGCTTGCAGTCGACCTTCATGATTAAATAGTCATACAGCTTTTCCAAGCCTTGCTTGACTTCACAAATTCAGGGTAAAAGCATTGGAAACTGATCAAGTCTTCGTTCAATCGCTTCAATGGCCTTGGTACTATCTATTTTGGTGATTGCATGAGATTAATAGCCAGTGCATTAGCTCTCAATTCAACTTCCACTACATACTTTACTTTGATTGACAACACTTCTCCTCTTTGCCATTGTCCTTCCCAGTTCAACACAACCACTACAATGGAAGCTCATTTGTCTTTAACAACAACATCCACCACTATGAGATTTGTCTGTCTGCCCAAATTCACCCACTTTACTACAATATCTTCAATCGTTTGCTCGGGTCCTCTTTTTTGCTGGATGACTTCCTATAGAGCTCGGTTGAGTTGTAACATCTTGCCCTACTGGTGTTCAATACACATGGATCTCCCTTCAAACACCTTGATGTTCCTAGCTATCCAACTGGTCCAACAACATATCACAAACTGGTCGCATGACATTCTCCCATTTTGTAGGCCATTCTATAACCAAGTTTCTATAATGGATCTACTTTGATAGTCTATATTATTAATATAGGAGTTCTTGTGCATGTATGCAGTCTTTGAAGGCATGTAATGTGGTTTCTGGCCAAGAATTGCATCTTGGGTAGGTATTGTCCTCAGTGAAATTCCTTCATTTCCTTCTTTCATTTGTCATAATAGCCTTGTGTGCCACCAGCCACATGAATACTCTAAGTTTATGTGGCACATTGAGTTCCCAAATGGCTTCCCATGGAACCTCTTATTGACCTATCTCCACATTACTCAAGAGCTTGTAGGCTGAGCCAGGTGTGTATCTGCCTGAGTCCTCATGTTCCCACATCCACCCATCAACACCATAGCTTGCTTCTGGAAATGGCATATTACATATAAGTTCCACAATATTTGAAGGTAGGTACGTGTTGAGGAAGTTTACATCCCATTCTCCCTACAAATTGACCAGACTAGTCACTTGCAAATCTTTTAGGTCATCTTCTAGCTCTTTTACACACTATGATAGTAGATTGTCATTCCCTAGGACATGCTTTTCCATCTAGATGCAATTTTCCTCCCCATTGTTAATCACTTTGACACTATGTTAATTGATGAGGTTTGATAGTGTATAATAGGCTCTCCAAAACAGTGTTGTTCTACCTCCTTTCCCTTCCTTGTAAGATTTTTACTTCCTTTGGAGACCTATCTTCCACAACGTCTCATCCCCAATGATCATGTCTCACACATTTCCCCCCCAGCATAGCCTTGTTCCAGGCAGTCATAGATTTCACTCTGAGTCCTCCTTCCCCCATATAGGTAGTGAGTTTCCTCGAGGCCACAAGAGAGGTAGGCCTTTCTTTATGTCCAACCCCCTAGATGAACTTCCATGTTATCTTCTCCATGCTCTTACCAACTCCAAGAGGGTTAATAGTAGTCTACGTCATATATGTGGGTAGAGTAGTGAGGATCGTCTTCGCTAGACATATCCTACCTACAAGTGATAGGGTTCTTTTTTAGCCCACCCATTGCCTCTTTGCTCCATCTTCTCAGTGATGTGTTCATAAGTCGAACTCTTCACACTGCTATGAAGCACTGGTACTCCCATGTAGAGCCCCATATTAGGAGTCTCCACAACCCTACTTGTGTTACAAATCCTCATCCTCAAGTGTCAGTCCACTGAGCTCAAGCAAACAATGTGTATCTTCTCAATTGAGATAGATTTCTCAGAGGCAATTTTGAACTTTTTGAAGCACTCCTTGATGATAGATATTTGTTATATTGTGGCCCCGATAAAAATCACTATATCATGTGCAAAGGAGAAGTGGGAGATCATTGGTCCCTACTGTTTGATCTTTATGGGTTTCCATCTATCGTCTGCAACATATTGGTTAACTAATTGAGTTAAACGCTCCATACACATAACGAATAAATAGGGGGGCAAGGGATCTCCCAGTCTCAATCCTCTCATAGGTTTTATGTTTGAAAGGAGCTCTCCATTCCAAATAATGTTGGTGATGTCACTTTCTAAGGAATTCATAACATATTGCTTGATATTAGCCAGCCAATGAGCCTTGTCAGTGGTATCTTTCACAAAGGTCCATGACATCCTATCATATGCTTTGGACAAGATGACTTTTATAGCCATCAATGGAGCAGAGCTTTTCCTTATCATGTTGTGAATGATATCTTACACCAAAATCACATAGTGAGAAATGTTCCTACTGGGAACAAAACTGGTTTAGTTTTGTGATATCTAGTGAGGCATATGCTTCTTCACCCTTTCAACCATGAAGGCTTTAGACATGCATTATTAAGGGAAATTGGTCTGAGATCATTATTGGAGATGGGTTTCTTCTTCTTCAGGATAAGGATGATGCTAGATTTGCTCATAGCATCAGGGATAGATCCTTCATTCAACATGTCTCTAATTGATATCAGGACCAAACGTCTCACTATTTTCCAATTCTTCTTATTGAACAGATAATCAGTACCATCTAGGTCAGCCGCTTTGTATGGGTCTAAGTTATTGATTATACTCCACACTTCATACTCAATTGGAGAAGCCTAGAGTCTTTGTTCTTCCTAAGAATAAAATCATTTGTAGTTTATTGGAAGTAGATCCATATCTGCCTTGGTCCTAAAGCGACTCAATTTCTTGAAGCATTTGACTTGGAGCAACTTGATTGGGTTATGTCTGAACCCATCCTGGGAAGATTCTTGCATATCACAGTGTTATACTTTTGAATCCATACTGTATTCGATACAACCCTATCAAGTTTTTTCATGAAAAATGTCTTTCTTATAGGTGAAAGCATGCCCAGTACTTCCAAAGTTTGTAAGACCTACAACAATAAGAGCACTTCTGAACCATGCAACCTCATTATGAAGAGTTTGCTCCCAATCTACTCATCTGGAGAAAGCATACAATTAAAATCACCAATAGTAATCCACGACATACTAATAAACTAGCTAAGGTGTCGTAGATGATCCCAAAGAATAGGTCTGTTACCTGGGTTGGGGCTAGCATACACAAAACTATAAAGGACACTTCCATTATCACACCAACATATGTAGTATTGGTGACTCTAAATGATCTTGATGTTGTTGGATCTAGGGCTCTAGAGAGGGGGTGAATAGAGCTTCAAAACTTGCACAAGAATAGTTAGACCTTCAAATTATATCAATTAAACCAAATACTAAAAGTGAATTTGATGTCTTATCTAAACAAGCATAACAAGGATGAGAGAGATTAAAACAAACACTTGGACAAGGTGTTTAGAGTGGTTCCAGTCTCCAAACTAGGAGACCGTCAATCCACTACCTGGAGAGGTAAACCTCTATGACTTTGCAACCCATGCATACTTATATTCCGTTATAAGACATATAAGAAGAACACCTTAAATCCAAGGGATTACCTATCCAAGAGCTAATCTTGTACCTCAAAAAAGGTCTTACCCACTCTTGCAAGCAGCTCAGTTCCTTCTCCTAGGACATCTAATCCTTGCAACAAGTCTTCGACGTTGACGATTTAGCCAATGCGATGCTTGGATCTTCCGCCTTGTCCTTCTCCTACATTTAGAGAAGATCTTCACACCTGCTTCATCCTTGAAGAAGAATAACAACTCCTCCTTAAAGATGGAGAGCTTTAAAAGGTAACAATGAGGTAGCTCTCTTACAACATGCCTAACTTACTCATAATCATGAAATGCTTTGTAAATGGTAGAGATAAAGGGGATCAAAGGGGTTTAGGACACTAAACTATAGCAAGGAGAAAGGATAGCATGAATAAGCAACCTTGGAATGAACTCCAAGATGTCCTATTTATATCTAGGGGTGTTCCTTTGAGTGTGGGATCACTTAAGAACAAAAAATAGAAGTTTTTCAACTTGCAACAGATCTATTTTCATTTCTAACAACTCTCCAATGGTTGGAATCACTTTTTCTATATTTTTCATATAATGCATTTAGTCGAGTTTCAATAAAGATAACTCGACTGATCCACTATCCGACAAAGCTAATTTTTCAAATGTCGATTGAGTTTGTCCTGGGTTAACTCGACCGATCAACCAAAATCAACCTTGGTCAGAAAGTTGTTCAGTCAAGTTATGTGAGTGTACAACTCAACTGATGCAATCATTTCCAAAAACCCATCACTGATCAGTCTAGATTCAAACTCGACAACGTAAGTTCTCGTGATAAATTTTTCAAAATGATTTTTAAGTGATCAAACGATGGAATTAAGTGTCTCTGATTTTTTCTCATCTTAGTTACAAGTCATATCATCAATAGAAATGATTAGAAAAATAAACTAACGTGGTTTGGAGTGTTTTCCCAAATTGTACATTTGTATTGCTTTTGACTTCAACTTCGACAAGCTAGGGATTGAGGAATTTGATCATTTTCATGTACCTAATGCCTAAAATCAATCTTAAATAAACATATTAGATACATATGAATGGAATGGTTAAGTCATTATCAAAATATGGACATTGTATAACTCTCAAGTCAATAGATATCACATACCCTTACATTCCAAAGTATCTAAATCCCACTAGAGAATACATGGGCTTCAACTCTGTGTGATCTTGAGAAACCAATGTTCTTAATAGATAGTTCTTTCTGTTCACCTAAAATCTGAGGTTCCAGGATGGATACCACCTTGAGTTTATACTTCATGATCATATCCTTGAGGGTGCATCTGGCTTTTTCCTTCCCAACACCCCTAATATTCCATACCAGTGTATTAATCATAAAAACAAATCTTGGGAAAAGAGGTTAATTCTTACTTGGGCTTCCTGCCTTCCTGTCACAATCAACCTCAGTTCTTCTCATCTTGCTCCTAGTATTATAAGGGTGAGCAGCTTGTCCCCTTATAGTGACGTTTCTATCTTTCTTTTCTTTCACTTTCCTTCTAGCATTTGTGACCTCATTGCCGACATGAAGATTTGCCTACCTCTCCTCAGTTATTTGCTTATCTTTCTCAGTCAACATATTGCTACTTTCAGACATTTCCTTCTCCCCCAATGGTCTTCCCATGACAACATCATTCCCTACATGGTCGACAACTGAATGAGATGCTCCCATATCTGAAGATGTGTGCCTGTTCATCTGGTTCTATGTTGCTAATTGTTTCTTGGCTTGTTCACTTGAGTTTGGTGTCATGGCTACATCCACATCCTTGTCTCTTTTCAATTTCTTCCTCCACACCTTTAGGCTAGCATTGTTTTCCTACGCCCCCCTAGTTTCATTGATGTTATTCTCCAGGCATTCTGTTACTTCCTCCTCTTCATCTAGCACATGATATTTGTTATTCGTGGCTCTACCCTTACCCTTCTATTTCTGGGTGATTTCTTTATCTTTATTTCTCAGTGGCCTACAAGTGAGAAGCTTCCTCTCATAGTAAACATGCTATTTATCTCACTCATCAACCCATCTTACCCCTGCTTCCTCCTCTTTCTGTATGCTAGCAACATTTGTAGGTGCTTCGTTTGCCCCCCTACATTCATTATGTATATGACCCAATTTCCCACATTTCATGTAGAAGTTAGGGGAGATATTCACATTCCAATTTGTACTCCCTTCCATTAATTAAGATCTCCAGATGGATGGTTCTTTGCTATTGATTTCCACAGCTAGCCATGTGAATCGACTCCTCATCCGATTAACAAAATGATCATCAATCTAAATTAATCTTCCCACAGCCTGGACAATCCTTTAAAATATTTCCTTGTTATATTAGTGAATTGATAACCTAAGGACACAGACCCATGTAACTATGTGATCAAGTATTCCTTGTGATGGCTTGAAGTATCCATCCTAAGGCCAAACCATTAGGCATCCTCTGAACAGGGACCATGGGCCTTTAGTCAAGACATTTTCATGATCTAATTTGTTGTAGAATTGAACTACGTAGTATTGATATGAAAGTTCATACAATTCAAACCGCGCTACAGGCTGCCATAGGAGTTTCAACCTTTCTTCCATAGTTAAGAAACCTACAGATCTTTCAATCAACTTCACAATCACTGGTGATGTGCGACACTATTGGTGATGAGGTAACCTCGGCAATTCTTTATTTCTTTAAATCTGGAAGACTTCTTAAAGAATGTAGCACGTCTATTACACTTATTCCTAAGGTCCCTGGGGCTGTCAGCTTGAAGAATTTTAGGCCGATTTCTATTTGTAATGTTATCTACAAGGTTATTGCGAAGATCCTTGCTAAACGCCTGGCTGAGGTGCTACCTTCGATTGTTGATTTAAACCAAATAGCTTTTGTAAAGGGTAGAAAGATTGGGGATGCTATTTTGCTGGCGAATGAGATCCTTAGCTCCTTTGGTATTTCCAACAACATGTGTATTAAATCTGATATGGCCAAGGCGTATGATTCTGTGAGAAGAGACTATATCATTTTTCTTCTTATAAACATGGGGTTTCCTGACTGTTGGTTAAGATGGATCCAAGAAATTTTCGATACTGCTACCTATAGAGTGATGGTTAATGGTTGTGCTACTGATTATTTTGAGGCTACTAATGGGGTTAGGCAGGGGGATCCCCTTTCCCCTTTGATGTTCGTCATTGCTATGCAGGGTTTTTCTGCTATCATTAATGATAAATTTCGTGCTGGAAATTTGAAGCCCATTGGGACTGATGATATGAATATCTCTCACATCATCTTTGCCGATGATTTACTTTTATTTATGGAAGCTAGTGAGAGCAATGCCCGCTGTATTAAGCGGATCCTGAGTACTTTTAGCAAGGTCTCTGGTCTTCATCTCAACAGCAGTAAAAGTCATTTTTTCTTAAGTAAGAAAGCTGTTAACGATAGCCTGGGAAATATCCTGGGTATCTCAGTTAGTGATTTACCTGTACGCTACCTGGGTGTGCCTCTCTTCTCAGGTAGACTGACTAAAGGTATGTTTCACCCCATTATTGATAGGGTTAGGACGAAGCTTGAAGCTTGGAAGGGTAATTTGCTATCTCAAGCGGGAAGGATTGAATTAATTATCTCTACTTTGTCATCATATAGCATTTTTTGGTCCTCTGCCTTTCCTTTACCTAAGTCAGTGATTAAGGAGCTTGAAAAGATGATGAGGGATTTCATGTGGAATGACTCTGAGGAGAAAAAGCATATGCATACGGTGGCTTGGGAGACTATTTGTCATCCTAAAATTGAAGGTGGCCTAGGTATTAGGCTGATTGATGATTGGTCCAATGCTGGTCTGATTAGGAACCTTTGGGATATTGCTACTGAAAAGGAGAGCTTATGGGTGAAATGGATTAATGGTAGGTACATTAAAAATGAGTCGATTTGGTCGGTGGTTCCCAGAGCAAATTCATCTTGGCTCTAGAGGAAAATGCTCAAACAAAGAGATATATTTCTCAATGAATCGAATATGTGTTTGGGTAATGGAAAGAAATTTTTGTTTTGGAGGGATCCCTGGTTGAAAGGGAAGCAAAAGTTGATAGATTTGGTAAATTCTGACCTTGTTTTCAGATTGGGGAAAGGTATAAATTGCAGAGCTGAAGTTTGCATTAAGGATGGTCAGTGGAAAGTTCCTAAGTTCAGAGGTTCCTATGTCATGGAAGATATATTGAAGGATACGAGTTGTCAGGACCTAAGGGACGACTGTGTTATTTTCAATAATAAACATGATTGTAAATTGAAAGATTGCTGGGAAGTGGTAAGGAAGAAGCATCATACTGTGAATTGGGGCAAGTGGATCTAGACTGGCGTGCCAAGGAAAATCTCAGTGCTCCTGTGGAAAGGTTTCCTAGGGAAAATTCCTTCTATTGATTATTTACAGAGAAGGGGTTTTCATATGGCTTCTAGATGCACGTTATGCATGGATAATGTTGAGAATGTTGTTCATATTTTTTTCAACTGTCAGTATGCTAGTCATCTTTGGACCTATTGGAGGAATGCCAGAAGTAATTCGATTGTTCTAAGCTCTTTTGAAGATCTGTTAAAGCTGAACGGGAAGGACAAATTCACTGCTTGTTATGTTATATATCTGATTTTGAAAGAAAGGAATTCAAGAGTCTTTAGAGGTGTCCATACTGACAGTAAGAGGATCTGGGATCTTCAGGAGAAGGATATAGTTATCTACTATAGTTAGTTTTCTTTCTGTACAGTTTTTTCTATTTTTCTTCTCTTGTAGTTACACCCCTGTAATTACAGTTTTGATGCATTAGTAAAAGGCAACACCCTACGCTCACCAAAAAAAAAAACTTCACAATCACTGAGTATTTGAAAGGTTTTCTTAGGATTTCTTCCTCTTTTGGGGCCACATATATCTTTGGGTATCCATGAATTGATCAGTTTGATATCCTTAGGTTTTAGTATCTCTTTTGGTTCATCTTCTATGAAGAACGGATTGGCTTCTCCTCCATTCCTGGTTCCTTATATCGTCTGTTTGTAGTTCAATGACATCTTTGTCGAATCGTCCTCCTGGAAAAAAGAGTTCCCATCATCCACAATCATCCCCCATGACTTTTAATAGTCATGTTGATGTCCATAGCTGAGTTTAATGTTCATTGCTTGATGATCCCTGCATGCCTTTGTATGTCAGGTTGAGGCCGATCTCCTTAACATGGAGGTGCATGCCCATTTCTGATTACTTTTTCTCATTATCGCCTCGCCTATTCATCCCACTAGGACCTCCATCATTGTCTACAGTTTCTTGATGTTTGCCCAGACCGCCACCCCCCCCAACCTCTCCCCTCATTTTCTATTCTAGATTTTTACATGGCATGAATTATGTGTCATTAGTTCTAACTAAAATTGACGCTAAATGTAACATTTTTAGAGGCAAACATTTTCCCTGAAGAAATTGTATTTCACGGGTTAAAACTGATGTTATAGTAAAAGTTGTACTCATTTCTTTTCTAAATCGACGTGACTTGACCATTGGTGACAATTTTTCTTTAAAATTGACGTTATTGGTAGTATTTTGTCGGTTTTTATTTGTAACGGATGTTAGCAAAAGTGACATTACACGTCAAAAATGTACTAGTGACTATAGGGAAATATGGCTATAGAATTGGTAGCAGAAAGAAAAAAATTTACTACAATATTCCCCATAAACCAATGGATCATGTCAAAAACTATATGATGGGAAGGATGGTTTTGAGGACATACCTGGTCTTGCAGTAAGTCTAGAGACACTCCTCACCACTATAGTTGTGCAGCACTCCTAGTTGCACTAGGGTTCATCTACAACAAATCCTAGTCTCCACCACAGATAATAGACTCAGACAGTGTCTGCAGCAACTCCTCCACAGACTGCAAGCTGATGTTGTCCTCCTGGCAACGGCCAAAGGCCACCTCGAATCTATGGAAGTCTACATAGACTGCCTAGAACTCTTGTCATCCAACTAGAACATATAGGAAGGAGTTGTTCCTCCCGTTGGTGTACTAGTCACCAACATACTCTCCCATAATTATTCTCCCTTGCTATCACTCCCTTTATCGGGTAGGACTTGATTGGGTTCTCTCAGTTACCACAACTACAGAATACAAACAATTGTTAGAGGCAATTGATGTGTCTGAGAAGACCCTAGTACCCCTCTATTTATAGAAGGGGTTAAGGTATGGGTTCCCAGACTGTGTGGGAGTGGAAGGGATCAGAATTTCCATGAATTAATTGCCCTGCGATAGGTGAACCGGTCGGTTCACATGTGAATTGGTCGGCTGGCACAATGAGCTAATTGGTTCACTCAGTGAGCTGATCGTTTCACATGTTTCACAATCACAATTTGAATTGACATATCATTTTCCAATAATGTCCAACATTAATTCCTCGTACAAATAAAATTGAACAAGTGAAATGACCAACTATTCTCATGAATCGGGAAAATCACCAAAAGCTTCGGTTGGCATAACTGAGCTGATTGATTCATCGGGTGAACTGGTTGTCTCACCAACTTCAGCGGATCGGTTGGTGTCCTAACTCATGCAAAATTCAGAGAATTCAATTTCCAATCAACCTGACTCCCAAACCAGTTAGTGTAACACTAGAACTTAACAGTTCTGATTCCAGTCATTTCATCGGTTGTTTAATTGAATACCTAAACATCTTTAGTAATCAACTTAATCATCATCCATGGATAAACTCCTCTTCTAGGTGAATTCCTATCTCCGTGTTACATACTCAAAATTAGATTGATGGCTAATCATGCCATTTCCTAGACCCCTTTTGATTATGTTCGTGTTAGTTTCCTTTCCCCTAATTTACAATAGAGTAGGAATAATGTGAGTCTAATAATATGATAAATTCATAAAAATCATTTATATTTGAAAATTTAGAATAAATTAATAAAGAAAATTTATAAATGAGCCATATGTTCAAGATACAACAATCAATAGTTTCGACTCTCTTGAATCTTTTTAGGAGTCATAAATGAAAGAAATTAATTAATGAACCATATAATATGATGGTTTATTAAGTAAAAAGAGTAAATATATTTGTTGGAAGTTTGATATAAAAATGACAAATAACTATAAACATTTTCGTAGAGTGAAATTAATGTGAAACTTGGACTCCTTGTATCTATATTAACCAACATAGCAAAATTCACGTAGCTAGGGCATTATCAACCCTCTCATTTAATTGGTTAAATCTACAATACTTCCATATACATGATAACCCATTAATAATCTCCTTTAATACCTAATGCAACACCTTGGTATCTGTTCTTTCTCCCCTTTAATATAGGTTAGCATAACCTTCCTTGTTGAGAATGCGGATGGAGCTCCAACCTTTATGACCGCAACCTCCCCCTTCCTCTTCCAACTGTCTCCCTCTCTACCCTTCTAATATGATTATCCTCTCCTCTACCTCTTCATGCCCACATCCCTCTCCTATTTCTTCATCCAACCTTCCCTCTCCTTTCCCATTCATTAAAACCCTAGCCACCACCCAGTGCCACAATGCTCCACCATGGAGCCTAGCGACCTGTGCCAACCTCAAAAATATGTTGCTCCGCTAGTGCCCTACCTCTCTCTTATAGCGCCCTATAGATGCGGGAGCTAGGTAAACTCCTCCAACAACTACTATGGCCAGAAGCATCCCCTACAATGACACCTAGCCATGTAATGCCCTGACTTCCTCTAATTGCAACACCTACATAGGATTCCACCACCACCTCCTCACCTTGCCACCAATAGATCTACAACACAACCATCTATCCTAAAATTTCCTACCCTTCTTGCCTACCTTTGTGCACCTATCCATCATGACAAGAGGAAGATGTCTCCACCTTATGCCCAGTAGGCATGGTCAGAGGGCAACATTGTCACGTGATGCAACATATGTGAACAGAAGCAATGGCCTTTTATGCTTGCACCCTCCTCGGTCCTTCCTCATCCTACAAAAATCTAGGAAACTCAACAGAAAGAGGCACAACCCACGATGGACATCACACTTACAACCCATCATCGACTAGTCCCCTCAGACCTAATGCTTCCTACCCAAGCCTCACTAGTTCTCTTTTGCCTCCTCACCACCGTCTGCAACTCAATAACTGATGCCTACAAATAGCATAATGGCTCCCCTTTTCCTCCTCATACCTTTGAACCCTTTCCCTTTTTGTCATGTGGATCTATTAGAGATATGAACACACTGCATGGTTGTGCTCAAACCATGGGGTGCCCCTACGCCTCCCTCTAGTCCTGTAGTGCCGTCAGGCCAACGCTCAATCTAACCATCAAAATGGAGATCACCACATTATCTCCATCTTCAGCCTGTAACTTCGAACCCTATTCCACAAAAACCTACAACACCAAAGATCCATAATGCCTTGCACCCTTCCAATTGATCCAATTTCTTAACATCCACTCTCATGGAAGATTGACAACATTAGTGGTGAGTCTATTTGACTCCTCGATAGCAAGGTCATCTCTGACCATGCCAACAACAGAGTCAATGAGGAACATGACCTTCCATGTTGTGCTTGGCTCATGACCACTACAACCATGGCCTTTGGAGGAAATCCAACATGCTATGAAGCCTGCACAACTAGTTACAAGTTAGTATCACTATTATATTGTCTGATTCAGAATCTCATTGTCTAATAAAATAGGTACAGTAGGGAAAGTGGAAAAACATATTTAGAGTAGACTATGATTTGTATGAGTAATCTAGTTAACAACTATATAACTTGCAACCAAAGCATAGTCATGCATACATGCAAGGTAGCCTAAAATCTTGTAAGACCTGCTACTCATTCCATAGTTGCATTTATCACTATTCATAAAACACAAGTGACATGATACAACAAGTTACTTAAGGTATGCTACCGATTCACTACACATAAGTATGTGAACTACATTATTTACCCTAGTTTATGGTGTGAAAGTATTCTTATTGGTTCCTTGTAAGCTTGCCACTGAAAATCTATTACTAATGCATAAGAAAAGGTAGTAACACAATTGGTACCATTGTTATGAAATGTGTTGATAGGAATTTGGTCTACCACATTCTTATTTGTGATCATATTAGTATTTATATAATGAGCTCCAAAATCATAAACTTAGAGAAACAATAAGTATCAATATAAAGAACAATAGATGTCCTATTAGTTTGAAGCTTACATGTAACAACTTCAGTTTCATATAACTATATGGTATATACTTGTCATTCATATTCATATTGAGTTGTAAGAATGGGTAAATGACTAGTGTTCATAAAAGATATTTGTTTAAACCCTAGATAATCCTAGTAAGTGTATTATGATCAAATGATATCTCATGTAATGCATATTCTCGACCTAGTTGACCAAATTGAACTCTATGATATAAAGAGGGGTGACATAATGAGACCTAAATCAAAATAATTCATACTATTAGTCAGACACATATATGTAATCGAGACATACTTAGACCTATTTGTCTAAAGATGAAATTTGGTATTAAAATAGATATATAAAGAAACATATGTTCACTTAATAGGATTTTAAATCCAATGAAGTGGCACCCCTAGTGGTAAAAGTGATGATGTAAGACTAAGAGGTCATGAGTTTGAACCTAGGCAACGGGATGAATGAATCACCAATTTATAAAAAATAGGATTTAAAATGCTAATATGAAATTAGGTGATTGGTACTAGGATAAGAACAATATGAAAGTACAAAGTAGAAATGTATACACAAATTGCTTTGGTTTTGATTACCTTACCTAATGTGTTTCTAGGATGAATACTCAATTGTGTGGATCAACTTTCTTATCAGAGTTAACTTTTGTATGCTTAAGGTATGTACTTCTCCCTATTTATAATTGGGCATTATATGACAAAATTTTCCTATAATGAGGTATCTTTTGAAATACTTGCTCATATTCCATTTTGTTGGACAATTCATATACTCTCAATTGTACTTACTATTTTCTTTTGAAATTACTATTATCATGTTAAATGGGGTCAATGACCCCACCTGCTATTGTGCTTAAACCATGCCACGTATGTTTGAGAAAAGTGTATCTTGCCACTCTATTTATGCATGTTAGATAATTTGACTGGTTTAACTATTGTAGACACTTATGCGTAACCATTAGGGAACGCTACTTCTATCCAGGGTGTGCTACTTCCACCTTGATATATATATAGAGGCATGATACTTCTGCCTAGAGTGTGCTACTTCCACCCATTTTACTTAGGTCAATGACTCAGTTGTGTCATGGCCCTACTATAATTACTTTAGTCCAATATATATGCACGCATATATTTGTTGTGATATTGATGGCTGATTATGGAAAGAATCATTGTTTAATGCTTTACTTATATTGCCTCATTCTTTTGGAAATTCCTTCTCTTGTTACTTCTCATTGAAACTTACCTAGCTTTAATGGCCCCTTTTTTATGGGAACATCTTACTTTACTTTTGAAATATATAATTCCCTAGTTAATTTTCTAGTGTACATACTCAACTTTTGCTGACTCATACTCTTTTGTTTCCTATTTTTTATTGGGTGTTACCTCCACCCAGGTGTAGGTACCTTATAGGACAGAGACTCAGGATGATTGTGAGCTTTTTAGTGAACATAAGGACAACTTGAGATAGCCTTGTTACCCTTTGCATATGGGCTTATGTGTATATAGATGTAACCCTTTCATTTTATGTACCACCCATAGGGTGAGAAAGTTATGTATGGAGATATTTTGTAACTTTGTAAATAGTTATGTTTCTGCTGCTTATTTATTTCATGGATTATGTTTGTACCATTGAGTGGTCCCACTATTGGGTCTCACTCTTTACAGTGTGTGGCTCTATAGGTCCCATATTACATTGACAATGAATGTCCATAACTAGTTATGACATCACACATAACAACACATAATTGATACCCAAGTAAATGGAAACTTAGAGAACAACTTCAACCTACAATCTATGTATGGTGTTATAGTGTTTGTATAGTTCATGTGGCATTGATATCCAGATTGAACTCGAGGCATGGAGTAGTCATCCTCTTCAACATTCAATCTTGTTCCTAGAACCAAAGCAGACTGTCTGAGATATGTGTAAGCTCAATATGACTTACATGTTCATGGCCATGCATTTCTCAGTCTTGTTAATCACGAATCCTAGGATATCATGCCCCTATAGGAGGGACAAATCCCATCTACATCACTTACACTCATCCCCATGTGTCACAGTGTACCCAATCATCACCTTTATTATAACCCTTATTTAGATTTACGGTATATGATGTTAAATCATGCCAAATGACATGTGATGAGTGTTGTGACTTTAGGTATAAAAACCACAATCACCACCAACACTATGAGAGCTAACTATGACTACCATTGTAATGGTTTCCATGTGTTACTCTCATGGTGGGTCTATTTGATACACTATTCTCTAACATGTATCTGTGTGCTTGGTTTGATATCATATATCATGACTAATGAGATTGTTTCATCAACCAACACACACTCTAATCTTATGTGTTATTGTTGTCTAACTGTCGTCCACAATAACATCCGACCAGGAATGTAAGACCCTTGACTTGTGTTTTGGGATAACCCTATTTGTTTTGGATTAGTTAAGTACTTATAACCTTAACCTAATCCTTTGAGATGTTTATAGAGCTCATGGAGATCTTACGTATCCAGCTTGAGCTTGTATGGATGTTGTTTGTGCTTTATGAGCTAGTTTTGGTGCAAATTTACAATTTACCCAAGTTAAGGGGTAATCTTTCGATTTGTCACATGTATAGTGTGCCCTTAATTCTTTGGTATTAGGAGAGAGATAATGATGCCTAGTGGCATCTTGTATGTACCTTGGTTGAGGAGGTTGCATCAGGTAGTGATGCTAGGGTTTTCAAGGGTTTGCTTGAGGTTGACCTTGGTGCACATGTTGGAGTTTCATGACCTCAGTGTGCTTTAGATGTGTCTTGACCGAGACACTTTCCTTGGGTTTAGTGGTTGCAACCTAGATGGTCTTGGTTGTGTTTGTATTGAGATAGTTTATCTTTTTATGGGGTGTCTTGACCCAGTTTGTTAAGGGAGCTTGTATATCGACCATGACACTTGTATGGTGTTTGTCTCGACCAACCTTGAGTGTATTGGCCGCGACCTAGATGTTGGAGACCCTAAGAGGGTAAGAACCAACATAGGTTGTATCATCACCTGATGCATGTGTGTTTTAAGTGGTTGCATGTGTGTCCCTAGGGTGGACAAGTGTCCCTTTGGTGCCTTAGATGTTGACACCTCATCTCCACCCTCCTTCCCTCCTCCTCAAGTATATAAACCCTCTTATCTTCTTGCAAGTGAACCTTTTAACCCTCCTTCTTCGTCCCTCTCTTTAGCTCATCCATGGAGCTTGGTGGATCATTGAAGGGTAGATGATTGGATCCCTTTCATGTTGTGATCCTTGCCCATCTTCAACCTTGGTAAGTGTTTCCCTTTCTTTGATGGCATTTTCTTGGAACTTCTACCCCATATTTTACTCTTTTATTAGTACTAGACCATGGATCCTATGTGGTGGTCATTTTTTAAAGTAACCCCTCATCACAATGGTCATAGACCATGTTTTGACAAGGTAGAACCAAGTGTGAGGAAGTTTCTTCTCTCTCTTTCTCCCTTTCTCTTTTGGCTCGGCCTAGAGATTTTTGACTCTCTTTTCTTGGATGAACATTGAACTTGGTGTCTTCTCCTTCTTTAGGTGATCTTGTGGCCGATAGTAGAGCTTTTGATGGAGCTTTTTCAACCTTTGGATCATGAGCTTGGAGCTTGTGATTCTTGGAGTTGATCTTCTTTAAGATGGGTTTTATAAATGTCTACCTTCCTCTATCATTAGAACACTTAATCTAATTTTCATACCATTGCTTCTCATTAGAAAGCATGCCATTAATATGTTAGTAAACAATATCATGACTTACAATTTTAAGTGATGATGATTATCATGCTTGATATGTATAAAATCCAAAACCCTATTGGGAAGGACCTGATTTTGGAGATAGTTTTCTCTTTGTGTAATATACTATTTTAACCTCTAAGTGTGACGTCAATGAGTTAGGTGATGTATCTTGGATTGAGGTTTAAGATCTTAAAGTGTTCTCATGAAGATTAATCTCCTTCTTAAACCCTAATCTCTATGCACATGTTTCCTTAGTGGCTTTAGAGGATGGTGTTACATGCAACCTGAACTTTAGTTTTATCACCATGATCTAAATTCTGATTTTCATGTCCTTCCTTGAAAGTTTTGGGAGTTATCTCTCTTATCTTCAGGTTCAATTTTCTCTCTCCAAGGTGGTTTTGCCAGCTAATTTCCATGATATTCATTTTTAGGGTTTGATGATCTTCGACCATGAGCTCTGATCTTGACGACATTTTTTGTCTTCGTTGTTTGGTTCTATATTTTTAAGACAATAAGTGTTCTTGTATTTTGAGTCGAGATAGATGTGTTCACTTATGGTTGAGGTGAGACATGTTTATTTTTAGTCAATATATGCCCTTTGATGTTATTGTGTCGCTACATTGTATTATAATCATGACGTTGTTTTGATCACGGTCGAGACACTTTGTCATGTCATGGTTGCAATGTTATGATAGGGGATGCTCGTGATGTTGTGTTATATAGTAGTCATGATGCATGGGTTGGCATTGGTCCTGACACCCCGTTGTCGAGTGGTCGCGACGTTGGTGTTTCCTGGAGGTCACGATGTTGGTGTTTCGTTGAGGTCACGACGTTGTTGTTTGGTTGAGGTTGTGATGTTGCTAATTGGTTAAGGGTGCAGCATGCCGATATTGGAGGTCGAGACACAGGGTGACATCATGGTCACGAAATGATGGTAGTTGTGATGCACTCACAATGGGAGGGGTGGTTCACCGTGGTAGCGACCCTATATGAGTGTTGTTCTAGTCAAAACAAATGTATAATGGGTGGTTGAGACATATATTTGAATACATGATTAACACATGCATATGAGTAATGAATGAGCCATATATAATATTGTTTGAGTGGTTACTTAGTTAACCCTAATTTTGATCCTTAACCCTAATGTGATCCAAAGAATATGGAAGATGGTGTAACTAGGGTTGGTGATGGGAAATAACTAGAAAACCCTAACTGGCTAAGTGTGGAACCCCAACCTTAATATGGAGATATGGATGTGTTACTTTTTTTCTTGAAACAACTATTATGATGTGATGATTCTCTCTCTAGTTGTGAACCTCTAACCTTGTAGGTTGAATGCATGCCAATGTTTGGGTTTGCTATGGTGATGGGTATGTATAATGTAGGCATGAGGAGATAATAATGTGACACATGGATTTAGGAGGTTTCTTCTTTATAGTTTATCAATTTCTAGCCATGCATGTGGCGTGAACTTGAATATCATAAATAGTGTAGGCTATTATGAGTATGATGTGACATTAGTTGAATGGGCCTTTATGAGTCATGTTGAAACATTTGTGATGCAGGGATGGTGTGAATGGGTCCTATGACCTGGTGGTGACTTGATGTCTATTGTGACGTGATACCCTCTAGTGATATGATTAAGGGATTGATATCCCATAGTGATGTGACATTAATGATAGCCTTGAGTGGTTGTGCAACAGTAATGATGGTCATGTGACTGGTAGTGTACATGTATTATGTAGTGCCAGTGTGACAAGTTCACACCTTATTAGTCTTAGATCTTTGAAAGTTTTACCATGCCCTTATCTTTTTAGTGCTTGTTATGGTTTTATGCATTATAACTTGATTGATGCTAAGAGATACTTAATTGGCATAACTAAGAGATGGCCATGAGTGAGATGATCTCATTGTGATATATGGAACAACCATGTGTGAGTTGATTCCCTTGTGATATATGGAACATCCATGCATGATCAGATTCCCTTGTGTTATATGGATGACCATGCGTGAGCCACTCCTTCTTTTTGGGACAACCATGTGTGAGTTGATTCTGTTGTGATTTATGGATGGACATGTGTAAGCCGATCCATCTATTGACTATACATCACTTGTACAATTTGACTAATATGTCACTATAGTGTCACTCTTGTACTAGCCGTGAGGTGTTAGAAAGGTTATGGAATCCAACTCTCCCATTGACCATGGGTGGTACCAGTAGGAACTTAGTAGTGGTACTTTTATAAGATCAAATATGAAGATATTGGATAAGTCATTCCTTGCTTTTGTATAGTTTGGTTGGTATAAAATATACATGTTCTTCGTATTCCTCTTAAATGCATAGAACGTTCCAATACTCATTTGTAGCTAACTAAACTATTTATACAATGTCAATTCGCACTGCTTATATCATTTTGTTGAATATGCTTATCTATTAATAGCATAGCCTCATGTTTTAGTTATCTGTGCTTTTAATAGACGTTGGTAGAGAGTTATAATGCTCACTGGGATGTTTGGTCTTACGCCACGGGTTTCCACATCTTTTAGGTGGATGTGTATGCTAGGATAAAGCTCGTGTTGCCGAGATAGACATCCCAAGGTGTTGTAGCTATTGGATCATGGATATGCAACATTGTCTAGTAATAGAGACCTATGTGTCATCCATGTACACTCAGGTCCTTGGGGGTGTTTTATAAACATTTTAAACTAGTTTGAGTTTTTGGACATATATGATGACGATTCACATGTGATTTGTGTACATGACATGTTATCACATGTAACAGGTTGTGGCTAGATAGCCAGTGAACTATGTCATGTAAAAACTTTTGATATGAATGGAATACAAGTGGTTCCAATTTATGGCTTCAGACATGATAAGTTTAGTTTGATGCATGGTCATGAAATCAGTTTTAATTTCCTAAGTTTTTCAGTTATCCACTTGCTTAGTGTTAATTTCGTGTTTGGTTTTGAGTAACTTCTCTCTGTGTGATAAAGGGTGTCACAAGGGACATAATGAGAATGTGTATACTCTTAACATCTGTATGATCTCATTGTTCATGTCACGTACTTAAAGACAATCATCATTGAGTAATATCATTATCTAGACATTTATTATGTTATATCATTATCTCATAACTGAATAAAACATAATAAATTGGAAGCTTGCCTTTATTATTGATCAAATCATTTACACATTATGCCATTACAATCATCATAGCATTGGCTCTCTGGGCATATATACCAACAATATGTACTTTGGATGAATTGCATGCTATGTATGATTTAGGATTATGCCTTAAATTTCCAAGTTAATGAATGAAATAAAGACAATGACGATGCCTCAGATTATATTATTCCATTTTGATTGTTATATTCATAAAGACATATTGTTATCAATGATGATCATTAGTTTAATGGTATGATCATTTAATGATTAAGACATTTAAGAAAGAATCATGTATATCATGTGATGATTAATTTCAAGATTTAGAGGGAGAAATCCCATGATGATCATGATAATGCACTTAAGCTGTGAATTCTTCCTCCAAACATTATGTTGTCTTTATGGACTGATGAGCACTTTGGTCAATTACTGGATGAGGACAATTTACATTGATACCAAGATAAGAACAATGATTAAGATAAGAGAATTAGGTAACCTATTGTATGCTTCTCGCAATGATGGACATTTATGGTCATTATGTGCTTCCTAGCAATGATGGGCTTTTCATGCATGATGTGCCCTATGTGGGAAGTTACATAGAGAACTCATATGGTAACATTTCTTTATTCATTGATGTAATGAAAGCTAAAGTGTAATGATAAATCTTAATGTTAAATCATGTCAAGTTAATTTCAGTTCAAGTATATGCTTATTTTTTAGTTCTTATAACATGCATAGTGTCGCTTACATATGTTAATGCTTTGTTTTGGATAGCCGTGGGATGATATTTCCCTAGATCAAGGAGCAACTAAGAAATGAATCGAGCCCTTCAGTGTAGCTGACATCAAAGGAAACTTTAGCGTGGTGAGGTGTCATCTACCACTCAGTATATTCTTTAGTCTAGTTTATCATTTCATGATTTAGATTTTCTTAGCCTACATGTATTAGGTTTATCAAGATGAGATAGTTTTTGTTTTTCCTTTCAAGAACAATGTATGAATCTATATTTTGAATTAATGCATGATCTTTCATTTATATTGTTGTTATGTATATCATGTTTTGTAATGTTCCTCCAAGATGAATGACCCTTGTTATGGACAACATAGGGTTTGCTTCCATGATATATATGTGCTTGGAGGGGCGTTACACTATCTCTAGTGGATTGAATGTACAAGTGGGATGTAAGGAAGTCATTATGATGATGGGAGATCTAGGTTAGAAAGGAAGATCATCAATAGACCAAGTTGGGAATGGAAGGTCATTGATAGGCCAATCAAGGAAAGGAATGCCAATGTCAAACCAAGCCCTTAAAGGGAAAGTTATGAAAAATCCACTACAAGGACAAAAACCTAATGAGAGGATACCTCATGTTGAATGCCCAGTGAGTGGGTATACCATAGAGGTCGAACAATTAAGGGTTGAGGAGTTAGAAAAGAAAATGCAAGTTTGTTTATGTAATGATAATCGTTTCTATGGTTGATTATGTTGTTACACCTACATGTGAATATTTTGTTCCCCCACGTACTTAGTATATTTTGAAAAGAATACCACATCTTTGTTTCATGCCATTTTAGGTTAAACTGTAATTAATCTGAAAGATCGACATCCAGAGAAGAAGACACAAAAGAAAAGATGGTTGAAATTATCTTAGAGGATTATTGATAGTTAGACTTATTTCATATTTCAAACATTAGATTTCCATTACATGTAAATCCCAAGAGGAGATTGTATCTTCATATTGTTATCAAAATATTTTCCATTCAATAAAATTTTTAATTATTATTGGTTAACTTCTAAACCTTGATCCTATAAATATGTTAATGGCACTTTCCCTCTCGGTCCACCTTAATTGGGGATAACAGGGGGAGGAGGTCATTACACATGTTGGCTAAGCAAAAAATAAAAAACCTAACATGGTAAACTACTACCAGTCCACCTAAGTTTATTTTCATATAAATATAGTAATTTTGTAATATTCAAAATATAACAAATATATACCCAACTAATCAGGAACACACATACAATAGTTTCATAACCTAATTTTGCCTTTATTTTAGAAAGTATTTCTTGATGCCTTTATTTTATGAAGTTCTATATGAAAAACACTAATTTGGTGAATATATATGGTTTCTATTATCTAGGTTTGATTCAATTTAATGAGATATCTTGAATAAAATTGTGACGACCATCGCCAAACTAACAAACAAATCGTTACTAATTAAGCGGAATAAACATAAATAGTGGATTAACAAAAATCACTAAAATTTAAAACCATTTTGCAAGGAGATCCTTGTCTAGAAAACTTTTACTGAAAGATCCAAAACTCATACATATCATGATTACATTGTACAACATCTCATCTTGAGGACAACATATAACAGTTGCTCTATCAAAACACATACTGGAGCAACATAAAACCTCGAGGCATTCAAGCCAAAATCTCTGATCATTCATGAAACCATTACAAACCAACTCCAAGGACTTGAGAGTATAGAGACGACACATATGACTCCTATCTACAAAACACGACAGACAATACACTCAACCTGAGATGTCACTGTTGCCTCAGTTGTTGTTCTTCCTCTACAGAAAGATCTTCGCCACCTCGTGCACATCCACCTAAAAAAATGTGGATCCCACGGGTTGAGACAATTGTCCCAGTGAGAGATATAACTCTCCGCGAACCATATTATTATCATAGATTAAGCAATTGTAAACTGAGCAGAGGTTGTTTTATATTAACAGGCAATATTAATCATTGTATGAATAGAATATGATAATCTCCTTTCTTAAGGAGAACATTGCATCTACCCATGGTAGAGTTATAAATCATCTATCTGCTTTGCAAGGAATGTAAAGAAACATAAATAACATCTATCCACTAAGATTTATAATTGTATTGCATATCAAATAATGTTTCTCGTATTCGATCCTTAAGTAGATATGCTACACGGTTGAACATATTTTACAATCACACTTATGCCCTGAGGAGATGAAACATACCTCGTTCATCTCCAACTGATCACAAACTTCTCACAAGTCAGTACCATACAAGGTCAATGGAAGAGCTAGACTCCACGACCACATCCATCTCAGTCAGTACAAAACCACAGACAGGACATCTCGTGTCACTACTAATAGCTTTCTAGGGTATACTGGCAACTTCAGTATAGACCTATAGCGTCAACTGCACTCTCTTCGACATCGAGAGATCTCGTGTTTATCTCACATCGATCTGACATTCATCATCATCGGGAGATTTGTGATACATCCATCCCGCCATATATAATGAAGGATTGAGAGATTTAATGTTTATCTCACATCAATTCCTCCATTAGGGCGTAAGGATATTCGCACCCATCACCCCCACATATTCAAAAATATGCCCTCCAGGTTATACTGCAGAGCAAACCATTTCACCATTCAGCAAATTCTGATGCTGATGGATCTATGGCCAGGGCACTACATGATAAGATTCCACTTGATTAATTAAGTGCATTACTGTATCTTTTAGCATCAGTCAAGTTTCAAACAAGAATTATTATAACAGATGCTACAAAGAAAGGTATAATACATCTATCAAGTACTTTTCAAATCTTTAAAACACATATAACATTTAGGATCTCAATCCCTTATCTCATTTCTGGGAATTCTCATCCCTTAACATTATCATCAGGATTACTAGATCTGGGTATTCAAACCCTTAGTTCATAGCTGAACATTGTTTCCTCTGTGAACCATTACCTCTAGGTCCTCAGACCAAGGTATTCATTTCACTTGTTGTACAAGTATTCACATGGCTCACAAGGCCATTACACATCTTATCACCTCTCACTAGGCAACAACTTATTCACATGGCTCACAAGGCCATTACACATCTTGTCACCTCTCACTAGGCAACAACTTATTCGCATGGCTCACAAGGCCATTACACATCTTGTCACCTCTCACTAGGAAACAACTTATTCACATGGCTCACAAGGCCATTACCCATCTTGTCACCTCTCACTAGGCAACAACTTATTCACATGGCTCACAAGGCCATTACACATCTTGTCACTTCTCACTAGGAAATAACTTATTCACATGGCTCACAAGGCCATTACACATCTTGTCACCTCTCACTAGGAAACAACTTATTCACATGGCTCACAAGGCCATTAATTGTTATACTTGTTACACAAGTATTTAACATGCCTTACAAGGCTTATGCAATAAGAGAAGTGAAACCTTCCCATCATTAGGGATAGGGTTTTCCATTATTAACCATTTATGTTTTCAAGATCATATTATCAATGATCAAACCCTAATTCATTGCTCCACACCTCTAGGAGCAAACTTTGATATCATAAGTATTCAATCATACTTATTTATTCTCATCATTTATCATTAAATGATTATCAACACAAGGTATGAGTTTCTCTCTCATCCTTACCAGAGTATGAATGCATCATTCTTTATTAACTTGGCTTAACCCTTTCTCAAGGTATGTTAGCCTACACTTATCAAAGTGCATTAGGCTCATTACATCTCAATGTAATAATTGGCATGACACACTTCATGTGTTACTCATCCAAGTATATTGGACTTAAAATGCATCAAGGTATATCAACCTTGAGGTGCTGGATGTGTTATTTATCAAGTCTTGATGTATCACTTCCCTCATCACTTTAAACTTACTTAAGTTCATCAACTTAACCTGTATTAGGGTATGTCCCATCCTAATACTTTATGCACTAGCTCATCACATTTATCATGTAGTATATTGGTCATAAGTCACACATTTGAATTGACCAACCATCATCAATTGATATGGACTCATCTGTAGTTGAGGCATTGTTGATATAAGGTTGTCCATTATTAATCACTTTAGGTGTTTCACCTATCAAGGTATTAGCCACACCATTACTTGGTGTTACACTCATCACTCCTGAGAGTGTCTTGCCCTCACCTTTACAAGGTGTCCTGGGTTAGAGGTGTACATATGTTCACCATATCGGGTTGTAGTTGTATAGACACCACCATATCGGGTTGGAGGTGTATGAGCACTCACCATATTGGGCTAGAAGTATATGAACACCTTTCATATCGGGCTAGAGGTGTTTGTATGTGTTACCCATGTTGTGCATGAGGTATTAAGCCATCACCATGTTGGGATAAAGGTATATTCAATCACCATATCGGATGGCTCACCATCTAGGGTTGGCCATGACGGGTTAGGGTTTTCCATATCGGGCTCAACCCATTATATACAAGTCGATAGGAGTGAAGGGAACCAAGCCATTTCGGGCTAGACCATCCAATGTTGGGTTGTAACACCCATGTCGGGTTAGGGTTGGTTGTGACGGGCATATGATACATGTATGTATAGCCCATGGTGTTTAAGAGGTATCAACTCATCACCATGTCAGGCTAGACATCAACTAGGGTTGTGTATTGGGCTACCATATCGTGCAATAGGGTTTACTTAAATGTTCATATCATTCACCAGATATGTGTGCTTCATGATACCAAGTACCAATGATATATTATATGATCATATTGTGTAATAGCATTTGCTATTCTTTACTCATATCGGGTTACCCAAATCAGGGTTTCATGTAAACTTATAAGTATTCATTAAACCTTGTATAATGCATGGAGTCTACACTTGACTTCGTATCCTGCAAGCATATCGTGCAAGCCATACCCATATCGGGTTAGAGATACTTGTGTATATACTTGAACCCGATATCACTTTTACAAAGTGATACCATATTGTTCAAGCTATAGACCTCCATTCTATTAGTTATAGTTCATGGAAACAGGTCTAAGAAACTACTATAACTCATAATTTCATCAACTATTTCAGGAAATTTTGGAATTAAAAGTAGTTCATTAAGTATAGCAATTTAGGTGATGAATAATAACATGATTGAGTTCAAGTTATATAACCCACCTTAAGAACAACTTCAACACACCAAGATCCAAAGCTCCATGTTCCTAAGGTTTAAGATGACTTATAAAAATTCCAAGGCTCGTTCACAACTCCTTCATATACAAGGAATCACCATGGATAAGCAATTGATGAAGAAGAAAAGAAAGGAAGATCAAAACCCTAAAATCATGCTTCAATCCAAGGTTGAAGATGATAATGGCCTCACCTTAGGGTTAAGTATTGATCTCCTTCTTACTCTAGCACCTTTGCATGATACCTCACATCCCTTGCATGATATGCCACCACTTGTGGCCGATATCCTCCTCACTTGGGGCCAAAAACACTTCACTATGGCCGATATCACCCTTCTTGGCCGATATCAACCTACTTGGCTGATATGCTCTTGCTATGGACGATACCCAAAGCCCATGCATGATACCATATCACTCCTACACGATACAAGAGATCTATGCATGATACTTTATGGTAGGAGGGTGGTAAGGGTCGCAAAATTGCACTAAGGGATGAAACTAAGGGTATATATACTTGTTGCTCATGAAGGAAGGTAAAAAATGAGGTGTCATCAATTTGAGCTAGCAGGTGCCACATGTCCATGCATGGGTGACATGTGTACATGCATGAATAAACATTTATCTTGTCTTGTAAAACGTTTGATGGTGATCTAGGGATAAAGATTCGTCCATTACATATCCCTTTGATTAAGATATATCAATTAATTCATTACTTTATGCACAAATCGTCACAACTTTATTAAGGAAGTTGTAACCCGACACAACTCACCTCCTTGAGGTGTTTTGTACGACATGTCCTTTTCCAAGATTCCACAAAATGATATGAGGCTTGTCCTATGGCTCCTTGGCCGATAGGCACTCATATATGTGACGATACTTCTCAGAAAATGAGATCAACGAATGCGGAAGTGATTAATTAGCAGCGGAATTATGGAAAATCACTAAAAATTAAAACTTTTTATAGAGAGATCTATAAATGATAAAACTCTTTCATAAGGAAACATGATAAGTTATTTACAAACTGATCCATCATTACATCTTTGTAGTATCACATCTCGAAGATTACAAACATCAACTGCCCTATTAGCTGTACAAGGCAAGATACAAAAATCTCGAGGCATTAAGCCAAAATCTCAGGTTTATATTAAACATGTACTGACTCCTAGGACCTGAGAGTAGAGAGACGACACATAGGGCATTCTATCTACAAGACTTTGACAGACAGTGTCTCCACCTGAGGATCACTATTGTCCCTGATGTTGCTACTGCTGTTGTTGTTTCTCACCCACTGATGGATTCCTTCATCCTCGTCATCTACCTAAAAAGTCAAATCCCACAGGGGATGAGACAATTGAATAATTGTCCCAGCGAAATTTATAACTCTCCTCCAGAAGCTTTGTTATTGCAATAATGGAATAACATTGATTAATAGAACTATAATTATTCAACAGCAGGTAAAACATTGAATAAGCTAAGTAGAATAGTATTTTATAACCAATCATTTCAATTATAACTTGATTGAATGACAAGATATATATCACTAAGGAATGTGAAGAACATGTATACTAGTTATTTAACTAGAACACTTATAAACAATGTATCATCAATCATTGTTTCTCATAGTTCAACCTAAGCAATTATGTTATTCGGCTAATTACATTTTTCAAACATATTTATGCCCTGAGGAGATGAGTTACACCTCTCATACTCCAACCGACCATTGCTAAATCGCAATCGGTACCATACATAGGTCATTAGAAGAGCTGGATTCCTATGACCTCATCCTCCTCAGTTAGTATGAGGAAAAACATACAGGACATCTTGTATCTCTGCCATAATAGCTTTCCAGGGTATTCTGGCAACTTCTCTATTAGAGTTACAGTGGCGTTCTGTACTCTCTTCACCATCGAGGGATTTCTTGTTTATCTCACATCAAGGCGGCATTAGCAACATCATCGGGAGATTTATGATACATCATCCCGGCATAAACATATAATGAAGGATTGAGAGATTAATGTACATCTCACATCATTTCCTACATTAGGACGTAAGGATATTCACGTCCATAACCCCCACATACTCAAAAGTATGCTCTCCAGGAGTTCCCTTAGGAAAACCCGTTTCACCATCATTTAACTACTGACAATGATGGATCTATGGTCAGGGCTCTACATAATATCATTATATTTGATTATTTAAGTACATTATGGCATTCTTTTAGCATCAGGCATGTTTCCAAACATAAATCAATAAGACAATTGCTATAAAGAAAAAGTACTCATTGTATCAAGTTAATGTCACATGTCACATATTGTTAACACTGGGATATCAGTCCCTAACCATCTCATCATTGTGATTCAAGAATATGGGTATTCAAACCCTTAGATCATCAAAACACTTATTACCAAGTAACATATTGACATCAACTAATTTAACAACACGACCTTGATTGTAGCAATGCAGATGTTTCTCATAGCTTATACATCATATCAAATCTCATATGTTACCTCATACTAGGCAACATAACATATCTTTACTTTCAAATCTTATAAAGTGCTTTCAATAAATGTAGCATCATAACCCTTACCTGGCTATGCTCACTTCTTTAAAAAGACCTACATGACTAACATAATTGATAACATGCATATTATATCTATATCAATACAATATAAGTTACTTTCAATTCAAGTATAGAACACCACGGCCATGCTATCTTGCACGGTCGTGCAAGAGTAAGCCACCACAGCCGTGCTACCTTACACGGTCGCGCTACATAAGTTCATCACGACCGTGTCACATTACCACGGCTGGTTTCTAGGGTTAGGGTTTCCCTGTTCAATTCAATTAGGGTTATTCAACCCCGTTTTTGTTAAAAGGCATAATGATTCATTAATTCCTACTCAATTATATAGTTCCATGCTTAAAAAAAAATTAGGGTTTACTGTTCATATCATCACTCTACCCTAGATTAGGATTTACTATTCACATTACCTCACATTACCCTAGATTAGGGTTTACTATTCACATTACTTCTTATTACCCTAGATTAGGGTTTACTATTCACATGTATGGGGATTACTTCTCTTAGTTCCCCAAATTAGGTTAAGATTCATTAACCATCATAATTAGGGTTTCCATGATCTCACTATGAAGGATCATACCCTAATTAGATGCATTCGTACATATTGGAGGTTATTTACTTGATTCTCATTCATATAAAGAGTCTTCTCTCTCCTCTTTCTATGAGATGATGATTGAATCACCCTTCATTAGACTAAGTCAAATCAACCTTGACAACATAAGTTATGTCATCACCACTATGGTCATTAGGGTTTACTTGATCAAGGGGTATTAGTCACACTATCCCATCAAGGGTACTTTTGTAATGTTCACCATTTGTCATAACATGCATTAATCCACTAATTACTTAGTCTCTTAATCACTTTAGATATCTATAAGGTTTAGGTTAGTCAACCACTAAACCATATTGACCACTAAGGTATCAAACGTTCTTAACCTTTTTAGACCTCAAATAGTCTTGCACACTAACCCTCCAAACGGTCATGGATGGACCTTGAAACCATTTGGTGGTGTTGACCGTTTGGTCTAGTTTGACTTTTGAAACCGTTTGATAATGTGCACACTCAAGACCGCATGGACCAAAAAACCGCATGGACCAAAAAAAGAGTCTCAACCACTTCAATTGAGTTAGGGTTTCCAATGTTGAACCCCTCAATCGTTCATGCACTTGTTATCCAATTATCAAATGAGTTAATTAGGTCAACCCTCTACTGATTTGAAACTCAATTGACCCTCAATTGATCACCAATTAGGGCTTGGATCAATTGAACTAGGGTTTGGAATCGATCACCCTTCAACATGTATGAACATGAGTCTAATTGATTTGAAATGATTGAACCATTAATCAATTTGGTCATGACCTGACCCCAAATGGTCTTGGGATCATTTGGATGACCTCAAAACGGTCTTGAGACCGTTTTCCCATTAATTCATCAAAAACTAAGACATTCGCTTAAGGTTTGATCCCTAGGTTTGGTCACCAAATCAGCACTTAATCATTTATCAACTTGTTAACATTGGACCCTCAATTGGTCAACCCCACTTAACCCTAGACCTCCAAACGGTCTTGGGTGATCACCAAACGGTATTGAGACCATTTGGGTGATCCCCAAATGGTTTTGAAACCGTTTGGGCCACTCAACCCAAACTTCAACATGATTAAATTATTGAAATCAGCAATTAACTCGATTGGGTTTAGGTGATTGATGTGCCTTCAATTGGTGATTTACTTGGAATTAGATGATGATTTTTGGTAGGTGATTAGTCCACATTATTTACAAAATACCTCCAAACGTTCAACACCTGGTCAACTCATCCAAACGGTCTTAAACCATTTGCTTCTATGCGGTCTAGAGAAACTGTTTGCATTCAAACAGTTTGAAACCGTTTGCTCCCAAATAGTTTGGGAAACCGTTTGCGCAAGAGGTGGAAGACCGTTTGCTAAAGAAAGTTTGTGGATAAACTTTGGAATTAACATCATCATATTCTACCTCAAGAACAGGGGTTGTTCTTCACGGAATTGCTAGCAAGAACACACCAAAATGTCTAAAGAAGAAGAATAAGCAATTATACTAGGAGAAGAGGATGCATTTAACAAAGTTTAAGGTTTAGAGTTACAAAACCCGCCTTAAGATCTGATCTAGAGCTCCAAGATTCGTAGATTTAATGGTGTATGAAGCTCCAAAGGTTGCCTAAGATCCGTTCTTCAAGATTTGGATGGAGAAGATGGCTAGAAAGAAGAGTTGTGTAAGGAAAACTACTAAACCAACCTTGTAATAGAGTTTCCACCATGAATTCGAGCTAGGTGATGATCATACTTACCAACTAAGCTTGGTCATCCTACTCTGTTCCAGAGCTTCCTCTTGGTCAGTCCAAAGCAAGGAGATGAGGGGAAAGAACTAAAGGAACAACCCTTTTCTTTGAGGAAAAAGGGTGCTTATATATTTTTGGGTATTATCAAGGCAAGAAAAAGATAGTTATTTCTCTTATTTCTTAAACCCATCCAATCATGCTTGCTCCACCCTTGGACACGTTTCTTCCTTCTTTTCACATGCAAAACCTCTCTTTTATCCAAGGTTAAAAGGAAAAGAAACCTAACACCTTATTAAGTTATACATGTATAAAAGGGCCATTTTGCTTAAAACTTGGTTATTTAAATATTAGGGCTATCTTTCTTACTTTGTCATTCAAATGAGGTGCCCCTCTCATTTTATTTGCTCTAATTGATGCCAATAAACATGAGAGATACTCTAGAGGGTATATTTTACATGTTGCACCCTATGTTTTGGGTAAATTGCACTTTACACCAAAACTAGGTTTTAAAGCACAAGGATTGCTCTACAAGCTATATCTTGGTGCTCAAGCTTGGAGAATCCATACCATTACATCATATTTATTCTCATTATTAGAGGAACATCTTAACATGTGCAATTTGTAGTTCACCCCTCTCATTGGGTAATTTTCACTTTAGTCCGAAATTAACAAAACAATATTACAACATTGTTCAAAAAGGACTGAAATAGAAATATAGGTTCCTCAAAAGCTTTAATTACATTACAAAAGATAACCAAAAGCATCTAATCACATATTTAAGCAAAACATCTAGGGTTAGTTCATAACCCAGGTCAGGGATGTTACAAATTATCCACCCCTTACAAGGATTCCGTCCCCAAAATCAACAAAACATATTAAGAGAAAAGAGCAGGGTATTTTCTTCTCATCTCTTCCTCTAGTTCCCATGTGGCTTCTTCAACACCATGATGATTCCAGAGGACTTTCACAAGACTTATGTCTTTCTTTTTTAGCTTTTTAATTCTTTTATCAAGGATCGATACAGGTCCTTCCTCATAAGATACATCATCATTCAATTCTACTTCCATAGGTTGCAGAACTAATTCTGTATCAGGGTGACATTTCCTAATCATGGAAATGTGGAACACGGGGTGTAACCTCTATAACTCTGGTGGTAACTCTAGATTATAGGCTACTCTTCCAATATGTTCAATGATTGGATAAGGCCCCATAAACCTAGGAGCTAACTTTCCTTTCCTCCCAAATCTAAGAACTCCTTTCCATGGTGAGACTTTGAGGTACACTCTGTCTCCAACCTGGGTTTCTAAAGGTCTACAAAGTTTATCAGCGTAAGATTTCTATCTATCCTGTGCAGTCTTTATCTGTTGTTGTATTACTTTAATTTTATCTATGATCTGTTGCACAAGATCATGACCTATCAGTTGGTATTCACCAGTTTCATACCAACATAGGGGTGATCTACAACGTATACCATACAAAGCTTCATAAGGTGTCATGTCAATGCTATGTTGATAGCTATTGTTGTAGGAAAACTCTATCAAGCTTAGGTGTAGATCCCAACTCCCTGTAAACTGAAGAACACATGCTCTAAGCAAGTCCTCAAAGGTCTGTATAGTCCTTTCTGACTGTCCATCAGTCTGAGGATGAAAGGTTGTACTAAACCTTAACTGTTACGACCCGCGTTTCGTTTTGTAAGTAAGTACCTTGGTTAGTGCATAATTGAACTAGTTATGTTGAGTTGAGCACTTGCTTTTGTTAATAGTGTTTTGAGCTTTGAGCTAGTTTTAATGTATCATTAGCTTGTTTTCTTGTCCTGAGGTTGAGGACAATTTTATTCTTGATCCGTTGCCAGAGAAATCACGCGAATCTGACCTACGAGTAAAAAGATATGAGCTTTTTGGTGTTCAGGGACCTATGTGTAATTTTGGAAAGTTTCTGGGCAATTTATGTTCGGCCCCCTGGGCGCCCTGCCTTATCCTTTCCCTTGGTTTTCCTTTATCTCTTCCTTAGCCGACTAAGGAATGAACGAAGGGTTCATTTCCTCCGTTAGCCGCTGGACGAGAAACAGAGAGGGAGAAAGGGAGCGAGCAAGAGAGGGAAAGCCGGGCGATCTAGCCGTTCTCCGCCGTTTTCCTTCGATTCCCCATCTTCCCCAGCCAAAGCAACCGCTGCACCCTTCTCCTTCTTCCTCGTGTTCTTCTTCCTCCTGCAGCCGTGAAGAAGACGACCTAGGAGGTGGTCTAGGGAGCGAACGGCGCCTCCTTCCCGGTTCTTTCTTCTTGCCAAGTGATTGCTAGGTCGTCCCGGAGCTATAGGAGCGATTTGGGTAAGAATCGTCCGCCGAATCGACCCCGATCTTTGTTTTTAGTTCTGCAATTTCCGTTCTGCCCAGGTTGCACGGCGTGCAAACCTGGTTTGCACGGCGTGCAACATTGCAGATAGCTGATATAGGGGAAAAATCCGTTTCAGCCCAGGTGCACGGCGTGCAAATCAGTTTGCACGGCGTGCAGGTCAGTTTGCACGGCGTGCAAGTCAGTTTGCACGGCGTGCAAAGGTGCAGAAAAGCAGATCAGAAGTGCACTGAAGGTGCACGGCGTGCAGCCTAAGTGCACGACGTGCACGTTGCTGTAAAGGTCAGATTTAGGCGTGTTTGTGGACATTTTTCGGTGTATACGAACACACCGAAGTGGGTGAGTAATAGTTCATTTAGAAATCATTATTTAACTCATTTTAAATACTTATTTGCTTCAGTATCAGTTAATATGATTCCTGAACAGTGTAGCATGTACTTCAGTATGATAAGTTCAGTGGAACTTGAATTGCGTGATGTAAATGATGAAAAAGAGGAAATTCTATGTCTTACAGTTGCTATGTGATATTTCTGTTTAAATGTTTATTTGTTAATCAAGTATAGACCTAGATGCCCTAACACCGTAGAACCCCTTAGACGGGTCTGCAACTTTGGGGTGAAACTCGTGTTGAAACACCATCCGTGCTTGTGTCGCGGACAAACGAGGAAAGAAAAAAGGGCAGTGTCTAACAACAATTGTGCTTGTGTCACAATGGCACTGCGATATCAACAGAAAACACGGTTATCTAACACCATTCGTGCTTGTGTCGCGAAGGTAACCCTGTGACTCTCCGCCGGTGTACTCAGGTTTTAGGAGGAGTCGAGAGCACACGTGGTTGTGCAGCACACGTGGTTGTGCGAGGAGGCCGAGGAGCCTGTGTCCTGTGCAGACCAGGACGAGTAGTCAGACTTAGCATCCCCCGGGTGTGTCGCTAAGTCTTGTACGGTGGGACCGTAGCATGGACTTGTTGCGGATCTTTATATGCAGAGTACACTGCATATGATTAGGGCATTAATAAAAATGAATAAGTAAATATGTAGGATCACAGTAAATTTATATAACTGTTTATTTACCCGAAATACCTGTTAATGCTTAGAAGTGTGGTGATTGTCTGTATATTTGCTATGCTAATAGAACTGCCCTGCTTAAACTGTATACCTGTTTATTTTCAGTTAATAAACCTGATGAGTTGTTTAATGATAATTAAATGAAATGTTATTCACTGAGCGAGTAGGCTCATACCTCTACTCAAAACATTTTCAGGTCAGCATCAGTATCAGGAGTCGGAAGGATCGTTTCATCCTAACGCCTAGTTGATAGAAGGTTTGTAGTTAGTCTAGTTAGAGGTCTCTTAGTCCATTCCCCTCGATCCTCGGGACAAGGTGTGAGTGAGAGAGAGAATGTGTATATCAGATGTAAATTAATGTTATGCTTTCTTTATGTAAATCAATGTATTATGTTATAGATCTTGCTTGTATCTTCTATCAGTTTAATAGAGAAGTTTCTGCAGTTTGTTTAGTTCTTGTTTACAGCTTAAACTTGATTATCATCTAAATGCCTTGAATTGTTTTAAAAAGTGAAGAATGGTTGGTTATGTGTTAATCCCATCCTGTTGCGTCCTAATCTTGTGGTTTGTGTTTAATGTGAGATTGGGGCGCGACAACTCTTGGTATCAGAGCTTAGGTTGAGTACATAGTTACTCAGAGTCTAGGTCAGGGGACGATAAGAGACCAATAGGATTAAGGTTTAGGTGTCTTTCTTCTATCTGTAATTTTCTAATAGGAAGTATTCTATTATATCATTGCAGATGGCAGGAAGAGGCTTTGATCGCGATGATCAGGCCGAGAGCCATGTTGGCCCTGATCCCTTGTACTTGGGTCCAGGTGGTGGTGACCACGTGGATGAAGCATCCCGGATGTACAAGATGTTTCTGGAAACCAAAGAGAAATACAAGGCTGATAGGCGAGGTTCTACTTCTACCTGTAGCAAGGATCTGATGCGATCTTATGAGCTTGTAAAGAAGCTTGGTGGCACAGAGTTCAGTGGCACTACAGATCCAGCAGAGGCTGATGAATGGTTTAGACAGATAGAGAAGGTCTTTCGTCTGATGGAGCTTTCAGAAGAGAAAAAGATTAATCATGCAGTCTATCTTTTGACAGGCGATGCAGAGTTGTGGTGGCGTGGTGTGGAAGAAAAGAGGAGAGGTACAGAGCTTTCCTGGCAGGATTTCTCTGAGGAGTTTCATCTCAAATTCTATCCACCCACTTTTCTTAATGAGAAAATCAGGCAGTTGCAGAATATCAAGCAGGGGAACATGACAGTTACAGAATATGAAGCGCTTTTCACACGGTTAGCTAACTTTTGTCCACAGCTTGTTCCTGATAACATAGAGAGATGTAGAAGGTTTCAAGAAGGGCTGAGGCCAGAGATTCGGCATACGGTTTCTGCTACTAGTAGGAGGAACAGAGAGAACTTTGGTGAGTTTGTCGAGGCTGCTAGACAGGTGGAAGAATCTGTGAATGCTGACAAGGTGCCCGAGTCTAAGAAGAGATCTGCAGACTTCAGTAGAGGGCAATCCAGTAGTGGATACAGTGGTGGAGGCAGAGGTTTCTTTTCTAAACTTGGGCGTGGCTTGGGTTGTTTCAGCAGGCAGAGATCTGAGGATGTCACAACTTCTAGAGGCAGAGGAGGATACAACCCAAGAAGATGGGGCAGTGTCGATAGTGGACAGTCTTCTGGGTCGTCAATGTCAGTGACAGGTCCCCAGAGGCAAGAGTTACCGCCATGTGACAAATGTGGAAGGCCACATACTGGACCGTGTTGGAGTTCTGGTTGTTATGCCTGTGGACAGATAGGACATGTCAAAAGGGAATGTCCTCAACTTCGACAAGCAGCATCACAAGCTTTCCAACCTCAATATCATGATGTTCTGAGTTCCTCTGTGGCTTCTGGATCTAGAGGTGGTGGAGTGGCTAGTGGCAGGAGTGGTCAGAGAGGACAGCGTGGCAGAGGGAGAGCTTCAGCACGTTTCTTCTCTTTGACACCTCAGGAAGGTATAATTTCTTCGCAAGTTGTTACAGGAGAGATGCTTTTGTTTAATAGCATACCAGTTTCAGTTTTGATAGATCCGGGTGCTACTCATTCTTTTATACGACGTTCTTTAGTTGATGAACTTAATCTGTTAACTCAAGAGTTGGCAGATGAGTTAGTGTTGAGGGTTCCACTTGGTGGACCGACAGTTTTATCTGAGTCCTGTCCCGGATGTTTGTTATCTTTTGGAGGTTACACCTTTGCTGCTAATCTCATACCCTTGGATGTCAATACCTTTCAAGTCATCTTGGGTATGGATTGTCTTGAGGCCTATCGAGTGCAACTCGATTGTTGGAAGAAGGAAGCTACCTTTCAACTAGGGGAATTTTCTTGTGTCTTTACTGGAGACAGGAAAGTTCTACCTACGTGCATAATATCAGCTGCTGTAGCTGATAAGATGTTACAGAAAGGATGTGAAGCATTCCTTGCTCATGTGGTTGACACCAGAGCAGAGAAGAGCACCGCCAGTGTTTATGATGTACCCGTGGTTTGTGAGTTTTCTGATGTTTTTCCAGAAGATTTACCAGGCTTACCTCCTGTCAGAGACTTGGATTTTGAAATTCAGATATATCCAGGTAGTCATCCAGTAGCACTGCCAGCCTACAGAATGGCACCTGCGGAGTTGAAGGAACTCAAGGTACAGTTACAGGAGTTACTAGATAAGGGTTTCATTAGACCCAGTTCTTCACCATGGGGTGCTCCAGTTCTGTTTGTTAAGAAAAAGGATGGAACCATGCGTCTCTGTATAGATTACCGGCAACTGAATAAGATCACAATAAAGAATAAATATCCGTTGCCGAGAATAGATGATCTGTTTGATCAGTTGCGTGGAGCGACGATCTTCTCTAAAATAGATTTGAGATCTGGATATCATCAGCTTAGAATAAAGGCTTCTGATATTCCCAAAACAGCTTTCAGAACCAGGTATGGGCATTATGAGTTCTTGGTCATGTCGTTTGGGCTGACCAATGCCCCAGCAGCCTTTATGGATATGATGAATCGGATTTTCAAACCGTTCTTAGATCAGTTTATTGTAGTCTTTATAGATGATATTCTGATCTATTCCAGAGACGATGAGCAGCATGAACAACACCTAAGAGTAGTGTTGCAGTTGTTGAGACAACACCAGTTGTTTGCTAAATTCAGCAAATGCGAGTTCTGGTTGGCCGAGGTAGCATTTCTTGGACATGTTATCTCGAGAGATGGAGTTAGTGTTGACCCTAAGAAAGTTGATTCTGTACTTCAGTGGGAACAGCCTAAGACTCCTACTGAGATCAGAAGTTTCTTGGGTTTGGCAGGATATTATAGAAGGTTCATACCGAACTTCAGTGTGTTAGCATCACCTTTGACACGCTTGACGAGGAAGGATGTACCGTTTGTTTGGTCTGATAACTGTGAGAGAAGTTTTCAGATTCTGAAGAAGAGATTGACTTCAGCACCAGTGTTGGTTTTGCCTGAAGCAGAGAAAGGCTATACAGTGTTCTGTGATGCTTCTAGGAGAGGTTTGGGCTGTGTACTGATGCAAGAAGGCAAAGTTGTGGCTTACGCATCTAGACAGCTTAAGAAGAATGAAGAGAATTACCCTGTTCATGATCTCGAACTAGCTGCTATAGTTCATGCTCTTAAGACATGGCGTCACTACCTGTATGGTGAGACATGTCAGGTGTTTACAGACCATAAAAGTCTGAAATATATCTTCACTCAGAAAGACTTGAATTTGAGACAGCGCAGATGGCTTGAGCTGATTAAAGACTATGATGTGACAATCGATTACCATCCTGGTAAGGCGAATGTTGTAGCTGATGCCTTGAGTAGAAAGTCAAGTTCTTCAGCCAATGCATTTTCTATGGCATGTTTCAAGAGAGACTTGCTTGTAGATATGCGAAGGTTGAACTTAGACTTGGATGTGACTGGACAAAGTGGGTTGATTGCTCAGATGCAAGTCAGACCTACTTTTTATAATCAGATTAAGGAATTACAACAGAGTGATGATGAGTTGTGGCAAATTATGCAGGAGATGTCAGAGGGTAAGAGAGCAGAGTTCAGATTTTCTGATGAAGGCATGTTGTATCTTCGTGATAGGCTGTGTGTACCTGGAAACAGTGAGTTAAAAGAGCAGATTCTTGAGGAAGCGCATACTTCTATGTATGCTATGCATCCAGGTAACACAAAGATGTACAGGAACCTCAAAGAGCTGTACTGGTGGTTTGGTATGAAAAAGGATGTGGCTGAATACGTGGCTAGGTGCGGGGTGTGTCAGCAGGTTAAGGCTGAGCATCAGAAACCTGCTGGTACTTTGCAGTCGCTTCCTATACCAGAATGGAAATGGGAACACATCACGATGGACTTTGTGGTAGGATTACCCAGGACGCCTAAGGGTTCAGACTCGATATGGGTAATTGTGGATATACTAACTAAGTCTGCTCACTTTCTTCCTGTCAAGTCAACCTTTGACGTTTCTAAACTGGCTAAAATTTATGTGGATGAGGTAATCAGGTTACATGGGATTCCAGTCTCCATTATTTCTGACAGAGATCCAAAGTTTACATCTAGATTCTGGAATCAGTTACATCGTGCATTGGGCACAAAGCTGAAGTTCAGTACGGCGTTTCACCCACAGACAGATGGTCAATCTGAGAGGACCATACAGACCCTTGAGGACATGCTGAGAGCATGCGTACTACAGTTTAGAGGCAAGTGGGAAGAACACTTAAGCCTAATAGAGTTTGCATATAATAATAGTTATCATTCTAGTCTTGGAATGGCTCCATATGAAGCTCTTTATGGAAGGAAGTGTAGATCGCCAGTTTGTTGGTACGAGGTGGGTGAGAAAGAAATTCTTGGACCTGAGTTAGTTGATGTGACTACTGAAAAGATATCAGTGATCAGGGATCAGTTAAAAGCTGCTCAGGACAGACAGAAAAGTTATGCAGAAAGACGACGTCGACCTCTTGAGTTTGAGGTTGGTGACGAGGTTTACTTGAAAGTTTCACCGTGGAAAGGAGTGCTGAGGTTTGGCAAGAGGGGTAAGTTGACCCCTAGGTATATGGGTCCATATCCTATTGTTGAGAGGATTGGACCTGTAGCTTACAGGTTGGATTTGCCGTCTGAGTTGGCAAATCTTCATGACGTTTTCCATGTGTCTATGCTGAAAAAGTGTCACCCTGGTACAGATAAGATTCTAGATTCAGAACCGGTGCAACTTAGAACAGATGTGTCCTATGTAGAAGGACCAATGCAGATAGTTGATCACCGGATCAAAAAGCTTAAGAATTGTGAGTTATCTTTAGTGAAGGTTTTGTGGAGGAATCACAATATAGAGGAAGCTACGTGGGAGCTTGAATCAGAAATGCGTAACAAGTTTCCTTTTCTCTTTTAGGAATTTCGGGACGAAATTCTTATAAGGGAGAGAGATTGTTACGACCCGCGTTTCGTTTTGTAAGTAAGTACCTTGGTTAGTGCATAATTGAACTAGTTATGTTGAGTTGAGCACTTGCTTTTGTTAATAGTGTTTTGAGCTTTGAGCTAGTGTTAATGTATCATTAGCTTGTTTTCTTGTCCTGAGGTTGAGGACAATTTTATTCTTGATCCGTTGCCAGAGAAATCACGCGAATCTGACCTACGAGTAAAAAGATATGAGCTTTTTGGTGTTCAGGGACCTATGTGTAATTTTGGAAAGTTTCTGGGCAATTTATGTTCGGCCCCCTGGGCGCCCTGCCTTATCCTTTCCCTTGGTTTTCCTTTATCTCTTCCTTAGCCGACTAAGGAATGAACGAAGGGTTCATTTCCTCCGTTAGCCGCTGGACGAGAAACAGAGAGGGAGAAAGGGAGCGAGCAAGAGAGGGAAAGCCGGGCGATCTAGCCGTTCTCCGCCGTTTTCCTTCGATTCCCCATCTTCCCCAGCCAAAGCAACCGCTGCACCCTTCTCCTTCTTCCTCGTGTTCTTCTTCCTCCTGCAGCCGTGAAGAAGACGACCTAGGAGGTGGTCTAGGGAGCGAACGGCGCCTCCTTCCCGGTTCTTTCTTCTTGCCAAGTGATTGCTAGGTCGTCCCGGAGCTATAGGAGCGATTTGGGTAAGAATCGTCCGCCGAATCGACCCCGATCTTCGTTTTTAGTTCTGCAATTTCCGTTCTGCCCAGGTTGCACGGCGTGCAAAGGTGCAGAAAAGCAGATCAGAAGTGCACTGAAGGTGCACGGCGTGCAGCCTAAGTGCACGACGTGCACGTTGCTGTAAAGGTCAGATTTAGGCGTGTTTGTGGACATTTTTCGGTGTATACGAACACACCGAAGTGGGTGAGTAATAGTTCATTTAGAAATCATTATTTAACTCATTTTAAATACTTATTTGCTTCAGTATCAGTTAATATGATTCCTGAACAGTGTAGCATGTACTTCAGTATGATAAGTTCAGTGGAACTTGAATTGCGTGATGTAAATGATGAAAAAGAGGAAATTCTATGTCTTACAGTTGCTATGTGATATTTCTGTTTAAATGTTTATTTGTTAATCAAGTATAGACCTAGATGCCCTTACACCGTAGAACCCCTTAGACGGGTCTGCAACTTTGGGGTGAAACTCGTGTTGAAACACCATCCGTGCTTGTGTCGCGGACAAACGAGGAAAGAAAAAAGGGCAGTGTCTAACAACAATTGTGCTTGTGTCACAATGGCACTACGATATCAACAGAAAACACGGTTATCTAACACCATTCATGCTTGTGTCGCGAAGGTAACCCTGTGACTCTCCGCCGGTGTACTCAGGTTTTAGGAGGAGTCGAGAGCACACGTGGTTGTGCAGCACACGTGGTTGTGCGAGGAGGCCGAGGAGCCTGTGTCCTGTGCAGACCAGGACGAGTAGTCAGACTTAGCATCCCCCGGGTGTGTCGCTAAGTCTTGTACGGTGGGACCGTAGCATGGACTTGTTGCGGATCTTTATATGTAGAGTACAATGCATATGATTAGGGCATTAATAAAAATGAATAAGTAAATATGTAGGATCACAGTAAATTTATATAATTGTTTATTTACCCGAAATACCTGTTAATGCTTAGAAGTGTGGTGATTGTCTGTATATTTGCTATGCTAATAGAACTGCCCTGCTTAAACTGTATACCTGTTTATTTTCAGTTAATAAACCTGACGAGTTGTTTAATGATAATTAAATGAAATGTTATTCACTGAGCGAGTAGGCTCATACCTCTACTCAAAACATTTTCAGGTCAGCATCAGTATCAGGAGTCGGAAGGATCGTTTCATCCTAACGCCTAGTTGATAGAAGGTTTGTAGTTAGTCTAGTTAGAGGTCTCTTAGTCCATTCCCCTCGATCCTCGGGACAAGGTGTGAGTGAGAGAGAGAATGTGTATATCAGATGTAAATTAATGTTATGCTTTCTTTATGTAAATCAATGTATTATGTTATAGATCTTGCTTGTATCTTCTATCAGTTTAATAGAGAAGTTTCTGCAGTTTGTTTAGTTCTTGTTTACAGCTTAAACTTGATTATCATCTAAATGCCTTGAATTGTTTTAAAAAGTGAAGAATGGTTGGTTATGTGTTAATCCCATCCTGTTGCGTCCTAATCTTGTGGTTTGTGTTTAATGTGAGATTGGGGCGCGACATTAACTGTGTGGCTAAGGCTTTATGAAGTCGCTCCCAAAAATGACTCGTAAACTGGGGACCTCTGTCAGAAACGATGGTAACTGGGACTCCATGCAGTCGCACTATCTCATCAACATATAACTATGCCAGCTTCTCAGCAGAATAGGTTGTTTTGACAGGCAAGAAAATTGTTATCTTTGTCAACCTATCAACTATTACCCAAATGGAATCATGTCCTTTAGTTGTCCTGGGTAGGCCAACAACAAAGTCCATGGTTACATGATCCCACTTCCACTATGGTATGGTTAAAGGTTGCATTGTTCTTGTAGGCTTCTGGTGTTCATCTTTAACTTGCTGACACACAGGACACTACATAACAAACACAGCAACATCCTTCTTCATTCCAGGCCACCAATACATATCTTTCAAGTTTCGATACATTTTGGTGCTTCCTGGATGCATAGCATACATCAAAGAATGAGCTTCTTCCAAGACTAACTTCCTCAAGTTATCCACATCAGGCACTCTCATCCTACCATGATAACAGGCTACTTGATCATCTGAATCATGGAAACCATCTCGTTTCTCACTTCCATACTCCGATCTAATCAGTTGAACTACAACATCAACTTGTTGTGCTTCCTTGATCTGCTATCTCAGAGTAGGTTTTATATGCATCTCAGCTAACAACCCGTCTAACAATGATACTTTCAACTGTACATTGTTTTTTCTTAAGGAGATAAGAATATCCATCTTCGAGCACACTAAGGAATTTAGTTGTGCTTTATCTAGGGATGGTGTTGCTGATTTCCTACTCAAAGCATCCACAACCACATTGGCCTTCCCTAGATGATAATAAATCATAAAATCATAGTCCTTGATTAACTCCATCCAGCAACGTTGCCTCATGTTAAGCTCATGCTGAGAAAAGATATAGTTAAGGTTCTTATGATCTGTGAAAATCTAGAATGTCTCTCCATAAAGATAATGTCTCCAGATCTTCAAGGCATGAACTACACCAGCTAGTTCTAGACCGTGTGTCGGATAATTCTCCTCGTGTTTCTTAAGCTGTCGAGATGCAAAAGAAATCACTTGTTTATCCTGCATCAACACACATCCTAGTCCATTCTTGGAGGCATCACAGAAAACTATATATCCTTTCCCTTGTTCAGGTAACACAAGCACATGTGCACTTGTCAACCTCTCCTTTAACAACTGAAAATATTGTTGACACTTGTCACTCCAGGTAAAAGGAACATCCTTCCTGGTCAACTTAGTCAAGGGTAAAGCTATAGAATTGAAGTTCTTAATGAACCTCCGGTAATAACCTGCCAATCCTAAGAAACTTCAGATCTCTGTCGGTGTCTTCGGCTGCTCCCAAAGCAGAACAGATTCTACCTTTTTAGGGTCAACACGAATACCCGAGGCAGATATCACGTGTCCAAGGAAAGATACTTCTAGCAACCAGAACTCACACTTGCTAAACTTAGCATATAGCTTGTGTTCTCTTAGCAAAGTTAGAGTTTGACGAAGATGCTACTCATGTTGTTGAGCATCTCTACTGTAGATCAGAATGTCATCTATGAAGACAACAACACACTGATCAAGAAAAGGTTGGAAGATTCTATTCATGAGTTCCATAAATGCAGTTGGTGCATTAGTTAGTCCAAACGACATAACTGTGAACTCATAGTGACCATACCTTGTCCTAAAGGAAGACTTGGGTATGTCACTATCCTTAATACGTAGTTGGTGATATCCTGACCTCAAATCTATCTTTGAGAAGATAGTTGCACCACGCAACTGGTCAAATAGATCATCAATCCTCGGCAGAGGATACTTATTCTTTATCATTACTTTTTATAATTGTCTATAATCAATGCACAACCGCATTGATCCATCCTTCTTTTTAACAAAGAGAACCGGAGCACCCCAAGGTGAAGTACTCGGTCGGATGAAACCCTTCTCGAGCAACTCTTGCAACTGTTTTTTGAGTTTTGCCATCTCAGTAGGCGCCATCCTATATGGTGTTTGTGCTATAGGTTGCGTGTTTGTGATTAGATTGATCTCAAAATCAATCTCTCGAGGCGGTGGCACACCTGGAAGTTCTTCAGGAAATACATCTACAAATTCCCTAACTACAAGAACTTCAGTAGGTTTAGGACTATCCATGGTAGTATCTACCACATGGGCCAAGAATGCATAACATCCTTGCCTCATCAGCTTCTCATCAACCATAGCTGACACAAGACAGGTGGGTAGAATCTTTCTTTCTTCTTGAAAGATCCATGTGTGACATCCCCGGATTTTCACTTCTCCAAACCCTATTGGGAATGAGATGTCAGAATCCAAAAACATCCTCCAATCATATCAAAGAGCGATGCGGAAGCATAATACGCATACATGAACATGCAACCATAACATTTCTCAACATTCAACATGTATATTTATACAACATGAATTATTACACAATGATTTACAGTTACATATTGAATGAAAATTCTACAAGTCTGAACATGTATGCTAACAGGATCTTAGACAATAGGTACAACCTAGACAACTGCTCAATTCCCGTCTTTTATTCCACACTAGCTCTGAACCTAAAACATACGTGAAACAGCGAATCAACACACAAGGTGTTGTGCACGTGGGTAGAAAGATACATACTAATATGCTTGCATAATTAAAGTAACTTGAGAAAGAAAGAGTAAAAGAAAACATTGTTTAAAGTGATAATCAGGTAAACACATATTTTGGATGTCTTTTGATGCGTTTTTCCTACTAAGTGGTGTCGCACTTCATATTTCCCCACCCCTTGGGCTATGGGGACCGAGTGCCGACCTTATATTTAGAGGAGAGAGAGAGATGGCGTACTTCATTTTGTCCCCGCCCCTTGGGCTATGGGGACCGAGTGCCGACCTTATATTTAGAGGAAGAGAGAGAGGATTGAGGGAGAGAGAGAGACTATATGTCCACTCATTAGCTACAAACCATCTATATTCCTTTTTTTTGTTCTTTAATGTTTTGCAGAGCATATACTACTAATACACATCCAAGAATTTATATGCAAACACAAGCATCTAAAGTACATCATATCATTATGCATCCATGAGAACTAGTCATATACTTAATAAAAACCCACGTACCTGAGTTCAGAGAATTCTAATCGTCTTCGATCATCTAGAACTGGTCATCACCTGGTTAATAACAAATTAATCATCATTAATACGAGTTCACCATTATTAGTGGTATTTAAGTTCTATTCAGGATTTTGGTCAAACCTAGGTTCAAACAGACCTTAACTGGTTTCTAATATTTTTATACTGATCTAAATGTCATTATTTAGGTCTGGTACGATTTTCGTATTTTTCTGATAACTGGTTTATTTTCTAGAATTAATATGAGGTTAAAACATGTAATTTACGCATTAATGAGAAAATGCCTAACATAGAACAATAAAACCCAGATCAGAGTCCACAAGTGGGTTTCCAGTGTTATTAGGGTTCTACTAAAATTTTCTGAGAATTAATATTACCTGGATACTATTTATTTCATTTAATGAATCCTAGATAGGAGTATTATCTTGTACATAATAACTCGTCAGTAATAATACATTATAGGTTTGATCTAGGGGTTTCATAACAAAGGGGGAATTTTTCTGAGTTCAGGGGTATTTTTGGAGAATTTATCGAGTATTGCAGCTATTTTCTATGTATTATATAAGATATAGAGACATTTTGTGATTTTAGAAGGTATTTACCTTTTTGGGGATTTTCCGGGACGTTGATCTCATCTCCAGATCTCTCAGATGCTCGTCACATTGCAACATAAGTGGGCACGGTTCAGGGTTCGATAACCCTACTGAGGTGGCTGGTCTGAGCTCTGGGACCCGGTCTGGATGGGAGCTAGACCGGTCGGTCCTCTCTATCCTTCCTGCGACATACCCCCATCGCATGAACGGCCGACTGGGTACACGAAGTTTGTTTCCCTGCTCTCGCATGCGCCGCCGTGAGGAACGAACTGCGATGATCGATTGCAGGGCTTCCAGGCCATCATGTGGACTGGAAATGAGATGAAGCGCTTCGACCTTCACAGTGACGCCACAGAGGCTTTGCTCCGCCCTGCAGATCCTTCACAGCAAGTCTGCCGCCATGGGAAGGTCTCCGGCATGGCCATGGACTAGTATCGATGCTTCACGACCTTCCAAGTTGGGTTTCGCTTGCACTATGACTCTGACGGAGGTCCATCTTGTTGCCTTGGGTGGGCCGGCAGGTTGTAGGGATTGCCTAGCTGTTTAGACATCTAGACTGCACGACGCCCGCCATTGGCTTCTCGGTATAATCCGCTGTCGCCGCCAATGAAGACACATGATCCCGACATCAGGTCTTCTTTCTTGTGCTCCTCTGGACGTGCCTATTTCTTGTGTCCATCTCTACCGTGAATAGAGGTCTGGCGAGTCGGAATGACTCCTGCCATAAACACACAGTCACCTCGTCCTTCTTTCCAGTGCTTCCGTGGTATGGATCGGGGCATCGAATCAGGCGAGAAGGTAGCACCCTCCTCGAAGATGGTGCCTTGGCTTCACTGCAGTTCCATGGAAAATAGCCGGCATCATCAGATCCTTGGACATCATCGATATCTGGGTTCTTCTTGGCCTGTTGGCCTCTCCAAGCCAACATCGCCAGCTGCTTGACATCTGCAAGTGATGGTTGGCTTCCATGCCCTCACGTCATCTAGAAAGATGTGTAAAGCTTGGCCTTCCACTGAGGTTGGAGAAGGGTGAGTGAGGGTTCAACTCCCTGGTTTCAGGTTGGGTGTGAGGTGTTTTCGGATATAGGGAGTACTATAAAACAACAGTCAGTCTAGAATATCTGGCAATCATCACCTTGATCTTGAGATGGATTGAGGTTGCCTCCTCCGCAGAAATAGGTAAGTGGGAGGAGACGAAGTCTTCATTCTCAGATTTGTATAGTGCACAGTTGGGCCACATTTCCAGGCGTTGGGCCGCACTTGAGAAAATGATAATAAACTGGCGTTATACCAAAAATCCAAATCATGAATCATAATTTTTATTTGTATTAAACAAGTTTATCTTGCTTATTTTGATGATATTACACCTCAAGGTTCATCATTAACTCATTTAATTTCATTTATATCTCAATTTGACACTTCACTTCATAAGCACTCAACATGAACTAATACACTTCAACATCTCCATGTCCATAGATGGCCCTTGACAAAAGAATTCATCCTATAATGGATTTGTGGTCTTATTAGAGTGTCATGGTATCCATCTTTGGATAAATTATACCTCAACTTAGAATTAACCAATTCAAAAAAATCATGAACTTTAATTACTATATTAACTATGAAAATCCTAAAATCAAAGTCATCACATTCACCCCACCTTATATGGAATTTCGTCCTCGAAATTCAACTAATCTTATACACAAGGTGACATCAAGGATTTCAACTTAACATACATCACCACTTCTAGGTGCCAAAGTTATCACATTTCTATATGTATCCCAAGTTAACATATTAGGTTCTCTATCATCTAGGGTATACCCATCCCACCTTATATAGGTGGAAGCATCATTTTCTTGTAGAAGTTGTAGCATCACTTAGTGTCTTAGGCATTGGATGACGTTCTTATATTATAGGGTTTAAATCCATATAGTCCCTTAAGGGTAAGGATTTTATTCATAAATATGGAGTCAAGGAGGCATTGTTTAAGGTTTCATCTTTCTCCCTACGAAATCATGCAGGGCAAAGTCAAGATCATGCCATTATTTACTTGAAATATCACACTTAATATCATTAGTGTAGTCTATGATCAACCTGACCCTAGGATTTCATCATGAGAGGGCATTATTTTTCATATATATACTCATTAGGGTTTCACCCTTTGGTATGGGAGGCATTTTCAAACTAGAAGCATAGATTTGAGAAGATTTGAGGTGAAGAACTGTTTTGTTATCATGTAACCTATGATCCAAAGATATCTTTATATCAAGTTCATGAGTTCAACTTTGTATGTCTTGCATGTATTATGTGATGGGAAAAAGAGAATATACTAAGTTTATCTCCTGATCTCAACATCATATATTTCATGTTTCATATGAAGAGGAAGAGAATATTTTTAAGTCAAACTTATCATGATTTCAATGTTGGATACTACATGTATGGTATAGGGGGAAAATATAGAAAAGGTCAAGCTTATACGAGTGACTCCTCATATATAAATCATCAATATAGCTCAAGTGAGGTTTCTATCATCGTATATTAAGAAGGAGAAGAAGAAGGGAGAACATGTATGTTGAGTATCTTTTGCACATAGCATCATACTCTCATAACTAGGGTTCATATATTACCTCACTTGCAACCAATGATGAGATTTACAAAATATATATGTCACTCCAGCTAGGACCTAACTCAGCCAAAGGATTGACTTTATCATATGGGTCATCTACCCATCCTTTTATTTTACCCAATACTCACATATAGATCTGAATCATGCATAAGGACTCGACTCAACACTCAAGAGTAATCTAGTGTAGGACATTTTTTTTAACACATATCTCATATATTGGAGGCTAGGTCCTATGACCTTCTCCCTGTGGGTCTTACTCTCTCTAGAGTTCACCACATATCTCATCCTACCACTAGATATCCTCCTTGTATAAAAGCTTGAGTCATGCACACTCATCTCTATCTTAACTTAACTTATCTTAAGTAGGAAAAGGAAATGTACTTTCATCATCACGACTTAGCATAGATCCTCTAAGAGTGGATTCGGCTCATCTACAACTCAAATCATAATAAGGAAACTTATACCATCATGGATTAAAGTTAGATAATATTCTATATGCTTATTTCCTTCATCTTTCTTTTATCTATCTATGTATCACATAACCTTATGAGGCTCTAAACGTCTAATCTAGATCTATTCTCTCTTCTAGACTGATGTCACTCCCTTTCACTTAGGTTGCACAAGCACTAACTACTCTCCTGTGTGAGGGACACATTTTCATATTTACATATATTTAATAAAATATTATATAGTTTTTCTCCGAGAAAGAAGACGTCAGAGAAATCTATCGAGGCTCGAGCCGATTGGAAAACAAAACCAAATCAGCAAAATTGAGTGTCCCACACACAGTAGATAGTCTAGTGTCATGTCACCTAGTGAAATGGTGAGAACATGGTGTAGACTAGTGTAGCTACCCAATACATATGAGCTCTATATGGAAAGGGTTTCTCACACTTGTCTAAACCTAGTTCTCGAACATCTAGGTTCTAACTTAGAGGCTAAGTCAAACCTTATTCCTATAGAACAACTTACTAAGTTTCTAGGGTTTAAGTGAAAGTTGAAGTTTAGTTTTAGGTTTCATGGTGAGCAATTGTTAGGTTTAGCTACTGTTCATGCTCTGATACCAACTGTGACGTCCCCGGATTTTCACTTCTCCAAACCCTATTGGGAATGAGATGTCAGAATCTAAAAACATCCTCCAATCATATCAGAGAGCGATGCGGAAGCGTAATACGCATACATGAACATACAACCATAACATTTCTCAACATTCAACATGTATCTTTATACAACATGAATTATTACACAATGATTTACAGTTACTTATTGAATGAAAATTCTACAAGTCTGAACATGTATGCTAATAGAATCTTAGACAATAGGTACAACTTGGACAACTGCTCAATTCCCGTCTTTTATTCCACGCTATCTCTGAACCTAAAACATACGTGAAACAACGAATCAACACACAAGGTGTTGTGCACGTGGGTAGAAAGATACATACTAATATGCTTGCATAATTAAAGTAACTTGAGAAAGAAAGAGTAAAAGAAAACATTGTTTAAAGCGATAATCAGGTAAAGACATATTTTGGATGTCTTTTGATGCATTTGTACTACTAAGTGGTGTCACACTTCATTTTTCCCCGCCCCTTGGGCTATGGGGACCGAGTGCTGACCTTATATTTAGAGGAGAGAGAGAGAGATGTCGCACTTCATTTTTCCCCACCCCTTGGGCTATGGGGACAGAGTGCCAACCTTATATTTAGAGGAAGAGAGAGAGGATTGAGGGAGAGAGAGAGTATATGTCCACTCAGTAGCTACAAACCATCTATATTCCTTTTTTTTGTTCTTTAATGTTTTGTGGAGCATATACTACTAATACACATCCAAGAACTTATATGCAAACACAAGCATCCAAAGTACATCATATCATTATGCATCCATGAGAACTAGTCATATACTTAATAAAAACCCACGTACCTGAGTTCAGAGAATTCTAATCATCTTGGATCATCTAGAACTGGTCATCACCTAGTTAATAACAAATTAATCATCATTCATACGACTTCACCATTATTAGTGGTATTTAAGTTCTATTTAGGATTTTGGTCAAACCTAGGTTCAAACAAACCTTAACTGGTTTCTAATATTTTTATACTGATCTAAATGTCATTATTTAGGTCTGGTACGATTTTCATATTTTTCTGATAACTGGTCTATTTTCTAGAATTAATATGAGGTCAAAACATGTAATTTACGCATTAATGAGAAAATGCCTAACATAGAACAATAAAACCCAGATCAGAGTCCACAAGTGGGTTTCTAGTGTTATTAGGGTTCTACTAAATTTTCTAAGAATTAATATTACCTGGATACTATTTATTTCATTTAATGAATCCTAGATAGGAGTATTATCTTGTACATAATAACTCGTCAGTAATAATACATTGTAGGTCTGATCTAGGGGTTTCATAACAAAGAGGGAATTTTTCTGAGTTCAGGGGTATTTTTGGAGAATTTATCGAGTATTGCAGCTATTTTCTATGTATTATATAAGATATAGAGACATTCTGTGATTTTAGAAGGTATTTACCTTTTTGGGGATTTTCTGGGCCATTGATCTCATCTCCAGATCTCTCAGATGCTCGTCACATTGCAACATAAGTGGGCGCGGTTCAGGGTTTGATAACCCTACTGAGGTGGCTGGTCTGAGCTCTGGGACCCGGTCTGGATGGGAGCTAAACCGGTCGGTCCTCTCTATCCTACCCGCGACATACCCCCATCGTGTGAATGGCCGACTGGGTACACGAAGTTTGTTTCCCTGCTCTCGCATGTGCCGTCGTGAGGAACGAACTGCGATGATTGATTGCAGGGCTTCCAGGCCATCATGTGGACTGGAAACGAGATGAAGCACTTCGACCTTCACGGTGACGCCGCAGAGGCTTTGCTCCGCCCTGCAGATCCTTCACAGCAAGTCTGCCGCCATGGGAAGGTCTCCGGCGTGGCCATGGACTAGTCTTGATGCTTCGTGACCTTCCAAGTTGGGTGCCGCTTGCACTATGACTCTGACGGAGGTCCATCTTGTTGCCTTGGGTGGGCCGGCAGGTTCCAGGGATTGCCTAGTTGTTTAGACATCTAGACCGCACGACGCCCGCCATTGGCCTCTCGGTATAATCCGCCACCGCCGCCAATGAAGACACAGGATCCTGACATCAGGTCTTCTTTCTTGTGCTCCTCTGGACGTGCCTATTTCTTGTGTCCATCTCTGCCGTGAACAGAGGTCTGGCGAGTCGGAGTGACTCCTGCCATAAACACACAGTCACCTTGTCCTTCTTTCCAGCGCTTCCGTGGTATGGATCGGGGCATCGAATCAAGCAAGAAGGTAGCACCCTCCTCGAAGATGGTGCCTTGGCTTCATTGCAGTTCCATGGAAAACAGTCGACATCATCAGATCCTTGGACATCATCGATATCTGGGTTCTGCTTGCCCTGTTGGCCTCTCCAAGCCAACATCGCCAGCTGCTTGACATCGACAAGTGATGGTTGGCTTCCATGCCCTCATGTCATCTAGAAAGATGTGTAAATCTTGGCCTTGCATTGAGGTTGCAGAAAGCAGGGTGAGTGAGGGTTCAACTCCCTGGTTTCAGGTTGGGTGTGAGGTTTTTTCGGATCTAGGGAGTACTATAAAACAACAGTCAATCTAGAATATCTGGCAATCATCACCTTGATCTTGAGCTGGATTGAGGTTGCCTCCTCCGCAGAAATAGGTAAGTGGGAGGAGACGAAGTCTTCATTCTCAGATTTGTATAGTGCACAGTTGGGGCACATTTCCAGGCGTTGGGCCACACTCGAGAAAATGATAATAAACTGGCGTTATACCAAAAATCCAAATCATGAATCATAATTTTTATTTGTATTAAACAAGTTTAACTTGCTTATTTTTATGATATTACACCTCAAGGTTCATCATTAACTCATTTGAGTTCATTTATATCTCAATTTGACACTTCACTTCATAAGCACTCAACATGAACTAATACACTTCAACATCTCCATGTCCATAGATGGCCCTTGACAAAAGAATTCATCCTATAAAGGATTTGTGGTCTTATTAGAGTGTCATGGTATCCATCTTTGGATAAATTATACCTCAACTTAGAATTAACCAATTCAGAAAAATCATGAACTTTAATTACTATATTAACTATGAAAATCCTAAAATCAAAGTCATCACACCATGTGTCACTATCATCAGCAAACACAGCTTGCTTGGACTCACAATCCAAGACAACCTTATACCTTTCTAAGGTATCCATCCCAAGGATTATATCAAATCCATGCATCTCAAGTGGTATAAGATCCACTTGAATGCGATGTTCAGAAAAGAGGAGAATGTAGCGAGAACATACCTCCTGCAACACAGTAGATCCTATCAAGGGGGTTTCTAGCAACAAACTATCTGCTCTATGACTTATAGTCAGATTGCAGTCAAGAATCACTCTTCGAGTGATAAAGGAGTGTGTAGCACCCAGATCAATTAAAATGGATACAACACAAGATGTAGACATATCAGAATATAACAATTCCATCTGACCTGCCACAACCCGAGGGTTGATTACTGCATCAGGTGGATTCATCGCATAGAATCTCATCGTTGCCTTTGGTTGATTCGGTGCTCGATGACTGGGTGTCGACGATCTAGCTTGGGACGCTTATCCACGTCCTCTAGCGTTACCTGGAAACTGTCGCCTTTGAGATCCTTGCTGACTCTGCCTTTGAGGTTAAGTCACACTCACTTCTCTGGCTCTACAGTCCTTCATCAAATGTCCCATCTTTCCACATATATAACAACTTCTGTTCATTTGTTGTGGTTTGGGTGGTCCTATAACTGACATAGATGCTGAGATATGATCTCCTTACAAAGGTAAGCTTCGTCCTCTACCCCTATTTGACGTCCACTGAGTCTGGGTATTGGATCTAGGTGGTGATGTAGGTACAGAAAATCTAGGTTTCTTGAAACCTTTAGATGAGGATCCTTGGAACTGGGGATACATCCTCTTGTTCTGGGTCTGTCTCTTCTCTTCTACAGACCTCTCTACCCTCCTAACAGACTCCATGAAGGTAGCAAACCTTTCTCTGTTCTCTAGAGCAGACACAAGAGTAGTCAACTCAGCGTTTCATCCTTTCTCAAAATGCCTAATCCTTTCTTCATCTGTGGTTGCCATGTGCGGACAAAATCACAAAAGCTCCATGAACATAGCCTCATACTCGCTAATGTTCATTTGACCTTGTCTTAACCTTTCGAACTGAGAGATTTTCTCGTCCAGAAACGTCTTAGGGAAATATCTATTGATAAATTCCCATCGAAAAACTTCCCATGTAATCTCCACACCAGGCCTCTTTTGTTCTTCCATGGTCCACCAATGACCAGCACTCCCCTTGAGAAGATACACATCATGTCTAACCTTCTCAGCTTCTGGGATGTTCAGGATTCTAAAGGCCTTCTCTAGTTCAGTTAACCACAAGTCAGCATCTATTGGGTCAGCTATTCCAGCATACTCTGTGGCTCCAACTCGGCGAAGTCGTTCAAATGTCTTGTCGATTCCTTGTCCTTCAGGATGGGTAGGTGCCCTAGGTGTAGATATAGGCATCCTATCAGTCATATGTGTCATGGCAGTCATGAACTGCCCAAACATGGCTTGAACGGTTGGGTTCCCCATGTCAGTTGGATTGAATTGGGGTGGTTCAGGCACATGTTCTTCTATATTTGGGTTTCTTACACCTTCTCTGGGTGTAGCAACACTACTCTCTGCAATGTGTTCTTCATGTGGTCCATACATCCTTAATTTAATCTTCTCCTCCTGATGAGCAGAAGACACTATCAGACATACTGGAAGACACTAGAACAGAGTCAACATCCTAAGTCCTATGTCTCTGTAGACTCAGCAAACCTAGAGCTCTGATACCACTAAATTGTGATGATACTTCTCAGAAAACGAGATCAACGAATGCGGAAGCGATTAATTAGCAGTGGAATTATGGAAAATCACTAAAAATTAAAACTTTTTATAAAGAGATCTATAAACGATAAAACTATTTCATAAGGAAACATGATAAGTTATTTACAAACTGATCCATCATTACATCTTTGTAGTATCACATCTCAAAGATTACAAACATCAACTGCCCTGTTAACTGTACAAGGCAAGATACAAAAATCACGAGGCATTAAGCCAAAATCTCAGGTTTATATTAAACATCTACTGACTCCTAGGACCTGAGAGTACAGAGACGACACATAGGACATTCTATCTACAAGACTTTGACAGACAGTGTCTCCACCTCAGGATCACTGCTGTTCCTGATTTTGTTGCTGCTATTGTTGTTGCTCACCCACTGATGGATTCCTTCGTCCTCGTCGTCTACCTAAAAAGTTGAATCCCACGGGGGTGATACAATTGAATAATTGTCCCAGTGAGAGTTATAACTCTCCGCTAGAAGCTTTGTTATTGCAATAATGGAATAACATTGATTAATAGAACTATAATTATTCAACAACAGGTAAAACATTGAATAAGCTAAGTAGAACAGTATTTTATAAGCAATCATTTCAATTATAACTTGATTGAATGACAAGATATATATCACTAAGGAATATGAAGAACATGTATACTAGTTATTTAACTAGAACACTTATAAACAATGTATCATCAATCATTGTTTCTCATAGTTCAATCTAAGCAATTATGCTATTTGGCTGATTACATTTTTCAAACATATTTATGCCCTGAGGAGATGAGTTACACCTCTCATACTCCAACCGACCATTGCTAAATCGCAATCGGTACCATACATAGGTCATTAGAAGAGCCGGATTCCTATGACCTCATCCTCCTTAGTTAGTATGAGGAAAAACATATAGGGCATCTTGTATCTCTGTCATAATAGCTTTCCAGGGTATTCTGGCAACTTCGCTATTAGAGTTACAGTGGCGTTATGTACTCTCTTCACCATCGAGGGATTTCTTGTTTATCTCACATCAAGGCGACATTAACAATATCATCGGGATATTTATGATACATCATCCCGGCATAAACATATAATGAAGGATTGAGAGACTAATGTACATCTCACATCATTTCCTACATTAGGACGTAAGGATATTCGCGTCCATAACCCCCACATACTCAAAAGTATGCTCTCCAGGAGTTCCCTTAGGAAAACATGTTTCACCATCATTTAACTACTGACAATGATGGATCTATGGTCAGGGCTCTACATGATATCATTATACTTGATTATTTAAGTACATTATGGCATTCTTTTAGCATCAGGCATGTGTCCAAACATAAATCAATAAGACAATTGCTATAAAGAAAAAGTATTCATTGTATCAAGTTAATGTCACATGTCACATATTGTTAACACTAGGATATCAGTCCCTAACCATCTCATCATTGTGATTCAAGAATATGGGTATTCAAACCCTTAGATCATCAAAACACTTGTTACCAAGTAACATATTGACATCAACTCATTTAACAGCATGACCTTGATTGTAGCAATGCAGATGTTTCTCATAGCTTATACAGCCTATCAAATCTCATATGTTACCTCATACTAGGCAACATAACATATCTTTACTTTCAAAGCTTATAAAGTGCTTTCAATAAATGTAGCATCATAACCCTTACCTGGCTATGCTCACTTCTTTAAAAAGACATGCATGACTAACATAATTGATAACATGCATATTATATCTATATCAATACAATATAAGTTACTCTCAATTCAAGTATAGAACACCACGGTCGTGCTATCTTGCACGGCCGTGCTATCTTGCACGGTCGTGCAAGAGTAATCCACCATGGCCGTGCTACCTTACACAATCGTGCTACATAAGTTCACCACGACCGTGTCACATTACCACAGCTGGTTTCTAGGGTTAGGGTTTCCCTATTCAATTCAATTAGGGTTATTCAACCCCCTTTTTGTTAAAAGGCATAATGATTCATTAATTCCTACTCAAGTATAGAGTTCCATGCTTAAAAGAATAACCCAAAAAAAATTAGGGTTTACTGTTCATATCATCACTCTACCCTAGATTAGGATTTACTATTCACATTACATCACATTACCCTAGATTAGGGTTTACTATTCATAGTACTTCTTATTACCCTATATTAGGGTTTACTATTCACATGTATGGGGATTACTTCTCTTAGTTCCCCAAATTAGGTTAAGATTCATTAACCATCATAATTAGGGTTTCCATGATCTCGCTATGAAGGATCATACCCTAATTAGATGCATTCGTACATATTGGAGGTTATTTACTTGATTCTCATTCATATAAAGAGTCTTCTCTCTCCTCTTTCTATGAGATGATGATTGCATCACCCTTGATTAGACTAAGTCAAATCAACCTAGACAACATAAGTTATGTCATCACCACTATGGTCATTAGGGTTTACTTGATCAAGGGGTATTAGTCACACTATCTCATCAATGGTACTTTTATAATGTTCACCATTGGTCATAAAATGCATTAATCCACTAATTACTTAGTCTCTTAATCACTTTAGATATCTATAAGGTTTAGGTTAGTCAACCACTAAACCATCTTGACCACTAAGGTATCAAACGTTCTTAACCTTTTTAGACCTCAAACGGTCTTGCACACTAACCCTCCAAACGGTCATGGATGGACCTGAACCGTTTGGTGGTGTTGACCGTTTGGTCTAGTTTGACTTTTGAAACCATTTGATAAAGTGCACACTCCAGACCATTTGCCCAAGATGACGTGAAGACCGTTTTGTCATGAAGACCGTTTGGCCAATTTTGACTTTGAAACCGCATGGGCAAAATTGATCTTGAAACTGCATGAGCACCAAACGGTTTGGGATCGTTTGGTCCCAAATGGTCTTGAGACTGTTTGGTCCCAAATGGTCTTGAGACCGTTTGGACTCAAATGGTCTTGAGACCATTTGGACCCAAACGGTCTTGAGACCGTTTGGTCCAAACCACCTCAAAACCGCATGGACCCAAAAAAATGTCTCAACCACTTCAATTGAGTTTGGGTTTCCAATGTTGAATCCCTCAATCATTCATGGACTTGTTAGCCACTTATCAATTGAGTTAATTAGGTCAACCCTCTACTGATTTGAAACTCAATTGACCCTCAATTGATCATCAATTAGGGCTTGGATCAATTGAATTAGGGTTTGGAATCGATCACCCTTTAACATGTATCAACATGAGTCTAATTGATTTGAAACGATTGAACCATTAATCAATTTGGTCATGACCTGACCCCAAACAGTCTTGGGATCATTTGGATGACCTCTAAACTGTCTTGAGACCATTTTCCCATTAATTCTGTTGGGTTTTAGGGGAGGCAGAGAAGGCAGCGGAAACAAAAACTTTTCCTCCCCAAACCCAGAACAAGGAAACGCGTCAACGTCTATACAATAGGAAAGGATGGTTTGTGGAATCATACCTTGTCCTGAGGCTTGCTCGGTGAAAATACCTCACGCCTTGCATGGTCTTCACCTCCGGTCTTGGACGGTGTCTGTGCAGCTCCTGGTAGCACCAGGACTGACGACTCCTGGTCTCACTGGGACTGTCAGGATTGACAGTTGTCCTCCGAGCAGCAAAAACCTCCCACCTCTGAAGTAGTCCACATGGACCACCTAGAACTCCAATCTCCTTGTCTCACAAGGAATTGGAAGGATTCACACCCTCCTGTTAGTGTACTAGTCACCGATACACTCTCCTGCCACCAGTCGCTTTCTACAGTTGTCTTTTCCTTGCTGTGCCTCCCTTATCAGGTAGCACTTGCTCGGGCTCTCTCTTGGTTACCGAAACTAGACAGAATGACAACTTCACAGAGAAACTGGTTGCACTGAGTTGTACTTTGAGAATCCCCCAATACCCCTATATATAGGAGGGTCATGGGACATGGTTCTCCATCCTGGGCAATGCGGGACTAAAAGCAGGAGTAGAAGGGTTCGAGATTTTCCACAAAAACAACCAACTTGCAACCTGAACCGATCGTTTCACAACTGAAACGATCGGTTGGGGACCTGAGTCGGTCGGTTGACACCTCAACCGATCGGTTGGGACCCATGAGCCGATCGATTCACTTCTGAACCGGTCAGTTTGTGGTCCTGATCAGTTCCCGATTGACTTTCCATCTTTTGTTTCTAATTGGTATCAAATACCAATCCTTGTTCCAATCAAATTGGGCAAGTGAAACCAAAGGAAAATTCTCACCAATCCTACTTTCCCAACTTGCCCGGTTGCAACAATTGAACCAATCGTTTCAACACTTGAAGCAATCGTTCACCCTGTCCATGAGCTGATCGACTCACAACCTGAGTCGGTCAGTTGTGAGCCGATCGGTTGGGAGTGCAGATTGTGCAGAAATAGTCAATTGTAGTTTCAATCAATCTGATACTCTAATCAATCAGTCCAACACCTTGAACATTATGATACTGAGCTATCAATTGATTGAGTGTTTAATTGAACTACTAAACTCCTTTAGCAATCAATCTAAACATTGTTTGTGGACAAAACTCCTCTTCTAGGTTAAATCCTATGTGTGTGACCCTACAGGTCCATTTCACGTTGATAGTGAAAGTTCATAACACTTATGACTTCACAAGAAAAGAGTGGTGCCTAGTCACACATTAGTGCTACCCAAGTGAAATAGAAAGTTGGAGAACAACTTTCAATCCTACAATTCGTGAATGGTGTTACAGTGAATTTATAATTCCTTTGTCACTGATATCCTGAATGAACTCGAGGCATGGAACAATCATCCTATCAATGTTCATTCACTTTCTTGATCTCAGAGTAGATTGGAAGAGATATGTATGACATCAATATCACATACTGATTCACACATGCGTGCGCACACCTATTTCAATCCTACTCATCAAGTGGCCTTGGATATCAAACTCCCTCAGGAGGGACAAATCCCATATCTATCACTCACCCCTCAAAAGCCCCATGTGTCAAAGCCACCCAATCATCACCTTTATAACAACCCATGTTTCAGGACTGCGTTTGATGATGTCAAAGTGTGCCCAATGACATGTGTTGAGTGTAGTGATTTCAGGTCAAAGAATCACATTCACCACCATCACTGTAAGTACTGACTGTGACTACCATGTCATGGTTCCATGTGTCAAACTCACGGTGGGTCTGTCCGGTACACTTGTTCTATAACAAGTACCTATGTGTTTGGTTTTATATCTCTATATCATGACTAATGAGATTTTGTCATCAACCAACACCACAATCTAGTCTTGTGTGTCATTGCTGTCTATCTACCTTCCACAATGACATCTGACTAGGGACATAAAAAGAATGTACAAACTCTTAGCATCCGTATGATCTCATCGTTCAGGTCCTCAACCTGAAAGCATACATCATTGAGTACTGTCATTCTCTAGACATTCAATCTGTTCTATCACTATCTCATATGACTGAACCAGAAAGAATTGGAAGCTTGCCTTTGATGTTTATCAAATCAATCTTGATGTATCCCACCAATCATCCCATGATTGGCTCTCAGGGCATACATACCAACAGACTCCCACTTGCATTGCGAGCCAACACCCTTTTATCATATTCATAGTGATCTTCAAACATGTCCCACATGTTACTGTGCTCTTATGCCAACATAGTGAGTTATGGCAACACCTTGCCAAAGTCAGTATTAATTGCATGTCTCACATCTCTTCATTGTACGTCACATGTATGAGATGGAGTCGCTGTAATATGCGATCTAGTATTCCTTTGCTAACCTTTAGCCACATTGCATGATCAAGGATTCCATACTTGTCATCAATGAGCGGAATATCTATAAGTTCATCTCATGAACTTCCAGATCCATATAGTATCGACTGCTGTTCTCCAACGCATAGATACTCGACATTTCCTTTTAAATGGTTTTATTGGAACACTTCCAATTATCAACGAACTTTCACTTTTATATATCCCATATATATTTTGTGATTAATTTTCTATCCTTTCGGAAGTTCGCATCAATGTAACTCTTTACATTGAACTCTTCCTTATCACCATAGAACTAGTACTTCTCAAGTGCTTATCAAGTTCTTATGGTTTCCAGTAACCCTTACTGGAAGTAGACAGACATCCACTCATCATGTCCCACATACGAGTTATCAGGATGAGCACATCATATTGTCATGTCCTACATACAAGATGATGAGTGCATTTTATTCTTGTCATGTCCATACATGCAAGATAATGGGATGATTACATACATGATAGATCCATATCTATTCTTAGTGTTCCCATTCTTCATAAGAATTGGACACTTGGCCTCGGGATACTAACTCCATGTAACATGGACAAGTTTTCTCCCACTGAATCTATGCATACTGAACCCTTCAGTACAGATTGCCAATGTATGCTTTCTCTTTTCAGGTCAAGAGGTTTTTGAGAACTATCTCTATAGATCTCTATTCCTATCATATAGGAAACATCTCTATCTTCCTTAAAGATAATTTACACTTTTGGATTTCCATTCTAGAACATTTCCATTTCACATCAACATGTGGAATGTGAACACACTCCCACTAAATCACAGATCCCTTCTTTATCTTTGACATATCAGTCAAACCCTTTGACTATATCATCAAAGTAAAGATCCAATTCTGAGTTACTTGTACTCAATCAATCACATTAATTTGTCTATTGTAACTTATAGACTTCATTCACATTAGTGGATTCATAAACCTTATAGGTTATGTCACGTACACATCCTTGTTTTATTCCTCATAGGAATGCGGTTTTAGTATCCATATGCCAAATTTCTTAGTCATTAAGTTGCAATCAACAAGCATCATCCTTCTCAAAATGTTATCCATGTGTCTTAACACTTAAGACTTATTCACACTTATGGATTTTATTCCAATGGGTGCTACTATCAAGGTCATACCTTATACTTCACATGGATTTCATTTAGGATGTAATGGTCATAAACCATAACTCAAAATTCGGTTCCTCATATTCATCTAGATAGTTGACTCATCACATGAACAACTCATCACATAAATAATTAAGGTGTATCTGTCAAGGATTTAAGAACTCACAACTCATTGTGATTCTCAATGTCCTTTATTAGTGTGGGGTATTCTTTTATTAAGAAGAATTCAGTTATTTGATAATCATTCTCTAACTCCTTAGAGTATGATTCCTTCTTGATTTAGACATCACCATGCCTTAATCATGAGTTCACTATGATACACTATCATAATCATTCATAAGGATCTCAAACATTTGGTCCAAGTATTTCATTCATTGATCTCATCAAGAATTAACACTTTACCAAATTCGTACTTCATCTATGATATTTTTGAACACTTCAAGGTATTCATATTGGTATTTCTCTAAACACCTTTTGAAGTATTAGCATTTGTTCCAATAGGTATGTAAATACATCACATGTATTATACCTAATAGGATAATCATTCTCCCATTACCATTAGTGAAGATTGATTAATCATGTCCAAGATATTCATGTCTCTTACTGGTTCTCTAACCAAAAGAGTCTAGATTTATCCATCATATGGACACTAGAAATGAATTTCTCATGATTGATGCTAATTTGATTGTTTGAGTTATCTATAACTTTTAGGTATCATTTTATCTTATGCATATCAAATACCACAAGATAAACAAGGCATTGCCACAAAGATCATATCTTTAAAAGATTGAAACATCAACTTTATTGATTGCCATCATTGTCATACAATATGCAAAAATAAAGTGTTTCTATCTATTGGAAAATATGAAATAGCAGTTCATAACTGTATTACATGCCATTTAGGCTGAAAATAAACTAAAGTACTCCAATCTATGGTGGCAACATTTTTGCCAATTATGAGTGCTTTACACTTTACATCTTGGTATCATATACCTCAAAAGTGTTACAAGTTTACTTTCAGGACACCTTTAAGTAGAGACGTCTGTCGCCTCCTTCTTCTTTTGTTCTTCCAGATAGAGAGGACAATTCCTTTTCCAATGTCCTGGCTTTTGACAATGGTGGCAATTTCCTTTCTTGGTCACACCTCCCTTGGCCTTGAGAGCTGAAGACGACTTGGGCTCCTAGCTAGCATCAGAACCGTTCTTAGCTTTGCCCTTGCCCTTGCGCTTGGACTTGCCTTTCTTGCTAGTGATCACCATCACAGACTTAGGCTTGTCCTTCTTCATCTGTATCTCGGCTGTCCTCAACATGCCCAACAACTCTGAAAGTGGCCTATCAAAGTTGTTCATGTTATAGTTCATCACAAACGACTGTAGGATTCTGGAAACGATTGCAGTATCACATCAGTAGCCAACTCTTGGCTCGGTGGAAATCCCAGTCTTGTCAGGTTCTCCACATACCCAATCATCTTGAGTGTGTGAGGACCAACTGGATCTCCTTCTGTCATGACGCACTTGAACAGTGCCCTTGAGACATTGTATCTCTCTTTCCGTGCTTGATCTTCATACATGTTCCTGAGATGTTGAATCATCTCAATGACACCCATATTCTCATGTTGTCTCTGCAACTCGTGGTTCATAGAGAAAAATATCAAGCGCTTTGCATCAATGGCATCATCAGAATGCTTCTTGTAAGCATCCCTTTCTGCCTTTGGTGCATTAGGAGCAGGTTCCTCTGGAATTGGAGTATCCAGGACATTGAGCTTTCACTCTTGAGTGAGAACAATTCTCAATGTCCTATACCAGTCGTGGAAGTTTGTCCCATTTAGCTTGTCCTATTCAAGGACCGATCGCAAAGAAAAGTTATTGTTGTTTGTTGCAATTTGTACTACAAAAGGAAAATATGCAATTTTAGTCCAAAAACTCATTTTTGACTTATTTGATTGATTTGAAAAGTTGACGATATAATTAGGCCTTTAATTAATTATCAGTCCCACTATTTAATTCAAATTGATAGCCCTCACCATCAATTCAGAAGATTGCAATGTACAACCTTCTAGTGGGCAAGATCCTGAAATCCTCTAAGTCATGAACCAGCTTGGGTTGTCACCCACAACTTAGATCTCTCAGGTAGGCAACTCTTACCAATTGCATCATATGCAACTCTTGATAAGATGTCATATAAAACTCCTTGCCATGATAATCTCCATGCCTCAAGGTGCTAGATCCTATCTAGGTCACCTTGTTAAGTCTGACCCAAAGCCAACACGATGAATATGCACCATGCTTGGGCAGACCCACATATCCATCCTTCACGCTTCCACGAGATAGACGGTGCACCATGCTTGGGCGTGCCCACACTTGGTCGATCAAGTTTTTCATGTGTGTCGCATTTGGAAGGCATCTAAAACTTAATATTTAATGAGGGATTTGGTTTCACATACATATACATATCCAATCACCACAATACATAGTACATATCATATACATGCTATATCCCACAGAAAACATGCAAAATGATAAAAGCGATGATTATGGCCATCCTAATGTGATTCCTCGAGCCAAGAGGAATCACGGTCATCTAGGTCTACATCACATGCAACCTGTACAAGATGAACTCTATGTTTTTCCTTTCTGGGTTTGATCAACTCATCACATGAATGATCGGCTCACCATCAGACTGGTTGGCTGGGTGCCACCAGCCGATCGGTTGGCTCCTCCAACCGATCGGTTCACCTGGTCATCGTGCATCTCTTCATGGACGCCACCCGCTCGTCTCGCTCCTCGAACCGGTCATCAACCGATCAGCTCACTCCTTGAACCGATCGTCTGGAACGTCAACCGATCGGTTCACGCCTTGAACTGATCGTCTCGGTTGTCATCAGGATGTCCTCCGTTCTTTGACATAACAGGAAATAAAATTCTATCCTATTTTACATTGTAAAAAGAGAAACCTCGAGTTACATTCGAGGGGAGCAAAGGTAGGAAAGAAATCTCGAATTATTTTGAGTTACATCAGGAATAGGAGAAGGAAGATCAGTGTGCAGACTGAGATGCAAGCAACCACATACAACCATACATAGATAGGGTTTATTGGCCATAACCATGCTATACATCCACCACAAAACTCGTTTAAGGTAGACGCGTATCGAGTGCATTTATAATACATATCATATATGTAAATTGGGATTTGTGGATTTAGGATTGGACATGCATAAAGCTAATTTTATTCGCATCGTATGCAATAAATAAAGGCAACAAACAAAAATCGATCATATCGATATTCCCAAAGTATAGAGCAGTTGACCTGGCTCTGATACCACTGTTGGGTTTTAGGGAAGGCAGAGAAGGCAGCGGAAACAAAATATTTTCCTCCCCAAACCTAGAACAAGGAAACGCGTCAACATCTATACAATAGGAAAGGATGGTTTGTGGAATCATACCTTGTCCTGAGGCTTGCTCGGCGACAATACCTTGTGCCTTGCGCGGTCTTCACCTCCGGTCTTGGACGGTGTCTGTGCAGCTTTTGGTCGCACCGAGACTGACGACTCCTGGTCTCACCGGGACTGTCGGGATTGAAAGTTGTGCTCCGAGCGGTAGAAACCTCCCGCCTCTGAAGTAGTCCACACAGACCACCTAGAACTCCAATCCCCTTGTCTCACAAGGAATTGGAAGGAGTCACACCCTCCTGTCAGCGTACTAGTCGCCGACACACTCTCCTGCCACCAGTCACTTTCTGTAGTTGTCTTTCCCTTGTTGTGCCTCCCTTATCGGGTAGCACTTGCTCGGGCTCTCTCTTGGTTACCAAAACCAGAGAGAACGACAACTTCACAGAGTAACCGGTTGCACTGAGTTGTACTTTGAGAAGCCGTCAATGCCCCTATATATATATGAGGGTCATGGGACATTGTTCTCCATCCCGGGCAATGCGGGACTAAAAGTAGGAGTAGAAGGGTTCGATATTTTCCACAAAATCAACCAACTCGCAACATGAACCGATCGTTTCACAACTGAAATGGTCGGTTGAGGACCTGAGCCGATCGGTTGACACCTCAACCGATTGGTTGGGACCCATTAGCCGATCGGTTCACTTCTGAACCGGTCGGTTCGTGGTCCTGATCAGTTCTCGATTGACTTTCCATGTTTTGTTTCTAATTGGTATCAAATACCAATCCTTGTTCCAATCAAATTGGGCAAGTGTAAGGAAAGGAAAATCCTCACCAATCCTACTTTCCCAACTTGCTCGATTGCAACAGTTGAACCGATCATTTAAACACTTGAAGCAATCGTTCACCCTGTCCATGAGCCGATCGGTTCACCAAGCTGAGCCGATCGATATATCACATGATCCGATAGGTTGGGAGTGCAGATTGTGCAGAAATAGTCAATTGCAGTTTCAATCAATCCGATACTCTAATCAATCAGTCCAACACCTTGAACATTTTGATACTGAGCTATCAATTGATTGAGTGTTTAATTGAACTACTAAACTCCTTTAGCAATCAATCTAAACATTGATTGTGGACAAAACTCCTCTTCCAGGTTAAATCCTATGTGTGTGACCCTACAGGTCCATTTCACGTTGGTAGTGAAAGTCCATAACACTTATGACTTCACAAGCAAAGAGCGGTGCCTAGTCACACATCAGTGCTACCCAAGTGAAATAGAAAGTTGGAGAACAACTTTCAATCCTACAATCCGTGAATGGTGTTACAGTGAATGTATAATTCCTTTGTCACTAATATCCCGAATGAACTCGAGGCATGGAATAGTCATCCTGTCAACGTTCATTCACTTTCTTGATCTCAGAGTAGATTGGAAGAGATATGTATGACATTAATATCACATACTGATTCACATATGCGTGCGCACGCATATTTCAATCCTACTCATCAAGTGGCCTTGGAAATCAAACTCCCTAAGGAGGGACAAATCCCATATCTATCACTCACCCCTCAAAAGCCCCATGTGTCAAAGCCACCCAATCATCACCTTTATAACAACCCATGTTTCAGGACTGCGTTTGATGATGTCAAAGTGTGCCCAACGACATTTGTTGAGTGTAGTGATTTCAGGTCAAAGAATCACATTCACCACCATCACTGTAAGTACTGACTGTGACTACCATGTCATGGTTCCATGTGTCAAACTCACAGTGGGTCTGTCCGGTACACTTGTTCTCTAACAAGTACCTATGTGTTTGGTTTGATATCTCTATATCATGACTAATGAGATTATGTCATCAATCAATACCATAATCTAGTCTTATGTGTCATTGTTGTCTATCTACCTTCCACAATGACATCCGACTAGGGACATAACAAGAATGTACAAACTCTTAGCATCCGTATGATCTCATCGTTCAGGTCCTCAACCTGAAAGCATACGTCATTGAGTACAGTCATTCTCTAGACATTCAATCTGTTCTATCACTATCTCATATGACTGAACCAGAAAGAATTGGAAGCTTGCCTTTGATGTTTATCAAATCAATCTTGATGTATCCCACCAATCATCCCATGATTGGCTCTCAGGGCATACATACCAACAAATTCATCAAAAACTAAGACATTCACTTAAGGTTTGATCCCTAGGTTTGGTCACCAAATCAGCACTTAATCATTTATCAACTTGTTAACATTGGACCCTCAATTGGTCAACCCCACTTAACCCTAGACCTCCAAATGGTCTTGGGTGATCACCAAACGGTCTTGAGACCATTTGGGTGATCCCCAAATGGTTTTGAAACCGTTTGGGTCACTCAACCTGATGTGATGATTTTGAGTCGCATTTATAGACCTGTTTTATATGTGGTTTGTGCTCTTATTAGTCATTTTTATGGATAATATTGCATAATTCACTCTTTTCGGTCTTTGCCATTATTTTATGTCAAATCCCCTTAGTTTTATCATTTCGAGCATTATTTATCACATTATCATAATTTGTGTGGATTTATTTGATCTGGTCTTTAAATTTTAGGAAAAACAAGTATCTGCTTCCGTCGATACCATCGACTTGACCGCAGGTTGCCAGCCGAAAGGAGCAGCAAAGAGTCGATACCATCGACGTTGATGTCGATGGTATCGAGACGTCTTCAGATTGCTGGCGAAGGAGCAGTCGATAGTATCGACACCAAGTCGATACCATCGACACATGGAGGCTACAACGTCGCTTAATGACAGAACTGACGCCAAAAAGGGAGGGTCGATACCATCGACCCGCGTCGATGGTATCGACGCCAGCAGATATGCGTTGGATTCATTTCGATCTCAATCGGACGGTTGGAGTTAATTGACGACCTAATTAGGGAATTATACCTAATGACGGCCGCCCAGACGAGATCATCATCTAATTTGTCATTGCACAAGTGTCAAGGAGCGAGAGAAAGGAGACGAAGGCCGTCAACCGAGCGATCCAGGCACCTCTGATGGGCGATTTTGCTGCCGGAAGATTGCAAAATGCACGTTTCTCAAGGAGGATCTCCAGGAATACCTTTGTATCAGGGGTTACACGAGTTTGCTCCATGTTTCCCATGTTTTTCTTCTCTACTCCTCTGTCTTTCATTGAGATGACCATGCGGGGCTAATCCCCTTTGTCTTTAGGACCGGGAGTAGCCCGGGGATTCATTGTATGAAAATTTTATAATAGTAATTCATATTTTATCTCTTAAATCCGTGGTATAGTTTCGTTTTCTCCATATATTGTTATGCTTGATCACCATAATAATAACCTAATGCCCTTAATCACTTTGAAAGAAGAATTAACAGCTGAAAAGAGACGAAATCTACATTAATCGATAAATCCCTTGACCAAGGTGGTGTAAAATTAATGGTGGATACTGAGAGATCGTTCGTAATGCACTTAGTTTAGGGGATAGGTTACTACGACGGTGGAACCGACCTAAACCTAAGTAGTGAATTGTACCACGACAGTGGGCAATTCTGTTTTCAGGCCACTACCCGGAAAGAGAGATAAAATTGAGGCATTATATAAAATTTAATACAATGAAAACCCGCGGTGAAACCGCAATCCTAAAGATACCTTTTGAATTGATTAAACCAACATTTAATCGATTGCTTCTTTTGTTTTGTTTTTATTTTTCTTTTAGTTTTAACAACAACTCTCAACTTGTTAATCAGCTTAGCTGATCGCGACTAGTTAGTAGGAGTCACCAACAATTCCGAGTATCCCTGTGTTCGACTCGGGCCTCACAAAGGCCTATACTACTCGACGCGTTCACTTGCGTTTTAGTAGATAGTAAAATTGCGTCAAGTTTTTGGCACCGTTGCCGGGGATACGGTGAATTTTTGGCACTTCGAGTGCTACGAGCGGCCACTCTAGGCCACTTATTTCTTTTTAATTTTCATTCAAAGTCAAATATTTTTACATTGCACTATAATTGTTATACTCGTCAAAGCACTGTACTGAACTCAAATTTTCTTATTTCAAGTACTGTGTATGGTGCATACACGTAGTACAGACTACGACACTCGCACACCCGAGGTTCCATTTCCGGGACCTGAAGATGAGGAGCATTCTGAGCACGAGTACCAAGAAGAGATAAACTCTGAATCTGAAGCAGAAGACATGGCCGAGCCACAGACTATATGGGAGAAGATCAAAGCTTCTTCCTCATCAGCTTCAAAGGGGCCTATAAAAAAGCAGGCGATCAACATACCGACATACAAGATCGATCCAGCGTTGATTAACTTGGTAAAGTCAAATGCATTTCATGGGTTGAAGAACGAGGATCCTGTTGCACATATCAGCCAGTTCGTCGAAAACTGTGACATGGTGAAGATAGACAGGTTTCCACAAGATGCTTTGTACCTCAAGTTGTTCCCGAGTTCCTTGGCAGGAGCAGCTAGAGAGTGGCTACATAACCTTGATGACGAATTTGTGGAGTCTTGGGATCATATGGTGGAGGTCTTCTTTGAGAGGTTCTTCCCTCCTGAGAAGACTAACGACATGATTAGGAAGATTCACAATTTCACCCAATAGGCGGGTGAGACATATTCTGAGACCTAGGAGCGATTCCAGGTTATGTTGAGGAGGTGCCCACATCATGGGCTGGACAGGGAAACACAAGTGAAAATCTTTTATTTTGCTCTCTCCAAGCACGATAGAAGTAATCTTGATTCAGCTGGATCCGGATTCTTTCTGAATAATACGGATACCAGATGTTGGGAGATATTAAAGAACATGGCTAGGAAACAGTCGTGGGGTGACAGAGGTGTTGTGGAGCAGGTCAAGGCTGCTGGCGAATCCAGAATAGTTAAGGAGCTGAACGATAAGTTAGATCTTCTAGCCAAGAAACTGCTAGCTAAGGAAGATGCATCTGAGGATGAGGAAGCCCAAGTGAAATTCATACAACAACAGGGCTATAGAAACAATGACTATGCATGGAGGAAGGATAAAAAGTTTTCATGGAAGGATCCAAATAATTTTCTGCAGGATCCGGATGCCAAGCCACAGCCAAGAGTCGAGGATAAGAACACTGAACTACTGAGTCAAATGGTATAGCAAAACCAAGAGATGATGGCCATGTTTGGTAAGCAATTGCAATCTCAAGGTGATATTCTAACCAAGTTTGGGCAGACGCTGCAAAGCCATGGAGCACAAATGCGGGCATTAGAGACCACCGTGGCACAGATTTCGAGTGAAGTGGCGGCAATCAAGCACGCCAATCAACAGAAACCAGCCGAGAATGCGAACGTGGCCCAAGCACACCATCAGGTCAAGTATATATCTGTGGTGAGTAATGAGGAGGAATTTCAAGTGCAGGGAGCTGTAGAAGAAAGAAAAATGACTTTCAATATGCATGCGACACCGGCAATACCGTATCCACGCACTTACTATGGATTGCCGGGCGGAAACCCTTTCTTCAGAAAATCAAAGAGAGTTATGAATATTGTATCTCCATGTAGGCAAGAAGAAGAATTGCAGGTTGTTTGTGCACGTGCGGAGACAGCGAACGTGAGAGAGAAACCACAACAAGCTATTACCATTGAGGTTGTCTCGCCAAAGCCCACGTCGGAGGGAGTGATTGAAGCAAGCTTGGGGGAGGTGCCCCCAAAAAGCTCATATGTGCCACCTCACAGGCGCGCTGAGGTAGCAGATGTTTCGAATTTGGTTAATCCTAAGTCAAAGAAAGAGCATCGTCATTTTAAGAAATTCCTGGAGATATTCCGAAAACTCCACATCAATATTCCATTAGTGGAGATGATCGAGAAAGTACCCGCCTATGGGAGGTTCATCAAGGAAATCATCAATAAGAAAAGGCGGATAAAAGACGATGATATTTGTCGGATGAATGAGATGGTGAGCTCTATGATACACGGGAGTTCGCCAAAGAAGTGAAAAGACCCAGGAGGTTTTTACATTCTGTGCTCAATAGGTGGTCGACATTTTCCTAAAGCGCAATGTGATTCCGGCGCTAGCATAAATCTCATGCCTTTGGCGACATTTCAATAGCTGGGGTTAAAAGAGATAAAGAGGTCAGCCGCAACAATTGAATTAGCAGATGGGTCTATCGTGAGACCATATGGAGTGTGTGAGGATGTGCTCGTCAAAGTGGATAGATTCATATTCCCGGTGGATTTTGTTGTTATTGATATGCCACCGCTCCAAAGCTGTGAAATTCTTCTAGGAAGATCGTTTCAAGCAACAGCGGACGTCGTAACTGCCTTAGGGAGAGGTACTTTGTCCTTGGGAATTGGAGGAGATCGAGTTGAATTCAAATTACCGCATGATCCTCTAAGCGCAGTCTCCAATGTGAAAAGATGATGAGCTTCATAATGTCTAGCCTAAGACGTTAAATAAGGGCGCTTGTTGGGAGGCAACCCAACCATCGGTACATTAGGATAGTTTAATTATAGTCATAGATTGCTTTCATTTCGTTTAAATTTTTAGTGTAAAGAAGATACCTTGATCTGTTGTTCATTGTGCAGGATGAGGCAGGGTCGATACCATCTACACACTGGTCGATGGTATCGACATAGGTTCAGGTTGACAACTGCAAGGTTCGTTCTGAGTCGATACTATCGACGGTCTCGTCGATGGTATCGACATACCTACAGGCAGGTCGCGCAACAACTGTCGATGGTATCGACACAGTAGTCGATGCCATCGAGATCTCTAGAGAAGTTCAGAGTGATTTGTCTCAGTCAACTCGATACCATAGACGGCCTTGTCGATGGTATCGACATGGTCACATGTTGAAGTGAAAAAGTGGCGGTGTCGCAATGAAGCCAAGTCGATACCATCGACTCCTGTCGATGGTATCGACCATCCATGTCACCGATCCGCGCAACGACATCGACGGCAATCGCGAAGTCCATGTCAGCGATCTGGGTGCTGTGTCGATACTATCGACTTGCGTCGATGGTATCGACAGGTCAGCAATCCGGGTTTCACGATCCAGCAATCGTCAGCCGTCGATACTCGCGAGGGAGGCGGATAGCATCGAGACGTGTCGATACCATCGACCCGCGTCGATGGTATCGACGGGTCAACAGTAGCGCCGGCCAAGTCTATATAAGGAGAGTCATTACGTCATTTGACGTCACACCTTCAGAGTGAACTTCCTCCTTTGCGTCGAGTACTTCCCCGAGCCCTCCAAGATTGAAGAGAAGCAACATCGAGCAAGGATCTTCACCGAGCGGAGAATCACTTCTCCATCTTCCCCGAGCTCTTCTTCGTCTAATCCCATCCTTCTCGCAACAATGGTGCATGTCGCCGGAGCGTCGTCCTCTCGCGTGAATCCTATGGAGATCGCGGAGTTTGTGCCACCCCCTACTGCTTCAGTCTCACGTCCGTGCCTGGTTCACCCTTCCGCGGAGGTGAAGAAGGTCTATGAGGAGATCATGAAGCGGAAGATTGAGCCGACCCGGTATGTGGACTGGGGAATGATCCAAGAGCTGGGATTCAAGGCCAACTTGGCCTATGTGCTGGCAGGACAAGCACGTCACACCGGCAGACAAGACGACGAGTTGGAGTATCATGCGGATGGGCAGCCATTTTTCGGCAAATGGCCCACCTACAAAGAGCTGGTGGCGGAGTTCATGGCGTCCCTTGACGTCTGCGTCGTGCCCAACGACGTAGTTGCTTCTGATCGTGAGTGGATCAAGGGCCGGGTGTCATTCCGGCTGTTCAACATCAACTACAACATCACGCTTGAGCAGTTCAATGACATCTTCAACTGGAACCATTCTCAACACGATCACCGACGCCCGGATTCCCGCACCGACTATGACAAGATCTTCGCCGAGCTAGTGACAGTGCCGGCGGGAAAGACAGTGAGCTACCACAATGCGGCGGTAGCGGATTTCGAGCATCCCTTCGTCCGGGTCCTACACCAGATGTTGAGTTTCACTTTCTTTGCTCGTAGCGATTTAGCATTGAGCAAGTTTCAGGAGAGCGACCTTTTCTTTCTAAACATGCTCCTGAAGTGACAAGAATGCAACTGGGGTGCATTCTTCTTGCAGCACATCCTGGCGGTAAAGAGGAGTACGAGGAAGGCTCCGATCCATTTTGGTGGGCTCATCACCAAACTGGCATTGTACTTGGGACTGAATTTCCAATCCATGACTCCGCTTGCCACGAAGAGTAAGGTGAACGTGCAACATCTGCACCGTTCTAACCTCATTCTTTTACGGGATGGGTTGGCGTACGCACACTGCCACTTCAACCACGCTTACCAGGAATGCGCACTGCCGGATCCCGTCTTCAACATCGAGGGCGCACAACATTTCAGATGGCCGATCATAGCCATCGACTCCGATGAGGAAGAAGGCGGCGATGAAGGCGGTAACGACGGATAAGAAGGCGAGGCTGAGGAGGAAGAGGAGGCATTCACACCTCTTCGTGCACAGGTAGCACCCCGGAAGCATCCTCGGATGCATCCGGGTGCGTCTTCATCATCACAACCCCCGCCGCCATCACCACAGCCCTCGCAGCCAAGCGAGGATGTCTACTCAATGCAAGGCATGTATACGATGCTGCAGGACATACATCAGACACAGCAGCAGCATCTAGAGATGTATACCGGTATTCAGGATACTACGAACCGGTTACTTGACAACCAAAGGGTGATGTTCGAGAATGAACGTCTCCTCCTCGACAACCAACAACAGATACACAATCGGTTGCAACGGATGGAGATGCAACAGGAGCCTTTCTACGACCACTACTGGAGTCAGAGCTACTTTGGAGGCTATCCACAGCCTCCGTCGAGGACCCATTACGAACCGAGCTTCCAGGGGGAGTATCCTTCTTGGGATCCTATGGCCCCACTGTACCCACCTCCGCCTCCACAAGACTGATCGGGTATCTCTGTTCCACTCTTAAGTTTGTTTTTGACTATGAGGCCATAGTCGAATTCAAGCTTAGGGGGGTAGTTGGAACAGATCTATCTTTTATTATTTTAGTTTTTAGCATTGTTATTTGTTTCTTGCATCTTTAGTTTTTGTAGGATCCACGTGCTATCTAGTGTAACTGTGGATGTCGAAAAAGTTTGTCATCTTGCTGTTTGTTCATGGGAAATTTAAGGGAAGTTTAAAAATTTTTGTCTCTTTGGATAGATTGCTTTGGTTGACCTTGGGGAACACATCCTATGAAAATGATTGATTATGTCAACTTTAAAACAACATTTCACACCTGTACTCCTATGGATTCATGCAAAGTGGACAGTAATGGTTGTTTGAGCCTAACCTAACCAAATGGTAATGAGACCTTAATTGGATGTAAGAGAGAGAACCTTCTAAACCACTACACAGGTCAGTAAGGAGGGACACATAATATCTTTCTAAGGTTCAGTCATTTAATCTTGTGATCATTCCACTTCATTTTTCTATAATCCACCTAAGAATTGGAAGTAAAGTGCAGTTTTAATTCCTTCTTGTGTGCATAGCATTTAGATAGGACTCGCATTGATATTTCTCCATACTTGTGCATAAAAAGAAAAAAATATAGGGATTCATGCACATTACCTTTAGATGCATGCCATGTAGTTGCACTCATGATATTCACGCATAAAATACACCATGTATCTCAATTTTTCCTCAAAGGTGAATTAAATTGTTCCATACCTTCTAAATATTGCAAAGATTTCCAAGCATGAAGAAAATAGCTCAATAAACTTGTCCTTAAGCAATTATGGATATGTGGGCTAAAGAAAAAAAATTTCTGAAAATCTGAAGAAAAAAAAAAGAGAGAATTCAAAAGGAAGTGAAATAAGAGGGAGAAAGGAACATGATATCACTCGCATTACAGGAAATTGAGTACATGATGTAATTTGATTAGACGTCCATCTCATTTTGAGGAGGAAGGTTAGTGCATGCATTACTTCACCCAATTTTAGGCATTAGGGTATTTTCAATGTGCATTGGCATCATTTAGGACATTTTTGTATTATGCATGTTGAAACTGTACAATATTTCCAAATTCTTCCATGAGCCACCCATTTACATCCACCCATTGCTCGGATTGGTAGGCCACCATGAAATTCTCCTCACTAATGATTAAAAGGAGAACTGCTTCCATGTAGATGGTAGTTAGGGCGAGCAACGTAGTATAGGTGATCACAAGATGCACCAATGTTGATACGGCGAATTTTATTATGTTAACTGCCTTATGTGATAGTGTTCATCGGTTTGGAGGTAAATTTCTTTTATTGATGATTATTGTCGCCTTTAGGGTAATTGTTGTTCTGTGATTAGAGAAGGCCGGTTTGAGAATGTTCAGTAGGAGTCACATAGGATGCTGGGTTGGTGTGTTGTTTTTCAGTTGACATTTGCAATTTTATTCTAAGGATTAGTTGCTCGAGGGCAAGCAACGTTCAAGCTTAGGGGAGTTTGATGCGATGATTTTGAGTCACATTTATAGACCTGTTTTATATGTGGTTTGTGCTCTTATTAGTCATTTTTATGGATAATATTGCATAATTCACTCTTTTCGGTCTTTGCCATCATTTTATGTCAAATCCCCTTAGTTTTATCATTTCGAGCATTATTTATCACATTATCATAATTTGTGTGGATTTATTTGATCTGGTCTTTAAATTTCAGGAAAAACAAGTATCTGCTTCTGTCGATACCATCGACGGGAGTCGATACCATCGACTTGACCACAGGTTGCCAACCGAAAGGAGCAGCAAAGAGTCGATACCATCGACGTTGATGTCGATGGTATCGAGACGTCTTCAGATTGCTGGCGAAGGAGCAGTCGATAGTATCGACACCAAGTCGATACCATCGACACATGGAGGCTACAACGTCGCTTAATGACAGAACTGATGCCAAAAAGGGAGGGTCGATACCATCGACCCGCGTCGATGGTATCGACGCCGGTAGATATGAGTTGGATTCATTTCGATCTCAATCGGAAGGCTGGAGTTAATTGACGACCTAATTAGGGACTTATACCTAATGACGGCCGCCCAGACGAGATCATCATCTAATTTGTCATTGCACAAGTGCCGAGGAGCGAGAGAAAGGAGACGAAGGCCATCAACCGAGCGATCTGGGCACCTCTGATGGGTGATTTTTCTGCCGGAAGATTGCAAAACGCACGTTTCTCGAGGACGATCTCCAGGAACACCTTTGTATCAGGGGTTACATGAGTTTGCTCCATGTTTCCCATGTTTTTCTTCTCTACTCCTCTGTCTTTCATTGAGATGACCATGCAGGGCTAATCCCCTTTGTCTTTAGGACCGGGAGTAGCCCGGGGATTCATTATATGACAATTTTATAATAGTAATTCATATTTTATCTCTTAAATCCGTGGTATAGTTTCATTTTCTCCATATATTGTTATGATTGATCACCATAATAATAACCTAATGCCCTTAATCACTTTGAAAGAAGAATTAACGGCTGAAAAGAGATGAAATCTACATTAATCGATAAATCCCTTGACCAAGGTGGTGTAAAATTAATGGTGGATACTGAGAGATCGTTCGTAATGCACTTAGTTTAGGGGATAGGTTACTACGACGGTGGAACCGACCTAAACCTAAGTAGTGAATTGTACCACGACAGTGGGCAATTCTGTTTTCAGGCCACTACCCGGAAAGAGAGATAAAATTGAGGCATTATATAAAATTTAATACAATGAAAACCCCCGGTGAAACCGCAATCCTAAAGATACCTTTTGAATTGATTAAACCAACATTTAATCGATTGCTTCTTTTGTTTTGTTTTTATTTTTCTTTTAGTTTTAACAACAACTCTCAACTTGTTAATCGGCTTAGCTGATCGCGACTAGTTAGTAGGAGTCACCAACAATACCGAATATCCATGTGCTCGACTCGGGCCTCACAAAGGCCTGTACTACTTGACGCGTTCACTTGCGTTTTAGCGCATAGTAAAATTGCGTCACAACCCAAACTTCAACATGATTAAATTATTGAAATCAGCAATTAACCCGATTAGGGTTTAGGTGATTGATGTGCCTTCAATTGGTGATTTACTTGGAATTAGATGATGATTTTTGGTAGGTGATTAGTCCACATTATTTACAACAGACCTCCAAACATTCAATGCCTGGTCAACTCATCCAAACGGTCTTAAACCATTTGCTTCTATGCGGTCTAGTGAAACCGTTTGCATTCAAACAAGTTTGAAACCGTTTGCTCCCAAACGGTTTGGGAAACCGTTTGTGCAAGCGGTGGAAGACCGTTTGCTAAAGAAAGTTTGTGGATAAACTTTGGAATTAAATTCATCATATTCTACCTCAAGAACAGGGGTTGTTCTTCACGGAATTTCTAGCAAGAACACACCAAAATGTCTAAAGAAGAAGAATAAGCAATTATACTAGGAGAAGAGGATGCATTTAACAAAGTTTAAGGTTTAGAGTTATAAAATCCGCCTTAAGATCTGATCTAGAGCTCCAAGCTTCGTAGCTTTAATGGTGGATGAAGCTCCAAAGTTTGACCAAGATCCTTTCTTCAAGATTTGGATGGAGAAGATGGCTAGAATGAAGAGTTGTGTAAGGAAAACTACTAAACCAACCTTGTAATAGAGTTTCCACCATGAATTCGAGCTAGGTGATGATCCATACTTACCAACTAAGCTTGGTCGTCCTCCTATGTTCCAGAGCTTCCTCTTGGTCGGTCCAAAGCAAGGAGATGAGGGGAAAGAACTAAAGGAATTATCCTTTTCTTTGAGGAAAAAGGGTGCTTATATATTTTTGGGTATTATCAAGGCAAGAAAAAGATAGTTATTTCTCTTATTTATTAAACCCATCCACTCATGCTTGATCCACCCTTGGACACATTTCTTCCTCCTTTTCACATGCAAAACCTCTCTTTTGTCCAAGGTTAAAAGGAAAAGAAACCAAACATCTTATTAAGTTATACATGTACAAAAGGGCCATTTTGCTTAAAACTTGGTTATTTAAATATTAAGGCTATCTTTCTTACTTGGTCATTCAAATGAGGCGCCCCTCTCATTTTCTTTGCTCTAATTGATTCCAAGAAACATGAGAGATACTCTAGAGGGTATATTTTACATGTTGCACCCTATGTTTTGGGTAAATTGCACTTTACACCAAAACTAGGTTTTAAAGCACAAGGATTGCTCTACAAGCTATATCTTGGTGCTCAAGCTTGGAGAATCCATACCATTACATCATATTTATTATTATGATGTATCATTATCAGAGGAACATCTTAACATGTGAAATTTGCAGTTAACCCCTCTCATTGGGTAATTTGCACTTTAGTCCAAAATTAACAAAACAATATTGCAACATTGTTCAAAAAGGTCTGAAATAGAAATATAGGTTCCTCAAAAGCTTTAATTACATTACACAAGATAACCACAAGCATATAATAACATATTTAAGCAAAACACCTAGGGTTAGTTCATAACCCAGGTCAGGGGTGTTACAATATATAAGCTTTTCAACTTGATACAACTCAAGTTAGGGTTTCTATTTCAACCCCTTTTCTTAGTCATTTCATCACCAAGATTACCATCACTCATAATTGATTCAAACATGGTGTCTCCTTGTTTCTCTCTCCTATAAAGAATACTAGGATGGAGTAGTAACACTCTAAAGGTGGTAATTTTCATATTAACCTTACATTTTGGGTAAATTACAATTTGTACCAAAATTGGTGCACAATGCACTAACATTATTCAAACAAGATGCAACTCGTAATTTAGGCTTTCCACAAGCCACCACCTTGCATAATTCTCTCTCGTATGATGCTAAAACACTTAAGGAATGTTCAACATGTTACAATTTGCAATATAGCCCCTCAGCTTGGGTAAATTGCATTTTGGTCCAAAACAAAGGAACATTGCTCAAACAACATTCAATCAGAACCAAAATTGTCACATAAGTGTGTCACATGATAACAAAACACCTTAGAGGATTATATTAAAGTTCTAAGCAACTTACTTAGCCAAAACAAATAGGGTTACCTCATAACCCAGGTCAGGGTCCTTACAAGTTATAAACCCCTAACAAGGATTTCGTCCCCGAAATCCCAGGTAAATGGAGACAGATATTATTCATTCATTATATTATCAAGTCTCCACATAACATCTTAATGTCATGGAGATACCATAGAACTTTGATCAACACAAAGTTCTTCCACACATGATTATCATGGAATCTATCACACAAGACACATACTCCACTGTCTTTTTCATTATTGACTATAGAGTCAACTCTGTATCAGGTAACACTTTTCTTAGTCAGAGAAACATTATACATACCTTATTTAACTCAGGTGTCAAGCCTCACTGATTTGTCACCTTCTCAACTTATAACTTTTTGTGATAAGATTCTTGATTCTGGGGGGTCTTCCATACTCCTCATTCAATTTGGCATTTCACTTTTAAGGAAAGACCAGAGTTACGTTCTGTGACCCACTTGGGACTACAAGTCTTATCATACATTTGTTGTGCCATCCAATCTACTGAAACAACACCAAACTTTCTTACTACTTGTACCAACTATCTCATTAGTTGTATATGATCTTGTCATAAGGGGGGTTACTTATCAATTAAGAACTTATCTTAAAGGTATCTTTAGATGTTATGTATAAGTTGCCTTAACAGATCTAGATAGGGGTATTCTAAGGAATTATTTTTAGCTTGATAAGCTTTTCCCACAATGATTTTACAATTGTTCCTTCAATTAGTACATCCTTATCGATGTTATGTTTATGCAGAGCATAAACCCCTAACATGTGATATCCATACTATTTTATGTGACTAGACTGTTTTCACAGTTGGCCATTCCAGGTAACCAACATTAATCATCTGATTAGGAGTTATGTTTTTATTTTTCCATATCACCTGAAACTTCTTAGATCCAGGATTCCTTATCTTGGAATCCGTCACGTGTCTAAACACATCACATCCTCATCTTTCTTTCATCTTTGGGACATTATTTATTACACATATCTTTATCTCGGAACCAAGGTCCAAGACAAACTGATACTTTTCTAAGTATCCATCAATTGAACATTTTTAACTCATGCACATCAAGTGTCATAAGACCCACTTGATTGCCATGTCCCTGAAGGAAAGAACACAAAGAAACATATTCCTCTTATCACCCTATCATTACCCAGGGTTGTTTATCAAAGAGAAGAGATTATCATCTCCTCTAATTATCACATGAACTTTCAAATCTTCATGAGTCATTTACTCTTGTTTCATCCTAGATTCCTTGCCATCAGCATAGGAACTATAAGGATGATTACATGTCATCACTCCTTTCTTTTTTATTGTCTAACATGTTCATGAACATTTTGTGATTTTATCACATTTTCCATTTCCACATCATGGAAAAAGATCTTTAATATTCACACAGGCTTTATCGGACAGGGATCATCTCCCTTGTCCTCATCCTCTTATCATGAGGATTATACTTTTTACTTCCTCATACACACAGATTGATCTGAGATCATCTCAGATTCCACTTTATTGCACTTAGGATGTGATACAAATGTCCATACCATATTTCTAGTTTCATTATACTCACTAGATTGTCTCAAAATGACTACTTGATCAAGGTAATCAGAAAGATAACAATGTAAGAGTTCCATATTTTCCCTATCTCCAATAATTATATACCTGGCCAGGGTATACAAGTATTGAGATTAGGTAGTATGCACTTTATTTACTATCATGTTCCTTACTTTTCATATCATTATAAACACATGATTTCACATTCCTGGATTTTCTCCAGGCATGACTTCTATATCTCATCCTCTTTCACACAGATAAGAGCAATTATAGAGCATTTAAAAGAATACTGAACCGAATATAAATTCTAGTTCTCATCATTTCTTCCCTATGTCCCCATAGGACAATCAATAGGGAAGTCCATAACAACAATCCTTTTTAGGATTATCAGATAGCAACAAGATAAGGCATATCAAAATGAAAAATATCTATCTGACTGTTGCCCCTCGCATTCATCCACTGCTTTAGGTTGACTCAACCCATAGAGTCTAGCTGTTTCATGTTGTTTTTCTTGCCTTTTTACACTATTGGGTTGTGACTTTTGTAAGCCATGTCAAGTCTGCCTCGGTTGTTGAGTCATTTCCTCCCTTCTTTTCAGATAAAAGAGTTTAGTATGCTCAACATGTACACATCTATAACATGTCTTATCCTCGTACCATGGTCTTATCAGTCTTATTACTGATGTAGAGACTATTCCATGGGTTCTTATAGGTGGAAAGTTAGGACCTTTGCCTTTACATAGTGATTACTACCCTGGTGCACTAGGCATTTATTACATTGGTGGCACCAAAAACTTTGGCTTTTTAGGACAACTAGGCAAATTCTCTAGAATTGTAATGACATTTCCTTAACTCTCAGCTTATTGCTCCTCCTTGGGCACTGGAAACACAGATATACTATCTATCTAAACTTATGGCAGAGTCTACTTTCTCTCCATATTTTAATCTTTCCCACATTTTCCACTGTTCCAATATGACTATGTCATTCAGGAACCCCTTTAAAGCACAAAGTTTATGTATTGAGGACTGGTAACCTAGGTTGTAATGCTAGTATCCAGTCTGCTATATGTATCATTTTTATCTTAACCTACCTATCAAGAGCATAAACATAGGATTCTTTATCCTGATTGGGTCAAAATGGGAATTCTCAAGCACATGTTCTTCTCTTTCCTGATCCCTTGCACCCTCTCTTGGTGCAGCAACGTGTTCCTCATGTTCTCCAGTTATTTATAAACTTTACCCTTTCTTCTGCATAAGAGGAAGTCACTATGGGGTATACTGGAGGACACTAACACAAACTCAACACCTTTGTCCTATGTCTCTGTAGACTCATCGAACCTTAAGCTCTGATACCAAAACATGTAACGACCGTCACCAAACTGACAAACAAATCGTTACTAATTAAGCGGAATAAACATAAACAACGGATTAACAAAAATCACTAAAATTTAAAACCATTTTGCAAGGAGATCTTTGTCTAGAAAACTTTTACAGAAAGATCCAAAACTCATACATATCATGATTACATTGTACAACATCTCATCTTGAGGACAACATATAACAGTTTCTCTATCAAAACACATATTGGAGCAACATAAAACCTCAAGGCATTCAAGCTAAAATCTCTGATCATTCATGAAAATAGTACGAACCAACTCCAAGGACCTAAGAGTACAAAGACGACACATAGGACTTCTATCTACAAGACACGACAGAAAATACACTCAACCTGAGCTGTCATTGCTGCCTCAGTTGTTGTTCCTCCTCTGCACAAAGATCTTCGCCACCTTGTGCACGTCCACCTAAAAAAATGTGGATCCCATGGGGTGAGACAATTTTCCCAGCAAGAGTTATAACTCTCCACCGACCATATTATTATCATAGATTAAGCATTTATAAACTGAGTAGAGGTTCTTTTATATTAACAAGTAGTATTAATCATTATATAACAGAATAAGATAATCTCCTTTCTTAAGGAGAACATTGCATCTACCCATGGTAGAGTTATAAATCATCTATCTGCTTTGCAAGGAATGTAAAGAAACATAAATAACATCTATCCACTAAGATGTATAACTATATTGCGCATCAAACAATGTTTCTCGTATTCGATCCTAAAGAAGATATGCTACACGGCTGAACATATTTTACGATCACACTTATGCCCTGAGGAGATGAAACATACCCCATTCATCTCCAACCGACCACAACCTTCTCACAAGTCGGTACCATACAAGGTCAATGGAAGAGCTGGACTCCACGACCACATCCGTCTCGGTCAGTACGAGACCACAGGCAGGACATCTCGTGTCACTGCTAATAGCTTTCCAGGGTATACTAGTAACTTCGTTATAGAGCTACAATGTCAACTGCACTCTCTTTGGCATCGAGAGATCTCGTGTTTATCTCACATCGATCCGACATTCATCATCATTGGGAGATTTGCTATACATCCATCCCGGCATATATAATGAAGGATTGAGAGATTTAATGTTTATCTCACATCAATTCCTCCATTAGGGCGTAAGGATATTTGCGCCCATCACCCCCACATATTCAAAAATATGCCCTCCGGGTTATGCCGCAGAGCAACCCGTTTCACCATTCAATAAATCCTGACGTTGATGGATCTATGGTCAGGGCACTACATGATAAAATTCCACTTGATTAATTAAGTGCATTACTGTATATTTTAGCATCAGTCAAGTTTCAAACAAGAATTATTATAATAGATGCTACAAAGAAAGGTATAATACATCTATCAAGTACTTTTCAAATCTTTAAACACATATAACATTTAGGATCTCAATCCCTTATCTCATTACTGGGAATTCTCATCCCTTAACATTATCATCATGATTACTAGATCTGGATATTCAAACCCTTAGTTCATAACTGAACATTGTTACCTCTGTAACATGTAACCATTACCTCTAGGTCCTCAGACCAAGGTATTCATTACACTTGTTGTACAAGTATTCACATGGCTCACAAGGACATTACACATCTTGTCACCTCTCACTAGGCAACAACTTATTCACATGACTCACAAGGCCATTACACATCTTGTCACCTCTCACTAAGCAACAACATATTCACATGGCTCACAAGGCCATTACACATCTTGTCACCTCTCACTAGGAAACAACTTATTCACATGGCTCACAAGGCCATTACACTTCTTGTCACCTCTCACTAAGAAACAACTTATTCACATGGCTCATAAGGCCATTACATATCTTGTCACCTCTTACTAGGCAACAACTTATTCACATGGCTCACAAGGCCATTACACATCTTGTCACCTCTCACTAGGCAACAACTTATTCACATGGCTCACAAAGCCATTATTGTTATACTTGTTTCACAAGTATTTAACATGCCTTACAAGGCTTATGCAATAAGAGAAGTGCAACCTTCCCGTCATTAGGGTTAGGGTTTTCCATTATTAACCATTTAGGTTTTCAAGATCATATTATCAATGATCAAACCCTAATTCATTGCTCCACACATCTAGGAGCAAACTTTGATATCATAAGTATTCAATCATACTTATTTTTTCTCATCATTTATCATTAAATGATTATCAACATAAGGTATGAGTTTCTCTCTCATCCTTACCAGAGTATGAATGCATCATACTTTATTAACTTGGCTTAACCCTTTCTCAAGGTATGTTAGCCTTTAAGCTCATTACATTTCAATGTAACAATCGGCATGACACACTTTATGTGTTACTCATCTAAGTATATTGGACTTAAAATGCATGAAGGTATATCAACCTTGAGGTGTTGGATGTGATATTTATCAAGTCTTGATGTATCACTTCCCTCATCACTTTAAACTTACTTAAGTTCATCAACTTAACCTGTATTAGGGTATGTCCCATCCTAATACTTTATGTACTAGCTCATCACATTTATCATGTAGTATATGGGCCATAAGTCACACATTTGAATTGTCCAACCATCATCAATTGATATGGACTCATCTCTAGTTGAGGCATTATTGATATAAGGTTGTCCATTATTAATCACATTAGGTGTTTCACCTATCAAGGTATTAGCCACACCATTACTTGGTGTTACACTCATCACTCCTAAGAGTGTCTTGCCCTCACCTTTGCAAGGTGTCTCGAGTTAGAGGTGTACATATGTTCACCATATCAGGTTGTAGTTGTATAGACACCACCATATCGGGTTGGAGGTGTATGAGCACTCACCATATCAGGCTAGAAGTATATGAACACCTTTCATATCGGGCTAGAGGTGTTTGTATGTGTTACCCATATCGTGCATGAGGTATTAAGCCATCACCATGTTGGGCTAAAGGTATATTCAATCACCATATCGGGTGGCTCACCATCTAGGGTTGACCATGACGAGTTAGGGTTTGCCATATCAGGCTCAACCCATTATATACAAGTCGATAGGAGTGAAGGGCACCAAGCCATGTCGGGCTAGACCATCCAATGTTGGGTTGTAACACCCATGTCAGGTTAGGGTTGGTTGTGACGGGTACATGATACATGTATGTATCGCCCATGATGTTTAAGAGGTATCAACTCATCACCATGTCGGGCTAGACATCAACTAGGGCTGTGTATTAGGCTACCATATCGTGCAATAGGGTTTGCTTAAATGTCCATATCGTTCACCAGATATGTGTGCTTCATGATACCAAGTACCAATGATATATTATATGATCATATCGTGCAATAGCATTTGCTATTCTTTACTCATATCAGGTTACCCAAATTAGGGTTTCATGTTAACTTATAATTATTCATTAAACCTTGTATCATGCATGGAGTCTACACTTGACTTCCTATCATGCAAGAATATCGTGCAAGCCATACCCATATCGGGTTAGAGCTACTTGTGTATATACTTGAACCCGATATCACTTTTACAAAGTGATACCATATTGTTCAAGCTCTACACCTCCGTTCTATCAGTTATAGTTCATGGCAACAGGTCTAAGAAACTACTATAACTCATAATGTCATCAACTATTTCAAGAAATTTCGGAATTAAAAGTAGTTCATTAAGTATAGAAATTTAGGTGATGAATAGTAACATGATTGAGTTCAAGTTCTATAGCCCACCTTAAGAACAACTTAAAAGCTCCAAGCTCCAAAGCTCCACGTTCCTAAGGTTGAATATGACTTATAAAAAGTCTAAGGCTCGTTCACAACTCCTTCATATACAAGGAATCACCATGGATAAGAAATTGGTAAAGAAGAAAAGAAAGGAAGATCAAAACCCTAAAATCATGCTTCAATCCAAGGTTGAAGATGATCATGGCCTCACCTTAGGGTTAAGTATTGAGATACTTATTTCTATAGAACCTTTTCACGATACCTCACATCCCTTGCATGATATTCCACCACTTGTGGCCCATATCCTCCTCACTTGGGGCCAAAAACACTTCACTATGGCCGATATCACCCTTCTTGGCTGATATCAACCTACTTGGCCGATATGCTCTTGCTATGGACGATACCCAAAGCCCATGCACAATACCATATCACTCCTGCACGATACAAGATATCTATACACGATACTTTAGGGTAGGAGGGTGGTAAGGGTCACAACATTGCACTAAGGGATGAAACTAGGGGTATATATACTTGTTGCTCATGAAGGAAGGTAAAAAATGAGGTGTCATCAATTTGAGCTAGTAGGTGCCACATGTCCATGCATGGGTGACACATGTACATGCATGCATAAAAATTTATATTGTCTCGAAAAATGGTTTAGGGTGATCTAGAGATAAATATTCATCCATTACATATCCCTTTGATTAAGATATATCAATTAATTCATCACTTTATGCACAATTCGTCACAACTTTACTAAGGAAGTTGTAACCCGACACAACTCACCTCCTTGAGGTGTTTTTCATGACATGGCCTTTTCCAAGAGTCCAAAAAACGATATGAGGCTTTTCCTATTGCTCCTTCACCGATAGGCACTCATATATAAGTTTTTTAACTTGATATAACTCAAGTTAGGGTTTCTTATTCAACCCCTTTTCTTGGTCATTTCATCACCAAGATTACCATCACTCATAATTGATTCAAACATGGTGTCTCTTTGTTTATCTCTCCTATAAATGATACTCGGATGGAGTAGGAACACTCTAGAGGTGGTAATTTGCATATTAACCTTACATTTTGGGTAAATTACAATTTGTACCAAAATTGGTGCACAATGCACTAACATTATTCAAACAAGCTACAACTCGTAATTTAGGCTTTCCACAAGACACCACCATGAATTATGCTCTCTCTTATGATTCTTAAACACTTAAGGCATGTTAAACATGTTACAATTTGCAATATAGCCCCTCAAATTTGGTAAATTGCATTTTGGTCCAAAATAAAGGAACATTGCTCAAACAACATTCAATCAGGACCAAACTTGGCACATAAGTGTGTCACATGATAACAAAACACCTTAGAGGATTATATTAAAATTCTAAGCAACTTACTTAGCCAAAACAAACAGGGTTACCTCAAAACCCAGGTCAGGGTCCTTACAAAAATAATCTTCCTTGTTAGTTTTAACATAGTTGGTAGCTACAGTTGTATGAAGACAATTTAGGGTTGAAAGATGATAAATTAGGGTTTCCCTCAAAACAAGACCAAGGACTGGAACCTTTGGGATTGATCTCAACCCTAGATTACTCTAAATCCTAGAACTTTGAGTCACTTTCTTGATCCACGACCGTAGTTAGGTTTTTAATGGTTTTACTAGTAACACCTAAGTGGTCACTTATTATTCATATTAGATCCTTTGGCTTGAGATTTTCTTGTTAATATTTGCATCAAATTAGGTTTGTGTGAAATTGAAGATTGGTTATATTAATTGGACTTTTGAGTTTCCTCATTGTTCTAGGATTTCTAAAGTTTGATTTTCTTAGTTTTCATTCCAACTCAATTTCAAAGCTCTATGGGTATCATACAGACATAATGTTCTAAAGAACCTTAGATTATTTGATAAGGGAGTTTATAGAAAAGCCACTCAAGATCATATTCTAAATCTGCTCAAACAATATAGTCTGGAATAAAGAGGAAAAAAATGTGTGTACATTTGGAAATTCACTATTAAAAAGTATTGAGAAATTTTTATGTGATGTAGAATAGTCATTCATATTAGCTAGCATATCATAAGATACCGATTCACTAAGAAGGATTGCCACTATTATTTAAAATGCATTTAAAATTTTTCCCTTAATAATTTCAAAATTATTGACGTGTTAAATATTTTTATTATGTATACAATGATTTTTAGTGTCCAACATACAAATGTAAATAGGTGGACATCCGACTTTGTCAACATTTAAGGTTGATATTAGATCATCAACGTAAGAGAGTGAAAGATGAATATTGATGAAGCCTAATTGGAGATCAAGACAAAAGAGCTATTTATAATATTTAGATATGTTTCCAGTTCATAAATGCTTTAAATTTTCAATTAGCAAAATTGTGATGTATATCATTCACAGGGACTATGACTTATATTAAATATCAAAACTCATTTTGGTTGGAATAATAATATTGGTTAATTTAGGCATATCTTTGTCTTGGATAGTGGAATAAAAAACTTAATTGTCCTCACTTTATGGGGATAAATGGAGCAAGGTTGGTTACATTAGCTTTTCCTAGTTCAATCTTGTTACTGAAATGGTGTTGCAATAAGTTGTAACAAGACCATAGGACATCCATTCTATTACTTGATCTGACTAGTTAATCATATCTTCATATATATTAGGGGATTACCTTGGCATCCCAAATTACATTGTAAAAGAAATAGAGATGAACTGTTAAGGATCTGTATGGTATTGAATATAATATTTCTCAACTATATTCTAAGTGCAAGAAATTCCCACAATTCATGGGAAGGGTAACTAGTTTCGCTTGACAAAAGGTGTTAGTCACAATTGTATTGAAGATACTCCATCCCAAAAGAGACATGCTCGGTCATAAAATAATGATTTTAGTTTATCACCCAGGAAAAGGGGTAGGAAAACTCTAAAGCTTAGGTTTCTATTCAAAGGTATCATCTAAGAATGCTCCCAAGGGAAACATGGTTGCGAGCACAACTAAAAGACAACAAATGATAGTCTTAAGATAGAGACAAGGGTTTAACCTAGATAAGAGTGTTTGTGACATCCTACACTATAATGGCATAGGTGAAATTCCCATACCATCAAAAGGTAGGATCTATGACCAAAAGAGTTATCTCTTTCTGAAGGGAAATTCACACCAATAGAAAGAGGGTAAGGGTAATTAGGGTTACCAGTGGTAGAGTATTGATCACAGAATTGGTTTGAAACATAGGATATATCAAGTCAAGCAACGATTGAAATCATAATTTGTACACTATGAGTTAGGGTTGGATCCTAAATAATCTAGATAGCGTCATCTAATTTCCTACACTAGACAAAGGTATAAGAATAAAAGAGGATAACTTGAAATTATAATATTAATCTATTGTTAAAGAGAAAACCATACATGTATTGAGTGGGACCCAAGAGGAGATCCATTCATTACCATGAGTAAATTCAATCCAAACATATTTATAAGTATTATAGAAAAAGATGTATTCTCATTACTTAAATATTACACATGAAGTAATTTTATATTATGTTTGTAGGAAATAAAACTATTAATTATTTCATTTACCACTTTGTTCCTCATCAAAAGAGATGGCATAACATAAATGACAAAGGTATAACTAATGTATACAAATAACCAGTCAAGGGTAACCTAGCCCATCTCATGTTGTCCTTAAAGTCCCTAGTCCTGAAGTAAGCTCCTCCAAAAACATCTTCTATAGGGAACCTATACGTGGGTAGTTTGGAAACATCACAAAAAAACAAGTAAAAACGAGCACACACACACACACACACACACACACACACACACATATATATATATATATATATATATATATATATATATTAAATTGGTGATTCATTCATCCCGTCGTCTGGGTTCAAACTCATGACATATCAGTCTTACATCATCACTTTCACCACTGGGGTGCCACTTCATTGGCATATATATATATATATATATATATATCGAGACTATTTTTTACAAAATATAAACCGTTGATCTTCACCGTCATACTATAACTAGGCTACATACAAATTTTGAGCCCATTTGGATGAGTGTAAGTCACTCATCCAAGGGCAACAAGATCGACGTGCGAAACTAATTTGAAATGCATAATTTTTGCGGTCTTCATAACATGAGCTATACATATCCAAATGTGCTCAAATTTTGCGTATGAGTTGTTCACGAGATGTTTAAGAAGATCAACAGATTATATTTTAAAAAAAATATATGACATCATGAAAAACTACTTGAGTGTATTCCGCTCCGGATACACTCGAGTGTATTCTAGCATGACACACTCTCTCTCTCTCTCTCTCTCTCTCTCTCTCTCTCTATATATATATATATATATATATATATATATATATATATATATATATATATATATATGCAAATTACACGTGTCATCCTCAAAGCGAGTTTTGATTGTGGATGTGTGGTATTAATGTAGAAAGCATATCGAACAGAATAGGGGGTGGTGGAGAGAGCCTATCTGTACATTTGTTTTATAGGCTATCAAAATCTAACTTGATGCGGTGCCAAGTAGCGAGCACATCAAGTTTACAGTTTTGAAAAATGATGCGATTTCTGCACGTCCAAATATGATAAAGAGCAGTAAGAACAAAGAGGCGAGCTCCCTTGTCCACCACCTTAGCGATGTCTTCTTGGTTGCTAGGCTCATAGGAGATAACTCTATGCTTGCAGCCATTTTCCTAAATCTACTTTATGCTCGGACAGGAGAAAAGGATGTGGTTATTGGTCTTAGTGTTGCTGTAGCAGAAGACACATCGTACGGCCAAGTTGATGCCTCTCTTTTGGATTCTATCATCCATTAGGAGTTTTTTGTTCAGAACTTTCCAGGCGATGAATTGTAGCCTTCTCGGGGAAGGTTTCCCCAAATCCACCTCCTCCATACAGGTTCAGAGTTTGTTGATCGGATGGAGTTCCAAGCATCTTTTAGGGAGTCAATCATGCGGAGACGGCAGCTACTTGGCTGATTCGAGCTAGCATTGGTAGGCGCCATTCCCCTTCTATGCTAAGGTCTGCCATTCTGGCATTCCTTCGGATGTCAGACCTCGGTCTAATACTGGTACCGAGGGTATCCTCAGGGGACGAGCCTTTCTCAAAGATGGGGTCGAGCCATAAAGAGACATTACAGGTGTCGTGGGGTTTAATTTTAGGCAAAAAAACCTAAATGTCATATTTTCCATTTTTTATTCCCTAAATGGTACGTTCTTGAACTTATTGTCCAAAATGGTACATTTGCAGGCCAATGCGTCCCCTGATGGGACGCATTGCTCTCTCGGGAGGCAATACGTCCCCGGTTGGGACGCATTGCCCCCACAGGAGGGCAATACGTCCCGAAGCCGGACGTATTACTTTTTTTTTAATTATGATACCATGTATACCATGTATATTATATACATATATATGTTAAATTGCTAAATTAATATAATCAAAATTAACTTATATACAATTAGCCATATATTTAAAATAATATCTGAAGATAATAAAATAATAATTGAATATTATATTTATTAAAACATAATATTTATAAATGTAGATAAAAATATTCAAAGTTAATAGATATAATACCAAAATTATATTTAATATTCAAAATATTAAATGTATATTATATATACATATATATATATTATGTATATATATATATATATATATATATAGTCAGGCTAGAATACACTCCAGTGTACGGATCACACGAATACACTCAAGTGTGTTTGCATATCAAGACTATTTTTTGCAAAATATAAACCGTTGATCTTCACCATCATACTATAACTAGGCTACATACAAATTTTGAACCCATTTGGATGAGGGTAAGTCACTCATCCAAGGGCAACAAAATCGACGCGCGAAACTAATTTGAAATGCATAATTTTTGCGGTCTTCGTAACATGAGCTATACATATCTAAATGTGCTCAAATTTTGCGTATGAGTTGTTCATGAGATGTTTAATAAGATCAACGGATTAGATTTTCAAAAAAAATATTGCATCATGAAAAACGACTTGAGTGTATTCCGCTCCGGATACACTCGAGTGTATTCTAGCCTGACTCTATATATATATATATATATATATATATATATATATATATATATATATATATATATATATATATATATATATATATATATATATATACATACATACATATATATACATACATACATATATATACATACATAGATACATATATATATATATATGTATACTGGGCGTCCGACCTCCGCCACGGGTTATGGGAGAGGGGGGAGAAATCTTTCTCTCTTAATCTCACATGTATAATATATATACATAAACAAACAGCGGGTCGTCTCCTAGGGCTGGGCGATTCCGTGCGACCCTGGCGATCGCGCCTACAACGCCGTCAATCACTGTGATCGGCGGTGTACACCCTCCCATACACACCACCCCGACCACCGCACAACCCCTACCCATCCACTCCACGACCATGATCGGTCCTTTGGCACCATCGACGCGTGATGCGGAATCTGGGAAACATAACGGCAGCAGCGCCGCCGAGGAACAGGGGCTGAAGAAACCGTGGAATCAGGTTCTGAAGCAACCTGCACCGGCGGCGGAGGAAGATTTGGATTTCGCTAGACCTCGAATCAAGGATGGTCTGATCTACGTGGACCTAGAGGCAGAAGAATTCGAAAGGATGAAGAATATATGGGAGCACACTGTTCTCATGTATACGATGGGCAAGAGGCCTTATTATCCTCATCTGGTGGCATGGATCCGCCGAACCTAGAAGACCAAAGGAACGTTTGAGGTGATCTCAAAGGAAGACGGCATCTTCCTCGTCCGTTTTGCTACGGCGGCTGACAAGAAGACTGCTTTGAACCTGGGGCCAAGGTTTTTCGATGCTCAATTGGTTATCGTGAAAGATTACACCTATGGCGATGAAATGAAGAAGGATTTGTTCTCCTCCGTGCCAACATGGATCACCCTTCAATCCATAGGGTGTTCATGTACAAGGAGAGATGTCGGCACCATTGTGTCGGGGGTCGGGAAAGTACTGCATATCGACAACCGGTCGATTGAAGGCGAGAACACGAGAGTGATCATCGACCTACAGGAGGATGACAAGGTACATGAATCAGTTTGGTTGAACGTCAGCGGTAAGGAGCCGATCCCGGTCCGCATCTCCTACGATCTCATTCCGCCGCGGTGCTCCAAGTGTTGTGCATTTGGCCATGGCGATGTCAACTGCAGGAGGGACGAACACACGGAGAAGGAGATAGGGAAACAAGTTTGGAAGGCCAAATTGCAGACTGCGGATAACGCCTCCACTTCAGGCACATCTACGATGGCTGCTGATGAGAGGAAGGTGGACACAAATGAACAACCTGCTAATGGGGCTGAGGTGATCGGAGACAAAGGATCTGGGTCACGGAGGAAAGGCATCCCAAAATCCCAAGGAGTGGGGTCAATCCTAGACACCACGAACAGCTTTGATGCGATCTCTGACTCAGATAAAGAAGAAGGGGAAATCGTGAGGGAAAAAGGAGCAAAGAAGGACAACAGGAAGGAGCCTAGCAGGCGTACAAGATCCACCAAAAACCCTTAATATGTCTATGCTTCTCTGGAACATAAAGGGTGGGTGCGACAGGAATAAGAAGAAGGAAGTCCTGGAGTGGATTGCTACCAGTGATCACTCGTTAGTTGCTTTGGTGGAAACTAAAATAAAGACAATCAACAGTAATAGCATTAAATATATGTTCCCTCAAGGATGGCACCACGTGTCAAATGTAGAGTGTGGTGGTGTAGCTAGAGTTTGTGTGGCGTGGAAGCCCAATGCCTGACAGGTGTTAGTGATACAGATGTCAGACCAGCATGTCACGATTGATTGCAGGAATAATGGAGGTCTACAGATGTGGATGTCAGCTGTCTATGGCCATAATGATGGTAGATCAAGGCTTGAGTTATGGAGAGATTTGGTCACTCTTTCCAAACAGGTGACGTGTCCATGGCTTGTAATTGGTGATTTCAACACAGTACAGCTACAAAGGGAAAAAAGAGGAAAGAGACTTGCCACTACAGCTGAGGTGGATGCTTTCAATCAAACCATTGATAGGGATGGCTTATATTAGCTACCAATGGTGGGAGGTGAACTGTTCACGTGGAACAATGAAAGCGCTCCAGAACACAGGATTGCAAGCAAGCTTGATAGGGCCCTGGTGACTGATGAATGGCTGAAATTATTTCCTAATGTGCAGGTAAAGGCGGGTGGGTCTGAAATTAGCGATCATGCCCCTATCTCGGTCCAGATCACGGAGAAAAAGCAGAAAAGGAAACCCTTCAGATTTCTAAATTATTGGGCAGACTGGAAAGGGTTTGAGGATGTCATCAAACAAAGCTGGGATACACAGATGACCGGAAATCCTATGTATGTGTTCACTAAAAAACTGATGAATACCAAGATGGCACTCAAGAAATGGGCAAAAGAGGAGGTAAACATTCTAAATCTACTAAAGGAGACCAAAAGGGAATGCAAAGAGATTAGAGGAAAATTATTGGATGATCCGCTGAATCCTGAGCTGATTGAGAAGGATAGGGAGTTAAAGAAGATGCTTGAAGATCTAAAAAAGGCAGAGGAAAGATTCTACTGGCAAAGAAGCAAAGAAAAATGGATGGAAGATGGAGACCGCAACACAAAGCTCAACCACATGGCAGTTAGAAGAAGAGAGGTAGGTAATATCATTTCTGAACTTATTAATGCAGATGGAGAGGTAGTCAATAAACGGGAGGAATTGGAAGAACAAGCTATTGATTTCTACTCTTCGTTGTATAACAAGAAATTTCCTAATGACATTTCTGAAGATGAGATAGTGGAATGGAGGTACAAGCCCACAAGCACTCATAACAACATCCTTACAAGAAGAATAAATGAACAGGAGGTGAAGGACGCTCTCTGGTGTATTGGCAGCAACAAGTCACCTGGCCCAGATGGTTTCAATGCGTTCTTTTTCAAGAAGACGTGGGGTATTATCAAAGATGATTTGTTTGCTTATATGAACTGGTTCATGGAAGGAGGAAACATGGTGAGACAAGTCAATCATTCCTTTTTGGTTCTAATTCCGAAGAAAAAAGTAACTTCCTCTCTTGCTGATTTCCGCCCTATTGCCTGCTGCTCGGTTCAATACAAAATCCCTTATCTGATTTCTGGTAATCAAGGAGCCTTTGTTATAGGGAGAAGTATCAGTGACTGTGCTCTTTTAGCTGGTGAGTTTCTCCTGGATTTCAATGTTATGCAGGGAAGTAGGAAGACTTGTCTAAAACTTGATGTCTCTAAAGCCTATGATAGTGTTAGATTGGAGAAATTATGGTGGATTTTGCAACAAATGGGATTCAATGATCAATGGATTGGTTGGATGAAACAATGTGTTGGGACGACTAGCTATTCTATTCTAGTTAATGACACTTCCGTAGGCTTATTCAGGGGAAGCAATGGTCTACGCCAGGGTGACCCTTTGTCCCCCCTGCTATTGTGATTTTCATGGAATACTTCACAAGGAAGATGCAACAAGCTGAAAATCAAAAGGAGATAAAGCCGTACATAGTTCACGGAAAGAAGGTAATGACACACTTAATTTTTGCGGATGATGTATTGATTTTTGTGGAAGCCAAGCAACAATATCTGGAAAATCTAAAAGGTCTTCTGGAAAGGTTTGGGATGCAAACGGGGCTGTGTATTAATACAACAAAAACCCACATCTTCTTGTCTAAGAACTGCTTCCAAATGGAGGATAGACTCACACAGGCCATAGGGGTTGAGAAAGGAGAATTTCCAACAAAATATCTGGGTTTCCCACTGGCTGGGGGCAACCTTCATGTGAAAGACTTCACGAAGTGCATTGACAAAGTAGAGGAAATGATAAATAGGTGGCCAACTACAAAGACATCCATGGCAGGACGCCGAACACTGATAAAGGCATCCATAGAAGGTCTCCTAATTTTCTGGGTGCAACAAGGAGAGATTCCCATATCTGTGCTGGATAGGATTGAAATGAAAATGGCTAATTTTTTGTGGGGTAGCGAGCATCACCCTATGAGGTATTCCAGATTGGCGCTTCCTATTAATGAAGGTGGACTGAATTTGAAGACCCCCAAGGACATCGCTAAGTAGGGTACAATGAGAAGAGTTATTGCTTATCAAGAAGGTAGTTCCACATGGGGAAAATGGATGAGAGACAGATATCCTAGAGGGCTGGATTTTATACCAAAAACAAGAGAGGGATATTCAGGAACAATCAATGTGATGCGCGAAACTTGGCCAAAAATAAAGCACTTGTTTATTGTAAATAGTCATGGGGGATGGCAGATCAAAGATAAGAAGATTTGCATATGGGAAGTGACCAGAGCTAGAGGAACAATGGATCTTGTGGGAGAACAGATTTGGGTAGGCGGATATATGCCTAAATGGAGCATGTGTGTCTACAAATTTCAGCATAATGTTCTTGCTACATTTGATAGAATTCAAGGATGGAATTATGATATATCTACTACTTGATTGCTTTGTGGGGATGAAGATGAAAGCCACAACCATCTAATGGGAGAGTGCACCTTCACAAAGAAAATATGGGAGTACTTATGCAACAATTTCAGCCTACAAATCCAACTTATAGCTGATCCGAAAAGAATGATCTTGAGATGCGGAGATGATGAAAAGAAGGCCCTTATGCTTGCCGGTTTATGCTACCATGCATGGGAGGAAAGGAACGCTAGAAGACACCAAGGAAAGTATACGAACGCCACATCTATTGCTGTGAAAATTTGTAAATGTATTAGACGCAGATTACATATTAGATAGTGGTGTGAGTTGTAACTCTGATCTGGATGTATGGCGTTGGGCCTACATGTAAACTCGACCCCCTATAATTTTAGGGGGGCTGTCGGAATATATTTACCTGATTCTGATATATATGTATAATATATATATATATATATATATATATATTACATATATATATTATGTATATATATAAACATACATATATATATATACATACATATATATATGATATATGATATATATATATGATATATATATGATAATATATATATATATATATATATATATATATATATATATATTTGGTCGGCAAAAAACTCTGTTGCTATTGTGATTCCAAAACTTTAGGTACATCATAAGAGCACCCCTTAACCCTCCGAAGAGGATTACCAAGACAAACACAAAAAGAAAAAGCTAAGGTCTTACGCAGAAGACCGGAACAAAGCCAGAAGACCCAGATACAAAAGACAAACACATGAGCATTCATACAGACAAAAAACTGGTAGGAACATCACCCTACACAATAGAGGAGCTCCACTGTCAATATGCATACCCACAAAAAGTGCAGACTCTACCGATAGACAGATGACTACCAACTAGTATCAATACTCGTGCTCCTATGGTGAAACCCATCTGAGATATGACTAACAAACACTGATGAAGAAAACGATCATCAACCGCATAAAGCATCTGAATACAGCAAGGCATTCCATCAAGCACCTTGAAGGTGCTCCAACCCAGGCTTAAGCAGGGAAAGCTATTTGTAGTGCAGGGTCCTTCCGTTAGCTGACCATCAAGAGATGTCCTTGATCTAGACACCAACCTTTCCACCACTGGCATTTGCATCAATCCCTGAAAGTGTGGGATCTAGGTGGGTATCCAGCCCCTCTTCATCAAACGATAGCCACCTGATCTAGGACCCTGAGACTACCAGGCATGCACCTGAAAAGTAGAGACAGTACCAAAAAGCACAACCAGTGGTCATGACAACACGACTAAAGTCGATGGTAAGGAAGCCCCATGTCCTCCATATGCATTCTGCTCATTTATCTGAAAGAATGGATTTCCAGAGCGTTTTCAAGCATCTTCACCAGCCATCATCACAACCATATATATATATATATATATATATATATATATATATATATATATATGTATATATATATATTACATATATATAATATATATATACATAATATATATTATATTATATTATATATATAGATATATATACATATATATACATATATTCATATACATATATATACATATATACATATTATATATATATTATGTATATATATATTTATATTATGTATATATATATTATTTTTCTATATTAGTATTTTCTTATTTTTGATATTAGTATTTTCTTATTTTATTGCTATATTAGTTTTTTTCTTCTAAGTTTACAAATGAATACATGTATATATTTTCTTTATTTTTATAATTTTAAACTTTACTATATAATTTTAGTATTATATCTATTAATTTTGAATACTTTTATCTACATTTATAAATATTATGTTTTGATAAATATAATATTATGTTATTATTTTATTATCTTCAGATATTATTTTAAATATATGACTAATTGTATATAAGTTAATTTAGATTATATTAATTTAGCAATTTAACATATATATGTATGTATAATATACATGGTATACATGGTATCATAATTATAATTTTTTTTTAAAAAAAGCAATACGTCCGGCTTCGGGACACATTGCCCTCGGCAATGCGTCCCCATTTGGGATGCATTGCTCTCTCGGGAGAGAAATGCGTCCCAGCAGGGGACGCATTGGTCTGCAAATGTGCCATTTTGGGCAATAAGTTCAAGAACGTGCCATTTAGGGAATAAAAAATGGGAAATGTGCCATTTAGATTTTTTTGCCTTAATTTTAGATTTCATCTTGATGAGGTTCTTCCAAAGCCATGGGAGTTGGGGTCTGTATGGGTAGGACCAAATTGAATTTGTTTGAAGGTATTTACTGTGAATCCAACAGACCAATAAAGATTCTTTGCCATGAGAAAGGTCCCAAATATTCTTCAGGAGGCCAGCCTTTGACCAGTCTAAGAGTTTCCTGATCCCAAATCCTCCCTCCATCTTGGGCTTGCATATGTCCTCCCATTAAATGGTGTGTACATGTCTCTAGTGTTCACTATCGCCCCAAAGCAAGTCTTTAAATAACTTTTCAATTTCATCAATGACCCCAGCCGAGCAGGGGAAATGTTGTTGACTAGTACAGCTGATAAGACGAGAGGGTGGATATGATTAGTTCAGTTCTCCCTGCCATGGAGAGAAACTACATTTTCCAAGAGTACAGTTTGGTTTTAATTTTGTCAATGAGTGGTATACAATGCTTGGAAGACCAAGGTATACAGAAGGAAGGGGAGCATGTTGGATACCCAGGGGGTTCAAGACATTCGGGTCTGTCCCTTTACTGATGAAGGCCTGCCTCTTTAGCAGATTTAGCTTGAGGCCTGAGCATTCCTTAAAATCATGGAGGATATCCTTTATAGCAGCGACGTTCTCTCTGTCTGCCTTAGCAAAAAATGAGAAAGTCATCTGTGTAGATAATATGAGACACTTTACACTTGTCAGCAGTGGGTGGGGATATAGTTCCACATTCCTTAGCTTTTCTAAACATATCTCAAAGAGATTGCATGCCAATGACGAAGAGATATGGGGTAATAGGGTCATCCTGTCAGATTCCATTGGTGTCTTGAAAGATGGGGGTGGGCTCACCGTTAAGGAGAATATGGAATGACGATGTGCTCATGCATTCTTCTATCCAATGTAGCCATGTGGTGGGAAATTCATTTGAGCCATCACATTCAGGATGTGTCATCTACTGATAGTGTCATAGTCTTTTGAGAGGTCAGCCTTAATACACATGTTTGGCTGGCCCTTTTTCTTGCTATATTCATTGATGATATCATTGGCTAGGAGGATGGATTCACCTATTCTTCGACCTTTGATGAACGCGAACTGATTAGCTGAGATGATCTTTGGTAGGACAGTTGCCAGTCTCTTTGTCATCAATTTGGTGATAATTTTATAGCATAGATTGCAGAGGGAGATGGGGCGCCAGTCTGTGATCACAGTGGGTTTGAAGTTCTTTGTAATGAGATTGAGGAAAGCCTTATTTATCTCTTTTAGAATTCTCCCATTTTTGAAGAAATCAAGGATTGCAGTAGAGACATCATCTCCTATGATTTCCTAGCATTCTTTGTAGAAGGTGGCGTTAAAACCGTCTGGTCCAGGTGATTTCTGGCCATCAACTTCTTGTATGACATCTTCAATGTCCCTTTTGGTAAAGGGTTGATTAAGGGTCTTAAGATGTGAGGCATTGAGCTTTGACACTGTGGGGAAAGAAGGCTTGCTTCTGTTATTCTGCTCCGCATCCTGGTTGAAGAGTTTACTGTAGTGATCTACAAAGGCACTTTTGATAAAACATGCATCGACAGTGATGTCACCCTGGTGTGTAATGCTCCTGATGGTGTTGCGTTCCCTTCTGATTTTGAGTGATGCATAGAAGAATTTCGAGTTCTGATCGCCTTCTTTGAGCCAAAAAATTCTGGACTTTTGTTTCAAGAGTGACTCTTCTGCAAGAGCTGCTTCCCTTGCTCTTCATTTTGCATCTTTAGCTACTTCGTAAAGATTATCATCATTTGGATTTAATTCTGATTCCTCTTGGGCACGGATAGTTTCAGCCTCCCTATTTTTTGCATTGTCTCTGAAATCACCGACGACTTCCAGGTTCCATCTCTTTAGGTTTTGCTTCACTGCCTGGAGTTTTTTTTTTGCAGAGTCTAAACATAGGTATGCCATCCACTTTTAGTCTCCAAGCATCTCAAATAGTGGGTTTGAACCCTAGCAAATTCTTTCAGTGATTAATTAATCGAAAGGGGGCTCTGACCTTGGGTGGTTCAGAATCTAGGTGGAGCATAATGATAGAGTGATCTGTAACAATGGAGGAGATGATATGCACCCAGAAATTAGGAAATGTGTCATGGAACTCTTGGTTGTGGAGAGCCCTATCAATTCTTGACTTAGTGTGGTTCTTCCCTTCCTGATGGTTATCCCATGTATAATATGGGCCTTTGGGGTTGCTTTCAAAGAGTGCAGCACTGCTGACAGCTTGATTGAATTCACACATCAATTTATTTGTTGGAGGAGACTGTCCCATGCGTTCAAATTCTATGCGGATAGCATTGAAGTCACCCATCAGTGCCCAAGGGTGGTTCACTGTGTGACTGGTCTCATTGATAGATTGTTAGAGTTTGCTTCTGTTATGGTCATCAGTAGCTTCATAGATGGCAGTGAATTCAAAAAGGTTTATGCCCACAAAAATATTGCAGTGTAGGAGTTGATCTGTGAATTTTATCGGGTGAATGGTGATGTTAGGGGACTCCCAGAGGATGATGATTCTGATGGGTGCCTGGTTGAAGACATTATCACAGAAATGAGCATTCGGCCATGTCCTATTGACCACTTGAGGGATGTTTCTTGGTCTGATTTTATTCCAACTAACACAGCGATATCCACTTTGACTCTTTTTATCTCTTGCCTAACTTCATCCTACCTGCCATTGTCGTTCAGGTGTCAGACGTTCCAGGCCATGATCCTCAACAGATCATTCATCTGGGAGATGGAGGGCGGGGGGGGGCAGTAACATGGGGAAGGCTTGGTTCAGGCTGATTTGCAAGGAGATTGAACCTGTTACCGGAAGTGGGGGTTCTTTGTCTTTGAGTGGGGGGCTACTGAGTTCTATTTGCTTGCCTCCTAGTAAGGAGTCTCACAGGGACTATGGTGAAGGTGGTCGTTGCTGCTTTGTTGATTGATAGCCGGTGTATTCTGACTCCCTGGGGGATTTGGCTGTACTGGTGGATTTTTCTCTAGGCTGGAGGGGGTTGCTGGATTAGTTATAGATGCAGATTCCATGGCTATGCTTTCAGCTATGGGTTCTGCTTCTTTGGCATTTTTGCAAATAGGTGAGATGTTTCACATATTTGATTAATGGGTGAAGGTGTTACACTGTGGGCATTTCGTAGGCCTCCACTCATAGTTGAGTTTGATGGTTTGTTCCTTGCCCGTGTTGCTTTTGAATTTAACCTCACCTGGGAAGCTGAATTCAGTGTCAATCATGACATTAATTCTGGCATAATCCATGCGACACCTTGCCTTTGTCACATGATCGATGCACTTGGTTTTTCCAAGGTATGATTTGATCCTGGAAAACATGTGTTTGCTCCATAGCTCCAATGAAAGTTTATGTGCTTTGATCCAGATGGGAAGGATCGTAAGGCATTCTTTTTCCATGGGTTCACCCTTCTCCAACTTCTTCAGTATGATCGGTTTTCCTTTGACAAACTAGGGGCTGGATTCTAGTGCCATTATCAGGTCCTTAGTAGCAAAGAATTAAAGAATGAAGCACTTGTTGCCTCTGGACCAGGCTTCAATGGTGCCTTTGAGCGACCAGATCCTCTGTAGGTGGTCTAGGAGGGTTGGGATGTGGGGGTTTAGGTCGATGACATAGCCAGCAACGGTGTTGTGCCAAGTTTCTTCTATGAGATCATCTTCTTCTTGAGGGAAGCATATGCAACCATCGACCACTACAATGTCAATCTCCTCCAAGGTGGTATCATCCTGGGTACTTTGGTTTTTTACTAGATCAGCCCAGGCCATTGTTGTAGCATCCCTGACCCGGGTTATGTGTTAACCCTAGATGTTTTGCCTAATAAGGTTGAGTAGATACTTAATCTTATCTTGGGAAAAGTAATTAGGGCTCATGAGAAACTTATGTTTCAATTTTGGTCCTGTTTGAACAATGCTGAAGCAATGTTTATTTATTTTGGACTAAAGTGCAAATTACCCAAGTTGAGGGGTTAAATTGCAAATGTTGCATGATAATATGTTCCTCTGATGTTGAGACATCATAATAATGAATATGATGTAGTGGTATGGTTTTCACAAGCTTGGGCACCAGGATTAAGCTTGTAAAGCAATCCTTGTGCATTAAAACCTAGTTTTGGTGTAATGTGCAATTTATCCAAAAACTAGGGTTCAATATGCAAATTACCACTTCAATAAGGTCCCTAATATTTCTTGACATCATTTAGAGCAAATAGAATGAGAGGGGAGCCTCATTTGAATTAAGTTGGAGGATAGAGAATCTTGATATTAAAATAATCAAGATTTAATCCTAAGTGAAACCCTAATTCAATTTAGGGCAAAAATGAATGTATTAATTAAAGGGCCTTAAACCAAAATTAAAATGGTTGGATTCAGATGTTTGTGGATGAGATTAAAGCCTTGCAAAGGCACGAGCATATCCTAATGAGGTAAAATTCCACTCACCATTATTATAAGAAAAAGAATTTCCACTCAAATATGGATATTCTTATTATAAGGGTTAAGGTGCTTATTTTCTTTTCCCTTAATCCATGGATAATGGAAGGTAGATCGGTGGGGATATATATTTCCTTGCATGCAAGAAACTAAGGGGGAAGTGGTGGCAACAATTTTGGAATTAAAAGACTTTTATAAAGTATTTTCTCTCTCATCAATTTTCTTATAAAAGTACCCTTTCCAAGTCAAAACAAAGGCTTTTTCGGATTTCTTTCTTTCCCCTTGCTTGGAAAATGACCAAGGAGCTGTGGAGGATCAGGAGGACGACCCCCAACCTGTTGGTAAGGTTCTTGACCTCCTTTCACATTGAATCCATGGTGAAAATCGAAAATCAATGCATGAATTCTTCATATCTCGATCCCCTCTTCAATTCTAACCAATTCTTTTCACTCAAAGCTTGAGGACGACCCTTGGAATAGTGAAAGGAGTTGCATCCACCATTGTTTCCGTGAGGTTGGAGCTTTAGATCTCAATTGGAGGTGGGTTTTATAACTTGAACCCTTAATTTTATTATTGCAATCAATTCCTTATCATTTGGTGATCATTTCTACATTTCTGAAATTACGTTTGGTTGATTGATGCAATATCCATGGAAATCACAGTAGATTTCGTGAGTTTGGAGCTTGATGGTGATGACATCATCATAAGCACACACCTCCCCAAATATCTAGGGCAAACAGTTTCAATGTTGAGTCCAAACGGTTTCACCAAACCGTTTGGTGACCAAACGGTTTGCAAACCGTTTGGTGGTTTGAGTTCCAAACCGTTTGGAATGGTTGACCGTTTGAGATGGTTGACCATTTGAAGATATATGCTTTTATACTTGTATATTGATCCAATGGTTCCAATTGGTTGACCTTGATGGTTTCAAATGTGATTGATTCATTAATTACAAACCCTAATTGGCTAAGTGCTGATTTTGATATTGGTTGAGATGATGTTTTGGGTTGATTGACCCAAACGGTTTCAAAACTATTTGGGGATCACCCAAACGGTATCAAGACCATTTGGGGGTCACCCAAGACCGTTTGGAGGTCTAGGGTTAAGTATGGCTAAGTGTTTGAAGGTCCAATGGTACCAAATCGAATTGCAACTAAGTGATGATTTGATAATCAATCCAATGGTCCAAAACCCTAATTGGATGTCATGGTTTTTGATGATGGAATGGGAAAACGGTCTCAAGACCGTTTGTAGATCAACCAAATGGTCTCAAGACCGTGTGGTGGTCATCCAAGACCGTTTGAGGTCAGGTCATATCATGTGATGATGATAGTTCATTGATTTCAATTGATTTGGTTCCACAATGTCAACCATTGATGGATCCTCGATTTCAAACCCTAAGTGATGGTTTCTTGATTATCAAACCTAGTTCAATTGGGTTCAAAACCCTAAATTTAAGGTCTAATTGAATGGTGAATCAGAGGTCCAATTGATGAATACTTTAGTGGTTCAATTTATAATTGGTCCATGGATTGAAACATTGAGTCGGTTGAGTGTTGAAGTGCCTTTTAGGTCCATGCGGTTTTGAGAAGGTTTGGACCAAACGGTCTCAAGAACGTTTGGGACCAAACAATCTCAAACCGTTTGGAGACCCAAAGTGCAAACGGTTTCAATACCTACTTTGTCCAATTGGTTTCAAGTACAACTTTTTCAAATGGTTTTCAACCAATTGATGTATGAGAACCAAGATCATTGAGGGTCTAAGTAATTAACTTTGTGAAGATTAAAATGGTTAATCCATTTGAATACCTCATGTAATTGAAGGTCCAATATGGTGAACCTATTTAGATACTTAATGCATTTGAAGATTTCAATGGTTAACCCAATTGATCACTTTGTGGAATTGAAAGTTTAATTGTTCAATTCTTTTGAATTCCTTATATAATTGATGGTTTAATTGATTATACCATTTGGACATCTAATATGATCAAAGGTCAATCAGCTATAAGATTATTAAATATGTAGACCCATGATGATTGTGAAGGTTAACCCTAGCTATGTGTACCCAAGTGAAGAGTTGACCTAGATTAATCTTGGAGTACTTAACATCCTAAAGAGGATGAGAGAGAGAGAGTGAGAAAGATGAATGCTTATATAATTAAGCCCTAATTCTCTCTTTATGAGTAAAATATGTAATAAGGGTTTGATCCATAATAATGAGACCATGAAACCCTAATCAATGAGCCCTAACCCTAATCTAGGGCAAAGCCTATGTGTGAAACCCTAATTAGAGCAATGCTATGTGCGAAACCCTAATTAGAGCAATGCTATGTGTGAAACCCTAATTAGAGCAATGCTATGTGTGAAACCCTAATTAGAGAAAAGCTATGTGGGAAACCCTAATCTAGGGCAAAACTGAGTGTTATTATAAATCCAGGGTGATGGTGTAACCCTAACTTAGTGTAACAATGAAGGAAACCCTAATTTAATGGGAATTGTATATCCTAACCCTAATTTGGGTATGAGGAAAGAGAAACCCACTTGGATGTGAATGGTAAACCCTAATCCCTAAAATGGGATAAAGGTATATGAAACCCTAATATAGGGTTGTGCTACTAATTCTATGTGAAGTCCTATCACTGGGTGATGTGTTGTGAAATCCTAATTTCACATAATACTAGGTGAATCCTTGATATAGAAGGATGATTATGTAAAACTCTATTGGTGAATAATACTATATGAAATCCATAAATGTATGGAATATTCTATGTGAATCCTTGAATTATAAATATGGAGAATACTATTCCTAATAATGGAATAGTGATTAATGTTATGATAAATGTAACATCTAGAGAGGTTGATAATGGATATCCTTATATTAATAGTTCCTAACTCAAGGATGAGTCCATAGTATTAATAATGGTTGTATAATCTAAGTGAGTGACTAATGACCAATACATTACATGATAAATGTGATAAACTGATGCATAAAGTATTAGGATGGGGAATACCCTAATACAAGCTAAGTGGATGAACTCAAATAAGGAAAAGGTGTTGAGGGAAATGATACATCAAGACATGATAGATATCACATCCAACACCCCAATACTGGTATACCTTGATGTGTATAAGTCAAATATAATCGGATGAATGCCACATGAGATGTGTCATGTCAATTGTTACATTAAGATGTAATGCACCTTATTGAATGTAGGCTAACATGCCTTATGAAAAGGTTAATCCAAGCCTATAAACTATGATGTAATCATATTCTGGCAAAGATGAGAGAGAAACTCATGTTGTGTGTTGATAATTCATTTAATGACGAATGATGAGAATAAATAAGTATGATTGAATACTTATGTTATCCATATTGATTTCCTTGCTATGTGAACCCTAATACAAGTTGATGCTATGTGAGGATCTAATACAGAGTAATCCTATGTGAAGCTCAAATACAGACTAATGGGTTATGAATGTAATAAGATAACCCTTGTATTGCATGCTACTGATATGTAAGTGTATCATGATTACTAACCATGTAGATATGTTGAGATGATGAGCATAGCCAGGTATGAGCTATGATGTTCTGTATATTGAAAATGTTCTATAGGCCTTATAAACCATAATATGCCTTGTTTCTTATTAAGGAGTAATAAGAGGTGAGATGAGCTTTGTGAATTATGCGCAATACTTTGTGTAGCAAGAATTATAATGTCCTTGGTCAGATGACCTGTAAGTATAAAGTTACCTAATATGTGGTAACAAGTGTTCCATGATGAGATAAGGGTTCAAATACCCAGGTTCTATAATCATGATGATGAACTTGTAAAGAAGTGGAAGTGTACTTGATGAGTTGAGGGATTAAGATCCCAATACTTTGTGAAAAGAGTATGGCTACAGGCCATGAATCCCCAATAACAATGCCAGACATTAGATATATGATCTAAGCCTAAAGAGAGTTAATGTTGTGGTAATGATTCTATAGTGAATAAATGTGATACATGTTCTTCATATTCCTTAAAGGATAAGTGACATGTTAATTCTATCAAGTTATAGCTGCAATGCTTCTGATAAGAATAATGTATTAATCTGTTAGATATTAAAATATCTGCTTCCAAATAAATATGATTCCTCTATTCATATTTATCTTCTTAAGCTGCAATAATAATGTTTCTAGTGGAGAGTTATATCTCTCGCTGGGGCAATTTACAATTGTCTCACCCCCGTGTGAATGACATTTTTAGGTGGACGCGGACGAGGAGGCATAAATCCTTCAGTAGGTGAAGGGAAGCAACAGCAGCAGTAGGGGCAGCAGTGAAGTCTCAGGTGGAGACACTGGTTGTTATGCCTTATATAGATGTTAATAGAGTCCTATGTGTCGTCTCTGTACTCTCAGGTCCTCAGAGTAGTAGTTAGTTCTTTCGAGATTTTGGCTTAGTGCCTCGAGATTTTCATACTGCCTGTGTTTAGTTTAATAGAGCATTTGATGCTTGTAATTCACAGAAAGAGATGATACAAGATATGTACTTTTGAAAAATAGAGTGTAAATGTGTTACTTTTGTTCTATGTGAGAAAGTTTTCCTTTGATGGATCTCTTGATAAAAAGGTTTTAATTTTTAGTGATTTTTGGTAATCCGCTGCTTAGTGAACGCTTCCGCATTAGTTAATTATGTTTTTGTAAGTTGTATGCCACAATTGTGGTCTCCTTGACATGAAATTCTAGTGGTGGTGGGGGGCGGGGTCTGGCATGGTGGCGGCTGGGGTCGTCGGTCGCCTCTCCTCCTTTCCATTCTACGCTTTTATTATATATATATATATATATATATATATATATATATATATATATATATATATATTCATAACAGCGGCTGGGGTCACCGGTCACCTCTCCTCTCGTCCATTCTAGGTTTTTATTTGTTACTATATATATATATATATATATATATATATATATATATATAATTCGCAAGTCAACGCCTCCAAGGGCTGCTTCTAATAAACGTAACTTGTTCACTCAATACCTATTGATTTGTTGTAAGCATAGTGGTGCGGAGCCAGGATTGAATCTTTGGGGGGCCAAAAAAATATTATATGTGTTCACACAGGCTTGAGCATGCGACCGATAAGTTCTCTAACAACCAAGTTGCCACTAAACCACAAGCATTGCTGTTCCAGCTTGCATTAATGATTCAATATAATTTTAGTTTACATGTACATATATCAAAATGAACCAACATGTAGATTCGAACTCACGCTGCACAAGTAAGACGAGACACAACTAACCAGTGAGCTACACACGACTCATTGTCACGCATAGGTTGAAAATCATATATATTTTAACACATAGTTATAAACATATGTATATATACATATATGTTAACTATTTTTTTTCTTGGGGGGCTTCTTTTCAAGTAGAGACAATGTGTAAGGTCGGGTGTGTGGTTCTCCTTGTATCGCTGTCTCCACCTACGTAGGCAAAGGACTACTGTGGTGGGCAATATTCAATGCATGAACTGGAAGTGGAACCTTCCTCCACGACCACTCCTTCCAAAGGCCCCAACCTACCGTCTCGACTCCCACCCTCTAACCGTTCAAAGAGTAATTCTAGTCGTAACCGAATGCCCACCCGGCTGCAAAGTCTAATGTGGACCATCTTTATTTATTTTTAAATAGGAGGGAAGTAGAAACGAAGTGAAAACTTGTATTGATCATAACTTTCAAGCCACAGTGAATTTTTCAATGAAACAAAAAGCACTAGATTCGTAACAAAAAATACTTTTCAATAAGACCAATGTTGACATATTTTGAAAAAATAATAATATGAGAAAATGTAATACATGTGTTTTGGGCATGTCCATATTCTGAGCACATGTCCATAGTGTATACTTTGTCTCGTACAACCAACAACATTAAAAGTAAAAAAATAAATGAGAGAGAAAATGACTGTGTTCACAACTTTAGTCTAGTTTTATTTATTAAAGAAATAAAGGATGAGAGAAGTAGAAAAGAGAGAAAATGTTTTTGTTCATAACTTTCACTCTGGAGCATATTTTTTAATGGAATAAATTGCATTATAATCCTTGTAAAAAATACTTTCCAACAAGACTAGTGTTGACATACTTTAAAATAATGATAATATGAGAGAAATATAGTATCCGTATTTTAGGATGCCATACACACACTTTTGGTATAGACGTACAATACTTGTGAGTATAGTACATCACATTCGTGTTTCTCCCTAATCATATACAATATTTACTTGTTCATCTATGGATTCGATTAAACTAACATTAGCAATGAGTTTAGTACTGTACTTTTGAAGGAATAAGATCAAGGATTAGTTGTTCTTAAAAATAGGTGAAAGTATTGTAGTTTAGTAAAATGTGTATGTTTTTAATGAAATGTGAATTAGTTTATATAGGTACGGTATGTGGTTATTGACAATCTTTTATATATGATATGTCTCATATTGTACCAACAAGATCATCAAATCATGTATTGTTGTTATGTCTCGTACGGTACCTCTAGTACTGTACGTCTAGTACAATACTTTGTATTACAAAATGTGGTTGTTAGTACAGTACTTCTTGTACCAATAAGATCATCAAATCATGTATTGTTCTTGTGTCTCGTACGGTACCTCTAGTATTGTACGTCTAATACTATACTTTTTATTACAAAATGTGGCTGTTAGTATTGTACTTCTAGTAACAACAAGATCATCAAATCATGTATTGTTGGTATGTCTCGACAGTACCACTAGTACTGTACGTCTAGTACTATACTTTGTATTATAAAATGTGGTTGTTAGTACTATACTTCTTGTACCAACAAGATCATCAAATCATTATTGTATGTCTCATACAATACCTCTAGTACTGTACGTCTAGTACTATACTTTGTATTACAAAATGTAGCTGTTAGTACTGTACTTCTTGAACCAACAAGATCATCAAATCATGTATTGTATGTCTCGTACAGTACCTCCAGTACTGTACGTTTAGTACTATAATTTGTATTACAAAATGTGGTTGTTAGTACTGTACTTCTTGTACCAACAAGATCATCAAATCATGTATTGTTGTTGTGTCTCGTACAGTACATCTAGTATTCTACGTCTAATACTATGCTTTGTATTACAAAATGTGGCCGTTAGTACTGTACTTCTAGTAACAACAAGACCATCAAATTATGTATTATTGTTATGTCTCGTACGATACCTTGAGTATTCTTGTATATGATTATTGTCAAACGTTACATTTTGAATGTATGCAAAAATTAATATAAATGATAGCATGTACGTTACTTATGGATTTATGACATAATATGAAATATGAAGAATTAAAGAGGCAATAAGTATTGTACCTGAATGGTCAATCAGAGTACATTATCCAAAAACATACTGTACTTTTGTATACTTCTCTCCTCTCTTAATATACTTCTAATATTATTTTTTTCAAAGTATGTCAACATTAGTCTTGATAGAAAATATTTTTCATTAGGAATCTGATGTTTTTTATTTCGAAAAAAAATTCATTTAGAATTGAAAATTATGAGCAAAATCGGTTTCTCTCTTCTTTTTATTCTCTTTTTAACTTTTCAACAACTTTTTGTCACATCAGCACTGCCCCATTCCCAACTACCGGGTAAGCTCCCGGGGATGCGGACGGGTGCCTTACTCTTCTCTTTAGAATAATGTACGCTCTCTTTCTCTCCTGCCATCCAATCTTCACGTTTTTGCTCAAAAAGTTGAAACTTATATATTAAAAAAAAGGAGAGATGCATAGCAAGAGAGGAAAAGGCTTATGTAAACCCTAGCCTATGAGAAAAAATGAAAATAAACAGTCCATTATCCAAAAGAAAAGAAATTGTCAGGAATAAAGTCACCGCCCCATACAGACCAGCTCAAAAGAAGAGGGGGCAGATCCGTTAGCTAAATCTATAGGGAAACAAGGATTAGCCGCATAAGATGTCCGCGTCGTGCCAACAAGAGTTTTTAATAATTGCGTAACATGGCATTGGCCCTTGCGTCGTTTGAAGTAGCAGATTTTTTGTTTTGTCATTTGCTGATTGGAGATAATTTGGAGTCGAAGCGTCAGAAAAGATTCTTTCCTATCTTCAATCTTCGTAGCCTTTATTCCGTGTAGGGCACATCCAACCGCTTACAAAGATATCTAATATGTACATATATCCCCCACCCACCTCAAAACGATTGGTTAGTTCATAATGCTGATCATTGGATGGGAGTTTGCATCTTAATCCCACGATCAAATAAATTAATCTATAACGAAGATTGCAGAGAAAGCTATGTCCCCTGCCACTGGAGCTGCTGAGAAAGTTCACCTGCACTTTAAACTGTCTTATCAGTGGTTAGTTTAATCATTGCAGGGAAAAGCACAGAATCTAACCTACACATGACAAACGGTAGCGTTCGGCCACCTAGCATAGGTTTCATATCGAATCAGCGGGTGACACAGCATTGGAATTCAGATATCAAACCCTCATGGTGGTGGATCGAGATTCGGTTTCCTGCCCTAGCGGACAAGAACGAAAATGAGAGATCATGATGCATGTATGCTAGATTTTCACGTTTGTTCTGTGGTTCCCCTTTTGCTATGTGGTTTTATATAGCCCTCAAAGTTGAGACAACCAAATACCACTTCAGTTTTATTTAGTTGTAGTTTTGTAAACTCTTGATTCCTGATATGTTTTCAATATGTGTGACTTCCGTTTTATAATAAATAAGATACTTTGTTATGGTTTGTTGTTGTTGTTGTTGTTGTTGTGTGTGTGTGTGGGGGGGGGGCCTGGGTGTGGTTTGGATTGGCCACAGTACAATTCTAAGTAGAAATGAGTATCGGACGAGTTACATCGGGTTTTGATAAGTATGTGTCTAAATGTATATAGTTAAACGAGCTGCAGACGGGCTTAGATCGAATAATGTTTGAGAATCCCAGCCATATCCGACCCACCAAATAGATCTAGATTTCAGATGGGGGGTCGGGCCGCCCTATGTAAAATACTAAAATGGATACATATTAATTAATATAGTTTAGAAAGTGTCTACTGACCGCTAGATGTAACTTTATATGTAGATAACCCTAGTGCACCTATAACTTATGTGTTAATTCCAACCATACGGATTATAAGGATATTGGCTAGATTACACATGTTTAGAAATCGTAGTCATATCCCATGTATGTATGAGATATTATTGAATATCATCCCATGTTCAATTAAACAGTTTTTAGAATTTATAAAACAAATAATTCATTAAAAAATACATATTAATATCATAGAATTGCCGACAATATTCAAGTGTAATGACTTTTGAAGCACATCTAATGTAAGATGTATACACCTCCATTGTAAGGTTAGCTTGTCTTGATTATTGCAAACATATAAATTAGAGAATTAACACATATAATCAAATCTATTTTTGTAAATTAGTTTTCTGACATAGTTAGTATGAATGATCAAATATATTATAAATAAAAATATGTTGGAAAATTTTCAATGAAGGGTATCTTACAAAAATCTATGCATTCTATATAAATATATGGTTCCATATACATGTACATGTAATGAAGCACATCCAATATAAGCTAGTATACACCCCTTCTATAAGGTTAGCTTGTCTTAATTATTGCAAACAAATAGAAAATCCATACGTGTAATTAAATCTATTTTCTAACCTAGTTAATATGATCAATCAAATATATTCTAGACAAAAATAATTTGGAAAATTTTCTATATGTAAAGTTGTGGTGTCATATACATGTATATGTAACGAACCTAGGTATCTGTATTTTTGATCCAGGTTTACCTCAAGTTGACTTAGCCTGTATAAAAATATATATCAACAATTTTGACCCTGCCCATCCGTGTAAAATATGAACTGGGTTTGAGTTGGGTTATTTGAATTGGGGCATGGATCGGATTAGGCCAGTCTTATGTTCGTATGATCCACCCTAACTCTAACATTTTGTTATACATGTACAAAACCTCTCATGAAAGAATAAAACAAATGAGTAGAGACTCTATTGATTAAATGTATGCATGAAATGACAAATTTGACTAAATATTTATACCCAGTCAAACTCAGTAACAAACAACTTTTCATTAATCTTTCACATGATTGGAATTCCTTTCTTAGAGGAGTTACAAATGGTAGATGGTAGAGGAGATGCTTGGCAAGATACAATCACCTACTGACATCCTAGACAAGGCAACACCAACACTATATGGTGGGGGCATTTTGGGGTTCTTGGTGTATGACAACCGTTCAAATCACTCCTCAGATGACATGCCTTTATCTAAGGGCATGTTTGGTACTATGGTGATAGGAGGGCAGGGGAAGAAGCTTAGGCTATTTTGTAGGACAAAGTGATGCGGAAGGGAGGGGAACAAAGGGGATTGGAGGAGAAATAACTAAGTGCATTTGCAGCCACTATCTCTCCACCATATCAGATTGGAGAAAAGGATAAGGGGAAAGAGTTGGGGGGAATTTTTATTAAAAAAAGTTAGAAGGAAATATGAAATCTGAGAGAAAATATCTAAATAATATGGTAGAAAATATTGATATACCCACAACCAATGAGAATAGGGAAGATATATATATATATCATGTATATTCCACATCACATACAGGAAAATATAGAATGCTAAAGGAAAATTTGGAGGGGAAGATAAAACGGTAAAAAAAGGAATCTAGAAAGAAATAAATTGTGCATAACTAGTAAGAAAAGTTGAAAAGTTTAGAAAGAAAATAATAGAAACTCATGTAAGTTTGAGATAACTAAAGATTAAAAACATTAAAAACAAAATAAATCTAAATAATTGAAGGTAAATGTGGGGGACTATGGAAGGAAATCCTGAATACTTGGATACATGGAGGGAGTGTTTATTAGAAATGTAAAAATATGGAGGGAACTATCTGTATTGCCACAATGAATTTAAAGGGTAAAGATATACAATTATTTATTTTACAACACAAATGTTCTAGACCATGAGATAATAAGTGACGGTTTCTATATATTAATGATAGGCATGTTGTCAAATTCATAAAATGTAGATTTATCTCAATGATGCTTTGTTTATGAGTTTTTTAAAAATTTTCATTCATCAAAACAATTATTTGAATTGTTTTGATTTGTCCACGATACATGTGAGTTTTTTTCTTATATTTTTCATGTATTTATATGAATCTGGTGCGTATAATGTTTTCTATAATATGACTTGATAAACAAGTCACATATTTTTAATATTTAGATTGTTTTTCATGTTCTCATCCCTTTCCTCTCTCCATGTTAACCTAACATACTAATATAAGTGTCCCCTCTCATCCCTTCCTCCCCTCCCCTCCCCTTCCCTCCCCTCCACTCCTCTCCCTCCCCCCTCCCCTTCATTCATCAAGTACCAAATATAGTGTAAAAGACATATATGGGCATGTGTGAGGAAGCATTGGTAGGATTGCAGACGATGATATTGCTATATTGCAATGGTCAAGCTAATTGACAAAAATGGGGAAATAATTTCCCTTGTCCCTATAAACTCTAGTGATAAAATACGCCCACTCCAGTAATGAGTTAGCTATAGTTAGAACCATTTTGATGGTGAAAGGATGAGGTGAAATTCTAGGTGACCATGTTCGTTTATGCCAAACTGGTTCCGACGGTCATGATTCTCAAGCTGCCAAAAGGCATTGAAAGTGGGCACCTGAGTTTTAGGGGATGATAGAGGATTTAAAGATCTACCTAATAAGGATCATCCTCATCTGAGGATTGACGAAGGATGGAATTTGTATATGGATATATGTGTGAGAATATTTCAATGGACGATTTGGTTAATATATATACTTCTAAGCTTCCAACTTCTTCATAGATGATACATGTTGTGTTTCCTTCTATCATGAGATCATCATGTCAGATGGAACATGGAAATACTTCAAGAACAAAGGAAGAATGACATCTGAGTAGTCACTAGAAAGGAAATGATTTCCTCAAAATAAAAAAGAATAGAGATGCAATTGCAGGCACTTCATCAAAAGGTACTCAATTCTTTCTTGATGATACGCTAGAAAAACTCAAACCAGAAGGTGTAGCCCTGTTATGTGGTCGTGGGTTTCTTCAACTCTTATTGAACAAGAAGAGTATAACATACTACATAAGTTGTGGAAATTCATTGTGAATGTTGAATGGTTGGGATAAATATAGGTTACTTGACTCTACATCTTTTGGGGAATCCTATTGGATGTTGAAAGGCCTATGAACTATGTCTATGAGAACCTGTTACACTAAATGAGATTACTCAAAACATAAATCACAATCGATCACTAATTAATCACATACCCAAAAATATGGGTAAATTAAAACCGGTTTCAACGTCAGCACCTGCTCAGAAACATTTGTATAAGATCCCAACATCTTTCTTATATCCATACTATGCCAAGAATTTGATACAAATTGTTCTATCACCTTAACCACAACATATATACACAAGAGAACAATATTTGTATATTTCACAACAAATATATTAACATGTCAACAAAATTCTGATTCATTTGAAACACCATATACAAACTTTTCCTGCATGGACCTGAGAGTCCAGGGATGACTCTAGGATACACTAGACATCTAATCAACTTTCTCAAAGATTCATTACTATAGCTCCTCTTTGCTGACACGGGTTTGTTTTCGTCACTTCATCTTACCTAAAAAGATGTGGCAAACCACAAGGGTGAGACCGATGTCCCAGCAAGAGATACAACCTCCAACAATGCTTATTGATTACAACCTTTTGAATAGTATTTAATGGAGCAGTTGGAGTATTTAATTATCAATTGAACAGATTGAAAAGTTCAATTATGCTAAACAAATTAAGAAAGTATTCTTATCATTAAGTATGATTATCAATGTATATATAGGTAACAAACAAATCAATTTCTCTAGATAGATATCTACTAAAATTTCATCAAACTACATCTAATAACAATAATCATCATTAATCTGACTATCATCATATTCCTTGCTAACAACACAAACAATCTAGTAGCATAAGCATCCCTGCCATCATGAATATGTCTAGTAACATAACATGGCTATCAATATTGGCATCTCAAATAAAGGGTACATATCTATATCATAAGTAGAACTAACATCATAACACAATGAACTGCATAGGCATGATTACCAGTTTAAGCATTTCTAATTACATAGGCATGGCTAGCTATATTAAACATAGCTAGCAGCATCATATTAACCATCAATGTCAGTATATTTGACAACATAAGCATGTTTACAACATGAGCATAACTACAACATAAGCATATCTATTATCTCTTATTATACTATACATGATCTCAGTGAAAAGAAAACAAATAAGGGTTATCATCCAATATGAAGCGTTGTGCATAACCCTAAATAGATATGCTAGATGAATGTCTTACATCTTTTATTACGCCCTGGGGAATTTGAATCATACCATCCAAAGTCCAACCAACCCCTGTGAAGGGCTATTCGGTTCCGTACAAGATCTAGGAGTGTCGGTATCCTAAGATCTCTTCCCCTTGATTAATATGAGTAAAAAGGTAGTGACATATCAGTCAAAACTACCACTACAGTGACATATAGTCAAGTTGTTAACCACTAGTCTACCCGTGGTACAGGTCACGACACTAGAAACCAGGGTATACAAAACCCTCTAATTTGAGGTACAATCACAGTTGTCCTCAATCACATCAGATGTATGAAGCATGACCATAGCCATCATCCACAACCTGCATTGTGGATGACAAGGATATATCCTCAACTTGCCACCCCCACATACTCAACAGTATGTGCTTCAAGTTTCCCTTAAAAATACTCGTTTAGCAAGTTTTGACACTAGAGATGGCTTTACGGCACATGGCACTACATGATTAGAGTTGCACTTGATTAGTTATGCCAATTGGATGAATTAAGGCTTCATCAAACAAGTGGACATACAAACCCTAATTCACTTATAGCAAGCATATAAATATCACAACTTCAAAAGATATAAAACATGTGAAACATAATTTCTCATCTCATCATCACATGGTACAATTCATTTGCCATTCATGAGACTACACTAGTCATCATACTATCACAAGATATAAATTTTTTTCACAATATCATAGGGTATCAACCATTATCAACACGAGGATTACACCTCATTCAGGGCTCAACCATGCCCAAAGGTCACTAAGACCATCATACTATTCCATGTAAAATCATCATTATCTTTGCATGCCTTATAACAAGGCTCAACAACATCACTTACATATAATACACCGGATCAACACAATATTATTGCATTAATGAGCTAGGAGATATTCATAAACAATCATAGCAGGGTTATATTAACATTAGGAACATTCCTTTATTACATCAACATGCAAGGAATCTAGATATGATTAACCCACATCATATTCAAAATGCACATGTTTAGCATAAGAAAGTATCAACCATGTGACTATGATACCACCAATTAACATATTAAGGTTATGGTCATATTAAAGAGGTTATTTCACCAACATTCCATCATATAAGAATGTTAAACATGAATACTCATCTTTATCTATGTGCATTAGAGTTAGGTTCAACAATATAAATTATATTAATGTTACTAATTAGCACTTACACCCAAACCCTAACTTACGGCATCCCCATTAGATCATGGATGCATAAGGTGAAGCATCACTATCACATTCCATAGTATTCTCAAGTATGAACCCACACATAAATCACGGTGTAACCATTGGGTTATAGCATACTAGGGTTTCAACAACAATAAGAGAGTACTCCATGCTTGTATTAGTCATTCAAGGACTATTCATACCCAATTACCATCATTTAGTTATATTAAAGCTAGGTATAACAAGCTATACCTCATTAGGGTTACCCATTAATTCATTATGGTGATTATAAATCATAATCATACGAGGTCAAGGGTAAGACTACTAGTTTAAGGCATTGAACCATCAAATTCTCATCATTTGAATCATAACATTACACTACAAGCTTCACCCAAAACAATGGAAATAATGAGGCATACACTTTTAACCTTGAAATGTTGAAAAGGTAAAGCCATTGGTCGTTTACATAAGTAAACACATTGGATGAATCATATATGAAGTTATTGAGTTGTGATCTATAAAATCACCATTTAACCCTAGACATCCTTTGATTAACAACAATAAGGGTTCTGTTGAGAGTAGGGTAAAACCCACAATCGACTGTTCATTTAAAACAAGCCATCCATTGTCAACAAGTAAGCTCCTTAAGTTGATCATATAAAGGAAACCATATAAATAACATTATTAGGAACAACATATTACATTACCCATCATTCCACTTTATTGGAGGAATAAACATTAGATCTTGACCATTGGGTCAAGTTCATATGCTAAAACCATCAATTACAGTATAGGTCGGACCATTGCATCAAGTGACCCAAGAAACCATTGGTCTATGGCTTAATTGATGCTAAAACTATATGATTAACTCACCATAGGTTGTGGAGACATGATCCACCATCATTAATGACCATTAAGTCACCATAGGTTGTTAGATCAACACTATATTTATTAATCAACATCAAATATTAAGCTAATGTCATCATTGATTGATAACATGAGTAGGGTACTTAATGGTTGATCATTAAACTTCTAATTGATCCAAAAATTGACATAAGGGGGTGGCCATAGATTGTCACCATCATCTGAAACCTTTGATCCCGACCATCAGTTGGCATGAAGACAACACCATAGGGTTTTTGCAATGGTATGATCATCGGGTCATGGGTTTATAGAAGAAATCAGCTTAAAATCCTAGAATTGACCATTGGTTGATAGGTGCTTAGCACCATAGGTTGTCAAACCAACCTCATGCAAGTCATATTATACCTTAGGAATAATGTAAAAATGATGACAGGTTCATCTAGAACTGAAATCAGAATAGGGAATATTATAAAATTGAAATCCAAGTCAGGCATAGCTTTTTAGTGCAGGGATCATCATTTAAAAGTAAGAACATGAGCTAGCAAGCTTATGGTAAGAAATAAACGTGGAGAAAGTTATAAAACTTACCTATAATTAGAATATAAACTCCCAAACATAAGAGAACAAGAGAAGGTAGGGTAGAAAATCCAAGCATAAGCTGTGAACTCGTCAATCTAGCACCTTTCTTCATCAAATGAGCAAACCCTAAGCATAAGGAGAAAGAAAGGTAGGGTTTTAGAGTTTTAGAGCAATTTCTACCATGGAACTACAAGGTTCCAAACTGGAGAAATCTAGGAGGAAGGATAAGAAAGAAATAAATGGAGGAAAGAAGGGGATTCTTACTCTTTTAGGTGAAGACCACTAGAAGGAAGCTTTTTAAACCCTAATAGGAAGTCAATTGCAACACTAGATTGTTTTTCCAAGAAGATCCCCTCTTTCTTCTTCCTTGGATAGGAAATTGGCAGAATCACAGAGGGAGAACAAGGTTTGTAGAAGGAGGGAAGCTGTGGAGAGCAAATTGCTCATTTGGGTGCTTAAGGATAAGTATATGAAACTTTAAGATAAAGAAAAAGAAAAAGTTGAAGTTCTAGTATCTTTCCAAGTGTCCATGGACTTAAACTATTAAGAATATACAAGCAAACACACAATAAGCTCCCCCATAATACATATAGACCTTCTTATATTTCCTTTGTCGAATTTCCAAGCCAATCAAATAATTCAGTAGTTGATAGCTACTAAAGTTAGCTCATCCATGAAGGGGTAAACCCTAAAATACCCTTGAGAAAAACACCTTCGCACTAAGGTTTAAATAGACTCCCCATGTCTCAACAAGCTCAAGAATGATGAGATAATATCCAAGGAACATTATTAAAGTCATAAATTGCAAAGAAAATCTCTCAATTAGGTAAATGTAGAAAAGTCCCAAATGTGCATAAAATTGCAAAACTTGCTCGAACAAGTGCCCAAATTAGACCAAATTTGAAACTTAAGCTTGTGTTATGATTTGAAATCATATCACAAGGTTAGATTAGGGTTATAAGAATTCAATTATGATAATTAAGCTTATTCAACTCATTAAGCAAGTTTAGGGGCCTTATAACTATAAACCACTAACAGGGATTTCGTCCCCAAAATCTAAGGTAAACAAAGATGGGTACTTCCTTTTTACCTCATACTATTACCTTCACATGGTTACTTGTATATCATGGTGATGTCACATCATTCATACATATCTCATCTTGGGTCAGCATAAAAACCCCCACCTAAGAAGACACTCTCAATATAGAATGTAGAAACTTGTTGTGTCATCTGTACAACTCTAGTAGTAATGTTCAACTTTAAATTCTAGCTATCATCCTAAAATTATATCTATTGTGTCAACACATTACTCAAAATTCATACTTGATAGCTTTTTACCAATCATGGCATGTGTGCCATACCATTCCTTGAAGCATAAAAAAAAGGTGATGTATCCATCCCTTTTTTTTGATACATTGACACTAGAACACTTATCAGTTCTTTTTCAACATCAAAAGAAATGACGACGTTGGCACCTGTCATTCCATACAAGGAAACATCATTCCTAGTCAACCTTGTTAGGGGTGAAATAACAACACTATCTTCACCTTACTAGGATTTGCACAACCTACTTAGAAAACATATCATGATCCCATAAAGACATTTAATCAACCCCATCTCACTCTTGTTCAACTTGTCTCATAGTTATTGCTGCTTCGACAACCCTAAGGTTTTTGAAGAAATATTGATCATATTTTTGACCATATTTGAAATACTTTGACATGTCATCATTCAAATATTGATATAACTTGTATGATATGACTGGAACACGTTGTTCCTCCTATTCACAAATTCTATTTGTACATTGGTTAGTCTAAAGGACATAACTCTAAACTCATGGTCATGTGAATTATGTCATCCAATCTAACTCTTATGCATTTATATTTGATCATAGATTTATCTTAAAGGATCATGGTATCACATATCTATTGACCAACAAACCATCTATCCTTGATAGTGGTCTTACCGAGCTATCACTGAACCATACACAACATTATAGAATCATTTTTCTTTTTTTTTTCTTTTTCTAGACAACATTTAGAGGGTCATCATCAACTCTCTCTCTCTAAGGGAGAGGAATAGTTGGAATGTTCATTTAATAAACATATCCAACCTTCACATACTTCCCATACTATTGATACATCTTAGATACTAGGATTCATTACATTGGTATCCACCTCATGTGCTATAAGGAGCTCACATCCTTATCTCATCTACTTTTACCAACATAATAAATTTCAAAACATATAAGAGGAGTCTCCCAAATTATTGGAAGGCTCAAAAGCAAACACATCACACACTTTATGATCTTGGAACCATAGTACACGCAACCTTATGCTATAATAAGCTATCCACCTTCATGTTTGTAGCGAATCCACACGTACCAAGTGGAAATGGTCTACTTGAAAGTTGTTCCCTAGAAAGGAAATACACAAAGGGAAACACACTTCCCATACCATAGAAGTATTTTTCAAGGGTCACCAGTAGAAAGGTAACCAATTCTATTTTTCATTATGCAGGTTACAACTTCTTATGTATCATTTTACCTTTTTCATTCCAAGTTCCTTGCCATTAGAATAGGAATCATCATGATAACATATCTCATTACTCCTTCCTTGATGACTATTTATCACACTTGCGTATATTCTCTTATTTTATTATGTTTTTCAGCCACTTATCAATAGGTAAATCATCATATTCCACATTTTCTTTATTAAACATGGATCATCTGCCTTAATTTCTTTCAAACACTATGTTTATTTTACATTAACACTTTCTTATACACATAGGTTTGTCTGAGATTAACTCAGGGTCCACCTTATTCCTTTGTCATTGTTCTCATTTATCTTCTCATTTTATACTTATCATTGGAGTTCTCTCCATCTTATGTGGATTTCATACCTTGAATCACTTTATGAGCATAGACTTATCCATCTTTTACTTTATTATCTTCTTGAATCACATCTTCAAGAACTCCTCTTTTGCTTATTTGTATTCAAATTTAAATTTATTAGTGTTGTGTCTTTCTCTTTATCTACCAAACACTCCAGTTTTGATAGATTATGATGCAATTCTCATCTTCTTTAAGGTAAGATTGAGATATTCACACCATTATTTCTTATTCATTATGCTCTTTAGATTATCTCAAAATGACTACTTGATCAGAGAAATCATAAAGATAACAATCTAAGAGTCCCATACTTACCGTTTCTTCAATAATTGGATACCTAGCCAGGGCACCCAAGTACTGAGATTAGATTGTATGCACCATGTTTTTGTGTCATCTTCCTAACTTAGACATCATCCTAGTCTTAAGTCTCAGTGTCCCTATAGACTCAGTGAACCTAAAGCTCTGATACCTACTTGTGAGAACCAGTTACACTAAATGATATTACTCAAAACATAAAGCACAATCGATCATTAATTAATCACATACCCAAAAATATGGGTAAATTAAATCCAATTTCAACGTCAGCACCCACTTGGAAACATTTGCATAAGAGCCCAACATTTTTCTTATATCCATACTATGCCAAGAATTTGATACAAATTGTTCTATCGCCTAAGCCACAACATATATACATAGGAGAACAATATTTGTATATGCCACACAACAAATATTAACATACTAACAAAATTTTGATTCGTTTGAAACACCATATACAAACTTTTCCTGCCTGGACCTGAGAGTACATGGATGAATCTAGGACATACTAGACATCTAATCAAATTTCTCAAAGATTCATTACTATAGCTCCTCTTTGCTGCCACAGGTTTGTTTTCATCACTTCAAATTACCTAAAAAGATGTGGCGATCCACAAGGGTGAGATCCATGTCCCAATAAGAGATATAACCTCCAACAACACTTATTGATTACAACATTTTGAATAATAGATAATTGAACAGTTGGAGTATTTAATAATCAATTGAATAGATTGAATAGTTCAAGTATGCTAAATAGATTAAGCAATTAATCTTAGCAACAAGTATGATTATCAATGTATATATAGGTAACAAATAAATCCATTTCTCTAAATAGATATCTACTCAAATTTCATCATACTGCATCTAATAACAATCATCATTATCAATCTAACTATCACCATATTCCTTGCTAACAACACAAACAATCTAGTAGCATAAGCAGCCCTGACATCATGAATATGTCTAGTAACATAACATGTCTATCAATATTGGCATCTCAAATAAAGGGTTCAGATCTATATCATAACTAGAACTAACATCATAACACAATGAATTGCATATGCATGATTAACAGTTTAAGCATTTCTAATTACATAGGAATGGCTAGCAATATTAAACATATCTAGCAGCATCATCTTAACCATCAATGTCAGTATATTTAACAACTTAAGAATGTTTACAACATGGGTATAACTACAACATAAGCATATCTATTATCTCTTATTGTACTATACATGATCTCAGTGAAAAGAAAGCAAATAAGGGTTATCATCCAATATGAAGCGTTGTGTATAACCTTAAACAAATATGCTAGATAGTTGTCTTACATCTTTTATTACGCCCTAGGGAATTTGAATTGTACCATCCAAAGTCGAACTGACCCCTACAAAGGGCTATTAAGTTCTGTACAAGATCTAGGATGCCGGTATCCTAAGATCTCTTCACCTCAGTCAGTACACGTAAAAAGGCAGTGACATATCAGTCAAAGCTTCCACCACAATGACATATAGTCAAGCTGCTAACCACTAGTCCACCCTTGGTATAGGTCACGACACTTGAAACCAGGGTATACAAAACCCTCTAATCCGAGGTACAACCGCAGTTATCCTCAATCACATCAGATGTATGAGGCATGACCATAGCCATCCTCCACAACCTGCATTGTTGATGACAAGGATATATACTCAACTTTCCACCCCCACATACTCAACAAAATGTGCTCCGAGTTTTCTTTAGGAATACTTGTTTCACCATCCAGCAAGTTCTAACACTGAAGATGGCTCTACGACATAGGGCACTACATGATTAGAGTTGCACTTGATTAGTTATGCCAATTGGATGAATTAAGGTTGCATCAAACAAGTGGACATACAAACCCTAATTCACTTCTAGAAAGCATATAAATATCACAACTTCAAAAGATATAAAATGTGTGAAACATAATTTCTCATCTCATCATCACATGGTACTATTCATTTGCCATTCATGAGACTACACTAGTCATCATACTATCACAAGATATAAATCTTTTTCACAATATCATAGGGTATCAACCCTTATTAACATGAGGATTACACCTCATTCAGGGCTCAACCATGCCCAAAGGTCACTAAGACCATCATACTATTCCATGTAAAATCATCATTATCTTTGCATGCCTTATAACAAGGCTCAACAACATCACTTACATATAATACACCGGATCAACACAATATTGCATTAATGAGCTAGGAGATATTCATAAACAATCATAGTAGGGTTATATTAACATTAAGAACATTCCTTTAATACATCACACTACTAAAATAATGGTCTATAGCGTCGATTTTTTTAAGCCTGTAGCGTCACTTTTTAACCGACGCCTAAATGGCCATCGCTATAGATTTTGCTCTATAGGGTCAGTTTTTTTACCAATGAAAACCGACCTTATAGAGTAAAAACCAACCCAAGAGGATGTAAAAAACCTGACCTAAGCGAGAAAGAAAAGGATGTAATGTCAGTTATTCCTAAAAACCGACCCTAGAAATTTCTTGTAAGGTTGGTTATTGCTAGAAAACCGACCCTATAAAGAAACAGAGGTTTTCTCAGTCGAGAAATATGTCGACCGAGATGATTTCGATCGAGATAATTGTTGACCAAGAAAGTATTGTCTTAAGCTTCTTAGAGGTCTTCTAAGGTCGGTTATTTCTTAAGAACTGACCCAATAGAGTACAAAAAATGAGCTTTCTGATCCCATTTCCTATAAGGTCGGTTATTCCTAGAAAACCGACCCAAGCAATCTATAAGTTCAGTTTTTTTTAAATAACCGACCCTATAAAGCAACAGAGTTCCTATAAGATCAGTAACTTGCTCAGTCGAGAAATTCGTCGACCAAGTGGATTTTAGTCGAGAAAATTGTTGACCAAGAAAGTATTGTCTTAAGCTTCCCAAATGTCTTGTAAGGTCGGTTATTTCTAAAAAATTGACCTTATAAAGCAACAGAGGTTTGCTCAGTCGAGAAATACGTCGACTGAGAGGATTTCGGTCGAGAAAATTGTTGACCAGGAATGCACTATCTTAAGCTTCCCAGAGGTCTTTTATGGTCGGTTAATTCTAAAAAACTGACCTGATAAAGCAACAGAGGTTTGCTCGGTCGAGAAATACATCGACCGAGAGGATTTCGATCGAGAAAATTGTCGACCAAGAATGTACTGTCTTAAGCTTCCCAGAGGTCTTGTAAGGCCAGTTATTGCTAAAAAACCGACCCTATAGATCTATAAGGTCAGTTTTTTAAGATAACTGACCCTATAGGGTACAATTTTTTTTAAAAAAAAATTCTGCAGAAACAGAATAGAACAGAAAAACAAGAAGAACCAGGATATGGGAGAGGGGAGCATTGATGTCCAACCGTCACCATTCCAAACCACACATTCATAACAAAAATGATTCATATATTCAGTTGAGTTACACATAATCACATCATAATTTACAAAATGATAGATTGCAAGGTCTGAGATGATATTAAATGTCAGATACAAAAGTAAATATGAAAGATTTCCTAAACCACATACATAAATGGAGCTGACATATTCAATCCAATTCTATATTGACTTCATTTAGAAAAGCATCAGACCACTCTTCTCGGAATTCATTTAAGTCCTCAGGTGTGTAAGGCTGAGTTGTAAAGATCTGTAATAGAAAATGCACATGCTAATATTTTATAAAATGACTACAACTCACTTGTAAATTTATGATGTTATTCTTTATTACCTGATCTATAGTCTGAATGTCATGTGATGCTTGTTTGACAATAGCTTGCATATATTTCATTACATAGTAGCCACAAGCCCAACCATTTGTTTTTATAGGACACTACAAATAATGAATTATACTTAATGTTAGTAAACTGCTATAAACAGAGTTGAGATAAGACTATAAGAGTTGAAAATTAATACATATAAGACTAAGCAGTTGTCAAAGTAGCTACCTTGACATTTTTGAAAGTCAATGTCTTTAGTTTTGTGGGTATTTGTCCTCCACCTTCACGAAAAGCCTTTAAATCCCTATCAATTAAATGATAGTTGGTAAAATAGAAATTCTAAATAGAAATATCATGTTGAAGCATTGACTAAATTTATGCTTACTCCATAGCTGGAAATTTCAGTTTGTGGCCCCTTGTTGTTTTTCCCATTGGGTCAAGATAATAAAGAGTCATCAATTTTGTGACAACCACCACTAATTTCCAATGTCTAGATATGAGTAAGAATAAAACAAACGTTTAAATAAATAAATTTATACATTATTAAAATTATATTGAATAATAATACTTACTGGATGTTAAAAGGAATTAGGATAATTTCCTTTCCCATACTAGCAAAATATTTGAATGCAGTAGAGAGGTACTCATTCACATCCTCAATATGTGTCTCCACTTGACTAGTGACTAAAGGAACTAAGAATCCAACATTACTTATATCAACGTTTATGGTCTCGGTATATAAATGGTTGTAAAACATTTGTAATTATTTTCATATATAGAAATAAGCTAAAAATGTGTATTGGAATTTTCTATATTGATAGATCCTTACCTTATCCATACTTCTAATATCGAAGTATTCAGCCAATCATATCGGAACAACTCTATAATATCATCAAGAAAAATATAAATGTCAAAGTCCCTCCCAGTTGCATCTTCTGTTAAATTGACCAACATTTGTAATCCAGAGCTTTGGTTGGCTAAGTATCGACACAAACATTTACATTTACTTCCCAACTCATCGAATGTGGATTTTGGAATAAAAGATGGCTTGGTCATAGGAGGACGACTAGTAGAATTTTTACTTTTTGGTTTGCAAACATGTTAATTAAATTACATACTTATATTACACGAGTTCATATATGCAGTCAAATATGAAAAACATGGTAGAATTCAAGTATACCTTGTCATTGATAACATAGTGTCTAGGCCAACCCACCATAGCACCCTCTGCTTCTTCAACTATACTATACTTAAGATTAGGTATGGGTAGTGGTTTGTCTCCCATTCCGGCATACACAAGATGGATGGACACACGACAAATGTCATTAGTAATTTTTTGGCAATGCAATGTACCACCAAGGTTGTATACCTTGCCCGCTGCCACAACATTATATTCTGGAACCTCCACTGCAAGTTTACAGTTCATACCAATCTAGAATTGAAATAATATAAGTTATATATGAAGCGGTAAACTAGATACCTACTACAACTAATATATGTAATCATATATATATCATACTAATAACCCAACATATAGAACAAAAACTTACTGCAGATTGTTGTGGTGGGTCATTGGGAGTGCTCCCATGACCTTCTATAGTTGTAGCATGGGCTTGTACCTCATCATCTGAGAGACGCATAGTTTGAATAGGTTGAGAAGGTTGAGTAGGCTGAAATTAAGACATTATTTCTTTTACTTTCTTTGCTACTAATGCTTCAACTTCCTCTTGTGTAAGACCTCCTGCACGACCTCTTTTAGATTGCGAAAGACCAAAATAAGTCTTGAATCCTATGACAACTCCTAATCCCCTGACACGGCCAGGATGCTCCTTCGTACCAAGAGCAACTGATAGTTCATCCATGCGGCCATTTAGGATGAACTTTCCTTCTTTCCTTTGCTCATGGAGATCAATCTATTCATAGTTAATAAAAATATTAAATCACAATATCAATTAGATATAAATAAATCTAAGTTTGTGGGGGTTACTCTTTACTTAGTTGGGATAAACCTACCATCTTTTGTGCCACCTCCTTATTTGTAGGGTTGACAATTTCATCTGCTCGATTCTTTCTAGCATCAATCCACTGCAAGTGTCAGGGTGGACACTCAGCTTGAGTTGTACTAGACTCTTCTCTAGAAGAGAGTTGCTTCTCTTGTAGTTGGCGACGGAAGGCATAACCACCGGGTCCCAAGCGATGGTCATGCACATTTTTGGCCCGTCTTTCTTTTTGGGCCTCATGAATAGCCTGATCATTTAAAAATGAGGTATTGCAATTTAGACTCCGCAAACATATATAAAAAGATTCACCTCCATAATTGTATAACATTAAAGATTCATACAATACATCACAATCTTTATTACCTGAAACTCTTTCGTGTTCCTAGCTGCAACAAATCTTTCCCACACCTCAAGATCTATAAAAACATACATATATATTACTTTCTTCTTTTGTTTAGGATTATCTATAAATTCCCTTTTGAGATATGGCTTAAAAGCCCTCCATCGTACACCACAACGTTGTAGAACTTTTTTCCTGTGATCTTTTTCTTTTAGATGAAAAACACCCTATACATGCAAAAGAAGAAATAATGTTGTCTTAAAAAGGATATGTCTTTCCAAGCAAACTAAATTAGAATCAATAAACAAAAACATATAAAAATAATATCACTTCCACTCATAGATATATCTTTCTATAGGAGGTCTTTTAAGGCACTATAAACATCATGCCAATTTTATATATCTATTGGCACCTTACTGCGCATGGTCACCCCTACGTAATGCTTGAAAGCACTAGCATGTTCCCCAATAAGTGCTCTTGTGACATCAAACTGGACTGGCAATTTCTCCCCTATGGCTCTGAGCTCCTGCAGCCTACGCATCAGTGTGGCACCTCTACTTTTCTTAGCATCACCACCACCATCCTAATGGTGCTCATGCTCAGAATGCTCATCTTCACTTGCCATTTTAGAACCTGCAAGTATACATGACAAAAGAAACATAAGTGATAATAAAAGCATAACTGGTTGAATGTTGAAAAAATTACATGCTTGAGTGATAATAAAATAAATAATTCAAAGAATACATGCCTATAGTATTGATTGAGTTGTTAGTCAAGTAAAATTCCTTCAGCATGGTCTAGACGTTTATAGTATCCATCGGTGTTATCTTCAACATTTACACTTGGCAAACCAACTAAGAATGGACTGGAATCATCATACTTTTCGTAGTATTCTTCTTCATTTATAGGATCTACAGTAAAATGTCTTTTTCCATGAAGAACGAAAGACCAATTTTTATTTGTCGGGTCATCAATATAGAATACTTGTTTTGCTTGGTCTGCCATGATGAATGGCTCATATTTCTCACCAATCTTTTCAAAATTCACCAATTTGAAACCCAACTCATCCACTAAAACTCCTTTGTTGTTGTCAACCCAATTACACCTAAATATAGGAACTCTAAAATTTGTATAGTCCAATTCCCATATGTCCTCAATGACGCCATAATATGACATCTCAGCTTCGCATGGTATTTTATCTTTGGCACTAGCAAAATACAACAAACAAGCTTGAACAATGACCCTGCTATTTTGGACTACACTACTTTCATCTTGACACTTTGTGTAGTATGAAAATCCATTTATGTCATAACCTTCATATGACATGACATCCATTTTTGGCTTAAAGGCGAGTCATTTTATGTTCTCAACAACATTATTCGGTGATTCAGAGAGTTGATTAAAGACTTTCTCTTCAAACCACCTAATAAATGTTGGATTACGCTCTCTTGCAAGCCACATTAAACTAGATCGCGGATGATTTTTCTTGATAAGATCATTGTGTTCTGTGATGTAGCTACTAACTTCATCGATGTTGTGTAAAATATACAAATGTGCTTGTTCCCACAACTCACGATTGATTCCTTTCACTCGTCCTCCCAGAGTTCCTTTTCCACAATAAGATTCAGTGTGACAGGAATTTTTTAGATCGCTAGAAGTTTCATTGCAATTCAAAAAATCATTGCAAAAGTCCATCACCTCCCTAGCCACATAACCCTCAATAATACTCCCTTCAGGACAATAACGATTCTAAACATCACCTTTAAAAACACTCATGTAGCGTTCAAATGGATACATCTAGTGTAAGAAAATTGGACCCAACATCTTCACCTCCCTTGTAATATGTACTATAAGATGAACCATGACATTAAAAAATGAAGGAGGAAAGTACATTTCAAGCTGACACATGGTCACAATTACATCTTTCTGTAATTTATTAAGAGTATCAGGATGTATCACTTTGTTGCATATTTCATTGAAGAAGAAACAAAGTCTTGTGATTGGAAACCTTACATGCTTTGGCAATATAGATCGAATAGCCACAGGTAAAATTTGTTGCATTAAGGTGTGACAATCGTGAGATTTGAGACCTATCAACTTCAGATCCTTCTTTGATACCAATCTACGAATATTAGAAGAGTATCTTTGTGGAATCTTAATATTACACAAGAGCTCACAAAAAGTCTTTTTCACCTGCTTTGACAAAGTGTAACAAGTTGGTGGTAAATATGTGCGGTGACCCCTGATCTCCACTGATAATTCTTTTCTTATACCCATTAATTCTAAATCTTTTCTATATTTGATGTCGTCTTTAGTCTTTCCTGGTATGTTCAATAGCGTACCAATGATGCTATCACAAACATTTTTTTCAACATGCATGACGTCAATGCAGTGTCTAATTGCCAAAGATCTCCAATAAGGAAGATCCCAGAATATTGACCTCTTCTTGTATAGAGGTTTGTCACATGCGAGAGTATGACTACTTGAGCTCTTTCCAAATTCTTTAACAATATGTTTCACTCTATCATATACAACATTTCCTGGTATAGGTTTAGGAGCACTTTGTTCCTCAATTGACCCGTTAAAGGTTTTGCGTTGCCTTCGATAAGGATGCACTGGTGGGAGAAATCTCCGATGACCAAGATATATGATTTTACCACCATGTTTTAGTCGAATTCAATTAGTATTTTCCTCACAAATAGGACATGCTTTGTATCCTTTTATGCTATATCCAGACAAATTTCCATAAGTTGGAAAATCATTAATCGTGTAAAACAACATAGCACGCAAACTAAAGATCTCTTTACGTGAAACATCATATGTCATAACACCTTCTTCCCATAGTTTCATTAGGTCATCAATTAGAGGTTGAAGGTAAACATCAATATCATTTCTAGGTTGCTTGGGCCCTGATATCAATATTGACAACATGACATACTTATTTTTCATACACAACCAAGGAAGAAGATTGGATATAACAATCATAACAGTCCACGTGCTATGTTGGCTTCTTAATGTACCATAGGTATTCATTCCATCTGTACAGAGTCCACGTCTTAATTTTCTTGGTTCTTTACCAAATTGAGGGTATAATAAATCTATTTTCTTCCATTATGGTGAATCAGATGCATGTCGTAGGACACCATCATCATTGGCCTTTAACTCCCCATGCCAAGACAAATTTTGGGCATCTTCTATATAGCAAATAAGTGTTGAAATCATGGTATTATTGGTAGATACCACATCACCTTGGCAGGAGAGCCAATTTTTAGCCATAGCTGAATTTGTGGTCTTATACCTTGACGCACCACATTTTGGACAATTTATCAAATTACTATATTCCTTCTGAAATAACACACAATCATTTGGACATGTATGAATCTTCTTAACCTCCATTCCCATTGGGCACATTATTTTCTTTGCTTGATATGTTGAAATTGGAAGCTCGTTGCCTTCAGGAAGAATTTCCTATAACAAAGACAATAGTGAAGTGAAACTCTTATTTCTCTACCGGTTTTGAGCTTTAAGAGTATATAATCGCTTCACAACACTCATCCTCATGAACTTAGTACAACCCTTATATAATGATTTTTCAGCATCATGGACAATGTTTGCAAATAAAGAAGGTGGATCAATGACATTGTCCCAACAACTACGTAGCATCTCATCAACCATATCATCCTAAATCAGGTCATCCTGAATCGGTTCATCATTGACATTATCATCATTATCTATATCTTCTATGCCACAACTATTAGTATTGACATTTTTTGATCCATAATTAAATTTCTCTCCATGCCAATACCATTCATTATAACCTTATATGATCCCATTGCATATGACATGATTCTTAATTTCCTCAACAATATCAACTTTCAAATTATTACCACAATTTCTGCATGGACAATAGAACCTATCTGTAGGTAGTTTCCTATGTTCCTCAGCAAATCTGATAAATTCATCAAGACCTTTGGCAAACTCTGGACTGCAACGGTTCTTGATAGACATCCAACTTCGATCCATTTTCTTCAAAACTATAAGTTGTAAGTTTTTATTGATAGTAAGTAAATTACTTTTATACTAAAGTGTACCACCTATCCCATTTTTGAATATTTAATCTCACTACTAACTATATAATGTATGTTTAGTTTTGAAGAAAATTTCAAAAATATTTCCCCTAACTTCTCCAAGTACACCGTTGTAAATGACACATAACCACTCACATATGTACCCAGAGAATAAATGAGGAAATCCTATTAAAATTTTCTTCAAAACTAAACATACATTATACAGTTACATCCTAAGTGAGATTAAATATCCAAAAACAATCCCAGACTGGGGACTATCCAAAGTTTACTCCTAATGAGTAAATTTTGAACGGGTTTCTAAGTTGATCCATGCATAAATGCATTATTGTCATATTTATATATTAATTTAAACATCATGCATCGATGATCTCATCTATAAACCCTAAAGTGTCAATCTAGGAACTAAGACAGAGAAGCTTTAGATACTCTTAGAATACATCTCAACTAATCTTGTCCCATCATCATCTCGATGCACCTTGGGTAATATATATATATATATATACATATATATATATATATATATATATATATATATATATATATATATATATACATATATATATATTCATCAAAGACAACACATAATTTACAAAATTCAAAATAGCAAAATTTGTTTGGTGAACACTGGTTGTTGCATGGTAGGAAACACATTTTTAAACATAATCAATCATACAAATAAAAGTTACAGAACATATTTTTAGGGGTATCACATCACTAGCAATTCTATATGTCAATTTTTTTGTATTCGAAAATTTGTTTTAGGTGTACCACATTTTACTTGTTTTGTATGAACATTTAGGATATATGGACAGGAAAAATAAAAACAAACACATAACTTACAAAAAATAAAAGTATATTAGAAATAATTGATGCATCATTTGGGGAACATACTGGTCAAGATCTTAAATATGATAATGCCAATGGAGATGCATGTTTCAGAATGTTATTAATGTGTGAAGAAGCTGATACATGTTGGAAAGCCATGCTAATGATTAACTGGTGAGTTCAGTTGAAAAGGCAGGCGGCAAAGCAGGTTCTTCTCCATAGGCAGAGCACCTTACCTCAGCGTTCGGGTGCCGACGGAGAGGTGGCAAGGGTTTCTTCTCCTTCGTAGGTCCGGTGATGGTGGCAGCGAGGTACTTTCTTCTCCGTAGGCACGACGACTACAACGAGGTACTTTTTCTCCGTAGGCAAGGCGGCGATGCTCTCACACGTCGGACCGGTGCGGCGCAGTGATTAGGTGAATGATGGCAGAAACATCAATGGCAATGGGCTCGTGTACGGAAGCAATAGCGAAAATGGCAACAACAACGGCAACGGCAACAGGCTCGTGTGCGGAAGCAACGGCCGGAAATAGAAGCTCGGACAACAGCGCATGAGAGTAGCAGGTTTTGATTGAAATGGTGACCTAACCAACGAGGGCAATAGGTTATACTTAACCTATAGCATCAGTTAACAGGGGAAAATCGACGCTACAGATGAAGTGGTGTCCGCATTTTTGATGACATATAAGGTCAGTTATTTGGAAAAATCGACCCTATAGATCGAGGCGTGAAGCCAAAATTGAGCAAATTTTCACCACGAGAAACCTAATGGAGCCAATTTTTGTCTTGGTCAATTTTGTTTTCGACCGAGATGCCCTACAAGGTCGGTTATATGGAAAACACTGACCCTAGAGATACTTATAGACGCGTAAAGGAAAAATGGAGCCAATTTTTGTCTCGGTCGAGAATTTTTGTCGACCGAGAGGCCCTACAAGGTCAGTTATAAGGAAAAAATCAACCCTAGAGGTACTTCTACACACACGAAGGAAAAATGGAGCCAATTTTTGTCTCGGTCGAGAATTTTTTTGACTGAGATTCTCTACAAGGTCGGTTATATGGGAAAAACCGACCCTAGAGGTACTTATAGTCACGCAAAGGCAAAATGGAGCCAATTTTTGTCTCGGTCAAGAATTTTGTCGACCAAGATGCCTTATAAGGTTGGTTATAAGGAAAAAATCGACCCTAGAGGTACTTATACATGCGCGAAGGCAAAATGGAGCCAAATTTTGTCTCGGTCAATTTTTTTTTCGATCGAGGTTCCCTACAAGGTCGGTTATAAGGAAATAACCGACCGTAGAGGTACTTATACACACACAAAGGCAAAATGGAGAAAATTTTTGTCTCAGTCGAGAATTTTTTTCGATTGAGATTCCCTACAATGTCGGTTATAAGGAAAAAATCGACCCTAGAGGTAATTATACACGCACGAAGGCAAAATGGAGCAAATTTTTATCTCGATCGAGAATTTTTTCGACTGAGATGCCCTACAAGGTCGGTTATGAGGAAAAAACTGATCCTAGAGGTACTTATACATGCATGAAGGCAAAATGGAGCCAATTTATGTCTCGGTCAAGAAATACGTCGACTGAGATGCCCTACAAGGTCGGTTATAAGGAAAAAAATTGACCCTAGAGGTACTTATACATGCGCGAAGGTAAAATGGAGCAAATTTTTGTCTCAATCGAGAATGTTTTCGACCGAGATGCCCTACAAGGTTGGTTATAAGGAAAAAACTGACCCTAGAGGTACTTATACATGCATGAAGGCAAAATGGAGCCAATTTTTGTCTCGATCAAGAAATACGTCGACTGAGATGCCCTACAAAGTCAGTTATAAGGAAAAAACTGACCCTAGAGGTACGTGTACATGCACGAAGGCAAAATGGAGCAATTTTTGGTCTCAGTCGAGAATTTTTTCGACGAATATGCCCTACAAGGTCGGTTATAAGGAAAAAACTGACCCTAGAGGTACTTATACATGCACGAAGGCAAAATGGAGCCAATTTTTGTGTCGGTCGAGAAATATATCGACTGAGAAATTTTGGTTGAGAAAATTCTCAACTAAGAAAGTACTGCCTTAAGCTTCTCAGAGGTCTTCTGAGGTCGTTTTTTTAAGAAAACTAACCCAAGATGTCTTAAATGGTGCCCACATTTTTTGTAGACATATAAGGTCGGTTATTTGACAAAACCGACCCTATAGATCGAGGCTCGAAGCCAAAATTGAGCAAATTTTCGCCACAGGAAACTTAATGGGTCGGCTTTCTGATCCCATTGCCTATAAGGTCAGTTATTTAATGAAAACCGACCCTATAGAGATACACTACAAGGTCGGTTATTTTAAGAAAGTATCAACCATGTGGCTATAATAACTACCAATTAACATATTAAGGTTATGATCATATTAAGGAGGTTATTTCACCATCATTCCATCATATAATAATGGTAAACATGAATACTCATATTTATCTATTTGCATTAGAGTTAGGTTCAACAATACAAATTATATTAATGTTACTAATCGACACTTACACCCAAACCCTAACTCACGACATCCCCATTAGATCATGGATGCATAAGTGACCGGCCTAAATCGCGCGTCCTAAAATTGGAGGCGGATTTGAGGTAGTCGAGCTTTTACATTTATAACCCGAAACCTTCTAGGCCCCCGCAACTTTGTTTACGGGGTCGAAGTAGATAGATGGGGTTGAACACAGGGACAAGGGTGGTAGTGTTGAGAATGCTGAATCGACACATTACAGTCCGACAAGGATAAGAGGTGATAAAATTCCCAAAAGGGAACAACAGAACAAGATCGATAAAACAAAAGAAAACCCTATCTCCAACTGGAGTTACAAGGAAAACTTAGGTTTTAGGCATTTATCAGTTTTTAGGGATTTTCATGCAACAAAAACAGAGAGATAATACTAAAGCTAAACAAGGTACCAAGGAGAAAACTTCGGTAAAACAAGCGGCAGCAGAAACATCCTGTACCCCTCCTCTCAGAGTGGGTACCTCTAACCAAGCATCAACACCCCTCTCGAGGCTGCTGGACTTAAATTAGAGTGGAAAGGTTACTACTACAACTCTGATTCCTGGAACTCTCATACTCTAGAATTGGACCAAACACTAGAGCCACAACACCTCTCTCAAGGTTGTTGTGATGGGAAAACACGATTCGGTAGCTAATCGAAACGTGATCCAACATGCAAACTAAAGTTCAGATATTAAACATAGCAATCATCCAACAAGGGTACCAAGCATAAAGCAACAGATAATTAAACTCTTCTATTTCTATTAACATATAAAATGATTGATTACAATGCAGTAGTAAAAGAATTAAATGACTGAAATAAAGATAAATATCGCCTTCTTGATATAGAAGGACGACAGACTACAGTGGACCACCCAACCCGATACCAGTCAGGAGCCTAGCCCGATACAACTGTGTCGGGTGGCACACCCTCTCGGGCGACACGCCGTGACGGGCGGATTGCATCGTGCAAGAACCCTGGCCCGATACGCTCATGTCGGGCGGCACCCTCTCGGGTGGCACGCCGTGACGGGTGAAGCGTATCGGGTTCGGTATCGTGCCGGGCTAGTTGTTGTATCTAGTGTCGGTCACATAAGTCGGAGATTCGTGTCGGCCGATATCGGCCTGCAGTGTCTCCCGTGATGATATTAAGTGAGCCATTCACCTCCCTCTAGGGATGGGGAAGAGCTCACCTAGGATCGCCCGGCACAGCACTGAGGCACGATACACTCGCTCTCGCAGCTTTCATCAGAAGATTGCACAAGGTTCCGAGTTTCGGCTTCCTGTAGCTGCTATTTATAGGCAGCGGTTGGGGGAAGTCATGGTGCTCGGGGCGCCACGTGTCCCCCTTTATCCTCGTGGAGTCGGTGACGGCCGATATCAGTATCGCCTGGCACAAGGATGTCGGCTATTGGTCACGTGACGAGCGGCGCCTGCTAGTGGGTGGCCCGTGTCGGGCAACAAGCTTTAGCTATCGGGCGAGCTTGGGCTCCCTATCGGGTAAAAGATGTATCGCCCGTCAGTTCCTTCTTGTGCGGCATCCCTATGTCGCGTGTTGTTGTGTTGCGCTTACCCTGTCGGGCAGTGATCATATCGGCCATCTGGAAGGCCGATGCAGGTGTGGAACTTGTTTGTGGGCCGGGACGGCCTTATTGATGAGAAATGAGTCCAAAATGAAGGAAAACTCTGCAAAAGATGGAAATATTGAATTAAGAGCGTCGTTTGGTCAATTATTGCAAAAGTACATATAAAAGGAGAGGAAAGTAGTTTAAAAGGGCAGTTTTGATAACAAAATAAGGGTCAAAAACATCACAAAAATTGGTGTTATCAACTCCCCCAAACTTAGCATTTTGATTGTCCTCAATCAATATTTAAACTTTATTTTGTGATGCTTCTTCCTGTGCAGTATAGCTTTCAGGCCAAGAGGTAAGACAAGAATCGCGATGCCTTTAGAGATAATGTTGCCCCACTACGAACGAAAGACCTTGTGTTTCCTGCCTTATTATTTCAGTAAAAAAATTCTCTACATCTTCGGCGAGACTTTTATGCATGATTCCAAAGTTAGCTTTCACACCAAACAGCTTTTAGGGGCAGAAAGTTGTGTGTTGGGTAGGCTAAGGCTTTTTGGGTTTTTCTTCTTGTTTCCCATCGGTCCATCCAGGTAAGGGTCCGTTAGCAGGCAAGTGGTCCCTGCAGTCCAAGCCAATTGGCTTTAGAGCAGTGATTTCACATCCTACGTACCACTGCCCTGGATCTACCATGCCTAAAGATAGGTACTTTTGGAAAACAAGTGTGTATATATATATTTTTCTTTTCTTTTATTAGGCACAACTCTCATGCTTTTATTCGCCCTCATAAGGCTGCTTTCTCTTTTTAGGATTTTTGTTGGGTGAGGGGAAACAAGAGAGATTTTTGGCTGTTTGGGCAGCTTTTTCCTTCTCCATACACGTCTTTTAGCTGTTGCGAGATTATTCATTTTTTGAAATTTTGACGTGGATAGACGTAGTCTTTTGTCATTTGAGGCAGCATTATAAGAAAGATATAACAAAACTTGCATCTCACTGGGCACATAGAAAACAAACTTGGCAAGAAGTCGCATCAGGTTTTTACTAATATAGCGACTTTGTACATATGTAGGGAGACAAAATAAGCGAAATTTTTCAAAATTTTTATATGATCATGGCATTTTATACGAGCATGGGTACATACACATGATATATGAGAAGGACGAAATGACACAAAGGGTAGAGATGAAGAAGAAATTTTTTATACCTCCCTCACTGGTACATGGGTACCCCCCCAATCTTACTCCACTCTCTGTCCTAGAGTAGTGAAGAGGACAGGGTGAGGTCATGTTAGCCCAGTGAAGGTTAGCTGGTGGTTGCACTTGTGCCTTGGAGATGGTACAATACCTTCTCCTTATTTGCGCTTGTGCCTTGGAGAAGCTGCAATATGTTCTCCTTGCAGTCTCCATTTTCTTTCCCAACTGGATGTAACCGGAATAAGTGCAAAGCTCTCAAAATTATTCGACCTTCCCTTAATCCTGGTACTTCCATTGTGAACATGAACAAAAGGACTGATCGTCAATCCCAGTTTCAGTCCATCTGAGTCCATTTTCATTCCCAAGAGGGTGCAGCCGGAGGGCCTCTCTATTTGTATTATCTTTCTCTTTTGGAGATGGTCCTAAACCACTACAGAAGACAGACTATGATAAGGGAATGGAATTCTTTTGACGACCCATGTGTCTTGGGATTCTGACGTTTCTGTCTGACTGTTGTTGCTTTAACTGTGGCCGCAGTGTGTTTGTCAACTCGACCAGAGGTTTGCTGTGTATCTACCACACCTGTTATCAAGTTTGTAGATCATTTAAATGTTAGGCATGAAAATTGATATCCCGATAAAACTTGTTTCGTTGCAAAGTTCGGGTATCGTCCATCAAAAGAGAAAATCCGAGGCGATACGAGACCGGACGATACGTGGAGAACAGTGCGGCACCACACGCTACCCGACACGGGTGTGTCTGGCGATAAGGTCGCATGAAGCAACTACCCGATAGGATGTCACAAAAGAAAAACGTGTCGCCCGATATGGCATATCGGGCAACACTATCGGTCGACGTGACGTGCTTGACTGTGTCGGGCGATACAAGGAAAGATTGACTAAGCTCGTCCACCCGACGAGCAGCGCGCGATATGAAACCCATGCCAGGCAAACAGACTGTCGGGCTATACCTTTGCTCTTTGGAGCCATCGCCCGATACAAGGGCGAAGGCAAGCTGGCCGACACGTGAGCAAAAGTAGATTACTGCATGGCAAACAGGTGGCTGAAAGAGTAAGTGTAGTAGCCCGACACGTTGAACCCTCCTTACTATATATAGCAAACTCAGCTGGGGGTAAAACGGGCAGTTCTGGGGCGCGCGTCGGCCGCTGAGACATGCCATTCCTGAGACGACGGTCCCATCAGCCTCATTAAGGGCAATTAATCGCATGCACGATACAGTGCACGCTGCCCAGGAATGCCATCTGTCTCGTCCATTGTGATGCCCGAGAGCATACAACCCGATACAAGTGGTCCTGTGCGCCAGCTGAGCTGCTTCCCGATACGGTTAAAAATAGGCGGCCAAAAACTAAAGCTAGGTGAAGAAAAAGCGATTAAAGTGTACAACATCATCGGCTTAGGGTTAAGACCCCGACCTCAGAATGTATTACTCCTCAAAGCTTCGTAAAATACAGCGGTGGCCCATAAAACAGAAGAGTCGGTACACTCAACGCGTGCACTGACTCGGGCCTTATTACAGTCCATAATGTTTGTTTTACATGGAAGAAAAATGTATCCTATTCTACGAAAGAAAGAAAAGCTCGGGCTGCCTTCCGAGGAACCCTGAAGTTTGTGTTGCCAGCTCGACCGGTGCAAGCTCTTCGCGTTCAGCCTTCGTCTGTACCCATATCCTGCAAGTCAATTTCTGCTCTCTTGACAAAAGCTTCATCTTCATAATACCTCTTTACTCTGTGCCCATTCACCTTGAAGACCTTAGTCAGATCATCTTTGTCGTAGAGCTCCATCATTCCTGATGGGTATATCTTTGACACATTAAACGGTCCCGACCATCTTGTCTGTAACTTTCTAGGAAAGAGTCGAACGGAGGATTTAAATAATAGAACTGTATCCCCTTCGCTCACATCCTTTCTTCTCAGGTGACCATCATGCCGCACCTTCGTTCTTTGTTTGTAGATTTTTGCATTTTCATAGGCGTTCATCCTTAGATCTTCGAGCTCTTGAAGCTACAAAAATCTCTTCTCTCCTACTTTTTCAAGGTCCATGTTTAAGAATTTGATTGTCCAAAGGGCCTTGTGTTCCAGTTCTAGAGGTAGATGGCAGGATTTTCTGTAGATCAGCCTGTAGGGGGTGGTTCCAATGGGCATTTTGTAGGCGGTCCTATAGGCCCATAGTGCGTCGTCAAGTTTCATAGACCAATCTTTCCTCGTTCGGTTGACAGTCTTTTCTAAGATCTACTTAATTTGTCTGTTTGAAACCTCTACCTGCCCTGAAGTCTGTGGGTGGTAGGGTGTAGCAATCTTGTGCTTCACTCCATACTTACATATGAGTGCTTTGAACTATCTTTCTCCTAAGTGCGACCCGTCGTCGCTTATTACAGTGCGTGGTACACCGAATTGAGGAAAGATCGTCTTCTCGAATAGCTTGATTACAGACTTGGCGTCGCATGTTTGGGTCACTACGGCTTCTACCCACTTCGATACATAGTCCACTGCCACTAGTATGTATTGATACCCCCTGGATGGAGGAAACGACCCCATGTAATCAATCCCCCACACGTCGAAGATCTCTACTTCAATCCAGTTCGCCATCGGCATTTCATTCCTCCATCCTATATTCCCCGTTGACTGGCACTCTTTGCAGACTTTTACAAATTGTGCAACATCTTTGAACAACGAGGGCCAGTAGAATCCTGATTGTAGCACTTTTGCAGCTGTTCTTTTGCTACCCAGGTGTCCACCGTAGGGGGAGGCGTGGCACTTCTTCAGAATATTCGCGGTTTCTTCCTCGGGGATGCATCTCCTGTATAGATTGTCAGCGCATCTTCTGAAGAGGAGAGGATCATCCCAATAGTAATTTTTAGCATCCGCGAACAGTTTCTTTTTTTGATTGTAAGTAATGTCAGGAGGCAGCTCTCCACAAGCAAGGTAGTTGCAGATATCTGCAAACCATGGTAATTCTTCTTCTTTAGCATCTACCAACATAAGAGCCTCATCGGCATAGTCATCGTTGATCGGTGGTCCCCCTTGTCTTTCAGCTACGATCCTTGATAGGTGGTTGACGACCACATTTTCTGCGCCCTTCTTGTCGATAATTTCATGGTCGAACTCTTGAAGCAGTAAAGCCAACCTCAACAGTCTGGGCTTTGTGTCCTTCTTTTGCATTAGATATTTTATGGCCCCATGATCTGTATATACCTTGACCTTTGCTCCAATGAGGTACGACCTGAACTTATCGAATGCGAAGACGATCGCGAGCATCTCCTTTTCTGTGGTTGTGTAATTTACCTGAGCTTCGTCCAACATGCGACTAGCATAGCAGATCACATGGTGCTTTTTATCTTTCTTCTGCCCTAGGACTGCTCCTACCACATAGTCTCTAGCGTCGCACATAAGCTCAAAGGGTAAATCCCAATCTGGTGCTTGGAGGATAGGTGGTGATACTAAAGCATTTTTCAAAGCCTGAAAAGCATTGAGACAATCATCAAAGAAAACAAATTCAACATCTTTTACCAGAAGATTGGACAATGGTTTTGAAATCTTTTAGAAGTCCTTTATGAATCTTTGGTAGTATTCGGCATGCCCGAGGAAGCTTCTCACTCCCGTCATGGACTTTGGTGGAGGAAGCTTAGATATTGCTTCAACTTTGCTTGCGTCCACTTCGATCCCACGCCTTGAGATCTTATGCCCCAGAACGATGCCCTCCCGTACCATAAAATGACACTTTTCTCAGTTTAGAACCAGGCTGTTCTCCTCGCACCTTTGAAGAACCAAAGACAGATTTTTCAAGCAGTTATCGAAGTCCTTCCCATAGACTGAAAAATCGTCCATGAAAACTTCTACGATATCTTCTAAAAAATCTGAAAACATCGATATCATGCATATTTGAAATGTGGCGGGAGCGTTGCAAAGTCCGAAGGGCATCCTTCTGAAAGCATAAGTGCCATAGAGGCAGGTGAATGTTGTTTTCTCCTGATCGTCGGGCAAGATGGGTACCTGATAAAATCCTGAAAAGCCATCAAGAAAACAAAAAAATCATGATGTGCTAATCTTTCAAGAACTTGGTCAATAAAAGGTAGCGGAAAATGATCTTTTTTGGTAGCCTGGTTTAGCTTTCGGTAATCGATGCACATCCTCCATCCAGTGACGGCCCTAACTGCCACCTCATCGCCCTTTTCACCCTTTACCACTGTCATCCTGCCCTTTTTGGGTACTACGTGGATCAGACTCACCCAATTGCTATCGCTGATTGGGTAAATGATCCCCGCATCCCTAAGTTTGATTACCTCTTTCTTGACGACCTCCTTGAGCATCTGATTCAGCTTCCTCTGGGGTTGGGCCAGAGGCTTGGTGGATTCTTCTAAGTTGATGTGATGCATGCATAAGGCGGGGCTAAGCCTTTGATGTCCTCTACTGAATATCCTATAGCCCCCCTATGGAGTCTCAACTCCTTAAGAAGTCGGTCCAACTGGTCTCTTGAAAGATTGGCGTTGACGATGATAGGGTTTCTCTCTTCTTTTTCTAATAATTCATATTTCAGACCTTCGGGCAACGGTTTCAACTCAGGATTTGCTCTGGGTGCCTTCTCTTGAGGCTCCTCCTCGAGAGAGGCATACTTCACAGACTCCACCACCTCATCCTCTTCGTGCAGATCTTCGTCAGACAGGTCAAACAGGTCGAGATACTTCGCAACTTTTAGATCTTCGAAGTCGGAATCCTGGCAGCTCATAGCCCTCGCAAGGGGGTCCACCATCTGGATGTCCTCTTCTATCTCCTCGCAGAATTTATTGTAGTTGTCCACGAAACATGCGAATTCATACAGGGAAGGACCCTTCATTGCTTCCTTCAGCTTGAAGTCCAGGTGGTCGTCTCTGACCCTCAGCGTGATAATCCCTTTAGAGACATCGATCAACACCCTTCATGTTGCCAGGAAAGGACGTCCAAAGATGATCGGGCAGTGTGGATCTTCTGCTGTATCAATGACGACTATGTCGCAAGGAATGAAGAAATTACCGACCCTGATCAGCACATCTTCAACAACGCCGACATGCCTCTTAAAGGTATGGTCCGCCAGTTCGATCCTCATAGTGGTACGAACCATGTCGGTTAAACCCAACGTTTGCGCGAAGCTCAGGGGCATGAGGCTGATGCTTGCCCCTAAGTCGGCAAGACCTTTTCGCTCAATGTTGTCCCCGATGGCAAACGGGATCGTCAAAGCTCCAGGGTCTCTTCTTTTATTTGGCAGGTCAGGCTTCATGAAGGCAGAGGAAGCAGATGCTAGGTGCACGGTCTCAACCCCTCCTCCTCTTCTTTTCTTCCTTATAAGATCCTTGAGGAACTTGGTGTAGGTCGACATCTCCTCCAAGGCGTCAAGGAAGGGGACTTCAAGATGCAGTTTCCTGATCGAGTCCATGAATCTTTCGTGACGCTTTTTCAGATTTGCCTTGACCAGTTTATATGGAAACGGTAGCCTGGGAGCATAAGGATTCCTCCCACCACATAGCTCATCGGAAGGCTTCTGTGCAGGCTCTCGAGATTCTGCTTGTCTACCTTCGTCCTCTGCCAGAATCACACTCTCAGGCCCTTGCTCAGGCTCTGGTCGAGCTTCATCAGTGCGCTCCACCGTCTTCCCCGAACTTAGTACTGCCATTCTGGCAGTTTCAGGGTAGGAGAGTGTCTTTCCTGCAGGGTTCTTCATCAGAGCGGCCATCTGGGCCAATCGTTGATCGACCTCCCATTGGCGCATCTGCAGACTTTCCATCTGGTGTTGCATGGAATTCAGAGCTCCAGGACTGGGAAGCGCACCCTGCACCATTCAGTTGATGATAGAGTCTTGTCTTTTTATGAAAGCATGCAACTGGCCAACCAAGCTGGGCTGGTGCGAAATCTCATCTCGGCCTTGACGTTCACCCTCAGACAGAGATTGCTCACAACGAGACATGGCGTCAGAGCTTGATGGAACAGGTCACCATTCTTCAGAGTACCTGAAATATCATGAAAAATCAAGTTAGAAAATAGAATTATTTATTTTAGGAAAAGAATAATAATAAGGAAAAAGGAAAAGAAAAAGAGTGATGTCAAGCTCATTTATAAGCTTGAGGCATGGGAGTGTAGTTAGTGGATTCGGATTCGTCAACAGTACCGTCTGCCTTATCCCCGACAGCGGCGCCAAAAAGTTGACCGGCCTAAATCACGCGTCCTAAAATTGGAGGCGGATTTGAGGTAGTCGATCTTTTACATTTATAACCCGAAACCTTCTAGGCCCCCGCAACTTTGTTTACGGGGTCGAAGTAGATAGACGGGGTTGAACACAAGGACAAGGGTGGTAGTGTTGAGAACGCTGAATCGACACGCTACACTCCGGCAAGGATAAGAGATGATAAAATTCCCAAAAGGGAACAACAGAACAAGATCGATAAAACAAAAGAAAACCCTATCTCCAACTGGAGTTACAAGGAAAACTTAGGTTTTAGGCATTTATCAGTTTTTAGGGATTTTCATGCAACAGAAACAGAGAGATAATACTAAAGCTAAACAAGGTACCAAGGAGAAAACTTCAGTAAAACAAGAGGCAGCAGAAACATCATGTACTCCTCCTCTCAGAGCGGGTACCTCTAACCAAGCATCAACACCCCTCTCGAGGTTGCTGGACTTAAATTAGAGTGGAAAGGTTACTACTACAACTCCGATTCCGGGCACTCTCGTACTCCAGAATTGGACCAAACACTAGAGCCACAACACCTCTCTCAAGGCTATTGTGACGGGAAAACATGATTCAGTAGCTAATCGAAACGTGATCCAACGTGCAAGATAGAGTTCAGATATTAAACATAGCAATCATCCAACAAGGGTACCAAGCATAAAGTAGCAGATAATTAAACTCTTCTATTTCTATTAACATATAAAAGGGTTGATTACAATGTAGTAGTAAAAGAATTAAATGACTGAAATAAAGATAGATATCGCCTTCTTGATATAGAAGGATGATAGACTACAGTGGACCACCCAGCCCGATATCGGTCAGGAGCCTAGCCCGATACAACCGTGTCGGGCGGCACACCCTCTCAGGCGACACACCGTGACGGGCGGATTGCATCGTGCAAGAACCCTGGCCCGATACGCTCATGTCGAGCGGCACCCTCTCGGGTGGAACGCCGTGACGGGTGAAGCGTATCAGGTTCGGTATCGTGCCGGGCTAGCTGATGTATCTAGTGTCAGTCACATAAGTCAGAGATCTGTGTCGGCCGATATCGGCCTGCAGTGTCGCCTGGAACGATATTAAGTGAGCCGTTCACCTCCCTCTCGGGATGGGGAAGAGCTCACCTAGGATCGTCCGGCACAGCACTGAGGCACGATACACTCGCTCTCGCAGCTTTCCTCATAAGATTGCACAAGGTTCCGAGCTGTTCCGACCTGTCTTTTCGGCTTCCTGTAGCTGCTATTTATAGGCAGCGGTTGGGGGAAGTCATGGTGCTCGGGGCACCATGTGTCCCCCTTTATCATCGTGGAGTCGGTGACGGCCGATATCGGTATCGCCTGACACAAGGATGTCAGCTATCAGTCACGTGACGAGCGACGCCTGCCAGTGGGTGGCCCGTGTCGGGCGACAAGCTTTAGCTGTCAGGCGAGCTTGGGCTCCCTGTCGGGTAAAAGACGTATCGCCCATCAGTTCCTTCTTGCGTGGAATCCCTATGTCGCATGTTGTTATGTTGCACTTACCCTGTCGGGTAGTGATCATATCGGCCATCTGGAAGGCCGATGCAGGTGTGGAACTTGTTTGTGGGACGGGACGACCTTATTGATGAAAAATGAGTCCAAAATGAAGGAAAACTCTGCAAAAGATGGAAATATTGAATTAAGAGCGTCGTTTGGCCAATTATTGCAAAAGTACATATAAAAGGAGAGCGAAGCAGTTTAAAAGGGCAGTTTTGATAACAAAATAAGGGTCAAAACATCACAAAAATTGGTGTTATCAATAAGGTGAAGCATCAAACATCACATTCCATAGTATTCTCAAGTTTAAACCCACACATAAATCAAGGTGTAACCATCAGGTTATAGCATACTAGGGTTTTAAAAACAATAAGAGAGTACTCCATGATTGTATTAGTTATTCAAGGACTATTCATACCCAATTACCATCATTTAGTTATATTAAAGCTAGGTATAACAAGCTATACCTCATTAGGGTTACCCATTAATTCATTATGGTGATTATAAATCATAATAATACGAGGGAAAGAGTAATACTACAAGTTTAAGGCATTGAAACATCAAATTCTCATCATTTAATCATAACATTACACTACATGCTTCACCCAAAACAATGGGAATATTGAGGCATCAACTTCTAACCATGAATTGTTGAAAAGGTAAAGCCATTGGTCGTTTACATAAGTAAACACCTTGAATGAATCATCTATGAAGTTATTGAGTTGTGATCTATAAAAGTCACCATTTAACCCTAGGCATCCTTTGATTAACAACAATAAGTGTTCTGTTGAGAATAGGGCAAAACCCACAATCGACTGTATATTTAAAACAAGCCTTCCATTGTCAACAAGTAAGCTCCTTAAGTTGATCATATAAAGAAAACCATCTAAATCATATTATTAGGACCAACATATTACATTACCCATCATTCCAATTTATTGGAGGAATAAACATTAGATCCAAACCATTTGGTCAAGTTCATATGTTAAAACCATCAATTACATTATAGGTCCGACCATTGCATCAAGTGACCCAAAAAACCATTGGTATAAGGCTTAATTGATGCTACAACTATATGATTAACTCACCATAGGTTTTGGAGACCTTATCCATCATCATTAGTGACCATTAAGTCACCATAGGTTGTTAGATCAACACTATATTCATTAATCAACATCAAATATTAAGCTAATGTCATCCTTGATTGATAACATGAGTAGGGTCCTTAATGGTTGATCATTAAACTTATAATTGATCCAAAACCTGACCTAAGGGGGTGACCATAGGTTGTCACCATCATCTGACACCTTTGATCCCAACTATCAGTTGTCATGAAGACAACACCATAGGGTTGTTGCAATGGTACCATCATCGGGTCATGGGTTTATAGAAAAAATCAGCTTAAAACCCTAAAATTGACCATTGGTTGATAGGTGCTTAGCACCATAGGCTGTCAAACCAACCTGATCCAAGTCATATTATACCTTAAGAATAACATACACATGATCACAGGTTCATCTAGAACTGAAATCAGAACTGGGAATATTATAAAAATCGAAATCCAAGTCAAGCATAGCTTTTTTGTACATAGATCATCATTTAAAAGTAAGAACATGACCTAGAAAGCTTATGCTATGAAATAAACATGGAGAAAGTTATAAAACTTACCTATAATTAGAATATAAACTCCCAAACATAAGAAAAAACAAGCAGGTAGGGTAGAAAATCCAAGCAATAAGTTGTGAACTCGTCCATCTAGCACCTTTCTTTATCAAATGAGCAAACCCTAAGCATAAGGAGCAAGAAAGGTAGGGTTTTAGAGATTTAGAGAAATTTCTACCATGGAAAAGCAAGGTTACGACCTGGAGAAAGGTAGGAGGAAGGATAAAAAAGAAATAAATGGAGGAAAAATGGGGATTCTTACTCTTTTAGGTCAAGACCACTAGAAGGAAGCTTTTTAAACCCTAAAAGGAAGTCAATTGCAACCCTACATTCTTTTTCCAAGAAGATCCCCTCTTTCTTCTTCCTTGGATAGCAAATTCGCAGCAGCACATAGGGAGAACAAGGTTTGTAGAAGCAAAGAAGTGGTGGAGATAAAATGGCTTGTTTGGGTGCTTAGGGATAAGTATATGAAACTTTAATATAAAGAAAAAGAAAAAATTGAAGTTCTAGTATCTTTCCAAGTGTCCATGGCCTTAAACTATTAAGAATATACAAGAACACACACAAGAAGATCCCCCAACATCCATATAGACCTGCTTATATTTCCTTTGTTGAATTTCCAAGCCAATTAAATAATTCATTAGTTGATAGCTACTAAAGGTAGCTCATCCATGAAGGGGTAAACCCTAAAATACCCTTGAGGAAAACACCTTAAAACCAAGGTTTAAATAGATGTCCCATGGATCAAAAAGCTCAAGAATGATGAGAAAATATTGACGGAACATAATGCAAGTGATAAACTGCAAAGAAAACCTCTCAATTGGGTAAATTGCAGAAAAGTAAAAATGTGCATAAAATTGCATAACTTGCTCAAACAGTGTCCAAATTGAACCAAATTTGAAAATTAAGGTTTTATTATGATTTAAAAGAATATCAAAAGGTTATATTAGGGTCATAAGAATTCAATTATGATAATTAAGATTATTCAACTCATTAAGCAAGTTTAGGGGCCTTACAATGTCTATATCATTTCACCATTTAGTTGTCATGTGTAGTGGAATGTCTCAATGGAATCCATGGATGATTTTTAGAACTTATCTAATGGTTGTATGATGTAATGAAAACTTTATTTTGTTGAATGGTATTCCATGATGTATCACTACATGAGTACAAATTATAGATCTCCCTCTTCAGCTCTATAACCAGGCCATTTATGAAAATATTGATTCTTCTATTGGTCAATTAATTAGGTTTGATGAACAAACTACCAATTTTACATGTAGCCATTTTGTGTGTTTAGAAAATGAGATGGATACCATACTACTAGTATGACCAAGCACAATAATTAATTGTTTAGATTTTATGGTGGAATGTGGGACCAATCCGTTTATCTATAAGGGTTGTGGTATAATGCGTCATGATTACAAATTATGTACAATAGAAATAAAAACTCTATAGGGGATGAATAAACCAAATCTAATTTTTAAACCATAAAACACATGGTTGGGTAAATATTAATTGCTTAACAACATAGAACAATAGAAACAGTAAAGCAAGTAGTGGATGAAAATAGAGAACCACATGATAACACAAGATGTAGAGTGGTTTCATCCTAAATGAAGATAGTCCATTACCTTTTTTATTCAAACTAGTATTTCCAAAACATATATTATTCCCTTTTCTATACTGGTACAAAAACAGACAATTATCGATATCTTTAATGTCTCAAGAAAAATCTCCTTTTTAGCACAAAAATAAACTATCGTCTTTGTGAGACATCAGAAGACCTCCCTCATTGGAGAAGATCACAATATACCTCCACCACCTTTGGTCATAGACCTCTCACAAGAAGTAGCATTAGAGAAGCTCTATTTTAGCCTTCTCAGAAGAAGTAGTAAGAAGCACCAAAATAACAATAAACAAGAAGGGAAGAAGGGAGGTACCACTCTTTCTCATCAGATACAAATGAAACACTATGAACAAGTGATGATCAACTCCACATAGGTTTAGGGAATGTAATATTTGGTGTAGTAGTGTTACACCCGCATTTCAGATTAACTACTTGTCATGAGATTAGGGCAAAAATTGATGACTAAACAAAAGCCAAACATCACTCTTACTTTTTTGTATATAAAAGTTCTCATATATGACATATTCAATAACATGAACTAACTTACCATAGGTATACATCCTGAATTCCTCTAAACTAAATTCAATATTAAAGATACACATTAAAGCATTCATACAAATCCTTGTTACTTACACATAAACAAGTCTTGATAATTATATACATGTTCTACTAGTTATGACAAAACACTTTGCATTATCATTTACAACTCTTTCTATACAAGGACCTAGAGTAGACATGGACCAAAATTTACCATTTCTACCTCAAAACACAACTAACATCCCCTGTTGTAGGTCTCTTCTGAAAAATTATTGATATCTCCATATCATCAATGTTACCTAAAAATTTGTTGGGTATAGTGGAGCTACTAGCTCAGTGAATGGAATTCACTCAAATAGGAATATAATATTCATATTCTTTCTGATTGGATAAAAACTAAAGCTATATTAGCAAGCTATTAAAATATTGAATGGAATGAACAATAATGTAAAATTCATCAACATACTAAATACAAAGAATAACTAAACAATACATTTTTGGAGTTGTATACTGAACAAAAATTCCTAGATCTGATTTACTAATCTTTTAGTCAATTTATTTATGCACTGGACCCACATTAGGTGTACCACAACATGTGGAACAATTGATGCAAACTATGATCTCGTCATACAATACTTAGAAGAATGACTGGGACTCTAAGTCTGAAACCTCTCACAACCCTATCTATAGTGGGTCTCGCCATGTCTAGCTCTCGGTGACTAATGGGAGCTGACTGAATATCCAGACTCCTCATCTAAACCTAAGTACTCAGGCGAAGAGTCAAACAATTTCTATCCCTATGTCAATGGTTCCACTAGGACTAACCAAGTGACCAGCAACATATGTACCACCTACATCTCTGGTTATTGTTGGGTACCACTCTGTCATAAGTTGAGAGACCCCTGACCTTTCTTAAAGTATTGAACATACTTAAATATCATAACTAAATGTTATAACATTAATCTAACCTTGTTATATGCGTTGTAATCATAAGAAAAGCTTAAGTTTCAAGTTTGGTCCAATTTGGACACTGTTTGTGCAAGTTATGCAATTTTGTGCACATTTTGGACTTTTCTACAATTTACCCAATTGAGAGGTTTTCTTTGCAATTTATCACTTAAATTAAGTTCTTTGGATATTCTCTCATCATTCTTGAGCTTTTTGAGTCATGGGGAGACTAGTTGAACCTTGGTTTGAAAGTGTTTTCCTCAAGGGTATTTTAGGGTTTACCCCTTTATGGATGAGCTACCTTTAGGAGCTATCAACTAATTATTTATTTGATTGGCTTGTAAATTCGACAAATGAGATCTAATAAGGTCTCTTTGGATGGTGAAGGAGCTTCTTGTTTGGCTTCTTGTATATCCTTAATAGTTTAAGGCCATGGATGCATGGGGAGCTTTTTAGACACCTCATGATTCTTCTCTCCCTTATCCTAGAGCTTTATATATCTATTTTTGAGCTCCCAAATAAATTTTTTTCTTTCCACCACATCACTCCTTCTACGAATCTCGTTCCCTATCTGTTTAGCTGTGGATTACCTATCCAAGGAAGAAGAAGAAGGTGAATTTCTTAGTGGAAGCTCCTAGGGTTTTGTTTTGCTCTCTTTTAGGATTTAAAAAGCTTCCTTCTAATGATCTTGACCTAAATGGTCGGATTTTCATGTCACATTTTCTCCCACAGTAACTTGTATGTCAGTCTACTTTGCATCTGCTCACAACTCTCATCGTCTCTAGGCTCCTTTCAGCCCTTGCACAATCAAAGTGACTTCATCTACACGAACTGTGGTCCTTTTTTTTAACCATCATGTGGTCCTTTTCTAACCATCATGTGGTCCTTTTAACCAACATCACCTTACTGAAGTGGTGACTGACACAACCTCCCTTACAGAGCTTCTTATAAAACCCGATACTGGCTATGGTGGTTATCTTCACATCTTTCATAGGACAAAAACTGTCTCTAGATATCACCCTGAACGAGCACACATGCCCCCATCAGACCCTTTAGTCTGGATCATACTAACCATAGTTAGGGGTGATAAACTATACTATCATAGAGTTCTCAATGCACCTACTTCCACCTTTCGGAAGGGAACCTTTAGTTCAAACCCAAGAACCTTTTAACTTGCTTTATGGTGTAGTTGAACCATCTCTCTCATGGGTAGTTCAACTAGATATGTCCCTTGACAGAACATCTTTCTTTCTTATGTCATCTAGGTAAAGCGATCTACCATAACCCATATTGCATCTCGACCTTCCTCGGTCCAGGGAAGACCTATCACAACATCCATAGTGTTGAGCACTCATTCCCTTTCAGGGATTCTTTTGTCCTCTATATCGATACATTGGGTTACTGGGGTTCGTCCTTTACCTCCTGGCTTGCATGGTCATAAACCACATGCAACTTCATCTTAAGCATCTAAAGTTCTATTGCCATTTTTCATGGTGTATGGTGATCTTCAATCATGATTTCCTATATGTCATGATTCTTCCAAGATCGATTCCTCCGAAACCCTAAACCACTCTAGTCGGGGTTTCATCACCTTCTCTTCCAAAGAAGTACATCTGAGGTTTTACCACCATCCTTTCATTGCATCCAGGACTAGACTGGCTAACCAAACAACCATAACTTTTCAATGTATCTTGTTACATCTGAGTGTTATCCAAACACTTCTCCTTTTCGGACTTAAGGTTAGCCAATCAACCCTTTCTAGCTTCTGGTCAAACAAGTCAGATGTATTTCAACCAGAGCATCCATTACCACTTCACATCCTTAGGTATTAGGTAACATTACACTTCCATGTATTTCACTTATCATGTCACCTCAAACTATATGTTTATCTTCATAAGAACACTCTCTGATTTCATCATCATGGTGATCAAACTCTACATGGCATATCCTGTAAGTTCTACATAGCTCATGATAGAAACTTCCTCATAAGGGGACTACCTCATTCCTCTTAGCATTTGCAAACCACCCCTGTATCATTCACTTTACCAGGGTAGGTTATCTTCTCTATCCCTATTTCTCATGGCAACGTTCCAACCTAAGTCATCTCTTCTCCTTGGTGTATGGCATGCGTAATGTCCTATCTCTCACTCCCATAAGAAGAGGAAATAAGCATTTGACTGCAGTCCAAATACAGAGTTCTTCCTGTTCCAAGAGTAGAGATAGTACATCCCACCTTGCTAGTACACCTTTATATCTAAGTTGCAACGTGCCACATATGTCTCTACATCACAAACATCATGATATCAAACAAGTCTTGAACCTACTGAGGTTTATATCCTTGGTCATCTCCTCTAGGTCTATAGGGTACCGACTCTTTTGGGGTCATCCCTCTTCCCTCATGCATCAAGAGAGTGCCCTACTCATCTGCCCTTTGGGTCCCATGAATTCATAAAGGTGATCAATCTCCTAACCCATGGCCCTCAAACAATGATAGTTGTTACCTCCCGACCCTATGGTCACGTGCAACTAGGGAATTAGGCAACTCCTACTTTCATCGATCTTATCCCTACCTGACCCTAGGATAGACTTAGGATTCTCCATTTTAGCACATGTTCACTTAGAACCTTACCCAAGCCTTCATCATCTCTCTTTCTGCATTCATGGGCTGACTTTCATTCTTTCATCGGGATCATAGCAACCTGCCTACCTTGGTCAAGCCCTATACCGGTTACCTCCATGGTAACACATTCATATGTAATTAGAGATGGATATCTATGGGATTATAGGTTCATTCTCATACCATGTACTCTTCACTTAGCTTCTCAAGATCCTATGAGACCTCTTTAGGTTACCTTAAACTAACCAAAACTGATATACACCCTACCAAAGGTGTCTCTCTCCCAGGATGGGAGGAAAATCTATCTCCCAACAGTAAGGTCACAAAAGCTCTTAGGTCTAGGGTTTACATCCACATGAGCCTACTTAACCCTAGCAAGCTATTAAGACATAAACAGATCACCTACTGAACCATGCTAGGTCATACTTGTCCTCTTTCATCGATGCTGGATCAAGATCATACTTTCCCTTATCATTATCCTAGTTGTGAGGGGTTCATCAAACATACCTTAAACTTAAGGGGCTTCCCTTTTCCTTTATTCATGAGGCGTACCATGCTCTAAACTATAGAAACTTAATCCTCATCATGAGCATTAAGTATAACACTTCCCCTCTTAGGCCTAGGAACCCTAGGTTCACTTTTAGGTGTCCAACTGCACGCTCTATCTCTGAACCATGAATCAAGCTTGCAAAAGTCATCTCGTGCACTTCCCGTCATCCTTCTTCTCGATCAACACTTAGGGTTGGGTCCTCCTTAAGGACAACTAACAAGGTACAAGGCCTCATAGCCTGCTACTAAACCTTTCTAGGTCTAAGGAACTCTTCTTCCTACCTCAGATGGTAAACACATATACCGTAGGCACATAGGCACCGGATGCTTCATATTCTATCTCTAGGGTTTGGTCCCTCTAAAGGCAACCAAGACATCATCAACTTTCAGGGATCGATCATGAAGTCAACCACTATCATCCATTGTTCCTCATATCTCAGGGTTTTAGGCTTCCTAATTCCTTGTTGCGTTTCTTGCTCTCTCTCTAGAGCTAACCTCACATCCAACCTCACCATTAGAGGTCCTCTTTTCATGAAGGATCAACCTCAAAAGTATGCCCTACATGGGTGAATCCTATGTTCGAACTTATGGTTGCTCAAGATAACCCTTTATACACACTCATGATTCCTTATCCAGGGTTTCATCCTACTGTCATCACTAAGACGTGCCCTAGGTGCCAGCTATGCCCTACTTGCACAAGCCCATAGGGTTTCTATGGTCCTTCACTAACATCATCATCTAAAGAGCTATCCTTACCCTAACATGCACGACCCTTCTCAGGGTTGGGTTTCCAAAGGTGCTAGGTCACCCATGGCATCTCAAAGGCATGTCCTTTTAGACACCAGGTCCAACACATCTCTCTCTATCCTTCACTTAGGGTTAGGGTTAGCATCATCCTCAGAGGATGTGCTGGGTCTCTACTTTCAATGGAGATCTCTATCTCCAAGGCTAACACATCCTCCTGACAAGAAGGTCTAGCCTCAGGTTTCCTCTGAGGACATGACAACTTACGTCATACGACCTAAGCATGTATCTATTCTTTAATTTATGCTTAATCTATTAAGCTTATGTCCATGACATCTTATTTACATGCTTTTCATTAATTTGGTGGAGGATTCCTTAAACCTTATTAACCTTACCCGTACCTCAAGAGGGTGAGGAGAAGAGAGAAAACCCTAATCCTTTAGGTCCTTATCAGAATTTTGTGATGAGAAGGGATGAATAAGATGAGAAGTCCTAAAGGTATCTTATTTTGATTCATACCCTAAGACTTTGGCCAGGCGGTCACACGGGTCCGGGAGTCCTCGTATTCCAACTAGCAGTGCGGAGGAAAATCTTGCCAGCCCCCGGTCGTGATCCCTTTCTAGACACCTCCGTCTTTCGGATACTCCTCTAATAACTCCCTTGGGTTCTATGGAGTTTGTAAAATTTAATAATTATTAATGGTTAACTGAGGAACCTACGCTCTAATACCAAATGTTACGACCCCACCTCCCGATAACCCCCAATTAAGGGAGACCAAGAGGTTGAGCCGCACCCATTAATCCCGGATCAAAGGTTCGACATATAACCATAAACAATTATTAAATTCTAACAGACTATACTGAAAATGGTAATAAAATTTTTCTTTACATACCTTTTGAAAACTTGGATCTCTAACTTCTATCCACATCGATACTAATCTATCTAATCCTCCTTTGCACTTTAATTCTCATTTAGTATCACATGTGCCACTTTACTGTTTGTTCTTTTCACTGTACCTAAAATGCCGACAAACAAAACGTCGGTCAGCCGTAGCTGGTATGTGGGGGAAACAAATAATGTTCAACTAGGTTAACAATGTAATCACTCAATTAATCATTTACCAATCAAGATTACGTTTTAAGCCAAACTACTCAATCCATACTTATCCACAACTCTATGTTGTCCATGTAAGGACTTATATGGTACCTCTATAAAGGTGACTTGATGGACCTACCCTCTAGGCAGCCAAAGTCATTCATGACCTGATGGACCTACCCTCTACATAGCCATTTACTAGGTCAGCCATTATGACACAGAGGGGGAATCATGATCTGAGCTAGAAGGCATATACATTATGTGATAGTCATAGTCACTTTACAGTTGCAAGTAATAAATAAACATTCAACAGTTTAGTTGCATTCAATGCGATTAAACATCCGAGAAACCATCGGGAAACTAAAGAAGTTATTCATAATCGTAACCACATACCTGATTTGATGAGTCATGCAGATTATTGAACATATACTTCATGTATATACAATCAAGCCAATCAACAGATCCAAGAAAGTAATTCAATCATCACATAATTCCTGAAAAGAATATGTACTCTACTGTTACACACTTCATCAAGAATCTACTCTTTTTACTTGGATTCACTTTCTAGGGTTTTGTGTCCATTTTAGGGTTTCATTAGGGTTTCTTAGATCACTTTCTCGAACTTTATCTCTTTTAGGTTAAACAAACCCTAAAATACTATTTTCTACTCATATAAACCCTAATTGCTCAAATATTCATTTAATAGTCTTTTATACCCAGATTGACTTAGGATCATCATATCCCTATTTGTTTATACATTTGAACAATTAGAACATTTAAAAGACATATTCACTAAAATTAGGGTTTTTATGCACGTTAGTGCCTAATCATGCACGATACCCCAGATTAAGCCAATTATATAAAAAGATCATATTGTTAAATCCTATTTTCCTCGTTTATCAACAATAGGTTAATATTGTCTTAAATTATCCATTAAACAACATTAAAACCATCTATCATCAAATTTAAGGGTTTTTCATTAATTAAAACATTAAAGATGATAACTTTATGTACTTTTCACATTTCAAGAATATTTATGCATATAAACTCCAAATTAGACTAATCACGTGCAAAGTTCTTCACTTTTGAACATAATTTATCTTTTTGCATTTAACATGTTAATATCAACTCTACTGATCCATTAAACCCTATTAATCACTTTAATCATATCAAAGTAGGGTTTCTTTAATCATCATTATGTTAAAGTTGATAAATTACACTACTTTTCAAACTATGATCAGATTCAGGCTACAAAACTATTTTTAATGGGTTTCTTGCATTTTTTTGATCAAAATACATATATAATTTGTCTTGATCGGAGCTATGGTTCATTAGTTATGAATTTGTAAAAAAAACTTACTTTTGGACCAGTCAGATGGCGCCACGTATGCACTCCCATGCAACGAAGCGGCCCGCGATTTGGAACCTAACTGAATTACTCATATGCCCCTCACTTGAGCGGCCGGCTCCTTAGCGCGCGGAGGGCATAACCATCCAACGCCTATCTTTCTTTCTTCAACCTCGGGCAGTAGCATGCTGCCGCCCTAGCGGCCGTGGGAGCGACGCCTCCTCCCTCTTCCTGACCTCCTCGGCCACCGGGGAGGGTTCCATTGCCTCCGCCCAACCCTGGAGCACGCGATGCTTTTCCAACTATGGCCGAAACGGCCGGTGACAGCTTCTGTAACCTCACATCCCGTGTCCAGGCTGCAGCCGCGCTGCAGGTGCGCCGCCGATGTTTGGGTGAAGCCCGACATTCAAGATCATTAGATGATCCTTCACCGGTCCTCGAGGTACCTCAGGCTCTCCTTGGGATGACCCCACATGCCTCCATTGCTCCTGAGAAGACACCACCCACGTTTTAGGGTTTCGAATATAAAAGATGAAGAAGGAGAGATAACGGTTGGTTGGAACTCACTTCAACCCGGCCAAGGGCTCTTCCCCTTATATAGGGAAGAGTATCCATGCCCTACACCCTTCATCTATGCATTAGCAAAACATTTTCCTAATAGGAATATATATTTCCTTCATTAATACGTTAGTTTCTCTCTCTCTCTATTATTTCCTTAGTCTTCTTTATTCTTTAGACATTAGGAATTCGAAAATAAATTCTTTTATTCTTTTATTTACTTGCCCTTTATTCCAAAGGCATGAATTCTATTTTCATTTAATAGGAAGATACTTTCTTTTTATCAATATCACAAATTCACTAATAATGTATCTCATTATCTTTTTATTTTTGCAAATTTGCTATTTCCTCTTTCCATTTTGCAATTATCTCGTTATTTTGGGTCCCTTGGACCTCAAGAAAACCCAAGGCACGGATTCCCACATTGGGGAATATTGGTTTGCCTTTATCTTCTTTTAAAAGTCAATTTCTCATATTGTATTTATTTCTTATTAAAATATCTCCTTTTTGAGGATTTCCCTTTATTTCTCTTTTATTTTCCTCATTGGTATCCCTTTTATCATTAGGAATCCTTGGGATACGAAATTCCACAAATGATAACTCAATTATGCCTCTTTTCACTTAATTTCCATATTTCATCAATGTTTTCAATTTCTTTCTTCATAAAGAAATACTTATTTAAGTTTTTTCTTTTCTTATTGCTTTCTTTTTGCAACCTTGGACTCCTTGGTATCCAAGGAACCCAAGAGGCAAGAAATCCTCTTTAGATTTGCCTTCTATAGGTTTCTACACATTTCTTTCTCAAGTATTCAATTATTCATTAATTAATTGAATTTCCCTTTTTATTGGGCCCAATAACCAATAAAGCCCAAAAAGCAACCAATCAAGGCTATTATGAAGGGAAACCATTCATTTTAAAACAAATCATTTCATTATTTGTTCAATTATCTTTAGTATGTGAAATTACATTTCTCACTAATTGTAACCAAAAATTGGGGTTATAACATCCTTCTCCTCTTATAGAAATTTTGTTCTCAAAATTTAAACAAGCAAACAAACAATCAATTCAAGATAAGACTTTCGATGTCCATCATTGGCCCCAATGTGGCTTTGCCGTACTCATGGCATTTCCAAAGAACCTTTATCATCACATATTCTTTTCTCTGAGTTCTTTCATCCTGGCGTCTATAAACTACACAGGTGACTCAGGCCATTTCATCCTCCCTTGGGGCTCACTAGGTTCATTGCTCAGCACATGGTCGGGGTACCTCACATAGTGCTCTAAATTGGACACATGGAAAACATCTCCCATAATTCTATCCTGAGGGGTAGGGTCAAACCTAACCTTCTCCACCCATCCATCTCTAATGGACCCATGTATCGGGGACTTAGCTCTCTTAGTTATAACTTAGAGGGGTCGGATTTTCATGTCACATTTTCTCCCACAGTAACTTGTATGTCAGTCTACTTTGGATCTTCTCATGACTCTCATCGTCTCTAGGCTCCTTTCATCCCTTGCACAATCAAAGTGACTTCATCTACACGCACTGTGGTCCTTTTTTTTAACCATCATGTGGTCCTTTTAACCAACATCACCTTACTGAAGTGGTGACCGACACAACCTCCCTTACAGAGCTTCTTATAAAACCCGATACTGGCTATGGTGGTTATCTTCACATCTTTCATAGGACAAAAACTGTCTCTAGATATCACCCTGAATGAGCACACATGCCCCCATCAGACCCTTTAGTCTGGATCATACTAACCATAGTTAGGGGTGATAAACTATACTATCATAGAGTTCTCAATGTACCTACTTCCACCTTTCGGAAGGGAACCTTTAGTTCAAACCCAAGAACCTTTGAACTTGCTTTATGGTGTAGTTGAACCATCTCTCTCATGGGTAGTTCAACTATATCTGTCCCTTGACAGAACATCTTTCTTTCTTATGTCATCTAGGTAAGGCGATCTACCATAACCCATATTGCATCTCGACCTTCCTCGGTCCAGGGAAGACCTATCACAACATCCATAGTGTTGAGCTCTCATTCCCTCTCAGGGATTCTTTTGTCCTCTATATCGATACACTGGGTTACTGGGGTTCATCCTTTACCTCCTGGCTTGCATGGTCATAAACCACATGCAACTTCATCTTAAGCATCTAAAGTGTTATTGCCATTTTTCATGGTGTATGGTGATCTTCAATCATGATTTCCTGTATGTCATGATTCTTCCAAGATCGATTCCTCCGAAACCCTAAACCACTCTAGTCGGGGTTTCATCACCTTCTCTTCCAAAGAAGTACATCTGAAGTTTTACCACCATCCTTTCATTGCATCCAGGACTAGACTGGCTAACCAAAGAACCATAACTTTTCAATGTATCTTGTTACATCTGAGTGTTATCAAAACACTTCTCCTTTTCGGACTTAAGGTTATCCAATCAACCCTTTCTAGCTTCTGGTCAAACAAGTCAGATGTATTTCAACCAGAGCATCCATTACCACTTAACATCCTTAGGTACTAGGTAACATTACACTTCCATGTATTTCACGTATCATGTCACCTCAAACTATATGTTTATCTTCATAAGAACACTCTCTGATTTCATCATCATGGTGATCAAACTCTACCTGGCATATCCTGTAAGTTCTACATAGCTCATGATAGAAACTTCCTCATAAGGGGACTACCTCATTCCTCTTAGCGTTTTCAAACCATCCCTGTATCATTCACTTTACCAGGGTAGGTTATCTTCTCTATCCCTATTTCTCATGGCAACGTTCCAACCTACGCCATGTCTTATCCTTGGTGTATGGCATGCGTAATGTCCTATCTCTCACTCCCATAACAAGAGGAAATAAGCATTTGGTTGCAGTCCAAATACAGAGTTCTTCCTATTCAAAGAGTAGAGATGGTACATCCCACCTTGCCAGTACACCTTTATATCTAAGTTGCAACGTGCCACATATGTCTCTACATCACAGACATCATGATATCAAACAAGTCTTGAACCTACTGAGGTTTATATCCTTGGTCATCTCCTCTAGGTCTATAGGGTACCGACTCTTTTGGGGTCATCCCTCTTCCCTCATGCATCAAGAGAGTGTCCTACTCATCTGCCCTTTGGGTCCCATGAGTTCATAAAGGTGATCAATCTCCTAACCCATGCCCCTCAGACAATGATAGATGTTACCTCCCGACCCTATGGTCACGTGCAACTAGGGAATTAGGCAACTCCTACTTTCATTGATCTTATCCCTACCTGACCGTAGGATAGACTTAGGATTCTCCATTATAGAACATGTTCACTTAGAACCTTACCCAAGCCTTCATCATCTCTCTTTCTGCATTCATGGGCTGACTTTCATTCTTTCATCGGGATCATAGCAACCTGCCTACCTTGGTCAAGCCCTATATAGGTTACCTCTGTGGTAACACATTCATATGCAATTAGAGATGGATATCTATGGGATTACAGCTTCATTCTCATACCATGTACTCTTCACTTAGCTTCTCAAGATCGTATGAGACCTCTTTAGGTTACCTTAAACTAACCAAAACTGATATACACCCTACCAAAGGTGTCTCTATCCCAGGATGGGAGGAAAATCTATCTCCCGACAGCAAGGTCACAAAAGCTCTTAGGTCTAGGGTTTACATCCACATGAGCCTACTTAACCCTAGCAAGTTGTTAAGGCATAAATAGATCACCTACTGAACCATGCTAGGTCATACTTGTCCTCTTTCCTCGATGCTAGATCAAGATCATATTTTCCCTTATCATTATCCTAGTTGTGAGGGGTTCATCAAACATACCTTAAACTTAAGGGGCTTCCCTTTTCCTTTATTCATGAGGCGTACCATGCTCAAAACTATAGAAACTTAATCCTCATCATGAGCATTAGGTATACCACTTCCCCTCTTAGGCCTAGGAACCCTAGGTTCACTTTTAGGTGTCCAACTGCACGCTCTATCTCTGAACCATGAATCAAGCTTGCAAAAGGCATCTCGTGCACTTCTTGTCATCCTTCTTCTCGATCAACACTTAGGGTTGGGTCCTCCTTAAGGACAGCTGATAAGGTACAAGGCCTCATAGTCTTCTACTAAACCTTTCTAGGTCTAAGGAACTCTTATTCCTACCTCAGATGGTAAACACTTATACCGTAGGCACATAGGCACCAGATGCTTCATATTCTATCTCTTGGGTTTGGTCCCTCTACAGCAAACCAAGACATCATCAACTTTTAGGGATCCATCATGAAGTCAACCACTATCATCCATTGTTCCTCATATCTCAGGATTTTAGGCTTCCTACCTCCTTGCTGGGTTTCTTGCTCTCTCTCTAGAGCTAACCCCACATCCAACCTCACCATTAGAGGTCCTCTTTTCATGAAGGATCAACCTCAAAGGTATGCTCTACATGGGTGAAGCCTATGTTTGAACTTATGGTTGCTCAAGATAACCCTTTATGCGCACTCATGATTCCTTATCCAGGGTTTCATCCTACTGTCATCACTAAGACGTGCCCTATGTGCCAACTATGCCCTACTTGCACAAGCCCATAGGGTTTCTATGGTCCTTCACTAACATCATCATCTAAAGAGCTATCCTTACCCTAACATGCACGACCCTTCTCAGGGTTGGGTTGCCAAAGGTGCTAGGTCACCCATGGCATCTCAAAGGCATGTCCCTTCAGACACCAGGTCCAACACATCTCTCTCTATCCTTCACTTAGGGTTAGGGTTAGCATCATCCTCAGAGGATGTGCTGGGTCTCTACTTGCAATGGAGATCTTTATCTCCAAGACTAACACATCCTCCTGACAAGAAGGTCTAGCCTCAGGTTTCTTCTGAGGACATGACAACTTATGTCATACGACCTAAGCATGTATCTATTCTTTAATTTACACTTAATCTATTAAGATTATGTCCATGACATCTTATTTACATGCTTTTCATTAATTTGGTGGAGGATTCCTTAAACCTTATTAACCTTACCCGTACCTCAAGAGGGTGAGGAGAAGAGAGAAAACCCTAATCCTTTAGGTCCTTATCAGAATTTTGTGATGATAAGGGATGAATAAGATGAGAAGTCCTAAAGGTATGTTATTTCGATTCATACCCTACGACTTTGGCCAGGCGGTCACACGGGTCCGGGAGTCCTCGTATTCCGACTAACGGTGCGGAGGAAAATCTTGCCAGCCCCCGGTCGTGATCCTTTTCTAGACACCTCCGTCTTTCGGATACTCCTCTAATAACTCCCTTGGGTTCTATGGAGTTTGTAAAATTTAATAATTATTAATGGTTAACTGAGGAATCTACGCTCTGATACCAAATGTTACGACCCCACCTCCCGATAACCCCCAATTAAGGAAGACCAAGAAGTTGAGTCGCACCCATTAATCCCGGATCAAAGGTTCGACATATAACCATAAACAATTATTAAATTCTAACAGACAATACTGAAAGTGGTAATAAATTTTTTCTTTACATACCTTTTGAAAACTTGGATCTCTAACTTCTATCTACACCGATACTAATCTATCTAATCCTCCTTTGCACTTTAATTCTCAGTTAGTATCACATGTGCCACTTTACTGTTTGTTCTTTTCACTGTACCTAAAACGGTGACAAATAAAACGTCGGTCAGCCGTAGCTGGTATGTGGGGGAAATAAATAATGTTCAACTAGGTTAACAATATAATCACTCAATTAATCATTTACCAATCAAGATTACGTTTTAAGCCAAACTACTCAATCCATACTTATCCACAACTCTGTGTTGTCCCTGTAAGGACTTATATGGTACCTCTATAAAGGTGACTTGATGGACCTACCCTCTAGGCAGCCAAAGTCATTCATGACCTGATGGACCTACCCTTTAGGTAGCCATTAACTACGTCAGCCATTACGACACAGAGGGGGAATCAGGATCTGAGCTAGAAGGCATATACATTATGTGATAGTCATAGTCACTTTACAGTTGCAAGTAATAAATAAACATTCAACAGTTTAGTTGCATTCAATGCGATTAAACATCTGGGAAACCATCGGGAAACTAAAGCGGTTATTCATAATCGTAACCACATACCTGATTTGATGAGTCATGCAGATTATTGAACATATACTTCATGTATATACAATCAAGCCAATCAACAGATCCAAGAAAGTAATTCAATCATCACATAATTCCTAAAAAGAATATGTACTCTACTGTTACACACTTCATCAAGAATCTACTCTTTTTACTTGGATTCACTTTCTAGGGTTTTGTGTCCATTTTAGGGTTTCATTAGGGTTTCTTAGATCACTTTCTCGAACTTTATCTCTTTTAGGTTAACAAACCCTAAAATACTCTTTTCTACTCATATAAACCCTTATTGCTCAAATATTCATTTAATAGTCTTTTATACCCAGATTGACTTAGGATCATCATATCCCTATTTGTTTATACATTTGAACAATTAGAACATTTAAAAGACATATTAACTAAAATTAGGGTTTTATGCTCGTTAGTGCCTAATCATGCACGATACCCCAAATTAAGCCAATTATATAAAAAGATCATATTGTTAAATCCTATTTTCCTCGTTTATCAACAACAGGTTAATATTGGCTTAAATTATCCATTAAACAACATTAAAACCATCTATCATCAAATCTAAGGATTTTTCATTAATTAAAACATTAAAGATGATAACTTTATGTACTTTTCACATTTCAAGCATATTTATGCATATAAACTCCAAATTAGACTAATCACGTGCAAAGTTCTTAATTTTTTAACACAATGTATCTTTTTGCATTTAACATGTTAATATCAACTCTACTGATCCATTAAACCCTATTAATCACATTAATCATATCAAAGTAGGGTTTCTTTAATCATCATTATGTTAAAGTTGATAAATTACATTACTTTTCAAACTATGATCAGATTCAGGCTACAAAACTATTTTTATTGGGTTCCTTGCATTTTTCTGATCAAAATACATATATAATTTGTCTTGATCGGAGCTACGGTTCATTAGTTATGAATTTGTAAACAAAACTTACTTTTGGACCAATCAGATGGCGCCATGTATGCACTCCCATGCAACGAAGCGGCTCATGATTTGGAACATAACCGAATTACTCATATGCCCCTCACTTGAGAGGCCGACTCCTTAGCGCGCGGAGGGCATAACCGTCCAACGCCTATCTTTCTCTCTTCAACCTCGGGCAGCAGCATGCTGCCGCCCTAGCGGTCGTGGGAGCGACGCCTCCTCCCTCTTCCTGACCTCCTCGGCCAGAAGCGAGGGTTCCATTGCCTCCGCCCAACCCTGGCGCACGTGATGCTTTTCCAACTATGGCCAAAATGGCCGGTGATAGCTTCTGTAACCTCGCGTCCCGCGTCCAGGCTGCAGCCGCGCTGCAGGTGCGCCGCCGACGTTTCGGTGAAGCTCGGCGTTCAAGATCATTAGCTGATACTTCACCGGTCCTCGAGGTACCTCAGGCTCTCCTTGGGATGACCCCACTTGCCTCCATTGCTCCTGAGAAGACACCACCCACATTTTAGGGTTTCGGATGTAAAAAATGAAGAAGGAGAGATAACGGTTGGTTGGAACTCACTTCAACTCGGCCAAGGGCTCTTCCCCTTATATAGGGAAGAGTATCCATGCCCTACACCCTTCATCTATGCATTAGCAAAACATTTTCCTAATATGAATATATATTTCCTTCATTAATACGTTAGTTTCTCTCTCTCTCTTATTTCCTTAGTCTTCTTTATTCTTTAGAAATTAGGAATTCGAAAATAAATTATTTTATTCTTTTATTTACTTGCCCTTTATTCCAAAGGCATGAATTCTATTTTCATTTAATAGGAAGATACTTTCTTTTTATCAATATCACAAATTCACTAATAATGTATCTCATTATCTTTTTATTTTGCAAATTTGCTATTTCCTCTTTCCATTTTGCAATTATCTCGTTATTTTGGGTCCCTTGGACCTCAAGAAAACCCAAGGCACGGATTCCCACATTGGGGAATATTGGTTTGCCTTTATCTTCTTTTAAAAGTCAATTTCTCATATTATATTTATTTCTTATTAAAATATCTCCTTTTTAAGGATTTCCCTTTATTTCTCTTTTATTTTCCACATTGATATCCCTTTTATCATTAGGAATCCTTGGGATACGAAATTCCACAATGGACAACTCAATTATGCCTCTTTTCACTTAATTTCCATATTTCATCAATGTTTTCAATTTCTTTCTTCATAAAGAAATACTTATTTAATTTTTTTCTTTTCTTATTGCTTTCTTTTTGCAACCTTGGACTCCTTGGTATCCAAGGAACCCAAGAGGCATGAAATCCTCTTTAGATTTGCCTTCTAGAGGTTTCTACACATTTCTTTCTCAAGTATTCAATTATTCATTAATTAATTGAATTTCCCTTTTTATTGGGCCCAATAGCCAATAAAGCCCACAAAGCAACCAATCAAGGCTATTATGAAGGGAAACCATTCATTTCAAAACAAATCATTTCATTATTTGTTCAATTATCTTTAGTATGTGAAATTACATTTCTCACTAATTGTAACCAAAAATTGGGGTTATAACATCCTTCCCCTCTTATAGAAATTTTGTTCTCAAAATTTAAACAAGCAAACAAACAATCAATTCAGGATAAGACTTTCCATGTCCATCATTGGCCCCTATGTGGCTTTGCCGTACTCATGGCATTTCCAAAGAACCTTTATCATCACATATTCTTTTCTCTGAGTTCTTTCATCCTGGTGTCTATAAACTACACAGGTGACTCAGGCCATTTCAGCCTCCCTTGGGGCTCACTAGGTTCATTGCTCAGCACATGGTCGGGGTACCTCACATAGTGCTCTAAATTGGACACATGGAAAACATCTCCCATAACTCTATCCTGAGGGGTAGGGTCAAACCTAACCTTCTCCACCATCCATCTCTAATGAACCCATGTATCGGGGACTCAACTCTCTTAGTTATAACTTAGAGGGGTCGGATTTTCATGTCACATTTTCTCCCACAGTAACTTGTATGTCAGTCTACTTTGCATCTTCTCACGACTCTCATTGTCTCTAGGCTCCTTTCATCCCTTGCACAATCAAAGTGACTTCATCTACACGCACTGTGGTCCTTTTTTTTAACCATCATGTGGTCCTTTTTTAACCATCATGTGGTCCTTTTAACCAACATCACCTTACTGAAGTGGTGACCGACACAACCTCCCTTACAGAGCTTCTTATAAAACCTGATAATGGCTATGGTGGTTATCTTTACATCTTTCATAGGACAAAAACTATCTCTAGATATCACCCTGAACGAGCACACATGCCCCATCAAACCCTTTAGTCTGGATCATACTAACCATAGTTAGGGGTGATAAACTATATTATCATAGAGTTCTCAATGTACCTACTTCCATCTTTTGGAAGGGAGCCTTTAGTTCAAACCCAAGAACCTTTGAACTTGCTTTATGGTGTAGTTGAACCATCTCTCTCATGGGTAGTTCAACTAGATCTGTCCCTTGACAAAACATCTTTCTTTCTTATGTCATCTAGGTAAGGCAATCTACCATAACCCATATTGCATCTCGACCTTCCTCGGTCCAGGGAAGACCTATCACAACATCCATAGTGTTGAGCTCTCATTCCCTCTCAGGGATTCTTTTGTCCTCTATATCGATACACTGGGTTACTGGGGTTCGTCCTTTACCTCCTGGCTTGCATGGTCATAAACCACATGCAACTTCATCTTAAGCATCTAAAGTGTTATTGCCATTTTTCACGGTGTATGGTGATCTTCAATCATGATTTCCTGTATGTCATGATTCTTTCAAGATCGATTCCTCTGAAACCCTAAACCACTCTAGTCGGAGTTTCATCACCTTCTCTTCCAAAGAAGTACATCTGAGGTTTTACCACCATCCTTTCATTGCATCCAGGACTAGACTGGCTAACCAAACAACCATAACGTTTCAATGTATCTTGTTACATCTGAGTGTTATCCAAACACTTCTCCTTTTCAGACTTAAGGTTAGCCAATCAACCCTTTCTAGCTTCTGGTCAAACAAGTTAGATGCATTTCAACCAGAGCATCCATTACCACTTCACATCCTTAGGTATTAGGTAACATTACACTTCCATGTAATTTACTTATCATGTCACCTCAAACTATATGTTTATCTTCATAAGAACACTCTCTGATTTCATCATCATGGTGATCAAACTCTACCTGGCATATCCTGTAAGTTCTACATAGCTCATGATAGAAACTTCCTCATAAGGGGACTACCTCATTCCTCTTAGCATTTGCAAACCATCCCTGTATCATTCACTTTACCAGGGTAGGTTATCTTCTCTATCCCTATTTGTCATGGCAACGTTCCAACCTACATCATCTCTTATCCTTGGTGTATGGCATGCGTAATTTCCTATCTCTCACTCCCATAACAAGAGGAAATAAGCATTTGGCTGCAGTCCAAATACAGAGTTCTTCCTGTTCCAAGAGTAGAGATGGTACATCCCACCTTGCCAGTACACCTTTATATCTAGGTTGCAACGTGCCACATATGTCTCTACATCACAGACATCATGATATCAAACAAGTCTTGAACCTACTGAGGTTTATATCCTTGGTCATCTCCTCTAGGTCTATAGGGTACCGACTCTTTTGGGGTCAACCCTCTTCCCTCATGCATCAAGAGAGTGCCCTACTCATCTGCCCTTTGGGTCCCATGAGTTCATAAAGGTGATCAATCTCCTAACCCATGGCCCTCAGACAATGATAGCTGTTACCTCCCGACCCTATGGTCAGGTGCAACTAGGGAATTAGGCAACTCCTACTTTCATCGATCTTATCCCTACCTGACCCTAGGATAGACTTAGGATTCTCCATTATAGCACATGTTCACTTAGAACCTTACCCAAGCCTTCATCATCTCTCTTTCTGCATTCATGGGCTGACTTTCATTCTTTCATCGGGATCATAGCAACCTGCCTACCTTGGTCAAGCCCTATACCGGTTACCTCCATGGTAACACATTCATATGCAATTAGAGATGGATATATATGGGATTATAGGTTCATTCTCATACCATGTACTCTTCACTTTGCTTCTCAAGATCCTATGAGACCTCTTTAGGTTACCTTAAACTAACCAAAACTGATATACACCCTACCAAAGGTGTCTCTATCCCAGGATGGGAGGAAAATCTATCTCCCAACAACAAGGTCACAAAATCTCTTAGGTCTAGGGTTTACATCCACATGAGCCTACTTAACCGTAGCAAGCTATTAAGGCATAAACAAATCACCTACTGAACCATGCTAGGTCATACTTGTCCTCTTTCCTCGATGCTGGATCTAGATCATACTTTCCCTTATCATTATCCTAGTTGTGAGGGGTTCATCAAACATACCTTAAACTTAAGGGGCTTCCCTTTTCCTTTATTCATGAGGCGTACCATGCTCGAAACTATAGAAACTTAATCCTCATCATGAGCATTAGGTATACCACTTCCCCTCTTAGGCCTAGGAACCCTAGGTTCACTTTTAGGTGTCCAACTGCACGCTCTATCTATGAACCATGAATCAAGCTTGCAAAAGGCATCTCGTGCACTTCCTGTCATCCTTCTTCTCGATCAACACTTAGGGTTGGGTCCTCCTTAAGGACAACTAACAAGGTACAAGGCCTCATAGCCTGCTACTAAACCTTTCTAGGTCTAAGGAACTCTCCTTCCAACCTCAGATGGTAAACACATATACCGTAGGCACATAGGCACCAGATGCTTCATATTCTATATCTAGGGTTTGGTCCCTCTAAAGGCAACCAAGACATCATCAACTTTCAGGGATCTATCATGAAGTCAACCACTATCATCCATTATTCCTCATATCTCAGGGTTTTAGGCTTCCTACCTCCTTGCTGGGTTTCTTGCTCTCTCTCTAGAGCTAACCCCACATCCAACCTCACCATTAGAGGATCAACCTCAAAGGTATGCTGTTATGACCCACTCTGTGATTAATCAGTAGTACCTTGATTAGTGCTAAGCACCCTGTTAAACATCATGATTAATCAAGATAAGCTAAGTCATGAATCAATAGTTGAGATTGAATCACCTGAGGCAATTAATGATAATAGCAATGATGATCGTTAGGTTAATTAAGTTGGATTAAGTACTCACTGATGTGTTTAGTGCTTTGATCAGGTGAGACAATCCAATTAGGATGATTTCTTGCTGCGAGGTCATAGTGGATTCCGTTCTTGAAAAGTTGCAAGAAAAATCGTTTGATTCGGACCCTCGAGGCATAAGTTATTCTATTTTCTAGTTCTTTGGACCTTGGTTGTAATTTACCCACATTTGACTATTTATTTTCCTTATCCCTTTTAGTGGGCCGACTATCTTTGCCCTTTTATTTCCTTGTCTTCCCGATAGAACAGGAAGCGAGGCGGCGCCCAAAGTAGCCGCTCGACCGAGCAGCCGAAGGGGGAAATCATGGGTGATTCCTTGGGCTTTCACACCTCCGACCAGCAGTGCCCCTTCCTTTCCCTTCTTCTTCGTCCTTTTTGCCCTAGCTCGCGCCCACCTATGCCCCTTCTAGCTAGCGGCGCCTCCCTACTGCAGCAGCAGCTGCGTGCCTTCGGCAGCAGCAAAGGAGGTTGAGGCGGCCAATTTTGGAGCTTGTAAAGGTCGTCTCGGCTGCGCCTCACTCCTCCGCCATCTCCTCATCTCCAACGTTGCCCCAAACCGCAGCCCTGACCTATAGGGTGGTAACCCTAAGAAGTAGACGGCTATCATCTACAGCTGCACTTGTAACGGCGCTGGCAATGGGCAGTTCTGCAAGGAAATCACCACGAAAATGGTGCCAAGGAGCTCGGCCGTGAAGCTAGGATCCAATTCCACAGCTTCTAGTTAGTTCCAGCCATGAATCAAAGCTATTCCGCCAACCTGCTGTGCGCTTGAAGCAACCTGATCCAACAGGACCATGAACAGTATAAATCCAAGGTTGAAGACAATGGAAATTTGCCCGGAAACAGGCCCTGGACACATCTCCAGACGAATCCGGACAGTCCAAATTGAAGTGAGTAGGGTTTCATTTATTTATCATTAATAAACTCAGGCGTTTGAATATTTTCTATTTTGTGCGCGAATTACGCTGATAACAAGCGTTATCAGGCGTCGGGCAGCGTTTGGCGTCGCCCGACCTTTTTCGTTTATAAAATGCTTCTACACACTGTTATATGATTAAATTTAGCATTTGAACAGTATGGATTGAATCAGTAGATTTATATGGTTCATTGGAACCTAAATTGCTCATTTGAATGTTGAAATTAGAAATTCATGTCTGAAAATGGTATGATTTGGGTATGAACCCAGACAATGAAGATTTCTGATAAATTATCAGATGTACGATTTCAAAGTTGAGATGAATAAATAAAAATATGCAAGAAAATCCTAATTACATATATCTTTTGACGTTAATATGTGTAAATTGATATTTACATGAAATGGCACATTTCTCTGAAATATTACCAGAAATTCTCAAGTATTGTTATTAAATTGTGTTGTGATATGTAATTAACTTTTAATTGAGTTAAGTGATGCACAAACCAAGATTAGGGTTAATGTGCACGTTTTTCGAGAATTTTAGAGAATTGACAAATGTTGAGTATGATTCTCGTATGTGAAGTAAATTTTTTTAATTTGTGCAATAAGATGTTCAATTGCTTAAATTCGCTATCTATGTGCCAGATTGAAAAAGTTGGGTTATTTATGCATTTCTAAATTGTCTAAATGCATGGTATGAGAATTTCTCAGAAATTACAATGATTTGAAATTATTGCTTTGTCAGTTTAGAATGACAGTGTATTGTGATCTGATATGAAATCAGTAAATGTGATATTCCTGTTTATATGGTTATATATTAATCAGTTAATAGACTTAGGTGCCCTAACACCGTAGAACCCCTTTGACAGATCTGCTTCTTAGGGGTGAAACTCGTGTTGCAACATTATCCGTGCGATGTCATGGAGACACGAGGATAGAGAGGCAGTGTCCAACAATAACGCTTGCGATGTCACGGTGGCACTGGAGAAAATTGGGGGTTATTGCAACAAGATCCGTGCGATGTCATGGAGGTAACCCCGTGAGACTCTCCGCTTGTGTACTCAGGTTAGAGGAGGAGTCTAGAGCACTCGATGTAGTGCAGTGAGGCCGATGAGCCTGATGGCCGATGAGCCTGGGGTCCTGTGGCAGAGCAGGGCTGGCGTCAGACTTAGCATTTCCCAGGTATGTCGCTAAGTCTTGTACGGTGGGATCGTAGTTCGCTACGGATCTTCATATACAGGGTACACTGTATATGATTAGGGCTTAATAATAATATAAATTGATACTCATATAGGATCACAGTAAATTAAAGTATTCGAACTTTTGTGCTATTTCTTTATATCTGTTTATCTGTTCAAATTATCTGTTAATGCATGGAAATGTGATTATATTCTACAAATCTGTTATGTTATTAGAACTGCCCTGCTTAGTACTGTACTTATGTTTTATTTAAATCTATAAACCTGATGAGTTGTTTAGTGATAGCTAAATGAAAGGCTATTCACTGAGCGAGTAGGCTCATACCTCTACTCAAAACATTTTCAGGTCATCATCTGCAACAGGAATCAGAAGGATCGTTTCATCCTAACGCCTAGTCTATAGAAGGTTTGTAGTTAGTCTAGTTAGAGGTCTCTTAGTCCTTTCCCCTCGGTCCTTGGGACAGGGTGTGGGTGAGAGAGAGTATGTTTGTGGAATGTGTATAAAGATGTAAATTAACTGTTATGTTTACTTTCTGTTAAACAATGTTACATGTTGTAAACTTTGTTTATGTTCTCTAGCCAGGTTAATTGAAATGCTTCCGCAATAGTTTATTGTGTTTTAGTTTACAGCAATAATCCGGATATCATTACGAGGTTTTAAAAAGAAAAAGTTTTCAGCGATTTGTTTATGTGATAATCCCTCCTTCGCGCCCTAATCTCGTGATTAGTGGTTAGTGTGAGATCGGGGTGTGACATCTTGGTATCAGAGCATAGGTTGAGTATATGAATACTCTAAGTCAAGGTCAGGGGACGATAAGAGACCAATAGGATTAGGACTTAAGTGTCTTTCTTCTAACTGTGATTTTCTAACAGGAAGTGTTCTGTTATACTATTGCAGATGGCAGGAAGAGGATGTGGTCACGAGAACCAAGTAGAGAGCTTCGGCTGAGTCATTAGGGATCATTAGGATCAAAAGATAAAGTTATAAGTGAGAAAAATAAGAAGTGATATGTATTTAGCTCTGGGAGGTCTGAGTGTTTAGATACCCTGGCCAGGTGTCTGAATACTTAGATTGACCAGTATCAAGCTACTCTGTCTATTCTTCTCTGGATGCCCTGGCCAGGTATGCAGAGGAAGGATAATCTAGAGAGAAACCCTAGAAATCTTAGGGTTAAGAAACTGGAAATTAATATAGGAATAAGAGATTAAACATAGGATGTGATGCAACTCTTGCCTTATATTGCTTAATTGATTGGAAATCACTAGAAATGCCCTTATATGTATGAATTAAATTTTCAGTTTGAAGAATTAATATGATTCTTTTATATGGTTGTGCGTCATGAAGTGATTTATTTATTGTTTTTATTCTTTGTATTAAGTAGACCAGAAGTTATGTTTAAATGAGTCTGCCCTAAGTGGATATTCTTTCCACATGTTTGAGATTAATAGGAGTTGGTTAATCCTGAGTAGCTCTTGGCTTCAGGACTACAGGTTCGGCCTGGTCCGGCTGGCCGGATGCGTTACTGAGATCTAATGACTCCTATTAACAGTATAATAAGAGTAGACTCTGGATAATTTAGACTCACATCATAGTAAGAATGTACATACACTAAGACGTTGAGATGTAAAAGAAAGATTAGAACAACTAAGAATTTGCTGGAAATGATATCAGAGGCCCAATGTTGGAACCTCATATGAGCAATCCTTAATTAGAAATAAAGGAACACAATAAGGTTCAGATTAAATTTAATGACTAGGTGAGAAATACCCTTAATGGTACTAATCATTAATGCATAACCAATGCATGGATCCAATACATGATTAGTAAACCCTAGTGGAGGGTGTATCATTGTGAAACCCTAGCTGAGGGTGTATCATTGCGATTGTTTATAGGCAACTTTATAAGTTATGCTTTAAACTAAAATAAGTCCATATCTTGTGAGATAGATGGACAATTCTAATGTGTGGCATATACATTATATGCTAAGGGTGTGTATTCTGTGATGGAATGCATTAAGAGGGGAAATACCTTAATACAAGATAAAGTTGGTTAACTCAAGAGGGTCTGAATTAATGAGAAATGGGGAACCCTAACCCTAATTTGGGGAAAAGGGAATAATAAGCCCTGTTTGATAGTGAACCCTAATTCCTGGTCAAGGAATGATGGTATTACTATTGTATCACATGATGTGATGAATATCTTGTATGACTGTTATCATGCCTAATAACCATGCAGGTATGATGAGATGATGAATATAGCCAAGTTTGGGCTGTGACATTTATATAATAAATGTTGATTGGATTTTTGTGTGTTGATGTTGATGTTGCTTAATAAAAGTAATAATGTGTACGGATTTTATGAACCATGTGAATAAGTTGTTGCCTAGTGAGAGGTGACAAGATGTGAATGGCCTTGTGAGCCATGTGAATAAGTTGTTGCCTAGTGAGAGGTGACAAGATATGAATGGCCTTGTGAGCCATGTGTGATGCTTGGGTAACAAGTATCATGTTTATTTGTAGCTTTTGTGTTAATAAGTTATGCTAGAGAACTTGGTTGATGTTACATTTCTGTTATATATCTATAGTTCATTGATGATTATTCATATCTATTGTATTCATTACAAGTGGATGGATGAACTTATGAGATCTAAAGTTTGATTTCAAACTAAGGAAGCAAAGTCACACCACAATAATGCTATGTTGCTGATAAGGACCAAACCCTAGAATGTTTAGAGTTGAAGTGGTTCAAAAGATGTCGCTAGTGATTTGACCTTGAATACTAGTATCTTTATAAAACAAGATCATATGATTTGCACTATGAAAGGTAACCTAGCACTAATAAAATCCAGGGTTTAAAGTTAGCTAATCTGGAAGGTAGATACACAATATGAAAATGACTCGGAGAAAAGAGTAAGATATAATTTTGAGATAAATTCTTACAGTAATAATAATAAGTAGTAGCATAGAAAGCAGAGTATTATCCGATATATGATCTAAAGATAGTTGATGGAGTTCATGTTTTTAAGACATGGCATCACTATCTTTATGATGTGACAATAGATTATCACCCTAGTAAAGAGAATGTGGTGGCTGATGCTTTCAGCAGAAAGTCAAGTTCAACAACTAATGCATTCTCTATGGCAGGTTTCAATAGAGACTTGTTAGTAGAAATGTGGAAGTTGAACTTAGACTTAGGAGTGACGGCACAGAGTGATTTGATTGTACAGATGTAAGTTAAGCCTACTTTTTATGATCAGATCAAGGAACTACAGTAGGGTGACAGTGGGATGCAGCAGATCGTGCATGACATGACAGGGGGAACATGCCAGAGTTCAGATTTCCAGATGATGATGTGTTGTAACAGCATGATAGGTTGCATGTACCTCGAGATAATGACTTGAGAGAATAGATTCTTGAGGAGGCACATGTATCGATGTATGCCATGTATCCAGGTAACACTAAGATGTACATGAATCTCAAGGAGTCGTATTGGTGGCCTGGTATAACAAAGAATGTAGCTGAGTACGTGACTAGGTGCAGAGTGTGTCAGTAGGTTAAGGCTGAGCACCAGAAACCTGTAGGTACCTTGCAATCTTTTCCTATACTAGTATGGGAATGGGAATTTATCACAATGGATTTTGTGGTAAGATTACCCAGGACACCTAGAGGTTGTGATTTGATATGAATGATTGTGGATAGACTAATTTAGTCTGCTCGCTTTCTTCATATTAAGTCAACCTTTGATGTCCCGAAACTTGACTATGATATACATGGATGAAATAATTAGGTTTCCTGGTAATCCAGTTTCAATCATATCAGATTGAGATCCTAAGTTCACATCCAGGTTTTGGGACCAGTTGCATCATGCTTTGGGCACAAAGTTAAGATTTAGTATGGCTTTTCACCCCCAGACGGATGGTCAGTCAGAAAGGACCATTCAGACTCTTGAGGACATGCTGAGAGCATGTGTCTTGCTTTTCAGTGGAAGTTGGGAAGAACACTTGAGTCTTATAGATTTTGCATACAATAATAGTCACCATTCCAGTCTTGGTATGGCTCAGTATGAAGCTCTGTATGGTAGAAAGTGTAATCACCCATATTGTTGTATGAGGTAAGTGAAAAGCAGATTCTTGGTCCAGAGATATTGGATTTGACCACTGAAAGGATTTATGTGATTAAAGAACAGTTGAAAGTTGCACAGGACAGGCAGAAAAGTTATGCTGAAAAGGAACGTAGACCCCTTGAGTTTCAGGATGGTGATGAAGTGTATCTGAAAGTTCCACCATGAAAAGTAGTTTTGAGGTTTGATAAGGAAGGCAAACTGACTCCTAGGTTTATGGGCCCATATCCTATCGTTCAGAGGATTGGACCTGTAGCCCATAAGTTGGATTTGCCATCCGAGTTGCCCAATTTACATGACGTGTTTCATGTATCGATGTTGAAGAAGTATTACCCTGGTCCAGAGGAGATAGTGGACCCATAACCTATACAGCTCAGACCTGATGTATCCTATGTTGAGGGACCAATTCAGATAGTTGATCGAAGCATCAAGAAACTCAAGAATCGTGAGATACCATTAGTGAAAGTTCTGTGGAGGAATCATAATCTAGAGGAAGTTACGTGGGAGCTTGAATCTGAGATGCGTAATAAGTTTCCTTTTTCTCTTTTAGGAATTTCGAGACGAAATCCTTATAAGGGAGGGAGATTGTTATGACCCACTCTGTGATTAATCAGTAGTACCTTGATTAGTGCTAAGCACTCTGTTAAACATCATGATTAATCAAGATAAGCTAAGTCATGAATCAATAGTTGAGATTGAATCACCTGAGGCAATTAATGATAATAGCAATGATGATCGTTAGGTTAATTAAGTTGGATTAAGTACTCACTGATGTGTTTAGTTCTTTGATCAGGTGAGACAATCCAATTAGGATGATTTCTTGCTCCGAGGTCATAGTGGATTCTGTGCTTGAAAAGTTGCAAGAAAAATCGTTTGATTCGGACCCTCGAGGCATAAGTTATTCTATTTTCTAGTTCTTTGGACCTTGGTTGTAATTTACCCACATTTGACTATTTATTTTCCTTTTCCCTTTTAGTGGGCCGACTATCTTTGCCCTTTTATTTCCTTGTCTTCCCGATAGAACAGGAAGCGAGGCGGCGCCCAAAGCAGCCGCTCGACCGAGCAGCCGAAGGGGGAAATCATGGGTGATTCCTTGGGCTTTCACACCTCCGACCAGCAGTGCCCCTTCCTTTCCCTTCTTCTTCGTCCTTTTTGCCCTAGCTCGCGCCCACCTATGCCCCTTCTAGCTAGCGGTGCCTCCCTACCGCAGCAGTAGCTGCGTGCCTTCGGCAGCAGCAAAGGAGGTTGAGGCGGCCAATTTTGGAGCTTGTAAAGGTCGTCTCGGCTGCGCCTCACTCCTCCGCCATCTCCTCATCTCCAACGTTGCCCCAAACCGCAGCCCTGACCTGTAGGGTGGTAACCCTAAGAAGTAGACGGCTAGCATCTGCAGCTGCACTTGTAACGGCGCTGGCAATGGGCAGTTCTGCAAGGAAATCACCACGAAAATGGTGCCAAGGAGCTCGGCCGTGAAGCTAGGATCCAATTCCACAGCTTCTAGTTAGTTCCAGCCATGAATCAAAGCTATTCCGCCAACCTGCTGTGCGCTTGAAGCAACCTGATCCAACAGGACCGTGAACAGTATAAATCCAAGGTTGAAGACAATGGAAATTTGCCCGGAAACAGGCCCTGGACACATCTCCAGACGAATCCAGACAGTCCAAATTGAAGTGAGTAGGGTTTCATTTATTTATCATTAATAAACTCAGGCGTTTGAATATTTTCTATTTTGTGCGCGAATTACGCTGATAACAAGCGTTATCAGGCGTCGGGCAGCGTTTGGCGTCGCCCGACCTTTTTAGTTCATAAAATGCTTCTAGACACTGTTATATGATTAAATTTAGCATTTGAACAGTATGGATTGAATCAGTAGATTTATATGGTTCATTGGAACCTAAATTGCTCATTTGAATGTTGAAATTAGAAATTCATGTCTGAAAATGGTATGATTTGGGTATGAACCCAGACAATGAAGATTTCTGATAAATTATCAGATGTACGATTTCAAAGTTGAGATGAATAAATAAAAATATGCAAGAAAATCCTAATTGCATATATCTTTTGACGTTAATATGTGTAAATTGATATTTACATGAAATGACACATTTCTCTGAAATATTACCAGAAATTCTCAAGTATTGTTATTAAATTGTGTTGTGATATGTAATTAACTTTTAATTGAGTTAAGTGATGCACAAACCAAGATTAGGGTTAATGTGCACGTTTTTCGAGAATTTTAGAGAATTGACAAATGTTGAGTATGATTCTCGTATGTGAAGTAAATTTTTTTAATTTTTGCAATAAGATGTTCAATTGCTTAAATTCGCTATCTATGTGCCAGATTGAAATAAGTTGGGTTATTTATGCATTTCTAAATTGTCTAAATGCATGGTATGAGAATTTCTCAGAAATTACAATGATTTGAAATTATTGCTTTGTCAGTTTAGAATGACAGTGTATTGTGATCTGATATGAAATCAGTAAATGTGATATTCCTGTTTATATGATTATATATTAATCAGTTAATAGACTTAGGTGCCCTAACACCGTAGAACCCCTTTGACAGATCTGCTTCTTAGGGGTGAAACTCGTGTTGCAACATTATCCGTGCGATGTCATGGAGACACGAGGATAGAGAGGCAGTGTCCAACAATAACGCGTGCGATGTCACGGTGGCACTGGAGAAAATTGGGGGTTATTGCAACAAGATCCATGCGATGTCATGGAGGTAACCCCGTAAGACTCTCCGCTTGTGTACTCAGGTTAGAGGAGGAGTCTAGAGTACTCGATGTAGTGCAGTGAGGCTGATGAGCCTGAAGGCCGATGAGCCTGGGGTCTTGTGGCAGAGCAGGGCTGGCGTCAGACTTAGCTATGGATCGTAGTTCGCTATGGATCTTCATATACAGGTTACACTGTATATGATTAGGGCTTAATAATAATATAAATTGATACTCATATAGGATCACAGTAAATTAAAGTATTCGAACTTTATGCTATTTCTTTATATCTGTTTATCTGTTCAAATTATCTGTTAATGCATGGAAATGTGATTATATTCTGCAAATCTGTTATGTTATTAGAACTGCCCTGCTTAGTACTGTACTTATGTTTTATTTAAATCTATAAACCTGATGAGTTGTTTAGTGATAGCTAAATGAAAGGCTATTCACTGAGCGAGTAGGCTCATACCTCTACTCAAAACATTTTCAGGTCATCATCTGCAACAGGAATCGGAAGGATTGTTTCATCCTAACGCCTAGTCTATAGAAGGTTTGTAGTTAGTCTAGTTAGAGGTCTCTTAGTCCTTTCCCCTCGGTCCTTGGGACAGGGTGTGGGTGAGAGAGAGTATGTTTGTGGAATGTGTATAAAGATGTAAATTAACTGTTATGTTTACTTTCTGTTAAACAATGTTACATGTTTTAAACTTTGTTTATGTTCTCTAGCCAGGTTAATTGAAATGCTTCCGCAATAGTTTATTGTGTTTTAGTTTACAGCAATAATCCGGATATCATTACGAGGTTTTAAAAAGAAAAAGTTTTCAAAAATTTGTTTATGTGATAATCCCTCCGTCGCGCCCTAATCTCGTGATTAGTGGTTAGTGTGAGATCGGGGTGTGACATATGCTCTACATGGGTGAAGCCTATGTTTGAACTTATGGTTGCTCAAGATAACCCTTTATGCGCACTCATGATTCCTTATCCAGGGTTTCATCCTACTGTCATCACTAAGACGTGCCCTAGGTGCCAGCTATGCCCTACTTGCACAAGCCCATAGGGTTTCTATGGTCCTTCACTAACATCATCATCTAAAGAGCTATCCTTACCCTAACATGCACGACCCTTCTCAGGGTTGGGTTGCCAAAGGTGCTAGGTCACCCATGGCATCTCAAAGGCATGTCCTTTCAGACACCATGTCCAACACATCTCTCTCTATCCTTCACTTAAGGTTAGGGTTAGCATCATCCTCAGAGGATGTGCTAGGTCTCTACTTGCAATGGAGATCTCTATCTCCAAGACTAACACATCCTCCTGACAAGAAGGTCTAGCCTCAGGTTTCATCTGAGGACATGACAACTTATGTCATACGACCTAAGCATGTATCTATTCTTTAATTTACGCTTAATCTATTAAGCTTATGTCCATGACATCTTATTTACATGCTTTTCATTAATTTGGTGGAGGATTCCTTAAACCTTATTAACCTTACCCGTACCTCAAGAGGGTGAGGAGAAGTAAGAAAACCCTAATTCTTTAGGTCCTTATCGGAATTTTGTGATGAGAAGGGATGAATAAGATGAGAAGTCCTAAAGGTATCTTATTTCGATTCATACCCTAAGACTTTGGCCAGGCGGTCACACGGGTCTGGGAGTCCTCGTATTCTGACTAGAGGTGCGGAGGAAAATCTTGCCAGCCCCCAGTCGTGATCCTTTTCTAGACACCTCCGTCTTTCGGATACTCCTCTAATAACTTCCTTGGGTTCTATGGAGTTTGTAAAATTTAATAATTATTAATGGTTAACTGAGGAACCTACACTCTGATACTAAAAGTTATGACCCCACCTCCAGATAACCCCCAATTAAGGGAGACTAAGAGGTTGAGCCACACCCATTAATCCCGAATCAAAGGTTCGATATATAACCATAAACAATTATTAAATTATAACAGACTATACTGAAAATGGTAATAAAATTTTTCTTTACATACCTTTTGAAAACTTGGATCTCTAACTTCTATCCACACCGATACTAATCTATCTAATCCTCCTTTGCACTTTAATTCTCATTTAGTATCACATGTGCCACTTTACTGTTTGTTCTTTTCAGTGTACCTAAAACGCCGACAAACAAAACGTCGGTCAGCCGTTGCTGGTATGTGGGGGAAACAAATAATGTTCAACTAGGTTAACAATATAATCACTCAATTAATCATTTACCAATCAAGATTATGTTTTAAGCCAAACTACTCAATCCATACTTATCCACAACTCTATGTTGTCCCTGTAAGGACTTATATGGTACCTCTATAAAGGTGACTTGATGGACCTACCCTCTAGGCAGCCAAAGTCATTCATGACCTGATGGACCTACCCTCTAGGTAGCCATTTACTAGGTCAGCCATTATGACACAGAGGGGGAATCAAGATCTGAGCTAGAAGGCATATACATTATATGATAGTCATAGTCACTTTACAGCTGCAAGTAATAAATAAACATTCAACAGTTTAGTTGCATTCAATGCGATTAAACATCCGGGAAACCATCGAGAAACTAAAGCGGTTATTCATAATCGTAACCACATACCTGATTTGATGAGTCATGAAGATTATTGAACATATACTTCATGTATATACAATCAAGCCAATCAACAGATCCAAGAAAGTAATTCAATCATCACATAATTTCTGAAAAGAATATGTACTCTACTGTTACACACTTCATCAAGAATCTACTCTTTTTACTTGGATTCACTTTCTAGGGTTTTTTTGTCCATTTTAGGGTTTCATTAGGGTTTCTTAGATCACTTTCTCGAACTTTATCTCTTTTAGGTTAACAAACCCTAAAATACTCTTTTCTACTCATATAAACCCTAATTGCTCAAATATTCATTTAATAGTCTTTTATACCCAGATTGACTTAGGATCATCATATCCCTATTTGTTTATACATTTGAACAATTAGAACATTTAAAAGACATATTCACTAAAATTAGGGGTTTTATGCTCGTTAGTGCCTAATCATGCACGATACCCCAAATTAAGCCAATTATATAAAAAGATCATATTGTTAAATCCTATTTTCCTCGTTTATCAACAACAGGTTAATATTGGCTTAAATTATCCATTAAACAACATTAAAACCATCTATCATCAAATCTAAGGGTTTTTCATTAATTAAAACATTAAAGATAATAACTTTATGTACATTTCACATTTCAAGCATATTTATGCATATAAACTCCAAATTAGACTAATCACGTGCAAAGTTCTTCATTTTTGAACATAATGTATCTTTTTGCATTTAACAGGTTAATATCAACTCTACTGATCCATTAAACCCTATTAATCACTTTAATCATATCAAAGTAGGGTTTCTTTAATCATCATTATGTTAAAGTTGATAAATTACACTACTTTTCAAACTATGATCAGATTCAGGCTACAAAACTATTTTTAATGGGTTCCTTGCATTTTTCTGATCAAAATACATATATAATTTGTCTTGATCGGAGCTACGGTTCATTAGTTATGAATTTGTAAAAAAACTTACTTTTTAACCAATCAGATGGCACCACGTATGCGCTCCCATGCAACGAAGCGGCCCGCGATTTGGAACATAACCGAATTACTCATATGCCCCTCACTTGAGCGGCCGGCTCCTTAGCACGCGGAGGGCATAACCGTCCAACGCCTATCTTTCTTTCTTCAACCTCGGGCAGCAGCATGCTGCCACCCTAGCGGCCGTGGGAGCATCGCCTTCTCCCTCTTCCTGATCTCCTCGGCCACCGGGGAGGGTTCCATTGCCTCCGCCCAACCCTGGCGCACGCGATGCTTTTCCAACTATGGCCGAAACGGCCGGTGACAGCTTCTGTAACCTCGAGTCCCGCGTCCAGGCTGCAGCCGCGCTGCAAGTGCGCCGCCGACGTTTGGTTGAAGCCCGGCGTTGAAGATCATTAGCTGATCCTTCACTGGTCCTCAAGGTACCTCAGGCTCTCCTTGGGATGACCCCACATGCCTCCATTGCTCCTGAGAAGACACCACCCACATTTTAGGGTTTCAGATGTAAAAGATGAAGAAGGAGAGATAACGGTTGGTTGGAACTCAGTTCAACTCGGCCAAGGGCTCTTCCCCTTATATACGGAAGAGTATCCATGCCCTACACCCTTCATCTATGCATTAGCAAAACATTTTCCTAATAGGAATATATATTTCCTTCATTAATACGTTAGTTTCTCTCTCTCTCTCTCTTATCTCCTTAGTCTTCTTTATTCTTTAGATATTAGGAATTCGAAAATAACTTCTTTTATTCTTTTATTTACTTGCCCTTTATTCCAAAGGCACGAATTCTATTTTCATTTAATAGGAAGATACTTTCTTTTTATCAATATCACAAATTCACTAATAATGTATCTCATTATCTTTTTATTTTGCAAATTTGCTATTTTCTCTTTCCATTTTGCAATTATCTCATTATTTTGGGTCCCTTGGACCTCAAGAAAACCCAAGGCACGGATTCCCACATTGGGGAATAATGGTTTGCCTTTATCTTCTTTTAAAAGTCAATTTCGCATATTGTATTTATTTCTTATTAAAATATCTCCTTTTTGAGGATTTCCCTTTATTTCTCTTTTATTTTCCTCATTGGTATCCCTTTTATGATTAGGAATCCATGGGATACGAAATTCCACAAAGGATAACTCAATTATACATCTTTTCACTTAATTTCCATATTTCATCAATGTTTTTAATTTCTTTCTTCATAAAGAAATACTTATTTAATTTTTTTCTTTTCTTATTGCTTTCTTTTTGCAACCTTGGACTCCTTGGTATCCAAGGAACCCAAGAGGCACGAAATCCTCTTTAGATTTGCCTTCTAGAGGTTTCTACACATTTCTTTCTCAAGTATTCAATTATTCATTAATTAATTGAATTTCCCTTTTTATTGGGCCCAATAGCCAATAAAGCCCACAAAGCAACCAATCAAGGCTATTATGAAGGGAAACCATTCATTTCAAAACAAATCATTTCATTATTTGTTCAATTATCTTTAGTATGTGAAATTATATTTCTCACTAATTGTACCCAAAAATTGGGGTTATAACAAATGTCTAGGGTTAGATAGTGACTCTTCTAGAGAATAACTCAATGACTTCATAGGTGGTTTTTTCAAGATGTTTACTTATGAAAATTACCAATGGCCTTACCTTTTCAACATTTAATGGTTAGAAGTTGATGCCTCAATATTCCCATTGTTTTGAGTGAAGAGTATGGAATGTGATGGTGATGCTTCACCTTATGCATCCATGATCCAATGGGGATGTCGTGCGTCAGGGTTTGGATATAAGTGTTGATTAGTAACATTAATATAATTTATCTTATTGAACTGAACTCTAATGCAAATAGATAAAGATGAGTATTCATGTTTAACATTCTTATATGATGGAATGATGATTAAATAACCTCCTCAATATGATCATAACCTTCATATGTTCATTGGTGGTTATCATAGACACATGGTTGATACTTTATTATGCTAAACATGTGCATTATGAATATGATGAGGGTTAATCATATATTGATTCCTTGCATGTTGATGTAATAAAGGAATTTTCTTAATGTTAATATAACCCTACTATGATTGTTTATGAATATCTCCTGATCCGATGTATTATATGTAAGTGATGTTGTTGAGCCTTGTTATAAGGAATACAAAGATAATGATGATCTTGCAGGGAATAGTATGATGGCCTTAATGACCTTTGGGCATGGTTGAGCCCTGAATGAGGTGTAATCCTCTTGTGTTGATAAGGGTTGATACCCTGTGATATTGTGAAAAGGATTTATATCTTGTGATAGTATGATGACTAGTATAGTCTCATGAATGGTAAGTGAATAGTAACATGTGATGATGAGATGAAAAATTATGTTCACATGTTTTATATCTTTTGAAGTTGTGATATTTATATGCTTGCTAGAAGTGAATTAGGGTTTGTAGGTCCACTTGTTTGATGCAGCCTTAATTAACCCAATTGGCATAACTAATCAAGTGCAACTCTAATCATGTAGTGCCCTATTGTGTAGAGCCATCTTGAGTGTTAGAACTTGTTGGATGGTGAAATGAGTATTCTTAAGGGAAACTCAGGGCACATACATGTTGAGTATGTGGGGTGGCAAGTTGAGGATATATCCTTGTCATCCACAATGTAGGTTATGGAGGATGGCTATGGTCACGCCTCAGACATTTGATGTGATTGAGAAAAATTGTGGTTGTACCTCAGATTAGAGGGATTTGTATACCCTAGTTTCTAGTGTTGTACCTATAACAAGGGCAGACTAGTGGTTAGCAGCTTGACTATATGTCGATGTAGTGGCAGCTTTGACTGATATGTCACTGCCTTTTTTACTCGTACTTACTAAGGGGAAGAGATCTTAGGATACTGACACTCCTAGATCTTGTACATAACCAAATAGCCCTTCGTAGGGGTCAGTTGGACTTTTGGTGGTACGACTCAAACTCCCCAGGGCATAATAAAAGATGTAATACAGCCGTCTAGGAAATTTGTTTAGGGTTATACATGATACTTCATATTGGATAATAACCCTTGTTGTTCTCTGTACATAGAGATGATGTTTAATGCATTAAAAGATAGTAGATATTTTTATATTGTGGATATGGTCTTGTTATAAATGTGTACATACAATAGTCATGTTTAAGTTGATAGAGATATTATTACTGTTGGCTATGATTATGAAATTCATTATCACATGTTGTTAGCTATGCTTATATTGCTAGCTATGCCTTTTTAACTAGAGATTCCTATACCGCTAATCATGCTTATGTAGATAGTTGTGCTTATATTGTTAGCTCTATTTATGATGTTGATATGTTCAACTTGATAGACATGTTCATGTTGTTAGCTATGCTTATGATACTAGACTTATTCATGATGTTAGACATGCTCATGCTGCTAGACTCCATATATTGTTAATAAGGATATGATAATAGTCTGGCTAATGAAGATAGTTATTATCTGCTCCTTTATGCATTTTGTTAATCATTAGTGTTGTTGAGCTGATTTTTTATATATGATTAAACTGCTTAAACTATCTCATTACCTAAAAATGTTGGAATCAATAAATGTTGTTGGAGGTTATATCTCTTGCTGGGACATGGATCTCACCCTTGTGGTTCGCCACATCTTTTTAGGTAATTGGAAGTGATGAAAGTAAACATGTGGCAGCAAAGAGGAGCTATAGTAATGAATCTATGAGAAAGTTGATTAGATGTCTGGTGTGTCCTAGAGTCATCCCTGTACTCTTAGGTCTGAGCAGGAAAAGTTTGTATATGGTGTTTCAAACAAATCAAAATTCTGTTAGCATGTTAATGCTTGTTTGTGTGGCATATACAAATATTGTTCTCTTATGTATATATGTTGTGGCTAAGGTGATAGAACAATTTGTATCAAATTCTTGTCATAGTATGGATACAAGAAAGATATTGGGCTCTTATGCAAATGCATCTAAGTGGGTGTTGATGTTGAAATCGGTTTTAATTTACCCATATTTTTGGGGTATGTGGTTAATTGGTGATCAATTGTGTTTTATGTTTTGAGTAATCTTGTCTAGTGTAACGGGTTCTTACATAAGTAGTCTACCCTCAATGGCTTGGACCTCCACTGTAATGACCCGATTTTATATTAACTTGCTAATTAGGATTTACTTGGATGATTGCATGCTTAGAAGATTCATCATTTCTTAAGCTTGATCAATATTAATAGTCTAATTTTGATTCTTTAAACCTAATTAGAAACTCCAATCATACTTTTATTTTAAATAATTCGGGTTCAGAAAATGTAAATCCTAGTCACGAAACTTAGGGTTTGGTAGCATATGAATACATAATTTGATAAATATAGTAGTGTACTAAATTATTTTTAGTATTTTATCTATGATTCTGATTATTTGAAATTTGGATATGGTTTGGAAAATTCAAATCTAAGTGTTCTTGCAAAACATCAGAATTTTTTTTATATTAAGTTACCTATTTTTTGGCTAAAATTCTCCAAGGAAAATTCAGCTGACCATGCTTTCTGGTTGAAATAATAGCAGTCTAGTATTTAATTTTTACCTTTATATTGGAACATCCAAATAATGTAAAATTTTTGTTTGACAGATCCAGAGAGTGGTGTCGTCTGAGTTTCTTATGAGTAACAACTCAATTGACCAATTAGTCTGTCTAAGTAAAAGGGAAGAATGAGAATAGTTTTTGGATTTGTTTATAAATATCCCATGCACCTCAAGTCATCTATATGATCAACATAAAACCATAGTAGCTCCCATAATTTCTCATCCTTATCTAAGAAATGATAATTGAGAGAGGTAGAGAGCTGAATGCTAGGGTTTTGAGAGGAGAAAGTGGTGGAATTGTTAATATAATGTTTTGTCATCCAAGAAATAATGGAATCAAGTAAGTTGGTCCTCTTTTGAAATCTTTTCTTAGTAATTCTTCTCTCACATGTACATATTCCATCTCTATTCTAATATGAATTGAATATATTACAAATCACCATATTTTATCTTTCTTTCACTCATATTCTCCTTTTCTAGGGTTTCCGAGTTGAGAGGAGAAAGAAATGGACTCAATTGCTAGAACCTTGATGGAATTATAGAAATTCAAAATTTATGAGATTTTTTTAAGGTGCTTGGCACATGAGGTGAGTGCTTATATCCTTATTAAGATTTTTAATTATGTGGAAAACCTAATTCTATATGGATAAATTAATCAAAATTCTTATTTATGTTTGTATGCAATTGGGTAACCAATTGGGAAGCTTTTTAGGGAATAAAATGATACTAAATTGTATTTCTTCTCATTGATTTGTATTAATTTAGCTTCCAATATATTTATTCAATTTACATGGAATGTCTTATGGATAGAGAACTATAACATTTTACACCAACATTGCTTAAAAATCAACCCAATGGTTGAAAATTTTCAAAATTTAGTTTACATGTTTGTAATCACATTTGAACTCAATAAGAATGAGTTGATCAAATGAAATTTCGAATTCTTACTTGAATTGGATATGTTATGTACATGATATCATTGTATGAGGGTTTGATATGAAGGAAATACATATCTAGGGTAAACATTGAGAGATGGACTCAAATGAGTCAATGAATCATTGTATTGTTGTAAACGATTGGTTAATTGTGTGGAATGGAAACTAGGGTTTCCATGTATCTTAAATATACTCAATAAACCTTTGTACATCCTAAAGATATTATTGGATAAGATTTTTCATGTGATGTGTTGAACTAAGATGACTTCTTAAAACCCTAGAATCTTGTATTAAGATGAGTATTGGAGATAAAGCCAAACTCACATATAATCATGTAAACGTGAAAAGATGCTCAATGGTAGATTTTATTCCGTTAACTGAAGGTTATAGGTCTTGTTAAAATGATATAACCCTAATGAATGTATTATAGTGTAGTATATGGAATACGAGTAAATTCCACATGAATGCTAGACTTTTATACAAGTCACACAATGGTGAATCGAGAGATAAATAAAGATTAAGAAGTAAGAAGAAGTAACCCTAATGTGTTCTATTACCTAATTTGGTAGTCTTATAAGAAATGGAGGAATTGTTTATAATTACCAAAATGAATTCGAAAGTCAAGTGACATGGTATATTTATCTAGATGCAATATAAGTAATGGATAAGGTTGAACTGAATTGTGATGATAAGTGATGGATATAAATTAATAAAATAAGTATGAGGAACTATTTCATCTATTTACTTTATATATATAGGTTCATATAAATTTAGTGTAATACACTAAAGTAAGGCTATAAAGGATTCTAATGAGAGAGAAACTTATGCATTAAGTAAATTTAGAGTGATATGTTCCAAGAGTAGTAGTAAACATGAAATGAAAGATGTTGAGACTGATGGATATGAATGAAGACAAAATGATCAAAATTAGTTGATGGATATAAGAATCTAACTCTAACCCTAGAACAATGAGCTAGGTGATGCTAATGAATAATGATCTAAATTCCGGATTAAGGCATGCATATAAGTATAGTTGAATTCAATTAGAAGATGAGATTCAAGAATGTGAATTGATTTACACGAACGAGTTCTTGGATTATAATTGTTTATTTTAGTACACTTGTACTCTGAGAATGGTTTATTAAGATGGACTTCAAATGAGAATCAAACATATGTTGATTAGTAACCCCAACTGAGAATGTGCTAAGTAACAAAAGAGGAGAATTCAGTGTGTTGTGAAAGTTTATGCTTGAAATTTAATGGCATATATTGAATCTGGATGGAATAAGTATATGTTGTATTATAAACCTATTCAAAACATGATGGATGACACAATATGGTCTATATGCCTACATTGTTTCTAGTTCTAGTACCTCTATGCATATTTGTTGAGAACTATGATATGGACTAAATTGATAAGGAATATCTTGAGATTGAATAAACACACATTCATTACATTTAAGGAACCTTGTTTAGGGTACATGTTGGATGATGAGATGATGTCTCAAGATGATAGCCCACTAATGATAAATCATGTGAAATGATGTGGAAATGGTAATAAACATGAACGTCATAATTTATAGATTGTTTAAATTCCTTATATAATGCTTATCTTTCTTGTTAACCCTAATCTTCTTTATGTCATTGTAGTTGTGCGAGAATATACACATATGATAAATGATGATCTAAAGTTTCTGTAAGATGAGTGAAAGGTGATTAATAACAAGTGAAATGATGACACATATAGTTAGGTGGCTTGAACACTATGAGTTTCCCCCAAGTGCCACATTGGGGAAATGAATGGATTCACATGTAGTAATCAGCGTATTATGAGAAGGATTTCAAGAGTGTTGATATAGATCTTGAAGGTTAGACCATCAGGATATAGGGATGAGTCATCTGGTGTTATTTCGACCCTAAATCTTTGTTGTGCAAGTTTGTGGCCAAGAGGAATAGACTATGAAAATAGTAAAACATGTGAAATATGATGATGTGATACACCGATACGTTATTATGTTTGTTCCTATATCTTGTATTAGAGATGAGGACCTAGGCCTCATTAGGTAACTACGTGGTGGAGTAGGGTCTATTGTTAATGTCTTACGGTGAATGACTTAAGATAGTGTCATGAAACCATTTATTACCCAAATCCTAACTCCAAATGACTACAAAGTAAATGGAGAGAGGACCTAGGTGTCTATCCTTAGCATGGTATTAATAAAGCATAAATGCAAAAGCATAATGCTTAGAATATTTTAATTGAAAACAATATAAAAGCACCCATCATAATTTCAACATGCAATGAGTATTATTAAGAAACTTCCTTTTAATACAAGATCTCAATTACAATTTGAGACTCAAATATACATAAGTCTGCTCATGTACACTAGGGGATGCTACAACAAGTACACCTGACATAGATCACCAACCCCATCAAATTATACCCATCTATAAACCTATAAATTATGTGAAACAATGTGGGTCAACACTTGAGGTGTTGACTACAGGCTAAAAGATACATATATATAATCTTTGCATAATTTGAAAAGATTTGTAGAAGTATTGAACAAAAATAAACAAGTTAAGTATTTAGCAACATGAGAGCTAGTGTTTTATATCATTTCACTCCAATAATACCATCATAACATGTATTCATCAATATCATGTAATTGTAAGGCCTTTTATTGAATAAGTTTCCTATTGGAAGAGTCTATGCGGGTGCTGAAGATTAGCTAACCCTATTCTTAAAGGAACTCAAGGCCATCGCTGAGAGAAAACCCTTTTATCAATGATCCGTCCTATCAAAATCTCAAGTAAGATGCCCAACCTTAAATCCTTGCCCCAAAACTTTAGGAAGGTGCACGAGGTTTTGTATAATGGAGTTTTCGTATTATGTTTGCAAGTTATAAAACATTGACAACAAGACAAACATCAAGTACAATACTATAATAGTACATGGAAATATTTGAGCAAGTAAACAAGCATAGATATGTATCATAGTTCAAACAAGTAAGCCATATTCATATAATTATTAAAGCTCATACTTGATTTAGAGGTTTCATAACCTATCCTTGATCATCTAGATCAGAAGCAACCACCTGGTTAAGAACAAGATTACATACATATATTAGTTTCTCATCATCAACCCTAATTAGCTTCATTTTAGGGTTTTTTCAAGTTAGGTTCAAAGTTTCTTATTAGTACATTTTAGGGTCAAAGGACTCATAATAGAGCAACAAGGCTCATGATAATCAAGATAGGGATTCAAAACTAGAGTATGATTTAGATCAAGAAAGTAATGACATAAGAAGCATATTCAAATATAGGAGGATGTCCCCTAGGGTCAAGGCATATAAGTCCCACATTGGTATTAACATAACCACATACATTCACTCATCAACATAGTTCCCATTTGTCATCAAGTCTCAACATATGACTTGGGTAGGGCATCAACATCCAACTGTATCATGAGGGATGGAGTATTCCCTAAGATAAGAGAGGAAGATGAGAGAAAATGATCCACATAAGCATTAAGGAACAAGGACCACCATTCAAGTCACATAGGTCACATTAGGTAAACCAATGTTTCAAACACCATTTAAGTGCAAGTGGGTCTTCAGGGATGCCCGACGTGCGTGTCTCCCGGCACAGCGGGTGTTGGGCAGCAAGCGTGTCGGGTGTTGTGACGGGTGGGCGCCTGCCGGTGGGTGGCTTGTATTGCATGGCACGCTTCATTGGGAGAGTAGTCATGGCAGGTACAACTCCCTATCAGGTAAGCGGCGTATCGCCCTTCAGATCTTCCTTGCGCGACACACCCGTGTCGTGCGGTAGCTGTATCAGGCTGTTGTATGATGGGTAGTAGGAGGGTCGATGCAGGTAAAAGACGTACATGGGCTTGGACGGGCCTTTTGCTGATTTTGAGTAAAAAACATGAGGAAAACTCTGCAAAAGATGATAAAATTGAGTTAAGAGCGTAGCGTTGCCTGTTTATTCAAAAAAATGACAAAAAGGAGAGGAAAATATTTTAAAAGGGCAGTTTTGACAATGAAATATGGGCCATAAATATCACAAAATTTGGTGTTATCAACTCCCCCAAACTTAGCATTTTGATTATCCTCAATCAATTTTTAAAACTTTATTTGTGATGCTTCTTCTGAACCGGTATAGTTTTTAGACAATGGGTTTGAGTGAGTATTGAGATGTCTTAAAGAGAATACTTCCCGACCACGAACAACATACTTTACTTTTCCCGCCTTATTTAAGAAAAAATTTTCTCCACAGCTTCGGCGAGACTTGGGTGCATGATTTCGAAGTTAGCTTTCACACCAAACTGCTTTTGGGAACAGAAAGTTGTGTGTTTGGGTTGGCTTAAGGCTTTTTAGGTTTTTCTTATTTCCCATCAGTCCATCTAGGTACGGGTCCGTTAGCGGGCGAGTGGTCCTTGCAGTCCAAGCTAGTTGCCTTTAGAGCAGTGATTTCACATCCTACGTACCACTTCCCCTGATCTACCATGCCTAAAGATGGGTACTTTTGGAAAACAAGTGTATATATATATATATATATATATATATATATATATATATATATATATATATATATATGGCACAACTCTCATGCTTTTATTCACTCTCATAAGGCTATTCTCTCTTTTTGGGATTTTGTTGGGTAAGGGAAAACAAGAGAAATTTTTGCTGTTTGGGCAGCTTTTTCCTTCTGCATACACGTCTCTTAGCTGTCGTGAGATTATTTTTGGCATGGAAAGTCGTAGTCTTTTGTTGTTTGAGGCTACATTTTCAAAGAGACATAACAAAACCTACACCTCTTTGGACACAATGAAAACAAACTGGCAAGAAGTCGTATCAGGTTTTTACTATAAAGTGTCTTTGTACATATGTATAGAGACAAAATAAGAAAATTTTTTGTATTAATGATTTGTGTAATATGTTTGAGTTTAGGTATATATATAACACTATATATAAATTTGTAGGGGGTGAGGCCATGCCGTCTTTTATTACGAAGGATATGTTGATGTTGTGGGTGAGGCTTACCGACCCCTTGTAGGTGATACGATTCATTGTGTTCCAATGCCCTCCGATGCATTTCACGAGATGTTGAGGTTTGTATATGCCGCTCGGAAGAATACTGCACTGCTATATGACCACCCGAGCATGAGATGATAGGTAAATCATAAGGTGGCGTGGTCGCATGGCCCAAAGCAGGAGTTGTTTAAATAGATTAATGCTAAATTTACATTGCTTTTCTATTAATATATACATGACAATCGATATATGAGATTATATATATGCATGACAAAGTGCCTAAGAAACCCCCTACAACTCGTCCTCCACCTCAACCTCTTCCTGGATTACCTGGTTGGATTACAAAGGACCTATTCGACTCGCTAGGTCCTCACTTCTAGGTTATGGCAGTATGGATATGCAACTTTAAAGAAGGGTCGCCTATGGTGGTCCATATTAAGGAGGACGTTGTAGGTCAACCTCATGATACTAGTATATTTTTACAAGATATTTTAGAGATGTTTATTTATACTTGGTTGAATACATTTGTGATAGAATTTTGGATATGGTGATATATTTATATAGATAAATACCTCCTTAAATATGTTGTTCTATTTTCTTATATCTTAATGTATACATGATATACCCCTTACATAGGGTCGATAAAGTATTCACACTGCCCCATGTGGCATTTCTAGTTCCATCATTGATTAGCCATGTAGTTAAAGACCTTGTATCTATTGTCCAATACTACTCTACCACATTTAAATATTTTGGCAAAGCAAAAAACTGTGCGAACTTAGCTCCGTACAATGTTGAGTAAGTCTACTTTGTTTATAATTTTGACTTAAGAATTACATTTGATTGTGAGTTTCATTTTATTTTCCTTCTTTTCACTCAAGAATAACCATTGGGTGTTATTGGTTATTGTCCCCGCGATGCTAATTGTGTATTCTCTAGATCATAAGGGTGACAAAGAAGACAGTGGGGGGCTCAAATTAAAAAAGACATTATTCACGTTGTAAATTTTTTATTTTTATATCCATTAACATATATTATTACATGATTATTTACTAATTCAATTTAATGTGTTAATTAAAATATAGGGCTATAAAATATTTCAAAAAGGCTGGAGGAAAGGTGAACAAGAGAAAGAAAGCGATAACTTGGCAAGATGTTGATGTAGTTTTCTAACTCCAATACATTTTTATGCCAACTATGCTTATTTTTATTTATTAACATTTTGTATATTAAAATTTATAGTGCGCTGTTCAAGACAATAGTTGGGCATACATATATTACGTGATGCGGTATATGAAGATGATTGTCATATATGCAGTAGACATCAACTGCATACAAAGTGTAATATATATATATATATATATATATATATATATATATATATATATATATATATATATATATATATATATATATATATATATATAGTGTTGATTATCATAAGTAATGGTCTCATTTGATAATATATATGAAAATATCAAACTTTCTAATTATATATGTCATTTTCTTTGCAACTGTTTGACACAAGAAAATCCTATACGATAGGACAACTAGATGAGTTACGAGAACAATGGGCACACACCTTCGTTAAGGATGTGAACTTTGAATTTGATTGGATAAAGATTGAATTTTGTAAATCTTGATGTCATTATTTCTATATGTACATGTGGTTCTTATGACTTCTTACAACTTTAAATTTGATGCGGTAAATTATTGGTGCATATATAAATGATGATCTATATACATGTGTGCGAATATGAAGATGAATGACATGTCATGAGAATGGAATTGGTGTATATGCGAATGAAGTATCATGTGTGTGAATGAATGTGAAGATGAATGAACATAATTATATTTGCACATGTGATGAGAATGGAATAGGAGAATGAATAGAATTACGTACATATTATGTTTGTTATTATAGATTTGGTGGCCTTTTGTTAAGCTAAACTCACAAGATGTTCTTAACATGCAGTTCAGAACTCCTGTTCTGAACTGCAAGTTATGAATCCTATTGACCAGCCGGACAGCAGGTCTGCAGATCTGCTATTTAAAAAAATAAAACATAGTCATGTGTTGTTATAAAGAAATCGTCATTATAGGTCTGAATGGTCATTTATAGGCATAACACTGACATTATAGGTCTAAATTAAAACGGCCGTACTGTATAACACGCCCGTGGTGGTTAGCACGGTCATTGTCGTCAGTTTATTTGATAAAACCGTCACTACAACTCTTAATTGTCAGTTGTTAGTGCTGAAATCGACGACTTACATGCTAAATCGGTGTTGTTTGGTTTCTAAACCGACGACTTAGGAACCTTTACCAGTTACAAATATGACTTGGTATGACTTTTGCGACGTCGGTCTAAGTTCCTAACCCGATGATTAGACTCCTACTGCGTCGATTTCTTTTATCATCACAATCGAGGGTGGATCTCCATCGTCGGTTTGCACATCCCCAAACAACCGATATCTTAGATCTGTAAGTGCAGTGTTGTCCACTTAATTGTCGATTTTAAACCGACGTTACAAGGTCATTTAACCCGACACTAGAAGTAGTTTATGTACTAGTGTATTTACTAATATATGCTAGTGTGTTTCTCTCTAACCACAAAACAATTATAGTCACTATAAAGAAACCAAACACACTGCGCTATTAGTATTTTTATGGTATTCTTGAGATGCGGGTGTAATTTGTGACAAAGATTGTGTTGGACAAATAATTTCCCGATGACGTGAGACTTCGTACATGTGTTCAAGCTGTTTTTAGTTTTGGAAAACGTTACGCTTTAAACACTTCCAACCCGGAGCAATCCATGCCAAACTGTCCCCTGTTACAACTTACAACACCCGTCGCGAGATTAAATGCCAGCAGTAAAAAAAAGCGGCTGTGCCCGGCCAATCCACATCAAAGAAAATGGCTTTGGACGACATCTCAATGCTGTATAGAAAATAAGAAAAACAGTTACGATATATCAAAGCGAAATATTATAGGTCTTCTAACATCTCGTCGGTGTATATATGTAACAAGAAGAATTTGTCACACTTTTGACATTACCTTTTTTTGTTTTTGTTTTGACGTAGCACTTTTGACATTACCTTAATAATAACATTCACCTTATGTGGATATCGTAAACACAACTCTACGTTATTGGGGTTTTATAAAATTTTGGAGGACAAATGGTCTCACTTTGGGCGTCTGAATCAGTAAACATAATTACATAAACCTTTACATCCTAAAATATATCAAGAATATCAATCTAAACAAAGTCCTTACGTTCTAGAACCCAAGTATATAGAATGGTCCGAAGAGACACATGGTGGTTATAAATTTTGCTGACCACATGTCTAAAATCAGGAGGCTTATGCATAGACCTCAAAATAAGCCTTTCATCAATGGAACTGGATTTAAAACACACAGTCAACGATGTTTATAAGTTTTTCATAGTGCCACGACATAATAGCATTTAAAATGCTCAATTTTGAACGATTAAATGTTCTTCAAAGACAAATGCGTTGATAATTTTAATTACGTCGTTATATGCAACAACAACACGTGCAATTTAGTTAACATGTTCAGGCAGATCCAGATAAGAAAACGCAAAATAAATCAATTTTGGAGAATAGAAAATAAGACAAGGAATCAAATCAGGTCGTTCAATGAAAAAAGAACGTGTTATAATTAATGAAATCAGTGACCCGCAACCCTTGTGGGTAGGCATCGTTCTTGTAGTGGACCCGATCACGAACATGTAGAAGATATCATCTCGCTCGCATTGACAATGAACGATACAAACACCAAATGATTTGCACTACCAATGCAACCCAACGATCACAGAAACCACCACCTGACAGATCTCGTCTCGGAAGGAAGAGGAAGGATAAACTTGCCACGCACAGGAGAAGATCTCCATCCAGAAACTCAGAAGCGACGACGGAAAGCTCTCCTTTAGGATTTGTAAAACAGAACAAAATCGCTAACCTCTGATGTTCATTTGAGATGTGTTTAACATTAATGACTGGAGGCTTATTTATAATCTTACACATACCTAAATCATATTCCCGTTAAGACGCAATCACTCGATCACTCTTGTACACTTGTTGAAAAATCATCAAGGAAAACACTTTCTAATTAGGATTAAAAAAATCTATTTTGGAAAGAAATAACTAATTAAATTAATAACTAATTACATAGTTGTATCCTAGTGCAAAAATAAGATGGAATACATTCTCCACAATCCACAATCCACAAGCCAAGCCACAAACCCGAGCCCGTGCCCGTGCCTATGCCCGACCCGGCCAGGCGAGGCAAGGCGAGGCATGGTGTGGCGCACACGTGTGCGTGTGTTGTGGTCACCATACCCACCAAGGAGGTGAGCATACCCTCTCCTAGGACCTTTGGACACTAGTGTCATATGTGATCCTACATGTATGGACCACAAAAGTTCTAGGAGTGAGCAATGTGTGATAAAACTTCTTCCCCGTTTTCACTAGATATAAAACTACATTTCCTCCATGTACTAGTTGCACTACATTGGGCTTAACCCATACTATATACATGGCTAACAATGATATATCTAACAATCCCCACAAAGTCCAATGTGTAGTGTGCTCATTTAATCAATCCTCCGTACTGTTCTTTCAATAGATACCTTTTAGTTTGAATCTACCTGAGTTATCCAACTGTGACCCCCACAGAAACTAGGTGAATAAAAGTCTTGAACCTGAACCTTGGGTGCAAGAGTATATGTTGGTAAAAACACAATACAGATATGGAAGAAAAGAAATCTGATGCATTCAGGCTATGCATCCAAAATATATATCATGACTGAAATCAGGGAACAACCCAATTCCCTTGTTGCATCCTACACAACATCGACCACTTAGTTAGAGTCTCCAAGGATTCTGACATCCTATCCTAAGACTTGACATCATTCGAAGAGTAATCTCTTACTAACTTGCATTCATGATACTAATGAGTTTCCCATGGGATAGACACGCAAATGCATGAAGCATAAACATAGTTACATAGTGTTATCCAATTCACCCAACAACTTGGTATTACCACATTGAACCCAATTTGTGAGATCTCTACTCTGTTGGGTTGGGTTGCTACTATATGTGAATAATGAGGGGTTTCAGTCCCATCTCCAACCTAGATTTTTTCACTAAGGCTAGGGTAATACCTTTAGTGAAAGCACCAACTGTATTTTCTTTGGTATTGATGTAGTCTACAACCACTAATGCATTAGACACTAACTCCCGTACAGATTTGAGCCCGAATTGGACGTGTCTCTATTATTTTTGATTGTACTTAGAGCTATGTATGTTATCTAGTTGTAGTGCTATAACAGTGAACTAAAATTTTAGGAAGCAACTTCTTTACCATAGGTAAATTGGACATATGTTCATGTAGCCAATCAACTTCCAATTCAGTTTCATGTAAAGCACACAACTCTGCCTCAAAAGTAGACTAAGACAATACGGTATGTTTCTTAGACCTCTAAGAAATAGCTCCTCCTCCCAACAAGAATACATATCCTGAGACACCATACTCCTAGAGTTCATGGTAATGCAACTTGCATCACTATATCCTTTGACTATAGAAGGATATTTTCCATAATATAGCCCAAGGGAACAAGTTCCCTTGATATACCTCAAAACTCTGTCAAGAGCTTCCCAATGGGTCTTGTGGGACAACTGGTGTATCTACTTAACTTGCTTACGACAAACACAATGTTTGGACATGTGCAATTCATATGATATATCAAACTCTAGATAAGCCGAGAGTATTATAATTGAGACACTGGAACTCTAGTATCATTCTTGAACAAGGCCTTGGATGAATCGTATGGAGTCTTAATAGGTTTATGTGATGTACTCAAACCTCTCTAGTATCTTCTCAACATAGTGAGACTGAGAGAAAGTTATATCATCAGTAGAACTTATAATTTTAAGCCCTAAAATCACATCAGTGACACCCATATCCTTCATCTCAAACTTTATACACAAAATGACTTTGTCTCATTTACTAGTTTCATATCGGAACCAAAAAGTAGGATATCACCGACATATAAGAATAACAAAATGAATCCATCATTGAAGATTTTTGTATGACCCCTGACCTGTGTTTTGGGTTAACCCTATTTTTTCGGCTTGATGTTGTACTTAAAACCTTTCTCTAATCCATTTATATGATCTTAGAGCATGTGGAGAGCTTAAGCCTCCTGTTTGAGCTTGTTTGGATATTGGTTGTGCTTTTGGTGCTAGTTTTGGTGCAAATTGCAAATTACCCATTGGAAGGGGTATTCTTGTAATTTTACACCTCTAGAGTGTTCCTTCTCTCCCTTGGCTTCACAAGAGAGAGTGTGGTGCCTTGGGATGCCTTGTTTGACCCTTCATTGAGTGGTATCACCCTTAGCGGTGTAAGGATTTTCTAGGGCTTGGTGTGCCTTGACCATGTGACCCTTATTGGTTTGTCTCGACCTAGGCCGCGACCTAGGGCTTGGTTGGAGGATGTCACAGTCGATACAATATCTTGGTGTTGTGTGTATCAACCTAGGTTGTTGTGGTTATCTTTTGTGTCACTGCCTAGTGGTCCTTGGTGGTGTGTCGCGACCATGGGTTGTTCCTTTGGTGTGTTGCGGTCGTGCCATGAGGGTTGAGTGGTCTAGGTGGTTGAGATCCAACCTAGAGTGTATCACCATCTCTTATATATGGGATTTATGTGGTTGCATGTTAATTTCTTGAGTGGACAAGTGTCCCTTTGGGGCCTTCCTTTATTGACACCTCACCCCTTTCCCTACCTCTCCCCTCCTTTGCTATATAAACCCTCTTCTCTCGATGCAAGTGATATTTTTTGTCCATCCTCTTTCTCCTTCCTTTCTTGGACAATCTTTGAGCTTGGTGGAGCAAGAAGGATATGTTCTTGGTGCTCTGGAAGTGGTTCGACCATTGCATGTGGTGCTTGTGGTGATCCTTGGTCATCTTCAACCTTGGTGAGTGTTTATCTTCCTTGTTATTGTTTTTTTTGGATCTTCTACCCCATCTTCTTCCTTTTCTTAGCCGTAGACCATGTTTCGATATGGTGGTCATTCTTGAGAGTAAGCTCCACATTACAAGGGTTATAGGTCATGTTTTTACAAGGCAAAACCCATGTCATAGGGAGTTTCTTCTCTCTTTTCCCCCTTCTTTCTTTTGGCTTGTCCAAGAGCTTTTGGCTCTCTTTTCTTGAGCTATCCTTTGACCTTGGTGTTTCCTCTTTCTTGAGGTGATCTTGGGGTTGAAAGTTGAGCTTGATCTTCCTTGCGGATCGTGTGTTTGCAGCTTGCCTTCCTTAAAGTTGATCTTCTTTAAGGCGGGTTATATAACTCTTAACCTCCTCTATTATTGCACTCTTTATGCTTGCATGCTACTATTTTCTCTCTCTAAATGTTCCCTTAACAAGCTAGTAGATAGTGATGGACTTTAGAGCTTGGATGATGTTGAGATTATGCTTTGTTTGGATGTAATAGGAAACCCTAATTCCTTTGTACTCATTTTTGGTGTTTGTGGTGCATGGTGGTTTTTCCTTCCTTTCTTGACCTTGGCTTGAGTCGCATGCATGATGATCGAGTTTTTTTGTGTTCTATGAGGTTTGGTTTGGTTTTAGAGGAGATGATCTCGTTTTCATCTCTCTTGTCGAGTTTCTTTTTTGTGGTGATCTCATGAAGTTTGTTTTAGGGCTTGATGACCATTTTGCATTAGGTTTCCCTCTATGGTGACGATGGGTTTTCCTTGTTGTGTAGCCTATTTTAGCCATGGATTTATCTCTATTTTGACCTTGGTTTGATCTTGGATCTTGGTCTTGGTGATGTCTTGACCTTGGTGGTCACCATGCCTTATTTTTGTCTTGGGTCACGACATCTCTTTGGCTTGAGGTTTTGGGTTGCTGTCATAACACCGCATTTGCCCTAGTTTTGGTTGCGGTTCTAATGCCGCATTTACCCTTGTAAGGACCCTGACCTCCATTTAGGGCTTATCCAGTTTGCTTTTCTTAATCCCAATGCTTAGTTGCTTACTAATCACCTTTAGTGGTGATTAGGGTTTGTTGGTGCTTTGTTGAGAGTTGGAGGTGCTACTTGCAATCTACCCAAGTCTAGGGTTTGTCGGCAAGTTTGTCACCTTGTGAGGTGTTCCTCCCTCTCCTTGCTCCTCTAGTGTTGATAGGAAGGGTTGGGCTCGTTGCTTGAGTTCCTTTGAGCTTGGATGAGCCTTGTTGGGCCTTGTGGTGCGTTGCCTTTTCCTCTTTGAACCTTGTGTCGGGCAGGTGTGCCTTGTGTTGGCCATGGCTGTTTCGGCCTGTGGTGTGTCACCCAGGGTGTGTGTCGGCCTGTGGTGTGTCACCCATGGGAGTGTGTCGGGCATGGTGTGGTGGTGTGTCGCCCATGGACCCTTTGACCCTCTTTGACCTCATTTGTGTCACCACTAGTGGACACTTGCTGCTTGGTGCTTGCATGTGGCAATGGCCTTGGACATGTGTTTAAGACATGTTAGAGTGGTGGCTTTGCACATGGATAAGTGTCCCTAGGTGGGGGACACCTTGCCTTGTCTTACCTTGGTTTCTCCTCCATCCTCTCCTATATATGTGTTCCCTTTATCTTGCTAAGGATCCCTTTAGTTCCTTAGTTTCCTCTCTCCCTTGGTGCACGACACCCTCTTCCTTTGCAAGCTTGGTGGTCAATCCTTATCTTGGAGTCTCCTTCTTCTTCTAGTGGTGGCCGAACCCTAGAGTGCCTTGCTCTTCTTCTTGTGGTGGAGCTTGGAGCTTGGCGCTAGGAGCTTGGAGCTTGCTTAAGGCGGGTTACATAACTCCTAACCCTAACTACATTACCATCTTCTATGTTCTTGTTTGTATGTTGCTTATGATCGGCTATGTATGTTGCTAGTTTGGTTTCTTGCTTAGTTGCTTCTTGTTGGCCAAACCATGTTCTAGGGTTTCTTGGTGAGCAACACCCCTTTCTCTCCTAGGTCTAGAGGAGTGAGCTTGAGTTCTAGTAATATGGGCAATACTCCTCTCTCATCTAAGTTGAGAGGTGAGCTTGTGTTCTAGTGGCTTGAGCAACACCCTCCTCTCACCATGGACTTGAAAGGTGAGCTATGTTGTGGATGTGGACCTTGGTTGAGTTTGATCCTTGTGTTGCCTGATTGGTGATAAGAAGGTGTGCAATACCACTCTCTCTTGGTTGTTGAGAGGTGAGCCATCTTCTTGATCCACTAGGGTTTTGGTGCCTTGTGCTTGAGGTTGGTGACGACCTTGTTGTGGGTTGCATCTTGCTCGATATGGTTTTGGAGGAGGTTGATGCCCGATATCCTTCTTTGGCTTAGAGCCTTGGTCGACATGATGTTGTGGCTGTGTTGGGCGATACACCCTGGTCCTTGCCTTGTTGTGTCGGGCGTCACACTTAGCTGAGTACCCTGCCCGACACACATAACCTAGGAGTGGCTTGATGCCGTTATATCTTGGACGTTATATAGTTACTGGCTACCTAGGTGCTTGGCTTCATGACTTAGTAGTGATGCCCGATAGAGTGTCACATAGTATCCCTAGCCGTTGCACGTGGATGCCCGACGGAGCATTTCATGACACCGAAGTGCACGACACATGTGGTTGTACGATATGCACGGGTGCACGGTATGCTTTGGATCCCTGATGCATGACACAGCGTTGCACAACACAGTGATGCACGACATAGCGTTGCACCACACTGTGATGCACGACACTCTGGTGCACAACACAGAGGTGCATGATACACCTGCTGCACGATATGCTTGTGCACGTTATGCCTTGGGTCCTTGTTGCACGATACATCTTGTATCCTTGCTTATTTGATTGACCATTATGAGGCTTGAGTGGTTGGGCAATAGGGGAGAGTACCCTGCCCGATACTACCTTTGGTGAGGGTAGTAGATGTTTCTAGTAAGGGTCTTGTTCCTTATATGGAAAACCGATATGCTAGATCTTGTTTCATGCTATCACGTTTGGTTTAGAATGGTGACCCTTGATATGCTTGATTGTAATTGAGGTAGTAGATTACATCTATGTATCTTTACATGTGCTTATGATCATCTAGAACGATATGTATAATGCTAAGTAAATGATAAGCATATAAGAATCTTTCCATGATGATATGACCTATGTCTATGATCACAGGTTGAGGCATGTATGATAAAGCATATGATCATCAATGTCACCTTATATTGAATAATATGATTCTTCTATCAATCCATGATGATTGTGCATACTAACCATGCAGGTGTTTCATACAGATGCATAGCCAGGTAAAGGGCTATGAGGTATATATATTTGAGTAACACTGCTTTGATGGTTACTCTTAATGATGAGATAACATGCATGATGTGCTTTGGTCTGAGGACCTGAGTTTGGCTAAAGTGCCCAGTTGAGGTGTTATCCTCTGATGATGATCTGGGATTGATATCCCAAGGGATGAGAATGCCTGTTGAGGCAGTGGTTTCTTATGATGAGGGATTGAGATCCCAAAATAACATGATGGTGGAAATAATAATGTAGTTTTATGTTATGCATGTGTTACAACTTGGTTGCCTCAACAATCCACTTAAAATGTACTAACTAATCATAGTGGAACATATCATGTAGTTTGCCCTGGCCAAACATCCATCATCGTTAGGAGCTGGTGATGGTGAAATAGGTTCTCCTACGGGTTAACTCGGAGTGCATATTGTTGAGTATGCGAGGTTTCTCCTAGCCTAAAGTGAGGAGGTAAGAGTGCAACTTTGGTTTTAGACCCCAGGGTGCGGATCCAGGCCCGTAGCCCAAATATGATAAGAGCATGGTGAACAGGCCCATGGCTCAGGATGTGTGATATGGGAGCATGAATGTGTTCATGGCTCAGAGCACGGTGAATAGGCCCGTGGCTCAGTTTCACTAGTGTCGATACCTGTATCAAGGCAGGATAGGCAGAGGGTAGCCTGACCCTGTGGCTGAGGCCACTTAAGCATGAGACTGCAGTCCTGCTTGTGTTGTACTCGTGCACTGACCACGAGGTGGGAGGTCATGGAGTCCGGCTCTTCCTTTGACCTTGTATGGCACCATCTTGGGTTTCGCAATCGAAGGTTGGATCTGAGCGGTATGGGTCACTTCCTCAGGGCATAATAATATGTAATCCAGCCGTATAGTGTTTATTGCTTAAGGAAAAACACGGAACATTGATTGAGGCCTTGCTTGTGTAGTTAATCTTGTCATACTTGCAGTTGCTTATACATTCCTTATGTTATGTGGTAAGATCTTATAAATCATATCTTGTCAATCATGTTCCATAAAGAGATATTGGGTTATATGCCTTCCGTACATCTGGTAAGCTTGATGGTATGAATAGCTTTGCTATATAGACTGCTCTTGTTATACCTTTTATCAGTTATCTACTGCTATTGATTTAATCTTCCTTTGGTTTTATGGTTTCAGCGGGGAGTTATGTTTCTCGCTGGGACTGTGTGCCTCACCCCGCTGGTTTATAACCTTTTTAGGTGTTCGAGCTAGACGTGGTGGTGGTCGCGGGGTTGCGGCCAAGCAGCAAGAAGAGCAGTAGAAGGCAAGAGATGGACATGCTGCTGTTTTGGTCGTTTTGTAGTAGAGTCTTAGAGTCATCCCTGTACTCTTAGGTCCTTGGAGGCATTTTGACGTTGTTTCATGATGTATAGCTGTTGATGTTTTGTATATCCTGTTGCTGGCCGGATGTGGGCCGTTATATACATATAAACAAGTTTATAACGCATGTGATGAGTAGACAGCTGTTCTCCTAAGCTGTGGACATGTATCCAACTTTGTAAATGTTTATATAACCTGTTTTCTTGCAGGACAAGGATATGGATGTAATAGTTTCTTGGTTTATCTATTTTCCAAAATCGGTTTTAATTAACCCGTGTTTTTTTTGGAAATTTGTGGTTTATGGTGTTTTCCGCATGTTTTTGCATAACACCTCGCTGTCTGTGTGATAGTGGGATGTGTTGCCACAAGTTTGGTATCAGAGCTCTAGGTTTGCTGAGTCTATAGGGATTTAGGATTAGGTTGTGTCTGTTCTTGTGAGTCTTCCATATTTTCTTACAATCACCTTCTGCCCTCAGCAGAAGAAGAGCCAAGATGTTTGGAAACCATGAAGAACATGCTGCCAAGAACAGCGATGTTGCATCAGTTGATGGAGCTATAGGGTAGGCACATGAAGATCGGGTGCCTGAGGTCCCCCAACCTAACCCAGCCATTCTTGAACACCCTGCCTATCAACAACTTATGGGGCAGATGATGGCTACGATGAATCTCATGGTAGAAAGATTGCCAGTGCCTCTGCTGATAGAACATGCTCACCATGGTGAAACATCAGGTATTGGGAAGACCTTTGAGTGGCTTCGCCGAGTCGGAGCTTCAGACTATGCTGGAACGGCTGATCCAGCGGATGCAGATCTGTGACTGGCAAGTCTTGAGAAGGCTTTCCGGATCCTCGACATCCCCGAAGTAGACAAAGTAAAGCACGCTGTCTACCTTCTGAAGGGTAGTGTTGGTCACTGGTGGACCATCGAGGAGGAGAAGCGACCTGGTGAGGTGATCGGTTGGGAGGTTTTCCGGCGCGAGTTCATCAGCAGATACTTTCTGAAGACGTATCTGGATGAGAAGATCAGTCAGTTCAAGCGCCTACACTAAGGTACGATGAACATCACTGAGTACGAGGCCAAGTTCATGGACCTGTTGAGGTTTTGTCCTCACATGGCAGCAACAGATGACGAGCGGATCAGGCATTTTGAGAAGGGCCTGAGTGCTGAGGTGACAACACCTGCTTCTGCGTTGGAGAATCGAGAGCAGTTTGCTACATTTGTGGAATCTTTTCGTAGGATCGAACAGTAAATTAAGGAGAAAAGAGAATCCATGTCTAAGAAGAGGCCTGCTCAGTTCCAGGGACAAAGGTTTGATGGTTTCAAGAAGCCAAGGTTTTCAGCACCTTCCATGATGAGAGGTTCCAGTACACCATCACAGTGGTCTAAGAGTAAGGGAAGAGGATATGTTTCTTCACCGTCAAAGGCACATAGTACATCTTCAGTGGTAGTGACAGGGCCATCTGGGCCACGGTTTGAAGATAGGTCATGCTATCTTTGTAGTCAGATCGGGCATTGGAGGTCAAATTACCCGAGTAGAGATGTTGAAGTGACGCAGCAGCTGAGACATAATCAACAAGGGTCAGATAGACAACAACCCAGTAGTAGTAGAGGGTGAGGACGTGGTCAAGCGTCGCAAGCAGGATCATCTGCTCAAGGAGGCAGAGGACATGGACAACAAGCAACGGATCGATTCTATGCTATGAGTCAGCCAGAGGCGATAGTTAACCCGCGAGTGGTGGCAGTTTAGATGAAGTTATTTCATTCTGATATGTCTTCTTCTTGCTTTATATTTGTTCTGGTTGACCCGGGTGCTACACACTCTTTTATCGCCTATAGTATGCTTGAAAACTGTCGTTTACCTATTAGTTGTAAGAAAGATAGCTTGTTGTTAGAAACCCCTCTTGATGGTTCCTCGATGCTTCGAGAAGAGTGCCCATCTTGTGTCTTATCTTTTTCAGGACACTGTATACAAGTGGATCTTATACCACTTGATATGCATGGTTTTGATGTGATCCTTGGTATGGATACGTTAGAGAGGTATAAGGTTGTTTTGGACTGTGGTTCCAAGCAGGCTGTATTTGATGATGATGGAGAGAAGTGGATCTTCCAAGGAGATAGGAAGATTCTTCCGAAATGTATAGTATCGGCTATGGTGGTAGAGAAGTTGTTATGGCAAGGTTGTAAGCCGTTCTTAGCTCACGTTGTGGATACCAAGGTGAAAGGTCCTAGCCTTGAGGAGGTGTCGGTTGTCTGAGAGTTTGCGGATGTGTTTCCTGATGAGTTCCCCGGTGTTCCTCCACCCCGAGAGATTGATTTCGAGATCAATCTGGTTCCAGGAACGCAACCAGTTGCACAAACATCGTATAGGATGGCTCCAGTAGAGATGGTAGAGCTTAAGAAACAGTTACAAGAGTTGCTGGAGAAGGGTTTCATCTGAACAAGTACATCACCTTGGGGTGCTCCAGTGTTGTTCGTTAAGAAGAAGGACAAATCGATGCGGCTATGTATAGATTACCGACAGTTGAACAAAGTCACGATCAAGAACAAGTACCCGCTACTGAGGATAGATGATCTGTTTGATCAGTTGCGTGGTGCTACAATGTTTTCAAAGATCGATCTACGGTCCGAATATCATCAGTTGAGGATTAAGGCGGATGACATACCAAAGTCAGCTTTTAAGACGAGGTATGGTCACTTTGAGTTTGTGGTTATGTCGTTCAGGCTAACCAATGCACCTTCTTCTTTCATGGATTTGATGAATCGAGTGTTCCATCCGTTCTTAGATTAGTTTGTTGTAGTCTTTATAGATGACATCTTGATCTATAGTCGGGACAGGCAAGAGCATGAGTGACATCTTCAACTAGCGTTGACTCTTCTTCGCCAACATCAGTTGTATGCCAAGTTCAGTAAGTGTGAGTTCTAGTTGGAGGAAGTGACTTTCATGGGTCATGTGATATCTGTAGAAGGAGTCAAAGTAGACCTGAAGAAGGTGGAGTCCGTTGCAGAATGGGAACAGCCGAAGATGCCGACAGAAGTTTGTAGTTTCCTGGGTTTAGCAGGATACTACCGGAGGTTTATCAAAGACTTCAGTGCGATTGTGTTGCCGATGACAAAGTTGACCAAAAAGGATGTACCTTTTGTCTGGGATGATCGTTGCCAGCAAGATTTCCAAAGTATGAAGGAAAAGCTAACTAGTGCTCCAGTATTAGTCCTACAAGATCCTGGGAAGGGCTATGTTGTTTTTTGCGATGCTTCCAAGAAAGGTTTATGTTGTGTGGTGATGCAGGAAGATCATGTGGTTTCTTTCGCTTCGTGACAGCTTAAGAAACACGAGGAGAAATATCCGACTCATGACTTGGAGTTGGCAATAGTGGTTCATGCACTAAAGATTTGGAGACACTATCTTTACAGGGAAGTATGCCAGATCTTTACAAATCATAAGAATATGAAGTACATCTTTTTGCAGAATGAGTTAAACATGTAACAACGACGATGGATGGAGCTAATCAATGATTACGACCGCACCATCGAATATCATCCTGGTAAGGCGAATGTGGTGGCTGATGTGCTTAGTCAAAAGTCTTCTTCTCCCTCTACAAAGAAGGCACAGTTGAGTTCCTTGGTATGTCATAGATGGGATATGTTTGTTACCTTGCGGCAGATAAATGTGTAGATGGAAGTTTCCTTGTTAGCAGGACTTTTATCACATATGCAAGTCAAGCCTACGTTGAGACAACAAATCAAGGATGCACAACAAACAGATGATGCAATGCAGTTGATCATATTAGAGTTTGGCAGTGAAAAGCATGATGGGTTCCATGAGTCTGAGGATGGACTAGTTTGTTATCATGATAGGATGGTGGTTCCCGATGCTGATGATCTGAGGAAGCTAGTACTCGAAGAAGCACACACGTCGATGTATGCAATGCATCCAGGAGTCACCAAGATGTATCATAGTCTGAAGGACTTGTATTGGTGGCCCGGTTTGAAGAAAGATGTAGGTGAGTTTGTGGCTAAGTGTGCGGTATGTCAGCAAGTCAAGGTTGAACATCAGAAGCCGGCAGGTACGTTGCAACCCCTACCAATACCACAGTGGAAATGGGATCATATAACCATGGATTTCGTAGTTGGTTTTCCCAGGACAACTAGGAATCATGATTCCATTTGGGTAATAGTGGACAGATTGATGAAGTCTGCCCATTTCATACCTGTGAAGACAACGTATACAGCCGAGAAGCTCGCTCGAGTATATGTGGATGAGATAGTGCGTTTGCACGGTGTGCCAGCAACAATAGTTTCCGATAGAGGTCCTCAGTTCACGAGTCGTTTTTGGGAACAGTTTCACAAAGCGTTGGGAATGCAGTTGAGGTTTAGCACCGCTTTCCATCCACATATAGATGGACAATCTGAAAGGACTATTCAGACTTTGGAAGATCTCCTTCGGGCTTGTGTTTTGCAATTTCTAGGCAGTTGGGACGTACATCTCAGTCTGATAGAGTTCGCCTACAACAATAGTTATCAGCAGAGCATCAACATGGTCCCTTATGAGGCCTTATATGGCAGGAAGTGTAGATCTCCATTATGTTGGTACGAGTCTAGTGAATATCAACTTTTGGGTCCTGAGTTAGTATAGAAGACAACAGAAAAGATCAAGGTGATACAACAACAGTTGAAAGCGGCACAGGACAGGCAGAAGTCTTATGCAGACAATCGCCGACGACCTTTGGAGTTCCAGGTAGGAGAGAAAGTGTATCTTAAAGTCTCGCCATGGAAAGGTGTGCTAAGGTTTGGACTGAAGGGTAAGCTAGCACCCAGATATATGGGGCCATACCCAGTCATAGCTCGTATGGGCAAGGTGGCCTACAAGTTAGAGCTGCCGCCAGAGTTGCACAGGCTACACCTAGTGTTCCATGTCAATATGCTGAAGAAAAGTCATCCAGATATAGGGTTAGTGATACAACCAGTTGAAGTTGAGCTTGATGAAGATGTGACCTACGAGGAAGGATCTTGTTCTTGTAAAGGTTCTTTGGCATCATCGTGGCATTGAGGAAGCGACGTGGGATCTTGAGGAAGAGATGAGGAGGAAGTATCCCTCACTTTTCTCTTCAGATTTCGAGGAAAAAATCCCTTTGTAGAGGGTTATAGCTTGTAAGGACCCTGACCTCCATTTAGGGCTTATCCAGTTTGCTTTGCTTAATCCCGATGCTTAGTTGCTTGCTAATCACCTTTAGTGGTGATTAGGGTTTGTTGGTGCTTTGTTGAGAGTTGGAGGTGCTACTTGCAATCTACCCAAGTCTAGGGTTTGTGGGCAAGTTTGTCACCTTGTGAGGTGTTCCTCCCTCTCCTTACTCCTCTAGTGTTGAGAGGAAGGGTTGGGCTCGTTGTTTGAGTTCCTTTGAGCTTGGATGAGCCTTTTTGGGCCTTGTGGTGTGTTGCCTTTGCCTCTTTGGACCTTGTGTCGGGTAGGTGTGCCTTATGTCGGCCTGTGGTGTGTCGCCCAGGGTGTGTGTCGGCCTGTGGTGTGTCGCCCATGGGAGTGTGTCGGGTACGGTGTGGTGGTGTGTCGCCCATGGACCCTTTGACCCTCTTTGACCTCGTTTGTGTCACCACTAGTGGAGACTTGGTGCTTGATGCTTGCATGTGGCAATGGCCTTGGACATGTAAGAGTGGTGGCTTTGCACATGGACAAGTGTCCCTAGGTGGGCGACACCTTGCCTTGTCTTGCCTTGGTTTCTCCTCCATCCTCTCATATATATGTGTTCCCTTTCTCTTGCTAAGGATCCCTTTAGTTCCTTAGTTTCCTCTCTCCCTTGGTGCATGACACCCTCTTCCTTTGTAAGCTTGGTGGCTGATCCTTATCTTGGAGTCTCCTTCTTCCTCTAGTGGTGGCTGAACCCTAGAATGCCTTGCTCTTCTTCTTGTGGTGGAGTTTGGAGCTTGGTGCTAGGAGCTTGGATCTTGCTTAAGGCGGGTTACATAACTCCTAACCCTAACTACATTACCATCTTCTATGTTCTTGTTTGTATGTTTCTTATGATCGGCTATGTATGTTGCTAGTTTGGTTTCTTGCTTAGTTGCTTCTTGTTGGCCGAACCATGTTCTAGGGTTTCTTGGTGAGCAACACCCCTTTCTCTCCTAGGTCTAGAGGATTGAGCTTGAGTTCTAGTAATATGGGCAATACTCCTCTCTCGTCTAAGTTGAGAGGTGAGCTTGTGTTCTAGTGGCTTGAGCAACACCCTCCTCTCACCATGGACTTGAAAGGTGAGCTATGTGGTGGATGTGGACCTTGGTTGAGTTTGATCCTTGTGTTGCCCGATTGGTGATAAGAAGGTGTGCAAGACCCCTCTCTCTTGGTTGTTGAGAGGTGAGCCATCTTCTTGATCCACTAGGGTTTTGGTGCCTTGTGCTTGAGGTTGGCGACGACCTTGTTGTGGGTTGCATCTTGCCCAATATCCTTCTTTGTCTTAGAGCCTTAGTCAACATGATGTTGTGGCTGTGTTGGGCAATACACCCTAGTCCTTGCCTTGTTGTGTCGGGCGTCACACTTAGCTGAGTACCCTACCTGACACACATAACCTAGGAGTGGCTTGTTGCCGTTATATCTTGGATGTTATATAGTTAGTGGCTACCTAAGTGCTGGGTGTCATGATTTAGTAGTGATGCCCGACAGAGTGTCACATAGTATCCCTATCCGTTGCACGTGGATGCCCGATGGAGCGTTGCATGACACTGAAGTGCACGACACATGTGGTTGCACGATATGCACGGGTGCACAATATGCTTTGGTTCCCTGATGCACGACACAATGTTGCACGACACTGTGATGCATGACACAACATTGCACGACACTGTGATGCACGACACATCGTTGCACGACATTGTGGTGCACGACACAGAGGTGCCTGATACACCTGCTGCACGATATGCTTGTGCACGTTATGCCTTGGGTCCTTGTTGCATGATATATCTTGTATCCTTGCTGGTTTGTTTGGCCGTTATGAGGCTTGAGTGGTTGGGCGATAGGGGAGAGTACCCTGCCCGATACTACCTTTGGTGAGGGTAGTAGATGTTTCTAGTAAGGGTCTTGTTCCTTATATGGAAAACCAATATGCTAGATCTTATTTCATGCTGTCACGTTTGGTTTATAATGGTGACCCTTGATATGCTTGATAGTAATTGAGGTAGTAGATTACATCTATGTATCTTTACATGTGCTTATGATCATCTAGAATGATATGTATAATGCTAAGTAAATGATAAGCATATAATATGCTTTCCATGATGATATGACCTATGTCTATGATCACAGGTTGAGGCATGTATGATAAAGCATATGATCATCAATGTCACCATATATTGAATAATATGATTCTTCTGTCAATCCATGATGATTGTGCATACTAACCATGCAGGTGTTTCATACAAATGCATAGCCAGGTAAAGGGCTATGAGGTATATATATATTTGAGTAACACTGCTTTGATGGCTACTCTTAATGATGAGATAACGTGCATGATGTGCTTTGGTCTGAGGACCTGAGTTTGGCTAAAGTGCCCAGTTGAGGTGTTATCCTCTGATGATGATATGGGATTGATATCCCAAGGGATGAGAATGCCTATTGAGGCAGTGGTTTCTTGTGATGAGGGATTGAGATCCCGAAATAGCATGATGGTGGCAATAATAATGTAGTTTTATGTTATGCATGTGGTACAACTTGGTTTCCTCAACAATCCACTTAAAATGTACTAACTAATCACAGTAGAACATATCATGTAGTTTTCCCTGCCCATAGATCCATCATCGTCAAGAGCTGGTGATGGTGAAACTGATTCTCCTGCGGGTTAACCCGGAGAGCATATTATTGAGTATGTGAGGTTTCTCCTAGCCTAAAGTGAGGAGGTAAGAGTGCAACTTCGGTTGTAGACTCCAGGGTGCGGATTCAGGCCCATAGCCCAAATATGATAAGAGCATGGTGAACAGGCCCATGGCTAAGGATGTGTGATATGGGAGCATGATTGCGTTCATGGATCAGAGCACGGTGAATAGGCCCATGGCTCAGTTTCACTAGCACCGATACCTATACCAAGGCGGGCTAGGCAGAGGGTAGCCTGACCCTGTGGCTGAGGCCACTTAAGAATGAGACTGCGGTCCTGCTTGTGTTGTACTCGTGCACTGACCACGAGGTGGGAGGCCGTGGAGTCCGGCTCTTCCTTTGACCTTGTATGGCACCGTCTTGGGTTTCACAACCGAAGGTTGGATCTGAGCGGTACGACTCACTTCCTCAGGGCATAATAATATGTAATCCAGCCGTATAGTGTTTATTGCTTAAGGCAAAACACGGAACATTGATTGAGGCCTTGCTTGTGTAGTTAATCTTGTCATACTTGTAGTTGCTTATATGTTCCTTATGTTATGTGGTAAGATCTTATAAATCATATCTTGTCAATCATGTTCCATAAAGAGATATTGGGTTATATGCCTTCTGTACATCTGGTAAGCCTGATGGTATGAATAGCTTTGCTATATAGACTGCTCTTGTTATACCTTTTATCAGTTATCTACTTCTATTGCTTTAATCTTCATTTAGTTTTATGGTTTCAGCGGGGAGTTATGTTTCTCGCTGGGACTGTGTGTCTCACCCCGTTGGTTTATAACCTTTTTAGCTGTTCGAGCTAGACGTGGTGGTGTTCGTGGGGTTGCAGCCGAGCAGCAAGAAGAGCAGTAGAAGGCAAGAGATGGACATGCTGCTGTTTTGGTCGTTTTTTAGTAGAGTCTTAGAGTCATCCCTGTACTCTCAGGTCCTTGGAGGCGTTTTGACATTGTTTCACGATGTATAGCTGCTGATGTTTTGTATATCCTACTGCTGGCCGGATGTGGGCCGTTATGTACATATAAACATGTTTATAACGCATGTGATGACTAGATAGCTATTCTCCTAAGCTGTGGACATGTATCCAGCTTTGTAAATGTTTATATAACCTGTTTTATTGCAGGACAAGGATATGGATGTAATAGTTTCTTGGTTTATCTATTTTCCGAAATCAGTTTTAATTAACCCATGTTTTTTTTGGAAATTTGTGGTTTATGGTGTTTTCCGCATGTTTTCGCATAACACCTCACTGTCTGTGTGATAGTGGGATATGTTGCCACAACCCTGGTTTGGGTTGCGGTCATAATGTTACATTTTGGTTTTGTGTTCAAGATGGGTCTTCACTTTGGGTTCTGTGGCCGTGACATCTTAGTTGGTCGTGACCCATGAGCTGTTTTGGTTGGGATACCCTAGTTGTGTGTTGTTATCTCCGACCTTGACTTGTAAGACCTTGCTTGTGTTTTAGATGCATACTTTCTCCTGTGTTGAAGACGGCCATTGGCCTTGTCGTGGTTGCAACATGCATAAGGTTGGTGGTCGCAACAAACCACCTTCTTGGGGTCATGACAAGTTCTTCTTATGGTGGCCGTGACCTGGTTGCCTGGGTGTTGTGGCATATGTATGATGGGTGGTTGAGAGGCATTATTAATCCCATAGTTAATATACTTCCCTGAGTAATGTATAAGCCATGTAGAGTGTTGTTTGGAAAATGTCTAATCTCCCCTAATTATGTTCCTCAACCCTAAGATTCTCAAAGATAGTGGGAGGTGGTGCTCCTAGGGTTTGGTGTGTATATCTTGCTTTAAACCCTAATTGGCTAAGCTTGGAGCCCTAATCATAATAATGAGTTATGTAATGTGTTTTCTTTCCCTCTCATGAGATGTTCATCATATTGTAACACTTTCTCTATCCTATTTATAAGCCCTAACCTTGTAGGTGACATGTATGCCATGGATTGTGTATGCTATGGTTGTGATTATATGATATAGGGTGGTGCTTATGCACATTTATGAGGCAAAATGTGGTGCTAAATATGCAAAGCTTAATGTGATACGTCCTATGACCTAGTGATGGCTGAATGCCTATTAAGAGGTTATATCCTCAAGTGATGTGATTAAGGGATTGACATCCCATGGTGATGTGTGACCTTGGTGATCGCCTTGTGAATGGCAGAGCAATGAGTATCATGTGGTGATTGTGTGACAAGTTCACACCTTGTACATTTTATATCTTATAAAGTTGCAACACACTATTATTCTTGTAGAATTTCTTTATCTTTATACGTTGTAACTAGTTTGATGCTAAAAGTCACCCAATTGGCCAACTAAGAAAGTGAAACCTAATCATGTAGTTTGCTCTGTGCAATATATCCAATTCTAGTGTCAGCTTTATTTACTGGATTGGTGAAATGAGTTTAACTCGGAGTGCATATTTTTGAATATGTAGGGGTGCAAGTCGAGCATCTCCTTGCATCCACAATTATTGGTTCTGTGGGACGACCATGCGTGAGTCAATCTCCTTGTGATATAAATGGCCATGAGTGAGCCACTCCTCCATTTAAGAACGGCCATGCATGAGCCTATTCTTCTAGTGACGTTGCCTATACCAAGGTGGGCTAGGTGTTTATATATGGATGGCCATGCGTGAGCTGATCCTTGTGCTGACTAGCTATATGTCACTCTCTTTGCAATTGAATGATATGTCTCTATATGTTCTCTAGTACTGACCAAGAGGTGTTGGAGAGGTTGTGGATTTTGGCTCTTCCATGGACCTTGTGTGGCACTGTCGGTTGCCCTTCACAAGGGGAGGTTGGATGTGGGTGGTACAACTCAAATCCTCAGGGTATAATAAAGGACGTAATAAAGCCGTGTAGTATAAGTCCTTAGGGTTGCATACGTCTCGCATTGGTTGAGCCTTTGCCTTATCTTTTTATTGATTTCTTGAATTATAAGATGGTAAGAGAAGTCAACTGTAATACATGTTCTTTGTATTCCTTTTTAGAATATAACTTGATCAATTGCCCAGTGGTAGCTGCCTAATCTTGTCTAACGTACTTTACCTAATTTTATACATATCATTTAGCTGAATGTACTCAACCTTGGTAGTATGTTGTTATACCTTCTTAGCTTACATGTGCTTTAATAGCATTTTCGGAGAGTTCTATCTCTTGCTGGGACATTTGGTCTCACCCTAGGGTTTCCACATCATTTAGGTGACCATGCATGAAGAGGTAGAGGTTTTGCAGTTGAGGAAGAGCAGCAACAAGAGCAGTAGCTGATAAGGTTGGTTGTGATGCTAGTCTTTTGGGTGTTAGAGTCCTAGAGTCATACCAATACACTCAGGTCCTTGGGGTGTTTTGAGATGTTTTGTGGCTATGTGATCGATACAAGGTTTTGGCATGTTTGATAGGGTTGAGTAGTTATGACAGTTATACTTGTATATATATGTGGGACCAATATCTTATGTAATAGGTTGATGACAGGAATGGTAATCTACAGTGATGTGAGCACCATGTGATATGTTATGCCCTACATGTGACATGCTTTGTGGACTTATACGTAATAATTTTTTGGCCTATGGTGCTTTAATGAAATCGGTTCTAATTTCCCATGTTTTTCGGGTGATTCACTTGCTTTGTGTTGTTTCCGCTTTTGGTTTTGAGTAATCTCATTTGTGACACATCGGGGTGTCACAATTTAGGTTGTTATTAGAGATTTAGGTTTGCTGAGTCTACATGGACATAGGACTAGGGTTTGTGTCTATTCTAGTGTCCTCAAGTCTATATTATAGTGACTTCTTCTTTTGCAGAAGAAGAAGAAGAGTAGAAAAGATGGCTAGAGAACACGAAGAACACACTATAGAGAGCAGTGTTGTTGCACTCGACGGTGGTGCGGGGGCTTAGGTAAGAGAAGATCGGGTGCCTAATGAGCCCCAGTTTGACCCAGATATGGTAGAGAATCCTACCTACCAATCTCTCTTTGGGCATTTTATGGCGGAGATGATGCACATGGTGGACAAAATGCCTACCCCTCAGTCTAGGGCAGCTGTGCCTGGTGCCAAATATCCAAAGGGGGAATATCTTTGAGAGGTTGAGACCTGTTGGTACTGTGGAGTATGCTGGTACTGGAATGCTGATCTTTGGCTTATAGAGTTGGAAAAGGTTTATAAGATCCTTAATATCCCCAAGGCCGATAAGGTGAAACATGCAGTGTATCCTCTAAAGGGGAGTGCTGGTCATTGGTGAGCCATTTAATAGGAGAAATGACCATTTGTTGATATCGGTTGGGGGGAGTTTAGGTGAGAGTTTGTCAGCAAGTACTTTCTGTGTACCTATATGGATGATAAGATCAGTCAGTTTGAGCGGATCTAGTAGGGATCAATGTCGATCAATGAGTATGAAGCTAAGTTTATGGAGCTGCTGAGGTTTTGTCCTCACATGGTGTCAATATATGAGGAAAGGATCAGACGTTTCGAGAAGGGTCTGAACGATGGGTTGACAATGGTGGGTGGTAGCACTTGACTACTGTGAGAAGTTTACGACGTTTGTGGAGTCCATCAAGAGGATTGAACCGTCTTTGGTTGAGAAGCGGGAAATGAGTGCCAAGAAGAGGTCGACGTAGTACCAGGGGCAGTTGTCGGGAGGCTTTAAGAAGCCTAGGTTTTCTACATTGTCAGCACAACATAGGTCCAGTGCACAAACCCAATGGTCCCCTAGTAAGGGCATAGGGCATAGTCTTCCACCAATACGAGCTCAGAGTGTAGCATCAACATCGACGTCGGGGCCATCTTGGCCATGGTATGAGAGAAGGATGTGCTACAAGTGTGGATAGGTTGGGCATGCGAAGCTATTTTCTCCTATGAAGGATGAAGAAGTCACCTGACAATCAAGGCAGAGCCAACATGGCTCGCAAAGACAACAGTTTAGTGGTAGTGGAAGGGGACATGGACAAGCATCTTAAGTTGGTTCTTCAGGATAGGCCATTAGAGGAAGAGGGAGGCAACATGTGACAGCTAGATTCTATGCTATGAGTTAGCTTGAAGGAGTGGTCAACCTATGAGTAGTGACATGTCAGATAGATTTATTTCATTCTGATTTGTCTTCTTCTTGCTTTATATCTATTTTGGTTGACTCGGGTGCGACACACTCTTTTGTCACTCAATTAGTGATTGATGCTTGTTCTTTTCCTATTAGATGTAGATGGAATAGTCTTTATTTAGAAACCCCATTATTTGGTCCCGTGGAGTTGCGGGAGGTGTATACTTCCTATGTTCTTTCTTTCTCAGGACATAACATTCAAGTGGATCTCTTACCACTTATATGCATGGATTCAATGTGACCCTAGGAATGGACACTTCTGAGAAGTATCAGGTGGTTTTGGACTGTAGTTCCAAGGTGGTGATGTTTGTAGATGATGGTGTGTCGTGGATCTTCCAAGGTGATAGGAAGATTCTCCCTACCTATTTGGTGTCAACGATCGTGGCTGAGAAGTTGATGAGTTAGGGATGTGATGCATTTTAGCTCATGTGGTGGATACCAAGGCAAGAAGTCTGAGCATCCAGGAGGTACCAGTTGTTAGAGAGCTTGACAATGTGTTCCCAGATGAGTTCCCAGGTGTTCCCCCTGTTAGAGAGATTGATTTTGAGATCAATCTAGTCCCAAGCACACAACGGATGCTGCAAACACTGTATAGGATGGTGCCAGATGAGATGGTAGAGCTAAAGAAACTGTTGCAATAACTACTTGAGAAGGGCTTCATCAGACTGAGTATGTTAGTGTGGGGTGCTCCCATGTTGTTCGTGAAGAAGAAAGATAGATCCATGAGGTTGTGTGTAGACTATAGACAATTGAACAAGGTAATGATAAATAATAAGTATTCCTTTCCATGGATAGATGACTTGTTTGATTAGTTATGAGGTGTTGTAGTCTTCTCTAAGATACACTTGAGGTCAGGGTATCACCAGTTGCAGATCAAGGAGGATGACATACCTAAGTTGACTTTTAGGACTAGGTATGGTCATTACGAGTTTACAGTTATGCCGTTTGGACTAACCAATGCACTGAAAACATTCATGGACTTAATGAACGTAGTGTATTGTCTGTTTCTGATCAGTTTGTTGTGGTCTTCATAGATGACATCCTGATATACAGTCATGATAGCCAACATCACCAACAACATCTCTGTCAGGCATTGACAGTGTCAAGGCAACGTCAACAATATGCTATGGCTGAAGGAGGTAGCCTTTCTGGTGCACGTTATCTCTGTTGAGGGTGTTCATGTGGATCCCAAGAAGTTTGAATCTGTATTAGAGTGGGAGCAGCCGAAGATGCCAATGAAAGTGTGCAACTTTTTGGGTTTGGCAGGCTACTATAGGAGGTTCATTAAGAACTTCAGCTCTATGGTGTTGCCCCTAACCAAGCCGATAAGGAAGGATGTATCTTTTGTTTGGGATGACAAGTGTTGGCGTGCCTTTTAGTTGTTGAAGGAGAAGTTGATGAGTGCACCAGTGATAGTGCTGCATGAGCAAGGGAAAGGTTACATAGTTTTCTATGATGCATTGTAGAATGGTTTGAGGTGTGTGCTAATGCAGGATAAGAATGTGATATCTTTTGCATCACAATAGTTGAAGATGCATGAGGAGAACTATCCTACCCATGATTTGGAGTTGGCCACAGTGGTTAATGCCCTGAAGACCTGGATGCACTATATTTATGGTGAGAAGTGTCAGATCTTCATCGACCACAAGAACATGAAGTATATCTTCTCTCAGTAGGAGGTAAACATGCAGCAGAGGTGATGGATGGAGTTAATCAAGGACTATGATTGCACGATTGATTACCACCTATGAAAGGAAAATGTCATGGCAGATGCACTAAGAAGAAAGCCTTCTTCGACAGAGTCAGTGGGAAACGCACAATTGAACTCCTTAGTGTGTCATAAGAGAGACATGTTGGTCTCCTTGTGTCATATGAACATGAAGCTAGAGATGTCCATGCTAACAGGACTATTGGCACAGTTTCAGGTGAAGACCACATCGAGACAACAGATCAAGGAGGCACAACAAGCTGATATTGTGATACAATAGATACGATCAAAGTTTGGTAGTGAGAAGCATGATAGATTCCATGAGGAAGATTATGGGGTAGTTTGTTACCATGACAAAGTTGTGGTTCTTGATGTTGATAGTTTGAGAAAGATTGTTCTAGAAGAGGCTCACTCTTCAATGTATGATATGCACCCAGGTAGCACCAAGATGTACCATAATCTTAAAGATATGTATTGGTGGCCTCGCTTGAAGTGGGATGTAGCTAAGTTCATGGACATGTGTGCAGTGTGTCGGCAAGTCAAAGTAGAACATCAAAATCCTACAGGGACACTACAACCTTTACCCATACCATAATGGAAGTGGGATCATGTCACAATGGACTTTGTGGTTGGTCTTCCTAGGACAGCCGAAGGACATGATTCCATTTGGGTGATAGTTGACAGATTGACAAAGTCAACACACTTCTTACACGTGAATATGACATTTTCAGTAGAGAAGCTCGCCCAGATCTATGTGGATGAGATAGTGCGTTTGCACGGTGTCCCGGCTACTAACGTGTCATATAGAGGTCCTCGGTTTACAAGTCACTTTTGGGAGTGCTTGTACACAACTTTGGGTACACAATTGAAGCTCGTCACTGCTTTCCACCCACAGATGGATGGTTAGTTTGAGAGGACCATACAGACCGTGGAGAACCTATATAGGGATTGGATCTTGTAGTTTTTGGGGAGCTGGGTCATCCACCTCAATCTGATAGAGTTTGCCTATAATAAAAGTTATCATAGGAGCATCAACATGGCACTGTATAAGGCATAGTATGGGAGACGTTGTAGGTATCCATTGTGTTGGCATGAGACGTGAATATCAACTTCTTGGCCCTGAGCTGGTACAGAAGACAACAGAAAAGATTAAAGTGATACAACAATAGTTGAAGGCAACACAGGATAGACAAAAGTCATATGCTGATAATCGCCGAATACCCTTAGATTTCCAAGTGAGGGACATAGTGTACCCCATAGTCTCTCCTTGGAAGGGTGTTTTCAGGTTTGGGAAGAAGGGTAAATTGGCTCCCCGGTATATGGGACCTTATCCTGTGGTGGCATGTGTTGGGAAGGTGGCCTACAAGTTGGAGTTGTTGCCTGAGTTGCACAAATAGCACCCTATGTTCCATGTGTCCACATTGAGGAAGTGCCACCCTGATACTGAGTTGGTCTTGCATCCAGTGGAGGTTGAGCTCGATGAGGACATGTCCTATGTTGAAGGGCCCGTGTTGATCCTTGATAGGAGGGTGAAGAAGTTGAAGAAGAAGGACATAATGCTTGTGAAGGTTCAGTGGAATCACCATGGCATTGAGAAAGCCACGTGGGAGCTTGAGGAAGAGATGCAGAAGAAGTACCCGTCTCTTTTCGCTTAGGATTTTGGGGGGAGAAATCCTTGTTAGGGGTTTATGGCTTGTAAGACCCCTAACTTGTGTTTCGGGTTAACCCTATTTATTTTATCTTTATGTTGTGCTTAGAACCTTTCTCTAATCCTTTTAGATGATCTTAGAGCATGTAGAGAGCTTAAGCCTCCAATTTGAGCTTGTTTGGATGTTGTTTGTGCTTTCTGTGCTAGTTTTGGTGCAAATTGCAAATTACCCATTGGAAGGGGTATTCTTGTAATTTTACACCTATAGACTGTTCCTTCTCTCCATTGTCTTCATGAGAGAGAGTGTGGTGCCTTGGGATGCCTTGTTGGACACTTAATTGAGTGGTATAACCCTTAGTGGTGATTAGGGTTTTCTAGGGCTTGGTATGCCTTGACCATGTGACCCTTGTTGGTTTGTCTCTACCTAGGTTGTGACCTAGGGCTTTGTTGGAGAGTGTCACAATCAAGACACCTCCCCTATGTGTGGTGGTCATGACCAAGGTGGTCTTGGGTTGAGACAATATCTTGGTATGGTGTGTGCTGACCTAGGTTGTTGTGGTGATCTTTTGTTTTGTGACCTAGTGATCCTTGGTGGTGTGTCGCGGCCATGGGTGGTTCCCTTGGTGTGTTGCGGTTGTGACACAAGGGTTGAGTGGTCTAGGTGGTCGAGATCAAACCTAGAGTGTATCACCATCTCTTGCATGTGGGATTTATGTGGTTTCATGTTAGTTTCTTGAGTGGACAAGTGTCCCTTGGGGTCCTTCCTTCATTGTCACCTCACCCCTTGTCCTACCTCTCTCCTCCTTTGCTATATAAACCCTCTTAACACCATGCAAGTGATCTTTTTCAGCCATTCTCTTTCTCCTTCCTTTCATGGATGATCTTGAAGCTTGGTGGAGCAAGAAGGATCTGTTCTTGGTCATCTGGAAGTGGTTCGACCCTTTCATGTGGTGCTTGTAATGATACTTGGTCATCTTCAACCTTGGCGAGTGTTTATCTTCCTTATTAATGTTTTCATTGGATCTTCTACCACATCTTCTTCCTTTTCTCAGCCCTAGACCATGTTTTGACATGGTGGTTGTTCTGGAGAGTAAGCTCCTTATCACAAGGGTAATAGGCCATGTTTTGACAAGGCGACACTCAAGTGAGAAGGAGTTTCTTGTCTCTTATCCTCCTTCTTTCTTTTGGCTCGACCTAGAGCTTTTGGCTTTATTTTCTTGAGCCATCCTTTGGCCTTGGTATTTTTTTCTTTCTTGAGGTGATCTTCTAGATGAAAGTGGAGCTTTTGGTTGCTTGATCTTCCTTGCTGATTGTGCATTTGGAGCTTGCCTTCCTTGGAGTTGATCTTCTTTAAGACATGTTATATAACTCTTAACCTCCTCTATTATTGCACTCTTTGTGCTTGCATGTTACTGTTTTCTCTCTCTAAATGTTCCCTTAACAAGCTAGTAGATGGTGATGGACCTTAGAGCTTTGATGATGTTGAGATCATGCTTTGTTTGGATGTAATTCAAAACTCTAATTCCTCTACACATGTTTTTGGTGTTTGTGGTGCATGGTGGTTTTTCATTCCTTTCTTGAGCTTGGCTTGAGTTTCATGGATGATGACTGAGTGTTTTTGTGTTCTATGAGGTTTGGTTCAGTTTTGTAGGAGATGATCTCATTTTCATCTCTCTTTTTTTGGTTCTTTTTTTTTCATGAAGTTTATTTTAGGGTTTGACGACCGTTTTGCATGAGGTTTTCCTCTATGGTGACGATGGGTTTCCCTTGTTGTGTCACTTGTGTTAGCCATGGGTTTATCTCTATTTTGACCTCGGTTTGATCTTAGATCTTGGTCTTGGTAATGGCTTGACATTGGTGGTCACCATGACTTATTTTGGTCTTGTGTCATGACATCTCTTTGGCTTGAGGTTTTGGGTTGCGGTCATAACGTCGTGTTTACCTTGGTTTTGATCGCGATCGTAACGCCGCATTAGCCCTGGTTTTGGTTGTGGTCGTAATGTTATTTTTTAGTTGTGGGGTCAATATGGGTCTTCTCTTTGGGTACTATGACACGACATCTTGGTTGGTCACAACCCATGAGCTATTTCGGTTGGGATTCCCTAGTTGTGTGTCATTCTCTCCTGCCTGTACTTGGTAGGACATTACTTTTGTTTTAGATGAATATGTGACACCTTGTCACTCTAAACGAGATTACTCAAAACAAAAAATATGATCAACTACTAATTAATCACGTAGTAAAAAATGCGGAATAATTAAAACCAATTCCAACAATGTATATAAACTCTAGAAAATTTACAAAAGGTCCATCATTCCATTCTCATATACTGTATCAAGTATTTACATATGGGTCCAAAGACCTCAGTCACATCCTGCATATAAAAGATAGTTCACATGTACATGCCATATATTTACAAACATTGGCATACTACCAAAATCTCGTATTGATTCGAGTATATCATCTAGAAAATACAGACCTGAGAGTACATGGATGACACTAGGACTCTACTACTAACATCTACAACTAACAAACCTTCTAAATCTATTGATCACCAAATTAGTTCTCTTCCACAACGCGACCTCGACCTCGTTGCCCGTGACCACCTAAAAAAAATGTGGTGACCCACGGGTGAGACCCAGTCCCAGCAAGAGATATAACTCTCTCCAACATATATTGATCATAACATATTAACTAACAGTAAATACGTTGAGCAGTTAGGGTATTGAATAAGCAATATAAATAGATTGAACAGTTTAAGCATACTAAGTAGTTAAGCAAATAAGTCGTATCATCAAGTAGAATTACACAATTTTCATAAGTCTACATCATGTAAGAACTATGTAGTGTAAAGACAAGACAAGGGTTAATCAACCAATGTGATACGTATTAAACCCTAGCGATTATACTACATGGCTGGTATTATATCTTTTATTATTATTCCATGGGGAGTTTGAGTCGCACCACTCAAAGTCCAATTGACCACTACGAAGTGCTATTCAGTTCTGTATAAGATCTAGGAGTGTCGGTATCCTAAGATCTCTTCCCCTCGGTCAGTATAAGTAAACTACAATGACATACCAGTCAAACTGCCAATAGTGACATATAGTCAATTGATAACAACTAGTCCGTACTTGGTACAAGTTACGACACTAGAAAACAGGGTATACAAAACCCTCTAATTTGAGGTACAATGGCAGCTGTCCTCAATCACATCAAATGTCATAGGCATGGCCATAGTCATCCTCCATAACCTACAATTGTGGATGACAAGGATATATCCTCAACTTGCCACCCCCACATACTAAACAATATGCGCTCTGAGTTTCCCTTGGGAATACTCATTTCACCATCCAGTAAGTTCTGACAATGAAGATGGCTCTACGACATAGGGCTCTACATGATTAAGGTTACACTTGATTAAATACTATCAATTGAATGCATTAAGGCTTTATCATACAAGTGGACATTCAAACCCTAATTCTTTTATAACAAGAGTATTTATATAACAACTTCAAAGGATATAAAACATTTGAGATATAAATCTTAATCACATTACCACATTCTATCATTCATTGCAAATTAATGGACCACTTATCATCATACTATCACAAGATACCAATATCTTATCACAAGTTCCAGGGTTTTAACCCTTATTGGAACATGAAGAGAATTTCACCTCAATCATGGCTTCAAACATACCCAAAGGTCTTTAAGACCATCGCATTATTCATAGTAAGGTTATCATCATCATTCCATGCCTTAAACAAGGCTCAAAAGATCATTAACACATATGTGTCCATAGATATTAACATTGCAAGGCACTATGATATTCAAATAATACTACATTGTGGTTTCAACACAAGAAGCGTGTAATTCATTATCACAATAATCATTCAAGAGGTCTGATTATAACCAATTAACATCATATAATTACATTAAGGTTAGGTATAACAAGCTAGATCACATGGGAGTTACACATCCACTTATTATAGTGATTTATCAAATATAACTATATAATGGCAAAGGTAAAGCTACAAATTAATGGTATTGAACCATCGAATTATCAATACTAGGACCCACATATAATACCATGTGATTTATTCTAATCCATTAGATGTTAAACCATCCAATATTATTCATTGGATCAGGTTCATTGTTCAAGGTTATCAATTGAAGTATAAGTCTAACCATTAAATCAATTGAACAAAGGAACCATTGGTTCAAGGTTTAGTCAAATATACAATTACATTCCTAATTCGTCATGTATGGTGATGACCTGACCAACCATTAATTGTGATCATTAGGTCACCATTTGTTGCTAGATCAGTAATACATTTAGTTAACACCATCAGATATTAAGCCAATATCATCATCGATTGATAACATCATTAGAATACTTAGTGGATGATAATTAAACGTCTAATTGAGCCAAAACCTGACCTAAGGTGGTGACCATAGGTTGTCACCATAAATTTGACACCCTTGATCACAAACATCAGTTGCCAAGATAACAACACCATTGGTTGTTGAATGGTATGTCCATCGGTCGTGTGATAGAGAAGAAAATAGCTTGAAAACCCTAATTTGAACCATCAATTATTTTGTGCTTAGCACCATAGGTTGATTCTATCAACCTATCCCAAATCATGCTACACCTTAAAAAGGTTGTACACATGTTTACAAGTTCATATATAACTGGAACAAAATAGGGAACACCACAAAAAATCGTAATTTTAAATAAGCATGGTTTCTCTATGCTTAGATCATCACATTCAAGCATAAACATGAACTAACAAGCTTCTAGTAAGCAATATAAGTGAAGAATGTTATATAACTCGCCTCTATAGAGTAGGCCAGATATCAAATAGCAAGAATCTTGAGCAAATAAGGCAAGAAATCCCTAGATTCAGATCTGAACTTGGCCAAATAGGCACTTCTCTCCATAAAGAAGCAAAACCCTAGAAAAAGAAACAAGAAGGAAGGATTTTTGAGTTCTAGAGTCATTTTCACCATGGAACAACAGGGTTCCGACCTGGAGAGATATAGGAGGAATAAGAGCAAGACATAAATGGAGAAAATAAGGTAATACTTACACTTTTAGGTCAATATTACTAGGAAGGAGCTTTAGGAACCCCTAAATGAAGTCAATTTCAACCTTAGATCCTTTCTCCAAGAAGATCCCCACTTTCTTCTTCCTTGGGCAGCAAAATTCACAGCTGAACAGAGGGAGAATGAGGTTGGGAGAAGGAGGGAAATGATGGAGAGAAAATGACTCGTTTTGGTTCTTGGGGATAAGTATATGAACTTTAAGATAAAGCAAAAAGAAAAAGTTGAAGTTCTAGTATTTATCCAAGTGTCCATGGCTTTAAATTATTAAGAATATACAAGCACACACAACAAGATCTCCCACTATATGTATAGACCTGCTTATCTATCCTCTGTTGAATTTCCCAGCCAATCACATAATTCATTAGTTGATAGCTACTAAATGTAGCTCATCCATGAAGGGGTAAACCCTAAAATACCCTTGATGAAAATACCTTCAAACCATGGCTCAAATACGAGCTCCATGGCTAAAAAATCTCAAGAATGATAATATAACCTCTAAGGAACATAAAGTATGTGATAAATTGCAAACAAAACCCCTCAATTGGGTAAATTGCAGAAAAGTCCAAAATGTTCAAAAAATTGCATAACTTGCTCAAACATTGTTAAATTGGACCAAATTTGAAACATAAGCTTGTCTTATGATTTCAAAACATATAAAAATGTTATATTAGGGTTATAGGAATTCAATTATGGTAATTAAGCTCATTCAACTCATTAAGCAAGTTCAGGGGCCTTACATATTACTTGCTCTTGTGTTGAAAATAGCCCATGTCCTTGTCGTGGTTGCGACATGCATAGGGTTGGTGGTCACAAAAACCTTCCTTCTTGGGTCCACGAAAAGTTCTTCTTGGGGTGGCCGCACCCTAGTTGCATGGGTGGTCGTGTCATAGGTATGATGGGTGGTTGAGAGGCATGCTTGATCACATAGTCAATATACTTCCCTGAGTAATGTATATGCCATGTAGAGTGCTATTTAGATAATTTCGAATCACCCCTAATTATGTTCCTCAACCCTAATATACTGAAATATAGTAGGAGGTGGTGCTCCTAGGGTTTGGTGTGTATATCAACCTTTAAACCCTAATTGGCTAAGCTTGGAGCCCTAACCCTAATAGTGAGTTATGTTATGTGTTTTCTTTCCCTATCATGAGATGTTCATCATATTGTAATGCTTTCTCTCTCCTATTTATAATCCCTAACCTTGTAGGTGACATGTATGCCATGGTTGGTTTATGCTATGGTGGTGATTATGTGATACAGGGTGGTGCTCATGCACATCTATGAGGCACAATGTGGTGCTAAATATGCAAGGCTTAATGTGATGGGTCCTATGACCCAATGATGGTTGAATGCCTATTGAGAGGTTATATCCTCAAGTGATTTGATTAAGAGATTGATATCCCATGGTGGTGTGACCTTGGTGATCGCCTTGTGAATGACAGAGTAATGAGTATCATGCGGTGATTGTGTGACAAGTTCACACCTTGTACACTTTATATCTTCTGAATTTTCAACGCACCCTTATTCTTGTAGAGTTCACTTTAGCTTTATATGTTGTAACCTGATTGATGCAAAAAGTCACCCAATTGGGTAACTAATCAAGTGAAACCTAATCATGTAGTTTGTCATGTGTCATAGATCAAATTCTAATGTCAACTTTATTTGCAGAATTGGTGAAATGAGTTTAACTTGGAGTACATATTTTATAATATGCTGGGGTGCAATTCGAGTATATCCTTATGTCTAGAATTATTGGTTGTGTGGGACGTCCATGCGTGAGCCGATCTCCTTATGATATGGATGGCCATGAGTGAGCCACTCCTTTTAAAAATGGACATGCATGCGCCTATTCTTCTAGTGTCGTTACATGTACCAAGGTGATCTAGGTGTTTATATATGGATGGACATGCGGGAGCAGATCCTTGTACTGACTATATGTCACTCTCTTTGCAGTTGACTGATATGTCTATGTGGTAATCTCTTGTATTGACCAAGAGGTGTTGGAGAGGTCATGGATTCCAGCTCTTCCATGGACCTTGTATTGCACCGTAGATTGCCCTTTGTAGGGGATGGTAGGATTTGGGTGGTAAGACTCAAACTCTCAGGCATAATAAAAGACATAATACAACCGTGTAGTATAAGTACTTAGGGTGACATATTTCTCACATTGGTTGAGACTTTGCCTTATCTTTTTACTGCTTTCTTGAATTATAACATGGTAAGAGAAGTCAACTATTATACATGTTCTTCATATTCCTTTTTAGAATATATCTTGATATATTGCTCAGTGGTAGCTGCCTAATCTTGTCTAACCTACTTTACCTATTTTATACATATCATTTAGCTAAATCTTCTCAACCCTACTAGTACGTTGTTATACCTGCTTAGCTTGCATGTGCTTTAATAGTGTTGGCGGAGAGTTATATCTCTTGCTGGGACATTTGGTCTCACCCTGTGGGTTTCCACATCTTTTAGGTGATTGTACACGACGAGGTAGAGGGTGCATCTGAGGAAGAGAAGCAGCAACAACAGTAGCCGATAAGATTGGTTGTGCTGCTAGTCTTTTGGGTGTTAGAGTCCTAGAATCGTCCTTGTACACTCAGGTCCTTGGGGTTTTTTGAGATATTTTGTGGTTATGTGATCGATACAAGGTTTTGTCCTATTTACCATGGTTGATTAGTTATGATAGTAGTACTTGTACATATATGTGGAACCAGTATCTTATGTAATAAGTTGATGACAAGAACGTTAATCTTTAGTGATGTGAGCACCATGTGATGTGTTATGCCCTGCATGTGGTAGGCTTTGTGGACTCATATGTAATAAGTTTTTGGCCTATGATGCTTTAATGAAATCGGTTTTAATTTCCCATTTTTTAGGTGATTCGCTTGCTTAGTGTTGTTTCCACTTTTGGTTTTGTGTATTCTCATTTGTGGCGCATCAAGGTGTAACAATTTTGTAGTAGAGACACTTATCAAATTAATTAGCAACAAAGACAAACAATGATATCATAGAATCAAACTTCTCATGCCATTGCTTAGGGGAATATAATGACTTAACAAGTATACACACTTTGTACTCATTCCCACGACCCACAAATCCCTTAGGTTGTTCCATATATGTTATAACCCCAGTTTTAACAAAATATGTAATGAAATTGTGAATCTCCTTTTTAAAGATAAATGAAATCCGTGGTTGATGTGATGAGTTGATTTGAATGGATTTTGTGTTTGATAGCTTGTATGTTTTCTTATTGGGCCTTTTTGGCCATTGAGCCCAATTGAAGGAGAAAAAGAAAAGGATTAAAAGAATACATAAAGAGATAAATGAAATAAGGACAAAAGGATAAGGAATGTTTTCCCAAAATAGAAATTTCGAGTTATAAAAGTTCCTTGGGGTTCAAGGAACTCAAGATAATTATATAATAGCAAGGGAAATAAAGAATAAGAGGAAAATATGAATAAATAGGTGTTTTCTTGCAACTAAAGAAAAAGAATTGTTTTCTTGAGATTATGGCTTCAATTTTTACATGATAAGAGATAAAGATATGAATGAGAATTCCTTAAAATTTGGATTAAAAGGGAATTAAGGTTTGGGAGTTATTGCTTTTTAAAGTTACCCTTAAATATGACGTTATTTTGGAATAAGGAAAATAGTTTCCTTTAATCAGTTGAACGCAAAGATGGTGGGCCGTTGGATCTTAATCCAACAGGCGCCACTCATCGTCCTAGTCCAGCGCGGATTGGGATTCTACCAGTGACAGGCGAATCTTATCTGTTGGATTCCTCGTAATCCATCAAGTTTGCAAACTGACTGAAGTTTCGTTTAGATTCGGGAAGGAAAACCGAAGGGATTTATCCCTGGTTTGTCGAGGTTTTGTCTCCGATTGGGAAAGTTCCCAATCCAACATGGGCTTGCTCGACCCTATATATAGGGGGGGTTAAACGAGAGGGTTAGCATCCCCAATTTCTACACCAGACGCTGCGGGAGGACAAGATGAACGAATTCATGCCTTCAATTAGTTCATCTACCCCGACCTACACCCACGATTCCAGCAGTAAACCTCGCCGGAGGCCCGACGAGTGGGGAGGAGTCGCGGCGCGTGCTGGGCTCTCAATTGAATCTTCAGTTGAGTTTGACGCAGGGAGACGACGATCCCTGGATTCATGGCGTGAGCTCTGGTGGTCGAGAACTCAGAGTCAACCCCAAGGTTGACCCTCGCAGAGTAGCTGGGACGGAGGAAGGAGACGATCGGATCGCCGTTGGATCAGGGACCACGGTGGTCTCCCTCAAGATCTAGCGTTCCAGGGCGGGAGCAACTCTGGTTAGGCTTGCACAACTGGGATCATCGGATCCAAGAAGCGGACCACTGGTCCACAGATCGAGCGACCGAGGATTTTCCGGTAAATCCCTCTCTAATCAAATAAACCAGAAAAAGGATTATTCTTGCAAGAATGATAGAAATAACTAGGAATCTCGTATGACAAAACTTTTTATATGAAAGTTGTGTAGAAAAATATGAGGAATCTAATAAAAATGATTTGAGAACCTAGTTCTGCTCTATTTTGCAAAAGTATCCTAATTTTCTAATAAAGTGTATTAAAAGTTGATGAGAAACCCTAATTGAATGTTAAAAGTATAATTTGATGAATCAATAGGTCAAATTGATAAGTTTACCCCTGTTAATGATAAAAGTGGTTTAACTATCTGTTTGAATGAAAAAGTGCTTTATTTAGAATTGTAATACCTAAAAGAAGGTTAATTCACATGGAAAACCCTAATTTGGGAGAAAAGGGGATAAAAATCATATTTATTTGGAATAAGATAATCAGATGCTTAATAAAGATTCTAAAACTTTTTAAAAGAGATACAATGAGAAATTAGGGGTTTTATATAGTTTTGATAAATTAAGGATGATAATAAGGAAAGAAGAAGTAAAAACCCTAATTTCCAAAGGAACCCTAAAATAGGAATTGAAATCCTAAGTAATGTGATGAAAATTGGATAAATATTAATAAAAGGAAAATTTTACTTTTATTTCAGGATTTCTCTTCCTCATTGCTTGCTTGATTGGGTTTCTCTACATATTTGATTCTATCTTGAAATCTGCAACCAAAGGTATGTGGTTACACTTATGAATATCTCGAGATAGATTTCTGAGGTTTTCTGAGATTTTCACCGATGACTTGAATAAACTATTGGATGAAATTTAGTTCATGCAAACTATAATGTGGCTATGACTATTACAAAGGATATATGCCTACAAGCTAAGATCCTAGTTCTCTCTGTGGCATTGTAGTTGACCTAGTACATGGCTGCCTATGGGTAGGTCCATCAGGTCAGAGGAAGACCTAGTACATGGCTACCTATTGGGTAGGTCCATCAGGTCTATGGATGACTTAGTACATGGATACCATTGAGGTAGGACCATCAAGTCACATTGAGTTAGATATTGGGCTATATTAGGGTAGTGCCATGCGACTCTATTACCTAAAAGAGAGGTGGTATCCATGTCCACTGCAGGGACAACCCAGAGTTTGAGAATATGTATGGATTGAGTTGTATGGCTTAAAATGTAATCTTGATTGTTAAATGATTAAATGAATGATTATATTATTAACATAGTTGAACATTATCTGTTTCCTCCACATACCAGCTTCGGCTGACCGTTGTTTTGTTTGTCGATGATTTAGGTACAAATCTCAAAAGTACAAATAGTAAAGTGACACATTGTGAATTCAAGAATTAAAGAACAAGGAGGAATTAGTTAGAATAGTTCAGCTGTGGTTAGAAGTTTAGTTTATTCCAAACTTTTCAAAGGTATGCAAAAAAAAATTTATTACCATTTTTTCAGTATAGTCTGTTAGAATTTAATAATTGTTTTTGGTTATATGTCGAACCTTTGATCCAGAGTTTATGGGTGCGGCTTCAACCTCTTGGTCTCCCTTAATTGGGGATTACCGAAAGGTGGGGTCGTAACAATATATATCTCTTCCAAAAGATCACCATGTAAGAACACACTCTTCACATCCATCTGATGGATACAAAGATTATAATTGGAAGACAATGCTATAAGCACTCAGATTGCGGTAATATGGGAAAGAGATATGTATCAAAATAATATATTCCTTCCCTCTGTGTGTAACCTTTAGGAACTAACCTAGCTTTATACTTATTGATTGTCCAGTCCACATTAAGTTTCTTCTTAAAGATCCATTTGCATCCAACTATAGAACAACTGTTACAACCCCAATTTTTGGGTTCATTTTCCGAGAAATGTAATTTCTCATATTAAGGATATTTGAACAAATAATGATATAATTTGGTTCGAATAAATGGATTTCGTTTACAATAGCCTTGATGATTGTTTTGTGGGCTTTATTGGCTATTGGGCCCAAATAATAAGAAAATTCAATTAGTGAATGAATAATTGAATATTTGAGAAAAGAATGAGATGGAAACCTCTAGAAGGCAAATCCAAAGAGGGATTTCATGCCTCTTGGGTTCCTTGGGTTCCAAGGAGTCCAAAGTTGCAAAGAAAAGGCAATAAGAAAGAAAAGATTAATTAAGTATTTCTTTATTAAGAAAGAAATTGAAAATAATGATAAAATGTGGAAAATAAGTGGAAAGAGGCATAAATGATATTTCTTGGTGAATTTTCATATCCATGAGGTTGCTAATATTAAAAGTAATACCGATGAGGAAAATAAAAGGGAAATAAAGAGAAATCCTCAAAAGGAGCTATTTTAATAAGAAATAAACAAGATAATGAGAAATAATGAAGAATAATGCATTTATATGCATCTAGAAGGATAATGAGTATCCAATAAAAGGGATTTCGAAATAATAGAATTTCTTGGGATCCAAGGAGTCCCAATAAAGAGGAAAGAAAGAGAAAAATACCAAAATTGCAAAATAAGAGGATAATGTGATTCATTATTAATGAATTTGGTGATATTGATAAAAAGGAAGTATTTTCTATTAAATGAAAATAGAATTTCATGCCAATGGTTTAAAAAGTAAGAACAAAGAGAATAAAAGGGATGATTTTCTAAATCTTAATGTTTAAAGAAAAAGGATTATCAAAAGAATTAGGAAAGAGAGAGGAACTTGCTTCCTAATGAAGGAATTGAATTCCTTTTAGAAGAGAGAGATTGTTTGCTTCGAGGGAAAGCATCCTAGGGCGTTCCTACACTCCCCTATATCAGGGGAAAGGCCTTGGGATGAGTTTAGAAGATCCCATAAACCATCTTCTCTTCTTCTTCCATGTTCTCATCTATAAACCCTAGCTAAGTGGGGCAATGTGATCGTGAAGTCATGAGGCAGCCATAATGGGTTGAAACGATCTCTGGATGCTCCACGATGCCAGTGAGTTGTGTTGCCATCGTGGCCATGCCTTAAACGAAGCCCAGTAGAAGCCGAACGGCTGCATCACCGGCTACAAGTCGCGGGTGTATTTCTCTTGACCTAGCCACCTAGGCCACGCACTGGGCGGCCCCCCATGTGAGGCTGAAGGTTGCGGGACTAGGGCAAGGTGTGGCAGCAGCTATCGTGGTCCGAGAGAGAAAGAGAACGAGCCTCCCTAACGACGGCCACCAAAACTTGGCCCGACAATCACCTTAACGACCACCTTGGCTAAGAAAGGCGGGCGCCCTGTGTGCGCCTATGAGTGACAGAGACAGAGGAGGATTTTCCGGCGAAGATCGCGGCCCTGGGAGAGAGGGAGAGCCCCCTCATGACTGCCAATGGTGGCCGCTAGGGTTGGCTGGAGGTGGAAGACAACCCTTCATGCCGTGGACAATATTGCCCCTCCACGGGCTGAACGAGCAGGAACTTAAGTGAGGGCATAACGATCAATCTGTTATGTTTCCAAGCAAAGTCGTGTTGCATGGTAAAGGACGACATGGCGCCATCTGATTGGTCGAGAGGTACTTTTCCTTGCAAATTTCATAAATAAAGTTTGGTAACTCCGATTAGGACAAGTCATATATGAATTTTGATCACGAGAACGAGAGGAATGCAATAAAAATATGTTTAGAAGCAAATTCCTCTTACTATTCGAAAAATTAGTGTAAATTATCATCTTTACTGAATTAAAGATCAAGAAACCCTATTTTGAAATGAATAAAGTGTTTAATAGGGTTTAATGGATCACTAAAGTTGATAATAACCTGTTAAATGTAAAAAGGGTACTTTAAGATCGAAAAGGATGATCTTTGCACGTAATTAGTTTAATTTAGAGATTATGTGCATAAATATGGTTGAAATTTGAAAAGTACATAAAGCTATCATCTTTAATGATTTAATTAATGAAAAACCCTTAGATTTGATGATAGATGGATTTAATGTTGTTCAATGGATAATTCAAGTGAACATTAACCTGCTGTTGATAAATGTGAAAATAGAATCTAAAAAGATGATCTTTTTATATAATTGGATTAATTTAGGGTTTCGTGCATGAATATGCATTAATAAGCTTGAAAACCCTAATTTAGGTGAATATGTCTTTTAATTGTTTTAATTGTTCAAATCCATGAATAAATAGGGATACAATGATCCTAAGTCAATTTGGGTATAAAAGCCTATCAAAATGGATGGTTGAGCAATTGAGGTTCATAGAAGTAGAAAAGAGTATATTAGGGTTTGTTGACCTAAAAGGGATAAAGTTTGAGAAATTGATCTAAGAAACCCTAATGAATATTAATGAAACCTTAATGCGGATTAGAAACCCTAGAAAGAGAATCCAAGTCAATAAAGTAGATTCTTGATAAAGTGTGTAATAAACAGAGTACATATTATTTTCAGGAATTATGTGATGATTGAATTGCTTGCTTGGATTGCATTCTTGGGTTGGGTTTTCTTAATGCTTTTGAAATCATCAAATCAGGTACGTGGTTACGCTTATGAATAATTGCTTTAGTTTCACGACGATTTCCGAATGGTTTTATCGGTTGCTTGAAAATAACTATTGGATGCTTTTATTTCATGCAACTATAGAGTGACTATGACTATCACTATGAATATACATGTATAACTGGCTAGATCCGGGTCCACCTCTGTGACTTGTAAAGGCTAAAAAGGGGTAACGTAGAATAAGGTCTAAGTTATTGTGGGTTAGAAATTGGGATACCAAGTGTAGTGCCATGAGACCCATTAGCATGCCATGAGTTAAGGAGTGGGCTACTTACGAGTAGTTCCATGTGACTCAACCCTAGAAACTGGTTCACCTATAGGTGGGACCATGAGGGTTTAATGGGGATCTACCATAAGGAAGGTAGTATCCAGGTCCACTACAGGGATAGCACAGAGGATAGGGTACTCATGGATCACGGAGTTATATTTAAAACATAATCTTGGTTGTTAAATGATTAATTGAATGATTATGTTGTTATCATAGTTGCACATTTATTGTTTCCCCCACATACCAGCTTCGGCTGACCGACGTTTTGTTTGTCAACGTTTTAGGTTCAAGCCAAAAGGACAAATAGTAAATCGTCATATTGCGAAATACATGAAGTAAAATACAAGGAGGATTAGTTAGAATAGAATCCATAACTGGATAGAAGTTTAGAGATCCAAGGTATGCAAAAGTTTATTTTCTTATAGTTTTCCCATTTAGTCTGTTAAAATTTGATAATTATTCTTGGTTAATTTCCGAACCTTTGATCCGGAAGTTATGGGTGCGGCTTTGACCTCTCGGTCTCCCTTAATTGGGGGTTATCAAGAGGTGGAGTCGTAACAACAACTAGGAGGAAAATCCACCAATTCCCAAGTTCCATTTGAGAGAATTAATTGGATTTCATCATTAACAACTTCTTTCCAAAACTTAGCTTCTGGATATTTCATAACTTGTTTGAAAGTTACAAGATCATCCTCAACATTATAAATGAGAAACTCACTTCTAAAGTCCTCGGATGTCCTAGTTCGTTTACTTCTCCTTGGTTCAACTATTTCTTCAGAATCATCAGATTCATAAATAGCTTGTTCTGAGTCGCACCCCACATTTGTCATCCTTTCCACGTGTTTGGCAATGGAACCTGTAGTGAATGAATCCTCTTGAAATACTTCATTGGGCACACCATATTTAATGGAAAACACATCCTCAAAGAATGTAGCATCACAAAATTCTACAATTGTATTGACCTCAATGCCTGAGATATCATATTTTACAATAAATAATCTATAGGCATAACTTGTCTCTATATACTCCAAGAATATGGCATCAACCTTTTTCGGTCCCAATTTCTTCCTTTTGTGTTCAGGGACAAGTACCTTAGCAATGCTCCCCCACACTCAAAGATATTTGAGATTCAATTTCTTCCTCTACATAACTCAAATGGACTACTTTCTACATGTTTGTGGGGAACTCTATTTAGAATATGGCAAGCCATATTCAAAGCTCCCCACATATGAAGTTGGGTAGACCTGATGTTTGAAGTAAAGAAATAACCATATCTATAAGGGTTTGATTTTTACGTCCAGCTATCCCATTAGATTGTGGTAAATATGGAGCGATAACCTCATGAACTATGCCATGTAATTGGAAAAATTCCAAAAACAAGTTTGAGGTACATCCTCCTCCCCTATTAGACCTTAATCGCTTAAGTACTTTTCCATTTTGAGTTTCAGCTTCTTTCTTATAAATTTTAAATATATCCAATGCCTCATCTTTACTTCTAAGTAAAAAAGACATAACAATATCTATTAGCATCATCAATAAAAGTTATAAAAAATGATTTTGATCCCTAATAGCAATCTCATTAAATTCACAGATATCTGGATGCACTAAATCCAATATTTTCAAAGTCCTACTCATAGAATGAAAAGGTTTCCTAGGTAATTTAGCTTGCACATAAATTTCACATATGTTATTTCTAATGTCAGATTTAGGGATTAAATTCAAATTTATCATACATTTCATTGAGCCAACATTGACACATCCCAAACATGTATGCCAAACACCAGATGATACAAGATTCATCATTCAAGTTTGTAATGAAATTGAAACAAGTTCAACAAGAACCTTAAATAGGTTCTCCATATGACATAAATACCCCTTGCCAAAAAATAAAGAATCACAAAGGCGAGTAATCATAGCCTTATTACACTTACAATCTATTCTAAAACCATCTCTAACTAAAATGGTGCCACTGAGAACGTTGGTCGTATTGATGAAACATGTCTGACTCTATGAAGCATCAAAACCTTTCTCGAAGGAAGCTTCAAGTCCACCCGTCCTTCGCCTTTGACTTCTACAGCGGTGAAATCACCTAAAGTCACAAATCCACCTTTAGAGGCCTGGTAAGACACAAACATGGACTTGTCTATACACACATGCACATTAGCCCCAATGTCTATTATCCAATATAGTGGTTCAAAAATAGAAAGAACTTTAAGTTTTATAGACACATACCCATCATTGAGGTTCAAGGATGCAGTCATCATGTTGACAACAACCTCCTTAGTTTCATATGCGACAACTTTCTTTGCCTTCTTTGAAGGACAATCCTTGTTCCAGTGGCCAACCTGTCCACAATTCCAACAAAGTTTGTTCTTCAGTTTCTTCTAGATCTTATCCTTAGGTTTAAGTGAATTCTTTGATCTCTTATCCTTATTCTTAGCAGTAGTAAAATTTACAGTAGCATTAACATCAATAGGTACTTTGGTAGTCTTCTCTTTCAGATGCTCTTCCTGTATGTTGATGTCCATCATGAGATCGTTCATTGGCATGTCTCCTCTGCGATGCTTAAGAGTCATGCTAAACAACTCCCACGATTTTGGAAATTTCTCAAAGATTGACATCCCAACAAATTTTTCAAGAATTACCGTTCCCACATGAATGAGTTCTTACATCAAGAGTTGAAAATCATGTGTTTGATCGGAAACAAGTTTACCCTCAGCCATATGAAAATTTAGAAATTTTGAGACATAATATTTTTTAGTTTGCTGATTTTCGGTATTGTATTTCTTTTCTAACGCTCCATACAGAACCTTAGATGTAGTAACAAACGAGTTTGAATATGAGTCATACAATTTGTTATTTAACGCAAACATAATCAATCCTTGGCACGTCTTATCACCCTTCTTCCATGTTGCAACTAAATTAATATTATCGAAGACAATTTCATTAAGTTTACGTTCATCCTCTTCTAGATATTGATCATGCCCTATCATGTTAAATCAGATTTGCATCCTACTTTACCAACAAGAAAAATTAGTTCCGGTAAACTTTTTAGGCATACTAGACGTATCAATTTTCATGTCAGAACCTTGAATAGCCATAGTTAACTAATGACAGATAATGATTTCTTTTAAGACTGTTGATAATTTTAATTATGCCACTACATGCAACAACACCAGGTGCAATATAGTTAACATATTCGGGAAGATCCAGATAAGAAAATGCAGAATATATCTATGCAAGAGAATATAAAATACAACTAGGAATCAAACTAGGTCGTTTGTTGAAAAATGAACGTGTTATACTTAAAGAAATCAACGACCCAAAAACCTTGGGTAGCCACCATTCTTCTAGTCGACCCACTCACGAACCTATAGAAGATATCATCTCGCTCGTGTTGACGACGAACGATATAGACGGCAAATGAATTGCACTACCTGTGCAACTAAGCGACCACATGAACCACCGCTTGAAAGATTGCATCCCGGAAGGGAGATGAATGACGAACTTGCCACGCGCAGGAGAAGATCTGCATACAACAACTCGGAAGCGACTACTGAAAGCTCTTCTTTAGGGTTTGCAAAACACGAACGAAACAACCGACGACTGATATTCGTTTGATATGTGTTTAACCCTAATGACCCGATGCTTATTTATAGCCTTACACACACCGAAATGATATTCCCATTAAGACACATTCTCTCGAACGCTCTTGTACACGTTGTGAAAACATCTGCAAGGAAAACACTTTCTAATTAGGACTAATATATCCATTTTAGAAAGAAATAATTAATTAAATTAATATTTAATTACATAGTTGTATCCTAGGGAAAAAATAAGACAAAAGACTGAAGACATTCTTCACAAACCGCAAGCCACAAGCCACAAGCCACAAGCCCGAGCCCGTGCCCGACCCGGCCAGGCGAGGCAAGGCATGGCATGACGCGCACATGTACATGTGTGTTATGGTCACCATACCCACGAAGGAGGTGATCATACCCTCTCCTAAGACCTTTGGATACTAGTATCACGTGTGTTCCTACATATAAGGACCACATTAGTTTTAGGAGTAAGAAATGTGGGATAAAACTTCTTCCTCATTTGTACTACATACAAAACTACATTTCTTTCATGTACTAGCTGCACTACATTGGGCTTAACCCATGCTTTATACATGGCTAACAATCATATATCTAACAAAATATCCATCTGTTGTTTATAGGGCACAAACAACTCTGCATAGGTTTAGAATGTATGAAAAAGGACTTCATGGACCTTTTGTTGTGTATTTTTTGCTTAAGAAATGAGGAGAGAATTACCATAAATCGGACTCATGCCGAGACCTTAAATCTAACGGCATGTTTGGTCTGTAGTATTATAGATATGATAGCATTTGAATGCCACTTGTGTCCCAATCCCATGGTTGTTTAGGTAAAAATGAGACAAGGATACTAATCCTTGTAGGACAAAAATCCTATCTAGTCAGGACTGTTGAGTTCTGCAGCCCCCTAGGTATTAGGTGGTATAAATCTCTTTGCGCTCCTCAACAACTCGACCCCGACACTAGAAACTTACTTGCAACGGCGGCTCCAACCCTGGTGTATGAAATACATACGGACGCCACACTCCGGATGGCGGCCGATGACAGCACCTGACGGCTGATGAAAATGGTCTTGATACCCTTCCGTTGTCATCCTCCTCTTGAAGGGTACGTTTCCTGATCTTCCTCATCACTACCAATCGGCTTCCTGCTGTCTTCTCGTCACAATGGATGAGTTTCTTGCAGTCTTCTTTGAGATGAGCGCCGATCATATGTCTTCTGAAAAGCTATTGCAAAAGCTTTCGTCAATTGCTCAATTAACTCCGAACTATGTCTGTCATTCTCAATAACCACGATGTTTAAAGATTCCAGACGACGATTGTCTTTCTTCACAACCACGATGGTCTTAAAAACCATTGGCTGCCACGCCAACACAAAAGCGCATCTACAAGATGGATTAACATCTGTCTAGCACTTTTGTGCTTTCTTCGTCCATGACAGCAAGACAAAACTAGGTACACGACATAATTAGCAGACAATGTTAAATTTTAATGTAATGCATGATATCATCAATTTCATTCAAGCACCCATTGTATTCTATTTTCCTGCAAAAACGCAGATGCACCGATAGTTGATCTATGAAACACTCAGGCCTAGGCATCTTGATCGAAGAGCCAATCAAATATCGTAGTTCATCTTATTATCTCCGACTCTTTAATCAGAAAATAGATCCAGTTGCTAATTCAATGATTACAAGTTAAATGTTTGTATAATATCTAGTGATGTCAATGTCGATGAAAATATGATATATAAATTGAGGAACAAGAAGAAATGATTAACATGAAGTAGTCACCAGTCGTATCCAACATTATATCCAAATATAGAATGTGATCATCTAATCTCTCATCCTTCACGTATACCTTCCTATCCAATCCTCCTGTGAATCCCATTGAAATCCTTTCCAGTAAACCAAACATGCTATAAAAAGTAGACAGAGCTAGCTGCTTGTATTATTTAGAATATATGGATGAAAAACGTAATAGATGATTATATTCCATAAGTTCGAACAGATATACGTAAATTATCAAAATATATAACTCTTTTAAGTTGTGGAGATATTCTTTCGTCATTAAGGTGATGTACATTCTGCACTCAAGGGGAAAGCGGTGCTGAGGTCCTTCTTCGATCGTGAATATGATACATCTACTTTGTTGGGTATTATCAATTTTTGCTCCATCCTTACTTGAGGCTGGTGTTGCCACCGACTATGATGATGCTATGCTAACTTTAAGTTTTATTTTCACGTCTCTTTACTTCTAGTGGGTTTGTACTAAGGGGAACCCCAACTCGTGACTCCAGACTTATCTCAAGATGGTGAGCTCGGAATCACCCTTATGTCCTTTATTTCTTCTGATCTAGTTTTAAGGTGATGCTTCTTCACCATGTTTGAGATCCTGATGGGCACTCCTGGTGCACGTCACCTCCCTATTTTTGTGTATGTACGTTCATATACTATATCCACACGTGTTGTTGTTAATATGATCATGGATAAAAAGATGTATATTTTTAGATTCAATATTAAATACCAACACACTTGTGCATACCTTCTCCCTCATCTCATTGTGAAATATTGTTCTTGTCAATTAAAAATACTATATATTGTCATCATTTATGTAATTTCTTATTATTATTGTATATACTTTTTGTTGCACACTCATACATATATCCTAAATCTCTAATTATTTTTCTGCAAACTTATATATACTTCCTATCTCATTCGATATTTAATATTGGAGTACTTTGGTTACGATAGAGCTCTAATTTTCTTATAGCACATTTATACAAAACTTGAATCTCGTAAAATATTTGATATTCATGTACTTTAATCATGATATTACTTTTTGCCCACATGAGTTAGATACGACCGTAGTTGATGGTGATGGCTTTGCGATACAACCTTTGGGTCTACTTCTAATTGAGCTCTACTGGGCAATACTTTGTGGATATTACTTTTTCACTAAAAAAAACACTTTTATCCTCATATTTTTGCGACGTTGACACTTTACTTGTTGAATTTATTTAATTATAAACAGACCACATTATATCAATTAGTATATTTTGTTATAAAGATTTTTCAAATTATGTATATATCTGGAAAATCTACTTTTAGGTAAATAATATAGGGTAACATGTACTCTCTATCTAAACTGGGGTATTGTTGTTAAAGAAAATGCACATTTCATAAAAAATGAGATTTTTAATTAAAAATGAGGTACTTTCGTCATCTGGGGACATAATATTCCTCAGTGAAGATGAAATGAATGTCTCAACATAAAATTGTGTGTGTCATCATCATCATCATCATCTAGGCCTCAATCCCAACCATGCTGGGGCTGGCTATATGGATCCTTCTTTTCTAATCAACACTATTATGGGTCATACTCTGATCAAGATGTAAAGATTCAAAACATCTTTTTATAATCTCTTCCCAAGTTAATTTAGGTCTGCCTCTGTTTCTTTTAGTTTTCCTTGACTCAATAACGTTGTTTTGAATTGGTGTATTTGTTGGTTTGTGTTGCACATGTCCATACCATTTTAGACGGCCTTCACGCGACTTGTCCCCGATGTTCATCACCCCACTTTAATTCTGATATAGTCCTTTCTCAAACAATCCTTTCTCGTCTTCCCACACATCCATCTCAACGTACACTTTTGGCCACATTTATCTTGTTGAGTCCTTATTTCTTCACTGATCAACATTCAATCCCATATAGCATGGCTGGCCATATAGTTGTTCTATAAAACTTATTTTAAATCTGAGAGGGATCCTCTAGTCACATACTACTCTAGTTGAACTCCTCTACTTCAACCATCCTTCTGTGTTCATGTGAAAAACATCATCTTGAACTCCACCCTCCCTTTCAATAATAGATCTAAATTATGGAATCTTATCACATATTGGTACATCCATTCTATTTAACTTGGCCTCACCATTCACAATTCTGGATTGGCTAAAGTTGCAATTTGTATATGCAATTTAGCTTCTACTAGTCATTAATCCATTAGATTCCAATGCATTTCTCCAAAGTTCAACTTTATCATTCAATATTTCTTTTTTCATCAATCAACACAATATCATCAGCAAATAACATGCATCGGGGATATTATCTTGAACATGCTTTGCCAACTCATCCATAATAAGAACAAACAAATAAGGGATGAGTGTTGATCCTTGATGTACCCCAATACTGATAGATAAAGTTTGTGTCTCTCCTCCATGAGTCCTAACACTTGCAATTGAGACATCATACATGTCTTTAATTAGGTCAATGTTTTTGATAGGCACACCCATTTTATGCAAAACCCTCCATAACACTTCCCTAAGTACTTGATCATAGACCTTTTCCAGATCAATAAACACCATATGAAGACCTCTTTTGTTTTCTCTGTACTTCTCTACAAGACTCCTTATTAGAAAAACAGCATCAATTATTGATCTTCTCGTCATACAACCAAATTAGTTGTCAGATACTTGTGCAATCAATCTTATCATTTTCTCAATTATCCTCTCCCACAACTTCATAGTGTGACTCACCAACTTGACACCTCTGTAGTTTGTGCCACTCTGAACGTATCGTTTGTTCTTGTATATCGTATAGTACTATATCTCCATTCATATGGCATCTTATATATCTTCATAATCTTGTTAAAGAAATTTGTTAACCACATAACTTCTCCACCCCCCATACTCTTCCATATATCAATAGGAATACCGTCTGGACCACATGCCTTTTTCATTTTCATTTTTTCCAAAGCATTCTGGACCTCAGATAGTGAAACTCATTGTGTGTAAGTGATATTTCTTGCATTCACGCCACACAAGTCTCAAATGTTTTTCACAGTATTTCCATTGAAAAACTAATGAAAGAAATTGAAAATCCTAGAAAAGCTTATGAAAGTGTAGCTGGTCCAAAGCCTGGGAAAAGGAGGAGGGTTGGTGGTAGGTTGACAACCACCATAAACTTTGCCAGTCTTCTTATGACATGGATCCTTATAAAATTATGTGTATATGTTTGTTAGTTATAAAAGTTGACATTATACACAATTTAAGAGGGGGAAAAATAAGGTTGACATGGAATTGTTAACGTTGAAAATGTTTTATATGAAGGTTTGAGCCAAAGTTGTCCTAGCCCTAGATTATCTTGGTTTCAATCTCTACCCACCCCTTATTTTATATCATTCAAAGGTGGTAAGGATCCCAAGTTCAAAACCACCCATTTTGAGTGAACTCCAGATCTAGGGAGTTTAGAAAGATACATGCTTAAATTTTTAGTAAAACTATTACCAAGATTTAGAAAGCATGGAGCATGGAACAAAATCCAATGATCAATCCACTAGTCTGCGCGTCATAGATATAAAAATCTAAGAGATCTAGAAGTACATAATTAGAGAAACTTGGACCTTATACTGATGAACGTGTATCACTGCTATATATGCCCTCTAAGAGTATCAACTCTTTTAGATGCAATGGTTATCTCTCTATAACCAATTGTAACATGAAGAGGAATTGACAAGTTCACTAATATTGAACTTGGACTAATTAGCATCCATTAATATGAAAGAAACTACTCACTAACATGTCATATAATTGAAGATAACTCCTTCCTAGTGCATTCCGTCAAGAATATAACTACCATGATAAAGTAATTTTCTTGGTATTAGAATGAAAGAAAAACCTATATATATATTTTTGAGTACAATGATGTATCACTAACAACACCTTTCCTAAAATCTTTCACACTAAAAACAAACTACACAACTTTTATGTCTCATACATTGCAAAGCAATACCACTACGTCTTAAACAATTAGATTGAATTTGATAAAAAACATTTTAACTTTAGTTTATTTTCATTTAGGCGAGAGAGATCAAAGAACACACTCATTACCTAACAACAACCGGTAGATAATGATCTTATTAGGCATATGAACATGCATTTATCTTGATTATCAACATAGTTTTTTTACCAATTCTCTTATCTATCACATGAACCCTTATATACCATCCTTTTTATATCATACACATGACACTTATTGCAACACGAATCCCTAGATAATTTGGTTTTTATAAATATTCAATTAAACTCACTTTGTCTTCTATCAAGTAGTAACCTTTTTCCAATTGTATATAATTTTTATGTGAACTTTTAGTTTTTGTATGTCGTTGTTTTTATGAACAATTTGTCACAACCTAATTCTGAAACCTAACAAGTACATGGTTGAATTATTGATGAAATCAATATAGGATTGATTTGTGGTAATAATAAGGTTGCATCTAGTTTTCATGATATTTCAATATAAGGAAAAAAGCATGTAAAAGGGACTTTTGTGCAATATGGTCAGTTTTTGTAACATCCTCAAAGATTGGAATTTTATTTCTAATTCAATGATAATAGGTGGAAACCAAGATATAATAATGAAGGAAATATGATGACTCTGGTTAATGCATTTGAGCTCTAGACCTAGTTTAGGCTTTCATTCATCAAATGTATCATGAGGAGTCTTCAATTGAGGAATTGTGTGAGTTCAAATATAAATTTTGTAGTTAAGAATATGATTTAAGATTCTGAATGTTTTGGAAGACCAAAGAATGGGACATGTGCCTTAGAACACAACTCTATCCCATTTTGGGCCAAGCGTAGTTTACGCATGGGTCCTTGGAGTACAAAATTGGGAATGGATTATTTCTTGCTCATAATGCTAAAAATATTTTTAATATACGGATAACTAAAATATAAGATTATTGGAGAAATTGTAGATCATTTTGAATTATCTAGTGATCTAGGTAATTAATTTAGTAATTATCTAGTTTTTACTTAAAAGGTAAGTTTAAATTGTTTTACCATTTGGTTTTGACCAAATCTCTTGTCCAAGGAAATATAATAGAAACATAGCCTTATTAAGAAAATTTGGGATTTAGCGAGATTAAGATGTGACCTAGATAATTATGTCTATGAATTAGACTTTCATCAAATAGAAAAGGGGGCGACTCCAACCCAAAGGACTGGAGAAGGTGCCCAGGACTCAAACATAGTCCAACCAGAGTCTTCTAGAAGTTGGGATGTTGCCTGTGACTGGATGGAGGGAAGCCTATAAAAGCCTTGGATGATGTTAGACTTGGGTTCCCCTTGTGATTTTAAGATAAAAAGAGGAATATTTAAAGAAGAAGGGAAACAATGAAGGCCGGTCTTGGTGGCAATGCTTAGTTTTACAGATCTAGGGCTCGTCAACCCTAGTCTAGACGTGCCCAAAGGTAGCACCTCCCTAGGCAAGCAAGCCTTCTAGAGCCGTAGCCAGCCTCGTCATGCATTCGAGCCAAGTTCAAAACCTCTCCAGTGGATGACGACACGAATAGGGGAGATTAGAGGCACAACATGGGATCATGATCCTATATCACGCAGAGAAGTAGAGGGGCACAACATTGTTTCAGACTGAGTGGGAGTTGGATCCTTACTAAAGATCAGTGAGTTGGGGACTCAAATGCAGCATGGCGCAGTCACAACCACTCAATCAGTTTTGAATGGCCAGAAATCAGTCACAAGGTAATGCCTTTTTGAAAAATCATCAATCTGGCTATAGTTGTTTGTTTTGGGTGAACTAGATATGAATAGAAAGGTGTCCAAGTTTACAAGATTATAAAGATATCTTTAATGAACGATTGTGATTTTTACATACTAAGAGATATTTGATTACAATTTTTGAACATTAAAAATGGAAACAACTTTCAAAATTCATGAAAATTGTATGGTAAGTGTACTTTAATATGTTTAACATGAGCTTAAGGCCTTATCTTGATGATTCTATTCTTTACCTATGTTTGTTGTAAATCATAATAAGGGTAATTTGGATATTTATCTCATTATTTGACCATGAAACAATATGAGTTATTTATTGAAACCCTAATATATAATTTATTTTACTATTTTTGAGATTTTATCAAGGTTTCTTGCCTTTATAAAATAGTATTTTATTTTGAGACCTAAAAGGAGATTGTATGACGTGTTTTATGGATATTGATGAAATATTACAATACACATATTTTTAATCTCTATAAAATAGAGATTTGGGATAAGTACATCTTATTTAAACTAAATCAATGTTACTAGAGACATACATTTATATTTGAAGGTTTTTCCATAGTCATGGATCCATATGTTCACATATTAGTAAATTATGTAATTTTTTTTTGGAAATAGGTAAATATATTGCCAAAAGATCGTATAGCCAAGCTACACTGTACAAGCGAAACTACAAAAAGTATACGGGGAAGACTCTACAAAATGCCCCAGTATCGTTTAGCTATGGGACTTAGTCCCTCTCCAAGGTCTTTAGCCCTATAGGCATTAGAAATATCTCTAGACACACACTGAAAAACATCACTACAAGGCCCACGGCCATGGATGAGGTTGTTTCTTTCTTTCCATATGTTGAAGCAAATGCAGGAAATACAAAGCCCATCAAACGCCCTTTCATTCTTGTTCGTACCCCTATCTTTGAGGTGCTCTATCATCTCATTGAAGCTACAGGCCGTGAGATGACCCCATCTGATCTTTAGCCACATCAGCGCCCAGATATGGCGGGTTTTATGACAGCTGAAGAACAGGTGATCATGGGTTTCGTTCTCATCACAAAAGGAGCATTTGGGATTGGCCAGGACACCCCAACGGATCAGCCTATCCTTCGTCAGGTGTTTACCTAGAAACACCTTGTACCCAGCAATGCTCCATTTGGGGATGTGACCTTTACACCACAGCAGATCAAACCAGGGAGCATCCTCCCCTGTTGGAGTGTGGATCCACGGTCACTTCCCACTAAGCTTGCGGAGACCGTCAGAAGCCACACTATACAGCTGATGCACCTGGTTCCAGCACCTGCACAAAGCCGTCCAGGTCTTTGAGGCGTTGGTATGGGCTATGGGAGTGGGACCGTAGCGTCGCCTCATCCAATTAGCCCACACACTGTCCTTCTCGGTGAGGAATCTATCCAAGCGCCTAAGCTGAGAAGCATGCACTAAATCCTCCACTTTAGTCACATTTAGGCCACCTTTTCTGTAGGTCTTCGCAATGGTTTCCCATTTCACAGTAAGGGCTTTACCGCCCCATAGGAAGTTGGAAATATTCTTGGTGAGACTCTCTACGGTGGGGTTCAGAAGGTTGCAAACCTCACACCAGTACCAGATCATGATGGTTAGGACTGAGTTGATGAGCGTCAGCCTACCTGCCATTGACATATGGATGCCTGACCACCCATCCACCTTAGAGGAAATCTTGTCCAGGCACATTTGATAATCCTTAGACACACCTCTACCACCAGCAATGGGGGCACCAAGGTACCCTGTCGGCAAGCTACCTCTGTCTATCCCCATTGCAAATTTGAGTCGTCCCCTTCTGTTATCGCAAGACTTGGACATGTATAAGCGGGATTTGATGTTACTTATGTACAAGCCTGTGACTTTCCCAAAGCATTCAAGTAACACCTTAAACTCTCGCAATATGTTGGCATGCCCTGTGGAGAAAACCATAACATCATCGGCGAATATGAGATGCGTTTTGACTTTAACCCCCTGAACTTTGAATGACTTTATTAGATTCCTGGCCTCTGCATTTCTAATCATGGACGTCAGCCCCTCCATGACCAGGGTGAAGAGAAGGGGGGAAAGAGGGTCCCCCTGTCTCAAACCGTTCGATGACTTGATCATACCTACTGGCCCACCATTGAGCAAGATAGAGAAAGAGGTAGTGATGCATTGATTGATGATACTAATCCATCTACTGGAAAAGCCCAAGCTTCTCATAATGTCCTCCAGTGTGTCCCATCTAACGTGATCGTATGCTTTAGTCAGGCTATCTTGACGCAGGCTTTGGCACTTGACTTCTTCACATTGAACCCTGTGAGAAACTCAGCAGTAAGGAGCGCACAATCAACGATTCTCCTTCCCTTGACGAAAGCACACTGTTCTTCAGACACTAACTCCGGCAGGATAGGCTTCAGGCGATTAGACAGGATTTTGGCCCAAATTTTATAGACTACTGAGCAGCAGGCAATCGGGCGGTAGTCAGAGATCACCCTCGCCTCTTTCTTCTTGGGAATTAATTTGATGAACATATGATTCGCTGCTCGAACCATGTTCCCCCCTTTCATTAGCCATTTCATCACTTTGATGATATCTTCCTTAATGTGATCCCACATAAAATGGAAAAATTTGCTGTTAAAGCTGTCCGGCCCAGGCGCTTTGCTAGATTTAATATCAAAAACAGCCCTCTTCACTTCAGTCTCTTCAATGTCTGAGCATAAGGCCTCATTCATGGCATATGTGACTTTGGTGTTGGGGTAGAAGGCCTCATCAATAGGTCTGCTGCTGTCTTTATGGTGGTTGTACAGAGAGTTGTAGTAATCTATAATTTGGGAAGCCACTTCATTCCTACTTTCATCTATCTGTCCATCCGGCTTGACGAGCTGGTGGATGGTTTCCTTCATCTCTTTCTTTCTTACTGCTGCGTGATAAGTTCGGGTGTTGAGATCACCATCTTTAAGCCACTTTATCCTACTTCATTGCCAGTAAAAGATTTCCTCAGCCTTGAGCAACTAAGTAAGTCTTTTATTCGCCTTCAACCATCTTTCATTTATATCGTCATCGTCAGGGTACTCTTTGGCTTCCATGGCTGCTTCTTTGTATACCTTCCTTGCCTGAATAGTTAGGTTCTTCAGGTTGACCACCTCCTTGGACCACTTTCTTATCTCCTTTTTGCTATTCTGGAGTTTCTTGATAACTCTATAAAGCGGATTACCAGGTATCTCCTCATCCCAAGCCTTCATAGCTATCTCCTTGAACCCAACCCACTCGCACCACCAATTACAGAACCTGAAGGGCCTAACCACATCCAGCGGGGTGGTGAGGTTAAACTTCATCTAGCTATGGTTGCTTAAAGGGTCATTGCCATGATGGATCACGCTCCTAGGAAACATCTTGAGCCATTCCTCATTGACGAGGCCCCTATCCAACTTAGTGGATATTCTTTTTCTCCTTCCTTGTTTGTTCGACCAAGTAGTAATCCCTCCCATATTGTTTAACTCAATAAGTCCCGCCGCATCCATGGTGTTATTGAAGTTTTCCATTACTCTGTTAGGGACAGGCCTTCCTCCATATTTCTCCCCGCTCCTCCGAATGTTATTAAAATCACCCCATACCAACCAGGGGATCTGAGTCTGTGTTGTATCTTTAATGGTTTTCCACATTCTACTTCTATCACTTTCCAGCCTCTCACAATAGGCACTTGTAGCAATAAAAGCAAGCCCACCTTTGTTGCAACAACTTACCGTGAGGACTTGGTCTGTGATACTTAAAGCGTCGACATCCCAAGTATCCAACTTCCACCCTATAACTATTCTTGTGCCATCTCTACAATCAATGTTTGAGAGGTATGCCCATCCTGTAGGAAATAGGGTGGCGATCCTCCCAGCTACTGTCCTTCTTATTCTTGTCTCTAGACAGAAGACTAAAGACACCTTTTCCTCACCGATCACCGCTCTCAGCCTTCTTTGTTTCTCAGCCAGCGAAGCCCCTCACACATTCCAAGCGAGGATGGACATATCTAACTTCTGTTGGAGCCGCCCCCTTCTCCGGAGCCGCTCTTGGTTTTCTTCTTTTTGCTTGTGTTGCGTGTGGTCCTAGGGCTTCTGCTCCTCATACCACCTTCTGGGATCACTTCTTCCTCCATGTCCTCAAGGGCAGAGAACTGGTTCGACGCTGTGGCTGCTGCACCAGCATTAGTTGCCTCCCCTTCTGGTACTTCTGGTGCTTGTGCGTGTGATGCGGCAACAGTAGTATCAGATGTCTTTTCCACAGGCACCTCGTCTGCATCATGGATAATAGGTACTGGCGACAACATCTCCCATGTTTCCACTGCAGAAGCGTTGGTCACGAACCCCTCCAGGGCCTTCTCCTGACCTTTCCTATTCTGACTGGGGGGCTTGGACTTCCCCGTTCTTCTGGTTCGCCCTCTGGGAGGATCCGGGACAATAGGCGGTGCAACATTGGAGGAACGTCTTTCACCAGGGCAATGTCCGGTATCATGCCCAAAGACCTTGCAGTCTTCGCACCTATCAGGGAGACCTTCATAACACACTTTGACCTCCCATTCGTCACCGTTCGGTAGCTCGACCATCACCACTGGGGGGATCAGTGTCGGTAGCGATGTCTACACAGAAGCGAGCGCAGCCCAAAGAAGACCCGTCAGACTTCCTGTCGATGGCCCTAGGGGTGCCAATGGCATGGGCTTTGACTACTATCACCCGCGGTGTCCAGTGCTTGCCCACCTCGGGGAGGGAGACCCACACCGGCGCTGCCGTGAAGGCCACATGTCGCATGTCAGCTTCCCGCATCCAGTTCCTGACCAGTACCAGCTGGTCATCGAAGAACCATGGACCCCGAAGGGTGGCCTTCTTCCTGTCAGCTTCAGACGAGAATCTAACGAGGAAGAGACCTCCGTCAAGGGAGAAAACCTCGATCTCCCCTCTTGGCCGCCAGTTCCTCACCATCCACCCGCGCAGCTAGAGAGGATGGCACTTCTTTCCCAGGATCTGGACGATGGAGGAAAACTTGTGGTAGTCCCCCATCTCTTCCAGAATCGGTGTCGTCATCCTCGTCCAGGTCCTGAGATCCCCTTCCCGTCGAAAGGGGGTTTTTGGGATGGCGGATGGGGAACCCCAGATAGTAGGAGGGGGACCAGCAATAGCTCGAACCCAATCTCCAGCAATTGTTGCATCCGATGAAGGAGAGAACCAGTCGGGAGGGTTGGGTGGAGAGGGCGGGGTGTTGGTAGTAGCAGGAGGGGTTCGATCACCCCCGCCTGCCATGGTTTATCAGCAGAGCTATCAAGGCGAAGCTGCGGGAGACGCACCGACCCTCAGAGAAGCGGCCACCACGCGGGGTAGGAGACCGCTCGGGAGACCCAGCTGCCGTGAGGGCAGCAGGGAGGGAGAGGGAAGGTTGCGGTGGAGAAGAGAAGCGGGAGGCGCCAGGGTAGAGAGAAGCCAGAGCATGTTTCCTAGAGAGAGAAAGGTGCAACGGTCGGCCAACAAGGCATGGGTCTAGAAAAACCTTCTCCGAATGCCACCAAACTTCTTGGAGTATGAAGTTTATAGAAATCATATAATGTGAATTTAGATATATATTCAACACTAAGATTTTATCGCGAGTTTAGATCATATTTTTATTTAGTCAAAACAAGAACCTAATTTAGCTTAGAAGGTTAGAGTGATGGAGGTTTGAGGTTTAGAAATGAAAAGGGAAGAATGCACATGAACTTATATAAATTTTGTTGATGTCCATGTAAAAGCTTATGGAACAAGAAATCAAGGACACATTAAAGAGATCATCAATATCAAAGGTAAGTGGGCCATGTCCATTGAATTTTATTATTATCACGATTCAACCTACACATTCTTACAAAGTAACTTAGATATTAAGTTATTTTTAGACATTCAATATATATGTTCAATTCTTTGAGCAATGAAACTTTATAAATCTTGATTTATCTTTTCAAAACATCATATTTCAGATATTTTGATGTTAAAGCTACTTTCAGATACCTAATATTATTATGTCCAGTTCAGTTATTTGTTCTTAAGCCTTTATACTCAGATGTCAAATATTTCATATCAGAATTATGTTAAACCCTCATGTTAAAACAAGGATTTATATTAAGACTTATCAATTAATAAGATTATCTGATTTTAGATTCAAAATTAGATTTAGGCTATTACTACATAACTGAGACACATAATGAGAGATTAAGATTCAAAGATAGGAAACTATGAATAGAGATAAAAAAGACATCAAAACATTAACTATATACATTATAGGATAAGTCCTCACCATAGAGTCCCAAGACAATTTAGAGGGCACACTACGGAAAACACTACAAGTGTCACAGAGGGAAACCTATTCCAACATAAGGTGCATTGCACCATAGAGGACACTTTTATGTCAACAGAGGGTGTGTTTCACCATAGAGGACACTTCAATGTCAACAGAGGGCACATTGTGCTAATAGAGGGTGTGTTGCACTATAGATGACACTTTAGTGTCATAGAGGAGGACTTATCATCTAATGGTAGCCACAGATAGATTAAGTAGTAAATATAAGATACCTCGATTCAATATAAGTTTATAAATTTTTTTATCTTAGTTCAGCTTAGGTGACCATCAACCTCAAACTTTTGTGTCAACTTTTTTTTCTTGTCACCTCCCAATGCATTTTGGCCAGTCATACATCTAAAGGTGTCATGTCTTATCATATGTATCTCACCTGACAATACACATGTCCCATACAATATCCACTAGAAAGAGTGAGACAAGCATAATAAGGATATAATAATGCATATACATCCCCTCTACAAAACCCCATAAGCTTGTGTCTCATACCACAAACATGTGGGAGAAAGAGATCGTATGATATACACAAATTTAAAGTTAATATAAAAAGTCCAAAGCATCTAGACACTAACCCTAATGCATATCTCAACTTCTATTTCCTTATTAAACCTCTAACTTGGATTCTACTATCTTTCACTCACTTCTTTTGTAACTAGGTTATAAATTGTCTTTCTAAATCTGTCTAGTCTTACTTGGCTTCCAATGGGGAATTCTAAACTATGAATAATAGAATTTGCCTAATAGCCATGTGCATTATCATTCTAATACCATATTGTAACACCTCGATCTTCATATCACATGATCAAAAGCTAGATTTGTTTCCTTGGGGAGTGTTACAAATATGAAATGCATAATAATAATAATAGATAAAAACCATTATAGCCTGTGCATGAATGGAGTTATCATTATTTTCTTAGCAAAATGAATCCTAGTACATCTTCATATACAATAGAAACTTAATACTGTGGTATGAATTTATACAAATCTCATATCAAATATGGGAGCATGTAGATGGCGCCCACCAAGAAAACCTCCTAAAGTTGTAATTGTATCCTCTTGTCATAAATATCTCCTGAAGTTCCGTACCTGTGGACATCTCATCCCCAACCATGGAAAAATAGGAAAACTACTATTAGAGAAAGTGGCATTGAATTTGTAGTAAGATAAATGTTACCTATTAGCACCCTAGAATGCATACTAAAGGGAGATATTTTTAAATAGATGATTGACTTAACTTTAAGGTGGAATAATTAGTGGATGAAGATGAGGTCTTTTTCTTGCTATACTTGATGAGACTAGAGAAATTTTGATGTCCTTAGGACCTTCATTTTAAGTAAGGATTAAAATTCACAAGTCTAACCATGATGGTTGTTAAAAAAATACTTGAGGATAATAGAATTGATTTTATGAACTGAATATAAGCTTAATGTATTATTATTGCTTGAGGCGACTAAAAGTTTTTAAGGGTATACATGAGTATTCTTTAAGGATATTGTGATACAAGATATGTGATAGTATGGGTCATTGGTCTAGGATCACAATAATATTGAGTTCTACCTTATTTTGATATATGACAGATCCTAGAAAAGATGATTGATTAATGTTTCTTAGGATATTTCTTAGGTATAATAATGGTTATATGGTAATATAGTGACTACAAATACCTTGGGATTATCTAGCTAAGAGCACCATGATAAGATGAGGAAATGTTAGTTTGACCTAATAGTGTAGTATATGATTAAAGGAGAAGGGAGTTTGAATGACTTTACTGTGGAATTATACAAAATAAAGTATGTGGTCCTTGCTCATGAGTATTCAGTTATAGTTACACTTAATTTGTTTATATGTTTCATGCCACTAAACAATATGTATATATTTTAATTGATATTCTGATCTCAACTAGAGTAATGTAGTTAAGATTAATTATTGAAGATAAATATTTTGGTGATTTAGTTTCCAAGTAAAGATATGTTATTTTTTTTCTCAAGATGATCAAGATTTATGATGTAATTCCATTAAGAGTTTTGCATTAATATTGTATGATACATATATATATATATTAATCTCAACATATTTAAACGATTCTTAAAAAAATTATGGAGTTAGACCCAGGCCCTAGTGCAGGTCAAATCAAGAGGCATGACCAAGGCCCTTATTGTAGGTCAAATCAAGAGGCATGACCAAGGCCCTTAGTGCAGGCTGATTCAAACACATAACTCAGGCTCTATGTGCATGTTATGTGGCCCAAACACCTTAGTGTAGGTCATGAGACCCAAGTAATAGAGTACAAGTCTCCAGAGAAAGATACGTAAAAGAAAAGAATTAAAAGTAAAGAAATAATAGTTGTTTATGTGTAAGACTTTTCTACAGATTTCCCTGGTGGTTGTACATGATATTTTCATAAGGATGTTAGATATAATTAGTAATACATGAGAAGGTCTTACTTCAAATGTTCCTATGAGGCTTTATGATAACTATTAAGAGTTAGTAATGTAAGTGAAACCCTAAGGTGGGTAGCCTCCTACAGTTAAACTAAATTTCAAGAAAAAATTCCCAAAAAGGTGGGTAGTATTATCGCACCCTAATTTTAGAATCTAATAAGTACTTGATTGAGATATTAATGAAATCAATATATGATTGATTTATGGTTACATTAAGGTTTCATCTAATTTTCATTATATTTGGATATAAGGGAAAAGCATGTAAAAGTGTCTTTTTTGCAATTTGGTCAGATTTTATAACATCCTCAAAGTTTGGAATTTTACATTTAATTTAATGTTAATAGGTGCAACCAAGATAGAATAGACTCTGGTTAATGAATTTGGGCCCTAGACCTAGTTTAGGTTTTCATTGATCAAATGTATCATGAGGAATCTTCAATCGAGAAATTTGAGAGTTCAAGTATAAATTTTGTAGTCAAGAATATGAATTAAGTTTATGAATCCTTTGGAAGACCAAATAATGGGCCATGTATCCTAGAACCCAATTCTTGCCCATTTTGGGCCAACCACAGTTTACGCATGGGTCCATGGACTAAAAAGTTCGGAAAGTATTTCTTGCATAACAAATGTTAAAAATATTTTTAATAGATGGATAACTGAAATATAAGATTATTGGAGAAATTTCAGATCACTTTGAATTATCTAGTGATATAGGCAATTAATTTAGTAATTATCCAGTTTTTACTTAAATGGTAATTTTAAAGTGTTTTACCATTTGGTTTTGTGCAAGTCTCCCACCCAAGGAAATATAATAAAATATAGCATTAATTATAAAATTTGAAATTTAACAAAATTAAGATGTGACCTAGATAATTATTTCTATGAATTGGAATTTTATCAAATAGAAAGAGAAAAAGAAAGGGGTGACTCCAATGCAATGGATTGGAGAAGGGACCCAAGAACTGAAAAGAGTTTGAACAAGTCTTCTAGAAGTTGGAATCTCACCTAATACTGGATGGAGGGGAGACTATAAAAGCCTTGGATGATGTTAGATCTAGGGTTCCCCTTGTGATTTTAAGAGAAAGAGAGGTAGATTCATATAAGAAGGCGAATAATGAAGGCCTGTCTTGGTGATGACACTTAGTTTTGTAGGTTCAGGACTCATCAACCCCGGTCTAGTCGTGCCCAGAGCCAACACCACCCTAGAAAGGAAGCCTTCTGGAGAGATGTCCAACCTCATCGTGTGTTATGGCGCCCTTTGAGCCGAGACCAGAACCCCTCCAGTGGATGACGACACAAATAGGGGGAGACCAGAGGCACAATAGGGGGTCATGATCTTATATTGTGTGGAGGAGGATGGGGGTTTCGGACCTATCCAATTGAGAGGGAGCCATATCCTTGCTAAAGATCTACGATCTGGGGACTCAGACACATCACAACTACTTGATCAGTTTTGAACGACCAAAAACCATTCACAAAGTAATGTCTTTGAAAAATTGCAGCTCGAGCAACAGTTGTTCGTTTTAGCTGAATAAGATATGAATAGAAAGGTTTCTGAGTCTTCAACATGCAATTGTGATGTTTACACACATATATTTTATGTACTAAGAGATATATGATTTCAATGTTTTGAACATTAAAATAGAAAACGATATTCAAAATTCATTAAAAATGTACTGTAAGTGTATTTAGATATGTTTAACATAATCCCAAGGCCTGATCTTGTTGATTCTATTCTTGACCTTTGTTTGATGTGAACTCTAATAAGGGTTTTTGAGTATTTCATCCAATGTTTGACCATGAAATGATATGCGGTTTTTACCAAAACCCTAATATACAATTTTCTTACTATTTTTGAGATATTTTCAAGGTTTCATGCCTTTATAAAATAGTATTTTATTTTGAGACCTAAAAGGATATTATATGATGTGTTTTATGGATATTGATGAAATATTACATTATGTATATGTTTCATCATTATGAAATAGAGATTTTTGGATAATTATATCTTATTTCAACTAAATCAAAGTAACTAGAGACATATTTTTAAACTAGAAAGTTTTCCCTTAGTCAAGGATCAATATGTTCACTTATTAGTACATTATGTGATTATTATGACTTATTTGAGTATGAAGTTTGTAGTGATTATATAATGTGAGTTTGGATATATATTCAATGCCAAGATTTTATTGTGAGTTTAGATCAAATTTTTGTCTAGTCAAAACAAGAACCCTAATTTAGTTTAGAAGGTTAGAGTGATGGGGGTTTGAGGTATAGAAATGTAGAGAGGACAATGCACATGAACTTAAAATTTTTTTATTGATGTCCATGTGATTAGGTTATGGAACAAGAAATTAATGACACATTAAAGAAGTCATCAATATCAAAGGTAAGTGGGACATGTCTATTTAATTTCATTATTATCATGATTCAATATACACATTCTTACAAAGTAACTTAGACATTAAGTTACTTTTAGACATTCAATATTAATGTTTAATGCTTTGAGCAATGATACTTTAAAGAGATTGAATAATCATTCTAAAACATCATATTTCAGATATTTGATGCTTAAGATACTTTCAGATTCCTAGTATTATTACATTCAGTTCAGTTATTTTTTCTTAAGTCTTTACACTCAAATGTCAAATATCTGATATCAGAATTATGTTAAGTCCTCATGTTCAAATAGAACTTTAGATTAAGACTTATCAGATAATAAGATTATCAAATTTAGATTTAGAGTTAGATTTAGTTTAGAGTTAAAGAACAGAGGTAAAAAGTTAGAAATCAGAGATTAAGATTCAAAATAAGAGATTAGGATTTAAAGATAACATATTAAGAACACAGTTGTCGGTTAACATCTGACATCGGAATGTTAACTATTTACATTATTGAATAAGATCTCACCAGAGAATCCTAGGACATATCAGAGGGTGCATTGCGCTAGACATTGTGGGTGTCACAGAGGACAAATTGTGCCAACAAAGGATCATTGCACCATAGATGACACTTCAGTGTCAACAGAGGGCACGTTGTGCCAATAGAGAGTGTGTTGCACCATAGAGGATACTTCAGTGTCAATAGAGGGTGTATTGCACCATATGGACACTTTGGTGTCAAAGATGAGGACTTATCATGTAATGGATGCCACAAATAGATAAATCAAGTAAATAAAAGATAACTCGATTCATTATAAATTTATAAATTCTAGATCTTAGTTCATCTCTTGGTTATAATATATTCATATTTATCTTATTACAAATTCAATGCCACTTACTTTAACAATTGTTTTCCTATTTGTGCATGGCTGGGGATGAGATGCCTACATGTATGAAATTATAGGAAATAGTCATGAGAAGGTGATGAAACTACAACTTTAGGAGATTTTCTTAGTGGGGCGCCATGTGCACAGTCCCAGATTTGATATGAGATTTTTGTAAAGTAGTATCACTATATTAAGTTTCTTTTGTATATGAAGAAGTGCTAAAATTCATTTTGCTAAGAAAACAATGAGATTCCATTCATACACATGATGCAATGGTTTTTATCTATTGCTAAAGTTATGCATATGATGTTTGTAACACTCCTCAAGGAAAAAAGAATTAGCTTCTGCTCATGTGATATGAAAATTGGGGTGTTATAGAGTTGGTTATACAACTGTAGGGCACAATTATGTTAGAATGTGTATTGGAGGAACCCAACTTAGTTATGACCATGAATTACCTCCATGTCTATGTGTATGTCACTTATTCCATGTGGCATTTTGACACAATAAACCACAACTACAAAATCATTGCCAAGAAACCAAATTGAATGCCCTTGAAAGTGTCATATGAGCATGACCATGGGCTTATGTATAGTATATGTACATTACAACAAAACTTAGTTATACCCTAGACAGATGACCATATGTATAGGAAACATAGTTTACATATCAACAATGCTAGTATGACATTATCAATTTCATCCTTCTACCATGTGCTATATCCCACTAATGTGTGATTTTTAGTGGCAACCATATCAAGAAACCTACAAGACCATGTCAACTTGAAAAAAAAAATCCATAAGTTATTATATAATTTCCATTATTCATATAGAATAGTTACTAACAACAAATTCCAAGTTACAATGTCATGATAAGAGGCCATGTCTTACCAGCATGAGTACATATAGATGACCATGTCATGTGAAAAATGTTATATAGGTGGGGAAAAGGAACATACACAATTGTGTTGATAACACAACCACACTAAGTGTTTAAGAAAATAACAATACATGTGGATCATATTGGATTTTAAGATCACATTCCACAAATGAAATATTGAGAGGATTAAGTTTGGGAGGAAAAATAACTATGTTTCAACAATACACTATGAAAATATAGGAACCCTCCAAATTCATAATATGTAATTAAAGAAACAATTGGCCTTCTAGAGAATTGAAGAGATCTCTGACATTCTTTAGACCTATCAAGATAAAAAAGGTGAATAAGATGTCTTATGTATCTAAAATGAGTCAATTTTATTTTTCACATAGGTGAGAACTAGGATGGTCTGATTTCTCAAGTATATATATAAGATATTTGTGAATTTTTTATGTATGGAACGAACATCATGGTTTAAGATAACTTTAATGAACATCACGGTTCAAGTCTTATTTTTCCTTCCAATGTGGGATGCAATACAACTAGCTGAGTAATATAACTCACTCTAGCTAATTAAACCAAAAGTTATATTCTCAAATTAGTTAATAAGTATTTAATCTGTGGCAGAGGCCACGACGACCGTGGCTTCACAAACCAGCAACACCCCCCAGAGAACACCTCCACGACGGAGTTCGAAGGCACCCCTACTAACGGCGACGTAGACATGGCCCAAGCTAAATAAAATGAGGGCATGGCTAAACCCTCATACAAGGATGCAACCACAGGAAGGACAGGCGGCACTTTAACATACCTAAATCCCATATCCCCTGATCTAGTAAAGGATATAGATATATATGTTGATCTATCAGGCATCCTTCCATCGATCATGGTTCGTAGAGAAGTAATACAACCCCTTCTCTAACCCTGGAAGCACGTGGTCCTTGTCAAGGCTATCAGCATCACCATCGGCTTCCAAGTTCTAGTTAACAAAATCCAGTCTTTGTGGCACCCAATTGAATCATTCAGAGTCATAGATCTGGAGCAAGGATATTACATCGTACAATTTTCTAATGAAGATGACTTCCTGGCGGCTATGATGGGTGGCCCCTAGATGGTGTTTGGAAACTATCTTTCTGTGCAATCTTGGTCCCCCTCGTTCTGGCCATCAGATCCTATTCTCAGGAAGCTAGTTGTTTGGGTTAAGATTCTGGAACTCCCGGTCTTTCTGTACCAGAATCAACTGCTATCAAGTATCGAAAACCTCATCGGTAGAACCATAAAAATTGACAACACTACATCCCAAGGCCATAGAGGCAAGTTCACTCATATTGAAGTAGAGGTCGAGACCTCCAAGCCCCTCCTCCCTGCCATATTCATCAACAACGAACACTTCAAATTATAGTATGAAAGCCTGCCGTCAATTTGTATGAAGTGCGGTAGGTTGGGTCATATAGACACTGAGTGCAAGTTTGTCCAGTCCCCACATAATGTGACAGTTTCATCTTCCACCCTGGTTCCTCTGCCAGAGGTCACGTATACTATGGCCATACATGCTCAAAAACCTGAGAGACGTAAACTACAAATCCAAACCAAACCATCACAGAAAGCCTCGGGCAAAGAAACAAGCAAGAGCAACTAAAGACATGGAGCCAGTTTTGATCACCGATACGGAAGCATTAGATGATGATGGGGATTGGGAAACCGCAATGAACAAGAAGAAGAAGCGGCAAGCCAAAAAGTAGGCCGAAGCCTCAAAATCTAATAAGGGAAACCCCAACGACCCCACCAAAAAGAAGGATGATATAGCCCATACCAACATGACTGTTCATCTCCATGAAGATGAGATCATATGGGGTAGGCCAATGTCCCCACCATCTAAAGATTCCTACCAATTGCATGCATCCAAGATAGCAACAAATTCCCAACAATGACCATCATTCCTTCGGCAGGGTCAGGACGGCAATGGATTTGTTATGTTGAGGAACATGAAAATTGTTTACCAATCTATCCAGATCTCGGATAGAGTCAGGAAGAAAGGTCGAACCCATGACCCGCCCCTAAAGGATGTGTCCTCCCTGACCCCAGATGCAACCACAATAGCCCGAACTCTTGAGTTTGTAAATGAGGAAGACCTCCCTACTGATGACACCTCAATGAAGGATGATAACGGTGACACACGGGTGGTGGGCCTGTGTGCTGCAATTAATTAACCCACCTTTTCTTCATCAACCTCTTTAATGAATCTCTACTGCTAGAATATCTAAGGAGCAAGTAAAAGAGGTAAAGTTGGTCTAATGAAAGAGCTTAAATTCTCTCATAAGCTTCAGATCCTAGCTATTGTGGAGCCTCATTGCAGTGGCTCAACTACTGAAAACATCAATAAAAAAGTGGGGTTCCCTAACTCCCATAGAGTTGAATCCATCGATTTCTCAGGCGGCATCTGGCTCATGTGGGATAACTCATGTTGTAGCATCAAAATTTTGTGCAGCCACAGGCAATTCATCCATTGTAAAGTTAACAACAATTGGTTTGTAACAGTGGTCTACGCCAGTCCTAATCCAATTAAACACAGGTTCCTTTGGAATTTCCTAGAAGAAATCTCAGCCATGATCTCCTCTGCTTGGATAGCCCTTGGTGATTTCAACACCATGTTGGATATCTCTGAGAAGAAAGGGGGTACATACTTTGATAAATCAACTTCTAACCGCTTCAATGAATGTCTACTGACTACTGGCCTTTCTGAAATAAGAAGCCAAGGCCAATTCTTTACTTTCCAGAGAGGATGAGTCCAGGAACAGCTAGACCGCGCTATTGCTAATAATGATTGGGTCGAGCTATATATGGAAACGACAATCACAATCTTGCCCCATATTATCTCGGACCACAATCCCCTTCTCCTCTATAATCATGTTGCATCGACAAGAAAATAGTATGTCTTCAAGACTAAAAGCAATTGGCATATGATAACATCCTTCCACACTAACGTCCTACCTAGTTGGAAGAACAACCTTTCCTTTCATGAAGCTCTGCAAGCCTTCAAAACCATAGCTCAAAAATGGGACAAGAAAAGAGTTAACAACCATCACAAGCAAAAGGACATGCTCCTACATAAAATTAACGCATGTCAGGTACATTCACAATCTCCTCATGTCAATAATTTCATTGACAATTCCGTTTGCCTACAGGAAAGATATAACCAACTACTCCTACATGAGGAGGCCGATTGGAAGCAACGAGCCCGCATCGATTGGCCTACTCTTGGTGACAATAATACAAAGTTCTTTCACTCTTATGTTAAAGTTCTCCATTACTACAACAAGATCACCAAACTTATGAATGCAATAGGTGAATGGATAACCTCCCCACAAGATGTCAAATCCCTCATCGCTGGTTTCTTCTCCAACCTCCTCACTACCACTCGCAGGCCTGACCCAGTAGAAATTGCTTCTTATGCAAGTGCCTTTCCCCCTCTTCCGATCGATGTGTCCAACAATATTGCAGCTATACCATCAATTGAAGAGGTATGTTCTGTTCTCTTCCTCATGGCACCCTCTAAAGCCTTGGGAACTGATGGTGTACACAACGAATTCCTATAGAGAAACTGGGGTACAGTCAATGCTTCTATCATGTTGACGATAAGGAAATCCTTCACTACAGAGAAGATTGACGACAATCTTGCAAACTCTCACATGATACTTATTCCTACGGTGAAAACCCCCCAAAGTTGCAGCGACCTTCGACCTATCTCGCTGAACAATGGGTGCTTCAAACTTATCTCCAAGGTGCTGGTTGAAAGGATTAAACCTTTTCTCAATGACTGGGTCTCTCCATCCCAGTCATCTTTCATCCCAGGATGGCTCATCAGTGATAACATTCTTCTTGTCCAAGAAATTATCCATTCTATGAATTCAAAGTCTGCTTCCAAGTACTAGATGTGTGTCAAACTTGATCTGTCTAAAGCCTTTGATCGTATGAGCTGGGACTTCATCAGTGATACCTTAAGCAAAACAGGCCTTCCTTCTAATATCTGTAATATCATTATGCAAATCATAATGTAGGGATCCACCTCAGTGCTCTGGGAGGGAGCCCCTCTACAACCTTTCAAAGCTTCCTTGGGGGTCAAGCAGGGCGACCCCATTAGCCCATATGTCTTTGTTCTATGTATGGAGCACCTTAGCCAGGAAATCACCCATGCAATACCTCATGGATGATGGAATCCTATTACTGTATATAAAGGAGGTACTCCAGTATCCCATGTTCTTTTTGCAGACGATATCCTCCTCATGGGGGAAGCTTCTATCTCCCTGGCAAAAGTCATTAAAGAAATCTTGAAGAATTTTGGCCAAGTCTCTGGACAGGTAATCTCACCTTAGAAATCTAAATGCTACTTTAGTGCTAATTCCCCCTCTCTGGCTGCTCGTACCATTAGCCGGAAGTTGGGAATCCCCTAGACAACTAACCTAGACAAATACCTTGGGGTACCCATCCTGCACCATCGGGTTAATGAGAAGACATACGCTGATATTATCTCATCTTTACAAAATCGCATAAAATAGTTGGTCTATGAAGCACCTTTCCTTAGCAGGCAGAATCACACTTGCAAAATCAATTCTTCAAGCTATACAGACTCACGCCATGCAATTAGTGCAACTGTCCCTGTCTCTATGTGATGACATCAATAGACATGTCAGGAAGTTCATCTGGTCGGGTAACTGGGAACACATGAAGTTATCTCTTGTATCTTGGAAAAAGGTTACCTCTAGTAAGAAGTTTGGAGGTTTGGGTATCAAGGATACTCGAGATCAAAATCATGCTCTCATGCTCAAGAATGTCTTGTCCTTCCTCAATCAACCCTCTAAGCCCTAGGTCAAGGTTATGAAGGAAAAATATGCCTGTAATGGTGTCATCACCAAGCTGCTCGGTTCCTCGGTATGGAGCTTTATTAAGAAACGTGTATCCAATGTTCAAGATCTCATCTATAGGGTAATAAACGATGGCAAAACATCACTTGTCTGGACTGACCGTTGGATCCAAGGTAGGTCTATCAGAGACCTACAAACTAATTTCATAACACCTACTGACCTTGCAGACTTGAAGGTGAGCTCGATGAAACTTGACAATGGTGATTGGGATTGGGACTTCTTTCACCACTTCCTTCCCCAAGTTACTTGGGTACATATCCAAGCTATGCCGGCCCCTTTGGATGACTGAGGCCACGATTACTGGGGATGGACTCTAGAAATGTCAGGAAAATTCACTACCCAGTCTGCGTATCGCTAGGCACGTGAACAAAAAGAAACTCATATCCCAGGAAACTGGGAGAACATCTGGTCTTCTGCCCTTCCAGCCAGAATGAAGGTGTTCCTCTGGCTACTCCAACACAATTCCCTTCTTACTAATGTAGAGAAGAATATACACTAGATAGACATCAGTACCGAGTGTCCATTATGCAACAACACAACATATTTGACTTTACACGCTCTCAGGGACTGTAATTTCAGTAAACCAGTCTGGCTTGCACTAGGCTTCAACAATGACTTCCTCCTCCAATCTGAAGACATCTAGGTCTCCACAGTCTGTAAAGCACCTAAGGACCTTAAGTCCTCACCACCCATCCTACAGACAACATGCTGGTACATCTGGCAGTGTTGTAATGAGAAATCTCATGAAGGAATCATAAAATCCATTGTGGCCAAAGTTGACTTCATCAGACAACGGGCACAAACTCTTCAAGCTAACTTCATCAGGTTTTCTATGCCCAATCATAATACTCCGTCTTTCCCAACCAATCACGTCCATAACTACTTCTGATATGTTATGGTGGATGCCCCCTTCATCAACAAATCTTTACCCAACGATATCGGCATTTTAGCTGTAGATCATTCCGGCACCTGCTGTCTTGGTAGGGGCTCAGTATCATGCAGCTCTTGCGCCTTGGAAGCCAAACTCCAAGCTATTCTGCAGGGGCTAGAAGTCTGCCACTCCAACAACTGGGACCAATCCTTGATCACTTCAGACTCCATACAAGCAGTAACCTTGGCATCTACCTCTAACAATTGCCTTGGAAAGTACATGCCATATGTTTCCAAGATTAACCAGCTAGCTCGCAAGTGTGGAGCTCATATTAAACATATACCTAGAGAGAGGAATGGTGTGGCAGATACTTTAGCTAAGCATGCTCGCTCTACCTCTAAAAATTTCTCCTTCCTAAACAATCCACCTTGGCTCACTATGAGCACCTGTATAGACATTAAATCTCTATTTTCCTGCACTAGAGAGTGGGCTCAATAAAAGTATCTTTGTGATTACAAAAAAAAAGTATTTAATCCAAACCTAGTAAGTGCCTCTCAACAATCCTCCTAAACCTACACCTAATATTTCTACCTAAACATGACAATATGTTCTATATGAGAGAAATATGATTCATCAAAGCTAGTTTGGTATAATATTATCACCATATAATTTAAACACAAAATGTTTATTTTGTGTGAAATTCAAACGCAACATCTAAATTTTGCATGCTTTCAAGCTTGGAAGTGCCAGTATAATTAATCAAATAAGTTTTAAGATACACCTAAGTTTCCTAATATTTAGAATGAAAGACAATATAGCCTTATTCTTTATATATATTACATTGAAATATATTATTCCCAAGGGGAACATGGTTTAATTTCATACTAAGTTATATAATAATATGTCTTAATGACTAATTTTAAAAATAATTTTAAATTATAAGTAAAACATATAAAAGAAAGTAAGTACAACAAAGACATGTTAATATGTAAGGAAAATTGTAAAGTAATTACGAGAATTGTAAAATACAATGTCAATGCTTTTCATGTCTACAAAACAAATATAATGTAAACATTGATTAGTTGTTAGCCAAAACCCAAACAAAAAATATTCCACTTGAAGTATGAGAAACAAGATGAAGAAATTAAATATATTTTCCCTTTTTCCTAATGCATTACTAAATTATCCTTTATCTCAAAAGATATGGAAGAAACTATTTTACCTTTACTCTTTCTCTCTCTTTTTTGTTTTAAAAAATCCATTTAATGTTGAATACATGGGAAAGTAATAGGACATGTAAAATCACGTTCTATATTCTTTCTATACATTTAACTCATGTATATATGAATTAAAGTTATTCTTCTCTATCCTCCATTTTGTGATTTCTACTAAGAAATAGTATGCCTTGAATTTGATTACTTGGAAAGAAGTGATCACCTGACGAAGACATTATGCAATTGTGAAAGGACTGGTATATACTATTCTCAGTCTTCTCTCTGAAAGATATTAATGATAATTTAGTTAATGACATTATTTCAAATTTATTAAGAAATAGAGATAAATTATTTCCTTATCCCTGGTACACAATAAACACATAAATGTAAATGATAATACACCCTCTCTTCTTTTCTCTCTCCTACTATTTAGAACATTTCAATGAGAAAAAGTTAAAGGTAAATGATATGAATTTTGAAGACATGAAATAAATCACTTAGAAAAGAAATAGTGACAACAATTAATTTTTAGATACTTTTAACATGATGATAAATAACATTATTTCTATCATTTCTCTTTCCTACTTTGTAGAATATTTAAAAGAGAAAAAAATGAAAGGTAAACAACTTGAATTTTGTGAAATAAATCACATAGACAAGAAAAAGTCATAATGCTTTCCTTTTTAGATACTTCAAAATTAAGAATAAATAACTTTATTCTTCATCTTTGTCTCTCCTACTCTTTGGAATATGAAGAAGAGATATAGTGAGAGATTAGTGACATGAAACTTTGAATATATGAAATTACTTATTTTACTTATGGAAATACTAACATCCCTTTTTTTTCCTCTCACCTCTAAAATAACTCATCTAAAAGATGTTGAAAGATGAAAAGGGAAAGTCATCAAAAAGAGATAAATACCTTGACCAGTGTGATTCAAACTCTAGTAATTCACAAAGGGAAAGATGTTTCACCTTATCTTATCTTTTAATACATTCAAATCAAGATATAGTGAGGAATTCATACTTTTAACATGATGACCAATATGGACCTGATGGATAAAAGATATTCAAAATTTAAATCCAATTGGAGGAGAAGGTTCTAGACCCCTAAACCCTATAATAGAAACCTTCCTCATGATCTCGACATAGTGAGGAAAAACCTCAACCTCCTTGATTTGAAAATCCCATCCAAACACAGCCTCCCTTCTTGGCTGTCATCGTTGACCAAGTCAGAGTACGTTGTCAGACTTCAAACCTTTAGGACGACCTCTGGTGCATGGGAACTCCTCAACAAGTAGCCATGGATTTTTTTCAAAATCTTATTCAACCTTCTATCCCTGTGATTAGGTTTTCTTCAACTTAAGAATAGAAATTAGGATCTTTCTCTAGAGAAGGTAAGAGAACCATGCTTCTTGGCACGATTAAACGTTTATTGTTTGGATGTTTACTTTTATGATTGGAAATATGTCCATGAAATTTATGAATGACTTCCCAAGTGTATTCATGTATAGATATCACTGCATGATTATTTTTTGACTTATAATCTATTGTAAAGTCCTAACTATGACTATGGCTTATGATTAATGCATTATGCTCTAGGACGGAGAAATCCCATTATGGTTTAAAAGGAGAAATCCCATTATAGATTAAGGGGAGAATTCTCACTATGGAATGATGAGGGAGAAATCCCATAATGGTCAAGGTTAACATTGAAAACATTAATGATTATGCAAAGTTCTAAGATAATGATTGAAGTTAAGGAAATGTCTAAGTTTTTATATGAACCATGGACATGGACCTTTATAGGTCATTGTGGGATCTCCTAGAATTATGGGCTTTCCTAATAGTCATGGGATCCTACGGGGCATTAAGAGAGGAGACATATATTACCTAATCCAATCCATCATGTTTAAAATGTTTAAAGAATTTTTATGTTAATTCATATTCAAGTTTATTTCATATCAAGTTTAGAATTACTTGATGTTTTACAATAAGCTAAGTACCGCTTACATTGATGTTTTTCTTGCATGGTTGGGGACATGATGTCCCTAGGATTTGGAGCACATGAAGAATAAAAGGATAAATAAGGAATAGGAGACTATGAAACTTAACCTGGCGGGGTGCCATGTACCAAGATTATCCAATCTTATAGATATCTTTGACATCATCCCTTAGTTATGTTAGTCCATTTTGTCTTAGTAGATTTAGATTTCAAGATGAAAAAGTTGTAGTTTTCCTATCCATGAACTATGTATGAATCTATTTCAAACCAATGAAGAGTGATTATTTTTTTATTTGATTTATTGTATATGTGATGTTTGTCCAATTCCATGTACCCCAATGTTAGGAAACATGGGGAATGCTTCCACTTCCATGTTTAGACTTGGGAGGGGCATCAAAGTGTCAGATCATGAAAATATAATAAAAAACCCTAGTTCAATTTCCGATAAAAAGTATAGCTAGTAAATAATCAAGCTAAATACTCAACCTTAAACACACATAGAAATTAAGGGATGAAAAGGTAGAAACAACTTCATAATTTTGGTATGATTTGACATTAGAGTATCATTTACATATCACATAATGACCTGCCTTGGAGTTCATTAATAATCAGATCTAACTCTTTGGTAAAATGACACATTTCTTAGGTTGTTGTTTCTTTCAACTCTTATAATAAAGGACAAGTAGCATATGATATATGTGGTTACTTGGTTGTTGGGCTAGGTTTGGTTTAAAACTCTACTAGTATGGTTTTCTACTAGGGGGCTATAGATTTTACTAATGTAGGCTTGCCTTAGCTAGGTTTGAATGATGATCATACTTGTTGACAAAGTGTGCTATAAGGGATATAATATACTTATTTAAGAATTATATCTTACAAAAATTGCATTGTAGTGTAATGCTATTAACATGGAATGAATTATAAGCAAGTGAAAAGATAAACAAGAGTGCCAAGATAGTTATAGTTAATTGGGATGTCTCCTACATCTTACTCATAAATACACTTGAATAGGTTGTTGACAAAGTCTACTCCATAAATTATTTATTAGTTACGACCTTGTATTTTAGTATAGAAAATTTCCATGGGCCAACCACAAGTGGAAACACCAAAATCTCACCAAATTCTTATCTTAGAGAAAAACATCACTCCAAAACCTTCTTCATGTTGTCAAATCAACCACTATACTTTTTCATTTAGAGAAGAATACCACATTAGAATTTTATACCAAGTACCACCAACTTGTGTCAACTCAAAGATGCACATCACTAAATAAACTCCATTTTCTTCCAAAAAGGTGAAGCACATTTACTTTGGGCGGATCGTAGGTAAGTTCTAGTCCTTAGAAAAGGACATACTTGTAGACTTCCTTGAAGTTGAATGTTAAAAATATCTCACAAGAAGTAGACTAGAGGAATGGAATTGACCGTATCTCCTAAAATTATTGATGAAGAGAACTTCCATGTAACTACAATTTTCACCACCACAATATTACAATACATGTCTCCTCTGAAAAATTTGAGTGAAGAGAGTTAATGTGTCTAAATTCTATGTGGGAGGTCGATTGAATATATTAAAGACTTACAAGTGAAGATTATGCCTATATAGGAATTAAATAATTTCTCAACTTCTTTCTATATATATTAGATGAAGACTGCAAATAACATACCAAGGTGTATGTTCAATGAGGCTATATATGGTCCTATTTATGCATGTGGCACCCCACACCTTGAGATCGACACAAAAACACAAACCATGGACAAGCAAATACACAAAAATAGACAAAAATTAAAATCAATCTTAACTAACATCATACTCATACAATGAAGAACACAAGAATAAGTTAAAATAAAGATTTTCTACAATATGCACATGCGTAAACATCAAGAAAGTTCTGTCATATTCATATTTGAAAAAGTAAATATATCATTTTTTTGTGATCTAAGACATACCATATTATACAACAAATTTCATGTTCCTTACTTATAATCAATGTATCATATACAACAACACGATATCAAAATAGAGTCATAGACACATCAATATATAGAGCACCCTACCCTAGATCCAAATGTACAAGGATGAATCTAGGACACTACAACAATCTAGACTCCCGCCTCACACTTTGGATTCCCAAGAGATGGAGAATCCTTACCAACAAAACCATCAAAGATATATAGATAATCTAAAATGATTATAAACTATAAGAGTGAGGTCACATTCCAACCAAGTGAAGTTGTCTATAAATGACTAACATTATGCAATTGTTACTATATATAAGAAATAAGGAAATTTTCATTAATAGGTGACATTTAAAAGACATCTAAGAAGTATAAGAACACTCCCTAAATAATGAAATAAAAAACTATAACAGTTAAGATACATGAATTGTTTAAGAGTTTTATTATTGAATCCTAGGTAATTTGGATCATACCATAGAGATTACTGGCTGAATACAGTGGGGTCCCTTGGCCTAGTGTAAAGGGCCTCAAGATTATCTAGTCTACTAAGTTTGTGCCACACATCAATCATTGTAAGTATAAAAATAGGGACTCACTAGCATGAGACCTAAAGAAAACAACATGTTTGTAGTGGGTACTCATATCACATCACCTCCAACTAACACATATATGATATCATATTACATCTTTTCAATCACATTGGAGTGACTTCCATATAAGCAAAAAGAGATATGGTCTCGACCACACTTAAACATAGTAGGCAAATTTAGGGTGCCAAGGGGACTATACCTCATACAAATTCTTAGTAACCCACATATACTAAAAAATATACAACTACACGTACCTTGTCGTGACCACACAACCGCTACAAGGATATCTTTTTTCTTCCTGTACTTCCAAACACTATGTAGGTGATATAGTGAACAAGGAAGCTACATGATTATGGTCAAGTTTCTTATTTATTAGTTCATATAATCATCCTTCTTGGCATATGATATAATCTGAAATGTCTTATAGAAATTTAGAATGAGCGATCAAAAGCTACACAATAAAAGAATTTTAGTCTACAAAGCCCTTATTTATACTCGACATGCACGTTAAGCCATCATTTTGATCTTTGGCCATGCATAGAAAGTTCTCAAATAAGGTTCATAAGGCATATATATGTATGTAGAACTATCTAGTCATAGTAAGAAACACTAATTAAAAATTTCATTAGATGTTACAATCCTTAGAATTAATAGGACAAAAGTTGCAAAAATTTACGAAAAAGTCTAAGAATAAGTTATATGTTCCAAATTGAAGGAAGGAAAAATACAAAATTTCATTTTATAGTAGAAAATTACAATATAAATACAAAATTACGAACATGTTATAACCCAAAGACACACTATAACTCCATTTCTAGGTCATATATCATGCAGTTACTGAGACATTGTGTTTATAAGTAGGAATTGCATTACAAAGATTACCAAATAGAAGCTAATTCACTTGCCTTCTTGAAGAACATACTTCCACCAGGTAGGAAGAAAATTTGGACTGAAAACTCCACCAAACGATCTCCCAACACAAAATGTTTCATGCACTAGATCCAACTAGGAAAAATAAGGATAAAGGAGAAATTTAGGGAGAAGGACTAATATTTCTACCATAGATGACAAATGACTTCAACCCAGAGGGAAGCTAAGATAGTAAAGAGTTAAACCAATTATAAAAGATGAAGAAATATACTTAGGTTAAGTCTCTTATAGGTTGGAATGATGACTCCAAGCTTTGAACTTCCTAAACAATCAAAATAACCAACTTACAAGAAGGTATCAACCAAGTTCAACTCCTTGATTTCCAAAATAAACAAAGACATAATCATTGGTTGATATGAGCATACATATAAGGGTTGGCTTGAGTTAAATTGTAATTCATTCATATTAATAAAATTTAGTAAACAACATAGAAGTTGACTGACTTCCCACAACTTGGGGCCAAATTTTGGCTCAGAACAATCGACTTTAGTATGTAGAGAGCCAATGAATATACCCAAGCTTACTACAATTGACTGACTAGCCGGCCCAAGTTACCACAAGTGATCAGCCAACTAGAGATTTGGCAAACCCACCATGCTAAATGAGATTACTTAAAAGAAAAACACTGATAAAAGGTTAATTTAACATATTATCAAATGGTGCATAATTAAAACCAAACAAAGTTTTACATTCCATAAGAAAATTTTACACAGAGGTCCAACCTCACAATAATTATATCAAGTATCTTAACATAAATTCCATGGACTCATCCAAAACTTGTATACAAAAGATGTTGTCCACATAATTACATCATTTACATTTCTAAAGGCATATGAGCAAAATCTCAACTCGATATACATGATATAAAAAACTCCCTACCTAGACCTGAGAGTATAGGGACGACTCTAGGACTTTATACTAACTACACCAACCTTTTTCCACTACTGCACCTCCTCATCACTCTACGTCTGACAGTGCTTCATGTCACCTAAAAAGATATTCTCACCCAATAGGAGAGACCCATGTCCCGACGAGAGATATAACTTCAAAAAAATCATTTTCTTGGTATGGTTAAGTATTTTGAGTAGTTTAAACAAATAATATTACAGAGTTGAAAGACTATATAATTTGCATCAAGATTAGGCATAGCTAGATTCATAAGTATAATCGATTTCTTATTGTCTTATAAATCATCCATTAATTAAAATAAACAAGCCAGGGATTATCATCCAATGTGATTCACCAAGTAACCCCAACATATATGATATAAAACTGAATTACATAATTTATGAATCCCTAGGTAGTTTGAGGCATACCACTCAAACTACTAGATGACTAGTGTTAAGTCAGAATCAGCCCTATATAAGCATGAGGATGACTGGGAATCCCATGATCTTTTCCCTCGGTCAATACAAGTAATAATTGTAGTGGCACATTAGCCCCAACTACTAAAACAACCTAGTCCGCCCTGAGTACACATGACACAACACTAGAAACCAGGGTATACGACCCTCAAATCCAAGTTACGATTGAAGTTGCTCTCAATTACTTCCACATTTGAGACATGCCCTCGACCACACTCCAAAACCTTAGGATCAGGGTGACAGAGATATACCCTCTGCCACACCTACATATACTCGATAGTATATGACTTTGAGATCCTTTCGAGTTACTCATTTCACTATCTAGCAATTCTTGACACTAGAATAGCTCTATAGACTCAGGGCACTTCCTGTTTAGGGTTACACTTGATTACTGAAATCAATTAGTTAAATTTTGACTGCATTAAATTATGTATAAACACCAAAATATTCTTATAAAAGTCATTGGGATTTGCAACCTAAGAAGGTATAAAATATATTTGAACAATTCCATAACACTCCTTCCTAGAGAATGTAATCATCCTTGGGCATAAAATAATTGACCACCAGCTAGAGCATATCAAGCCATAAGCAACACTAAGATCAAAACAATATTACATCATGTAATGGCATAATCCACATTCAACATTTATCATGAAAATGTTACCTTACGTATTAGGGTTTCACCCAACCATTTTCACATCACATAACAGTAGTTCAAGAACTTATATTTCGAATTTCAGGTCTTACATGCTGAAAGATTAGTTCAATGTTCAACAAATAATATTCATAAGGTCCAAAATATAGTCGACATGCTTGGATCATCATTTTTCATGTGAAAAACACTTGTAAAGCCCATCATGTAGCATTTTAAGAGTTTTAAAATAAAATATATGAAATGTATGTAAAAGGTAGGAAGCAAATGCATTCAAAGCTATATAACTTGCCTGGTAGAGAGAAGGAAATCTGAAATCCAATGTGGAAACTCCTGAAATCAGCACCCAAATATCAAACTCAACCCACCAAAGCTCTAAAATTGTCTCCTGTTTCCACAAACAGGGTGGAACTAGAGAAAGATATTAAGAAAAGAGAGCTCTCAACCCACATGCATAAGGTTCCAACAAGAAACACCAAGAAAAACATAGAGTTCGTTCTCCTGAGAAAGGAGGGCAAAGAACAACAAGAAAATGAGTAGAAGAGCAAGAATCTTACATGAATAGAGAAAGGAAAATGATCAACGCACTTCAATCAATCCAAGGAACCTCATTCAAGCATCTACATTCACAAAATCTTGAGATCATCATCCTTGATGAACTCTCGTCAGCCTTTGCTGTCCAAGTTTCTTTGTCGGGCTTCTCTGGTTGCAACGAAGCTCCACTAAAAGAGGGGAATGGAATAGAGAAAGGCGGTATTTATAGGTGGGTAGGTCAAGAGACTGACTTCCCTTTGATCACTATATCTATCAGATAGTCACTCAGAAGGTTTTTTGGGCACAAAGAATGCATTGGTCATAAAATTATCTGCCAAATCACTTAGATCCCATCGGCTAACAAAAATTTGCTGGTTTCTACCAAATTGTTGAGAATCAAACTCCATCAGTCAAATCTCACTGGTAACCAAGACACTATCGATCAACCCACCATAAAATCTATCATCTTAGGAACTCCATCGAGAACCAGGAATAATTAGTCCTTGGGAGACAAACGATCACTAAAAAACCACCGATCGATAAGCACACAACACTATCATCTCACTAATCTTATACGTATAAACCCTTTGAAAGAAAAGCTCAAAATAATCCAAAGGAGAAGAAGAATTATAAAATTCTTATTCACAACATGAAACAAATCAAGAAAGTATCACAATTATATTTATACCGCCAGAAAATGATAATTTACATAAAGATCCACAAGTTACATGAACTTATATATCTTGAGAAAACAAGGTCTATTTTGATTCAAATTCTAAACATGGTTTCATCATCAAATTTATCACCACAAATTATGAGTCAACTTTCAAGTTAAGCATTAAATTAATCCATTTAGGCCAATCAAGTTTGTTTATGAATTAAGTAGGGGTAGGGGCCTTACAAAAGACTTCATCGATAGTGGGTCCATGGCATCGACTAATGGAAATGATTTCTAACAACAATCCAACAACAACATATTCCTGTAGAACTCAAACATAAATAATGAATCCCTCAATGAGGTCAGTCATCCTAACAAGTCAGCTCAGTTTAGCCAAAGGTTGGCCAACTTATCAAGAAGTTGGCACAATAACGACCTACTGTGAGCACCTATAGACCTATCTTTTATAAAAGTAAAACAAAATCAAAATACCTATTATGAAGCGTAGATCTGTACATAATTGACCTACTTATTCATTTTCCCCTCAAAAATATTTTCCTTATCACTCATGATATATGCCATGTTCAAGGATTTGATAAAATACTCAAGATTAAAAATTAATGATTTCATTCAATTATATCTACCTAACTTTATAAAATCCTACTTTGAAAACATCCTAAATGAATTTGTTAATTTATTGTGTTAAAATAAGAAAAAATGTCCATGAATATTTTACAAGAATTTAGATCCCCTAACCAAGATGTGGCTAAAACTTGAGTTAAATAGGAGTTACCTATTATTTTATATGATTTATCCAACTTTCATTCTGAAACCCCATGTTTTCCCCTTTTTTGGTCTATAAACCTACTATATTTTCTAGATTATTCTTTCGATTGAGGTCCTCCTTACCTTAGCCACTCTAGAGTCGCGGTGAACACTTACTGACTTAGAATCCATTAGATCATGATCCAACAATGCTCGGAGTCATATCCTATCTCAAGTAGGAGACAAGGGAGGTCTGAATATTAATTGTAGATGTCACCTGACAAACGTACCCTGATGGCACCCGTTCCCTCCCTACATTCTCTTTAACTCTCTCCCTTTTCTGTCCCTGAGTCCCACTTGTAGTGGTTTGATTGTGTATCATTCTTGGGACACCTGATATTGCTTACCACATTTCTTCCTCGCAACTCTGGCCCTAAAACTCTAATGATCCCATACCTTGCTATATAAACTCCCGAACTAACCTCAGAAGAACTCCTTGATCATGAATGACAACTTTTAAAATTTTTCTCCATTACCTTTCTCCCTTTTCCTTGTTCTTCGGTGACAATGTCGCCGCACATATGCCATTCTCACACACAGTGTTTGGGTTGAATGGAAAAATATTGTCCAATTCCAAGTCAATCAACATTTGACCTCCATCTAAAGGACTTGGAATCCTCTATCTATTTTCCACTCTCTTCCCTTCTCCTAGGGGGCATAAGTAAACTATCACGGAGTCTGTTATTACCCTTATCCTACCCCCACTAACTATAGGGTTAGTGGCAATAAGACAAGGGCATCCACCCTAGCATGGTATTAATAACACACAAATATGGAAACATAAAAGCTTAGCATACCTAAACATATAACAGGATGAAAGAACCAACATAATCTAAACATTCAACAAGTATGATTAAGAAACATCCTTTTATTACATGATTTTAGTTACATTTTGAGAGTCAAATTTACATAAGTCCGCTCATGTAAACTCGGGATCTTATAACAAATACAACTCATAGCTCACCAAGCCATCAAATGTAAGGAGTGGGATCCGAGAGGGTATCCACTCGCTACTAAATTAAATAAAAAGGAACCATCCCATATATCAAAAACCACTATAATTTTTAATAAAAGGGATGATCTCCAATTTATTGCAAATGTATGTATCATGATACCAAATGTAGTAGTGGAATACAAAATATCTAACTATTAAAAAACATGATATTGTCACTATACTTCACCAAATAGGGCGATACATATGAAAAATAAATATACTAAAGGTTCAACACAAGGTCATCTAACTACCTCAAAACTGTCTCCAAAAGGTTCATCTACACTTGATGATGTCCTAGTCCAACTAGGTCAACTTCTCCTCAACCTACACCTGGGGTTGGAAGCATAGCACAGTGAAGGAGAAAAGTAGATGAATCAACATAAATGCTGGTATGAACATATTAAATCAAGATTGAGCAATATAAGGTATAAATGATGTCAAATAAATAGGGATTCCCATAGAAAAGGAAATGACTATCCACCTGGGCATAAATAAATATGAAAAACTGATAACATGGAGACTACTTGCCATGAAATAAAACATAATATTTGTGCTACACAAGCACATATAAATTTTTGGGCACAAAACACATCAAAATAGTAACAACCTACATGGATTTGAGATAAACATAGCACTAGAATATTATAAATAATAATGGCAGCCAAGGCTCACAACTTTGAGACCTAATAGAGTATGGCACTCTACCACCTCCCCAATATATGTAAAAGTGGACACAAAACTTGGGTATGGGGCACACAACCTCCATCCCAAAAATATAACATCAGCACATAACCTAAGAACCAATGTAACTACACCACTCTAGGGCTACTAAATCCGAAGGCATGAATAAATGTAGAGGCAAGTATAAAGTGTAGTCTTTTATAGAATAAATAAAGTTTCCATCACAAAAATAGACAAAATAAACATCAACCACATAAGTGGACAAAGTTAGGATTTCATGAAGAATAGAAGTACAAGTTAGATCCAAATGAAATTCCAATGAAGTACGGTGATCATAAGATCACAATCAAGTTGAATATTTCACATGGAATAAATTTTCAAAAGAGAGAGTTTGTGAAGGCTAACAAGACAGAGATAATTTGGGTGAACTACTCAATATAGAAAAAGAAGGAATACAATCATACCTCAAGAACTTTACATATGTCCAAAGTCAAAACACTAATTGCATCTTAGTCCTCAAGAACCCTTTATGTGATTAGGAAACATGGTATTGGAAAAGCATCAAGGGCTTCTGTTGGAGCCTACCGTGATGACTTTGTGGGGTGAGAGGGTTTGAGACCCTTCATTGTGAGAAATTTATGGACAATGATAATGGGGTATCTATGGGTGTGTCGAAGAAAAGTGGGTGATCAAACAAGTCCTTGGATGGGTGTTATATAGGTTGTCATGCATGGGTTTCTTTGGGGAGAGGTATCATGGTGGTAGGAGGGTCAATGTGAAGGGGAAGAATAACAAAGGGAGAAGAGAAGAGAACATTGTGAGAAAACTTCTTCATAACACTGCTTTATATAGGGTTGCAAATAGAGAAAGGAGGCAAGAACTATTATAGAACCAAGAATAAGATTCAAAGGTTGTTGTCTGACTAGTTTTTTTGCAGACATAAATTTAGTGTAATAGGGGATCTTTAGGAAAAACCAATCCAACTAAACCAACAACATTCCCTTATATACTAGTATCTTTAACCATTGTTTTGAATTTTATTTAAAGAAACAAACATTAAATAAACAAAGTAAATTTGACATGAAGGGTAATTATTATGTGTATAATACAAAGTTAATGTATCTTTGTTATTTTGAAACTATTTAATAAGTCAATTAATATATTTGTGTCCTTTTAGCATTATCATGATAATTTATTTTATTATTAATCAATGGGAACTTAGAATTATCCAACCGAATAGGAAGATAATGGATTAAGAAACTAATATAATTAAAATACAAGTTTGACATTGTTTCTTATATTTAGGTTCTTTAGTGGAATATTTAATATATAAAAATGTGTTTGTGTTTTTGTAAATAAATATTATCATTATTGTGTTAATATATTCAATTTTCATGATCCTTTTGAAAACATCTGCTCACGAGGGAAATATATCCATTTTATATTTCTTTAAATACATATTGTCTTGCTAATTTTACATTAAGTATGTTTAACATGATTTTTTTAAGGAAAAAGCATATGTGTAACTAATGTCAACATTGATTCTAATTGTTACTTCCAATCTCCCCAAAACTATTCTAAACTTGCATATCACGAATTTGATTATAATAATAAATTATTAAAGAAACATGTGAAGACATTCATGGTATCAATGATTTAACATTTTTTTTTAAATTTTAGTAAATCAAATAATTAGGATGATATTAGTAATTTGATGATTTTCAATTTTCAAAGAACTGTGGAGGGAAGTGGTAAATTGTTCATAAGAAAAGTGTACAAACAATATTGTTATAATTTTTCAATTGGTATTCATTCATTTATCAGACTTGTTTTATGTTGTCACATATTCTCAATGAATGTGAACTTCATAATGGAAGTCAACTTCCATTACGGTAGGCTAGGGAGATTATTCTACCTACATGCCATTTATATATAAGAGATAGAGACACCAAATTAGATTTTTTGTTAAATTCATATATTGTATTAATTGTAACAATGTCATTGAATTCCATATATAATCACCATATTCAAAAATGAGAATTTTATGGGAATTCTTTTATTATGAAAAATTTCACAATTTATTGCAAATGATGCACTAGTTTCTGTAAAGCCATTTATGAGACACATACAAGAAAAATTGTTATGTTAATATTTAATTAGACATTTATGCATGTTTTTAATATTAATTCATATGTATGTATAATCATAATATAAATGCTACATGATTTGTAAGTATTATTGGGTTTGTTTACTGAATCATGACATAATTGTATAAATACATTTTATAGAGTAGAAACTAAGTTTACTTATATTGTTAACCACAAAAATTCCTATATTGCTTTTCATTTAAATGTCTACTTAGTCCTTTATTATAATTCTACTAAGAAATAACGACTTAAGTTTCACAAAAAAGGTTAATTTTATTATCAATAAGAAATCAACTTCTATGGCTAATAAAAAGGAGAAATTACTTTCCTCACTATATTCCACTTTTAAAGTCATTTATTGTATCATTTAATATGCTAGATTTCAACTTACAGTTTCCCTCATTAATAAGATTAAGCATCTAGAATTGTTTGAATAAGGTGAAACTTGGAAATCAAGCTAATAGGGACCAAGGAAGATGAATTTTACATTACATTTCACTTTTGGGATTTTCTTTTATGTATTATGGCACCATTATGATAATTGTGTCTGCCATTATATTGATCAAAATATATCTTTATTATCCATATTCATTGAATTAAATGTTATTGTCTTCACATTATTGCCAAAATAACTATCTTATATTTTTTACATGAAATTCCACATTTAACATATTCAGTCTATTAACTCCATATGTATCTAAATAATAGAACATTTATTAATATTTATAGACTTAGAATTACCAATTGCTACTCCAAAGCATGTATTCATTTTCATTTAGCCATTATGCTAGTAAATAAAGTATATGTAACATATTTCATGATTTTATTTAAATGTTGGCACATGATTAAGTCATTCTTTAAATATGTTTCAACTTTTACCTTTATTTGGCCAAATATAAGAAACTAATCTTACTAGATTTCTAATCATGTAATAGGGCAAGATTTTAAGTTTCAGTTCGTTACAACACCCCAACCCTTAGAAATGATTTCATCCTAAAAATATAAACATCCATATAGTACCATCGAATTCCTCACCATCACTTAAAAGGTTTAACCTAATAAGATGACTTTTATAGATGTCATGGTTACCTATACATCTTTTAATCGTATAGCCAACTGACATGTCATGTACACCTAGGATAGAATTTTAGGTCCTTGTGGTTCTAACCTAGCAACTCTAAGGTTCACATATCAAAAATTAAGATTTTCTTAGTACAACTGTCCGCATATTAGAGGGGTAAGTAGGGTAGGTCCACTAAACTTTTTTTTACATGCTAAATCTTCCTAGGATAAACATACTAAGGGAGACAAGATTGAAATAGTTAGATTAATCCACCGCTAATGGCTTTGATACCATACTTGTAAGGAGTGGGACCTGAGAGGGGATCTGGACCCTACTAAATTATATAAAAATGAACCATCCCATATATCAAACACCACTATAAATTTTTCACAAAAGAGATGACAACCAATTTATTCAAAATGTATGTATCATGATACCAAATGTAGTAGTGGAACACAAAACATCTAACTATCATGATTCAGGAGTAGTGATCAGACAAAAAGAACATGAGGATTTTTTATGTCGAAAGTGGGCACCACCTTGACGGACTATGCACCCCTAGTTTGAGCCCAATAATCTCAACACTAGTTAAATTAATTAAATTGATGATTAAAAGTGATATGATTCAAATGACCATAACTTTGGACTTGTAACTCCAATTGGGGAAATTCTTTCACTATTTGAAAGATAATTAAGATCTCTACAATGTGATATACACTTACAAAAGAGAGGTTCAATCATAATCTCAATAAGTCTATAAATTGAAGCATGGATCATAATTAAATTCTCAAATTCAAGCCACATATTGGGAAAATTGATCATATAGGTGACCAAATTGGAGCATCCCAACCTTCTCGATATTGAATTGATATATAATAAAGTTAGTTGATGAGAGACAAAGAGTACTACATATATGAGAGATAAATCCAGGTTATCACATCCCTCCCTCAAAGAAAATTTTGTGGATGAAATTCATCCAAGATCATAAATAAGTGTCAAAGTTAACAAATTCATCATGTTTATCCAACCAAACCTAGGCATTAAGGAATCCACCACTAGGGGAGCACACTTAGGTTGTCATCATCAAGGGTGTGCCCTATTCTCATCATATACATATTATTGGGTGTTTATCTGCTATCATGTTATAACATCCTCTTGACGTCAGGGTTCCATAACCCTTATCTGTACTACATTATGTTTTTTGTTCATGTATTCAATGATCTCAAGGCGCATAGTCGCAATCTATGTTATCAAATTCTCAAATGAACATGCTCACTTTTATGAATTTCAAAGAATATCTATATTTTCATCAAGGTTAAATCTACATGCACGGATTAGTTTTCCCCTAAGATTCTACTAACTATCCCTAACTATGATCTTCATTTTTCATTTTGAGTCAGAAACTAAGCATTGTTTCCATGACTATTAAAGTTAATATCTCAAGCCATCATCATGTCAAGTTCATGATTTCCAATGTACATCATTCATGTATTGTACTATTTCATATTAGATCTAGCTTATGAGAGCGACTTATCATACATGTATTAAAATTTTAACTTATGTGAGAAAACCATCACACATCATGCCTTTCTTGAGGAACAACCTTATCATCAACATTGAGGTTTTGTAATTATCTCACTTGTATCTTAAAGGAGATCTACAAGATCAAGCCACTTAAGATAAGACCTATCCATGTCCAATAAGACATGCTAACCACAACCATCTACCCACAACAAAAATTTCTACCCAACTATCAAGAACAAGGGCCACCACTAGATTCCTTTATATGGAACCACTAACCTAAGTATGAGGCTTATGGTTGGGACCTTATAACATACACATCATCTTAGGGTTTTAGGACATCTCCCTCACCTATATATCAAACATCATTTATTCAATAGCCTTTTCATCTAGGGTCAGATCCTTTCATAAGAAATATAGGGTTCAACTTTATAAAAGGAGCCACACACTGGGTGACTCAACTCATATACTTAGAAGCAATCTAGATAGGGACTCATCATCATGTATTTCGTCATGCATACTTTTTGCCATTTCATATGTTTTGGAGGTTAGGTACTCTGGCCTTCACCCATGGCATGGTGACTCATAGAAAGAGTTCACCCTCGTATGTCACATGCTAGAGGTCCTCCTTTGTAAAGAGATTGATGCCCATGTCAGTCTCAAACCATAACTCACTATCAATATCTCAACATATACAAGACTAGGCACATGCAAGCATGTCAACCCAGTAGCTATGTTTAGAACATCAACCAAGTCACATGTACCATACATGGTGCTAGGTTTAGCTTGGGTTGCATGGTCAAAACTCATACCATATCATAAAAAATATACTTGACAATTCCAAAAACAAACTTACGTCATATTGAAGCAAGCTCAAATCATCATCAACATCGACATTATCATCATCATCATCATGAAGCAAGCTCAAATCATCATCAACATTGATATCATCATCATCATTAGCAACATCAAACAAGAAATTATTCTCATCTAGAAGGAGGGTAAAATGAATATTCTAGGGATTAAACATGTCTACACCTAGTTTTGAAACATCTAGGTTCTAACTTAGAGGATAAGTCAACTTAGTCCACAAAGGAAAACCTCATTGAGTTCCTAGAGTTGAAATGTAAGGTTGTATTTAGTTTCTATTTTATGTGAGCAATGTTTGTGGTAGTTATTGTTCATGCTCTATACCATATGTCACAAAATCATTTGTTACCCTTATCCTACCCTGAATAACTATAGTGTGAGTGGAAACAAGACTCGGGTGTCCATCCCTAGCTTGGTATTAAGAAAGTGTGAATGCAAAAGTGTAAAAGCATATCATGCATGAATAAATAACAATATAAAAGAACTAACACAATCTCAACATTCAACAAGTATTATTATGCAACACCCCTTTATTACAAAATTTCAATCGCAAATTGAGAGTCAAATTTACATAAATCTACTCATGTACTCTAGGGATCTTACAACAAGTACACCTAAACCTAGTTCACCAAGCCATCAACTCTCTATCCATCTCTGAACCTATAATATATATGAAATAAGTGGGTGACACATGAGGTGTTGAGTATAGGGTAGAAAGATACATATATATAAGCTTTTCATTGTTTGAAAAGAGTTGTAAAAGTAACCAAACAAGAATAAACAAGTTACATATTTAGCAAACCAAGAGCCCATGTTTTATATCATTTTGCTCCAACTATACCAACAATATCATGTATTCGTAAGGCCTTTGACTAAATTCCCATCAGAATATTTTGTATGGGTGGTCAATATTAGATAACCCTTTTCTATGCTAGGTATCTCAAAACAATTTCCAAGAGATAACACTTTTATCGACATGGTCTTCCCTATTTTGACAACTCAGACATGACACCCAACCTTGTGTCCTTACCCTGAGAATACAGAGAGGTTCACAAGGTTTCTATAGTGGAGTTGTATGTTATGTTTACAAGTTACAAAATTGACGAGACAAACATTGAGTACTATACTAGAATAGTACGTGAAAATATTTGAGCAAGTAAACAAGCATGCATATGTATAATAGTTCAAGCAAGATAATAACAAGAACACATATGTATACCAATTCAAGCAAGAAAACCATAGCCATATAATTTTTAAATCCCGTACCTAATTTAGTGATTCATAATTTAATTGATTCTGGAACATCTAGCCACAAGACACATGTAATGACCCCACCTCCCGGTAACCCCCAATTAAGGGAGACCCAAAGGTCAGAGCCGTTATTCAATTAACATGATCAAAGGTTTGACAAATAATCAATAATAACTATGAATTTCTACTAACTAACTAGAATTTGGTATAAAATTAAAACTTTGCTTACCTTTGAAAACTTTGGAAATATATCTATCCAGAGCTTGAATTATTGTATCTAATCCTCCTTGCACTTTAATTCTTATTTCCACAATGTGTCACTTTACTATTTGTTCTTTCAATTGTTGTTCCTAAAACTCCGACAAACAAAACGTCAGTCAGTATATCAAAATATACTGGTATGTGGGGGAAACAATAATTGTGCAACTATGTTAACAATGTAGTCATCCAAATACCATTTAACATCCAAAATTACATTTTAAGCAGTACTACTCAATCCTTGCCTATCCCCTATCTCTGTGTTGTCCCTGCAGTGGACATGGATTCTACCTCTCTCATATGGTAGATCCTTACCCCCATGGCCCTACCACACAGGTAGCCAATACCTAGGGTTATGGAGTCGCATGGCCCTACCCAAAGGTAGTCCAATCCCTAACTCATGATGACTTGATAGACCTACCCCATTGGTAGCCACTTACTAAGTCATTTAATGACCTGATGGACCTACCCCATTGGTAGCCATTTACTAGGTCAATCTATAAAGCTGTATAGGGGACCGGGATCTGAGCTAGTAGGCACATCTCTTATGTGATAGTCATATTCACATTATAATTTGCATGAATTAATTGCAACCAACAGTTTAATTCAAGTCATCGATAAAACCTCGAAAATCCTCGAGAAACTAATTCGGGATATTCATAGGTGTAACCACATACCTGTTAAGCAAACTTGAATACAGAAATAACTCAATCAATCAGGAATCAAGCAAGCACACACACACAAGTTCCTGAAAAAGGCATTCAATTAATCTATTATTAATCATGTCATCCCGATTCATTAATTCTAATGGTTTCCTAGGTTATTTGTCCTTTTTAGGGTTTTGACCATAATTAGGGTTTCACTTCCTTTTTATTACTTTTACCTTACTTTTATCAAATATCCATCAAACCCTAATTATCTTGTCCTATTTTCCATTAAGGTCCTAAAGATCAGGTTTGGACCATAAAACCCTAATTTTAAGATTACTATATCCTTTCTTTTCTTTTTCTCTAATTTAGGGTTTCTAAACTTATTAATTAACATATTGAGTTAAAAAAAACCCTAAACTTGTAATTCTATCATAAAAATAGGTTAAAAACCATCTTAATCATTAATTAAGTTAACTATGCTCGAATTGATCTATTTGCAATACTAAATATATCCTTGATTAATTATTAAGGTTTCTATCCACAATTTAATACCTTTTTCACCCCAAAAATATACACTTTTACAAAAGTATACTGATTTAGGCTTCCAAACCATTTTTAACTTAATCCTCGCATTTTTATGATCAATTTTCATGTATACACTTTTCTCATCCGAGTTTTCTAGCTCAAGATACAATTTTAACAAGAAAAGTCCTTTTTCCTCAATAATTCGTTAATTCTAGAAAATCCATAGCCACCCAATCCATGGTCCCCTGGACCACGATGGATCCAACGGCCTGAGATCCGTGCGCCCACTTTAATTTTAAATTGCGGAAGTCAAATTTGCCCTTACCTTTATTTACTGGCGCCAGGGATAAGGAGGTCTTTTCCTCCTATCTCCTTCAACCTTGCGACGAGCTTCTGTGCGCAGAGCATCGCCCACCCCGGTCAACTCCAGTGTTGACCCTGGGCTCTAGGCCATCGCCGACCGAACCAAGATAGCCACCGCTCCACCGGGACCTTCCGAAGTTGATGGGGCTCTTGGATGCCTCGACGGCACACCAGGTTGCCGGATCAAGGAAGCTCTTCCTCAGCAGGGTGCGTGCTCTGGCCAAGCCTCTTGGCGCAGGTTTGTCCGCAAATTGGTCACTCTCATCGACCCGCTCCATAGTCACAGACTCACAGGGGATTTCTAGAGCTATGCACACGGTGTGCAGCCCCCCCCCCCCTTATATAGAGGTCCTCCTATGGACGTCAAGAAGCCCCGAATTGGGCAAATCGCTTAGAGGCAACGAAACATATGGAAACCAGGGATGCTACCCTTCAGTTTCTTTCCTTGAGTCCAACAAAATCATCAACCACCTCGCACATCCAGTGAATCACAAGGAAATCGTGAGGGAAAGTTATTATGTAAAACATGAAATCACAGTACCAGTGGGACTTGGACGATGACCGTCCCACGTTGGATCAAGATCCAACAACCTTTGTTGCACGCGTTCAAACAAAAGAAAGATATGTCCACTTAATTTAGGATTAATTCCTAAATTGCAAATAACTTGCAAATATGATATCTCCCAAACCATAACTCCTATTAAGCTCAAATTTTAAGGGAACGTTCCTTTTAATATTGCCTAGCTTTGTACGAAATTTGGGAAACAAAAAGCAATGGATGAGAAGGCTTCCTTCTCTCCCAATTTTTCTCATTAATTAATCCAAATTAATTTATATTCCTTTTTCCATTGTGATTATCTTGTTATTTTGGGTCCCTTGGACCTCAAGAAATCCTAAAGGCATAGATTCCCATATTGGGGAACATCTACTTGCCTTTATCCTTTTATTTATGTCTATTTCACCTATTTTCCTTATCTATTTATTAAAATATCTCTTTTTGAGGATTTCTCTTTTTATCTCTCTTTTTATTTTCCTTTTAATAGTAGAAACCCTTTGGATACAAAAATCCACCAAGGATAACTCAATTGTACCTCTTTTCTCCTATTTTCCACATTTTAACATCGTTTTCAATTTCTTTCTTAATAAAGAAATACTTATTTGATCTTTTCTTTTATTATTGCCTTTTCTTTGCAATCTTGGATTCCTTGGCACCCAAGGAACCTAAAGGTATGAAATCCATCCTTGGATTACATTCTTCTACCTTCTAGAGGTTTCCGCACCTTTCTTTCCTCAAAACTAAATTATTCATTTATTAATTGAATTTCCTTATTAATGGGCCCAATAGCCAATAAAGCCCACATCACAAACATCAAGGCTATTGCAAACGAAATTATCTCATTATTTGTCCAATATGAGAGTTTACATTTCTCATCAGATGAACCCAAAATTGGGGTTGTATCATCCTTCCCCTCTTATGAGAATTTTGCCCTCAAAATTCCATCAAGCAAGCAATCAAACAGGATAAGCCTATCATATGTCCATCATGGCTCCCATGTGGCTTCACCCTTTCCATGGTGCTTCCCAAGAACCTTCATTATCTCATATTCTTCCATCTGAGTTCTTTCTTACCTTGGTATATCGTACCATCATAGGTGACTCAGGACATTTCATCCCCTCAAAAGCTGAATAGGTTCAGGGCTCAACACATGGCTTGGGTACCTCACATAGTGCTCTAGATCGGACTCATGCATCTCATCATTTTATCCTGTGGGGTAAGGTGAAACACAACTATCTCCACCAATTCATCTCAAATGGATCCGTATATCGGGGACTCAGCTTTCTCAGCTGTAGCTTAGAGGGGTCGGATTTTCATACTTCCCTACAGTGAACTGCATGTCAGTCTGCTTTGCATCAGCTCACGACTCATGTCATCTTTGGGCTCTCTCTCAGCCATTGCATGATCAAAGCGACTTCACCTGCACACACTGTGGTTCTTTTCTGACCTTCATGAGGCCTCCTTAACCAACATCATCTTAATGAAGTGGTGACCGACACACCCTCCTTCTTGCATCCCGATAAAGGCTATGGTGGTTAACATCACATCTTAAGAACCGTCTATATATATATCACCCTGAATGAGCACACATGCTCTCATCAGACCCTCTAGTCTGGATTATACTGCCCATTAGTATGGGGTGATAAACTTTACTATCATCGAGTTCATCATGCATCACTTCTAACTCATGGAAGTGAACTTTTTAGGTTATACCCAAGAACTTTTGAACTCGCATCCTAGTGTAGTTGAATCATCTCTCTCTCTTATGTAGGTCAACAGGATATGTCCCCTGACAACATTCTTTCTTTCTCATGTTATCTAGGTAAGGCGATCTACCATAACCCATATTGCATCTTAACCTTCCTTGGTCAAGGGGAGACTTACTACAACTTCCATAATGGTGAACTCCCACTCCCTTTAGGGGACTCTTTATCCTCTATGTCAAAGCATTGGGCTACTGGTGTTCGTCCTTCACCTATTATCATGCATGACCACAAGCCACATTCATCTTCATCTTAAGCATCCAAAGTGCTACTATCTCTTACTATCTTTGTAGTATCACGGTGTATGGTAGTCTAACAATCATGATCTCTTATATGTCCTGATTCCTCAAGAAACCCTAAACCACTCTCATCAGGGTTTTCTTACCTTCCTATCCAAAGAAGTGCATCTGAGGTTCTACAACCATTCTTTTATTGCATCAAGACCTAGGCTGGCTAAACAAAAAACCATTAACTTGTTCCACATATCTTATTACATCCGAGTGTTAGCCAAAACACATCTTCTTTCCAAACTTAGGGTTAGCCAAACAACCTCAACTTCTTCTAGCCTCTAACTAAACTAGGCAGCTAGATCTCAACCAGAGCATTCATTACCACTTCTTATCCTTAAGTGTTAGGTAACATACACCTCCATGTATTATACTTATCATCTCATCTCAAACTCTAAGTCTATCTTCATCAAGAAGCTCTGAGCTCATCCTCACTGTGATCGAACTCGACCTTGGTTAACTTGCAAATTCCACCTAGCTCCTGATAAAACATCCTCATAAGCTGACTACACTACTTCTCTTAGTGTTTGCGAACCATCCATGTATCATTCACTGCACCAGGGTATGTTATCCTTTCTGTAGCAACGTCTCAACTCACACCATCCTTATTCTTGGTGTGTGGCAAGCGTACTGTCCTATCTCTCACTCCCATAACAAGAGGAAATAAGCATTTGGATGAAGTCCAAATATATAGTTCTTCCTATTCCAAGAGTAGAGATGGTACACCCCACCTTGCCAGTACACCTTTACACCTGAGTTGAACATGAAACTTATGTCTCTACATCACAAACATCATGATATAAACATTTCTTCCAAGAAAACTAGTCTCAAACCTACTTGGTCCAAACACAATCCTTGGTCGTCTCCTCTAGGTCTATAGGGTGCCGACACTTTTGGGGTCATCCCTCTTCCTTATGCATCCAGAGAGTGCCCTACTCATCTGCCCTTTGGGTCCCATGAGTTCATGAAGGTGATCAATCTCCTAACCCATGGCCCTCGGACAAAGATAGCTGTTACCTCCTGACCCTATGGTCATGTGCAACTAGGGAATTAGGAAACTCCTTCTTCCATCGGTCTTATCCCTACCTGACCCTAGGATAGAATTAGGATTCTATTATAGTACATGTCCAACACAGAACCTTACCCAATCCTTCATCATTTCTCTCTGCATACATGACTGACTCTCATCCCTTCATAGGGGTTATGACAACCTACCTACTTTGGTCAGGCCCCATACCAGTTACCTTCATGGTAACACATCCACATGCACTTAGAGTTGGTTATTTATGGGTCTACAAGTTCATTCTCATACCATGTACTTTTCACTTAGCTTCTCAAGATCCTATGAGACCTCTTTAGGTTTCCACAAACCCAAAAACTGGTACACACCTTACCAAAGGGTCCCTATCCCACGATGGGAGGAAACTACAACTCTTGACAACAAGGTCATAAACATCCTTAGGGTTCATATTCACATGAGCATGCTTAACTCAGCAGCTACTAGGGTACAAGAAGACCACCTCTTAAACCATTCTAGGTCATACTTGTTCTCTTTCCTCAACATTAGATCAAATTAGTCATGAAGGGTTCATGAAACCTACCCTTAACTTAAGGGGTTTCCTTTACCTCTACACATGAGGAGTACCATGCTCGAAACTATAGAGACTCAAATCTCATCATGAGCATCAGATACACTGCTTCCCCTCTTAGGCCTAGGAACCCTAGGTTCTCCTTTGGATATCCAACTACATGCTCAATCTCTTAACCACAAATCAAGTAGGTATAAGGTATGACATGCACTCCCTGTCGTCCTTCTACTCGAGCAACACATCAGGGTCGAGTCCTCCTCAAGGACAACTAACAAGGTACAAGGCCTCACAACCTGCTACCAAACCTCTCTAGGTCTAAGGAACTCTTCTTCCTATCTCATAAGGTAAACTCCTATACCACATGCACATAGGTACCAGAAGCATCATCCTCTCTCTAGGGTTTGGTTCCTCTAAAGACAACCAAGATATCCTCAGCCGCTAGGGATCATGCATGAGGCAACCACTATCATCCACTTAGGTCGCATCATTCTCGACTCCCCACTATTCCTCACATCTCGAGGTTTTAGGTTTCCAACCTTCTTTCTTGGTTCCTTCTTACCCTCTCTCTAAAGATAACTCCACATCCAGGCATACTACTAGAGGTCATCTCTCCATGAGGGATCAAGCTCACAGGTATACCTCTACTCAAGCTTATGTTTACTCATGATTATCCACAGTTCTTGATACTTATCTCATATGCTATTCATCATACTCTCCTGACCAGGGTTTCAACCTATTGCTTACCCCACCGATGCTTTTTGGGTGCCTAATATGCCCTTCTCATATAATCTCATGGGGTTCCCATAGGTTCTTCTCTAACATCATCATTGAAGGAGTTATCCTTCATTCAAACATGCGCGACCCTTCCCAGGGTTGGGTTGCCCAAGGTACTCAGTTATCAACTTATCATGGCTCGTAAGGCATCCAAGGCACGTCTATCCAAACACCTGGTCCACCATTACATCTAACTCATCATGTTATCTCTCTCTCTAACCTTCACTTAGGGTTAGGGTTAACATCATCCTCAAAGGATGTGCTAGGTCTCTACTTTTGATGGAGGTCTCTTCCTTCAAGACTAACTCTCTCTACTTAGCCTCCTACCAAGGAGGTCTATCCTCATGTCTCTCCTGAGGGCAATGACAACTCGTGTCATATGACCTAAGCATGTATCTATTCTTTAGTTTGTGCTTAATCTATTAAGCTTATGTCCATGACATTTTATTTACATGCTTTTCATTAATTTGGTGGAGGATTCCTTAGACCTTATTAACCTTACCCATACCTCAAGAGGGTGAGGAGGAGAGAGAAAACCCTAATCCTTAAGGTCCTTAATAGAATTTGAGTTGAGAAGGGATGAACAAGATGAGAGAGTCCTAAAGGTATCTTATTTTGAGTCATATCCTAAGACATCGGCCAGGCAGTCACACAATCCAGGAGTCCTCATATTCTGACTAGCGGTGCAGAGGAAAATATTGCCAGCCCCTGGACGTGATCCTTTTCTAGACACCTCAGTCTTTCAGACAATCGTCTAATAACTCCCTCGGTTCTATGGAATTTGTAAAATTTAATAATTATTAATGATTAGATGAAGAACCTGGCTCTGATACCAATTGTAACGACCCCGCCTCCTGATAACCCCCAATTAAGGGAGACCCGAAGGTCAGAGCCGTTATTCAATTAACAGGATCAAAGGTTCAACAAATAATCAATAATAACTATGAAATTCTACTAACTAACTGGAATTTGGTATAAAATTAAAACTTTGCTTACCTTTGAAAACTTTGGAAATCTATCTTTCCATAGGTTGAATTATTGTATATAATCCTCCTTGCACTTTAATTCTTATTTCCACAATGTGTCACTTTACTGTTTTTGATTTCAATTGTTGTTCCTAAAATGCCGACAAACAAAACGTCGGTCAGTATATCGAAATATACTGGTATGTGGGGGAAACAATAATTGTGCAACTATGTTAACAATGTAGTCATCCAAATACCATTTAACATCCAAAATTACGTTTTAAGCAGTACTACTCAATCCTTGCCTATCCCCTATCTCTGTGTTGTCCCTGTAGTGGACATGGATTCTACCTCTCTCATATCGTAGATCCTTACCCCCATGGCCCTACCACACAGGTAGCCAATACCTAGGGTTATGGAGTCGCATGGCCCTACCCAAAGGTAGTCCAATCCCTGACTCATGATGACTTGATGGACCTACCCCATTGGTAGCCACTTACTAAGTCATTTAATGACCTGATGGACCTACCCCATTGGTAGCCATTTACTAGGTCAATCTATAAAGCTGCAGAGGGGACTAGGATCTGAGCTAGGAGGCACATCTCTTATGTGATAGCCATATTCACATTATAATTTGCATGAATTAATTGCAACCAACAGTTTAATTCAAGTCATCGATAAAACCTCAAAAATCCTCAAGAAACTAATTCGGGATATTCATAGGCGTAACCACATACCTGTTAAGCAGACTTGAATGCAGAAATAACTCAATCAATCAGGAATCAAGCAAGCACACACACACAAGTTCCTGAAAAAGGCATTCAATTTCTCTATTATTAATCATGTCATCATGATTCATTAATTCTAATGGTTTCCTAGGTTATTTGTCCTTTTTAGGGTTTTGACCATAATTAGGGTTTCACTTCCTTTTTATTACTTTTACCTTACTTTTATCAAATATCCATCAAACCCTAATGATCTTGTCCTATTTTCCATTAAGGTCCTAAAGATCAGGTTTGGACCATAAAAACCCTAATTTTCAGATTACTATATCATTTCTTTTCTTTTTCTCTAATTTAGGGTTTCTAAACTTGTTAATCAACATATTTAGATAAAAAAACCCTAAACTTGTAATTCTATCATCAAAATAGGTTAAAAACCATCTTAATCATTAATTAAGTTAACTATGCTCGAATTGATCTATTTGCAATACTAAATATATCCTTGATTAATTATTAAGGTTTCTATCCACAATTTAATACCTTTTTCACCCAAAAAATATACACTTTTACAAAAGTATACTGATTTAGGATTCCAAACCATTTTTAACTTAATCCTCGCATTTTTCTGATCAATTTTCATGCATACATTTTTCTCATCCGAGTTTTCTAGCTCAAGATACGATTTTAGCAAGAAAAGTCCTTTTTCCTCAATAATTCGTTAATTCTAGAAAATCCATAGCCATCCGATCCATGGTCCCCTGGACCATGATGGATCCAACGGCCTGGGATCTGTGCGCCCACTTTAATTTTAAATTGCGGAAGTCAAATTTTCCCTTACCTTTATTTACTGGCACCAAGGATAAGGAGGTCTTTTCCTCCTGTCTCCATCAACCTTGCGACGAGCTTCTGTGCGTAGAGCATCACCCACCCCGGTCAACTCCAGTGTTGACCCTGGGCTCTAGGCCATCGCCGACCGAACCAAGATAGCCACCGCTCCGCTGGGACCTTCCAAAGTTGATGGGCTCTTGGATGCCTCGACGGTGCACCAGGTTGCCAGATCGAGGAAGCTCTTCCTCAGCAGGGTTCGTGCTCTGGCCAAGCCTCTTGGTGCAGGTTTGTCTGCAAATTGGTCACTCTCATCGACCCGCTCCATAGTTGCAAACTCACAAGGACTTTCCAGAGCTATGCACATGGTGTGCAGCCCCCACCTTATATAGAGGTCCTCCTATGGCCATCAAGAAGCCCCGAATTGGGCAAATCGCTTAGAGGTAGCGATACATATGGAAACCAGGGATGTTACCCTTCAGTTTCTTTCCTTGAGTCCAATGAAATCATCAGCCACCTCGCACATCTAGTGAATCACAAGGAAATCGCGAGGGAAAGTTATTCTGTAAAACGTGAAATCACAGTCCCAGTGGGACTTGGACGATGACCGTCCCACATTGGATCAAGATCCAACAGCCTTTGTTGCACGCGTTCAAACAAAAGAAAGATATGTCCACTTAATTCAGGATTAATTCCTAAATTGCAAATAACTTGCAAAATTGATATCTCCCAAACCATAAATCCTATTTAGCTCAAATTTTAAGGGAACGTTCCTTTTAATACTGCCTAGATTTGTACGAAATTTGGGGAACAAAAAGAAATGGATGAGAAGGCTTCCTTCTCTCCCAAGTTTTCTCATTAATTAATCCAAATTAATTTATATTCCTTTTTCCTTTGTGATTATCATGTTATTTTGGGTCCCTTGGACCTCAAGAAATCTTAAAGGCACGGATTCCCATATTGGGGAACATCTACTTGCCTTTATCCTTTTATTTATGTCTATTTCACCTATTTTCCTTATCTTTTTATTAAAATATCTCTTTTTGAGGATTTCTCTTTTTATCTCTCTTTTTATTTTCCTTTTAATAGTAGAAACCCTTTGGATATGAAAATCCACCAAGGATAACTCAATTGTACCTCTTTTCTCCTATTTTCCACATTTTAACACCGTTTTCAATTTCTTTCTTAATAAAGAAATACTTATTTGATCTTTTCTTTTATTATTGCCTTTTCTTTGCAATCTTGGATTCCTTGGAACCTAAGGAACCTAAAGGTACGAAATCCATCCTTGGATTACATTCTTTTACCTTCTAGAGGATTCCACACCTTTCTTTCCTCAAAACTCAATTATTCATTTATTAATTGAATTTCCTTGTTAATGGGCCCAATAGCCAATAAAGCCCACATAACAAACATCAAGGCTATTACAAAAGAAATTATCTCATTATTTTTCCAATATGAGAGTTTACATTTCTCATCAGATGAACCCAAAATTGGGGTTGTAACATCCTTCCCCTCTTATGAGAATTTTGCCCTCAAAATTCCATCAAACAAGCAATCAAACAGGATAACCCTATCATATGTCCATCATGGCTCCCATGTGGCTTCACCCTTTCCATGGTGCTTCCCCAGAACCTTCATTATCTCATATTCTTCCATTTGAGTTCTTTCTTACCTTGGTATATCGTACCCTCATAGGTGACTCAGGACATTTCAGCCCCTCAAAAGATGAATAGGTTCAGGGCTCAACACATGGCTTGGATACCTCACATAGTGCTCTAGATCGGACTCATGCATCTCATCATTTTATCCTGTGGGGTAAGGTTAAACACAACCATCTCCACCAATCCATCTCAAATGGATTCATATATCGGGGACTCAGCTTTCTCAGTTGTAGCTTAGAGGGGTCGGATTTTCATACTTCCCTACAGTGAACTGCATGTCAGTCTGTTTTGCATCAGCTCACGACTCATGTCATCTCTGGGCTCTCTCTCAGCCATTGCACGATCAAAGCGACTTCAGCTGTACACACTATGGTTCTTTTCTGACCTTCGTGAGGCCTCCTTAACCAGCATCATCTTAATGAAGTGGTGACCGACACACCCTCCTTCTTGCATCCCGATAAAGGCTATGGTGGTTAACATCACATCTTAAGAACTGTCTATATATATATCACCCTGAATGAGCACACATGCTCTCATCAGACCCTCTAGTCTGGATTATACTGCCCATTAGTATGGGGTGATAAACTGTACTATCATCGAGTTCATCATGCATCCACTTCTAACTCATGGAAGTGAACGTTTTAGGTTATACCCAAGAACTTTTGAACTCGCATCCTAGTGTAGTTGAATCATCTCTCTCTCTCTCTTATGTAGGTCAACAGGATCTGTCCCTTGACAACATTCTTTCTTTCTTATGTTATCTAGGTAAGGCGATCTACCATAACCCATATTTTATCTTGACCTTCCTTGTTCAAGGGGAGACTTACTACAACTTCCATAATGGTGAACTCCCACTCCCTTTAGGGGACTCTTTATCCTCTATGTCAAAGAATTGGGCTATTGGTGTTCGTCCTTCACCTATTATCATGCATGACCACAAGCCACATGCATCTTCATCTTAAGCATCCAAAGTGCTACTATCTCTTACTATCTTTGTAGTATCACGGTGTATGGTAGTCTAACAATCATGATCTCTTGTATGTCCTAATTCCTCAAGAAACCCTAAACCACTCTCATCAGGGTTTTCTTACCTTCCTATCCAAAGAAGTGCATCTGAGGTTCTACAACCATTCTTTTATTGCATCAAGACCTAGGCTGGCTAACCAAACAACCATTAACTTGTTCCACATATCTTATTACATCTGAGTGTTAGCCAAAACACATCTTCTTTCCAAACTTAAGATTAGGGGAAGACTTAAGATCATATAAATGAAAAGTAACAAATTATAAAGATTATAAATTAAAGTCCAAGGTCAACCAAAGAGCAACAATGGTGATTAGGGCTTGCATTGAGTTTAAAAGTACTTACAAACTACTGATTTCATGATTAGCAGAGGGATAAGAATTGCAAATATAATATTAATCATTATGAGGCATTAAATGTGTTCAATATACTTAAATTTAGCATCTTTCGGAAAAAATGGGATACAAGCATTGCAATTAGAATCTTGAAATATGTTAGTTGCGTAGAGCTTGTCGAGTTGACAAAAATAGTGTATAGGTTCTATATTTTGGATGAGGGAAGTGGAAGATATGAGTTTCAGAATATCTACATTGAAAACTTTATAAAATCATAAGGGTTTTATAATAAAAATCATTAATGAAGCACGACCCTTGGATTTCTACCCAGTGGGGTGGTAGATGGCCACTACGTAGCCCTATGTGGGCACCGCCTACATTCTAGACCACATTGGGCTGATGAGCTGGCGCCCCGACCTGCCCGGTCTATGGGTGCTGGACCCAACCTATCATCACCCACCTCTCCTCTCCTTCATAAACTCTACTCTCACACAAGGGAGACAACTGCCACTTGACGTGCTCGTTTGAGCAGTAGATCAAGGTAGGGGAGGTCATGAGCCACCTTGTTGGATGGCCACCAAGCTCTTCCAAGATGCTTTCGACAGCGGGTAAGGGTATGGGTAATTCCCCACTCCATCACTATCCTTACCCTCCCCTTACCATTACTCTCTTACCCACAAGGTAAACAAGGAGGGTAAGGGTGAATCAGGGAATTTATATGTATTCTAAACATTTTTGACAATATTATCAATATAGTCTACCAAATACATTTATACATTTAAGTGAAATATCAAGATGCTCCATAATGGCCATTAACTATTCAACGTGATTCTAATTAATCTTATATAACATTATACACATGGTATGTGTTGTATTGAAAATATATTATCAAGTATATGGTTGTTGCATATACAAGTAGGAGTACTCCTAATGTTGGTGTATGGATAAATATACCATAAAAAGTTATTGTTGCAAACATATGTATCATATACCCTCCAAGACGTTGTTTATAGAAAAGCAATTAGGCACAAATGAAGGATATAACACCACCCCAAATATGTATCACATGGTGGGTTAATGATCAAATCTTTCTATTATATATCTGAGTGTCCTACAACATGAGGTTTTGTGTCACATCATATATATCACTACACAAAAATGTAAAAAGTGTTGCATAAACTATAAAAAGTCATTATTCTATACATGTGTCCTACACTTCCAAAATGGTGTTGTATACACAACCAAATTAGGATAAGTAGTACATATGAATATCATAAATTGTAAATGACGACCACATGATATTGAGTAATCCATACAGTCAAACCACACAATGACTACATATTTAATATATTTCACATAAATATTGGTGGGTAGCAGGTTAGAGGGTATGGGTAATGGCTTACCCTTACCCTTACCCTTACCCACTAAGGTAGCGGGTTAGAGGGTAGATGGTAGGTGAGTAAAGGGTAAGAAAATTATTTACCCTTCCCCTTCCCCGACAAGGTAAGGGTAAAGGGTAAACATGGTTACCCTTACCCATTGATAGCCCTAGCCACATTCTTGAGTGCGACAGAGGGTGCATGAGGATATAATAAAGATGACTCTTTATGATTATTGGAAATTGCAACTGATTCAATTTTGAAATAAAACTTTGAAATTATAAATCTAATCTTGAAATATTATTATTTTGGATTAAGGATGAGAAACCCACCTAGGGTCGATATAAGAATCTGAGTTCCCTACTTGATTTTTCCTTGTGACCTATATTATTAAAAACTATTTAGGGAATTAGGGGAACAAAGTAGGTAGCGGTAAATTTTTTTATCTATCCATATTCCCCAGAACAATAAGATTGTGTCAATAGCTATGTAATGGGAAGGTTGGTTTAATGAGTTCATACCTAGTCTAGAGCTAGTCCAATAACTATTCCTCGTTCCAGTAGTGCAGCTCTCTTGGTTGCACTGGGATGACGTCTATAGCAGCTCATGGTTTCCATCGTGGACAACAAGCTGAAGTTGTCCTCCTAGCGACAGACAACAACCTCCACGCCTCTATGGAAGTCCAAACAAACAACCTAAAAGTCATGTCATTCTTCTAGAATATACAGGAATGAGTTGTCCCTCCTATTGGTGTACTAGTCACCAGCTTGCTCTCCTACAATCGTTCTCCCTTGTTATCCCTCCCTTTATTTGGTAGGACTTACTCGGACTCTCTATTTGTTACCACAACTAGAGAGGATAACAATTGTCAGAGGCAATTAAGTTGTGTCTCTGGGAAGCCCCCAGGGAGGGTGAGGTTCAGGGTTCCTAGTTTGTGTGGGAGTAGAAGGGACTGAAATTTTCACAAATGTTCGCAACCTATGATAAGCAAAATGGTCAGTTCACTAATGAACTGACCAGTTGGCAAGTGAGTCGATCGGTTCACCCAGTGAACCGGTCATTTCATCATGTTTCCCAATCATGATTGTATTGGCAATTAATATTTGATTTAATGAAGAACATGAAGTGAGCACATATCCTTGAATCAATCGAATTGATCCACCAACTGCTCGGTTCACAACCTGAGTAGGCCGATTCATGGACCACAGCCAATCAGTTCACTTCCCGAACCGATCGATTCAATGTCTATAATTACCAAACTTGGTTCTATTGACGTGACACACTGAAATGATTGGTTCAACACTTGAACTGGTTATTTCAACTATCAACTCAACTAGTTTTCAACCAATGTTGTTTAAATTAAATACATAAACACTTTAGCAATCAATTTAATTATCATTCATGATTAAACTCCTCTTCTAGGTGTATCCTATGTGTGTGACCCCATAGGTTCCATTTTATGTTGGAAGTAAATGTCCATGACTAATTTATGACATCACGAGTAAAGTGTGGTGCCTAGTCACACATCATTACTCCCCAAATAATTAAGAAAGTTGGAGTACAACTTCAACTGAAAATATATGTCAAGTGTTATAGTGATTGTCTAATTCCTTTGTCTCTAATATCTGGAATCAACTCAAGGCATGGAAGAATGTTGTTTGAAACACACGTGACTTCAAGATCATATATTTATGCACATGCACACATGTGTGCTTTTCTTAGTCTCGCTTATCAAGTGGACATGATATCATACTCCTATAGGAGGGACAAATCCCATCTACATCACTCACAATCATCCCCATGTGCGACAACACATCCGATCATCACCTTTATAGCGAACTTGAAAGCTTAATAATATGCTTGAACCTTTATCCAATATCTTTAGATGCCTTGATAACACATGACAAGCCTATGTTTTTAGTTTGGTCCTGTTTGGTAGATATTTGAGCTAGTACACATGTTTTGGATCAAGTTGCAATTTACCCATGTTGTGGGTTTAACTTGAAATTTTTCACATATAGGTTGTGCTTCTTGTGATTTAGCATCATGAGAGAGAATATGATGTTATGAGGTTCCTTGTTTGTCCATGAATGATGAGATGGCATCATGTGTATCATTTTAGGGTTTGCTTGACTTGCATGGATGGTGATGTCAACCATGTGTGTGTTCTTGAGTTTTGTGAACAATGTTGTGACCTTGATGTTGTGCTTGTAGAGTTCTTCGACCGATACACCATGATGTGGTTGGTTTTCTATAACCTAGATGCTTTGGTCTTTGGTTTTGATCACTAGGGTTCCTTGTATGGATGTGTGTAGCAACTGTTATCTTGATGATGGTTTTGTGTTGCGTTCACAACACTCTTGGTTGGTTGTGTTGTGGCCAATGCATTTGTTTGTTGTGACCATGTTGAATTTGGGGACCAAGTGGTCGCTACACCACTTTGATTTTAACATTTTTCTTGCATGTGTGCATGGATGGTCGATCCTTTGTGGGACAAGTGTCCTTTTAGTGCCCTAACATCTTGCAACCTCATATCTTTCACTTCCCTCCTACCCATGTGTATATAAGCTCTCTCCTCCACATGCAAGCAATCCTTTTAGCAATCTCTTCTTCCTCCTTCTTGCTTGAGCTGACCTTGGAGCTTGGTGGAGCTAGAAAGGGCTGATCTTGGTGCTTTGCTGGCCGGTCATCCTTGCATGTTGTGATCTTGAGCTTGATCATCTTCCTCATGGTGATCCTTGGTGATCTTACTTCTTGGTAAGTGGTTCTACACCCTTGATCTCATTTATTTTGAACCCTACCTTCTTACTTCCCTCTCTTGGACATTAGACCATGGATCATCGTGGCGGCTATCTTGCAGATCTTCTCTTCACAAAGGTCAGAGCCTATGGTTTGACCATGGTAGTACCTAGTGAGATGAAGCATCCTCCCTTCTTCTATCTTCTTCTTTGGTTGGCCTAGGGTTTGAGTTTCCTTCACCTTGATCTTTCCTTTGACCTTGGTGTGTTTTTCTTCTTCTTGAGGTGACCTTGTGGCCGTGAAGTTGATCCAAGTTGGCATTCTTCTCTCTTGGAGCTTGACCTTCATCCTAAGATGGGTTATATAACTTTCCCCTCTTCTATTGTTGCACCATATTCTTGCTTGCATGTTGCTATTCTAACATCTAAAATGTGAATTAAATATTCTAGATGATACTATCTTGATATAGGGTTTAAGATTTTGAATTACTCTTACATAATTTACTCTTTCTCCTAATCCCTAATTTCATGCACCCGATTTCTAAGTGATGGGGGAGTTTTTGTTTCAACATGCAACTTGATCCTTGGTTCTATCACCATACTAAGTTTTGTCCATCTTGTGATAATTGAGGTTTTAATATTTGGAGACATGAGTTTGACGAATGGTTTTCCCTCTATTATTATGATCTTATATGATTACCTTGATGACGTAGGTTTTAGGGTTTTGTTGACCATTCTTGCATGGAGTTTTTGCCTCAATTATTATTCAATTGCTCAATGTTTATCTCTAGTTTTGATTATGATTTAGTTCTTTTTTGAAGATGATTGTTTCTAGTGTTTGATGGTCTTCCTACCATGGAAGTTCTTTATGGTGATGTTGATTTATTGATGGTTGATTTTCTATTTTGGTCGATATGCTCCTCCTTGGTTTCATAGAGTTTCTTTGACCAAGTTACGGTCAAAACATGCATTGATGTGGTGGTTTACTACATGGTTAACTCCTCTTGAGGTTATTTCTCATAATTCCTTTGTTGTGGTCGAAGTGCTTTCTTTGAGTAGGTCGATACATTTTTTATGGTTGATGTGTTACAGGCGCAACAAACCCTAGATTGGTGGTCATTACTCCTTTTACTGACTGTAACACCCCACCTTATGATATATAATATAACTAAGTGGAAGCTTTCATCTTGAAGAGGGATGTCACAATTATTAAATTATAGCTAATAAACAAATAAATCACGATTGTGTTTCATACATTATTCTTTGAATAGGAAACTATAATTGAGTTTGATAACATGTCTAAACTTTTCCAAACATGGAAAAACTATTCATTAAGGTAAACATGTCTAAATGATTGGATCACCTAGTATGGATGGCACCCCACCAGTTATCTCTTGAACGTTTTCTAGTTCTTTCTTTCTCTTTTGAGTCCTTACTTGATCCAACTCCTAGGGACATTGCGTCCCTAGTCATGCAAAGGGGAAAAACAACACATCAGTAAATGGTAACGACACTTTATAATATGAGAAACTAAATATACTTGACATGTAAGAAAACTTGACATGAGTTAATTATAAGAATTCTTGAGTCATTATTGACATGAATAATTGAATAGTAAATGTATGCATCCCTCGATAATGCCCCCTTAGGAGCACATGATTATTAGGAAAGCCATTGACACTAGGAAATCCCTTTATGACCCCTTAAGGTCCATGCTTTGGGAGCATATAAAGACTAGTTCAATTCCAATTAACTTGATCATTATCATGACATTAACATTAACATTAACATGATTCTTGAACTCAACATGATGGGATTTCTCCCTATTAACATGATCTCTTAACATGATGAGATTTCTACCTCTTGAACATTAACATGAATTTCATGAGTCACTAATCATAAAATTTAATCATAATGAACATTTTAACCATAGGACATAACATATAGCAATCATCAAGCAATTTAATATAGTGGACATGATTTAAGACATTAAACATGAAATCATAATGTCTACTTATACTTAGCATGCAATCAACCATAAATACTTGTGCTCATTAGCATGATCCATTTACCTTGGAGCAAAGATGATCCTAAGATAGCCTCTCTGATCCTTGAGTCAAATCTAGGTCAAACCTCCTCTTGTCTTAATTGGGTTCTAAACACCTAGTCATAATTATTAAGCATCATAAATCAATATGTTGTCTTGATCCTAGGTTGAATTAGGGTGATATAGGGTTTGAGTGTATTAGGGTTAGACTTATTGATCAATATCATTAAATTAGTAAAACTTAGTTTAATAAGATTATATCAATTACATGTAACACATAATTAGGGTTTTAAGGGTCCAAATAGGGTTTCTAATAAAAAAATCAGAATGGAAAGGAAAATCATGACTTCAAAACCTAAAAACCAGATTCCTCTCAAAAAATCCTTTCAAATGACTATTTTTGCATATTTTTCGGATTCATTGTGGACCAATTAGAAATTAGAAAACTATAGACGTGACATCAATTTAAATCAAAATAATAATGATGTAAATGGAACAAAAAATTACTAAAAGACTTTAGGCATGCATGAAATGTAAATTAAAACGATGAGGGAAAAATGGTCATTTAGCCATAAACCAAACTCACGGGTCAGCTGCATCAAAGATGTTCACAATACCAAACTACCCTTGCATATTCAATTACCTAATTAAAATCTCAGGGATGCGAAGATCATTTGATGACTCAAGATCTTACCATTGCATCCATGGAGAGAGATCACTACCTATAGGGGAGAATCAACAATCAAAAGTCGAACATGATTGGTTGCGAGGAATTTCAACCCTTAATGAGTCCACCATGATCAGATAAAGTTAGCGAGTACACTTTCAAGTTTTGACACACATTGGAGCATAAGGAGCTACACTGAAAGACCAGGGAACAGAGGAGGAAATTTTTGTCTTGTTCTTAGCAAGAACATGAATATACCTCAAAACTGAAGACCGTGTATCCATCACGAAGGCAAGGCCTACCATAAGAGGCATTCCCATGGTTGGAAGAGATCTGAGCAGCCATGGCAGCTAGCATTAGATAGGCATCAGTCGGTAGCTATAGGATATGGCACTTAGGAATAGATGATGGAAAATCAATGATTGAAAAAGGAGGAGGAAGGGTCAAGGAAGCTTACTTGGTTGCCAATTTGGCTGGAAGTGATGTACAAAGCCGAAGCGTGCACGATGTTCGCCAAAGAACACACTGAGTAGGTTGGGTAGTCTCAAGGTACCAACAAAGAAATTAAGGGAGAAGAAGGAGTGCATGTGGTCTAGCATTGTTATACCATGCCTTATATAGGTAGTAAGGGAGTAGGATATACTATTCAAAAGTGGTGTGAGAGAGGGGAAAACCCTCGATTGGGCGTTTGATGTATAGAGTGATAGAGAGTATGAGTAATGGCTCTTTGGGTTCGTCTTGAATTCACGGTTGCACTGGTGAAAGAATCAAGAGAAACAAAACGATACACCATGGAGGGAGAAAGGGGTCATGGAACATCGGCCTATGAAACAGATTGGTCTCGCGGACGGTGCAGAGGTAGTTGATGATCGCTAGATAGTTGTATGGGGGTGGCTTAAATAACAACCATTGGATGGGTGCTGGTGATGAGCACTAAATGAAAATAATGCATGACAGGCGTATAAAATTGAAACTTTATGTTAAATACTGCACATTAATGAAATTGAAATCAAACCATAGTCAAACTATAATCAAATCTTTCAAATTTGATTTGGAGGGTCAAACAGGGCTCAAGTGAGTTCAAAATTGAACCATAGTCAAATTAGAAGGTGTAGAATATTCTTATGAAATTATATTTCATTTGTGTACATGTTATGGTCCATAATTTCTATATTGGTTATTAACCTTAATAAATATGCATTTAAATGGTGAGATAATTTGAAAAGGCTTTTCTTACTACATTATTGAGTCAATATTTGAGATATACTCTATTTAGCCATTTAAGAGTCACATGGTCACCTTTTTCTATGTTTTATTTCTATCATGGAGGAGATAGAAAATAAAATATGATAAACATGAGTTAATTTATATACATAATGCATCTTATTTTAATTTTTTTTATCCTCTTCTCATATAAGGACAACCATTATTGATATTTTTGTATTAAAATTGCTCAACTATTATTATTTAGAAAATCTCCATTCTAAGTTTTAAGTTGGTTTTGAAAATTGGGATGTGACACTGACCCTTAGGTTGGCTGCAATAGGTTGTTTTCTTGTGGTCGGTACTCTTAGCCCCTTGTTGCGGTTGCAAGGGTGACATAACCCTAACCATGTTGGTCGATACACTTGTGATGTGTTGGTCACTTCGTTGTGTTAAATTAGTGGGTCCCTACACATGTATGTGAAGGTGAAGGTCAATACATAGTTTTGTTTAGAATGATTGATTGGTTGATCATAGTTATGATACTTAACCCTGTTATGATATAAAAATGGGGGAGATGCTATGCCTAGGGTTTGATAATGAAAATTGATATGGAAACCCTAATATGCTATATGAGAAATCCTAATCCTAGTTCTCAATTGTATGTTGTACTTGTTGAGCTTGCTTGAATAAATGGCATGAGTTGATGTTTTTCTATCCTACTTGTGTACTCCTAATCTTGTAGGTGGAATGAGTATCATAGTTAGAGATTGCTATGGTCTATTTGAAATAACATAGGGTGATGATTATGATCTTGTATGAGGCATAATGAGTTAAGTGATGATGTGATTTGGGTCTTATGAACTGGCAGAGTCTTTATGCCTAATGTGAGGTGATATCCTCCAATGATGAGATGAGGGATTGTTATTCCCTAGTGTTGTGATAATATTGATGCACTTGTATGGTAGTGATTTCAAGTGATGATGTGACAAGTGTATACTTCATACATTTTATATCTTTTGCAGTTGTAACATATGCTTATCTTTCTAGAGTTTGCTTAAGGTTTTGTACGTTGTAACTTGATTGATGCTAAAACATACCCTATTGGCTTAACTAATAAAGTGAAACCCTAATCATGTAGTACCCTTGCCATAGATCCATTCCATAGTCAGAACTTTTCTAGATGGTGAAACCGGTACTCCCAAAGGAAAGCCCAGAGTGCATACTGTTGAGTATGTGAGGTTCAAGTGACTATATGTCCTTTACATCTTGATCCCAAGTGTTTTGAGAACGAATGTGGTCAGGTGATTACAAGTATGTGATATGATGTGATAGAGGACAACTACGATTGTACCTCAGTGATTGGGTTATATACCCTTGTTTCTAGTATCGTGACATTTACCAAGGTGGGCTAGGTATTTACATGACTATAACTTTGGCTATAAGTTTCTATCTACATGACTACAACTTTGATTATAAGTTGTTGTTTTGCAGTCTGATTGATATGTCACTGTGGTGCAAACTCAAACTAACCGAGTAGTGCAAGAGAAGTTCATGGAGTCCATCTCTTCCATTGATCTTATATGGCACTAATTTTGACTTAGAAGTTGTCAGTTGGATTTGGGTGGTATGACTCAAATCCTTAGGGCAAATAAAAGATATAACACAGTTGTGTAGTAGATTTGCTTACGGTCAAACATGACTCACATTGGATGACCCTTTACCTTATCTCTTGTATTGTTTAGTTGGTTTATAATGCGGTAGGAAAAAATAGCTGTTGTGCATGTTCTTCATATTCCTTCTAAAAGTATAAGATGTTTTACTACTCAGTTGTAGTTGTCTAAGTTTCTTAAATAGTGTTAACTGCTTTACCCATATCATTTAGCTGAATCTGCTCATCATGTTAGTAATGTTATCTTTCCTTCTTTAGTTTATCTATGTTAATAATAATTGTTGGTGGAGAGTTATATCTCTTGATGGGACATTGGTCTCACCCCGTATGTTTCCAATCTCTTAGGTGGTCATCCACGACTAGGTAGAGATCATGCGGTGGAGATTGAGTAACAAGAGGAGCAGTAGTTGTTAAAGGTTGAATATGCTGCTAGTGTTATGTAGTAGAGTCCAATGTGTTCTTCAAGTACTCTTAGGTCCCTTGGGGTGTTATGTAGACATTGTATATTGAGATGAGGTTTTGTCTATATGCCATGGTTGTATAGATGTCTTGTATATGTGGACAAGTTGTTATATGTAATAGGTTGGTGGCATGATGTCCATTATAATAGTGATGTATACATGTTTGTGACATGATATGTAATACATGTGGCCTCATGTGGACTTAGATGTTATTGTTTATGCTTATGTGGCTATATGGAATTGATTTTAATTTTCCCTATTTTATGGTAATCCTGGATGTTTAATATTAGTTCCACATTTTGTTTTGAGTATCTCACTTTGGTGTGATGATGGGTGTCACAGTTTGGTTGGTATCAAAGCTTTATATTCACTGAGACTATAGGGACATAGGACTAATGTTTGTGTATGCTCTCATGTCATTTGACATATTTATTATTAACTTCTGCTTATGTAGAAGAAGAATAAGAGAAGAAAACATGTGTTTGGCGAACATGAAGAACATGCTGAGAGTAGTGTTGCTGTACCAGAAGGTGGTGCCAAGAGGCAGAAAAGGATTGATGGAGTGCCTGAGAAGCCTCAGTTCGACTCAACAACTATGGCCAAACCCACTTTTTAGTCCATGTTTGAACAGTTCATGGCCACGATAACGAATATGTCAGACATGATACACATACCACAAGCTAGGGAAGCTATTTCCAATGTGGAATCACAAGGTTCTAGAAGACCTTTGAGAGGTTAAGGCATGTGGGGGCATTGGAGTATGTCTGTATGGCGGATGTAGTGGATGTTGATATCTGGTTGACTGAGTTTGTAACGACCCCACCTCCCGGTAACCCCCAATTAAGGGAGACCAAGAGGTCAGAGCCGTTATCCCAATAAAATGGATCAAAGGTTCGGCAATTTAATCAATAATAATTAATAAATTCTACCAACTAAACTGAAATCTGGTATAAAATAAAATTTTTGCATACCTTTTAAAAACTTTGGAAATCTACTTCTATCCACAGTTTTGGATCTATTCTATCTAATCCTCCTTGCACTTTATTTCTTATTTTCACAATGTGTCGCTTTACTGTTTGTTCATTTTGAGGTTGTACCTAAAACGCCGACAAACAAAAACGACGGTCAGCATATAAGAATATGCCGGTATGTGGGGACAACCAAAAGTTCACAAATATGGCTAACAAACTAATTATCACAACCAAGGTAATTAACAAGTCAATTTACGTTTTCAATGTGTCAATCTCCACCGCTTTTGCCCTAACCCTGGAATACCCTCTCTTGGGTTTGACTTAAGGCCACCTTCTCAATTCTGAGCTTGGTGCCTAGGGTCACCTCTCATGGTGCCCTTTAGTCATGCAACATAGACCACCTTCTCATTCCTGAGCTTGGTGTCTGGGGTCACCTCTCATGGTGCCCATTGGTCTTCCCTCCTGGGCTTGACCTTTTTGCATCATCCATCAGGGTGGCATGTAGGTGCGATAATACACACTTATTTATAATTTTGATAATCATAGTGACTTTATAATTTGCAATTATGAACATCCAAACTGATAGGTTGCATTCAATGCGATGAATCATATGAGAAACTCTTCGGGAAACTAATGTGATTAACCATAATTAACCACATACCTGTCAAGATGACTTGAATGCAGAAATAATTCAACCAATCAAGAAACCAAACAAGCTCACACAAGTTGATCTTGAAAAAGGAATCCAATTTTTCTATCATTAATCATGTCATCATGATCTATTAGTCCTAGTTGTTTCCTAGGGTTATTAGTCCTTTTTAGGGTTTTGAGCATAATTAGGGTTCCACTTCATTTTTATTACTTTAAACCCTAATTTTATAAAATCACTTACAAACCCTAATTATTTCATCTTTCTTTCACAAAAGATTCTAAGATCATCTTTTAACAACATGAAACCCTAATTTTGGATTATAAGTACTTTTCTTATCTTTTTTCTTATTTAGGGTTTCTAAGCATATTAATCATCATATTAGGTTTAAAACCCTAAACCTTGCAATTTCATCTTCAAAATAGGTTAAAATCCATCTTTATCATTAAACAAGTTAACCATGTTCAAATTAACTTATTTGCAAGATTAAATTTATCCTTTATCTTTAATTAAGGTTTCTAACCACAAATTAATACTTTTTCCATCAAAATTATATACTTTTGCAAAAAGATATTGATTCAGGTTCCCAAAATATTTTTACTGTATCCCTTACATTTTTTGGATCAATTTTCATGTATTAACTTTCCTCATCCGAGTTTTCTAGCAAAAGATACGATTTTTGTAAGTAAAACCCTTTTTATTGATTTATCAGGAAATTCCAAAACACGAGGATCACTAGATGTGTGGTCCGCTGGTCCACTCAGGATCCAACAGCTAAGGATGCGCGCACCTAATTTTGCGATCAAAAGAATGCGAAGGTCAAAACTTCCCTTACCTATATTGAAGGCACTGAGGGACAGGTTGGTAATTGACCACGAGGTCTTCTTCTACCTTGCGCCCGAGCACATTGACTCCCACGGTCAACTTGTGAGTTGACTTCTTTCTCTCGTCCACCTGCGAGCGCGCCAAGGGGTCAGGGAGCTCCGCCTCCCTCCGTCAAACTTGACTAGGGGTTTAATTGTGTGCCTCAGCCACGCCGTGACCCTTTCCTACTCGCCGGACTCCGACGAGGTTTGCTGAGGTGATGAGAGTGAAGGTCAGGACGAAAGGTTCAATTGAAGGCACGGAAGTACTCCTTGCACTCTTCCATAGAGGTTGGGGTAGCAAATATGCGTGTTGGTTCCCTCATTCACTCTTCCCTATATATAGGGTAGGGGCAGGTCCCTGCTGGATTGTTGATTCTCCCAATAGGCGGCCAATCCCCTACAAAGTAGGGTTGGTTTTCCTCGGTTTCCTCCTTTGAGTCAAAATGAATAATTATTAGGCTTGCACACTCTCTGGATCACGAGAAAACTGAGAGGGAAAATCCCTCTATAACTCACAGAGTTCCAGTCCCAGTGGGACTTAGACGATGAGTGCCAGACGTCGAATTAAGATCCAACGATCCTCCTTGATCGCGATCAACCAATAGGAAATACATATTCCTATTTGCAAAATTAATGCTATATTTTTGAGAAAATCATATCTCCTAAACCATAGCTCCTTTTATCTAAAAATTTAAGGGAAAGTTCATCTTGACATTATCTAGCTATTTACGAAATTTGGGAAACAAATTCCAATGGATGAGAAAGCTTCCTTCCCTCCCAAGTTATCTTTTAATTAATCCAAAATTAATTAGTATCTCTTTTCCCTTTGCCATTATCTTATTATTTTGGGTCCCTTGGACCTCAAGAAAACCTAAAGGCACGAATTCCCATATCGGGGAATATTTACTTGCCTTTATCCTGTTATCTATTTCTATTTCACATATTCCCCTTTTGTTTAATTAAATCCTTTTCCTTTTTATTTCTCCTCAATGGCCAACAAAGCCCATTATCAATCAATCAAGGCCATTTCACACGAAATCCATCACAAATCAAAGAAATAGATTTTATTTATTCTTTAAAAGAGAATTACACTTTTCATTACATACTTAGGAAGTTGAGGTTATAACATCCTCCCATCCTTATAAGAATTTTGCCCTCAAAATTCAAACAATCAAACAAACAAATTAGGGAATGGTTTCTCCATGTCTGCCTTCAGCTCCCATGTGGCGTCATCCTCTCCATGGTGCCTCCAAAGAACCTTTACCATCTCTATATTCTTGCATCTGAGCTCTTTCACCTTGGTATCTAGAATCCACAAAGGTGTGTCAGGATAAGTCAGCTTCCCTTGGAGCTTAATAGGTTCAATGCTCAGCACATGGGTCAGATCTTGCACATATCACTTCAGGTTGGACACATGAAACACATCATGCATCTTGCTATATGCTATACTGAGGGGGTAACGCCAAACAATATGCAGCTTCACCAATCTGTTCTAACACCTCAAACGGACCCACATATCGGGGACTCATCTTTCCTCTGTTCTTAGCTATAGCCCAGAGCGGTCAGAATTTCAAAAACACATGCTCTCCCACAGTGAAATGCACATCAGTACGCTTTGCATCAACAAACGACTTCTGTCGATCCTGGGATCTCTTCAGCCTTTACTTGATCAAAGCAACTTTATCAGCATACACTTGGAGCTCATCTGACCTCAATATGGTCCTTTCACGCACATCATCCCAGTGAAGTGGGGACCGACACGGTCTCCCGTACAAAGCCTCATACGGAGGCATCCCGATACTGGCTTGGTAGCTGTTGTTGTAGGCAAACTCAGCTAAAGGTAATAACTGCTCCCATGAGCCACCCCAATCGAGCACACAAGCTCTCAACAGATCTTCTAACATCTGGATTGTCCTGTCTGACTGACCATCCATCTGGGGGTGATAAGCGGTACTAAACTTCAACCTGGTACCAAGTTCCTCTTGAACTTACTTCCACAACTTGGAAGAAAACTTTGGGTCTCTATCAAAGATGATCGATCTGGGTACACCATGCAAACACACTATATCTCGGATATACAACTCAGCTAGGTCTGACACTTTAGCAGTGGTCTTTAAGGCAAGGAAGTGTGCTGACTTGGTAAGACAATCTACCACGACCCATATCGTCATGACCTTTCTTGGTCCGGGGTAAACCCACTACAAAATCCATGTTGATCTGCTCCCATTTCCACTCTGGAATCTCTATCAACTGTAAAAGCTCACTGGGTCGTTGGTGTTCATCCTTCACCATCTGGCACGTAAGACAGTTGGCCACACATGCCGCAATGTCTTTCTTCATTCCTGGTCACCAGAAAAACCTCTGGAAGTCCTTGAACATCTTAGTAGTTCCCAGGTGTATTGTGTATTTGAATCCATGAGCCTCTTGCAAGATGTGTTCCTTTATCGATGAATCTGCCGAAACCCATATGCTATTCTCAAACCTGATTCTTCCGTCTACTCCCATAGATAGACGAGTTTGTGGCTTCATCATTAAACCTTTCATCTTATCCAGTTCTTCACTGGTTAACTGTGCTGCTATAATCTCACTCAACAATTCAGATTGAATATGGATATTAGCTAAACTAACTCGATCTTCTAGTGGTTGTGGAGTCCACTCCACCAGCTCCTCCAAACTCTTCCACTGACCGGACAAAACATCTGCACACTTAAGTTGTTTCTGACTCAAAGCATCTACTACGACATTTGCCTTACCAGGATGGTAGGCGATGGTGAAGTCATAATCCTTCATATACTCCATCCATCGTCGCTGTCGTAGGTTCAGGTCTCTCTGTGTCAGTAGATACTTTAAGCTCTTATGGTCGGTGAAGATCTCGAAGGTAGCACCGTACATATAATGCCGCCATATCTTCAAGGCATGGATAATAGCAGCTAGCTCTAGGTCATGTGTCAGATAATTCACCTCATTGGGCTTGAGATGTCGGGAAGCATATGCAAGCACGTGTCGATTATGTTCCAACACACAGCCAAGTCCCATCTTGGAAGCATCGGTGAATATCATGAAACCCTCATTACCAGAAGGTAGAGTCAACACAGCGGCGGTGGTGAGCTTCTCCTTCGACTCCTAGAAGCGAGCTTCACATATGTCAGACCACACAAACTTCACATCCTTTCGGGTTAACATGGTCAACAACAAAGCAGTCTGAGAAATCCTTGATGAAGTGACGGTAGTATCTGACCAACCCCAAGAAGCTGCGAATCTCAGAGGGGCTCTTTGGTGTCGGCCAGTCTCGAACTGCCGATACTTTGGCTGGATCTACGAAGATTGTTCCTCCTGAGATGATGTGTCCAAGAAACATGACTTGGTTTAACCAAAACTCACATTTCGAGAACTTTTTGAAAAATGTATGCTTGCTTAGGATATCAAGGACTCTACCTAGGTGGTCATGGTGTAGGGCTAGGTCATCCGAGTACACCAAGATGTCATATATGAACACTATCACAAAAGAGTCAAGGAAAGGCTGGAACACACTATTCATGAGGTTCATAAAGACACTAGGTGCATTGAATAATCCAAACGGCATGACCACAAACTCATAGTGGCCATAGCGGGTTCGAAAAGCCGTTTTAGTTATATCCTCACTCCTTACTCTCACCTGATGGTATCCTGACCTCAAATCGATCTTGGAAAAGACTCGAGCTGATTTGAGTTGGTCAAACAAGTCATCTATTCTAGGCAAAGGATACTTATTCTTAATGGTTGCCTGGTTGATCATCCGATAGTCAATACACATCTGAAATGACCCATCCTTCTTTTTTACAAAGAGGACTGGTGCTCCCCAAGGTGATGTATTGGGCCGGATAAAGCCTTTATCCAACAACTCTTGTAACTGGGTTTTTAACTCAAGAAACTCTACAGGGGCCATTCTATAGGGTGCCTTAGATATAGGGTTAGTCTCAGGAGCTAACTCGATGGAGAAATCTATCTCCCTTTCAGGGGGAATTCCTGGTAGATCATTTGGGAACACATCCGCATACTCCCGAACCACCTCTATCTCCTCTAAGGATCGCCCCTTAACCTCAGGTACGGTAAATATGGCTAGGTAGGCTCGACAACCTTTGGATAGAATTCATTCAGCTTTCAAAGAGGACACGTAAAGGCTGGTTGTCACATCCTTCCTTCCTCGAATGGTGAAGTGTGGATGGCCGATTTTCCTAATAAGAATCTTCTTCTCTCTACAGTCAATCTGGGCTCTGTAGGTGGAAAGCCAATCCATACGATGATTACATCAAAATCATTCATATCGAGAAGGATGAAGTCAGTGGGAAGCTCATGGTTTAGATACTTAATTGGAAAAATAGGGGTTTTCAAAAGAGAGGTATAAATCCGACCACTTGGGGTTGTAACATCCAAAACATAACCCAAATCCTTGATATCCAAACCAAGCATAGTTGCCAGATTTCTCAAAATAAAAGTATTCGTTGAACCAGAATCAAAGAGTGCTTTTACATTTTGTCCCATGACTTCCAACATGCCTACATAGTTCATACCACATCAGAAAGCTATTACATGATCTACTAAACCAAATGGAAAACTCTAGGGGTTATTACCTTTGTTCAGCCTATTATAATTTGCCTGAGCTTCTTCATTGTCGATGGAGAACACTCTAGCTTGCCTTCTCTCTCCAACTGGGGGTGCTCTGGCTGGTGCTCCTACTGGAGGTGCTGCAGCTACTGGTTGTGCCGCAACAGGATATGACCCCAAAGGTCCTCTTGGGTCGGCCTGAGGGCAATTGGCGATGAAGTGTCCTTCTTGCTGACATCTGAAACACACATTCTTCTCAAAGCGACACTTCCCAGGATGTGTCCGTCCGTAGGTGTGACACTACTGGAGGCGACCACGGGGCTTGCCTTTGTGCCCATGCTTGCTTTTGTTATGGTTGCGTCCTTGTCCCTTATTGTGTTCATTCCTCTTCCCTTGAGCTCCTTCAGTGAAACCCAAGTATCCTTTGGAGGGATTTTGTGCAGGCATCACCATCCTTTCCATGTCCAAGGCGGTGTTGTAGGCTTCAGAAAAGGTCTTCAGCTTACTAGCCATCACATGGGACTTGATGGCAGGGTGCACACGCTCTATGAGGCGGTCCACCCTTATTTCTTCATCCATCATGTGACCGAAACGTTCCAGGATGCGGAACTTGCGACCAAAGTCGGCAACTGATGAGCTTCCTTGTGTCATGTTAGAGAATTTGAGGCCTCAGATAAAATGAACTTATAAGGAAAGATTGGACTACCCATATCACCAAGGTGCACCTCCTTTTCTGGGAGCCCATTACTAAAGAACACCATAGTTAAGTGTGCTCAACTTGGAGTAGTATTAGGATGGGTGACCAGTCAGGAAGTTGATCCTGGCTTGCGTGTGAGTGAGAATAAAGCGTGCAGTTAAGGCTAGTGGTGGTCTGTGGGGCCAATCATCATTCCTGAAACTCTACTAGAGCCTTGGGCAGTGGGCCCGAGGTGTTACAAATGGTATTAGAGCCATAACCCCTCCAGTAGGTGGAGCCCACATGGGCATGTGACATGCCAGTCTTGAGCCTTAAGGTCCAGGCAAGTTGGAAAGGGTTGTCCATGGTTGACATTGCCACTCTTGCGTTGGTATTTCATGATCGGGAGCTGGGTGTCCATGGGCCATTCAGGGTCTGCACTAAAATGGGGAAATATTATGAGGCCATATAGTTGAGCCTTGATGAGGACATCAAGAGTCTAAGTGGGGGAGATTGTAAGATCTCAGGATTTGAGGCCTCGGATAAAATGATCTTATAAGGAATGATTGGACTACCCATATCACCAATGTGCACCTCCTTTTCCGGGATCCCATTACTAAAAAACTCCATAGTTAAGCGTGCTCAGCTTGGAGTAGTATTAGGATGGGTGACCAATCAGGAAGTTGAACCTGGCTTGTGCGTGAGTGAGAATAAAGCATGCAGTTAAGACTAGTGGTGGTCTATGGGGCCAGTCATCATTCCTGAAACTCAACTAGAGCCTTGGGTAGTGGGCCCGGGCATTACAGAGTTGGAGAAGGCCTTCAAGATCCTCAATATTCCTGAAAAGGATAAGGTGAAGCACGGTATGTACCTGTTGAAGGGGAGTGCTGGCCTTTAGTGGGCCATTGAGGAGGATAAAAGACATGGAGTCATGATCAGTGGGAAAGAGATTTTATGGGAATTCATGAGTTGATACTTTCCAGAGACCTATCTGGATAAGAAGATTGCATAGTATGAGAAAATCTCACAAGTAGATATGACGATCAACGCGTATGAAGCTAAGTTTATGGAGATTCTGAGGTTTTGTCCAGATATGGCAACTAAAGACAATGAGAGGATCATACGCTTTAAAAAAGGCTTGAGTATGGAGTTGACACCGTCAGTTTCATTTTAAGAGAATAGAGAGAAGTTTGCCATGTTTGTGGAGTCAGTCAGGAGGGTGGAGAAGTCAGTCATGGAGAAATGTGAGATGAAGTCCAAGAAGAGGCTTACATAATATCAAGGGCAATCATATGTAGGCTTTACTAAGCCTAGGTTCTCATCTGCTCAGGTCATAGGTCATACATTTCCATCGGTAGTAGCTCACAATGCTGCATCAATGTCAGTGACATGGTCGTCTAGGCCATGTTATGAGAGAAAGACCTTCTATAACTGTGGGCAGGCTGGGCATACAAAGTGGTTCTTCCCTATGAAGGATGAATAGGTGAAGCAATAGTCAACATAGAGTCAGCAAGGGTCGTAGTAGTGACAATTCAACAGTGGTGGAGGCTGAGGACGTGGTTAGGCATCGCAGACTGGTTCCTCTAGACATGCCAACAGAGGATGATGGAAACATTAGGAAATGACTCGATTCTATACTATGAGTTATTCGGAAGGAGTATTCAATCTAAGGGTTGTGATAGGTCATATAGAGTTATTTCATTCTATTTTGTCTTCTTCATGTTTCATATCTATTTTTGTTGACCCATGTGTGACATAGTCCTTTATCACTAGAGAAGTGATTGCTAGGTTTTCTTTGCCTTCTAGTTGTAGATGTGATAGCCTTCACTTAGAGACCCCTTTGGTTGGTTCCAACAAGTTGTGGGAGGTGTGTCCTTCCTGCATTCTTTCTTTCTCAAGACGCAACATTCAAGTGGATCTCATAGCACTTGATATGCATGTATTTGATGTGATCTTTGGTATGGACACTTTGAAGAAGTATCAGGTGGTCTTGGACTATAGTGTAGAGGTGGAGATGTTTTGTGACAGTGATATTTTGTGGATCTTCTAAGGAGATAGAAAGATTCTTCTGAAGTGCTTGGTGTTAGCTATGACAGCTGAGAGGGTGACGAGGAAAGGCTATGAAACATTTTTGGCACATGTGGTGGATACTAAGGAGAGCACTCATAGTATTCTGGATGTACCCATTGTCTATGAGTTTGAAGATGTGTTTCCCGATGAGTTCCTAGGTGTTCCCCCACACTGAGAGATTGATTTTGAGATCAATATGGTTCACGCTACTCAACTGATAGCACAGATACCATATAAGATGGCACCCGTTGAGATGTAAGAGCTGAGGAAGTAGTTGCAATAGTTACTTGAGAAGAGATTTATCAGACTGAGCATGTCCCCTTGGGGTGCTCCAGTATTGTTTGTTAAGAAGAAAGATGAATCCACGAGGTTGTGTGTCAATTACCACCTGAACAAAGTGAGAATCAAGAACAAGTATTCTTTGTCGCAGATAGATGACTTGTTTGATCTATTGAGGGGTGTTGTAGCGTTCTCGAGGATAGATCCAAGGTCAGGATATCATCAACTATGGATCAAGGCGGATGACATGCCCAAGTCATCTTTCAGGACCAAGTATGGTCACTATGAGTTTGTGGTTATGCCATTTGGGCTAACCAATGCACCCAGAGCATTCATGGACCTGATGAACATGGTGTTCAGACCTTATCTAGACCAATTTGTGGTGGTGTTTATTAATGACATTTTGATCTTCTCTAGAGATAGTCAACAACATTAGCAACATCTATGATAGGCATTGACCTTGTTGCGACATCATAAGTCATACACTAAGTTCAACAAGTGTGAGTTTTGGCTGAAGGAGGTGTCTTTTCTGGGACTCGTCATATCTATTGGAGGTGTGCTTGTGGATCCCAAGAAGGTTCAATATGTGTTAGAGTGGGAGCAGCTAAAGACATCGACAAAGGTTCACAGTTTCCTTGGGTTGGCATGTTACTATAGAAGGTTCCTTAAGAACTTTAGCACAGTGGCATTACCCCTAACAAAATTGACGAGGAAAGACATGTCATTTGTCTAGGATGACAAGTGTAGGTATTCTTTTTAGCTTTTGAAGGAAAAGTTGACCAATGAAGTAGTGTTGGTTCTTCTAAAATAAGGGAAAGGTTATATAGTCTTATGTGATGCATCGAAGAATGGTTTGGGTTGCGTGCTGATGTAAGATACGAATGTGATTTCTTTTGCTTCAAGACAACTTAAGAAACATAAGGAGAGATATGTGAGGCATGATCTGGAGCTTGCAATGGTGGTTCATGCTTTGAAGATATGGAGGCACTACCTTTATGGTGAGAAGTGTTAGATCTTCATCGATTATAGGAACCTTAAGTACATCTTTTTATATTAGGAATTGAACATGCGACAGAGACACTAGATGGAGCTGATCAAGGACTATGATTGCACCATAAACTACCATCCAGGGAAGTCGAACATGGTGTCAGTTTCTTTGATTAGGAAGTATTCTTTGTCATCATCTGTGGAGAAGGCACAATTATGATCGTTGGTGTGTCATCAGAGAGACATGTTGGTCTCCTTGCGTCAGATGAATGTGAAGTTGGAGGTATCAATGTTAGTAAGACTATTGGCACAGTTTAGGTGAAGCCTACACTGAGGTAGTAGATATGGGATGCATAATGTGATGATACTATGATACAACATATCTGATCAGAATTTAATAGCAAGAAGCGTAATGGCTTCCATGAGTCAGATGATAGGATAGTGTGTTACCATGATAGAGTAGCAGCTCTAATGTTGATGATCTAAGGAAGTTAATTCTTGAAGAGGCTCACTCTTTGATATATGCGATGCATCCAGATAGAATCAAGATGTATCACAACCTAAAATACCTATATTGGTGGGCTGGTTTGAAGTGAGATGTAGCTGAGTTCGTGGAAAAGTACGCAGTGTGTTAGTAGGTTAAGGCAGAGCATCCGAAACCTGTAGGGACTTTGCAAATGTTTCCTAAACTGCAATGGAAATGGGATCATATCACGATGGACTTTGTGGTTGGACTTCCTAGGATAGCCAAAGGCCATGATTCCATATGGGTGATCATTGACAGGTTGACTAAGTCAAAACATTTCCTTCTAGTAAAGACAATGTATACAACAGAGAAGTTGGCTCAGGTTTAGGTTGATGAGATCATTTGTTTGCATGGTATCCTAGCTACCATTGTGTCAGATAGAGGTCCTCAGTTTTTACCAGTCACTTTTGGGAGCCTCTGCATATAGAAATGGGTATGCAATTGAGATTCAGTACAATGTTCCACCCACGGACAGATGGACAGTCTGAGAGAATGATATAAACATTATAGGATCTGTTGAGAGCCCGTGTTTTGCAATTTTTGGGCATTTGGGATGTCTATCTCATTTTGATAGAGTTTTTTTACAACAACATTTATTAGAGGAGAATTGATATGGAACCATTAAGGCTTTGTATGGGACACGTTGTAGATCTCCATTGTGTTGGTATGAGACCGACAAATATAAGCTTTTGGGTCATCAGCTTGTGCAACAGACAACATAAAAGATAAAGATGATACAACAAAAGTTGAAGACAACCCAAGATAGGTGGAAATCTTATGTTGATAATTGTCATAGGCTGTTGGAGTTCCAAGTGGGAGACACGGTGTATCTCAAAGTCTCTCCTTGGAAAGGAGTGTTGAGGTTTGGTAAGAAGGGTAAGTCGTCTCCCAGGTATATGGGACCTTACCATGTGGTGTTACGTGTTGGGAAGGTGGCCTATAAGTTGGAGTTTCCACCTGAGTTGCATAGGCTACATCCAATGTTTCATGTTTTAGTGCAGAGGAAGTATCACCCTGACTCTGAGTTGGTGATGTATCCAGTAGTGGTTGAGTTGGATGAGGACATGTCATATGTGGAAGGTCCTGTGTTGATCCTTGATAGGAGGATCAAGAAGTTGAAGAAGAAGGATATAGTTTTGGTTAAGGTTTTGTGGCATCACTGTGGCATGGAGGAAGCCACGTGGGAGCTTAAGGAAGAGATGCATAGGAAGTACCCATGTTATTTCGCGTAGGATTTCGGGGGAGAAATCCTTGTTAGGGGTTCATAGTTGTAAGGCTCTTGACCTAGCTTAGTGCTTAATTATGTTCTCTTTGCTTAATAAGATTCTTGAACCTTAATCCAATCTCCTAAGATGCCTTAATAACATGTGATAAGCCTATGTTTTCAGTTTGGTCCTGTTTGGTTGATGTTTGAACTAGTATGCATATTTCAGACCAAGTTGCAATTTACCCATGTTGAGGGTTTGTCTTGCAATTTATCACATATAGGTTGTGCTTCTTGTGCTTTAGCATCATGAGAGAGAAAATGATGTTATGAGGCTCCTTGGTGGGCCGTGAATGATGAGCTGAAATTATGTGAATTTTTTCAACATTTGTTTGAGTTACATGGATGGTGATGTCAACCATGTGTGTGTTCTTGGGTGTAGCAACCAATGTTGTGACCTTGATGTTTTGAATGGAGAGTGCTTCAACTAATACACCATGATGTGGTTGGTTTCCTTCAACCTAGATGCTTTGGTCTTTGGTTTTGGTCGCTAGGTCTCCTTCTAGGGATGTGTGTAGCAACCATTATCTTGATGATGGTTTTGTGTTGTGGTCGCAACACTCTTGGTCGCAATACTCTTGGTTGGTTGTGTTGCGGCCGATGCATGTGTTTGTTGCTACAAAGTTGAGTATGGGGACCAAGTGGTCTCTACACCACTTTGTTTTTAATTTTTTTATACATGTGTGCATGCATGACCAATCCTTTGTGGGACAAGTGTCCTAACATCTTGACACCTCATATGTTTCACTTCCCTCCTACCCATGTGTATACAATCTCTCCTCCACATGCAAGCAATCATTTTAGCTCTCTTTTGTTCTTCCTTCTTGCATGAGCCGACCTTGGGGCTTGGTGGAGCTAGAAAGGGCTGATCTTGGTGCTTTTGTGGTCGATCATCCTTGCATGTTGTGATCTTGAGCTTGATCATCTTCCTTGTGGTGATCCTTGGTGCTTCGTTCTTGGTAAGTGGTTCTACACCCTTGATCTCATTTCTTTGGAACTCTACCTTCTTCCTTCCCTCTCTTGGTCATGAGACTATGAATCACCATGGTGGCTATCTTGAGAATCTTCACTTCACAAAGGTTGGAGGCTATGGTTTGACCATGCTAGTACCTAGTGAGATGGAGCTTCCTCCCTTCTTGTTTCTTCTTATTTGGTTGGCCTAGGATTTGAGTTTCCTTCACCTTGATATTTCCTTTGACCTCGGTGTGTTTTTCTTCTTCTTGAGGTGACCTTGTGGCCATGGAGTTGATCAAATTTGGAGTTCTTCTTCTCTCTTGGAGATTGTGGCTTTGGAGATTGACCTTCATCATTGGAGCTTGTGGCTTTGGAGCTTGGCCTTCATCCTAAGGCGGGTTATATGACTTTCATATATTCTATTATTGCACCATATTCTTGCTTGCATGTTGCTATTCTAATCTCTAAAATGTGAACTAAAGATTCTAGATGATACTATCTTGATATAGGGTTTAAGATTTTGAAGTACTCTTACATGACTTACTCTTTCTCCTAAACCATAATTTCATTTAGTTGATTTCTAAGTGATGGGGAATTATTGTTTCAACATGGAACTTGATCCTTGGTTCTATCACTATACTATAATGGAGGTTTTAATCTTTAGATACATGAGTTTGACGAATGATTTTCACTCTATTATTATGATCTTCTATGATTACCTTGGTGAAGTAGGTTTTAGAGTTTTGTTGACCATTCTTGCATGAAGTTTTCTCCCCAATGATGCTTCACTTACTCAATGTATATCTCCTATTTTGATTATGATTTAGTTCTATTTTGAAGATTATCATTTCTAGGGTTTGATGGTCATCTTACCATGGTGTTTCTTTATGGTGACGTTGACTTCTTGATGGTTGATTTCTTGTTTTGGTCGATATGATTTGCTTGGTTTCATGGAGTTGATTTGACCATGTTGTGGTCACCACATGCATTGATGTGGTGGGTTGCTACATGGTTAACTCCTCTTGAGGTTATTTCTCATAGTGCCTTTGTTGCGGCCGAAGTTCTTTGGTTGTGTTGGTCCATAAATGTCTGATGGTTGATGTGTTGTAGTCACAACAAACCCTAGATGAGTGGTTGTTACTCTTTGTGCTGACCCTTTGATTGGACGCAACAAGTGGTTCTCTTGCGGTCGCTACTCTTAGCCCCTTGTTGCAGTCGCAAGGGTGAGCTAACCCTAACCATGTTGGTCGATGCACTTGTGATGTGTTGGTCACTTCAATGTGTTAACTTAGTGGGTCGCTACACATGTATATGAAGGTGAAGGTTGATACATATTATTGTTTATAATTATTAATTGATTGATTGATCATAGTTATGATGCTTAACCTGATTATGCTCCAAGAATATGGGATATGGTATACCTAGGGATAATGAAAATTGATATGGAAACCCTAATTGGCTATATGAGAAATCCTAATCCTAGTTCTCAAATGTTTGTTGTACTTGTTGAGCTTGCTTGAATAAATGACATGAGTTGATGTTTTCTCTCTCCTACTTGTGTACTCCTAACCTTGTAGGTGGAATGAGTATCATAGCTAGTTCTTGTTATGGTGTATTTGAAATAACATAGGGTGATGATTATGAGCCTAAATGAGGCATAATGAGTTAAGTGATGATGTGATTAGGGTCTTATGAACTGGAAGAGGCTTTATGCCCAATGTGAGGTGATATCCTCCAATGATGAGATGAGGGATTGTTTAACCTAGTGATGTGATAATGTTGATGGTCCTATATGGTAGTGATTTCATGTAATGATATGACAAGTGTATACTTCATACATTTTATATCTTTTGGAATTGTAACATATCCTTATATCTATAGAGTTTGTTTAAGGTTTGTATGTTGAAATTTGATTGATGCTAATACATACCCAATTGGCTTAACTAATCAAGTGAAACCCTAATCATGTAGTGCCCTGTGCCATAGATCCATTCCAGATTTAGAATTTTATTGGATGGTGAAATAGATACTCCCAAAGGAAAAGCCGGAGTGCATACTACTGAGTATGAGAGGTTCAAGTGACTATATGTCCTTAATATGTTGATCCCAAGTGTTTTGAGAATGACTGTGGTGGGGTCTCACTGATCATGAGATTGTGATATGATGTGATAGAGGACAATTGTGGTTGTACCTTAGTGATTGGGTTATATACTATTGTTTCTAGCGTCGTGTCCTGTACTAAGGTGGGCTAGGTGTTTATAGGACTATATCTTTGGCTATAAATTGTTGTCTACAAGACTACATCTTTGACTTTATGTTGTTGTTTTGCAGTCTGACTAATATGTCAATGCAGTGTAGACTCAAACTAACCGAGTAGTGTAGGAGAAGGTCATCGAGTCTGGTTCTTCCATCGATCTTATATGACACTAATTTTGACTTAGAAGTGGTCATTTGGATTTGGGTGGTACGACTCAAATCCTCAGGGTAAATAAAAGACACAACACATCTGTGTAGTATATTTTTGTAGGGTTAAACACGACTCACATGGGATCACCCTTTGCCTTATGTCTTCTACCGCTTAGTTGGTTTATAATGAAGTAAGAGAAATCAACTGTTGTGCATGTTCTTTGTATTCCTTCTAAAAGTATAATATGTTTTAATGCTCATATGTAGTTGCCTAAATTGATTAAATAGTGTCAACTTCTTTACTCATATCATTTAGTTGAATTTTCTCATCCTGTTTGTAATGTTATCTTTCCTACTTCAGTTTATCTGTGTTAATAATAGTTTTTGGCAGAGAGTTATATCTCACACTGGGACATTGGTATCACCCTGTGGGTTTACACATTATTTAGGTGGTAGTGCATGATGAGGTAGAGATCGTGCGGTGGAGGTTGAGCAACAAGAGGAGTAGTAGCTGTTAAAGGTTGAATATGCTGCTAGTGTTTTGTAGTAGAGTCCTATGTCTCTTTCCCATACTCTCAGGTCCTTGAGGGTGTTTTGTAGATGTTGTATATCGATATGAGGTATTGGATATATGCCATGGTTGTAAAGATATGGCTTGTATATGTGGACATGTTATATGTAACAGGTTGGTGGCATGATGGCCCATTCAACAATGATGTATACATTTTTGTGACATGATATTTAATACAAATGGACACATGTGGACTCAAATGTAATATATTTCTTCTTCTGTAACTATAATGAATTGGTTTTAATTTACCCTATTTTATGGTAATCATGGATGTTTAATATTTGTTCCATGCTTTGTTTTGAGTAACCTAGCTTGGGTGTGGTATTGGGTGTCACATGAGGTCTAACAACCATAATCACCACGTTCACTATTGGAGATTATTATGACTACCAATTATGGTTTCCATGTGTCACTCTCAAGGTGGGTCTGTCCCATACACTGTTCCTTAACAAGTAATTATGTGTTTGGTTTGATATCACATATCATGCCTAATGAGATTCTATCATCAACCAACACACACTCTAGTCTTTAGTAGTATTGTTGTCTATCTAGCTTCCATAGTAACATCCGACCAGGGAAATAATAAGAATGTACACACTCTAATCATCTGTATGATCTCATTGTTCAAGTCATGTACTTGATGACATACATTGTTCAGTAATTGTCATTCTTTAGACATTCATTATGTTTCCTCATTATCTCAAAACTCAAGGAAATGAAATGAATTGGAAGCTAGCCTTTATTATTAATCAAATCTTAATGTAATATGCCATTGCAATAATCATATGATTGGCTCTTTAGGCATACATACTAAAAGACTCCCACTTGCAATAAGAACCAATCACTGACATATATTATTCTAAGTGATCAAAACATGTCCATCATGTTTCTTCTATGCAAGTGCTTATCCAGTTGGTTAGCAACATTTAGTTATAACCGATAAATTGCATGTTACACATCTATTTGCTATAAGATATCTCATATCAGATGGAATTGTCATAATATTCTATCTGATATTCCTTACGTAACCATTAGCTCCATTATTTGGCATAGTATTTCTACTATGTCATCAATGGTTGGAACATCAGTAAGTTCACCCATATGAAATTGTAGATCCATATAGTATCCATTTTTGTGTTCTTAACACAAGGATACTCAACTTTGATTTGCAGAATTTTAAATTAATGGTCTGTTAGTTTGGAACTCTTTCCAACTAATAACTCTTCTCTAAAATTAAACACACACTTTGATATTGCAATCATTTTCTGTCATTTTGGAAGCTTGCATCTATGTAACCCTTTGTTGGGTTTTAGGGGAGACAGAGAAGGCAGCGGAAACAAAAATTTCTCCCCCAACCCATACCGAGGAAATGCGTCAACGTCTATATAATAGGAAAGGATGGTTTGCGGAATCATAGCTTGTCCCGAGGCTTGCTTGGAGACAATACCTCGTGCAATGTGCGGTCTTCAACTCCGGACTTTGACGGTGTCTGTGCAGCTCCTGGTCGCACCGGGACTGACAACTCCTACTCGAACCGGACTGTCGGATGATAGTTGTCCTCCTAAGCGGCAGTGTCCTCCCGCCTCTGTAGTAGTTCACACGGACCACCTGGAACTCCACTCTCCTTGTCCCACAAGGAAGTGGAAGGAGTCGCACCCTCCTGTTGACGTACTAGTCGCCAACACGCTCTCCTGCCTCCTGTTGCAACTGCAGTTGTCCTTCCCTTGCTGCACCTCCCTTTTGCGGGAAGCACTTGCTCGGGCTTTCTCACAGTTACCAAAACCAGAGAGAACGACAACTTGCAGAGCAACTGGTTGCACTAAGTTGTACTTTGAGAAGCCCCCAATACCCCTATATATATAGGAGAGTCATGGGACATGGTTCTCCATCCCGGGCAATGCGGGACTAAAGCAGGAGTAGAAGGGTTCGAGAATTTTCCACAAAAAGCAACCGGTTCGCAACTTGAAATGATCGGTTCACAACTGAACCGATCGGTTCGGCCATTGAGCCGATCGGTTGGACCTGAGTCGATCGTTTGGGGCACTCCAACCAATCGGTTGGTGCCCTGAACCGATCGGTTCATGGTCCTAATCCAGCTCAAAAAGACTTTCCTTGTTTCATTCCCAATTGGTATCGAATACCAATATTATTCCCAATCGAATTGGGCAATTTGAAACCAAAGGAAAATTCTTGCCGACATGACTTTTCCCAACTGGTCGGTTGCACCGGTTGTGCCGATCGGTTCAACCCTTGAACCGATCGTTTCAACCTGGGCATGAGCCGATCGGCCTGGACACTCCAGCCGACCGGTTCAACAACCTCAGCCGACCGGTTCATCACATGAACCGATCGGTTGGGAGCACAGTTTGGGCAAAATCAGTCAATTGCGATTTCAATCAATCCGATACTCCAATCAATGCGTCCAACACCTTGAACCATACAATATTGAGTCATCGACTGATTGAATGTTTAATTGAACTACTAAACTCCTTTAGTAATCAATCTAAACATTGCTTTGTGGACAAAACTCCTCTTCCAGGTTAAATCCTATGTGTGTGACCCTACAGGTCCATTTCACGTTGGCAGTGAAAGTCCATAACACTTATGACTTCACAAGCAAAGAGCGGTGCCTAGTCACACATCAGTGCTACCCAAGTGAAAGTTGAAAGTTGGAGAAGAACTTTCATCCTACAATCCGTGAATGGTGTTACAGCGAATGTATAATTCCTTTGTCACTGATATCCCGAATGAACTCGAGGCATGGAACAGTCATCGTGTCAATGTTCATTCGCTTCCTTGATCTCAGAGTAGACTGGAATAGATATGTATGACATCGGTATCATATACTGATTCACACATGCATGCACGCCTTTCTCAATCCTACTCATCAAGTGGCCATGGATATCAAACTCCCTCAGGAGGGACAAATCCCATATCTATCACTCACCCCTCAAAAGCCCCATGTGTCAAAGTCACCCAATCATCACCTTTATAACAACCCATGTTTCAGGACTGCGTTTGATGATGTCAAAGTGTGCCCAACGACATGTGTTGAGTGCAGTGATTTCAGGTCTAAGAATCACATTCACCACCATCACTGTGAGTACTGACTGTGACTACCATCTCATGGTTCCATGTGTCAAACTCACGGTGGGTCTGTCCGGTACCTTGTTCTCTAACAAGTACCTATGTGTTTGGTTTGATATCTCTATATCATAACTAATGAGATTCTGTCATCAACCAACACCACAATCTAGTCTTGTGTGTCATTGCTGTCTATCTACCTTCCACAATGACATCCGACTAGGGACATAACAAGAATTTACAAACTCTTAGCATCCGTATGATCTCATCGTTCAGGTCCTGAACCTGAAGGCATACGTCATTGAGTACTGTCATTCTCTAGACATTCAATCTGTTCTATCACTATCTCATATGACTGAACCAGAAAGAATTGGAAGCTTGCCTTTGATGTTTATCAAATCAATCTTAATGTATCCCACCAATCATCACATGATTGGCTCTCAGGGCATACATACCAACAGATTCCCACTTGCACTGCGAGCCAATCACCCTTGAATCATATTCATAGTGATCTTCAAACATGTCCCACATGTTACTATGCTCTAGTGCCAACATAGTGAGAAATGGCAACACCTTGCCAAAGTCAGTATAAATTGCATGTCTCTCATCTCTTCGCTGTACGTCACACGTATGAGATGGAGTTGCCATCATATGCAATCTAGTATTCCTTTGCTAACCTTTAGCCACATTGCATGACCAAGGATTCCAAACTTGTCATCAATGAGCGGAATATAAGTTCATCTCATGAACCTCTAGATCCATATAGTATCTACTACTGTTCTCTAACACCTAGATACTCGGCATTTCCCTTTTAAATGGCTTTATTGGAACACTTCCAATTATCAACAAACTTTCACTTTTATACATCTCATGTATATATATTGCGATTAATTTTCTGTCCTTTCGGAAGTTCGCATCAATGTAACTCTTTACATTGAACTCTTCCTTATCTCCATAGAACTAGTACTTCACAAGTACTTATCAAGTTCTCATGGTATTCCAGTAACCCTTACTAGAAGCAGACAGACATCCACTCGTCATGTCACATGTACGAGTTATCAGGATGAGCACATCATATTGCCATGTCCTACATACAAGATGATGAATACATTTTATTCTTGTCATGTCATACATGCAAGATAATGGGATAATTACATACATGATAGATCCATATCTATTCTTAGTGTTCCCATTCTTCATAAGAATTGGACACTTGGCCTTGGGATACTAACTCCATGTAACATGGACAAGTTTTTCTCCCACTGAATCTGTGCATACTGAACACTTCAGTACAGATTGCCAATGTATGCTCTCTCTTTCCAGGTCAAGAGATTTTCGAGAACTATCTCTATAGATCTCTATTCCTATCACATAGGAAACATCTCTATCTTCCTTAAAGATAATTTCCACTTTTGGATTTCCATTCTAGAACAATTCCATTTCACATCAATATGTGGAATGTGAATACGCTCCCACTAAATCTCAGATCACTTCTTTATCTTTGACATATCAGTCAAACCCTTTGACTATATTATCAAAATAAAGATCCAATTTTGAGTTGCTTGTACTCAATCAATCACATTGATTAGTCCATTGTAACTTGTAGACTTCATTTGCATTAGTGGATTCATAAACCTTATAGGTTGTGTTACGTACACATCCTGGTTTTTATTCCTCATAGGAATGCAGTTTTAGTATCCATATGCCAAATGTCTTAATCATTAAGTTGCAATCAACAAGCATCATCCTTCTCAAAATGTTATCCATGTGTCTTAACACTTAAGACTCATTTGCACTTATGGATATAATCCAATGAGTGCTACCATCAAGGTCATACCTTATGGTTCACATGGATGTCATTTAGGATGTAAAGGTCATAAACCATAACTCAAGATTCAGTTCCTCATATTCATCTTGATAGTTGACTCATCACATGAACAACTCATCAAATAGATAATTGAGGTGTATCTGTTAAAGATATAAGAACTCACAACCCTTGTGATTCTTAATTTCTTTTATTAGTATGGGGTATTCTAAGAAGAATTCAGTTATTTGATAATCATTCTCTAACTCCTTAGAGTATGATTCCTTCTTGATTCATACATCACCATGCCTTAATCATGAGTTCACTATGATACACTATCATAATCACTCATAAGGATCTCAAACATTTGGTCCAAGTATTTCATTCATTGATCTCATCAAGAATTAATACTTTACCAAATTTGTACTTCATTTATGATAATCTTGAACATTTCAAGACATTCATATTGGTATTTCTCTAAACACCATTTGAAGTATTAGCATTTATTCCAATAGGTATGTAAATACATCACATGTATTATACCTAATAGGATAATCACTCTTCCACTACTTTAGTAAAGATTGATTAATCATGTCCAAGATATTCATGTCCCTTACTGGTTCTCTAACCAAAAGAGTCTAGTTTTATCCATCACATGGAAACTAGAAATGAATTTCTCATGATTACTGCTAATTAAATTGTTTGAGTTATCTATAACTTTTAGGTATCGTCTTATCTTATGCATATCAAATATCACAAGATAAATAAGGCATTGCCACAAAGATCACATCTTTATAAATTGAAACATCTCTTTATTAATTGCTATCATTGTCATACAATATGCAAAAATAAAGTGTTTCTATCTATTGGCAAGTATGAAATAGCAGTTCATAACTGTATTACATGCCTTATTGGCTGAAAATAAACTAAAGTATTCCTATCTATAAAGGCAACACTTGCCCCAAGTAAGAATGCTTTACACTTTACATCTTGATATCATATATCTCAAAAGTGTTACAAGTTTACTTTCATGACACCTTTAAGTAGAGGTTTCAGTCGCCTCCTTCTTCTTTTGTTCTTCCAGGTAGAGAGGACAATTCCTTTTCCAATGTCTTGGCTTTTGACAATGGTGGCAATTTCCTTTCTTGGTCACGCCTCCCTTAGCCTTGAGAGCTGAAGATGGCTTGGACTCCTGGCTAGCTTCAGAACCTTTCTTAGCTTTGCCCTTGCCCTTGCGCTTGGACTTGCCTTTCTTGCTCGTGATCACCATCATGGACTTAGGCTTGTCCTTCTTCATCTGTAACTCGGCTGTCCTCAACATGCCCAACAACTCTGACAGTGGCCTATCAAAGTTGTTCATGTTTTAGTTCATCACAAACTGACTGTAACATTCTGGCAACGATTGCAATATCACGTCAGTAGCCAACTCTTAGCTCAGTGGAAATCCCAGTCTCTGCAGGTTCTCCACATACCCAATCATCTTGAGTGTGTGAGGACCAACTGGATCTCCTTCTGTCATGACGCACTTGAACAACACCCTAGAAACATTGTACCTCTCTTGCCGTGCCTGATCTTCATACATGTTCCTGAGATGTAGAATCATCTCTATGACACCCATGTTCTCATGTTGCCTCTACAACTCATGGTTCATTGAGCATAGCATCAAGCACTTTGCATCAATGGCATCATCAGAATGCTTCTTGTAAGCATCCCTTTCTGTCCTTGGTGCATTAGGAGCGGGTTCCTCTGGAATTGGAGTATCCAGGACATAGAGCTTACGCTCTTGAGTGAGAACAATTCTCAATGTCCGATACCAGTCGTGGAAGTTTGTCCCATTTAGTTTGTCCTTGTCAAGGACCGATCGCAAAGAAAAGTTGTTGTTGTTTGTTGCCATTTGAACTACAAAAAAAGGAAAATATGCAATTTTAGCCCAAAACTCATTTTTGACTTATTTGATTGATTTGAAAGTTTAACGATATAATTAGGCCTTTAATTAATTATCGCTCCCACTATTTTACTTCAAATTGATAACCCTCACTATCAATTCGGAAGATTGCAGCGTACAACCTTCTAGTGGGCAAGATCCTGAAATCCTCTAAGCCATGGACCAGCTAGGGCTGCCACCCACAACATAGATCTCTCAGGTAGGCAACTTTTTCCAATTGCATCATATGCAACTCTTGATAAGATGTCATATACAACTCCTTGCAATGATCATCTCTATGCCTCAAGGTACTAGATCCCATCTAGATCACCTTGTTAAGTCCGACCCAAAGCAAACACGATGAACATGCACCCTGCTAGGGCAGACCCACACATTCATCCTTCATGCTTCCACGAGGTAGACGGTGCACCACGCTAGGGCGTGCCCACACTTGGTCGAACAAGCTTTTCACGTGTGTCGCATTTGGAAGGCATCTAAAACTTAATATTTTAATGAGGAATTTGGTTTTATATACATATACATATCCAATCACCACAATACATAGTACGTATCATATACATGCTATATCCCACAGAAAACATGCACAAATGATAAAAAGCGATGATTATGGCCATCCTAATGTGATTCCTCGAGCCAAGAGGAATCACGGTCATCTAGGTCTACATCACATGCAACCTGTACAAGATGAACTCTGTGCCTTGCCATCCGAGTTGATCAACTCATCACATGAATGATCTGTACTCTCCACCCGATCGTCTGGGTGCCACCAGCCGATCGGTTGGCTCCTCCAACCGATCGGTTCGCCTGGTCGTCGTGCATCTCGTCATGTCCGCCACCCGCTCGTCTCGCTCCTCAAATCGGTCATCAACCAATCGGTTCACTCCTTGAACCGACCGTCTGAGCAGTCGTCTTGATGTCCGCTGGTCTTTGACATAATAGGAAATAAAATCCTATTCTATTTATTACATTGCTTTAAAAAGGAAACCCCGAGTTACATTCGGGGGGAGCAAAGGTAGGAAAGAATCTCGAATTATTTCGAGTTACATCAGGAATAAGAGAGGGAAGATCGGTGCGCAGACCGAGATGCAAGCAACCACACACAACCAATCACAGATAGGGGTTTATAGGCCATAATCACGCTACACACATCCACCACAAAACTCGTTTAAGGGCGATGCATATCGAGTGCATTAATAATACATATCATATATGTAATTAGGGATTTGTTGATTTAGGATTGGACATGCATAAAGCCGATATTATTCACATCGTATGCAATAAATAAAGGCGACAAACCAAAATTGATCATATCGATATTCCTAAAATATAGAACAGCTGACGTGGCTCTGATACCACTGTTGGGTTTTAGGGGAGACAGAGAAGACAGTGGAAACAAAAATTTCTCCCCCAACCCATACCGAGGAAATGCGTCAACGTCTATATAATAGGAAAGGATGGTTTGCACAATCATACCTTGTCCCGAGGCTTGCTCGGCGACAATACCTCGTGCAATGCGCGGTCTTCAACTCCGGACTTCGACGGTGTCTGTGCAGCTCCTGGTCGCACCAGGACTGACAACTCCTACTCGAACCGGACTGTCGGATGATAGTTGTCCTCGTAAGTGGAAGTGTCCTCCCGCCTATGTAGTAGTCCACACGGACCACCTGGAACTCCACTCTCCTTATCCCACATGGAAGTGGAAGGAGTCGCACCCTCTTGTTGACGTACTAGTCGCCAACACGCTCTCTTGCCTCCTGTTGCAACTGCAGTTGTCCTTCCCTTGATGCACCTCCCTTTTGCGGGAAGCACTTGCTCGGGCTCTCTCACGGTTACCAAAACCAGAGAGAACGACAACTTGCAGAGCAACTGGTTGCACTGAGCTGTACTTTGAGAAGCCCCCAATACCCCTATATATATAAGAGAGTCATGGGACAGGGTTCTCCATCCCGGGCAATGCGGGACTAAAGCAGGAGTAGAAGGGTTTGAGAATTTTCCACAAAAAGCAACCGGTTCGCAACTTGAAATGATCGGTTCACAACTTAACCGATCGGTTCGGCCATTGAGCCGATCGGTTGGACCTGAGCCGATCGTTTGGGGCACTCCAACCGATTGGTTGGTGCCCTAAACCGATCGGTTCATGGTCCTAATCTGACTCAAAAAGACTTTCCTTGTTTCATTCCCAATTGGTATCGAATACCAATATTATTCCCAATTGAATTTGGCAATTTGAAACCAAAGGAAAACTCTTGTCGACATGACTTTTCCCAACTGGTCGGTTGCACCGGTTGAGCCGATCGGTTCAACCCTTGAACCGGTCGTTTCAACCTGGGCATGAGCCGATCGGCCTGGACACTCCAGCCGACCGGTTCAGCAACCTCAGCCGACCGGTTCATCACATGAACCGATCGGTTGGGAGCACATGTTGGGCAAAATCAGTCAATTGCGATTTCAATCAATCCGATACTCCAATCAATGCGTCCAACACCTTGAACCATACGATATTGAGTCATCGACTGATTGAATGTTTAATTGAACTACTAAACTCCTTTAGTAATCAATCTAAACATTGCTTTGTCAACAAAACTCCTCTTCCAGGTTAAATCCTATGTGTGTGACCCTGCAGGTCCATTTCACGTTGGCAGTGAAAGTCCATAACACTTATGACTTCACAAGCAAAGAGCGGTGCCTAGTCACACATCAGTGCTACCCAAGTGAAAGTAGAAAGTTGGAGAACAACTTTCATCCTACAATCCGTGAATGGTGTTACAACGAATGTATAATTCCTTTGTCACTGATATCCCGAATGAACTCGAGGAATGGAACAGTCATCCTGTCAATGTTCATTCACTTCCTTGATCTAAGAGTAGACTGGAAGAGATATGTATGACATCGGTATCATATACTGATTCACACATGCGTGCATGCCTTTCTCAATCCTACTCATCAAGTGGCCATGGATATCAAACTCCCTTGGGAGGGACAAATCCCATATCTATCACTCACCCCTCAAAAGCCCCATGTGTCAAAGCCACCCAATCATCACCTTTATAACAACCCATGTTTCAGGACTGCGTTTGATGATGTCAAAGTGTGCCCAACGACATGTGTTGAGTGCAGTGATTTCAGGTCTAAGAATCACATTCACCACCATCACTGTGAGTACTGACTGTGACTACCATCTCATGGTTCCATGTGTCAAACTCATGGTGGGTCTGTCCGGTACCTTGTTCTCTAACAAGTAACTATGTGTTTGGTTTGATATCTCTATATCATGACTAATGAGATTCTGTCATCAACCAACACCACAATCTAGTCTTGTGTGTCATTGCTGTCTATCTACCTTCCACAATGACATCCGACTAGGGACATAACAAGAATGTACAAACTCTTAACATCCGTATGATCTCATCGTTCAGGTCCTGAACCTGAAGGCATACGTCATTGAGTACTGTCATTCTCTAGACATTCAATCTGTTCTATCACTATCTCATATGACTGAACCAGAAAGAATTGGAAGCTTGCCTTTGATGTTTATCAAATCAATCTTAATGTATCCCACCAATCATCACATGATTGGCTCTCAAGGCATACATACCAACACCCTTTACATCCAACTCATCCTAAGTCCCATATTGTAGCAACAAATCCCTTAGTGCTTTACAAGTCCTAATGGATGTTGTTTATGGCCTTCCAGTGACATTCATTGGTTATGACTAATATCTTCTTGTCATGTCCAACACATACAAGATGATGGGATGAGTATACTACATTATAGATAGTTCCAAACGTGAATGCATATGGCATCTCTTCCATTCTTCATAAGAATTGGAACACTGGATTCTTGAGAGATTGATCCCATCTATATGGATAGATTCTCTCTTATTGAATCCTTCATGCTGAATCCTTTTAGTATCTTGCCAATATATGTGCTCATTATTATGTTAAGAAAATTTCCAAAACTATCTCTATACATCTCAATTCCTATCACATAGGACGTTTCACATAATCTTTCATGTTGAAGGTGATTTTCATGCCATTTTTCAATATTTCGTATGGAAATATCATTCCTCATCAACATCTAGAATATTTATATGCATATGCTCCAACTAAATCTTTTGTAATCACATATTTCATCTTTTATCTTGAGTCAAGTCAAACTCTTTTACTATCTTGTCAAAACAAAGATTCTAGTTTTCAGATGCTTGTTTCAATTTCAATATTGAAAATTGTAGCTTATTGACTTTATTTTCTTTAATGGAGTCATAAAACATTTAGGTTGTGCCATATACACATCCTATTGATTATTCCTATTAAGGAATGCAGTTTTAAACTTCACATGCCAAATCACATAGTCTCAACAAGCTGCAATAATAAGCACATTCATTGGTAAACAGATTTCACCATGTTCAACACTTTGAACTGGTTTGAAAAACCTTTTAACCAATATGTCCTTTTAGGTCACCCATTTGATCTTCCTTTTGAAAATCCAATTGCACCTTATGTGTTTTACCCCTCCAGGTGGTACCACCAAGGTCATATCTTGTTGGTGCTTATGGATTCCATTCTGGATACATTGGCCTCAAGCCGTTGCTCATACTCTGGTCCCACAATAGTGGAATGTTGTCTCATCGTCTTATGACCAATTCACAACTTATTTGAGCTATAGGATTCAAAACCTCTTAATCTCAGACATATTTTACCAGAACTATAAATTTTGTGTATTATATCAATGAACTTGAGATTCAACAACCACTAGGGACTTTCTTTGTTCTCACTGTTCCTCATATGGTTCAAATGTTCTTCGTTGAATTTGAACTTTTCAAGTTCTACTTTACTCCCAATGATTCCAATAGAACTCAGCCATCCAACAATTTGTTATTTGTTTGAGATAAGTAGCGTTCCACAAATTATCATTTGTGGATAAAACTTTTCCAAAAATTATTTTTATTTATATAGGTTTCAATCCTCAAGACATATCAGGACATTCCCATATCATATCTTCTATGATATCTTGAAAACCATTTTGGATGATACATCTTTTTTAGTATAAAATATGTTTGTAAAGGAAGTTAGAAGATTAGATTAAATGATAATCATATCATGACTTTTCAGGATGTGTGTAACGTCCCAAGATTTGAGGCCTTAGATAAGATGATCTTAAAAGGAATGATTGGACTACCCATATCACCAAGGTACACATCCTTTTCTAGGAGCCCATTGCTAAAGAACTCCATAATTAAGCATGCTCAGCTTTTAGTACTAGGATGGGTGACTAGTCAGAAAGTTGACCCCGGCTTGCGCGTGCGCGAGGAAAAAACATGCAGTTAAGGCTAGTAGTGGTCTGTGGGGCCAGTCGTCATTCCTAAAACTCTACTAGAGCCTAGGGAAGTGGGCCCAGACGTTACAAAATGGTATCAGAGCCAATTCCCCTCTAGTACGTGGAGCCCACATGGGCATGTGGCATGCTAGTCTTTGAGCTGTGGTCCACACATGTTGGAAATGGCTATCCAAGTTGATGGAGCCGCCCACGCACTGGTAGTGTCTAGGTATGTTGGAAAGGGCTATCCAAGTTGATGGAGCCGCCCTTGCATTGGTAGCCGTGATCGAGAGCTGGGTGTACATGGGCATTTTGGGTCAGCACTGAAATGGGGATGATTATGAGGCCATATAGGTGAGCCTCTTGATGAGGACGCCAAGAGTCTAAGTGGGGGAGATCGTAATGTCCCAAGATTTGAGGCCTTGGATAAGATGATCTTAAAATGAATGATTGGACTACCCATATCACCAAGGTGCACCTCCTTTTCTGGGAGCCCATCGCTAAAGAACTCCATAGTTAAGCATGCTCATCTTGGAGTAGTACTAGGATGGGTGACCAGTCGGGAAGTTGACCCCGGCTTGTGCGTGAGCGAGGAAAAAGTGTGCAGTTAAGGCTAGTGGTGGTCTTTGGGGCTAGTTGTCATTCCTAAAACTCTACTAGAGCCTAGGGCAGTGGGCCCAGGTGTTATAATGTGATTCCTTCATTCTGACAAAACATCCTGTTTAAGGTGGAGTTGTTCGTGATTCACTTTGGCATTCAGTCCAACAGTTCCTCAAACTATTCTTGTAAAGTATTTCAACCTTTGATCATATCAAAGTATCTTAATACCATTCAAGAAGTTGTGTACTACATATATGTAATCTCCTTGAACACTTGAAGAGATTTATCACCATATTATTAGTAAATATAATGAAGTAGAAACAACTATCTTGTAGCATTTATTCCAAAGGTCTTTGTACATCATTATGTAAATGTCTTTGTAGAATGTTTATTCTCCATTATACCTAGTGAGAGGTGGTTTGTCATGTTGCTCATATATAGGACTTGCATGTCTCTTATTGATTGATTAACCAAAATAGTCTAGATAAACATTAATATGAATTCTAGAAATGCATTTCTTATATGTGTGGTATAGATTACAATGCTTTGATTGTTTGAGTTATCAATAACAATCATTTGGTATTTACGTTATGAACATTCATATTTTGATATAATCACATAAAGATCATAAGAAATTTGGGGCATTGCCATACAAGATTACATATTTGAAATAGAAGGATTAAAAACTCTTTATTTATAATCATCCTTGTCTATACAAGATGCATAAAGTAAAATGTTTCTATTTATTGGCATAATGAAATACCAATTCAAATAACTCTGTTATATGCCGAATGGGCAAATTTAATTGTAAATACATGATGAAGTTGCAGCAACTCTTGGTCACCATAGTCCATCCTTTCATAAAGGCTTTACTTCTTATCTGATCATGCACATCAACGTATGTCAGATCTACATCCAATATCATATACCAAGATGTAGAAGTATTCAAATGTATCTTATAACATTTATACTTGAAGTAAAGGCCTCTATCTCTTCCTTCTTCTTCTTTAGTTCCTCTAAGAAGATAGGGAAATTCCTTTTCCTGTGCCCTGCTTGGTGGAAATGGTGACATGTACCTCCCTTCTTTACTCTTCCATTTGCCTTGAGATATGAAGACTTGGGCTTTTGGCCAACTTTAGAAGTCTTATTAGCTTTGCCTTTCCCCTTACACTTTCCCTTTGTTTTGTTGATCATCATCACATATTTGGTTTGTCTTTCTTCATTTGTGCCTCAGCTGTTCTCCACATCCCTAGTAACTCTATCAACAAATTTTCAAAGTCATTCATGTTGTAGATCATGACAAACTAACTATAGGATTTTGACAAAGACTACATAATCACATCAATGACCAACTCTTGACCCAAGGGGAATGCCAATCTTGACAGGTTCTCTACATATCCAATGAGCTTGAACACATGAGGACCTACTGGATCTCCTTCTGCCATGTTACATATGAATAACACATTGAAGACACCATATCTCTCATGTCTTGCTTAATCTTAGAACCTATTCTTAAGATGTGTGACCATCTCAATTGCATCCAAGTTCTAATGCTGCCTTTACAACTCATAGTTCATGGAGCACAACATCAGACACTTGAAATCAATGGTATCTTCAATATGCTTCTTATAAGCATCCCTATCAGCCTTAGGTGCATTGGGAAGTGGCTCATCTAGCTCTGCTATCTCTAGAACATAGAGCTTGCGCTCCTGTGTGAGAACAAATCTCAGCAATATGAACCAATTGTGTAAATTATTCCCATTTTACTTGTCCTTATCAAAGACTGATGCAAAGAAAATGTGTTGTTGTGTGTTGCCATTTGATAGAAAAGAATTTGCAATTTTGTAAAAAACTCATTTTTGATTTGATTTGATTTGATTTGTAAAATTTGACAATATTTAATCAGGTCTTTAATTAATTATTACTCCCACTATTCTATTCAAATTGATAGCCCTCACATATCAATTTGGAAGATTGTAGCATGCAACCTTCTAGTGAGCCACGATCCAAAATAGTTTAACTATTACCCGGACAACGCCAGCGTCTATAGACAATTATTGTAGGCAACTTTTGCTAATTGTATCATATGAAATTCTTGGATAGATAATATGCCCAACACTTTTCCATAGTTATCTGCATGATTTTGGTGCTTCATCTCATTAAGTATACAAAGTTAACCCTGACCCAAAAGCCAACACAATAATAATGCACCCCACTTGCCAGGCCCATATTATTACCATCACACTTCCATGAGATAGACAACACATCACCCTTAGGGTTCCCACGCTTAGTCGATCAAGCTTTTCATGTGTGTTTCTTATGGAAAGCATCTAAGACTTAATGTTTTATTTGAGGGAATTTGTATGTATAAATACATATACTTTATCCAATCACCACATATATATAGTATGTATCATATACATGCTATATCACACAAAGTAAACATGCAATATAAAACATTATGGCCATATCTATTATAATTCCTTGGAGCCACAATGAACTACTACCACCTAGATCCACATCACATGCATGAACTTATTATTGGTGTAGATCTGTGCTTTCTAATATAGGTTGATCGGTTCAACCCTTGAACTGGTCGATTCGCCTCTTGGCCAGTCGGTTGGTCGTCTAAAGCAGTCGTCTGGCCTCCTGTTCCAACTAATGTCTCGACACCTCCAAATAGTTGGTTGGGTCCATCAACCAGTTGGTCACTCTCCTATAGTTTGTCCTCTTTAGTCCTCCATCCGGTCGTCTCGTCTCATGAAAAGTCGACCCGCCTGACATTGATTGTCTTCTTCATCATTGTAAGAAAAATTATCCTACTACTATTAAACTTACTACATGGAAACGAGAAACCTCGAGTTACATTTAAGGGGAGAAAAGGTAGGAAAGAATAATACATTTACATTAGGAGGAAGAAAATAGAGGCTTGGTATGCAAACCGAGATGAAACATACACAAAAGAAACCATCCAACCACACACACAAATTTGATTTTGGCCATAACCATGCTATACATCCACCATCAAACTCACTTTGAGGGCGACACGTGTAAATTTCTTATATATCATATGATATATATATGTTTGTCAAGAATTATTATGTGGTATTTGATCAGATATGCACATTAAGCAGTTTAAGCATTCACATCTCATACAGTAAATAAACGATGAACAACAAAAATCCGATCATACATGGTTTGATACCATTGTAGGGAATTATGGGCCCAGAGTAGGCAACAGAAACAAAAAAAAATTATCTATCCATATTCCCCAGAACAACAAGATCACGTCAATAAATATGTAATCATAAGGTTGGTTTAGCAAGTTCATATCTGATCCTAGAGAAAGTCTAATGACTATTCCTCGTTGTAGTAGTGCAGCTCTCCTGGTTGCATTGGAACGGTGTCTGCGGTAGCTCCTAGTTTCCACTACAGACAATAGGTTGACATTGGCCTCTTAGAAGCAGACAACAATCTCCATGACTCTATTGAAGTCCACACAGACCGCCTAGAACTCCCATCAATCTACTAGAATACACTGAAGGAGTTGTTTCTCTCGTTGGTGTACTAGTCACCAACTTGCTTTCTGATAACACAAATTTTTGTGATATTTTAGACTGTTTTTCTGTTATCAAAACTTCCCTTTTTAGCTATTTTCCTCTCTTTTATTAGTACTTTCGCAATAATTGGCGAAATAATGCTCTTAATCCAATATTTCCATCTTTTGCATAGTTTTTCCTCATTTTGGTACAATAAGGTCGTCTCGACCCACAAATAATTCCAAGTCTGTTCGGCCTTCCTGACACCCGATACGACCTCTGCCCGACATGGTGGAGCGACACGTTTGACGCACGAAAAAGGGATGTCGCGCAAGAAGAAGCTGACGAACGACACACCTCTTACCCGAAAGGGATCCGAGCTCGCCACGACAACCCAAGCTTGTCGCGCGACACAGGCCACCCACCGGCGGGCGCCGCCCGTCACGTGACCGACAGCCAACATCCCTGCGTCGGGAGATATGCGTATCGGCCGTCCATCAAACCCGCGAATAAGGAGGAAACGTGGCGCTTCGAGCGCCATAACTTCCCCCAACCACTGCCTATAAATAGAAGCTACAGGAAGTCAAAAAGACAGTTTAGACAGTACGAACAGTTCGGACAGTTGGGAGCTTGAGCCATCTTCCGGGGAAACTGAGAGAGAAAGAATATCGTGCCCCATTGCTTGTGCCGGGCGACACTAGGTGAGCTCTTCCTCATCCTGAGAGGGTGGGGATGGTTCACTTAGGACCGTCCCGGGCGACACTGCGGGCCGATATCGGCCCACGATGATGAGTGACACAAGTGCCCGACAGTAGAACGCGTCGCTCCACGCCCGACATGATATCGAACCCGATACGCTTCGCCCATCATGCATGCCACCCGAGAGGGTGTGCCGCCCGACTTGAGCATATCAGACAGGTCCTTGAGCGATATAGTCGGCCGTCACGGTGTGCCACTAGAGAGAGTGTGCTGCCCGACACGGCTGTATCGGGCTAGGCCCCTGTCCGGTATCGGGCTAGGCCCCTGTCTGGTATCGGGCTGGAGAGCCGCAGTAGCCTGTCGTCTTTCTACATCAAGGAGGCGACACCTATCTTTTAATTCTATTATTTAATTCTTTATTTACGCAATGTATTAAGACCTTTAATGTTTATGGAAATAGCAAAGTTTAATTGCTTGTTGCTCTATGCTTGGTGCAAAATGTTGGATGACTGCTATGTTTGATATCTGAACTCTAGCTTGCATGTTTGGATCGCGTTTCGCTTAGCTACCGAATCGTGTTTTCCCGTCGCAACAACTTCGAGAGTTGTGTTGTGGCTCTAGTGTTTGGTCCGATTCTGGAGTACGAGAGTGCCTGGAATGGAGTTGTTTCCGTAACATTCCACTCTAACTTAAGTCCAGCAACCTCGAGAGGGGTGTTGACACTTGGTTAGAGGTACCCGCTCTGAGAGGAGGGGTGCAGGATGTTGCTGCTTCCGCTTGTTTTACTGTAGTCTTATCCTTCATACCTTGCTCTAGCTCTAGTTTTTATCTTTCTATTTCTGTTACATGAAAACCCCTAAAAACTGCTAATTGACTAAAACCTTAAATCTCTCTAGTAGCTCCAGTTGGAGATAGTTTTCTTTGTTTTATTTTGTGACATCTTGTTGTTTCCCTTTTTGGGAATTTATATCTCTTTACCTTCTGGAGGGTAGCGTGTCGATTCTGGGTTCTCAACACTACCACCGTTGTCCCTGTGTTCGACCCCGTATGTCTACTTCGACCCCGTAAAAAAAGTTGCGGGGGCCTAGAAGGATTCGGGTTTATAAATGTAAAAGCTCAACTACCTCAAATCTGCCTCCACTTTTAGACGCACGATTTAGGCTGGTCAAACTTTTTGGCGCCGTTTCTGGGGACAAGGCAAAAATGGTACTGTAGATGAATCCGAATCCACTAACTACACTCCCGTGCCTCAAGCTTAGAAATGAGTTTGACAACACTCTTTTTCTTTTCTTCTTATGGTTTTTCTTTTCCTAAAAGTAAAAATTCAATTTTCTAAACTTGATTTTTCGTGCCATTTCAGGAACTCTGAAGAACTATGGCCTGTTCCATCGAGCTTTGATACAATGTCTCATTGTGAGAAGACTCTTTCTGAGGGTGAATGTCAGGGCCAAGGAGAGAGGTCGAGCCAGCCTAACTTGGTTGATCAGCTTTCCGCCTACATAAAAAGGTAGGACACCATTATCAGCCAACTGGTGTAGGGTGTGCTTCCTAGCTCTGGAGCTCTGAATTCCATGCAATGCCAGATGGCAAGCTTGCAGATGCGCCAGCATGAGGTCGATCAACGACTGACCCAGATGACTGCTCTGATGAAGGATCCTACAGTACAAGCACTCCCATACCCTGAAACTGCCAGAATGGCAGTACTGAGGTCTGGAAGAACACTGGAGCACCCTGATGAAGTTAGGTCTAAGCCCGAGCTAAGGCCTGAGGGTGCAACTCCAACAGAGGAGGAAGAAAGACAAGAAGACGTTCGAGAGTCTGCACAAAGGTTCCCTGATGAGCTACCTGGCAGAAGGAATGCTTACGCTCCTAGGATTCCGTTCCCGTATAAGCTGATAAAGGCGAGTCTGAAAAAGCGTCATGAGAAGTTCATGGAGTCGATCAGGAAACTGCATCTCAAAGTGCCCTTCCTTGACGCATTGGAGGAGATGCCTACATACGCCAAGTTCCTCAAGGACCTTATCACAAAGAAAAAAAGGGGAGGAAGGGTTGAGACAGTGCACCTAGCTTCTGCTTCCTCTGCCTTCGTGAAGCCCGACCTGCCAAATAAGAGAAGGGACCCCAGAGCCTTCACAATCCCGTTCGTAGTCGGGGACAATGTCGAGCGCAAGGGTCTAGCAGACTTGGGGGCAAGCATCAGCCTCATGCCCCTAAGTTTCACACAAAGGGTGGGTTTAACCGACATGGTTCGAACCAAAATGAGGATTGAACTGGTAGACCACACCTTTAAGAGACCCGTCGGCATTGTCGAAGATGTACCGATCAGGGTTGGTGATTTCTTTATCCCCTATGACATAGTCGTCATCAATACAGCTGAAGACCCCCGTTGCCCGATCATCTTTGGATGCCCTTTCTTGGCAACAGGGAGAGCGTTGATTGATGTGTCTGAGGGGAAGATCACTTTGAGGGTCAGAAGCGACCATATGGACTTCAAGCTGAAGGAGATCATGAGAAGTCCATCCCTGTCTGAATCAGCGTGTTTCGCGGACAGCTATGATAAACTCTATGAGGAAATAGAGGAGGACATCCGGACAATAGATCCCCTCACGAGGGCCATAAGCTGTCAGGATCCCAACCTCGAATATCTTGAAGTTGTGGGGTATCTCAACCTTTTCAACCTTTTCGACGAAGACTTGAAAGAAGAGGATAAAGTGGTGGAATTTGTGAAGTATGCCTCTCTCGAGGGGGAGCCTCAAGAGAAGGCACCCAGACCAAAGCCAGAGTTAAAAGTGTTTCCTGAAGGCCTGAAGTATGAGTTCTTGGATGAAGAGCAGAGAAACCCCGTCATCGTAAACACCAATCTTTCAAGCAATCAGCTAGACCGGCTCCTTGAGGAGTTAAGGCTCCACAAGGGGGCTATAGGATATTCAGTAGACGATATCAAAGGCCTTAGCCCCACCTTGTACATGCATCACATCAACTTAGATGAATCTGCCAAGCCTCTGGCTCAACCCCAGAGGAAGCTGAACCAGATGCTCAAGGAGTTCGTCAAGAAAGAGGTAATAAAGCTTAGGGATGCGGGGATCATTTACCCAATCAGCGATACCAATTCGGTGAGTCTGATCCACGTAGTACCCAAAAAGGGCGGGATGACAGTGGTTAAGGGTGAGAAGGGGGTTGAGGTGGCGGTAAGGACTGTCACCGGATGGCGGATGTGCATAGATTACCGAAATCTAAACCAGGCTAAAAAAAGGATCATTTTCCGCTACCTTTTATTGACCAAGTCCTTGAAAGATTAGCGCATCATGATTTTTTTGTTTTCTGGATGGCTTTTCAGGATTTTACCAGGTAACCATCTTGCCCGACGATCAGGAGAAAATGACATTCACCTACCTCTATGGAACTTATGCCTTCATAAGGATGCCCTTCGTACTCTGCAACGCCCCCGCCACCTTTCAGAGATGCATGATATCGATGTTCTTAGATTTTCTAGAAGATATCATAAAAGTTTTCATGGATGACTTTTCAATGTATGGGAAGGACTTCGATAGTTGTTTGAAGAATCTGTCATTGGTCCTTCAAAGGTGCGAGGAGAACAGCCTGGTCCTAAACTGGGAAAAGTGCCATTTCATGGTGCAGGAGGGCGTCGTTCTAGGGCATAAGATCTCAAGGCGTGGGATCGAGGTGGACGTAAGCAAAGTCGAAGAAATATCTAAGCTTCCTCCACTGAAATCTGTGACGGGAGTGAGAAGCTTCCTCGGGCACGCCAGATATTACCGAAGATTCATCAAGGACTTCTCAAAGATTTCCAAACTGCTATCCAATCTCCTGGTAAAAGATGTTGAATTTGTTTTCTCTAACGATTGTCTCAGTGCTTTTCAGGCCCTGAAAAATGCTTTAACATCACCACCTATCCTTCAAGTGCCAGAATGGGGTTTACCTTTTGAGCTGATGTGCGACGCTAGCGACTACGCGGTTGGAGAAGTCCTGGGGCAAAAGAAAGACAAAAATCACCATGTGATTTGCTACGCTAGTCGCACGTTGAACGAGGATCAAGTAAACTACACAACAACTGAAAAGGAGATGCTCGCGATCGTCTTCGCGTTCGATAAGTTTAGGTCGTATCTCGTCGGAGAAAAGGTCAAGGTATATACAGATCATGGGGCAATAAAATACTTAATGCAAAAGAAAGATGCCAAGCCCAGACTGTTGAGGTGGGCCTTATTACTCCAAGAGTTTGACCATGAAATTATCGACAAGAAGGGCGTAGAAAATGTGGTCGCCGACCACCTATCAAGGATCGTGGCTGAGAGACAGGGAGGGCCACCAATCAATGACGACTATGTCGATGAGGCTCTGATGTTAGCAGAAGCTCAAGAAGAAAGTTTACCCTAGTTTGTAGACATCTGCAATTATCTTACTTGTGGAGAACTGCCTCCTGACATCACATACAATCAGAAAAAGAAGCTATTTGCGGATGCCAAAAACTACTACTGGGACGATCCTCTCCTGTTCAGAAGATGCGCTGACAACTTATACAGGCGGTGCATCCTAGAGGAAGAAACCGCAGACATCCTAAAAGAATGCCATGCCTCCCCCTACGGTGGACACCTGGGTAGCGAGAAAACAGCTGCAAAAGTGCTACAGTCAGGATTCTACTGGCCCTCCTTATTTAAAGATGTTGCACAATTTGTAAAAGTTTGCAAAGAGTGCCAGTTTACAGGGAACATAGGGCAGAGAAATGAAATGCCAATGGCGAGCTGGATCAAAGTAGAAATATTTGACGTATGGGGGATCGACTACATGGGACCGTTCCCCCCATCCTGGGGGTATCAATACATACTCGTGGCAGTGGACTATGTATCGAAGTGGGTAGAAGCGGTAGCCACCCAATCATGCGACGCCAAGTCGGTTATCATGCTATTTGAGAAGACCGTCTTTCCTCGTTTCGGTGTACCACACACTGTTATAAGCGACGAAGGGTCGCACTTTGGAGAGAGATAGTTTGAAGCACTCATGTGCAAGTACAGAGTGAAATACAAGATCGCTACACCCTACCACCCACAGACGTCAGGGCAGGTAGAGGTTTCCAATAGACAAATCAAGCAGATCTTGGAGAAAACTGTCAGCCGAACGAGGAAAGACTGGTCTATGAAGCTTGACGACGCGCTTTGGGCCTACCGTACTGCTTACAAAACGCCCATCAGAACCACCCCCTACCGGCTTATCTACGGAAAGTCCTGCCATCTGCCTTTGGAATTGGAACACAAGGCCCTTTGGGCAATCAAGTTCCTAAATATGGACCTCGACAAAGCAGGAGAAAAGAGGTTTTTGCAGCTTCAAGAGCTCGAAGAGCTGAGAATGAACGCCTACAAAAATGCAAAAATCTACAAACAGAGGACTAAATTGTGGCATGACGCCCACCTCAGGAGAAAAGAAGTAAGAGAAGGGGATAAAGTCTTATTATTCAAGTCCTCCATACGTCTTTTCCCTGGGAAGTTACAAATGAGGTGGTCAGGACCGTTCACCGTGTCAAAGGTATACCCATCAGGAATGATGGAACTCTACGACAAGGATGATCTGACCAAAGTCTTCCAAGTGAATGGGCACAGGGTGAAAAGGTTCTATGAGGATGAAGCTTTTGTCAAGAGAGCAGAGATCAACCTGCAAGATATGGGTGCAGTCAAGGGCTGAACTATATGACCCTACACCGGTCGAGCTGGCGACGAAAACTTTAGCGCTACTCGGGAGGCAGCCCGAGTTTTTCTCTTTCCTAGAGCAGGATGCATGTTTCTTATTACTTGTAAAAACAAACTTTATGGATTGTAATAAGGCCCGAGTCCGTGCACGCACCGAGCGTACCGACTCTTCTATTTTATGGGCCACCGCTGTGTTCTGCAAGGCTTTGAAGAGTAATACCCTCTGAGGTCAAGGGCTTAAGCCTTAGTCGATGATGTTTTACCCTTTAGTCTCTTTTTCTAGCTTTAGTTTTTGGCCGCCTGCCTTAACCGTATCGGGCTGCAGCTTAGTTGGAGCACGGTCACGCTTGTATCAGGCTGCAATTTCTTGGGCACCGCAAGAGCCGTGACGGATGGTATTCTTGAGCGACAACCGTATCATGGATGGGGATAAACACCCTTAATTCGACTGACGGGATCATCGTCTCGGGAACGACATGTCTCAAACGGCCAATGCGCGCCCCAGAACTGCCTGATTTACCCAAAAGCTGAGTTTTCTATATATAGTAAGGTGGTTTCAAAGTGTCGGGCTGCTACACTTACTCTCTTCAGCCACCTGTAACACACACAGTAATCCGCCCATTTTGCTCGCGTGTCGGCCACCTTGCCTTCACCCTTGTATCGGGCGATGCCTCCAATGAGCAAAGGTATAGCCCGACAGGCTTATCGCCCAACACGAGTTTTCATATCGCGCGCTGCTTATCGGGTTTACGAGCCTAGTCGACTTTTATATCGCCCGACGCAGTTAAGCCCGACATAACAACCGATAGTGTTTGCCCGATACGCCATATTGGGTGACACAATTTTCTTTTGTGACGTCCTGTTGGGCAGACACTCTTTTGCAACTTCATCGCCCGATATACCCATGTCGGGCAGTGTGTTGTGCCGTGCAGCTCTCCTCGTATCGTCCAATCCTATATCATATCGAGTTCTCTTTTGATGGACGATACCCGGATTTTGGAATAAGTCAAGTTTTACCGAGTTTCTTTTGCTTTTCCTACCTAACATTTAATGGGTAATGAACTTGATAATAGGTATGGATCATACAAGGCAAACCTCTGGCCAAGATGACAAATGAGGCACAAGAATCAGAATTGCGGCCACAACTGAAGCAACAATTGTCGGACAGAAACGTCAGAATCCCGAGGCAGCTGGCCATCAACAACCAAAGATAAAGAGAGGGTGGATTTTTCTTGATTTGGTAGCCCCAGAGGAGGTTCACTTCCTTATCATAGTCTGTCTTCTGCGGTAGTTTAGGACCATCTACAGAGACAGCACGAGTCTTTTGCCGGTGGCCTCCGGATGGAATCTGGGCATTCTGATTCCATCTTTTTAAAGGGGGGGGGGAGCATCCACAAGTGTTTTCAAGAGCTCTCTGTCTACCATGCACAAGCTTCGAGCTTCCTTCTTGAGAGATTTGCACTTGTTCCGGCTGCTTCCAACTGGGAAAATAAAAGGGCTGCAGCAAAGAAGCATATTGCAGCTTCTCAAGGCACAAGTGAGCCCGCTAGATAACCTTTACTGGGCTAACATGACCTCACCAAGTATCCTTCGCTACTCTGAGACAGAGTGCGGAGTAAGTTTCGGGGGGGTACCCATGTACCAGTGAAGGAGGTAAAATTTTTTTTCTTTAGTGCCAGTTTGTTCTTGCTCTTTATCATGTGTATGTATCCATGCTCATATAAAATGTCATGATCATATAAAAACTTTTGAAAAATTTTGCTTTTATTCCCATACATATGTACAAAGTTGTTATAATAGTAAAAACCTGTTGCGACTTCTTGCAAAGTTAGTTTTTTATGTTCTTAACGAGATACAAATTCTGTTATATCTTTCTGATAATGCTGCTTCAAACAAACGAGAAGATTACGTTTTTCCATGCCAAAAATTTCGAAAAATATAATAATCTCACAAACAGCTAAGAGATGAGTATGGAGAAGGAAAAAGCTGCCCAAATAGCAAGAATCTTTTTGTTTCCCCTTACCCAACAAAAATCCCAAAAAGAGAGAGAAGCCTTATGACTGTGAATAAAAGCATGAGAGTTGTGTCCAATAAAAGAAAAGAAAATATATATATATATATATATATATATACACACTTGTTTATCAAAAGTACCCATCTTTAGGCATGGTAGATCTGGGGCAGTGGTACGTAGGATGTGAAATCACTGCTCTAAAGCCAACTAGCTTGGACTGTAGGGACCACTTGCCCGCTAACGAACCCTTACCTGGATGGACTGATGGGAAACAAGAAAAACCCCAAAAAGCCTTATCCTACCTTATACACAACTTTCTGCCCTAAAATAAAGCTGTTTGGTGCGTAAGCTAACTTCAGAATCATACAACAAAGTCTCGCCGAAGCTGTAGAGAAAAATTTTACTAAAATAATAAAGCAAGGAAACACATGGTCTTTTGTTTGCAGTGAGTCAGCATTATCTCTAAAGGCATTACTATACTTGTTTTACCTCTTGGCCTGAAAGCTATACCAAGCAAGAAGAAGCATCACAAAATAAAGTTTAAATATTGATTGAGGACAATCAAAATGCTAAGTTTGGGGGAGTTGATAACACAAAATTTTGTGATATTTTAGACTGTTTTTCTGTTATCAAAACTGCCTTTTTTAGTTATTTTCCTCTCTTTTATTAGTACTTTCACAATAATTGGCCAAACAATGCTCTTAATCCAATATTTCCATCTTTTGCAGAGTTTTTCCGCATTTTGGTACAATAAGGCCGTCCCGGCCCACAAATAAGTCCAAGTCTGTTTCGGCCTTCCTGACGCCCGATACGACCTCTGCCCGACACGGTGGAGAGACATGTTTGACGTACGACAAAGGGATGCCGAGCAAGAAGAAGCTGACGGATGACACACCTCTTACCCGACAGGGAGCCGAGCTCGCCACGACAACCCAAGCTTGTCGCGTGACACAGGCCACCCACCGGCAGGCGCCGCCCGTCACGTGACTGACAACCAACATCCCTGCGCCGGGCGATATGTGTATCGGCCGTCCATCAAACCCGCGAATAAGGAGGACACATGGCACTTCGAGTACCATAACTTCCCCCAACCGCTGCCTATAAATAGCAGCTACAGGAAGTCGAAAAGACAATTCGGACAGTGCGGACAGTTCAGACAGTTGGGAGCTTGAGCCATCTTCCAGGGAAACTGCGAGAGCAAGAATATCATGCCCCAATGCTTGTGTCCGACGACACTAGGTGAGCTCTTCCTCATCCCAAGAGGGAGGGGATGGTTCACTTAGGACCGTCCCGGGCGACACTGCGGGCCAATATCGGCCCACAACGATGAGCGACACAAGTGCCCGACAGTAGAACGCGTCGCTCCACACCCGACACGATATCGAACCCGATACGCTTCGCCCGTCATGCATGCCGCCCGAGAGGGTGTGCCGCCCGACTTGAGCGTATCGGCCAAGTCCTTGAGCAATACAGTCGGCCGTCATGGTGTGCCGCTCGAGAGAGTGTGCCGCCCGACACGGCTGTATCGGGCTAGGCCCCTGTCCGGTATCGGGCTGGAGAGCCGCAATAGCTTGTCGTCTTTCTACATCAAGGAGGCGACACCTATCTTTTAATTCTGTTATTTAATTCTTTATTTACGCAATGTAATAAGACCTTTAATGTTTATGGAAATAGCAAAGTTTAATTGTTTGTTTCTCTATGCTTGGTGAAAAATGTTGGATGACTGCTATGTTTGATATCTGAACTCTAGCTTGCATGTTTGGATCGTGTTTCGCTTAGCTACCGAATTGTGTTTTCCCGTCGCAACAACTTCGAGAGTTGTGTTGTGGCTCTAGTGTTTGGTCCGATTATGGAGTACAAGAGTGCCTAGAACGGAGTTGTTTCGGTAACATTCCACTCTAACTTAAGTCCAACAACCTCGAGAGGGGTGTTGACACTTGGTTAGAGGTACCCGCTCTGAGAGGAGGGGTGCAGGATGTTGCTGCTGCAGCTTGTTTTACTGTAGTCTTATCCTTCGTACCTTGCTCTAGCTCTAGTTTTTATCTTTCTGTTTCTGTTCCATGAAAACCCCTAAAAATTGCTAATTGACTAAAACCTTAAATCTCTCTAGTAGCTCCAGTTGGAGATAGTTTTCTTTGTTTTATTTTGTGACATCTTGTTGTTTCCCTTTTTGGGAATTTATATCTCTTTACCTGCCGGAGGGTAGCGTGTCGATTCTGGGTTCTCAACACTACCACCCTTGTCCCTGTGTTCGACCCCGTAAACAAAGTTGCGGGGGCCTAGAAGGATTCAAGTTTATAAATGTAAAAGCTTTACTACCTCAAACCCGCCTCCACTTTTGGACGCGCGATTTAGGCCGGTCACTTTCCCACAATTGTTCTCCCTTGCTATCCCTCCCTTTATCGGGTAAGACCATCTTGAGCTCTCTATTGGTTTCCACAACCAAAGAGGACAACAATTGTTAGAGGCAATTAAGTTGTGTCTCTGGGAAGACCCTATTACCCCTCTATTCATAAGAGGGTTAGGGTCATGGTTCCCAGTCTGTGTGCGAGTGGAAGGGACTAAAATCTGACCAATTTTCACAACCTACGATAGGAGAAATAGTTGGTTCACTAGTGAATCGATCGATTGGCATGTGAGCCAATTGATTCCCCCAGTGAACCATTCATTTCATCATGTTTCCTAATCACAATTTTATTGGCAATTAATAACTGATTTAATGCATAGTATGACATCAACACAAATCCTTGAATCAATTGAATTGATCCAGTAACCTATTGATTCAAAAATTGACCCATCCAGTTCATAGACCTGAGCCGATCAGTTCACTTCTTAAACCGGTCGGTTCAATGTCTAGGATTGCAAAACTTGGTTTTATTGACCTGACACACTAAAATGATCAGTTCAACACTTGAATCGGTTGGTTCAACTGTCCAGTCAAATTGGTCGGTTCAAGTGACCAGTCGGTCAATTGCCAACCAATGATGTTTAAATTGAATGCCTAAATGCATTAGCAATCAATTTAATTATCATTCATGATTAAACTCCTCTTCTAGGTGTATCCTATGTGTGTGACCCCATAGGTTCCATGTTATATTGGCAGTGAATGTCCATAATTGATTAATGACATCACAAGCAAATGCAGGTGCTTAATCACACATCATTGCTCCCCAAATAATCAAGAAAGTTGGAGAGCAACTTCAACCTATGATCTATGTCAAGTGTTGCAGTGATTGTCTAATTCCTTTGTCTCTACTTTCTGGAATGAATTCGGGACATGGAATCATCATCCTCTCATTGTTCAATCCATGCTCCTTGATCTAGAGTAGACTCTTTGAGATATATGTGACCTCAATATCGTATATTGATTCACATGTGCATGCACATGCTTTTATCAGTTTCACTTATCAAGTGGCCAGGATATCGTAGTCCTGTAGGAGGGACAAATCCCATCTACATCACTCATAGTCATCCCCATCTGTCACAACACATCCCATCATCACCTTTATGGTAAACCTTATTCAAGATCGCATTGTATGATGTCAAAACATACCCGAATGACATGTGATGAGTGTAGTGACTTCAGGTCTAAGAACCCCAATTACCACCTTCACTAAGAGAGATGATTATGGCCACCAATTATGGTTTTCATGTGTCACTCTCAAGGTGGGTCTGTCCGATACAATATTCCTTAACAAGTATCTATGTTCTTGGTTTGATATCACATACATGAATGATGAGATTCTATCATCAAACAACATAGACTCTAGTCTTTAGTGTTATTGGTGTTTATCATCCTTCCACAGTAACTTCCGACCAGGGAAATAATAAGAATGTACATACTCTTAACATCCATATGATTTGATTGTTCAAGTCACATACTTGAAGACATACGCCATTAAGCAATTTTCATTCTTTAGACATTCATTATGTTTCCTCATTATCTCATAAGTGGATGAAACAAAATGAATTGGAAGCTTGCCTTTATTATTAATCAATCATTTATGTAGTATTCCATCGCAATGATTGTATGATTGGCTCTCTGGGCATACATACCAACAAACTCATGTTTTACCCTTATCTTGTTTAACCAAGGACTACTCAGATATTTCAATCCAAACTAATTTTAGATCTATACTATTGAATTGCAAGGTACACTCACTCATACATGACCTGATTAGTGATATAGTTATATTATTTGATATGTATTCTTTTTGTGTACATATTGGTTACTAAATACTTGTTTTGACCTACTATGTTCCTTGTTGATTAGTCTTTTGCTTTGATTATATATACTTTGATAAAACTTTGAACCTGAATGTTGAAACACCTTCCATTATCTATTATCCTTGAATATGGTTCTTCATATGATGTGGATATATCTTTGGAGACTTGTATCATAATTCATGTTTGGAATTTATTAAAGTCTTAAGATACTTGATCATGATGTAGATAATCATGTTAAAATGCTATGGTTTTGTATGACATGGTTTTTGTAACAATAATATGTTTATTATTTCTATAAGTCCCCTCCATGTACACCTTATATTTCTGTATATTAACTCTATTGATTTAGATTCATGCACACCATTTGTTTGCAATTACCGTATGTCTATTTTTATGATTTTTGGTTATGATTAAGGAATTGGAAAGATTTTTCTTCTATACTCGATTATGCTACACTAGTGATATAATGAACACGTTCGACCATACCAACTTCATGAGATATCTCGCTAATGAAAAAACATGTATAGCATGTAAGATTTGTTGTCTCTAGTATCTTTCCCAAGTTTAACGTTGGGCATGTTGTAAAACGTGAAAGGTTCATTCCAATTACAAAAATGAAGTTTATTTCAACAATTATACATGTTGTGTGAGATCTTTGGGCCACTCAGAGACAATTTCTTTAATCCCATTTGCATTGTATATCATGAAGTGGGATCCAGATTGGAGTAATACCATATATATGATAATAGGTATGAGATCTAAACACATAAACTCTAAATGGTTTATAATTAAAATTTAAAATCTTGATTGGACCTAGGAAACCCTAAGAGTATGTGAAAGTGAAACTGAGGTGTCTAAGGATTAAGAATATGGGTTTTGAAATAATCACCTCATATTCTTCTAGCTAAAATTGTTGAGGATCCCACTCAATATGGCCTTTGTGGATGATCTTGCTTAACCATATATTGTCAATATAGAATCTCATCTCTTTTTAAAGGACCACCCTAAACAACCCACTATAAAAAATAGTAGGATGGCTTCTCATCTCTCCTCTCTCTATGATACTTGAATTGATCTATACTTTCTCAAATTGGATAGTATAAGAGATAACTAAAATGTGAAATCATTTATAATTCTGTATTAGTATAGTGAAATGTTGTGATCTAATATATTCTTGACTCAAAATATATGATAACAGGGCTCACATTGCAAGATATCTTGAAAATGTCTCCAAAAACCCATAGCAACAAGTATGGATCATGACATTTAGGAGTTAAGAACAAAAAGGTTGATAAGAACAAAAAAGATGAAGTGGAGAAAGCTAAGGAGCACAAAGTATATGATAAGGATAAAGGGGGAGACAAGGACAACGAATATGAGAAGGATAAAGAAGGAGATAAAGAGAAGGAAGATAATAAGAACAAGGGAGTGATAAAGGAAAAATGAAGAAAAGAGCAAGAGATCATGAAGAGAATGATGGTGAAGAATCTAACGAACCTCCTAAAAATCAAAATTGGAGGAGAGAACAAATTACTCATGGTTGATCAAGTAGGAAACACATAGAACATCACTAGTACCTGGGAGACCATATCAACAACGCTCACTCAATATTGATCGGCCTAAATCAGACGTCCAAAATGGAGCGAATCCAGAGTACTCGGACTCTTAAGATAGTAACCCGACACCCGGGCCCCCACAACTATTATACGGGGTCTGACGTAGTAATCAGGGTCGAACCACAGGGACAAGGTTAGCAGGTGTTAAGTATGTAAGGTCTCACACTCATATACTCTGGATAAAAAGATGGGTTAAAAAGGTTGTTCCCTAAGGAACGAAGGTGATCAAACCAAAACAAAGAAAGTTAAAATAAAGAAAGAAAATAACATAAGAGAAAACAAGGACAAATGGTAAGAAACAAAGATATGGAAGGGAACTTGGATTGGGTTTCACCTACTAAGGTCTCTCACCAACATGCAAAACTCACTGCCCTTTGTATACTCCTATTAAGATTACAAGTAGTCAAAGTGGTGTCTATTCCCTCCTCTCTCGAGATAAGGATAGATCTAGGATCTAAGGTGCCCTCCCTCTCGAGATAGTAACCTTACAAGCAAAAGGCAAACCATGTGACCATAAGCCTTAGCAATCCAACATTTTCATGCATTCATACTACTCCATAACACCATATAAAGAAGATACTACTCTTTCAAGGTACCAATGATCAAACATCACAAGATGGTAGCTAAGCATACAAGTGAAACATTAATAACAAGCGTATGGAGATAAACTTGATAAGAATATATATATATATATACATATACATATATATATATACATATACATATATATATATATATATATCTACACACATATACAAATACATATATATACATATATACACACACAGATATATATATATATATATATATATATATATATATATATATTCAAATGGAAGCAGGAATATAAATTTTGGGAGAGCCTTAGTGGCTACTCCCAACCCAATTTAATTGTTTAGCCACACATGTTAACGGGCAGCATAACGGCGTTACAAAATGATATATACATCTTAACCATGAAGAGGAAAGGGGTACAACGTATCGAAGATGATAGATCTAGAAGAGAGAGAGAAGATGGTGATACACCAAACTACTCCTTTGAATCTAGATCTGGAATGGATGGTGTGGAAGATCTCCTACTTTTGAGGGAGATGGGCCTTCAATCTTCTCTCTCCTCAGCTTCTGCCTTCAGAGATCTAAGACTGATTGGATGGATGAGTGTCGGTATGGAATTTGGTAGCACTTTGTGGTCCTTGATGATCTGATCCTGTGACAAGTCGAGGTGCGTGGCCTATTTATAGGTGTTTTCCACCGACTTAACCACCCCACCATGGTCGAGGATTGGTATCGGTCGAGGCTTGATTGCAGTCGATTGAGACCTCTCCTCGGTCAAGGTCACCATAATGGTTGGTCAAGTCAGTACCTTAGTCGAGGTATTGCGCCACCTCGGTCACTGTTCTTCCTCAGTTGTGGCACTCCATCCTCTTAGTCATGATCCTACTTCGGCCGCGACATGGTAGCGCCTTGGTCGTGGTGCTACCTCGGTCGAGATCGATCATGGTTGAGATGAATGTGTTGTAGGTCGCGACCAAAAGGGGCATGTCGCACCGTGGTCACGACATCATCAGTATGATTGGTGGCATCGACCACGGTGTGAGAGTCCTCTTTGGTCGATGAGCCGCGGTCGAGGTGCTGACCGCGGCTGTGGCTTGATGTGATCCTGCAAGGATGGAAAAAAGTGTGCAATTAAGATTCTCGTCATAAAAGTGCTAAAATAAGTGGAAACGTCTATAAAAGATATGTTTGGAGAGGTATAAAATAAGTGCAAAAAGTGTATAAAATTAGATGTTATCAACTCCCCCAAATTAGAATCAAGCAAGTCCTCAGGCTAAGGGTAGGTTCAGAATCATTGAGAGAAGAGCAATTTTGTGACAATATTTTATGAAACTTAACATTATTGAGTTATCTCGTTCTTACAACAAAACACTTGTGGTATGTTTGATCAATCCTAAAATCTCATTCGTCCCCCTTCATAACTAGAGTTGCACAACTTCGAGTTCTTGCCATAGCCTTTGGTAGTAAAAGGACTCTCTTGTCTCAATGTATCACCCCTTCCTGTGTTAGGTTACTATCCAAACTAATACAACGTCTCCTAGAGGGGTAGCTTTAACACTCTTTCTTTATTTTCAGTCGGCCCTATGCTGATGTGTTCAGGTAGGCTTCAATCTTAAAGTGTTTTCTTTTTCTCCTAAACTTCCCTCACCCACAACTGTCATAAGGATAGTGTTGCCCTTAGGGGCTTTTGACATAAAGTCAGGTGGTTGCGTGAGGTTCGTTCAGGATTGTAGGTGGGTAAGTTTGGCTTCAAGGTTCCACTTACGGGCACGACATGTTTGCATTCATGAGTGTAACAATACACCAGCCGTGTGGAACCCCTTGGCATCTTTTTGGCACAACACTCGTTATATATGTTTTCTCCTTTTGGCTTTTAATACCTCCTCTCTGGCTTGGGTGAGTGGGTTTTTATGTGTTCTTATGGTCAGCCAAGCCTCTTTTCATCCCAAAGAAGGGACACTTAAACTTGAAATGGGTAGTTGTTTCCTTCTCAGTGAGGGTGAGGATTTTCAGGTTGGAACCTTCAGGTTTGGGTGGTTGGTCAGGAGTATGGCTCGGTGAAGTTCTCCAATTTCTAAGGGTTTTGTAAGTTTAGGATTGTTACATACACAACGTCTTACTGTAAGAATGAGATAAAATTGTATTGTTATGCTTCATGCTTTATTTTTATAAGAATTAGTTTCTCGTAAACTCCTCTCTAGAAATGATAGCACTGCAACCTTTAGCAAGTGAACAGACAAACTCAAAGGTAACTACGTAAAACTGTGACTTATAAAAAAATTTCCTTAAAGTAATTGTTTTTTTCAAATTTTACAATCTGGCGAGAACTAAAATATGTACAAGTGCGCTAAGATATGTACACGTATTTTTTTTTCTTCAAATTTTTGCAAATTTTGGGATAGAATTGTACCTCTCATACCCGTTTATAACTCCTCCCCAAACTTATCTTTCACCCTGACTCAGGGCATCAAAATTAGAGTTAGGTGTATGAATGGGCTTGCCTTTTTTCTATTAGATGGTCTTGGTGGCCCACTTTGACTCGAGGAGCATGCTAGCGTACACTCCGCGTAGTGGGTGGTATTGCTCATACTGCATTCCTTCCACCTTCGTATTCAAAGTGGCTAGGGCCATCATCCAGGCTAGATAGTAGAAGCTAAAATCATTGGATAGAGGCACTTGCTGAGGGCTCTTGTGGAAGAACTGCATCTTCTTGAAATATTTTCCTTCTTATGTTTGTACCCTTTGTTGTGACTCTTCAGCATCTCAACAATCACCTCTGCGCATGTGACTACCTTCTCTTCGGTAGGTGTCTTTGCAGTAGTCATATTTATTTTCCTATTTATAGTGAAGGCTACGTCTAAGCTGATATAATACAACAATCCTTTTGATTACATTGACTACCAACAAAGTCCAGTGGCTGTCATGAAGTATCGACAGGAAGATATAGTCTGGGAGAGACGTCGCCAGGCGTTGTTGCAGGCGTTCTTTTTCACCTGATCTCTTGTCTCGTAGGATGTCATCCACCAAAAGAAAATATGCCATGTGCACATTTGACATGTTGTCATTAAGTAGAGCTTGGTAAGCAAACATGGTGTTGATTGAGAGGTACACTCCTATTTTTAATATATCTCATAGGTCGTCCTTCAACACGCAAATGCTATCCCTTTCAAAGACTACCTCTACCAGTGTGTCATCTTCTTTCAAGGATTTCATTATTGCATTTATGGATTCTAAAGATAGACTTATGCAACTCCATTTGTTGAATTCCTTGAAGGTTGGCACTATTTCCCCAGTCAGCTCGTCTGGTTTATCCTCAGGCAGATCTTCTTCTTCAATTTTGCCTTCTTCTGGATGGCTTGGTAGAGGCTGTTCTTCTTTGTCTTCTACCACTGGATGCTGCTTTGGATTAGATTCTGATATTCTTTCTACAGTCACACCAGTATCAGCTGTCCAACCCTCTTTCCAAGATGCTACATTAGCTGGCTCTGTAGGGTTGATCCATAATGTTTTGAGTTCCTCCCTCTATGTCTTCTTTTCTGGGTGGGGGATTTCTTGATGAAGCCTCCACGATACTACATCTGGAGGCATCTCCGGGTTGTTGAAGAAGCATCGATCGTAGATAACCTCCATTACGTACATACCACACAATCCATGTTGATCTTCCGTGTAGAGATCTTCTAGCATGATGCCCTTTTTAATGACTTTCATCATCCTTAGCACGATGAAGGTGCAATCCCCTATTCCAGCCTTTTCTTGGGGGACCTTCTTGTAGATTGAGAACTACTTCCACATCCCCTCGTGTCTATTGTCTGCTTATTGTATTACTCTTTGCAGATGTAGCGACACCTTTAGGATATCTCTTGCTTCCTTATTCTTGTAGATCAGGGATGTGCTGTCTAGTTCGGCTATGCAGTAGTTGAACACCGATGTTCATCTTTCATATAGGTTGATGACAATCAGAGCCCAATGCTTTACAGTCCTTATGAGTAGGACTACAATTCTATTTTCTTCCCTGCTCACTACACATTGTAGCTCGATTACATCAGTGGCTTTGTCGTTGTCTTCATAAAGGAGCCCTGCTAGATGTGCGGTGTCATTGAACATTGGATGTACTTTATCTGGATGTAGGAATTCTTTAAGGAGGGTGGCACACAACACTTTAAATAGTTTCTTGTGTAGCATTCTCTTGTCTGGAACATCCCTCTAAACTGATCTTTGTTGAGTGACCTACCCTTGTTGTGATAGATGATGTCATCTCCAGGTAGGTTGTCATCTAGTATATCGGCAAGGATATGGACATCTCTGCATGTTATCCTTGATAATGTAGTCATGTCCATACCCACCATCTTATAGGGCAGAGGAGGAGCCACTTTTAATTCTACTTCATTGATCGGTGTGCTCTGCTTCCTGACCGGCTCGTTCACAAAGAAAGAAGCGAGCCCACCTTCCTCATCATCCGAGGTGCTTTCTTGTGCTGCTTGTACCTCTGTTGGTGGTGCTTCTGTTGTAGGAGGATGAACCCTTGTTTCTATCAGTATCTGGGTTATCACCTTGTCTTTGTCTTTAGTGGACATGTCTATAGCTACGCCTTCTGTTGGATGACTCACTTCTGACAGTTGCTCCAGCTCTTCAACATTGAGTGTTGGCTAACATCACAACCATCTTTCCATCGTAGAAGGAGTAATCTTGATCATAATGTTCTGGGTCCTTTAATAAGTCGTTGCATATGTCCAACCCGTATGTCAGGTCATCTAGGAACTTGTTCATATCTCTGATTTCTCTTGACGTGAGATCTTCTGTCACTATGCTCTCTGATCTGGCGATGACGGCTTGCGTGGGATCTTCTGGTGTAGCCTTGTCTTCATCTGGGCTGTTGTTTAGATCGAAGCCCTTCGACAACATGTTAGTTTTATTTGTCTCATTGTCTCGATTAGTGTCTGACTGTGGTGGTTCTTCTTTCACTTGTATTTCAGCCATTGGAGAAGCTTTTACGTTTGTGCTTTCTTCCTTCGATTCTGCTCCTGCACCGGTTCCCCCCACATCGTTGTCATCTTTGTAGGGGCTCAAAGGGCTCGAGAAAGTGTGCGATGTTGAATGGCCCGTCAGACGCTTGGTCTTCTTTCTCTGCCGCCAACCATCAATTTCTTGTCATTTGGCTCTAGTTGACGAAATTCTTCGTCTAAGCTTTGGTGCTTCTTCTTGAGGTCTTCCAGCGCTTCCTCATACCCTTTTCTCATTAGATCCTTATCTACCCACATGGGGTCCCTCTCTTTCCTAAGGTCTTCCATCTCCTTAGTGAGAGTCCTTAGCACCCCCATTAGCACGTTCTGGGTGTTGATCACCCCTTGCATGATTTGGGGAAGCACTTCAGTCCTCTCGTTCAATGTTTGTACCTGCATAGTTAGCGTACACATGGTGGAGGTAATATTTTCATTTAATTTAGAAGTTTTATGCATGTGTTGCCACATGACATCAAACTTGTTGCCCAATACATCATCGAAGGTGTGCGGGCGGTGCTGTTGTGGCTCCACATGTGTTGTGGGTGCTCTTGGCTCCTTCAGTTGTGGAGCTGGTATGGCAAGGATGGGGGCACTGTTCTCTGGATGTCCCAGTGTTTGTAGGATTTCTTCTAGGATCAAGGGATCCGGTATAGCCTCAGAGTCCTCACGTCTTTGGTTGGTTTCTTGTTCGGCCTCGACATGCTATTCTATTATTGTAGCTTCAAGGAGTGCATGTTCGGCCTCTTCTATGACTGTGGCTTTAGGTTGACACCCCTCACTCGTTGTCATCTCAACTGTGAAACGTGATGAGGGCAAGCTCAAGGTGACAATCTTTTTAGTTATCTTCTTCTTCTTCTTCTTCTTCTTCTTTCTTATCGCCAGCTTCTTTCTTTCCTCTGGATTCTTTATCTTTATCTCTAGAGATTTAGCTTTATCGCCCTTCTCACTGGCAGCAGATGACGAGTTCGCTTTAGTGTGGATAGCCCCCAAATACATTTTGTCTAAATCTTCTTGAGAGGGCTGCAACTTGTAGGCATCATCCTATGCCATTTCTAAGAGGGGGAGGAGCGTCTTGGAGCAACTTTGCTTATAGAAGAGCTTGTTTCCCTTATGCACCAAGATTCCCGTGTTGATGAGGGACTTTATGTCGATCTTCGTGTGCCCCTTCATATTTTTTATCTTATCAAAAAGTCTGTATCATTGAAATGATATGTAATCTTAGTGATTTGACCACCCATGTAGAAATCCTTTGTTTGTTTTGATTCCCCTCCCACTGCTGCAGATATCTGTTTAATGAGGATTTCGCCCATGTTTACTGGCCTCTTATTCAGCATGGACCAGATAATAAAGAGGTCTCCTTTTGTCACACCTCCCATCTCTGATATTGTAAATATAGTGTTGGCAGTGATCTTATTCATCACACAGATGAAGCACAATGTGATGAGGGTCGCCTTAGAGTTCTCGGAGTTGTGTTCCTGCTCCCATGTCAGCTTTTCCCACATCCTGTGGCTGCAGTACCCGATCATGTCCTTCTCTCCGGGCGTGGCAGAACATGCATGTTCTACCTCAGTCATTCTTGTGAAAATAGTGTTCGACATTACCTCTGTGATTGTGTGAGTCTTCTCCCCGAGTCTCACTTCCAGATTAAAGTCACCGCCACCCTTCTTGCGTTCCCCGTCACTGACCGGGAATTTCTCTTGGGATGATAGGAACTCCAGTGTCAGTTGTATTAGTGAGGGGGCTTCAGAGGTGCATAGGGTATGTAGGTTCGCACCCTCTAAGAAGTTGACTACCCTGTCATAGATTCCCATCTTTTTAAAGTCTTCTGCGCCTAGGTATCTATTAGGCCTGAACCCCTTGGCCTGAAGCATCCAGTCAAACTGTGACTGGTCTGTACAGTCCCTTGATATTAAAGCTGGCCTCTTCTAGTCTAGTGCCACCTCCTTATTTTCTTCCACCTCCTCATGGGCTGTTTCATTCTCCTGCCCATTCATCTGCTCTGCAGCTGTTACCTTTCTCTTTTTTCTACCCTTGGGTTCCTTGGGTTCAACCTTCCTCTTCTCCAATTTGTTCAGTTCAGTTGGTGAAGACTGATATTCTGAAGTCTCCATCTTTTATGTGCTAGGGGACTCCTCCGACTCTTATGGCATCTTGTGGGCCAAGTTGTAATCGTGATTAGTTGCAACTAGAGTCCCTTTATCGGGGAGAGGTATGGATTGTCTTTTAGTGCATTTGTGATCTTCACAAGGATTTCCTCAACCCCCTTTAGTGCAGTCACTTTCTTCATCAAGGTATCTTAAGTTGAGGTAGACATTCTGAAAGTTTCACATGAATTTTGTTGTTAGCTCAATTGAATTAGCCTTTAATTACTAATCATCAATTTTATCATGTATATGTATATGTGCAAATATATTTCTAGTTCAAAATTTCCTTTCTTTTCAGAGGACCGTGACCGCGGCCATAAGCAAGAGGTGAGCCACGACTGCAACAGGTGTTGTGACCATAGTTGGTGCCGCGACCGCAGCCTCACAGAGCATGAATATCCAACAAAGAAAACGATAGGTGGAGACCGTGGCATGGGGTGCCGCGACCGCGGTCGGTTACATTAGAAATGAGGGATACCGCGACTACGGCCAAGAAACACCACGATCGCGGCGAGTGTCACGACCGCGGTTGATACTCGACCGATCTCTTTACGCTTAAGAAACGCCACGACCGTGACGAATGATAGTAGTCGTGACCACGGCTCAAGATCAACTATTCAATTGGGGAAGACAATAGGTCCAAAACATAATTCAAGAAACCATCGGCCGAGGTCGAGGCAGCGGGAACCGCGATCAAATCACATTCTAAAATGCTAACCTAGGTTGAATCAGTAGGGTAAAAGTCATGAATGGGGGAGAGATGACGACGAACATTGCCGAGCAAAATGAGGAGACACCGCGGCGGTTGCCGCAGTGTTCTCTAACCAATACGTTGCTAAATGCAAGAAAAAATGGTGAGACACGAGAAAATGCTGACGAGGAATCGATAGAAGTCGAGAAACCATCGGGCAAATACCTTGTTTCAGTTAAACTACGCTAAACGATGTCAAAGGTAGAGGAAGGGCTTGCTGCGGACAAAGCGTAGCTTCATTGGTGGAGGTCGGAATCAGTCTAAGTTATCTTCTCACACACTCGCGTTGAGGATCTTTCAACAACACAGGAATTTAGAGAATGAGCGAAAGAAAAACCTTGTTCCAAAGGGTTTTAGTATATATACCCTAGGGGTGTCGCGACAGTGGCATGAGGATCACCACGACTGCAACCTTGCTCCTTCTTTACATGTGTCATGACTGTGGCACATAGCTACAAGGAGTGGGTGCCACGACCACTGTGTACCCCTCCCCAATTGTTGTTCAATCCATGACCGCGGTCCTTCCAAATCAAGATAACTTGAAGCCAAAGAAAGCAAAACTTCTTCCAAACAACCCTCTTAGGTAGAGAAATACAAAAAACCATGAAATAATTACATCTTACTAGAAAAGGGAAACTAAAATATAGGAAAACGAGAGGTACATAGCTCATAGTACTAAAGTATGAGATAAAGGAAAGCATGAACTAATGAAAACATCAAAGACTTGGGTTTCCTCCCAAGAAGCACTTGTTTAAAGTCTTTAGCTCAACTTTCTCTCTCATCTTGTCTTCATTCTCCTTCCACTGGTGCAATTGCTTCCTCATTCATTCCACTTCTTGCTAAGTTGGGTTCACCCAAACTGAGTTCTATTCTCCTTATGAAGGCTTGATCTTCATAGTACTTTTCTCTCTTTGTCCATTCACCGTGAAGGTTCTCGTCTTTTCTCCTGCTACCTCCATTACCCCCAATGGGTATATTTTCACTACAGAAAAGGGGCCTGACCACCTGGTTCTTAACTTCCCCAAAAATAAACTAATGTTGGAGTTGAATAAAAGGACTTTGTCTCCTTCATGCACATCTTTGTTCTTTAGGTGGGCATCATGCCTGATCTTTGTACTCTGTTTATAAATTCTTGCATTTTCATAGGCATGCATTCTCAACTCTTCGAGCTCTTGGAGTTGAAGGAACCTTTTTTCACCAACTTTGTTGAGATCCATGTTCAAAAACTTTATGGCCCATAGAGCTTTATGTTCGAGTTCGACCGGTAGATGACAAGACTTTCCATAGATCAACATGTAGGGTGTCATACCTATTGGTGTCTTGTATGCTGTGTGGTACACCCAAAGCGCATCGTCTAGTTTCATGGACCAGTCCTTTCTTGTACGATTGACAGTCTTTTCTTAAATTTGTTTGATCTTCCTGTTTGATACCTCAACTTGCCCTGATTTTTGGGGGTGGTATGGCATTGTAAATTTATGCCTCACTCCATACTTCCTTAGCAGAGCTATAAACTATTTCTCACTAAAATGCGACCCTCTATCACTTATTATAGTGTGTGGCACTCCAAAGCATGCGAAGATAGTCTTCACAAAAAGCTTAATGAATGCTTTGGAGTCGCATGTTTGGGTGGCAACTGCCTCGACCCATTTGGAAACATAATCAATAGCAACAAGAATGTACTATTTTCCTTTCGACGACCGAAAAGGCCCCATAGAGTCGACTCCCCATACATTGAAAAAGTCCACTTCCACCCAATCTGATATTGGCATTTCATTTATTCGGCTTATATTCCCCGTGAGTTGGCATTCCTTGCATGTTTTAACAAATGACGCAGCATCCTTGAAGAGTGTAGGCCAGTAAAATCCTAATTGCAAAACCTTTTTTTCCATCCTTTCCCCTCCATGGTGTCCTCCATAAGGTGAGGCATGCCACTCTTTGAGGATTAGAGGCACCTCTTCTTCAAATATGCATCGATGGTATAGGTTGTCAAAGCATCTCTTAAATAGTAGTGGGTCATCCCAATAATAATTCTTCAACTCAGAGAATAACTTCTTCTTCTGATTATATGTTATCTCTGGTGGAAGTTGTCCACATGAGAAATAATTACAAATATCAACAAACCAAGGTAAGCTCTTCTCTTCTAATTGAGCGATTAGAAGAGCTTCGTCATCATAGTTGTCATTCACATGCAGTTGGTTTTCTTCATCAAAAATTATTTGTGACAGGTGGTCCGCGACCACATTTTCTTTACCTTTCTTATCGATGATTTCATGGTCAAACTCTTACAATAACAATGTCCATCTCAAAAGCCTTGGTTTGGTTTCCTTTTTCTACATTAGATACTTTATTGCCCCGTGATTGGTGTACACTCTTACCTTTGATCCTACTAGGTACAAACTGAACTTATCAAAAGCAAATATGATAGCCAACATTTCTTTCTCAGTGGTAGTGTAGTTCATTTGGGCTTCGTTTAGGGTTTTACTTGCGTAGAAAATCACATGATGTTTCTTCTCTTTCTTTTGCCCAATTACTACCCAAATGGCGTAATTGCTGGCATCACACATGATCTCAAAAGGCAACTCCCAGTGAGGTGCTTGTAGGATAGGTGCTATCGTTAAGGCTCTTTTGAGGGTATTAAAGACATCTAGACATTCAGTGGCAAACTCAAACTCAATCTCTTTTATGAGCAGATTTGATAATGGGTTGGTGATCTTAGAAATGTCTTTGATGAACCTTCTATAGTATCATGTGTGTCCCAAGAAGATTCTCACTCCAGTGACAACTTTGGTGGTGGGAGTTTTGATATGGCTTCAATTTTGCTTAAATCCACTTCAGTTCCTTTCTTCGAGACCTTGTGTCCAAGCACGATACCTTCCTGAACCATGAAGTGACATTTCTCCCAATTCTGGACAAGGTGCTTCTCTTCACAGCGCTGCAACACCAAAGATAGATTTCTCAAGTAGGCTTCAAAATCTGTCCCGTATATAGAAAAGGCATCCATGAAGACTTCTACAATGTCTTCCAGAAAGTTTGAAAACATGGATATCATATACCATTGAAAAGTCACTGGTGTGTTACATAAGCCGAACGACATTCTTCGGAAGGCGCAGGTGCCATAAATGTAGTTAAAGGTGGTCTTTTCTTGATCGTTAGGGTGAATAGGTACTTGGTAAAATCCCAAATATCCATCCAAAAAGCAAAAGTAGTCATGGTGAGCTAGCCACTCTAGGACCTGACCGATAAATGGCAGAGGGAAGTGATCCTTCTTAGTGGCTATATTTAGCTTGCGATAATCGATGTACATGTGCCAACCTACCACTATCCTTGTGGCAACTTCATATCCATCTTCTCCTTGTATGATTGTCATTCCACCCTTGTTGGGTACCACATGGATATGACTAACCCAATTTCTATCTCTTATTGGGTAAATGATCCTAGCAGCTCGTAGATTTATAACTTCTTTCTTCACAACCTCCTTTAACATTTGATTTAGCTTCCTTTGTGGTCGAGCTAGGGGCTTGTCTATCTCTTCAAGGTGAATTTTGTGCATGCATAAAGCTGGGTTAAGACCTCTAATGTCTTCCACAGAATACCCTATGGCTTTTCTATGCAGCCTTAGCTCATCTAGCAACTTCTCCACCTGGTTGTTTGTTAAGTTGGCATTGACAATAACGACATTCCTCTCTTCTTTGTTTATGAATTCATATTTCAACCCCTCTAGAAGAGGTTTCATCTCTGGCTTGGGCTTCAACGCTTCCTTCTCCCCAGCTGGCTACTCCAACGAAGCATACTTCACCGTCTCAATTATCTCTTCATCATCGCTGAATTCTTCTTCGGGTTGGTTCAAGTAATCTAAAATTTCTGCAACCTCTTGGCCCTCCATGGTAGGATCTTGGCTATTTAGGGCTTGCATTACGGGATCAACAATTTCTTTATCTTGTTATACTTCTTATCAATACTGATCGTAGCTGTCCATGAAGTAGACTGACTCAGATAGAGACGGTCCCCTCATGGCATCTTGTACCCGAAAATCCAAGTGATCATTCCCTACTCGTAGTGTGATGATTCCTTATGCAACATATATTAAGGCTCTCCCCATTGCAAGGAAAGGCCTCCCGAATATCATAGGGCATTTGGAGTCTTCGATCGTGTCTATCACCACTATATCACACGGTATGAAAAATTGTCCAACTCGTATTGGAACGTCTTCAACTATTCCCAATGGCCTTGTGAAGGTATGTTTGGCTAACTCGATCCTCATCCCCATCTTTACCATGTCTGTCAGCCCGAGCCTTTGGGCTAGGGTCAAGGGCATTAGACTGATGCTTGCTCCCAAGTTAGCTAACCCTTTTCTCTCCACATTATCTCCGGCGCAGAAAGGTATGTTGAATGCTCTGGGGTCCTTCTTCTTGGTAGATAACTATTCTTGAACAAAAGCATTTGATATTTTCAGTAGTTGTATAGTTTCAATGTGATCACCTCTTCTTCTCTTATAAATCAGGTCTTTGAAGAACCTTGCATAGGTTGGCATTTCTTCTATTGCATTGAGAAAGGGCACATCCAAGTGTAGCTTCTTGATGACCTCCATGACCTTTTTGTATCTCTTCTTCGGATGTGCTTTTATCAATAGGGCATAGGGATTTTTCTTCAAAAGGACATCTCCTAGAGGATTCGAGTTCTTTTCCTCTCCTTCCTTCTTCTTTTCATGTGGCCCTTCTTCTGTGCCACTTACATATTGTTCTTTCCCTTTTGATTCTTCTGTTGCCTTTTCATTCTTAAACTGCTGATTAGCACGACTTCCTCCTTCTTCAGTGTTGTTAGTATTAGCATTCTTCAACATTCTCCATAATCAGAGAGTAGCCATTTTGGCAGTCTTGCTATTCGATGGGATCTTCCATGAAGGAATTTTCATGAGTTCAACTAGCTGTGTAAGTTGCTGATCAATCTATCTCTGGTGAGTTTGCATGTCCACCATTTGAGTTTGCATGGTAGTTAGCACTCCTGAATTTGTGAGAGAAATTTGAGCAAGTTGATCATTCATTGAAGCTTTCCTTTTTGTGAAGTCAAACAGTTGAGCAATCATATCATTTTGGTTGTTTTCCTTGGCTTGGCTCGACCCTGGCCTTGTCCTTACCCTTGTCGACTCACATTTTTGTTCTGACCTTGATAGTTGTTCTTGTTTGTCTGGTAATTAGTAGTCTTGGTGTGTTGAGTCGGCCCCCCTTTCTTCTCGAATCCTAGAGGAGGTTTAGATGAACTACCCAGTTGATACACATTCTTTGTAGCTTCTTTGTTGCCATAACTAAACCCATGATGGTCTTGTCATTTGAAATTAACACAGGAGACATTCTCAGTTTCTTCTTCACTTATACTTTCGTTGCTCTCCTTTGGTTGGTTATGGATATAGTTGTCAATTCCATGTCCTCCTTCTCCATAGGTAACACACTTCATAGTTTTCTCAGTATGCTTCTTGCCCTTGGCTCCAGTATCTTTCAGTTGTTTGACATCGGTGGTGACTTTCTAAATTTGGTTTGTAATAGTTTCTAAGGCTTTGGCTTCAATAGATGGTCCTTCAGACCCTACTTTCTTCACCGATCCTCTATCATTCCTATCATAATCCATGTCTACTTGTAGTGCAGCCATGTTGTTTTTATCTTCATAATTCTGCTCAACTTCTTTCTAAGAAAGTCACTACCAGTAGCTGCATTTAGCGAAGTCCTCTCAGTAGGAGTTAGCCCATTGTAGAAGGTGGTCACTGGGAACCCCTTACGGTAGTTATGGTGCGGACAATCCCTCTGATACTCTTGAATGCGTTCCCATGCCTCGTGAAGGTTTTCTCCCAGCTTTTGTGCAAAAGACGTGATCTTCTACATGTTGTAGATAGTTCTCTTAGTAGGATAAACTTAGTAACAAAGGCATCTGCAAGGGGTCTCTACCCGTCTATGGACTGGTGGGGGAGGTTGAGATACCAGGATAGAGCCTTATCTTCAAGAGAGAAGTTGAACCCCTTATAGTATATAACTTCTTGAGGAACTCCCCTCATCTTAATAGTATCACAGATACTTTTGAAAGCATCGAGGTGATGGTATGGATTTTCACTTCTCGAATTCCCACAGAAAGGTTTGTTTTAGATCATCGAGATTATAGCTGGTTTCAACTCAAAGTTTGCTGCATTGAAGTGCGGGATGATGATCGGGCATCTAGATTCGTTGGCCCTAGTTGCTACCAACTCTCTAACAGTCATTCCTTCTTCATCATCTTTGCTTTCGCTATCCCAATCATCGCGCTCACGGTCATTGTCATGGTGATTGTGATGGTGCCTTCTAAGGTGACGGTAGCGTTGTTCTTCGTCACGTTGTTCATCCTCACGCTATTCGTATTTATGACATTCTTCCTCATGTTGATGACTGTCTGAGTAACGACCATCTCTATCCTCATCTGTCCCAGGTGGTGGAGGGTCATGCTGAATTCTCACGTTCTTCTCGTCCCTAGTGAGAGTACCGTCCATGCGAGGCAGCATGGTGACTTGAGGTTAACGTGAAAAATTGAACGGATCTGCTTCCCTCAGAGTTCCCTAAATAGACCGCATAGTCAAGTTAGAAAACCAGACGTGTTAAAATGAACTATTCTACGTGGACACATGGTAGTAGATTTAAAGGTTATGTATAGTCAAGCTTATTACTTGAGCTTGAGGCACAGGATTATAGTGAGTGGACTCAAGTTCTTAACAATGCCCTTTTTTCCCTTGTCCCCGACAAAGGTGCCAAAAAGTTGACCGATCTAAATCGCGCGTCTAAAATGGAGCGGATCCAGAGTAGTCAGACTCTTAAGATAGTAACCCGACACTTGGGCCCCCACAACTATTATACGGGGTCTGACGTAGTAATCGAGGTCAAACCACAGGGACAAGGTTAGTAGATGTTAATTACGTAGGGTCTCACACTCATATACTCCGTATAAACAGATGGGTTAAAAAGGTTGTTCCCAAAAGAAAATAGTTCTCAAACCAAAACAAAGAAAGTTAAAATAAAGAAAGAAAATAACACAAGAGAAAACAAGGACAAATGGTAAGATACAAAGATATCCAAGGGAACTCAGATCGGGTTTCACCTACTAAGGTCTCTTACCAACATGCAAACTCACTCTCCTTTGTATACTCCTATCAAGATTACAACCAGTCAAAGTGGTGTCTATTCCCTCCTCTCTCGAGATAAGGATAGATCTAGGATCTAAGGTGCCCTCCCTCTCGAGATGGCAACCTTACAACCACAAGGCAAACCATATGACCATAAGCCTTATCAATCCAACATTTTCATGCATTCATAGTACTCCATAACACCAGATAAAGAAGATACTACTCTTTCGAGGTACCAACGATTAAACATCACAAGATGGTAGCTAAGCATACAAGTGAAGTATTAATAACAAGCGTATGGAGATAAACTTGATAAGAATATATATATATATATATATATTCAAACGGAAGAAGGAATATAAATGTCTGGAGAGCCTTAGTGGCTACTCCCAACCCAAGTTAAGTGTTTAGCCACACATGTTAATGAGCAACATAACGGTGTTACAAAATGATAGATACATATTAACCATGAAGAGGAAAGGGGTACAACATAATGGAGATGACAGATCTAAAAGAGAGAGAGAAAATGGTGATACACCAAAGTACTCCTTCGAATCTAGATGTAGAATGAACGGTGCAGAATCTCTCCTTCTTTCGAGGGAGACGAACCTTCAATCTTCTCTCTCCTTAGGTTTTCGCCTTCACAGATCTAAGACTGATTGGATGGATGAGAGTGGGTATGGGATTTGGCAGCACTTCATGGTCCTTGATGATCTGATCCTGTGATAAGTCGTGGTGGGAGGCCTATTTATAGGTGTTTCCCACCGACTTAACTACCCCCACCACGGTCGAGGCTTGATTTCGGTCGATCGAGACCTTTCCTCGGTCGAGGTCACCACAGCGGTTGGTCGAGTCAGTACCTTGGTCGAGGTATTTGTGCCACCTCAGTCGTGGTCCTTCCTCAGTTGTGACACTCCATCCCCTCGGTCGTAATCCTACTTCGATCGCGGCATGGCAGTGCTTTGATCGAGGCACTATGTCGGTCGAGGTCGATCGAGGTTGAGATGAATGTGTTCTAGGCCGCGACCAAAAGGGGCGCGATGTACCGCAGTCGTGACATCATCGGTGTGATTGGTGGCATCGACCGCGGTGTGAGAGTCGTCTTTGGTCGATGCACCATGGTCGAGGTACTGACCACAGTCATGGCTTGATGGGGTCCTGCAAGGATGGAAAAAAGTGTGAAATTAAGATTCTATCATAAAAGTGCTAAAATAAGTGGAAAAGTCTATAAAAGATATGTTTGAAGAGGTATAAAATAAGTACAAAAAGTGTATACAATTAGATGTTATCAAATACCTACTACTATTGCTGATTTTTTTAGTTTGAACCTAGATTTTCTTTTTTGAGGACATGGAAGAAGTTATGCATAGGCACATGCATGGTTAGTAGGTATGGAAAACATCTTTGAGGTTTTAAAATTTCTTAATGAAGACAAGGTCACCTTTTCCACCTACCAACTAAAGGGTGCAACCATATTGTGGTTAGAGACTTATACCTTTCAAAATATATCATTCCCTTGAACTTGAAATCCGTCAAGCCTATATTCACCACCCATTTAATGCTTCTATGAAAATGCAAGGAAAACCATAAAAAATTTCCCACTGCTACCTAAGGTATCAACTTATTGTCAAATATAACTGGTTGTTGTTCCTTTTGAAATACCTTTCCAAAAATTTGACTAGTAAAGAGAAATTGGAGTTTGCCATTGATGAGTTCCATATATTTTGACAAGATCATGTTTCCTCTTCCAAACTTGCCACCTTATATGATGCCTTGATCTTGTTCTAAAGATGGAGATAACATTGGGAATGGGACATGAAAAAACCTCAAACTCAGTTAACCTAGGGATAATAAATGTTGTGCTGACCAATACTAAGCAAGGAGAAAGACCTCATAATGATAATAGTGGAAACTTGAATATATAGAGGAACTAGGGTCAAAGGAACCCTAATAATGGAACAACATGAGGAAATGTACAAAACTAAAGACTTAAAAGCAACAATTGTGGTGGTAATCATGGAGAAAGTGTAAGTTTGCAAACCATATTTGTCACTACTACAAGAAAGAATAACAATACAAGAACTAGTTCCCCTACCCACATCCTCCATAGTCAAACAATAACAACCCTAACAATCTCTAGGAAGAGAATAAAAAAATCAGAATTAGATTTAAAGTATGCTCTTTAAATTTATGAAATCTTTTGTTTGTGAACCAAACCTTTTGTGATATGGAAAAACAATATGTTTCAAAGTTTGACATGTGATATCCATATTGTGTTGGGATAAATTCACCTATTTGTGATTTGAAGTCAATTCTATATACTTATTAAAAGCTAGTATATTGTTGATATTACAAAATTATCATCTCAACTATGATTTGGAGTTGTTTGATATAGGGAGTTGTGCGTCTGGTCTAAATGTGATTTAATGATCACAATGATTGAGAGTTGGTGATGTGTAATATGAAACTGATGGGTGTTTTGATAATATCAAAATTTTTGTGACACAATTCTTTTTATGGAATATATGATGAAGTGCATTTTTGCCTCTCAAATATCATGTTTAGCTCACTCTTAATATTTAGTATGCTCAAGGATCTTGTGAAACTCTCTTGAGTGAATATTCATGATTAAATTAATTATATTCAGCCGCTTACAACTAAACCCTATCTTGAATCATCATGTAAATCAATTTATTAATTTCTTGATCTAACAACTCAACATATCTTCAAACTTTTTACATGAGTTTATACTCCAACACCAATAAGTTGTTAAAATTTGAGCTAATTTAGAGTTACCTATCAATATTTATGATATATCCAAGTTTCACCTTAACAACCCCCTTTCCCCTATTTTCAAGCCCAAACTCGATGGACCATCCATGATTATTCTTTGGAATGATGGTCCTCTTTACTAAGCTTTGATGGAGTAATATCCCTGAATCCTTAACCCAACACCCATTAATCACGATTCAACGGTTCCCTGTGTCATCTCCTACCTCAAGTAGGAGACATGGGAGGTGTGAATAGTAATCGTAGAAGTGACCCAATCATCGTTCTCTCATGGAACCATTTCCTTGCATGTTTTCCCTTTCTGTTTCTCCCTTTTCATTCCCTGATCACCACTCAATATTATTGGATCACATTTCATTCTTTGGTCATCGTGACTTCCCCTCATCACCTTTCCCCATCTCAACCCTCTCAAATTTAGCCTTGAAACCCTAAAAACCCCTCTCTTACTATATAAACTCATGTACCGACCTTGAAACACATTCTTGATCAGAAAAGTTAGATTTGATGTCCCCTCTTCTTTCTCTTCCTCCCTTTTACTTCTTCTCATGTGATGAATGCCACCACATTACTGTTGTTCCTCATTTTTATTTTTCTGGGTAGAGCATTTGCCATCTGATCTCGAGATGGCAATCATTTGACTACCATACACCAACTATTTTCTCCTCTCCTCATCTCTCTTGCTCTGTTCCCCTCACTTGGTGGACACAATCAATTAGGACTCTGCTCTTTTCATCTGGTCAAAGAAGACAAAGATGATCAAACAAGATCATCACCACGTTGAAAATGCCTCTCCCTTACTCTCTTTGCCTCCCTACTATCCCCAACCCCACCACAATCCAATAAAGCTTTGACTAGAAATTGATGGTCGACATTTTTTTTGTAGAAAAGGATATACCTCTTTCTGCCAATAATTCAATAATGTAGCCAAATATTACTCAAATCATAATAAATCAGTCGTAGCTCCAAAGATCTTACAAGTAATCAAAGTGGATCATAAAAATGATAGGATAATAATAAATATATTGTTGTTATCTAAATCTACATTCTACTCTACCATGATATTAAAAAAGGTACTTTTTTAATAAGTGAAATTGAAAACCAGCTAATTTTTCAATATGAATCTGAAATGTTGAATATAATCTTGTTCCATATCTTCTACAATTATTTGGAAGCCCTAATTTAGATATATATACCTATTATTTTGATAACCATAAGATTGTATGAAATAAGATTCATACATATGACTTAGGTCAAATCACCTACTATTTGAATCAAAACTTATTCTTGATGATCCCCACAATACTTCAAATGTAATTTGGAAGTCAAATGTCAACCTTGATGATGATGTTCTAAACATGTTTTTAATATTTGAACCTTAGTGTTGATTATCTACATAATCACGTTTTAATTATTCATAACAATGTCTTTTTGAATATTACAAATTCCCCTTTTAGATATAGAAAAATATAGATAATCTTGTGGGAGACTATAAATGAAAACTCTTGATAATAAAAATATTGACCCTTCAACGATGTAGGGTTTATACTATATGGATAAGGTGTGGGACCATACCTCTAATATGATGATTGGAAATGATGTGGAACTTATAATGATATCGAAATCTCATTATTTGAGATCAAGGATGAGAAACCCACCAAAAGTCGATATAAGGAACTAAAATCCCTAATTTATTGGTCCTTGTGGTATATATTATTAATGACCCATGTTTGACCCTTATCTTATTTAACTAGGCTCTACTCAAATCCTTGACTCCAAACCCATCTTTGATTTGTAGTCTTAAATCAAAAGGTATGGTTTATCATACTCGTTTTGAATAGATCTATTGATTATATTATTTCAAATGTATCCTTTTTGTGTGTACTTTTGGCTACTATACTTTCTTGAGATATCCCAATCCCTACTAGTTAGTATTTTGTGTTTATTATACATATGTTGATGAAACTTTGAACCTATATAATGAAACAATTTCCATGATATACTATTTTTGAATACATGCTTCATGTGTAAGTGGTTGTAATATGTGGAACATGTGCATCAAACTTCTTGTAGATGTAGCTATTATCATTTGAAATTATATCATGCCTCATGTGTAAGTGGCTATATCTTTGGAAACTTATATCTCACTTCATGTTTGGAACTAGTTAAAGTCTCCAGATCAAATCATAATGTAAGAAAGCATGTTAAAATGATGAGGTTTTCTATGACATGTTTGTTTGTAACAATAACACGTTTATTATTCCTATAAGTCCATGTCATGCACAATCTATGTTTCTTTATATTAACTATGTTGGTTTAGTCACAAGTGAACCATTGTGTTTCAGATACTTGTATGTCTATTTTTATGGTTTTATATGACGTGAATTTCTGAGATCTTGCTTACTTAATTATGATGCTCTATGATATAACCAACAAGTTCCACCTTACCATCTAAATGATTAATCTCCTTTAATGTAATATAGTTTGTAAGATTATTTTCCTATTGTATCTTTTTTAAGTTTACCTATGGGCCATATGTTATAAACATTGAGAGGTTCACTCCATTTATGCAAATGAAGTTTATTTCAGTTATTACATACGTTGTGTGAGATATTTGGGCCGCTCATGTATGGAGTCTTTGATCTTTTTAACAAAATATATTCAACTAGTGGGATGAAGGTTCAATGATAATAGATTTTTGACAGTAAACCTCCATCAAAACTTAACTAAAACATGTAAAGAAAGTTTATGAAGCATTATAATAACTCAAACTAATTAAGGTTACACCGAATAATTAGATTTATAATATGCAACCACGGTCAAATAGGAAATATGGTTTTACAACATGTGTGTTGAGGAGTCTTGCGCTACTTTCCACCTATCAATTATAAATTGTTTTGGAGCCTATCAAAATACATGTACAAGAGTTTAAATAAATCACATTGACTACACATAATTTGAGTTAGAGCCTATAAGTTATACATGTTATGGATTGCATTTTAAATGGGCGAATATTTGAAAATATGAAAGGATTTCAAAATAAGGTGCCCAAACTAGTCATCATGTAAAAAGAGTCAATAAATATATTTTCATCAAATATTGGGTCGTGAAGGTTGCAAACTCAATCAAGGTGAAATTTTGTAAGTCACAAATCTTAGTCAAATATATTTATCTATACAATAACACCCACACAAGATCCAATTATATAAATTGAAGAATACATTACAAAGATTTGCAAAACCTCAAGAAATTTGAATTATGCATCATGTGTGGCACAATTATTTCATGTTATAGTTTGTATTGTTGTGAAATTATTGATATATATAATAGGAATTAAAGACTAAAGTATATTGCATTACAAAATATTCATGGTTGATGATGAATTGACCCTTCACTTGATGACCCACATGGCCCCGTAATCCTATTGATCTTGACCCCTTTTTTGTCTATATTGTGAACCTCTTTGTGTTATGGTTTACCTTTTGTGGATACTACCCTTTCATTATGTTATTTAGACATGTTTTTTACTCCCCCAATAGTTCACTCATTTATATTGTCAATTTTTTTTCTCTAAAAAATGGCTTCATCCCGTTGTTGGTGGGGTTCAATCTTAAGACCTTGGTCTTAAAATAATACTTTTACCACTTGGGTTCCACTTCATTGGCTACATTCTCAATATTAATATAATGGAGTCGGTCTATCAAACAATTAATGAATTATTTATTAACATATGAACATGCTCAAAGTTTAAGTGTACTACTACGAGAAATGAAAAATGATTCACTTTTAATATTACCTACATATTTTATATGTTTTAATATTGAAAACTCATCAAAAGATCTTATGTATTTAGAAATTAACATACAACATATGTTTAAAGGATGCATTGGAAAAATATGTGAACTAATGTAATGTCTATTTATACATGGATTTAGGAAAATTATGCATTGGACCATGTTTCTATTAGGTGCTTTCCACTCACCGAGATATATGCATCTTTGTCATCCTAAAATTTAGAGGTACAAGAATGTCACTGGATTTGGTGAGCTCTGAGGAATAATAAGGTTTGAAAATATATATTGTGATATTTTTGGGAAAGGTTTCATACACACATACATTAGTTAATGTTATGAATGTACGTTCTATGCTATATTGTTCTGAAAAAATGAATATGGACATGAAATCATTCATATTGTTTCACACTATGAACTTGAGCATGGAATGAATTAATCCAAAACTTCTACTTAATGTGTTTATAGGAATCAAAATACTAATGAGTAAGATTCACAATGTCTCTAAGTTTTAAGTGGAAAGAATATGGTATGCCATGCACACTGAGGAATAAGATCACGATCCTCATTACTTTACAATATAATATTTCTTATAGGTAATGTAGACATCATTCAAATTTAATTGTTTGAAATTTGAAGTGTAAGACATTACACTCGAACATCGAGATTCATCAAATAAATTTTGTCAAAAGAAATTTGTTTGATAATGATATATGATTTATGGTTAACATAACAAGTTCCTAAGCCTTTTTCCACCCTATAAATAATTAAATGGTATGTTTTGATACACAATATCAAAATAAGGAGAGAGTCGACAATATTTACTTACACCCATTAATACAAAATAAGCTTCTCAAATAGTACTTAAATCTAAATGTTACTATAATCATGGATCACCACTTCAATTAATGGAATGGGAAGAACAACATCAATAAGATGTCATTGGGCAACGTAAAAGCTCAAGTAGAGATTGAATGGGCTCCACAAGGAAGGGACCTGAGATCCAACCCTAGTTGTCTACCTTAGAATGAAAAACAATCACATCACAGAAATCGCTTCATGGTGTGAGTTTACCTACCCTCTCTAGTGTGCATGCAGTCGATGGGGGACTTAGATTTAGACTACTGTGGTGGATAATAGAAGTGGTTCTTCCTCAGGGGTTTTACCACCATCATCTAGAAAAAAATCAATAAGTACCTTCTTTTCTCATATGCCTTTTTTGAATAATTATCCATGAGATAATCAATGCCTTCTCTATATGGTTTCAGTCACCTATTGACCATTAGAGTATTTTATTTGTAGTAATTCCTTCAATAATATGACTTTAATAATGACATACTTGGAAAATAATTACCTCACCCTCTCAACAATGATTTGGTACTTATTCTGAAAGATAAATCGCAAAGTATAACCAACTTTATAATGATTAAATAATAACATACACACCATTTTCTCATATGTCTGATTAGGCTTAAAGCCTCTCTAACATAGTGCACTACCATATATTTCATAGTTTTCTATTACTATAGAGATAACATTTACATGGACTCCATCCTTCATATCAAAGAGATTTCTCCTCATTATGTTCATTATGGTTAAGTTATTAGCCTTTTCTTATAATGGTTCGAAACTTATGAAGGAATTTCAAAACTCCAATATCCTACTTTAAAACATGCATTTAAGGAACATATTCTTGTGAACTAGCGGATAACCACAATATTGGTCTTATATTTAGTGTTTTCCTCATAAAAAGTATTGTCCTTGATAGATAGGATTTCTTTTCTATATCCTATCTAATGTTATTAAAAATAACTAGTGTTACTATTTCAAGGACGACCCAATTGCATCTCATTTTCTGATATCAATGAGGACCAATGCAAGTGACTAAACTCAAAATATAAACTATATATATGACAGAGAAGCACCAATTCCTTTAGAAGAGGATAATGTCATGTGCAGAAATTCAAGGGAGTAACTAGAATCCATTCAATGTGATAATTTATTTTATCTGAGCACTCTGGAGAGAATTAACACTTATGATAATAAAAAAATCAAAAAAAGATATACAATAAGAAATATTGTCAATAAAGGTGAACGTAATTAAGATTACTAAGAATATTTTTCACTACCATGGTGCACCTCTACTTAGATTGTCAAGATGCCTACAATTAAAATCTTATTAGTTATGTTGAGGGATAAATAGGTTAAGTCCCTACCTATCTTGAGTTATAAATCATTGTGCTAGATTAGGCACCCTTACTTCTCTCATGTTTTGGATACTTCCTATTATCCATTAATTTTGATAATTCTTGTCTTAGGTTCAACATAATGATCTTGAGAATCATATATTCTCAAAACCAAATTAGGTTGTGAAGTAGGTAAACATATAAATCAAGCAAACTAGTAGAGAAATCACATCAATTTAAATATAGATATGAAATTCACATGAAAATATGAAAATTGATACTTTATTTTGAACTGCATGAGAATACCCCTAGTATATTTAAAAACCTAAGCTACATGTAAGAAGAAGAAATTGTTGGAATATATTACATGAATCTGATAAAATAAGCAAGAGTATAACAAAACACGAGTTATGGAGACAACACATGCCAACTAGAGTGGAGGATCTCACCCTTGTTAGCCATAAGGTGTTCCCCTTGGTCAAGAGAAGATTATGAGTGATTTGACACACCCTAGGAGACGTAGTTGATGAAAAATGATGGAATTAAGTGGATGTAGTGAATAAGATGAAGACACATGGGTGTCATAGGTACAAAAACACTAGATTTACTAGATATAGGGTGGTAAAACAATGGTGGATGGGAATCTAGTGGTAAGTCAATTTGTAAATCAAAGATCAAACATATGGCTTAAATTTAGTGAAAATATACTTTAGGACAGGTGGGTGTGAATACCAAGGTAAGTGTGAGCCATTTATGTCATTCGAACAAAAGTTATGTGACATGCATCACGGTCGAACTCAATTAAGTTGGTAAAATCCATAGAGGTGGAGGAATATTAGTTTAGTATCACGAATCTGATTGTAATTTTAGTTGAATTAGGAGAATGAGAAACTTATTTATGTTCTCCAATTAGGTCAAGTTTTCTGGAAACACATAAGATAATAATTTTCAATATACATAACTTTCTCATTAGGTTTTCCTTTGAGTAATTTTCATTGTTTTTCTTTGCATTGATCATTATATTTTCCATACCGAAATAAGTAATATTGTCCTTAAAATACTAACATAGTACTTGAGATTTTTTCTTTCAATCTAGATCTCAATTTTACTTGAGGTTGTCCACTCCTTAGTCTACAACCACCGAAATATATTAATTAGAACTTCAATCAAGAATCGAAAAACAAAATGGTTCAAGTTATATGCATAGATATCAAGATTAACTGAGTTGGAATTAATATTTTTCAAAAGTTGAGAGAAAGCCCACTACACAACCAATGTGAAAGGAAAAGAGAGAATCTTTTAGCACTACCATAATCTATGTGGGTATACAATTTAATATAGATATTAGGGTGGACATAATTAAACACATTGCGCCATTACCCAAGCAGGGTAGTATGATAAATCATGGTCTCATATGATGCTACTACCACAATAGTTGTAAGATTCAAATTTGACATGCAGGAGATATCAATGTTGAAAGAAATCTTCCCTATCTGCGTAATGTTTTGGAAGGTGCATCATATAGTGCACTTGGACAAATGAGCATGTATGAGAGTAGAAGTTGACCACTCTAATAGTAAATGAAGATCTTAGGATCTCTTTCTCATGCATGATTTGGATGAAGAAGTTGGATCAATTTCTAATGTTCACCCACATGTTGGAATTTCATCAATTGGACTTGAATAATAATCATCGAACATGATCTGACGTATTTTACCTACATATGCTTACCTTGTTTGGACTTGACATCAACACTTTTCATAAGGTACTCAAGTATCTTGTGATTCTATATTCTTTTGAAGAACCATCACCCCTTTCATTTATTAACTCATAATGTTGGATCTTCATCCAATGATTGTACTAAATATAAAAACCATTGAATCCCCTATCATGAAATGGTTGGATTCTGTGGTAGTTTTTTTGAAATCACCAGAGTCTAATAACTACTGAAATCAACACATTCGCTACAAAGAATTTAAATAATATAAAATTTGGGACTTCTACTTATATAATATTTATTTAACTAATAAAATTGCAAGTAACTTTAAATTAAGTCATCTACAAGTATGGAAATTTTTCAAAATACAAAAATATAAATATATTTTCAATTAGATGTCTCTCACCAGTAGACTAAATGAATATAATAGTTTTCCTAATTTTGAAGCTTGTTCATATTTGATCTAATTAAAATTTTTTGTGAATCATCATCCCTCAAACTATATTGTTTTATTGGTTTAAATATGTCTGATATTGTGGTTGGGTAGAGTTTGAGCCTAATATATTGCAAAAATAGGCTCATCACTACCAAAAAACTGTCAATAGTCACACAACTATTAGTGATCGAGTTGCACTTAATTTGCATAATACAAACCATTAAATGTGTAATCAGCACAAATCCCATCAACCACATTTTATGTAAAGATATATAGGGGTTAACAACAAAGATATTATAGACTATATTTGATTTGCATTTTCAAAGTTGAAGTCTAATCAAATATAATTTCCTCCCGACTACCCTAATTGTTAACATAAAGATATACTAATCTAGAGTTAGAATGAACTTAAGATAATGAGCTAGTTAGCCAAAATAACACAACAATATCTATTTTATTCAACCAATTTGAAAAATGCATTGAGGGGTGATCAAGATGCATATGCTTACAATGAAACATTACAAGAACCATATTCCATAATTTTTTAGTTGCAAACAAACATTTGGGAAACCATTTTGTAACCATGAGTTGATTGACACTAAACACATACTCAAACATGTTCATTAGTCACAAAAACAATTTGAAGGATGACAAAAAGATACATAGAAGTAAGCATTTAAATAAAATGTGAAGTAAAGATGAAAATTGTAGTTAGTGTTTATTTTACAAATTCAAAGATATTATTGCTAACAAGCTACCAAATTTTATGTAATAATACATGTATTTAATTTTATGAAAACTTCAACTAAGGATACTAACCATAAGAAAACATACAAAAACCATATTGGTAGATACATATAGTGAGGGATACAAAGTCCTATTCCTATTTAAGATCTTATCTTATATATAATCAAGTGGGAACACCACCTAGTTTGTGAACTATGCACAATGAAAATGGAAGGGAACGAGTGTTATTTACCCATAACTTTTATTGCATAGTGCATAGTCCATATTCTCTAGATGTCTTTGTACCTTCCCAAAATTTGGAAACCAACCTAACTATTTCAGTAAAAAAATATGAACACAAAACTATATCAATCTAGTCTAGCATATAGTAGTCAACTATATTGATTTTAATTTTCAACAATTGTAGGATTGCTTCCCATTTCCACAAAACATACATAAGACGGTTAACCTACTTAAGATCACTAGTTTGATTTGTATAATGTAGGTTCTATAGAATTATTCTCAATTTTTAACTCCTATTGGAATGTTTGGTTGTCATAATTATTTAACATCCTTTAACCCCCCCCAATGAAACTGAGGTCTAATAGCTTGATCCCAAGAGAATCATAGGGAAAGAATAATATGAGAGAGAGGTTCCTAATCCCACAAGATCACCTAGTACATAGAGACCCTAATTCAAACTTTATTGCTTTAAAAGAATATATGTAAAAGAATAAGCAAATTGAACTGCACAAGTGGAGAAGAGAATATAGTATTGTATTTATTTTTCTTGATCATTTTTTATTTCCATTTGTCACACTTTCCTATTCAATTTTATTCTCATAATATATTTATAGTGATACCCCCCCAAGTCAACATAGATTGGCCTTTCCATTGAAGATCACAAAAGTAGGAGATGACACTAGAAATATTGTGACAACAAAATAGTTTTTCTCTCTTTTAAAATACATTTCTCACACTTCTTTTATTTTTTATGTTAAGATTCCACTTTTCACACTCAAAACACAGTGCTGAGACCCCATGCCTTTCGTTTTCTTTTTGATCCTCACTTCCCTTTTCTAATTTGCAATACAAAATATTGGGATTTTAAGATTGGTAGCGGTAAATTATTGGGTGACAACACTGCATCTACCAATTTGGAGTCCTTTTAGGTTTTACAATAAATCTGATGCGACCCCCTTGTAGGAGTTGACTGATGTTAGGGTTTTTCCTTGTTGTTAGTTTTTTTTTTCTATCTCTGTAACATGCTTGGCCTATCTGAAATTGATCTTTATTAGGGTTTCTTCTTTTCAAATTATTGGTAAATTTCATATGGTTGTATCTAATCTTTTCCTTCTCTTGTACTCACACTTACATGGGGCTCCTATAACCCACTTAAGTTGGATCACTCCTATATACAGGAGGTTATTTACTATCATTTCTAAATATTGAATTGACACTGCTTTCTATACAGTATCAAGAATAAGTCCTTAACCCTACCCAGCAGTCGCGAACTCCTCCCTCCCTCCCCCACTCAACCTCTCATCCTCTCTCTCCTCCCACCATCAAGGCCAGCAGTAGAATGACCACTGCCCGCCCCTCCATTCCTCCTTGTCTGACATAGTAGGAGGCACATGTGGGAAGCATACTGTAACTGACCACCATCCCGGTGACTACAACATTGAAATGCCTTCTGGAGGAGTTCCTCGCTTCCCCTCCCCGTCTCTCTTTTATGTACTAGTTATTCATTTTTTATTATTGCATCAAAAAAATAAAGAGATCAAAAGACACTATGTTGAATTATAAAGCATTCAATAAAAGAAGGGGCACAATTGTATTATTATTACTCTCCATGTGGTTCCCCTAATCCACATGGTTGAGTGATTTCTTTAAATTTGGAATTTTATGTCCATTTATCGTATCATGCAATTAATCTAGGAGTACTTTCTGTTCCCTTTATTGAGATCCATTTTGGTATAACCACTCATTTTTCTACTGAGTTTCATTCTGACAGTACTTCTTTCTTCCTCTACCTAGTTTCGTTTTGGAAGTTCCACTCATATTTATACTGGAGTTTCCATTCGGGTAGTTTTATCTATTTAGGCAAGTCCTCACTCTACCATTTCTTTATGCTTCCCCACACACTCTCCACCCTCAGTATGTTTACTTATTTATTTTTATTTTGGTTCTTATATTAGATGCTAGGCCAAGTACCTACATACTCTCTTCCTTCTAAGTTTCCTGGTCCCAGTCGGGTATCAGAGCTAGTGAAGGGGTAGAGTCTTTGAGAAGTACCCGTTCTCTACACTTAGTTGAGTTCCACTTCTATCCTTCTTTCTCGGGGGAAGAGTTCTTAGGTACGAGGCCTCCTTGTCGTAGTGGTATTGCGGGTGCCCATGTTGATGTGGATAGGCGTTAGGGTATTGAGCGTACTGATTCTATTGACATACCACTAGGAACTCTGAATCCAAAGAAAGAAAGCATGTTGAGAACTCATTAGACTACCTTTAAAGTGTTTAATCATCCTAGATCTCTTTGATATGAGTTGACTAGGTCCAAGGCCTCCTTGTCATAGTGGTCATCCCATGGTTTAACAAAACAAACATGTATTCACTATTGACAAATTTGAGGATGTCAAAGTTGTTTAACCTCCTATCTTGCGAAGCTTATGCACTTCTCGCTAATTATATCGTTAGAATGATGTTTGTAAAAATTAATGGACAAATAAACTTTGAAAATATTGAACAATCAATCCAAAATTGGAAAATGCCCAAAGAGCATGTAAAAGACATATACACTAAGGGGACTTTTAAACTCATCTTTGACTCTATATAAAAACTATAGAGAAAACCATCTTTGTAAACTCGACATTGGAAAGCCTAGAACTCCTCTCTAGAAAGGATATAGAAAACCTTAAAAATAATTCAAAGTATAACTAACTACACCTAGGATTGGTTCAAGTATCAACCAAAGCACTTACTAGGAAATAAATAAATTCCTCTAAGAGATTGTAGGCATCTAAAGATTACTGACTCTCTATTGGGTTTGGTTGAATCTAGCCTATTAGATGGGCTGGTCTACTTTAATGCTATTCCAAATTTCTCAGTATCCTTAAATGATCCAAGTCTATTAAAAGCTTTAACTTTGAATATCCAAACCTTTGGATTTCACATGGAAGCATCTTTAGAGAATGTTGCCATATGTTATAGAGTATGCTTTAAAGCCATGAATACAGCCACACCATAGTTAGTTATCTATCCTGAAAAAGGCACAACAACACTCTTTCTCACAAACATTAGAAATAATGCAGTCACCCCAAAACCTTTAAGATGGGATGATATTAAACTACCAGAGTGTTGGAGTCTTGCCCAAGCCAATCATCCTATAGCATTAGAAAACAGAAGTGTTGATGAAGTCATAGAACATCCAAATGGTGATGTAGAAATCAACTTTTTATCATCAAATAGAAGAATTACTCTTGATTCTAGAATTTCCACTAGTTATTACAGGGTTTTTGACTCCTAGGTCATAACTATCCTTAAGGGTTTTGGCCTACGAAACACCTAGAAACTCACTATCATCAAGGGTATTTGCCTCAAAAGTTCCAAAAACTACTAGGAAACCCCCTTTGAGTACCATTATGCAATACTCGCTCCAAATAAAGTTAGGGATGAAGTAGACCAAGATAAGATAGATTCCACACTTAGGCCTATAGGCTTAACATATGAAATCCATGAAACAACATGTTCGAACTATGAGCCGTTAGAAACATAATTTACTATAAATGCTCTTATAGAACAAGATTCTGAAATAGATAAAGAGATGTTGAGAAGAGGTTTTCTCTCTAAAGAGAACAAGGAAAAAGTTGACTGGTTCTTTGATCATTAAAGTGACAATGCAAAAACATTCATTAGAAAGAAATGGTATCACCACATGAAGGAAGTTAATAGAAACATTATATTCTTTGTATGGTTTGAAGAAGACACAATCACTCCTTTCCCAAAAACTTCAACAAATATGGCTTTCACAAAATCCTCGGTTACATGGAAATTAGGTCTTAAAGATGAAGTAGTGGAATCCATTCATCCTCCTCTTGAGGACATAAAGGTCTTAAAGGAATAAATACCAGCCACACCAATTCTCAAGATAGAAATTAGGCATGAATCCTATCACAGAACCAATTTTACCCCAATCCCAATCCCACTGCCTAGACAGTGGTAAAAGGATTGAAGCGCTTATCCCTAAGTCTACTAATAGGATCTAACACAATGGCATATACAATAAGAAATAATAACTCAAAAATTGGATATTTAAAGAATAAACTAACCCAATATGATGATTTTTCCAATATATCCCTGTCATCAAAGTGTGTAGAGTGCGGAAGTCATCTTAATTAGTGTTCCATTTGTATTTCCTAAAACCAAGAAAATCAAGAGACAATCATGCAATTGCACTGTACACTATCAAAATCCAATAAAATGGTTTATAGCAAAATTAGAGTACTTGGCAGGACTTATATTTCAAAAGTATAATGAGCAATTTGCAAAACCAACATTTATTTGATAAGATATTTATTTCAAAACGATTCACTTTTTATTACGAGTTCCCATTATGCTATAGTCAATAAGCATGCTTATATATTTTGTGTGACTCTATTACCCCAACGCGATGGGGAGGTCACCAGGATCCTTCTCACCATAGGATATAGGAGGTCAACGTACAAGTCCACTTCTGAATGAGGGGTTGCTTGCACTCAATATCAACATTATCAAAATTATCAATATCATCATCATCATCATCAGTATACTGGCAGTCATAATGGGTATGTCATTTATGTTTTCTAGTTTGTCTCAAAATATAACATAAGAAATACGGAATCCTAATCAATAGGGAACAATATCTCAACCAAGTATATATATAGTCAAGAACATAGTCAAGAGATACATAAAAAGTATCTTCAGTACAACCAAAGAGGAGGTATAATAGCGTACCTTTCACTGAAGATTTCGAGTATAGATAAAAAATTAATAGGTAGACCCTTTGAGTTAGATCCTAAATCACAATGTTTGGAGGTTAGGTCATTCACTTATAATCAATCAATATTTCAATATGTCCAACATTATTTAAAATATCAAGTATTTTGAGTGTGAATCACTTACCTAGGTTTTATACGATCATATGTGTTAACCCTAGTTTTCATGATCGATATTAAACTCATAATCAAGTTTCTAGATCATCATCATGATACTTAGCATCATAGGTGTTCAAGATTAGAACAAGTTCTGACTAGTGTAATGAGTAAATCAGAGATCAAGTTTTAGGCCAATAGATCATAATATTCCACAAGATTCGAGCCAATCATAATATTAAGATGTATCATCATATTCAAGATTAAATCAAGTCAACAAATATAGATCTAGATCAATGGGTCAAGTATGCATTTAGAGTATCAATATGAACATTAGAGTCAAAAATTAGGGTTTCCAAAGTCTAATCACAAATTAGAGTCATTTAGAACAATGACATAAGCAAGAGATCAACATTTAGGTATATCAGTGAGAATCATTTAGAATCAGGCTTCAAATATACTAGTAATTGCACGTGCTATGCACGATGGCATTCATTTCTTTTTTATGCACACAACATTCATTTTCCTATTTCTACTATAATATTAGAATTATGATTAAATCAACCAAAATTCTTGATATTAAAATCATAAAAGGAACAATGTGTTGGGATATGATTTTAGAATTTGAATCACATTATAAGAGACTTATTAGAATTCCTAAATGATTTTCTATAAGAAGATAGTTGTTCTTTGAGAAATAACGTAATTAATGACAATTTTTCTATTTTATCATTTACAAGTATCAATCAAATTGGTAAAAATAATACATATTATATTACAAGACGACAATGTCCTCTTTGTCTTGTTATTGAATATGCGTTGAAAGATATATTTTTCCTTTATCTTCAGCACATCAAGATATCTATGGATATCGACTTTTGTAACTTCACTCACATTTTGTACTGGTACCATGCATAGGTATATAATCCCGATTTAAATATTTGGTTCTTTTATTGTAGCAATTGATTTTTTTTTATCAAAAAATGTATATAAACATATTTATGCGTAATATTCCAGTTTCATAATAGAGAAGAACTCTAATAGCAAAGAAAAAATGATGTTTTTAATAATTTTTCTAGTACAAGAAAGACCCAAACTCAAACATGAGAAAGGAATTGCATTACAGAATAAAACTAATAGCGATCCGCAATCCCACATCATCAAGCATAAAAAGTTAATTTGCTCACTTTTCTATGTTTCTTGCACAAGGTGCATCATGACGTATATGCAATTGGACAATATATCATTATTCCTAATATTCTAGCATGTGTAAATCTTGGTACACTACTCTTTATGTAAATAAAACTACACATGTAAAATTTTTATAAAATAACTAACAACTTGTATCGTGATTTGTTGTTTAGACATATTTAGAATTGATAGTAAACTATAGAAACAAACAAAAATACTTAATCTGACAAGTTCTCAAGTTCAACTGAGTTGAACATTGTCCATGTCATATGAAATTTGTCTCCTAATATTTGACAAAGAATAGAATAATCGACGTAGTTCTTAGAGTTTAAGGACTGACATGGAACATATTAATAAGAATCTTTGGTATATATGTTATTATAAAGGTTTTAGGGTGAGAAACCTTGAAAACTATGAGTTTAGACACACATATATATATATATATATATATATATATATATATATATATATATATATATATATATATATATAACATAGTAGTATATATGAATATTTATCCATTAGTGTCTCAACTAATAACTTAAACTTACAGGTAGCTTCACCAAATTCTATGAGAATTGTAAATAGTCATGTTTTATTGTGAGCTATGTTTTTAGGAGGGCATATGTAGGATTACATTTATTACGTATATTATTTAATGAATTGTATTACACAACTTGTTTCTATAAAAATTAAAAAAACCCAATGATAAAATGCACTTTATGAGAATTGATTCACAAATAGCTTTACAAAACACTTTACTATACTTTTGGAACACATCACCAAAACAAAAAATATATTGTAATGTATTTGCATTTTTTCATAATAAACCCATGATAAACACATTATCAAAATTCAAAAATAAGACACATTACTTATGTAGAGAACCTTTGGACATTAATAAAAGGATTATAAATAGCATTAGCATATTTATCATGTATTTTTTAGGTTATTACATCATGGCCATATATTCAAAAACCTACTATATGAAACCTGCATTTTTCATTATGATAAAGGAACTAAATACATATTAAAAGTTTAGGTGACATGTGAATCATTTAGGTTCAATTATAAGTTTGGAAAAAGTCTACTTATGTAGAATATTACCAGATAATTCATTAATAGATTTATACCCATACGAAAATATTTTATCTAATCCAACTACTTCTTTGTCATCACCTTATTGGTGTAAATTATAGAAAATATTTCATTATAGAAATTAATATTTTAATATATTTCCCAAATATAATATATAGTATTCATGTAATTTTTATATTATTGTACTTTTTCTAAAATTTATTTAAAGGTACCAAGTTACTTCATCCGTTTTAGAAAATCAATATTAGTATGAAAATTATGTGTTTAACATAGTATAGTTTTAGTAGGTTTAGAAATTATATGCAGTGCACATTCAAACATTAGGTTTCACAATATGTCATTTAATATTTGACATTGTCATTTCTCATTAATTGTACTCATGCACACATATAAGTTGTTTAATTACTTTTGTATTGATAAAGTGAGTTGTATGTGATGAGTTAGCATTGCTACCTATCCAAACATAGTTATTTATTTCATTTTCTAATGTTTTATTCCATTCAAATAGATTTAGAAACTATATTCGTTGCACATGCAAATATTAGGTTTTACAATATATCATCAAATATTTGACATTGACATTTCTCCTTAATTATACTCGTGCACTTGTAGTTATCTATTGCATGTGCTACTCTTTTACTCCATTCAACGTTGTCATATCTTAACCAATAAATGAGTCTATCTAGATACTTCTGACCTTCTTAGTAGCAATCAAGTTAAAAAAAGACACCTAATTTTATTTTTGCAAAATAGTATTCGATAAATTTTCATGTAAGAGTCCATTCTTTTATGACAACTGATGCATATAATAATGATAATTAGATGCATATAATAATGATAATTACTAGACCTTCAAATGCCATGTACTTATAGTCACATGTTACTATTTTGTATTAAAACAAATAATCATTTGGAACGTCAAAAAAATTACGTATTAGTTTTGTACGACACTTTCTTTTGGTCGTTGATTCTCAAGTATAGTTAAAGGTAAAATAAAAGTAATGTTCATTGCGCATGACCATAAACCTTCTTCACTCAATAAAGATAAGATTATTTTTATATATACTTTATTTGTGTTTAACATAAGTTGATAAATTTGGTGTCGATTTCATGGTGAAAACTGAACAAAATATGTAAATGTAGCGTACATATTAGTCCCACTTTTATAAATACCCCTAAACAATAATTTGTCTAATATGTCATATCAAGCTATATCGTCAAATTATAGTTTTGCAGTACTGTAACTTTTATTTACGTTATATCAACAAGATTAACATGTGAACAAAAATTGCAGCTTCTGTAATCAATAAGAGATATCGTGACACACATGCAAGTTCTAAATCCGTAAGAGATACGTATACTGTCTACAGAATTGAATGTAGTACATACAATATGGTATGGAAATGTTTTACCTTTGATTTAATCACATTATGCTATTGAATAAATTTGGTTAATCACTCTAAGATTGTTAGTATTTATCTCAATATATGGAGTAAGTGTAGTCTGAAATTTTATATGCCGCATTTTAAATATTATTGGTCATACAAAATACGTACCTGGTATACGAAAACAAAATTTGAAATTTGGTATGAAGTTATATTGTTTTATTAGATAAGAGATATATGACAACATATTTAGGATTTAGTACGTAGTTATAGTTTTTAGCTAGATAAGCGAGACCCATTTTATTATTTAGGCAAATATTAGAAATGATGTTCTGTATATTTTGCGAGGTGGAGGGTTCGATTACTTCCATCACTCCACTGTGATGTATGGTCTTTTTTTGTTACTATAATAAATCCATTCTTCTTGAACAGGGCTTGTTGCTAACAAACCAATCGAATTTATCAGTTAATCAAAATGTTAAATACAAATTTGTTTATAAATATTTCATAATTATACGAAATTATAGAATAATATTTATTATCAAAATGCGAACAAGTCTAAATAATAAACCCCTCAAATGTATTTTAATTATGCTACAACAATGGCAATTTATTTTTTAACGGAGGCAATTATTTTTAGAATTTGGACAATGGAGACTCTTGAATTTGAAATAACACAAGTGAATACTTACCTGTGTGTTCTTAAACACCAACATAAAATCATTGTCCTTGTATATATCTTTCTGTTCTGAAGTTGCTTTCTTGCTCCAGTTAATTAGATTCTACTGCGCCTTGGACTTTATTGGCTGGGCCATAGGACCTACCTGCTATATTGCATATCAAATTTCTAGTAACTTATGTTGTCACGACAGCCATCAATTCCAAGTTTGCATGTTTAGTGCAATGACTGTGTGGAATTGCACACCTTCAATTCCGTGCTAGTTTCGGATTTGGGTTAGTTGGCCTTGAAGATAGCTATAGCTTCTGCAGCAAGTGATGACGATGTATTAAGGATCGTCCCATTGTTCCAATGTACCGTGAGTGCTAGGATAGAAATACTTTTTCCAGTTATCAATATTCTTCTTGATAAATATCAAGGTGTGATAAATCACATGCACATATTGATGGTCAACCATCTGAGGAAATTCTAAAACTCTGCGTTGTCATCTGCGAGTCGGAGAAGTAGAACAAAACAAAAAGAACCATCCACGAAGTAAGGACAGACCCAAACTGTGTCTTCGTTGTCAGGATGCCGGAGCAGTAGAACGAAAAGAACCTATCCACGAACTAAGAATAGAACCAAACTTGTCTTCTCGTCACGAAGATAGATGAAGAGCATGCGAGGAGGACGAATATTGCGAAAACAACTAATTCTTGCCGCTGATTTCAGAAACAACCGGAGATAATGCTACAGGCTAAGGAGAGCTCTTAGGTTTTCCGGCCAAGGTGAGTCTTGTCTGTCTTGACAGATACCGTGGTTGGAGATAATGAAGCACATGCGGGACTTTCTCAAACCTAATTTGATTATCGCGACTAAAAGATAGGGTTGCGGATGATAACGAGAAGTATATTATATGTAGTGGATACTCGCAGACACCTCCAGGAGGCATGCACAGTGAGTCACGTGGTTAGCACACGAGGACGGAAAATAGTGGTACTTAGTATGGTAATAGTAGATTTTTAAATGATTCATTGGATTTTTGTGATCAAAATTGACTATTTATTCAAATTATTTGGAGCTAGGAATCAAGAGATATGATTTTTGCAAAATTCATCCATTTACTTGATTTTCGAGCAGAGAGGGAAAAAATACCTTTAATTGGGAAAAGCGGAGTCGTTGGATGAACAAGGAATGGCTGAGATTAAGCCATGTGAGCTAGGCGGCTCACCTACCCAGAGGTCTGGTTCAGGCCTTTGATTGATCGGTTCAACTCTTCAATTAACTAGTTCAAAGGCTGGTTGGTTGGACCCCTTGGACCGACGGTTCGGGGACCATCTTTCCCCTTTCCAGAAGCACGTGAGTATCGCAGAGCCACGGTGAAGGAGGCTCGCCAGTAGTAGCACAGAAGGGAGAATGGGGGCCGATGGAGGGTAGGTGGAGGTGCCATCCAGATCTATAAAGGCCTCACAATGTGAATGGCGGAGGCGGATTGAGGTGAGAGGGAGAGGAACAAGAATGCCCAATTGGGCTATGTGGTGGCACTTCTAAAGTAGTAGGTGATCAGAGGAGAGAGGTATTTGAGCAGGAGGGTGAGAGGGTGGAGGAAAAGGAGCCATTCGGTCTCATGAGGTCATGGCGAAGCTGACGATCTAGTATTTATAGGTGGATTAAGGCTATCTTTAGGGTTTCGAGAGGGTTCCACGTCCATGGCGGTGACCGAGGAAGAGAGCTCTTGTCGTCTCTCAAAGAATGCTCATTTGAGGGGGGAAAAGGGTCATTTGAGTACGGATTGGTGGGGTGAGCATCCCTGGTTACTTTGATTTTCAAAATGGAGATCAAAATGAGCCGATTGTAATTCAATTTCAACCCCCCCCCCCAAATCAGCGGGAGGTAGGGGATGATCCCGTAGCCACTCGATCAGGCCTCCAATCCGTGGGAGTCTGATCTGAGGGTCAGGGTTCATTCCCCCCGGAGGCCGCAGATCCCTGACTTGGAAAAGGTTGATTAGGAAGTAAATAAAAGGGGATTTTGAGCACATAACTTCCAAAATTCATAGAAAATTGTAGGAGTGTACAAATGACCTAAAATTTGGACCATAGCTTCACAAATATGTGGAGAATAACTAGAAAAGTTTGAAATCCAAAAGAGGAAGTTTGATTGACCAATTTGATTCATTGTACAAAGTGATGATTGAATATAATTTGTGGTGTTATAATGTGTATAAAGTCCACATTGATCACCATATTTTGGATTTGAGACTCAATAATGATTAATAGTCCAAGAAAAATATACTAGGGTACAAAGTGAACATAATGAGGGTGAAATTAGAATTAAATCATACTTATACTAAAATTCACTTTGTCACATCCTTCCCTCCTTAGAAGGAATTTTGTCCCCAAAATTAAAAAATATACTCAAAATTGGGATTATCCAAAATCCATATAGTATCCTAAAATACTAGAGTATTCTCAACTATATAATAAAAATTATGTCCTCAAAATGCATCTAGTCCAATAGTCATAATTCAGATTCCATGTTCCATATCATAACCAATTTAGTACCAACATCATTTCATCATCAAGCAATTGAGTATCAAGGTCAATGCATATATTGTCCAAAGTCATCATATGAGTAACAAATATGGAAAGCATCCTATTGGTCACAAATTTGGAGAGATCATATTTTAGGTCAAGCAAATAGATTTCTTGAATCAAGTATACAAGGTGACTTTCAATCCCAATATCCCAGGGTCCTAGCTTCTACATTGACCTAGGTGGGGTTATACATCCATGATTTGAGATTTCACATTTTAACATTTGAAGACAACATCATACTTTCAATATCATGATTTTGAGCTCAAAATCAATGGGAGGTCCCACCCTAGTCCTAATGAGAGCTAAACCCTAAGTCATAAATTGAGAGAGTCAAAATAGTCATCATTTCAAAATTTTGGGATTATGATAGTCATTAGTCATATATCTCAATGTCCAAATAGTGTGATCATAGGATTTGTATCAATATTGAGATTTGATAATAGTGAGTTACATTATTAGTATCAAGAGTCAAGATTTTTGGATATCAAAAGTCATAGGTCCAGAGTTTTGAAGCTAGCATTTAGATTCCTATTTAGACCATAGGGGAGATCACTCATCTATACTCAATTTTGAGCAATAATATTCAAGCAATATTCGAGTATTATATCAAGATTTCATAATCATTGTATCCAAGTTTGATGAATGATCTATTCCTAGATCAATCTAGGGAGTCAATCACAAGATCTAGTCAACATTTTCATATATCAAGGTCATTATCAAATCAATATTCAAGATCGAGAGTCAACCATGGGTTTAACCTATTAGGCTTAGGTCAACCAATCCAAATAGGGTGAAAGGGAGTACCTTCCTAATCTAAATGATCAACAAGGTGACAATTTAGATGTAGTCATAATAGGGATGTGACCTAGGTTAGGGGAGTCATGAGTGAACTACCACCCTAATCTAGCACATTACTAACATTAGTCATTATCCATTGAGCTTATTCAAATAGAGAGAGTACAAATGAACAAATCATATTCTACGAGGTCATAAGATCAAAATTCAAGATTATAATAGGGCAATAATGTCAAGATTTTACAAAGTCAAGTTAATATTTGCATTCCTTTCCTTTCATGATCAAGGTAGTGATATAATTTGGAAATTGAGGATTTGAATTTGGCATTTGAGGAATTAGAGAACAATAGTGCAATTTCTAGGCCCATAATCATCATATGCAAATTGAGATTGCAAAAAGCATCAATAGTCAATAGGAAAACTGCTTTTTGCATCATAGTCTTACATCATGATTTTGTGAGTCTTAGGCTTAGTCATTTGATAGCATGGTCAATATGTGTATAAAATAGGACACGAGTTTTCTTAACTATGTTTGAGGTTTAATCAACAATAGGGAAACATGGGCTTAATCAACTAGGGATCTTTTCAAAAATAAGTAATAAGGTATAAGTCATCCTTATTTCACCATATCATAATTTGTATCATTTACCTCAAACATAGGAAGCATATAGTCAAGTTCTAGCTAAATTGAGTGTTCATGATATTAGGGGTCATACATGAGTATTTTATTCTAAGATTCATGGATCAAAATTGAGTTTTCAAACTAAGGTCAGATCATCGTATCAACTTTCAAAATTTAGTGATATTCATTTTTCCCATGCATAAGCTACCCATAGTCGAGACATCATGTGGGAAAAGGTCACAAGAGAAACAACACATGAGGAGATGATAAAACTACCTAATCTTCGTCTACATGGGTGGTGTAGGATATTCCTTAAAGAAGAGATGAGATGCTAGAAGACTCTCTAGGGTTTCACAAGAGAATATTTAGGTCCAGTTCTCGATCAATTAAAGCTAGGTAGAGTGGGGGATCCCATCCACTGTGAAGATGGATAGGATAAATTGTGCCAACACCCCGAGCCTAGGAACCTCAATTTTCACCATTATGGACTTTAGGATTTCTTGAGTTTAAGAGACTTGAGAAATTATTTACTTAAAGTATATGGGAGTGTGTAAGCTCTGATACCAACTGTCACGGAACCATTTTTACCCCAATCCCAATCCCACTACCTAGATAGTGGTAGAAGGATTGAAGTGCCCATCCCTGAGTGACCCAATAGGATCTAACACACTGGCACATACAATTAGAAATAATAAATCAAATACTGGTTATTTAAAGAATAAACTAACCCAATATGGAGATTTTCCCAATATATCCTTGTCATAAGAGTGTGTAGAGTGTGGAAGCGATCTTAATTAGTGCTCCATTTGTATTGCCTAAAATCAAGAAAATCGAGACACAATCATGCAATTACACGGTACGCTATCAAAATCAATTAAAATGGTTTATAGCAAAAATAGTGTACTTGGCAGGACTTATATTTCAAAAGTATAATGAACAATTTGTGAAACCAACATTTATTTGACAAGATGTTTATTTCAAAATGATTCACTTTTTATTACGAGTTCCCATTATGTTGTAATCAATAAGAATGCTTATATATTTTTTGTGACTGTATTACCCCAATGCGAAGGGGAGGTCACCAGGCTCCTTCTCACCATAGGATATAGAAGGTCAATGTACAAGTCCACCTCTGAATGAGGGGTTTCTTGCACTCAATATCAACATTATCAATATCATCATCATCATCATCATCAGTATACGGGAAGTCATAATGGGCATGTCATTTATGTTTTCCAATTTGTCTCAAAATATAATATAAGAAACACAGAATCCTAACCAATAGGGAAAAATAGCTCAACCAAGTATACAGCCAAGTACACAGTCAAGAGATACATAAAAAGTATCTTCATTACAACCAAAGAGGAGGTATAATAGCGTACCTTTCATCGAAGATTTTGAGTATAGATCAACAAGTAATAGGTAGAGCCTTCGAGTCAGATCCTAAATCACAATGTTTGGATCAAGGGTCATGATCATGATATTTGAAAATCATGTTTCAAAGTTTGTGATTAGGGTTACACTTTTCCTATGTCAACCTTACGGTTAGGTCATTCACTTATAATCAATCAATATTACAATATTTCCAACATTATTATAAATATCAAGTATTTTGAGTGTGAATGACTTACTTAGGTTTTATAGCATCATATGTGTTAACCATAGTTTTCATGATCGATATTCAACTCATAATCAAGTTTCTAGATCATCATCATGATACTTAGCATCATAGGTGTTCAAGATTAGATCAAGTTCTGACTAGTGTAATGAGTAAATCAAAGATCAAGTTTTAGGTCAATAGATCATAATATTCCACAAGATTTGGGCCAATCATAATATTAAGATGTCATCATCATATTCAAGATTAAATCAAGTCAACAAATATAGATCCAGATCATTAATGGGACAAGTATGCATTTAGAGTATCAATGTGAACATTAGAGTAAAAAATTAGGGTTTCCAAAGTCTAATCACAAATTAGAGTCATTTAGACGAATTACATAAGCACGAGATCAATATTTAGGTATATTAGTGAGAATCGTTTAGAGTCAGGATTCACATATACTTTTAAATGATACATTGGATTTTTCTGATCAAAATCGACTATTTATTCAAATTATTTGGAGCTAGGAATCAAGAGATATGATTTTCGTAAGATTCATCCATTTATTTGATTTTTGAGCAGATAGGGAGAAAAAATACCTTTAATTGGGAAAAGAGGAGCCATTGTATGATCAACAAATGGCTGAGATTAAGCCATGTGAGCTAGGCGGCTCACCTACCTAGAGGTCCAGTTCAGGCCTTTGATTGTCCGGTTCAACTCTTTAATTAACTGGTTCAAAGGTTGGTTGGTTGGACCCCTTAGACCGACAGTTTGGGGGCCATCTTTCCCCTTTCTAGTAGAATGCAAGTAGCACAGAGCCACGATGAAGGAGGCTCATCGGCAGTAGCAGAGAAGGGAGAATGGGGGCCGATGGAGGGCAGGTGGAGGTGTCGTCCAGATCTATCAAGTCCTCACGATGTGAATAGCAGAGGCAGATTGAGGTGAGAGGGAGAGGAGAAAGAATTCCCAATTGGGGTATGTGGTGGCGTGGCTAAAGCAGTAGGTGATCAGAGGAAAGGGGTATTTGAGCAGGAAGGTGAGAGGGTGGAGGACAAGGAGTTATGCGGTCTCGTGAGGTCATCGCGAAGCTGATGGTCTAGTTTTTATAGGTGGATTAAGGCTATCTTTAGGGTTTCGAGAGGGTTCCGTATCCATGGCGGTGGCCGAGGAAGAGAGCTCTTGTCTTCTCTCAACGATTGCTCATTCAAGGGGCAAAAAGGGTCGTTTTAGTATTGGATTGGTGGGTCGAGCATCCCTGGTTACTTTGATTTTCAAATTGGGATCAAAATGAGCCGATTGTAATTTGATTTCAAGCCCCCCCCGCAATCAACGGGAGGTAAGGGATGATTCCTTGGCCAATCGATCAGGCCTCCAATCCGTGGGAGTCTGATCTAAGGGTTAGGGTTCATTCCCCCTGGAGGCTGTAAATCCCTGACCTGGAAAAGGTTGATTAAAAAGCAAATAAAAGGAGATTTTGAGCACATAACTTCCAAAATTCATCGAAAATTCTAGGAGTATCCAAATGACCTAAAATTTGGACCATAGCTTTACACATATGTGGAGAATATCTAAAAAAACGTTTGAAAGCCAAACAATGAAGTTTGATTGACCAATTTGATTCATTGGACAAAGTGATAATTGAATATAATTTGTGGTGTTATAATGTGTATAAAGTCCACATTGATCACCATATTTTGGATTTGAGTCTCAATAATGATTAAGAGTCCAAGAAAAATATATTAGGGTCCAAAGTGAACATAATGAGGGTGAAATTATAATTAAATCATACTTATACTAAAAATCACTTTGTCATATCCTTCCCTCCTTAAAAGGAATTTTGTCCCCAAAATTAAAGAAATTCCTCAAAATTGGATTATCCAAAATCCATATGTATCCTAAAATACTAGAGTATTCTCAACTATATAATCAAAATTTTGTGCTCAAAATTCAACTAGTCCAATAGTCATAATTCAGATTCCATGTTCCATATCATAACCAACTTAGTACCAACATTGTTTCATCATCGAGCAATTGAGTATCAAGGTCAATGCATATATTGTCCAAAGTCATCATATGAGTAACAAATATGGAAAGAATCCTATTGGCCACAAATTTAGAGAGATCATATTTTAGATCAAGAAAATAGATTTCTTGAATCAAGTGTACAAGGTGACTTTCAATCCCAATATCTGAGGGTCTAAGCTTCTACATTGGCCTAGGTGGGGTTATACATCCATGATTTGAGATTTCACATTTCAACATTTCAAGACAACATCATACTTTCAATATCATGATTTTGAGCTCAAAATCAATGGGAGGTCCCACCCTAGTCCTAATGAGAGCTAAACCCTAAGTCATAAATCGAGAGAGTCAAAATAGTCATCATTTCAAAATTTTGGGATTATGATAGTCACTAGTCATATATCTCAATGTCCAAATAGTGTGATCATAGGATTTGTATCATTATTGAGATTTGATAATCGTGAGTTACATAATCAGTATCATGAGTCGATATTTTCGGACATTAAAATTCATAGGTCCCGACTTTTGAAACTAGGGTTTAGATTCCTATTTAGACCTTAGGGGAGATCACTCATCTATACTCAATTTCGAGCAATAATATTCAAGCAATATTTGAGCATTATATCAAGATTTAATTATCATTGTATCCAAGTTTGATGAATGATCTATACCTATGTCAATCTAGGAAGTCAACCACAAGCACTGGTCAACATTGTCATATATCAAGGTCATTATCAAATTAGTATTCAAGATTGAGAGTCAACCATGGGTTTAACCTATTAGGCCTAGGTCAACCAATCCAAATAGGGTGGAAGGGAATACCTTCCCAATATAAATGATCAACAAGGTGACAATTTAGATGTAGTCATAATAGGGATGTGACCTAGGTTAGGGGAGTCATGAGTCAACTACCACCATAATCTAGCACATTACTAACATTAGTCATTATCCATTGAGCTTATTCAAATAGAGAGAGTACAAATGAACAAATCATATTCTATGAGGTCATATGATCAAAATTCAAGATTATAATAGGGCAATAATGTCAAGATTTTACAAAGTCAAATTAATATTTGCATTCCTTTCCTTTCATGATCAAGGTAGTGATATAATTTAGAAATCGAGGATTTGAATTTGGAATTTGAGGAATTAGAGAACAATAGTGCAATTTTTAGGCCCATAATCATCATATGAAAATCAAGATTGCAAAAGCCATCAATAGTCAATAGGAAAACTACTTTTTGCATCATAGTCTTACATCATGATTTTGTGAGTCTTAGGCTTAGTCATTTGATAGTATGGTCAAGATGTGTATAAAATAGGATATGAGTTTTCTCAACTATGTTTGAGGTTTAATAAATAATAGGGCAACATGGGCTTAATCAACTAGTGACCTTATAAAAAATAAGTAATAAGGTATAAGTCATCATTATTTTACCATATTATAATTCATATCATTTACCTCAAACATAGGAAGCATATAGTCAAGTTTTAGCTAAATTGAGTGTTCATGATATTAGGGTCATAAATGAGTATTTTATTCCAAGATTCATGGATCAAAATTGAGTTTTCAAACTAAGGTCAAATCATGGTATCAACTTTCAAAATTTAGTGATATTCATTTTTCCCATGCATAAGCTATCCATATTCGAGAAATTATGTGGAAAAAGGTCACAAGTGAAGGACCACATGAGGAGATGAGAAAACTACCTAATCTTCATCTCCATGGGTGGCATAGGATAATACTTAAATAAGAGATGAGATGCTAGAAGACTCTCTAGGGTTTCACTAGAGAACCTTTAGGTCCAGTTCTAGATCAATTAAGGCCAGGTAGAGCGGGGGATCTCAGCCACTGTGAAGATGGATAGGAGAAATTATGCCAGGACCCCGAGCGTAGACACCTCGATTTTCACCATTATGGACTTTAGGGTTTCTTGGGTTTAGGAGACTTAAGAAATTATTTACTTAAAGTATATGGGAGTGTGTAATATCTGATACCAACTATCACAGAACCATTTTTACCCCAATCCCAATCCCACTGCCTAGATAGTGGTAAAAGGATTGAAGCACCCATCCCTGAGTGGCCCAATAGGATCTAACACACTACATATACAATAAGAAATAAAAACTAAAAAACTGGATATTTAAAGAATAAACTAACCCAATATGGAGATTTTTCCAATATATCCTTATCATAAGAGTGTTTAGAGTGTAGAAGAGATCTTAATTAGTGTTCCATTTGTATTTCCTAAAATCAAGAAAATTGAGACACAATCATGCAATTGCACGGTACACTCAAAATCAAATGAAATGGTTTACAGCAAAATTAGTGTACTTGATAGGACTTATATTTCAAAAGTATAACGAACAATTTGCAAAATCAACATGTATTCGACAAGATGTTTATTTCAAAATGATTCACTTTTTATTACGAGTTCCCATTATGTTGTAGTCAATAAGCATGCTTATATATTTTGTGTGACTCTATTACCCCAACGCGATCAGGAGGTCACCAGGCTCCTTCTCACCATAGGAGATAGGAGGTCAATGTACAAGTCCACCTCTGAATGAGGGGTTGCTTGCACTCAATATCAACATTATCAACATTATCAATATCATCATCATCATCATCATCAGTATACGGGAAGTCATAATGGGCATGTCATTTATGTTTTCCAGTTTGTCTCAAAATATAATATAAGAAATACGGAATCCTAATCAATAGGGAACAATAGCTCAACCAAGTATATAGCCAAGTACACAGTCAAGAGATACATAAAAAGTATCTTCATTGCAACCAAAGAGGAAGTATAATATCGTACCTTTCACCGAAGATTTTGAGTATAGATCAACAAGTTATAGGTAGACCCTTCAAATCAGATCCTAAATCACAATGTTTGGACCGAGGGTCAGGTTCGTGATATTTGAAAATCATGTTTCAAATTTTGAGATTAGGGTTACACTTTTCCTATGTCAACATTAGGGTTAGGTCTTTCACTTATAATCAATCAATATTTCAATATGTCCAACAATATTTCAAATATCAAGTATTTCGAGTGTGAATGACTTACCTAGGTTTTAGAGGATCATATATGTTAACCCTAGTTTTCATGATCGATATTCAAGTCATAATCAAGTTTCTAGATCATCATCATGATACTTAGAATCATTGGGGTTCAAGATTAGATCAAGTTCTGACTAGTGTAATGAGTAAATCAGAGATCAAGTTTTAGGTCAATAGATCATAATATTCCACAAGATTTGGGCCAATCATAATATTAAGATGTCATAATCATATTCAAGATTAAATCAAGTCAAAAAATATAGATCTCGACCAATAATGGGTTAAGTATGCATTTAGAGTCTCAATATGAACATTAGAGTCAAAAATTAGGGTTTCCAAATTCTAATAACAAATTAGAGTCATTTAGACCAATTACATAAGCAAGAGATCTAGATTTAGGTATATCCATGAGAATCGTATAGAATCGGGCTTCATATATACTTTTAAATGATTCATTGGATTTTTCTGATCAAAATTTACTATTTATTTGAATTATTTGGAGCTAGGAATCAAGAGATATGATTTTCGCAAGATTCATCTATTTATTTGATTTTCGAGCAGAGAGGGAGATAAAATACCTTTAATTGGGAAAAGAGGAGTCGTTGGATGCACAAGGAATAGTTGAGATTAAGACACGTGAGCTAGGCGGCTCACCTACCCAGAGGTCTGGTTCAGGCCTTTGATTATCCGGTTCAACTCTTCGATTAACTGGTTCAAAGGTTGGTTGGACCCCTTGGACCAGCGGTTCGGGGACCATCTTTTGCCTTTCCATCAGCACACAAGTAGCGCAAAGCCACGGTGAAGGAGTTTGTTGGTTTATTACACTTACGAGTTTCAATCATAAGAAAGATCTTTTACTCAACTAACCAATTTCTACAAGTATACAGAAGTAGTCGTAGTCGAGGTCGAACACAAGGAGCTTAAGCAAACAACTAAACGCAATAGTGCTAAGGTTCAACAATCTAGACCATTTTAAAGATGGTTTGGTTGATTAATCTAAAAAATTCAGAATTAAGCAAATAATAAATGGATTATTAAAAGAGATTTAAATTCATATATGGAAGTGTCTTTGACTTAGGATTTCATCCACATATCATAGCATAGAACAAGAGCACGAAATTTAAACATATTAAGCACTTGTTTTAAAGGAGAGTTGTATGTTGCATTTCACCTCGTGGTGCAAGTACAACGATCCTAACATAATTCAACATTCCCATGTATGAATTTCATTTTGGATCACAAATCTACTCCTCAACTTCATAATTTCCACTGTCGTGGTAAAGATGTAGTTTCCAAGAGAGTACCTCCTTACTCTCCTACCTATCTTCTGAAATCAAGCAAAAGAGCATAAAACATACACATAAGGTGTCCAACCATACATGCAGAAAAGAAGAAACCGGTACTTACAAGGTGGAAAAGAAGCAACATAGCATTTAGTATGAAATTATCATGTTCCATACATGCTATGACATGGGAGCTACTCTCCCATGTCCAAGAAAAGGAAACTACTCATCCATAATGGTGTATAGCAGAAAATGCTAAGAAAAACCCAAGTAACCAAAGAGGAGTAGAATTCCAGCTTGAGGACAAAATTCCACTTCTAGATCTGCTCCAAACCAGACAAAGATCTCTCCCAAGAAGCTTTGTGGAGTGGAGAAGCTCTACTGCACCTTGGAGAAGAAGATTGAATAAGAGAAGAAGAAGAATGGGGTTCTTTAGTAAGAAAACACCTTCTTCCACCTCCAAAATTGCCCTACTACTTTAGCAGTGCCTCCGCATAGCCAAATTGGGCATTCTTTCTCCTCTCCCTCTCACCTAAATCCACCTCCGCCATTCACTTCTCAAGGCCTTGACATATCTAGACGACACCTCCACCTACCCTCCATTGGCTCCCATTCTCCCTTCTCTACTAGCGCCAATGAGCCTCTGTTGTGTGGTTTCCACATCACCTTTTTACATGATTTCACATAAAATTTCAGTTCATTTTATTCTCATTTAGCCTCTATTCATATCATTCTTTCCACCTTTTTGTTGTTTTGCTTATCACATGATGTGTATTGTAGATTTGCATCAAAAGGATCATATTGGAGATATCCCAAATCAATCTCATCAATATAAGGACTTCTCCACACCTTGTAGATAATTAGAACTTTAATTCTTTTGAAACAACAATGCACACGATGGGTCTTATTTAAGACACAGTGTGTGTATTTCCAGATGGCCTATTAATTCAATCGCTGAAGAAAAGTACACGGCGTGTCCATGAAAGACACGACGTGTACCTGGGAATTTAGAACTGAGCTTTTCCTTTATGGTTAAGTACATGGTGTGTATTAATTTAGACACCTTGTGTGATTTACACTCAGAACAACTGCTTGAGACAGGACACGTCGTGTCCAAAGAAAGACGCGTCGTGTGCCTGTCAGTTTCAGTAATTTTTAAATATGACTCCTTTCATTTTAAAGAAGTATGCCTGTCAGTTTCTGTGCCTGCATCGACGAGGCCTCTGTCCTCTGGTGCCTCAACGCCGTGCTTCCCTCTCTATCCTAGCCCCCTTTCCGCAACGGCTGCAATGGGTTCCAGATCCGACTGGGGCCGAAGCTGGGGTGGCGGCAACGATCTGTCAGAGGTGGCTCCGGTCACTGGTGGAGATCGTTTGGGTGATCTGGGACCGGCGTGCGGCCTCCCCTTGGCCACTGCCCCTGTTATTGCGGGAGTGTCTCCCCTCTTTTTCTCGCTTGGGTGCTAGTTTCTGGCAGGCTATCTGCCTTGTTCCGCCGTATATCGGCGTTGTTTCTTCCTTTGAATAAGGATTGTTACTCCTTCCTCTGTGAAGGCGGTAGTTTTTCTGGGGTTTTCCCCCGGTAATTCAACCTTAGTACGGCTATCTCATCTTTGCTCTGGATTGATTTCATTACTCAGTTGTATGGCTTCATTTGAGTTGATATACGAGCAGAATACCGTCTTGTTCCAGCCCCTCGACCACTACTTAACGCTCAGGTTGAAGGAATTCTTCAGAAAAAGCTGCTTAAGACAGCCTCAAAGAAGAATAATCAATGCATAAATGTCTCTCTCTCGTTCCAATATGAGTTGTAGTGCCCTAGGGTTACTGAACGTGACATTTGTAGGTTTTGTTTGTATCTTTCTCCCCAATTGTAGATGTCATATGGCTAACAAGTAATGAATCGATCCTTTTGCTCTAAAAAAAAAAGACAAATCCACTATATGGAGAAGTTATCTTTGGTCATTATTCAAAACTCTTTCATCCCAGAGCAAGGCTAGAGCAAGGAGGGCGATTTTGGAGGTGGAAGAAGGTGGTTTCTTGCTAAAGAACCCCATTCTTCTTCTTTTCTTCTTCAATCTTCTTCTCCAAGGTGCAATAGAGCTTCTCCACTCCACAAAGCTTCTTGGGAGAGAGGTTTGTCCGGTTTGGAGTAGTTGTAGAAGTGGAATTTCATCCTCAAGTCATAATTCTACTCCTCTTGGGTTACACCTTGGGTTTTTCTTAGCTTTGTCCTTCTCTAAATCATGTTTTACTCTGAAATTTCTATGCATTTTCTACTGTACACCATTATGGACGAGTAGTTTTCTTTTCTTAGACATGGGAGAGTAGCTCCCATGTCATAGCATGTATGGAACATGATAATTTCATGCTAAATGCTATGTTGCTTGTTTTTCCATCTTGTGAGTACCGGTTTCTTCTTTTCTGCATGTATGACTGGCCACCTTATGTGTATGTTTTATGCTCTTTTGCTTGATCTGAGAAGATAGGTAGGCGAGTAAGGAGGTACTCTCTTGGCAACTTGTTCTTTACCACGAGAGTGGAAATTATGGAGTTGAGGAGTATGTTTGTGATCCAAAATGAAATTCATACATGGGAATGTTGAATTAAGTTAGGATCGTTGTACTTGCATCGAGAGGTGAAGTGCAACATACAACTCTCCTTTAAAACAAGTGCTTAGTATGTTTAAATTTCATGCTCATGTTCTATGCTATGATATGTGGGTGAAATCCTAAGTCCAAGATACTTCCATATCTAAATTTTAATCTATTTTAGTAATCCATTTACTATTTTCTAAATTTGAAATTTTTTAGATTAACAAACCAAACCATCTTTAAAATGATCTAGATTGTTGAACCTTAGCACTGTTGCGTTTAGTTGTTTGCTTAACCTCCTTGTGTTCGATCTTGACTATGACTACTTTTATATATTTGCAAAAATTGGTTAGTTGAGTAAAAGATCTTTCTTAAGATTGAAACTCATTAGTGTAATAAACCAACAAGTTTTTGGCACCGTTGTCGGGGAGTTACGGTAATCTAATTTGAATAACTAGTGCTAACTAGTATTTGAGACTAGATCATCATTTCCATTTTCAAATTTCCATATATCTTTTAGTTGTGTTCTCAATTTCTCTTGCTATTTTTCAGGTTGTATGTTTCACTCGCAAAGAGGTCTTCAAACATCTGTGTTGCTAGGCCTTGAAATCGAGCGTACTCTTTCAAGCTTAAGAAAAGCAAGAAGAGTAGAACAACCACTGCTAAGAGGTGTTCCACCATCATCACCGTCACCATCTTCTTTGTATTTTAAAGAAGTCATAGAAGGAGATCCAACTATGGAGGATGACCGTCCTTTGAAGGATTTTGTCATGCCGGTTGCTGCAAACATTTGTGGGTCCATTGACCTTCCTGCAGTTGAAGTGAACAATTTCTCAATTGCTCCTTCTATGATGTAGATGATACAATAGAACTTCTTCAGAGATACAGTCAATGAAGATTTGAATCTTCATGTGGATGAGTTCTTAGAGTACATGAACACTTTCAGAATCAATGGTGTATCCGCTGACGGAGTGAAGCTAATGCTATTTCCTTTCACCCTAAGAGATAGAACGAAGGTGTGGCTTTTGTCTCTTCCAAAGAAGTCAATAAAAAGCTAGGATCAACTTCTAAATATTTTCCTTGCAAAGTATTTCCCACCGAGCAAGACAACCCAGCTAAGGAACCAACTCACCAACTTCTCTCAATCCGATGGAGAAACTCTATATGATACATGGGAGTGGTTTAAGGACCTGCAATTCCTTTGCCCATGGATTGACCAACTGGTTGCTACTCCAAACGTTCTATAATGGTATGTTCTACAACACTTGGATGACACTAGATGCCATAGCTAATGGAGCATTGATGACTAAGTCTTACAGAGAGGCTTATGACATCATTGAAGACATAACCCTCAACCATTGGCAATGAGGATCAGATAGGAGAGCACAATCATCCTCTACAACTAGTTATTCAGTCGGGAAACATAGAGGGAAGCATACTGTTGATGTCATTGATTTAATTGCTGCTAAACTTGGTATTCTTACATAGAAGTTTGAGAAGATGACTACATTGCAAATCTAATCAGCTGAAGTGATATGTGAAGCTTGTGGGAATTTTGGACATACTTCTTCTTCATACTTTTCTCCTAATGTGAATGAAGGGAGCATAGAACAAGCCAATGTCATTGGGATGCAGGGGAACAAGCAGTACAATCCCTATTCCAACACCTATAATCCAAGATGGAGAGATCATCCTAATTTCTCTTACCAGAACACAAGCAACGCTCAGAACTTCCAACATGGATAGCAGCAACCGCAGCAACACCAAAACTTCAACCAACAGAACAATGGGAATCCGTCGGGCTTCAACAACAATAGGGGTTATCAACAGCAACAACAATCCCAAAGTTCTTCCTTGGAGGCCATGATGGAGAAATTCATCTCCACCCAGATGCAGTAGAATGAAGAGTTAAGGGGCAATGACAAGCTCTTGTAGGACGTGATTGCCCAACTCTCCACAAAAGTAGATGGCATTTCCACTTACACAAGGATGTTGGAAAACCAAATTTCCCAACAAGCCTTGATGCAATAAAAGAACACCCAATCCAGTTCTCTTCCAAGCCAACCGGAGGTGAATCCAAGTCAACAAGCAAATTCCATCACCTTAAGAAGTGGAGCTAAAATCCACATACCTTGTCCACCCAAGGAGAAGAGTGCAGAGGTCGCCGATGAAGAGAAGGTTGACACCCCTATGGGTGAAAAAGGTAAAGGTACAACTGAGGTACCATCTTCTATTAAAGCAAATGCACCATTTCTGCAAAGGCTTGCAAACAAGAAGGAGGACTCAAAGTTTTGGAAGTTTATGAACATTATAAATAAACTCCATGTCAATCTTCTGGTAGCTGAGGTTATTGCAGAGATGTCATCATATGCTAAGTTTATAAAAGACATCCTCACCGAGAGGAGGAAGGTGGACCAAGTAGAGACCATGATGCTTTCTGAAAGAATCAGTTCTATCATTCAAAATAGACTTCCTGGGAAGTTAGATGACTTGGGAGCTTTTACTCTACCATGCAAGATCAGCAATACCACATTTGAGAAAGGTCTTGTAGACCTTGGAGCTAGTATTAGTCTCATCCTATCTACCCTATGGCAAGAGCTAGATCTTGGAGATCTGAAGCCTACAAAGATGGCCATTGAGCTGGCTAATCATTCCATCAGATACCCAAAAGGTATCGTGGCAGATGTGCTAGTGCAGATTGGTAAACTTTATATTCCTTGTGATTTTGTAGTGCTAGATATGGTAGAAGTTCCTTCCAACCCTATTCTTTTTGGGAGGCCTTTTCATACGAACTGCTGGATGCCTAGTTGATGTTCGTGAAGGAAAACTCACACTCCGAATTGGCAATGAAGCCATGGAGTTTTCTATATATTATGCAACGAAAGCACCCTCTCATGTAGAAGAAATCTATTTTATGGACTCTGTTGATTCTTTTGTACCAGAATATCATGATATTGCCAATTTGATACTGAATTACTGTGATGATGATGAAGATATAAATGATGGATCTGAAATTTCTAGGGTATTTTCTATTGCCCAATTAGATGCTACTGAAGAAGACACTCCACATATTGATGACAAAGCCAAAGAAAATGCAGCCGAAAGAAAGGTAGAACTTAAAGCCCTTCCACCAGGGATGAGGTATGCATGCCTTGATTCTTACTCTACTTCTCCTCTCATAATTAATAATGAGTTAATTAATGAACAAGAGAATAAATTGCTTACTGAATTGCATTTTTATAAAGATGTTATTGGTTACTCTATCGATGATTTGAAAGGCATTCATCCCTCCATTTGTATGCACTGAATAAACATGGAGGAAGATGCTAAACCAACCATTGAACTTCCTAGATGTTTAAATCCAAATATGCTTGAGGTGGTTAAAAAGGAAATCTTTAGGTTGGTTGATGCCGATGTCATCTATCCTACAAGTGATAGCCCTTAGGTTAGTGCCATCCACGTGGTACCTAAGAAGGGGGGTGCAACTATCATCAAGGGAGAAAATCATGAGTTGATTCAAACATGTATTGTCATAGGATGGCGTATGTGTATTGACTACCGGTGTTTGAACAAAGTGACCCAAAAATACCATTCTCCGTTGTCGTTTATCGACTTAATGCTTAAACGTCTTGCAAAACACTCTTATTTCTATTACTTGGATAGGTATTTCATGTTTTTCCAGATTCCTATCTACCCTCCCGACTAAGAGAAAACCACCTTTACTTGCATGTATGGAACTTATGCTTATCGTTACATGCCCTTTGGCCTTTGTAATGCTCTTACGACGTTCCAATGAGCATGATGGCTATTTTTTCTAATTTCATTAAAAACATAATGGAATTTTTTATGGATAATTTTAGTATTTATGGAGATTCATTTGATCAATGTTTATGCAACCTGTCATTAGTCTTAGCCTGCTGTAAAGAGGTTAACCTAGTACTATATTGGGATAAGTGCCATTTCATGGTACAATCCGGTGTAGTATTAGGCCATGTTGTATCTAACAAGGGTATTGAGGTTGATACGACCAAGGTGGAATCTATTGAGAAGATGTCTATGCCTTTCTTAGTTAAAGACATCCGCATTTTTCTTGGTCATGCAGGATTCTATATAAGATTCATTAAATATTTCTCCAAAATTGCAAAGCCATTATGTTCTTTACTTGCAAAAGATGTTGAATTCATATTTAATGATGATTGCAACACCGCCTTCACCAAGCTCAAGGAAGCCCTTATTTTTGCACCAATCATTCAACCACCAGACTGGAATGCCCCATTTGAATTGATGTGTGACACAAGCGACTATGCAGTGGGAGCAGTTCTGGGACAAAGGAAAGATAAGAAGCTCCATGCCATATACTATGCAAGCAAGACCTTAGATGAAGCACAAATCAATTACACAACCACTGAGAAGGAGATCCTTGCTATAGTCTATGCCTTTGACAAGTTCTGACAATACATGGTAGGATATAAGGTAATTATGTATACCAATTATGCCGCCATAAAGTATTTTCTCAACAAAAGGATGCAAAACCTCATCTCATCCGTTGGATACTGCTTCTACAAGAGTTTGATCTTAAAATCCGGGATAAGAGGGGAACAAAGAACAATGTGGTCGATCATCTTTCTAGATTGACTACAGATGCTGGAGATTATTTGGCTATTGAGGATCACTTACCTATTGAAAAGCTTTATGCATTATCGTCTACACAAGTGTCATGGTTTGTGGACATTGCAAACTTCCTTGTTACAGGACAGCTGCCACCATGGTTGACATACCAGTAAAAGAAGAAGTTCTTCCATGACATAAAGTTCTACTATTGGGATGACCCCTTGTTGTTCAAACATGGGAGTGATGGGCTCATTCGAAGGTGTGTCGTTGAAGAGGATATTGCTACCATTATTTTTGAATGCCATGCCTCTCCTTACGAAGGTCACTTTGGAGGAGAGAAGAATGCAAAAAGATCCTATAGGCTGGTTTCTATTGGCCAATATTGTTTAAAGATGTCAATTTGTTTGTCAAAGCTTGTGATAAATGCCAAAGAACCAGAGGAATTTCTAGATGTGATGATATGCCTCTTAACTCTATCTTGGTGATTGAGGTATTTGATGTATGGGGAGTTGATTATATGGGACCATTCCCATCTTCTTGTGGCTATCAATACATTCTAGTTGCCTACGAGTATGCCTCTAAGTGGGTTGAGGCCATCCCAACCCAAACACCTGATGCAAAGTCGGTAGTTAAGCTATTTCAGAAAATCATCTTCCCTCAGTTTGGAGTTCCTAGAGTTGTAATCTTTGATGGAGGCACACATTTTGTTGAGAAATAATTCAACAGCCTCCTATCTAAGTATGGAGTCACTCATAAAGTCTATATGCTCTACCATCCTCAAACTTCCAGGCAAGTAGAGGTCTCCAACAGGTAGCTGAAAAGCATTCTAGAGAAAATAGTGTCTAACTCATGGAAAGATTGCGAATTGAAGATAAACGATGCCTTATGGGCATACCAGAAAGCTTATAAAACCATCATAGGAACAACTCCTTTCAAGCTGATATATAGAAAATCTTGTCATCTTCCGTTGGGGCTAGAGCATCGTTCTTTTTGGGCCATCAAGTTCTTGAACTTTGACATGAAGAAGGCAGGTGAAAAACGTCTTTTGCAGCTGCAAGAACTAGAAGAACTACAGCTAGATGCATATGAAAATGAAAATCTCTATAAAGAAAGAACCAAGATATGGCATGACAAAAGAATAAGGACGAAAGACTTAAAAGAAGGAGACAAAGTGTTCTTATTCAACTCAAGACTTAAGCTATTCCCTAGAAAACTAAAGTCAAAGTGGTCTGGTCCTTTTCTTGTATTGAAAATTTTTCCTTATGGAGCTGTCAAGCTACAAGGCAAAGATGGAGCATTCAAAGTAAATGGGTAACGTTGAAAGCTGTATACCTCAGGCGATGAAGTTCACAAAGGAGCCTCTTGCTCCCTTCAAGATGCATGATGGACTATTGAAGAGTCTCACTCTGAACTCTAAATGGAGGACCTCGTGGGAGTTGAACCCACATTAGGATAGATTTTTTTTCTAGTCATTTGAGTCAAAAACACTCTTTAGTTTAGTAAATAAGCTTGTCATGGATGAATATAATAATTTAGACAATTCTATTGCATATATGTTATTAATTTCATTCAGACAAAAGCTATTTTCTGTAGAAACTACAAAAGACACGACATGTCTTATTTAAGAAATGGTGTGTCTCTACTTCCAGAAACATAGCAGATAATTTATATCTCTAGGTACACGACATGTCTTTATTTGACATGTCGTGTCGCTGATCAGCAGATACAAAGTTTTCCTCAACCTGGAAAAGTACACAATGTGTTCTAATCTAGACACGATGTGTCCCCAACCAGAAAACAGAGGGAAAAGGAATTCTGGAAAAACACACGACATGTCTTTATTTAAACATGTCATGTTTCTAAGCAGAGAAGGAAAGATCAAGTATTCTGGAAAAGTACATGACGTGTCTTTATTTGAACACGCCATGTAGTTATCAGTGAAAATGGGCATTGTGAATTTCTAGAAAGTCACACACCATGTACCTTATTCGACACAACGTGTCTTTTATTATAGAATGGGAGTTCTGAAAAGACACACGGCGTGTTTTTATCTGAACACGCCGTGTCTTTTGATGAAAATGCAGGGTTTTAACCCAGCACATGACCGCCCCTCTCACTTACACATTCATTCGAGCCAGAGTTGTCATGTGTCGTATCCCTCTTCTTCCCAGCCGTTGTGTACCCTAGCACACACAACTGCCGTCACCATGTCATGTTTGTTGGCCGTATCTCCTTCTTCCTCAAGCTAGTAGATTTCTTGCTCACGACGTGTCTACCTCGAGCTACAAGCACTGCCGCCATGTCCTTCTCTTTCTCATTATGTGCCTTAGCACAAGGGGCTACTCTCCATCAAGCTTCAACTGTCATCGGCCCCAAAGCAGCAGATAGCAGCAAGCGCCCTCATCTTCATTTTGATCTCACCATCATCATCTTCTTCTACCTCACGCCACCATCATCTTCCCCAATAAGGGCGTGAGAAAGGGACCCACCATCCTCCTCTCCAAGTGCTTTCATCGCACCAAGAAGAAGTGGTGTATCTCTCTCCTTCATCACACAAGTTCCTTCACCAAGCAAGCTATCCAACCACTATTGCCATCCTCCATTTCTTTTTCCCAAAAACTGTTGTCATCGCAATCTGCAGATTTTTGTAGAACTCCAGGCACACAGCGTGTACCTATTCGCACACTGTGTGTGCGTTGCCATCTCAGCCGACCTTCTACCTCAGACACACGACATGTCTGTCCTAGCACACGACATGTGTTGGTCTGTCAGCAACACAAATGGCTCCATTCAAGCAAACTAGCAACCGCAAGCACGACGCCAGTTCCTCCCAAGCATCAGGATACATCTCAACTACTCAATTTTGGGTCACCCCTGAAGAAGACCCAATATACCAGTTCCTGATTGCAAGGAGAGTTATTCCTTCTCAATTTTCTTGCCAACAAACTATGATGATTCTGGGCTTAAAGGATGAAGTCCTCATGCACCTGCAAGACCTGGGATTGAGCTACATCTGCCTTATGGTATCCAACACTTACCCCCATCTTGTCTATGAATTCTGGACGACACTCACCACCGAGAAAGACCCACAGAAGAAGCTCGAGCCCTATGGTATTATTCGTTTTAGACTTTTTGGTCATGCTTTCAAGCTCACATTTAGGTATTTTTGTGAGTTGTTGGAGTGTCATTATGATGGAGAGATTAGTTACCTGCCGGTTTTTCATAGCGATACGTTTTGGTTTGAGATTTCCAATGAGGAACGTCATAAAGCCAAACAAGCTAGAGCATTCTCTATCTACAACCCTATCTTCCAGTATATTCATTGCCTTCTTCGTACCAGAGTTTTTGCAAAGAAAGAAACCCAGGGGGTTGTAGGGAAGCAGGATCTATTCTACTTATGGGGAATGATGTATGAGCATGAAATTAATGTTGCTTTCTATATTCTTCAACGCTTCCTAGAGATGAAGAAGGTGAAGAAGAGAGATGTTGGCGACATCATGTGTGGTGGTTTGATTACTTTGATTTCACAGAAACTTGAGGTTGATTTGATAGGGCTTGAGGCTACATCAGGTAGAAACCTGGTAGATATTCAATATCTTCTCTCTACAGGGCTGATCACAAAGATTCCCAACTGCGACAGCAAGTTTAGGCAATTAATCGATGATGATCAGTACATCGACATTCCATATCCAGAGCACATCACTTTATAAAACAAGGACAACTAGAAAATCGTGCTGAACATTGATGAAGAGGTACAAGCAGCTAGAGCTACTGATGATAACGGGGCGCCTCCTTCTGCTCCTTCTGCTACTTCTGCTCCACCGCCTCCCTCTACCAGCACCTAGACGAAGTACTTCTGGGTGATGCCTGATGTCAGGCATCTATAAGGCTATGTGCAGCAGTGGTTTGATCACATCGACGGCCGCCTGGATCAGATGGGCACGCAGTACACTGTGATGCATGACATGGTCTACCGCATGGATTTGTGGCACATCTCACAGGGCCACTACTCCATCCCGCAGTTGTATCAGTCTCTACCACTGTAGCAGCAGCCAGAGTCTGCCTCGCAGCCCACTCCGATGGATGTTCCAGAAGATGATCTTGTCAGCCAGTTCTCTCAACCTGATCATGGGGGCGCTGCCCCTCTTATTGATTTTCACACATGACAGGTATCCAGTTGTTACCTCCATGAGTTCGATTGATGCAATGAGGACAGTATAGATTTGAAGCTTGGGGGTGCAACCGGCCCATAATTTAGTTTATGTTTCATTTGCTTTTGTCATTTCCTTTGGTCATTTGCTTTTATTGGTCATGTCAATCTTTTATTCCAGTCCTTTATTTTCATGTTCTGTATTTCCCTTCATGGCAAGTTTAGTATGAAATGAGGCTATTGTGATAGAATGAACTTTTGCACCTTGTATGCTTGAACTATCTTGTACCATGTATTTCTTTTGGCCATGTGAAAGAATTAGTAAAGAGCATGCATGAATCAAATGGAAAATGAAATTCCCCATGTACATGATCCTTGTTTGTAATTGTAGCCTGAACTCTCAATTTTCACATCTTTGATTGCTAAATACATGTAATGGTCTCAAATTTTAGCGGATAAATCAACTCTACAACACTATTTTGAATATGGGATACTTTTGCCAAACTTTTAGTGCATATACAACCAATTTTTTAGTGAAAAATTTGCAAAATAATGAATGGAATCTTGTTAACTTAACTTTCTCGTTGACTCTCCTATGTTGTGCAAAAAACTATTTTATCTTTTTCTCAATTTACCCAATAAAAGATGGCAAACAACCCACATATCATGCTACCCTAGTGTGAGTCCGATCCGGCAATGATGGTTAGGTGGTATGAAATTCAAAAGAGGGTAAAAATAACACCCAACCGTCATTCCACATGCACGATAGCCTAAATTAGCAGCCGAGTGCCAGAATCCCAAAAATAAATTGTCATTCCTTTTTGAGAAGAGAGCTCAACTGAGATTGTTGAAGTTAGCTAAGATCTCATCATTTACATCCATAATAGCTAAACATTTTGCGCTATGAATCCACTAGTTGTTTGGTTTGACTATCTAAATCATGTTTAGTGTTGTTTAGTTGATTGTTTTATTTAATTTGTGACCACCATTGATGAACTAAAACTTCTCTATCTTGGATGTTAAAATTGATATGATAGCTATGAATATAAACCTAATGTACATGGTTGGTTGAGTTTATTGCATATCTTCATTTCATTTGATCCATGCATGGGCTTGAATATTCCTTCAGTTGTGTGGCTATGCTCTTTTTGCTTGAGGACAAGCAATGGTTCAAGCTTAGGGGGATTTGTTGTGTGGTTTCCACATCACCTTTTCACATGATTTCACACACAATTTCAGTTCATTTTATTCTCATTTAGCCTCTATTCATATCATTCTTGCCACCTTTTTGTTGTTTTGCTTATCACATGATGTGTATTGCAGATTTGCATCAAAAGGATCATATTGGAGATATCCCAACTCAATATCATCATTATCGAGACTTCTCCATGCATTGCAGATGATCAGAACTTTAGTTCTACTGGAACAGCAATGCGCATGACGTGTCTTATTTAAGACACGGCATGTGTATTTCCAGACGGCCTATTACTTCAATCGCTGAAGAAAAGTACACGGCGTGTCCACAAAAGACACGATGTGTACCTGGAAATTTAGAATCGAGCTTTGCCTTTCTGGTAAAGTACATGACGTGTATTAATTCAGACATGCCATTTGATTTACACTCAGAACAACTTCCTGAGATAGGACACACCGTGTCTAAAGAAAGACACATAGGTGATCAGAGGAAAGGGGTATTTGAGTAGGAGGGTGAGAGGGTGGAGGAAAAGGAGCCGTTTGGGCTTGTGAGGTCATGGCGAAGCTGATGGTCTAGTTTTTATAAGTGGATTAAGGCTATCTTTAGGATTTCGAGAGGGTTCTACATCCATGGCGGCGGCAAAGGAAGAGAGCTCTTGTTTGCTCTCAAATAATGCTCATTCGAGGGGAAAAAAGATTCGTTTGAGTACGGATTGGTGGGGTGAGCATCCCTATTTATTTTTATTTAAATGGGGATCAAAATGAGCCGATTGTAATTTGATTTCAAGCCTGACCCCCCCTCCTCAATCAACAGGAGGTAGGGGATGATCCCTTGGCCACTTGATCAGGCCTCCAATTTGTGGGAGCCTGATCTGAGAGCCAGGGTTCATTCCCCCTGGAGGCCGCAGATCCCTGACCTGGAAAAGATCGATTAAAAAGAAAATAAAAGGGGATTTTGAGCACATAACTCCCAAAATTCATAGAAAATTGTTGGAGTGTCCAAATGACCTAAAATTTGGACCCAGCTTCAAAAATATTTGGAGAATTTCTAAAAAAAGTTTGAAAGCCAAAAGATGAAGTTTGGCTAACCAATTTGATTCATTGGACAAAGTGATGATTGAATATAATTTGTGGTGTTATAATGTGTATAAAGTCCACATTGATCACCATATTTTGGATTTGAGTTTCAATAATGATTAGGAGTCCAAGAAAAATAAATTAGGGTCCAGAGTGAACATAATGGGGGTGAAATTATAATTAAATCATACTTATACTAAAATTCACTTTGTCACAAATCCGCTGCATAAGAGAAAATTGTTGGAATCATGCAACAAAACAATTATTTCAATTCTTGCCTTCAAACTATCCCAAAATAGACTGATAGGATAGAATCCATCCTCAAGGATGTTAAATTCACCATTCCCTTTAAGAAAAATAACCTTATAAATAATCCTATAATGATGTCGACTACTCTCTCTATGAATGTTAAATTGGGTACGAAAGCTCCGAAAAGATTCGATAAAAAACTAGAAGATATTACTAAAAAAATTACAAATTGAACAAAACAATTAAATGTGAATAAAATAGTATAAATATCTTAACCCATGATGAATCATCCGAGGATGAACCTAGAGAAATATCTCCTAAAGATGTTCTATCCTTTGAAAATAACCTAAACACTTCTATAAACAAAATTCGATCCTACAAACTAAGGTATTCTAAAACAAAAAATTACTATAGAAGGCCAAAACATGTTGACATACAATTTGAAGAGACTTCTAACCTTCCTTTAATTCATTTTTACGGTCAGTCCCTTGTAGAGTACATATACATATTATCGTTATGTGTGACACCCCCAGATTTTCTAAAACTTAATCTAATGTGTGTTGTCCAAATTGAAACCTCACCTCAGCGAGAATCCTAATTTAAACACCCCACACTAGTCTAAGAAGAAGAAAATTGAGGGAGTCAGAAGGAAACAATAGTAGCACATGTTCATGAATAAGAACAAAATTGTACAACACATGTTCACCATTCAACATATAATTACAACATGAATTGTTACAACATTTGATATTACATATTGAATAGCAAACTTCTACATATACATGTACTACCACTAAATAACAGGATCTTAAGACAATAGGTCCACCTGTACATCAAATTGCCACACAACTCTCAACTATCCTGCTTCTTCAAAAGCATATGTCCACAACCTAAACAAAAGATTACATATGGTACACGCCAGCACAATATTCAAGAATATTATACTGAGTACGCCTGCGTGTCTTTTTATATAATTCTCACTACTAAGACTTGGCAATAAGATAAAACTATTACTTGGTAGTTATAAAGAAATATAAGAAAAAGCATATACTTGCATAAATATGTTTATTAACAAAAGAGAACAGATGTTTTAAGCGCATTTTCCATTATATCATCCATGCATTTGCCCCCCGAGAGAATAATGCATCATCTTGGACATAAGATCACAAGATGGAAGGCCTTATGATCTACAACCAAAGAGTTTAAGATCATTATACATGTGATCTACTACCAAAGAGTTTGAGATCACTTCCTAGCACTATACTACCAAATAGTTTAGTGCTTTCATATATTGGAACCGTTATATTATATTTCATGTGTTTATAGCCATTAGTATGGAAAATCAAGCAAGATAGCATATAAGAACAATCATCATCCAATACCATATGCCAAGTATTTTACTAAATATATAACACAAGCATATTGTATAATAATCCAAGTAAGAGGTAAAGGCGTACCTTGACCTAATCACAATCTTAAAATATGATATATCATCATGTCAACTATATCTTGGTCAAACCCCTAGTTAAGACACGAACACATATCACCATCATCAGGTTCTCATCATTGTAACCCTAGTTATGTCCATTTTAGGGTGTACTTAACTCCTTAGGATATTCCCATCATTATTTCTTGTCTTATCTTCTTGAGATTAAGTTACTAGTCTTGGATTACATATTGACATATAGAATCTGATTATTTGATTGCACATAATTATGCACACATATTAAACCTACATGATATGTATTAGTATTAGGGTTTAAATCACTTTAAGAGTCATCATCATCATAACACAAATTATGTGCATAAGATTGATATCTTAGTTTCACAATGTGTTCCATATAGTGTTATGAACATATTCTAGAGTTTCCATGATTTATTGAGCATACTTATAATTATTGTATATTATTAGGGTTATTAGCCCTAATTAGCCATATGGAGAAAATTACATCATTTCGTGCATAAACATCATAACCACTGACCTTAAATGGATTATAAACTTGAATATGGATTTATTGATATTTTATCATAATTTTAGGCCATCATTTGATATTTATTATCCATTAGACAAGTATAAAACATCTTGCATGATATCAATGTGATTTAAGCATTAAAAGACTAATACGATGGTTCCATGTTATTCTATGCATTTTTTTGAGAATTTTGGTAGCTTGTTTGTATTTTTTAGATAAACATGCTAATTTCTATGAATTATATAAGATATAAGTGTTTTTTGAGGTTTTTCCCTTTTTTGGCCAATTGAAAGGTGCCACATGTCCCTGAAGGGCACTGCTACTCCAGGCTTGTGCCGACCAATTCTTGCTAGTTTGGCTCAGTTCTAAACCTGGTTTGGATCGGTTTATCCTCTTTACTTTCCCACGTGATCCCTCGCTTCGGCAGATGAGTCCACAAGACTGCTTTCACGACCGCTGCCTCATGAGAGATCTTTAGTGATGAATTGGCATCATTCTCCATAATATCACTACCACCGGCTTCATCTATGCCTTCTTAGTGACTTTGGCCTTCCAGGATTGATCGTGGAGGTCGGAACCTACAGACATGCAAGCTCGTCAGAATCTTCTTGCGGTGAGGCGGGGAAAAAAGGGGCAAGAAGCCTCTGCACCTCCAAACTTTCTCTACAAAGCTCCACTAGCAGCGCTAGGTCTTACCAAACCCATGGAGGCTCCATCTCTAAGAGAGAAACCCAACACATCCCTCCCAGAACTTGATCTTCTTCTCCAGCGAAAAGTATAATAACTCCTAACAAAACCTCCACATAGAGGGTTGGAAAGCCTGGGGATGAATTTGTTAGACCTCTATGTATTTATGCTATCTAATTGATCCCACTGAAACCACCCCTCCATATCCATTCTTCCTGCCTCGACTGTACTTTGTCGCTGGGTGGAGAAGCAGTTGGGACAAGAGGCCGGAGCTCCCTCATCTCTTCTCCATTTTCCCCAAGTAAGGGGTCAAATGAAGTCCTATAAGGGGTGTGGAGGGTTCTACTTGTCTTACATTGTGAGATAACCCATGATCAGGGTCGTGCAGGCAATCTCGTGGCCTCAACGTTTCCCCATGGCTGTGTAACTGATAGAGGTGGAATGGAAGAAGGTGAATCCACCGTATGAGTCTGACCATCCAACGGGTGATATGGTGCCAAGATACAAATATGTGTCTCTTCAAGCCTTGGGAGCATGACTCAAGATACAATCAAAACTTAGGCCAAAACTAATATATATATTGATCCTAGATACATCAACATATTTATGAATTAGCCTACTTCAAACCTACATATTTCTCTCTACGAGCATCAAAACCTAACAAAACTTTAGACATAGATTTATTATCATCCAAACAAGATAACACTAAATTTTTGGTCTCAATATATTAATATTTAACCAATCAATTAAATACTTCAATATGGAAAGAAAGTATGATTCTGAATCATCAAATTAACATCAATTAAAATTTGTGCTTTACTAAAGTATTTGGACTCTTAATGACATCCAAACAAGATAAACTCAAACATGTCACTAGATATTTGAAGGTCTTAAAAATTCACTCCATCACATTATGTCCATGATTGGTTGTTATTGTGGAAGGTTGATAGTCAACAATAACGCATAAGATCAGAGTGTGGGTTGGTTGATGATGTAATAACGTGAGTCATGATATGGCTATATCAAACCAAGAAAGCAAATACATGTTAGAGAATAGTGTATCGGGTAGACCCACCATGAGACTGACACATGGAAGCCATCTTAATGGAAGTCATAGTCAGCTCTCACAGTGATGGTGTTATTTGTGGTTTTTAGACCTAAAATCATTGGATTCAACACATGTCATTGGGTACACTTTGACATCATCATATGCAGTCATGATACATGAATTGTTATAATGGTGATGACTTGGTGACTTTGACACATTGGGATTGATTTTGAGTGATAGATACAAGATTTATCCCTCCTACTAGAGTATGATGTCCTAGGCCTCTTGATTAGTGAGACTTAGAAATGCATGGCCATTCACATGTGAGTCAATATGCAATATTAAGCTTACATACATCTTAGACAGTCTGCTCGTGGTTCAAGAAATATGATTGAATAATAATGAGTGTGACTACTCCATGCCTCTAGTTCAATCTGGACATCAGCGACAAAGGAACTATACAAAAACTATAACACCATACACTGATTGTAGGTTGAAGTTGTTCCTCAACTTTCCATTTACTTTGGTAGCATTGATGTGTGACTAGTCACCACTCATTTCTTATGATGTCATAAGTTGTTATATATTCACTGCCAATGTAATATGAAACCTATAGGGTCACACACATAGGTCTTGACCTAGAAGAGGAGTTCAGATCTTGAATGACAATCGAATTAAGTACTAAAGTGTATAGTTATTTGATTCACACAACAAATAGGATGACAGCACTGCCAAACACTCATCTCAAGTGTTGAGACGACAGTCTGGAAGTTCTAAACTTCCATCTCAAGTGTTGAGACGGGTGTATGGGGAGTCAGGCCGATTTTGGGTTAAAATTGGGTAAGAAGAGAACCGACCCTACCGATTGGCTGGACTCAAGTCACCAGACAACTGTCTGGGTGACCTAGATGGCCATCTTGCATGGGCGATATGGTACACTTTAGTCGAGGGAAGTTTCTAGACATTTCCCTATTTGTTTCACTTATCCATTACTTATTGTGCAAAGAAATTAATGTCTAACATTGATGGGAATTGAGTTGCCAATTTCATGTACAACTAGGAAACAACCAAACGGCCATTTGGGCTATGCCAAATGATTGTCTGGCATGGATGACCATCTGGGCTGTCGAATGTTGCAAGATTTCCAAAATTGTTGTGAAAATGTGAAATCTTATGGTCCCTTCCACTCCCGTATAGACTAGGAACCTAGACCCAAACCCCACCTATAAATAGATCAAGGTATTGGGGCTTCTCAGAGTACAACACAGACAATTGAGAACCAATTTCTCTAACAAACATTGTCCTCTCTGGTTTTGGTAACCATGAGAGCCCAAGCATGTTCTTCCCGACTAGGGAGGAACAACAAGGGAAAGAGAAATTGAGATCATTGTTGTGGGAGAGCAAGTTGGTGACTAGTACACCAATGGGAGGGACAAATCCTTCCAGATCATTCTAGAAGGATGACAAGAGTTCTAGGCAGTCTATGTGGACTACCATAGAGGTGGGAGGCTATTGTCTTCCGCGTAGAGGACAATGTCAACCAACAGTATGTGACAAGAGGAGCTGTTGAAGAAGTCAACATTTGTGGCTATAGTCTGTGGTGCAGACCAGGAGGAGGAGGAGCAGTCAGATGTGTCCCAGTGCAATCAGGATTCAGAGTTACACATCTACATGATGAGGATTGTCACTGGACTTTCTCCAGGACCAGGTATATCCTCAAAACCATCCTTCCCACATTATAGTTATTGACACGATCTAATGATTATGGCAAATAAAGTAGATAATTTTTTTTATAGTGGTATCAGATCCAACGTCAATTTACTATATTATGGGATAATCGATATGATCAGATATTGGTTTTATCATTCTATTATTCCACATGATCAAATAATATCTTGTCAATTTCAATACAACAATAATCACAAACTAATATATATATGATTCATATATGCAATTTACATGTGTCTCCCTAAAAGAGGTTTTGGTGGTGGATGTGTAACATGGTTATGGCCAATAACCCATGTATTCATTGCATGGTTGTGTGGCTGGTTTATTTGTTTATCTTAGTCTGCGTACTGAGCCTCTATCTCATCTTCCCAATGTAAATTTTATTCTTTCCTACCCTTGATCCCCTCGAATGTAACTCAAGGTTTTGCAATAATAATGTAAAAGTAGGATAGTTTACTTTCTGTTATGATGTAGATGAATACGTCCCAAAGACAAGCTGACCGTCTGAAGGACCTTGGAGGACATGGTGGACAAGTCAAATCGATCGCCTGGTAAATCCAACCGATCAGTTGGAGGATCTAGTCAATGGTAGAAAGATAGATCAGATGATCGGTGAGATGACCTAACAACCGATAGGAGGTGAGCCCATCAATTCAAGGGTTGAACCGATCAAACTAGATTGGCAAACACAGATATTCATCAACAACAGGTTTTTGCATGCTGATGTAGACATAGATGGCATAATTCCTTTTGGTTCCAAGGGCTTACATTAGGCTGGCCATAACCATCGCTTTCATTTATTGCATGTTTTTTGTTGTGGGATCTAGCATGTATATGATACATACTATGTATGTGGTGATTTGATAAAGTATATGTATTTATACAAACTCCCTCAAATAAAATAATAGAGTGTTAGATGCTTTCCAAAAGTATCACATGAAAATCTAGATCGACTAAGCATAGATTCTGCCTCTGTTGGGTGCTCCGCCTATCTTGTGGAAGTGTGATGGTAATAATGTAGGTTCTGCCTCTGTGGGGTGCATTATTATTGTGTCAGCTTTTTGGTTGGTCTTGAATGGTGATTCTTAGAGCGTCTAGGTCTAGAATAATACAAATGATTATGGAAATGGGTTGTGCATATCATATATCTAAAATTGCATTTGATGCAATTGGCAAGAGTTGCCTACCTTGATGGTTGATTGTGTTTTGTGGTGTGGATCGGGACACAATCAAATCGCCTTGGATCTAGCCCACTAGAATATTGTACGCTGCAATATTTTGAATTGATATTGATGGCTATTAATTAAAATAAAATAGAGGGAGTAGTAATAATTGAAGACCTAATTAATATCATCAAATTTGCAAAATAACATCAAATCAAATCAAAAGGTTTTTAACAGATGCAAATTTTATCTTGTAGAATCAATGACAAACAAATTTGATTTATGATTGGTCCTGAAGAAGGACAAACTTGATAGGATAAATTTGAATGACTGGTTTTGGACTTTGAGAAGGGTTCTCAATGAAGAGTGAAAACTCTACGTCCTTGACAAACCATTGTTAGAAATACTTGCTCCTAATGCACCTAGGGAACAAGTGGATGCTTACTGGAAGCATGCCAATGATGCCTTAGATATCAAGTACCTTATGCTTAGCTACATGAACTATGAATTGCATGAGAAATGTAAAAACATGAGTGTTCTTGAGATGGTAACACATCTTAGGAAGGTGACACTCGATATCACAAAGTAAGAAAGGGACGATATCATGAAGGTTCTACTTGAGTCAAAGTTGATAGAGGGAACCTTAGTAGAGGAACATGTGCTCAAATGAATGGACATGTGTATCATCTTGAAGAACCGAGATTCACCTTAAGCTAAGAGTTGACCACTGATGTGATTCTAATGACTATACCCGAATCATGTAGCCGCTTTATTGCATGTTATCATGTGAGTAATATGGCTAGACAGATGTCAGACTTGCTTGCCATGTTGATTCATGTTGAAGGAAAATTGAAGAAGGAAAAGCTCATGATGATGATCAATAGAGCTAATTCCAAGGACCAAAGCAAGTTTGAGAAGTGTTCTGAGGTCGAGACCAAATCCATATCTTCAACACTCAAGATAAGGAGAAAGAAAAGTACAAGAGGAGCTCATCCTTTGTACTTGAAGGCATTTAGGAAGAAGAAGATGGAGACGGTAATCTCCACTTTAGGTATATATGTTATTGAGATAAATCTATATAATTCATCATCATGGGTACTAAATACCAGATGTGGCTCATATGCAAGATTTGAAAGGAAGTATGCATTTAGGGAAAGATGTGGTGATATTGCGAGTTGTTAATGGTGCAAGAGTTGTGACCAACATAGTTGGAATCTATAGTATATCTCTACCTACAAGGCTTGTAATAGAGTTAAAGAATTGCTATTATGTACCTTCTATGAATACAAACATCAATTCTGTATCTTGTATGGGCAAGGATGCATTTGAATTCCATAATAAAAATGGTCGATGTTCTGTTTCAAAAGATGGAATCTTTTATGGCAGTGCCCTAATATCTTATGGTCTTTACTTGTTAGATCTTAAGAAAGATGTATATAAAATTAATACCAAAGAATATAACTCAAAAACTCAAATAAAACATACCATTGGCATTTTCTTCTAGGGCACGTAAATGAGAATCGCATATCTAGACTCCATAAAGATGGTTATTTGGACTCTTTTGATTTTGAATCAACAGAGACATGTGAATCTAGTTTGTTGGGAAAGATGCCTAAGACCCCTTTCACTGGTACCAATGAGAGGTTTATTGATCTATTAGGACTCATACTTATTGATGTGTGTGGACCTTTTAGAACAACCGCTAGAGGTGGGTATCTATACTCCATAACCTTCACTCATGACTTCAGTATATATGGCTATATTTATTTAATGAAACATAAGTTGAAAAGTTCAAGGAATTTATGAATCAAGTACAAAATCAACTTGATAAAATTATTAAGACACTTCATTCTGATTGAGGTGGAGAATACCTGAACCAAGAGTTTAAGAACCTTCTTAGGGCCCATGGGATTGTATCCCACTGGACTCCGCTTGTAAAACCTTAGCATAATGGTGTATCAGACAAAAAGAATTACACATTACTGGATGTGGTGTGATCAATGATGCGTTTAGTTGAGCTTCCAACTACCTTCTGGGGGCATGCTCTACATACTACAGCATATACAGTAAATTGAGTACCATCTTAATCAGTTCAAAAGACACCATATGATATACGGAATGGGAAGCATCCCAATATGTCTTTTATGAGGATTTGGGGATGTGAAGCTTATGTTAAAAAAATGTTTTATGATAATCTTGGTCCTAAATATGATAAATGGTATTTTGTTGGATATCCTAAAGAAAAAATAGGATATTACTTTTATTCCCAATCTTATAATAAAGTGTTTTGTTTCCAGAGATGCTACATTCCTTGAGATGGATTTCATTTCCAAAGGAATTAGTGGGAGGAAAGTAGAACTTGAAGAAGTTCAAGACCAACAAGACAACACTGAACTAATAGATGAACAAGAGGAACAAAGAAAGTCACAAGATCTTTTGGAATCTCAAATTCCCCAAGTTACATATGAACCTTGTAGATATAATAGGACATGCCTTGAGCCTAAAAAATTTGGATATCTTGTAACTCAAGAAGGCAGTGAATTGGTCATAGATGATGAACCAATTTCCTATCAAGATTCTATAGAGGAACCAGAGTGTGAGAAATGGCTTGAGGCTATGAGATCTGAGATGGCATCCATGTATGCCAAGAAAGTATGGACTTTGGTGGATCCACCTGAAGGGGTAAAACCCATAGGGTGCAAGTGGGTCTTCAAGGAGGAGACTGTCATGGATGGAAAAGTTGAAACCTATAAGGACAGATTGGTTGCAAAGGGTTTCAAACAAGTTCAAGGTGTTGACTATGATGAAACCTTTTCTCTAGTGGCCATGTTTAAGTCCACCAGGATTATGCTTGCTATTGCAGCTTATCATGACTATGAAATTTGGCAGATGGATGTTAAAATAGCATTCCTTGATGGGAATTTACTCAAGGATGTTTACATGACACAAACTGAGGGTTTTATCAAACTAAAGGATGCAAATAAAGTTTGTAGCTACAAAGGACAATCGATTAATTGAAGCAAGCATCTTAGTGATGGAATCTTCATTTCGATGAGATAGTCAAAGAGTTTGGCTTTATTCAAAATGAAGATGAACTTTGTGTGTACAAGAAGGTTAGTGGGAAAATAGTGGCATTCCTCATATTATATGACATATTACTAATGGCGAATGACATCCCTACCTTACAAAAGGTAAATACATGGCTTGGAAATACGTTCACTATGAAAGACTTGGGAGAAGAATCCTACATTTTGGGAATAAAGATCTATAAAGATAGATCCAGAAGGCTTATTGGAGTAAGTCAGAGCACATACATTAATAAAATGTTGAAGCAGTTCAACATGGAGAGCTCAAAGAGAGGAAACATGCCTACACGTCATGGTGTCCCCATCTCTAGAGCTTGATGTCCTAGTTCTTGTTAAAAAAGGGAACACATGAGTTTGATTCCATATGCCTCAACAGTGCGATCAATCATGTATGCAATTTTGTGCACCTGTCTAGACGTCTCGTACACCTTGAGCATGATGAGAAAATATTAGTTAAATCTAGGTGATGCTCACTGGATAGTTGTAAAGAACATCCTTAAGTACTTAAGAAGGACTAAGGATCAGTTCTTGGTATATGATGGAGAGGAAGAGTCGGTGGTAAAGGGTTACACTAATGCAAGCTTCCAGACTGATCAAGATGGTTACAAATCACAATCATGATCCGTGTTCTGCCTCAATAGTGGAGTTGTGAGCTGAAGAGTTCCAATCAAGAAACACATATGCTAGAGAATAATATTACTCAATCACATATGCCTTCAAGTATTAGCCTTGTGGAAATGAGATCACACGAATTTTATGAGTACATATACATATCCTCATTATGACCATGATCGATTGTTGTTGTAGAAGGTTGATAGAAAACAATAACATATAAGATTAGAGTGTGGGTTGGTTGATGATGTAATCTCATGAGTCATGATATGGTTATATCAAACCAAGAACATAGATACATGTTATAGAATAATGTACCAGACAGACCCATCATGAGACTGACACATGAAAGCCATCTTAATGGAAGTTATTGTCAACTCTCACAGTAATGGTGGTGGTTTTGGTTCTTAGACCTCAATCACTACACTCAACACATGTCGTTGGGTACACTTTGACATCATCAGATGCAGTCTTGAAACATGGATTGTTATAACGGTGATATTGAGTGATTTTGACACATGGGGATTGACTTTGAGTGATAGATATGGGATTTTTCCCTCCTACTGGAGTGTGATGTCCTAGACCTCTTGATTTGCAAAATTGAGAAATGCATTGCCATGCGCATGTGAGTCAATATGTGATATTGAGATTACATATATCTCAGATAGTTTTCTCTTAGTTCAAGAAATAGGATTGAATAATAATGAGGGTGACTACTCCATGCCTCTAGTTCAATCTATACATCAGTGATAAAGGAACTATACAAACACTGTAACACCATACACAAATTGTAGGTTGAAGTTGTTCCCCAACTTTCCATTTACTTGGGTAGCATTGATGCATGACTAGGCACCACTCATTTCTTGTGATGTCATAAGTTGTTATGTACATTCACTGCCAACATAATATGGGACCTATAGGGTCACACGCATAGGTCTTAACCTAGAAGAGGAGTTCAGATCTTGAATTATAATTGAATGAAGTATGAAAGTGTTTAGGTATTTGATTCATGCAACAAATAGGCTGACAACACTGCCAAACACCCATATCACGTGTTGAGACAGCCATCTAAAGTGCCAAATGGACGTATCAAGTGTTGAGATAGGTGTCTGGGGAGTCAGGTCTGTTTTGAGTTAAAATTGACTCAGAAGTGAACTGACCCAACTGACTGGCTCGACTCGGGTCACCAAACAATGATTTGGGTGATTGAGATGACCATCTTGCATGGGAGAGATGGTCCAATTTGGTTGAGGGAAGGTTCTAAACATTTCCCTATTTATTTCTTTATATATTACTTGTTTTGAAAGGAAATCAATGTTTAACGTTGATGGGAATTAAATTACCAATTTTTTGCATACCTAGGAAACAACCAAATGGCCGTCTAGGCTGTGCCAAACGATTGTCTAGCATCCCAGACGACTATCTGGGTTGCCAAATGACCGTCTGGGCTGTTGTAGGTTGAGTGATTTCCATAATTGTTGCCAAAATTTGAAATCTTTTGGTCCCTTCCACTCCTGCATAGACTAGGAACCTGGTCCTAAACCTCACCTATAAATTGAGGGGGTACTGGGGCTTCCCATAGTATAGCACAAAAAATTGAGAAATAGTTGCTCTAACAAATGTTGTCCTCTCTGGTTCTGGTAACACAAGATCCCAAGCAAGTTCTACCTGACTAGGGAGGAACAACAAGGGATAGAACAATTGAAATCATTTTTGTGGGAGAGCAAGTTTGTGACTAGTACATCAATGTGAGGGACAACTCCTTCCTAATCATTCTAGCAGGATGACAGGAGTTATAGGAAGTTCATATGGACTACCATAGAGGCGGGAGGCTGATGTTTGCAACTTGGAGGACAACGTCAACCAATAGTCCTTGACAAGAGGAGCTGTTGAAGAAGTCGACCTTCGTAGATGTTGTTTGTGGTGCATACCAAGAGGAGGAGCAATCAGATGTGTCCCAGTGCAATCGGGATTCAGAGTTGCACATCTATGATGATGAGGATTGTTAGTGGACTTGCTCTTGGACCAGGTATATCCTCAAAACCATCCTTCCTGCATTATAGTTATTGATGCAATCTACTAATTATGGGGAATATGGTTGATAAAAAATTTGTTTTTGTTTCCTGCTCTGTAGCCATATTTCCCAACAGTATGGTGGAAAGTGGAAAAAACCCTAGAATAGGTGTTTGGAGTGGAAGATGATGAAATGGAGGGGGAATGGAGTGGGAATGTATGGGAGGTGAAAATGGGGGAGTAGGGGTGGACTATGAGTGGCTTCCCTTGAGTTCCAACCACTACATATATATTGGTGGTGGGGAAGCATTAGGTTAACTAGGGGTGAAATGGGGAAATCAGTGCAAAAGTTATGCTAGGTTTGTGTGTAGCACGGTCGTGCTAGGAAGCACGGTCGTGGTGGGTAGGGGTGAAGACGTTCATGGTAGGTTGGAATAGGCGAGGTGAAAATGGTGAAAAGTTATAGTACAAATTTCGGAAAATAGATTGTTGGTGGCACAGCTATGGTGGGTCATGGGTACACGCTTGTGGCAGTCACCATGACTATTTTGGATTTGGGCATGGTTTCTCATTCTCCATGGGATGACTATTATGTTGCTTGGCCACACGGCCATGTTGTGCAGCATGGCTATTCTACTGAACCTATTTCTTAACCTTGAACTTTGTGGTTTTGAGTGAACTAGCATGACCGTTTTGCAGTACCACAGTTGTGTTGGTTTCTTCATGAGCACTTATATCTTGTACTTTGTGTTTCCTTGGACCTCTCTTTGCTTTAATTGACCCTTGGCCACTAGGGATAGGTTGAGGGAGCTTTTAACTTCACTTTCAGTCTCTCTAAGGGTAGACCAGACAATACAGTCTATCAAAAATGATTTGAAAGTTAATTCTATGCCACTAGAATGCTATATAAATTTATTTTTCTAGCCTATCATGAACTTTCTATTCATCATTGGCTACTATTTTTTGATAAAATAGGTGTTTGTAAAAATAGCCAAAAAAGTAAAATAAGCCGTTAAAACTAGGCATATGTAGCACAAACAAGTATAAGATGAGCTATTTATGAGCAAGAACATATAGATATGAAAACATCTAGGTAGAAGCCATAGAATTATCATCAAAAGAAGTAATAAGGAATTTTATTCTAATGAAAGTAAATTTCTCTTTAGATAGAGGTTTGGTAAAAATGTGTGCAAGTTAGTTTTCCGTGTTCACATGAGTGATATAGATATCTTTCTTGGCAATGTGGTCGCAATGGAAGTTATGGAGGAACTGTATGTGTTTATCTCTACTATGAAATATAGGATTGTAAGAGATATTGATTTCATTAGCATTATCACATTAGAAAGGAGAAGCACCATAACGAACATTAAAGTCTTAGAGCATTTTCTTCATCCATAGGACTTGGGAACAACAACTCCCAGTTGCGATTTACTCAGCCTCGATAGTTTAAAGAGTCATAGTGCCTTATTTCTTAGAGAACCAATAAACTAAGCATGGTCCTAGGAGGAAGAAAGTGTCGCTTGTGCACTTTTTATCAATTAAGCATCTGCCATAATCCGCATCACCATAAGTAGAAAGAGTAAAGTCCCTTGACTTGGGATACTATAGTCCAAAATTTTGGTTTTTGGCTAGGTACCTTAGAATCCTCTTAACCACTATAAGATGGGATTTCCTAGGGTTTGATTGAAATCTAGCCCACAAGCCAATACTGAACATAATGTCAAGTCTAAAGGCAGTTAAATATAACAAGCTACCAATCATACCTCTATAGAGATTCTCATCTAGCTTCTACCTTCCTTATCTCTATCAAGTTTGGCAATGTTTGGCATGGGGGCATCAATCAGTTTGGTGTTCTCCATCCCAAAGCACTTAAAGAGTTCACTGGCATACTTGCCTTGGTTGATGAAGTTTTCTTCCTTTTTTTGCTTTATTTGGAATGCAAGGAAGAAAGTAAGCTCCTGCATAATGCTCATCTCATATTCACTCTTCATAAGAGAACTAAACTCCTTGCAAAGATCAAGACCAGTTCCAGTAAAAATGTTATCATCAACATATATTTGAATAATCAAAAGTTTCCATAAGTGTGTTTAAGAAAGAGGGTGGAATCAACTTTTCCCATGACATAGACATTGTCTAGCAAAAAGTTCTTAAATTTATCATAACAAGCTCTAGGGGCTTTTTTGAGACCATAAAGAGCAGTTTGTAGCAAACAAACATGGTTAGGAAGCTTTTTAGGTTCAAAGCCAGGAGGTTGAGTAACATATACTTCCTCCTCCATTCTACCATTTAAGAACACATTTTTAACATTCATTTGGTATAAGAAGAAATTTTTATAGCTAGAAAAGGAAAGTAGAATAATAATAGATTCAAGTCTAGCTACAAGAGCATAAGTTTCATCAAAATCAATATCTTCATGTTGGTTACACCCTTGAGCTACTAACCTTGCTTTGTTTCTTACCACTTTTCCACTTTCATCTAGCTTGTTGAGGTAGACCCACTTGGTGCCAATGATATTTCAATCACTTGGTCTTGTCACTAAGGTCCACACTTTGTTCTTCTCGAACAGGTCTAGCACCTCTTGCATAATTAGGATACATTCATCATCTTTAAGATCTTCTTAAAGATGTTCTTTGGCTCAAGTTGTGAGATGAAGGCATTGTCGGATTGTTATTTGTTGAATGCAGCCCACGTCTTCACCCTTTCAAAATGATTGCCTATGATGAGCTCTTTCGAATGATCTTTAGCAAACTTGGGAGTTGGATCCTTCTTTTCATCTTCTTTTGATTCTTCATCAACTACCACCTCTTTTCCTTTGTCAATGATGTTGAGGTCTTTTAATCTAGGAATCACCTCATCTACAACGTCATCATCCACAATATTATTTGAAATAGAGGAGTTAGTTTGAAAAAATTTAACATTATATATTCTTCTACTTTAAACAAATCAACAATAAATACTCTATATGCTCTACAATTAGTCTAACATCAAATAAAGAAACTCTTGTAGGATTTCATATCAAACTTGTTGAGAAAATACTTGGTGTTTAAAACAAAACAAGGACAACCAAAGACATGAAAGAAATCTATGGAGGGCTTTCTGCCATGCCATAACTCATAGGGGGTTTTCTTTAAGGAAGTATGAGTAAAAACCTAGTTCTGCACAAAACATGAGGTGTTAACGGCTTCGGCCCAAAACTTCTTGGGAGTATCATACTCTAAAAGCATGGTCCCAATCATTTCCCATAGAGCCCTATTGTTTCTCTCTATAACCCCATTTTGTTGAGGTGTATGAGGGGAAGAAAAATTGTGTGAATAACCAGATTCCTCACAAAACCTTTCAAACATATAATTTCCAAATTCTCCCCCATGGTCACTACGAACAAAGATGATTTGGTAAGAAGCTACCTTTTCAACCTATTTGTAGAAACTAGATAAAACTTTGAGAGTATCACTTTTTGGAACTAAGAATAAGTCCTAAGTAAAGTGAGAGAAATCATCAACAATCACGAGGCAATACTTTCTACCATGCAGTGACATAGTTCTCATTGATCCAAATAGATCAATGTGAAGAATTTTAAGAGATCTCTTGGTACTAGGGACTCCTTTGGATTTAAAGGATGATTTGGTTTTCTTTCCTTGTGTACAAGGTTGGAATTCCTCATCCATTTAAAAGTCTAATATAAGAAGTCCTTTGATCAATTCCTTTTTGTTCAAATTCTTTAATTGATGCACATTTCCATGACCAAGCATACAGTGCCACAAAGATATATCACTTTTATCAACAACAAGGCATTTACCAAAAATAGGCTTAAGAGAATCAAGAACAATAACATAAATATTTCCATTTCTAGTTCACTTGTATATGACATTGTAGGAGAGGGAATCTAGAAGCAAGAATTCAAGTGAGGAGAATAAAAAAAGATAATCATTATCACATAATTGTCTAAAACAATAAGATTGTGATGTAGGCCATCTATAAGAAGAACATTCTTGATGCATAATCAATCACCCACAACACCCTCACTTGTTACTTTACCATTGTTGTTATCCCCAAAAGTCACAGATCCTCCTTTCCTTTTTTGTGAAATTGTTGAAATGGTTCATCTCACTTATAATTCTCTTGGAGAAACCACTATCAACAATTCATTATCCTTTTACCTACAACAAAGGAAGATGTCAGTGCCCAGTTTAAACCTTAGGATTCAGAGTTAACTTTGGGGCCCATTTCATCTTTGGGTTGGTCCCCTTCTCTTTGTAAGGACAATAAGTGGAATAATTATAATCACTCTTAAAATGTGCACAAGACAAGGGTTCTTAGAGTCGGATGACTCTCCATGGAAAATAGGAGGTTCCTTGCTCTTTTTGTTTCCCTTACCCATGATTTTGGGATCTCTCTCATATCCCAAACCACTGTAACCAATTTGTTTAGTAAAGTGATCTAGGACTTCATTTAAGGACTTTTTCCCTTTGAGGAACTTTTTCTAGGAAGCTCGAAACTTGTGATTATCGTCATTAAAAGTAATGACATTAGAAGTTTAACATACTTGAAACTCAAAACATACTCAACCACCCACCTACTTGCGATCATTTTTAATAATATAACATCAAATAGTTCTTTTTCATTAAATTAGATTATATAATAGTAATTAAAGTAAAAAATAATGTTTCAATGATTAATGTTTTATATAGTGATTATTGTCAATTAATCAATTACACCTTCAAGTGGAGGTTAATGTTATAAATTCACCAATTAATTATCTTTGACCCTACTTTGACATTATAAATTTATCCTAAATATAATGATGAAAGAAAATAAGTAAAACACATAATAATGAATCAAATTAATTAAGACGAGAATAAATGTATTAAATGGATACCTATCAATCACATAAATAAATATAATATCAAATAATTTCAAATGAAGAAACTAATAATAAAATTGGATTCACAACAACAAAGTTAGCTTATCTAGAAATTTTCAAGTTAATTGCACCTCCCTTGACCAATCAATTAATTGATTAAACACTTATGTTTTAATGCATATTAATGAATTCAAAATAATTAGATTTCCAGCCATTTGTCCACTCAAACCCCTACCCTATACGGTGTTAGTTTGTGGGTTGTCTCCCTCACAAGGATGCCGACCACTGTAATAGTAGAATAGTTTCTCCCTCTCTCCCACCTCTATTCCACTCCTTTCCCTATATATTCTCCTCCTTCCCTTTCTACAACAATTCCCTAAACCCTAGCCACCAGTGTCCAACAACAAGATGATGACCACTGCTCTTCACTTCCTCATTTCTGTCTTATTGTTCTCTACCTCCCCTTCTCCTCATTACTTCTTCCCTCTCTCTTCCCCTCTCTTCCGGCACCCACACCCCTAACGATAAGAATTGGTCGCAAGGCACCACCCTGGTGCCTCACAACCAGAACAAGCAACCCTCGCCACCACTTTGGGAAGCCGCTGCCACTGCCTAATCACTTGCCTCCATTTTTCCATTCCTTGCAGCACAGGGCATCGCCACTGGTTCCAGTAGCTGCAACAACATGATTGATATTTTTCCAACTTTGCCTTGCCTCCTCTTCCTCCTGTTGGAGAGGCATGATCAATGGTTTCTAATATTTCACTAGTGTCCACACATCCACCACCGTCGTCTACTATCTCTATCGTATGGGGAACACCTTGCAGAGACAACTCCTACCAAGTCACTGCTAGACTTCACCATGAGTAGTACCTTCTTATACATCTCATCCATGAGCAAATCATCACAAAGACCTAGATGACACCAACACATTCTCCCCCTCTCACTGCATCTTTTCTTTTGTGTGCCCTAGATGCACTGAATCTTCTTCTCCCAAATACCACTATAATACTATAGTTAAGGGAACTATTCAATAGCCCAGTGAATCACCATCTACTGTCCTTCCAGTCCCTCATCACCTTTGGAATCCATGGTCATAGCAAATACTTCCTTTGACCTAAAAAACATGTGCCTTCCACTACATATTGGAATCCAACCACATCTCTAGATTGGTCTGACCGTGCTTGAGATCATACTCATTGATCTAGTCCTGATCTAGAGTAGAAAACCTAGGTTCACATTTGGATGTGAGAGGATGATGATGATGGGTGAAGACTGGCTTTTGTCACCTAATTCCAATCATCTGATCGTTGAAGGAGATCTTACGACATGTAATTCAATAACCTTCTTCCTTTGTTTTCAATAAAGTTTGATGTTAGAAAGTAATTAAGCATGATAAGAGGCAAGTTATCAATCAAGAGGCAAGTTCTGGATAACATTCAATAACTTGCCTCTTATTATAATAATACATTACATTTCATTTCATTCAATAACATTCAATAACATTCAATAAAAAATTATCATGCTTAATTAGGTGTAATAATACATTCAATAACATTCAATAACTTGCCTCTTATTATAATAATACATTCAATAAAAAATTATATATAATACTATTAGATCTACAATTTTAAGTAACAATTAAGAAATATATTGATGGCATAGTTTAGTCTTGGAATATAGTTAAACCCTAGTTGTTCTTGCACATATATGATGGTTGCTAGAAGCCCAATTAGGATTTAAGGGTGAAAATATCTATAAATGTCCTACCTTTGATTAACTGATGTAATATAGAAAAAACATATTCATTTCAAGAAAGGCTATTTTGAATAAAATGATAAAAGAAGAAGATAACATATAGGAGATTCATTTTCATATATGCATGGGTGACTTATAATGGGAAAAACTCTAATTGAATGTATTAGACTATGATTGGGTGTAAAGAATTATGATTAAATGTAAACTATTGACAAATAATAAGTTGAAATGTGTACTTAGGTAATAACAACATACATATTTGAGTATCCCTAAATCCTAACTCGTCTAAGGAAACCAAGACTAGGTTTAGATGTAGTTTCAATTATGAATAGATAAATGTGGACCAATATATGTATAAAATACTTCTAGGTTGAGAAGGAAGAACTATGAATTTCACCTCTAGTAATAGGGTTAGTTGTGAAGACCAGTTATGTACTCCTTCCAATTTTAAACTGGGCATTTATATGACAATATTTTCCTATAATGAGGCAGCTCTTAGAATACATGTTCTTAATCTCCACTTGTTCAAATATCATATTCTCTCAATTGCAACTTATTGTAATTCTTATGAAATTATTATTATCAAGTTGAATTGGGTTAATGACCCCACCTGCTATTGTGCTTAAGTCATGCCACATACATTTTATGAAAAATGTATCTTGCCACTCTATTTATGCATGTTATATAATTCTATTAGTTTAACTATCATATATGCTTATGTGTAACTATTAGGAAGTGCTTTTCGGCATGGGGTATGCTTTTCTACCTCAATATATATAGATGCATGCTTTTCTGCCTAGGGTGTGCTTTTCCACCCATTTTACTTAGGCCAATGTCCCAGTGGTGTCATGGCCCTACTATAGTTATTATAGTCCAATATATATGCATGCAAATATTTATGTGATTGGATGGTTGATTATGACAAGAATTATGGTTATATTTGTTTGCTTATACTGCCTCATTCTTTAGAAATTCCTTCTTTTTCTAAATCTCATTGAAAATTACCTATAATTAATGGCCCCCTTTTGATGGGAACATCTTATTTTATTTTAAAATAAATAACGCCCTAGTTATCCTCTAACATACAAACTCAGCTTTTGCTGACTCGTACTCTTTTGTTTCCTATTTTTCTAGGTGTTCCCTCTGCGAAGGTGTAGGTGTTTTATAGGGAAGATACTCAAGAGGATATTGAGCTCATTGGTGAACCTAAGTATAGCTTGAGATATCCTTGTTACCCTCTACCTATGGGCTTATGTGTATATATATGTAACCTTTTCATTTTATGTACCACCTTAAGGGTGAGAAAGTATGGAAACAATGTGTAACTTTCAAATAGTTATATTTTCTTCTACTTAAATAGTTCATGGATCATGTTTGTACCATTGAGTGCGCCCACTAAAGAATTACACTCCTTACAAGAAGAAAGGAAAGATAAATCATATTTTGCATGAAGCAAGTTGGCCTCTTAATAGAGGGATTTAGTAAGATAAGAATGTTTTTCTAAAGTATGATCATCTGCTTCATTACTAGACAATATAGGTCTAGAAGCAAGATCATTTACTTTAACAAGAAATCTAGCATCGAGCTAGCTCTAAGCATAGTAAGATCATCAAGATAGATTCCATTTTCATCCTTAATACCATCACATAGATGCTTAAGATCATTAAACTTGGCAACAAGCTTGTCATTTTTAGTTCTAATAAAAAAAGTTCATTAAGGAAAGTTTGGTTTTCAACTTTAATACTATTGATGGGCTTAAGACAAACACCATTTTGTACCTAAACTCCATTGTATTGCAATTCAAGTTCAAGAAATTGACCTTGCAAAGAATCTATACTATCAAGATGGACCTTTTCATTTGTCTCAAGAAAATAAATTTTAGCATACAAGTCATGAATAATTTTCCCGAACCTTTTGTTCTTAGATTTACACATAGAGTAAAAATATCAGGAAGCATTAAGCATGTCAATGAGGGTTTCTTTAGATATTTCATTCAAGCTTACCTCACTTAACTCATTATCTCACATATGTCTTCACTAGTTGAGGCCATGAGAGCAAGGTGACATTCTCCTTTGTTGGAGCTAGAATCACTAGAGGAAGATGCCTCATGAAGAATGAGCTACATCTTTGCTCCTTTCCTTCATGTCCTTCCTCTTGAACATGCTCTCCTTATTGTAGTACTCCTTGTTCTTGGAGCTTCTCTTGTGGTAGGACTTCTTTGCCTTGGGGAAATCATTGTTGTAGTGTCCCTATTGACCACACTCATAGAACCTTGGAGTAGAGGAGGAGGAGGGCTTTACTTTGAAGTGCTTCCCCTTGCAGTAGTTAGATTCGTGATCAATAGGGTCTTCATCTTCACTAGTTGGAGGATTATCCCAACAAGCAAGTTGTTTTTGAAGAAAAATGACATTCAATTGAGCCTTGAAGGAATTTTCCTTCATCTTATTGGACTCCTTCTATTCTAGATTTTCTTCCTCTTCTTGCTTATCAAGTCTAGGCTCATATGCTTGGATATTTCCAATGAGCTCTTCTATAGCCATTTCACCAAGGCTTCTTGTTTCTTCAATGGAGGTCACCATGGATTTCCATCTCTTGGGAAGAAATATAAGGATATTGGAGTTGATAGTGCCTTGATCCAAAGGTTGGACCATAGAAGCAAGTTCATTCACAATGGTGTTGAGGCTAGAGTACATCTCCGTCTCTCTCTCTCTTTCTTACCCATCTTGAAGTTATGAAGGAGACCTTTGAGCATGTAGACCTTGCACTCCTTGACGTGCTTGGTACCTTCATAGTTAATGCATAGTTTGTACCATATATTGTAGGCGGTGTCGCAAGAAGAGACCGGTTGAATAGGGAAGGAGTGAGGGTTGCATATATGATGCTAATTTCCTTCGCCATTCAGTTGGGATTTCTTCAAGGTAGCTTCATCCCAAGTAGCCACATCTCCAACCGGCTCCTTGTCGGGAAGGATGACCACTTTCCACATGCCATATCTCATCCCTTGCAAGTAGAAGTGCATCCTTCACTTCCAATAGAGGAAGTTTGTGCCATCAAAAATTGATCTCATGGAATCCACCCTCCAAGTTGAGAGAACCTAGAAGGTTGTCACCCATCTTCTTGTTTCGTGCGAGATCTAGTCAGACAAAACTGTGGCTGTTATACCACTTGTTGGATCAATGGGATCTAGAAGGGGGGGTTGAATAGAGCTAAAAGCACTTAAACCAAATTGATTACACCTTCAAATTACTTTAAGAGATAATATTGCAAATATGTAATTTGATGTGCAACTAAGCATACATAGCAAGGATGAGATAGTTTGAATGAGATAAAGAGTGTGGTATGTATAGTAGTTCCAAAATCCAAACTAAGAGAGTGTACATACACTACCAAGAGAGGTCAACCTCTAGGATTTTGCAATGATTGCACCTTACTTATATTCCATTATAAGAGATACAATTAGACCTTCCTTTTGTAGGGCAAAGATACATAGCCTTCCTTTTTAAGGATCAAAAGGAGCCAATAAACCTGACAAGATCTCACTTACCCTTAGAGAAAGAGTCCTCAACCTATGATAAGGCATACCCATTTATGCAACGAGCTGGACACCTTCACAAAGGACCTCTCCTCTTGCAATAAGTTTTTCTCCTTGAAGGAATTACCTACTCTCCCCATAGATCTTCAATCCTCAACTTTGCTTTCACCAAGGAGAAGTTTTCACCATCACAAATTTAGAGAAGGGATTGGGAAAGGGAAGATTGAAAGCTTCACAAAAAGTACAATGAAGTATCCCTCTTACAAATAACCTATCTCAATCAGATTAATGTTTGATTAGTAAGAAAAAGAGGGAAAGGGGTTCTTAGTAAACAAATCCACTCAACTATAGCTAGGAGCATAAGAAGCTAACTTGGGATAAAGACCAAGGGTTCCTATTTATAGTTGGGAATATTTACGACCTAGTAGAAGCACTTGGGAATGAATTCCAGTCATTTAGGGGTGTTGCAACAGATCTATTTTTGATGTTTACAACACTCCAACACTTAGAAACACTTTTTCTACCCATTTAGTACAATGTTGTTGGTATGTATGCCCTGAGAGCCAATCATATGATGATTGGATTGGCATACGTCATGATTGATTTGATAAATATCAAAGGAAAGCTTCCAATTTATTCTAGCTCAATCAATTATGAGATAAATGATGGAGCACAGTGAATGTCTAAAGAATGACGATACTCAATGATGTATGTCTTTAGGTTGAGGACCTAAATAATGAGAATACTCAATTACGTATGTCTTCAGGTTGAGGACCTAAAAAATGAGATCATGCAGATGCTAAGAGTATATACATTCTTGTTATGTCCCTAGTCGGATGTCATTGTGGAAGGTTGATAGACAACAATGACACATCAAGACTAGAGTGTATGTTGGTTGATGACAGTGTCTCATTAGTCATGATATATGATATCAAACCAAGCACACATATACATGTTGTAGAACAGTGTATCAGATAGACCCACCATGAGAATGATACATGGAACCATGACATGGTAGTCAGAATCATATCTCATAGTAATGCTGGTGATTGTGATTCTTAGACCTGAAATCACTACACTCATTGAATGTGATTGGGTCCACTTTGACATCACCAAATGCAGTCCTGAAACATGGGTTGTTGTAACGGTGATTATTGGGTGGCTTTGATGCATGAGATAGACTATGAGTGATAGATATGGGATTTGTCCCTCCTAAGGGAGTATGATGTCCAGGCCACTTGATAAGTGAGACTGAGAAAGGCATGCGCATGCACATGTGAATCAATATATGATATTGATGTCACACATATCTCAGACAGTCTGCTCTAGTTCAAGAAATATGAATGAACGTTGAAAGGATGGCAAGTCCATGCCTTTATTTCATTCAAGATATCAAAGATAAAGGAATTATGCATTCACTGGAACACCAATCACAGACTATAGGATTGAAAGTTGTTCTCCAATAAAAAAAAGTTGTTGTCCAACTTTCCTTTTCACTTGGGTAGAACTGATGTGCGACTAGGTACGCTCTTTTCTGGTGATGCCATAAGCTAGTTATGGACATTCACTGCCAATGTGAAATGGGACATATAGGGTCACACACAAAGGATTAACCTGGAAGAGGAGTTTATCTAGGAATGATGTTTTAATTGATTATTAAAGTGTTTAGGTACTCAATCAAACATTCAATCAATAAACTTGACTCAAAATCATCAAGTTCAAGTGTTAAACTAACTGATTAGAGTGTCATATTGATTGAGACCTGAATTAACTGTGTTCTGTACAATCTAGACCATTAATCGACTGGTTCACTGGGTGAACCGATCGGCTCATGGTCAGTGAGATGACCAGTTCACTTTGGTGAACCGATATGTTCACTGGACCAAACGAGTAGTGTTGGGTTGTCTCAATTTGTTAGAAACATTTTCCGTTTCACTTGTTCAATTCGATTGGGACAAAAATTAATCTTTGCATTAATTAGAAATGAATATGGAAAGTCAATTCTAGGCAGCTTTGGGAAGTGAAACGACTGGTTCACCAAATGAACCGACTGGTTCACACTCCGAACCGACCAGTTCACAAGTGAACCGATCATTTCACCTTGATAAATGACCGTTTCAATTGTGAAACGATCGGTTTGCATACTGAAGTGCAAATGGTTCATAGAAATTCCAGACCCTTCTACTCCCTCACAAACTAGGAACCCTGGCCCTGTCATCTACTATAAATAGAGGGGTACAAGGGGCTTCTCCAAACACACAACTCAGAACATCAGTTGCTCTACAAAGTTGTTGTCCTCTCTGGTTGTGGTAACCGAGAGAGCCCAAGCAAGTTCTATCCGTCCAGGAAGGAACAACGAGCGAAAGACCACTGTAGAAAAGTAACTGGTGGTGGGAGAGTATGTCGGTGACTAGTACACTGACAGAAAGGAACAACACCTTCTAGTCCATCCTTCAGGATGACTAGAGTTCCCAATAGTCCGTGTGGACTATCTATAGAGGCTGGAGACTTGTGCCGCTCTAGAGGATGACAGTCAACCGCAGCCCAGGTCAAAACTAGGAGCTGCACAGATGTCGTCGAAGACAGGTGGTTCAAGATTGCACTAGTTGTGAGGTATTTTCACTGAGTAAGTCTCAGGACTGGGTATATCTCACTAAAACCATCCTTCCCATTACATAGATGTTGATGCGATCTATTGGTTATGGGTTTATGGTCAAGTAAATTTTTGTTTCTTCTGCCTGCTCTGACCACATAAAACCCAACAGTGGTATCAGAGCCAAACCAATACTCTATGTTTTGAGATAATCGATATGATTGGATTTTCATTTTACCATCTTTTATTAATTGCATATGATGCGAATATTTAAATGACTAATGTGAATATCCGATTAATACCACATGATTTGAAGCTAATATATACATATATGATATGGTATATATGCAATCGATATGCGTCGCCCTAAAATTGTTTTGATGGTTGATGTATAGTATGATTATGGCCTATAAACCCTATGTGCATGTGTGTGGTTGGTTATTGTTGTTTGCATCTCAGTCTGCGCACCGAGCCCTCTTCTTTTATTCTGAATGTAACTCGAGATAATTCAAGATTCTCTTCTACCTTTTCTCCCCTCGAATGTAACTTGAGGTTTCATAAATATTATGTAAAAGTAGGACAATTTTATTTCTTGTTATGACAAAGACTGAAGATGACCACTTGATGGACTGAGATGACCTACTGAGGAGTAGTTGGTGGCCTAACGAGGAGCCCGACGATCCGGTGAACCGACCGTCTAGAGGTGCCAGACGATCAATTGGTGACAACCAACTGACCGACCAGGAGGCGAGCCGATCAGTCATAGGATGAGTTGATCAACTCGAAACGGCCTAAGCACAAATATTCATCAACAATAGGTTGCATGTGATGTAGATATTAGATGACCATAGTTCCTTGTGCCTCCAAGAAACTACAATAGGATGGCTATAATCATCATTTTATCGTTATTGCATATTTTCATTTGTGGGATATAGCATGTATATGATACATACTATATATGTGGTGGTTGGATACATATATGCATATATAAGCATATTCAAACCCCTCAAACATAAATATTAAGTTAAGCTGCCTTCCTAAAGCACTACACATGAAAAGCTTGATCGACTAAGTGTGGGCACGCCTTCGCCTGGTGCACCGTATGTGGCAACACATCCCATTATCACACAGATAACGAGGTGTTACGCGAAAACGTGCGGAAAACACCATAACCACAGATTATCAAAACATGGGTTAATTAAAACCGATTGCGGAAAACTGATAAACTGTGAAACTATTACTTTCCAGCCCTCATCCTGCACAGAATCATGTCATATAAATATGTACATACACAAGATCTGACATGTGTCCACAACTCAGGAACAGCTGTCCATTCATCACATGAGTTCACCACCTGTTCATATATACATAAAGGCCCACATCTGGACAACAACAGGATATACAGATATCATCGAACGATCTTCGTGAAACATCGTCAAAACACTGCCAAGGACCTGAGAGTACAGGGATGACTCTAGACTCTACTACAAAACATCCAAAACAGCAGCATGTCCATCGCTTGCCTTCTACTGCTCCTCAAGCTGCTCGTCCGCAACACCACAACCACGACCACGTCTATCTCGACCACCTAAAAAGGGTGGAAACCAGCGGAGTGAGACAATTGAACAATTGTCCCAGCGGGAAACATAGCTCCCCACCACAACCACAGAACCTTAGCAAAATAACTATAACAGCAATTATAACATGAGCATATATATCAGAAGCAGTTATATATATAGCAAGATCATTCTTACTGGCAAGCATACCAGCTGTAATAAAGCGTAAAACCAGATGTCTTTCAAAGGAACATGACTATCAAGATGAGATATATCAACATGTAATAGGATTATTAGAACAAAATATAACGTCACATAACCTGATTATCAAGATAAGACAGATTGCCACATAACCTGCAAGGTATAACAAACAAGGCCTCAACCAATGTTTCGTTTTTTATATAACTAGTAAATACTAAACAGCTGTATTACATTTTATTATGCCCTGAGGATTTGAACCGTACCGTTAAAATCCAACCTTCAGTTACGAAACCCAAGACGGTGCCATACAAGGTCAATGGAAGAGCCGGACTCCACGACCTCCCACCTCATGGTCAGTACATGAGTACAACACAAGCAGGACCGCAGTCACATGCTGAAGTGGTCTAAGCCACAGGGTTGGCTCCATAGGCAACCCATTCTCTAGCCCGCCTTGGTACAGGTCTCGACGCTAGTAAAACTGAGCCACGGGCCTGATCACCGTGCTCTGAGCCATGAACGCATTCATGCTCCATACATCACATATCCTGAGCCATGGGCCTGTTCACCATGCTGTACACACATATCTGAGTCTGCAACTGAAGTTACACTCTTACCTCCTCATTTTCAGGCTAGGAGCAACCTACACATATTCAACAATATGCGCTTCCAGGTTAACCCGTAGGAAAACCTGTTTCACCATCACCAAGTCCTGACGATGATGGATCTATGTCCAGGGCAAACTACATGATATATTTCACTGTGATTAATTAGTATCTTTTAGATGGATTGCAAGATTCAACCAAGTTGTATAACATGCAAAGATATAACAGAAAGTAAATAACATTATATTATGATCTATTCATATCAACCTGATCCATCTTAAGGATCCAACATCACATGTTACCACTTGGCCTCTTTCCAACCATCCAGATCCATCTCAAGGATCATCACATACCACAGGGTCTCAACCCTTCATCATGTATTGTTACTGCCTCTTAAGGCTCACATCATCATCATGGGACCAACACATCACATACATAATCTTATAGAGCAATTATCAAAGTAATGTTGCTCATTACATATGTCACATAGCCCTTTCATGGCTAAGTCATCACCTGCAAGGTTAAGGTATGCAATAATTGTAGATTCAACATAAGGAATATGCTCACTATCATGAAATATCATTCAAGATAATCTACTTATCAATATGACAGTTATTTGGTAATCAAGTATGTTAAGTACATCATTAAACAACCATACTGATACTTACCCTTATATCGAGATTGTACAAACAATCAGGGTATATAGAGATCATGTTGTGTTTACAGAACCAACACTATTATTAACAAGGTCATTACTATGTCATCAACTATTGTCATCTTTATCATGAAGCAACCTTTAACATAACTGTCACTTAGCATCATTATTACCAACATTATTATCATTAAAAAAACTACTAGAGTAGTTATCATCATCTTCATTATCATTAACAATTAAGCATAACGGGTCACATCATGCATCTATTACATGAGGGCTATCATCATATACATTACTACCATTAGCATCCTTATTATTTGCAAGGCAACATATTACATATTGATGATATCACAAACACCACCATCGTTTTATTGGTTAATGTATAAACATCCACTTCTATCACATAAGGGACCGTCACCAAAGAAACTCATACCCTCACTATAGCCTCACAACCCTCATCTGAAACCTATCACCCAACATGGGTATCGGCCACCACACTAACCCTATCGGCCATCATGGCCCAAGGCATGTCGCCCAACATGGTATCGGCCATCATGGTATCGGCCATCAGGGCACATAGCCTATCGTCCATCATGGCACTACTTGGCCCTATCGTCCACCCCATGGACAAGGAGATAACTCAACACAAGAGCACCCATTCTATCGTCCAACTCATGGACATCCATGTCGCCCAACACCATCAGACCATGTCGCCCAACAAGAGAGAGAGAGAGAGAGAGTATCACCCATCTCCAAGGGTACTCACCTTATTGGCCAACAAACCTTAGCTCACCCTATCGCCCAACTCAAGGGCAAGGGTATCGGCCAACCTAAAGGACTCATCATGTCACCCAACACCAGCTACCATATCGTCCACCAAGGGGAACACCATGCCGTCCAACTCAAAAACAAAGGTGTTGCTCAACCCAAGGAACCATATCGCCCAACATGGTCACCATGTCGGCCAACATCCATACTAGGTCAACCTATCATCCAACCCAAGAGGAAGGGTGTTGCCCAACACCAAGAACACTGATATCGTTCAACTCAAGGACAAGGGTGTCGCCCAACACACCCACAAGGAAGGGATATCTCCCAACCCTAGGTCACCTTCAACCTCCAATACAAGGGAGCACAAACCCTAAAAAGCAAGGTATACAAGGAACCCTAAACCCAAGAGAGGGATATCGGCCACTGAGGTATATAAGCAAGGTGCACAAGAAAGGAACTAAGCTAGTCTACTCACATGTAACAAGGTTAAAGCTAGAGGTAAGAGAGTTAGGGTTAGAAACTATGCAACCCGCCTTAAGCTCCAAGGAAGAAGATGCACTTTGAGCTCCAAGGTTGTCGGCCACCAAAGCTCCAAAGCACTCTAAGGTCCAAAGCTATCGTCCACCAAGCTGCTCCAGGAAGGTGTATCGGCCACCACTTCAGCTCCAAGGAAGTGTATCGGCCAACACAAGCAAGATGGAGAGGGATATCGTGCACCAAGGGTGGAGGGGAGACCAAAAGAGCAAAGGAGACTAAGGCAAGGAGAAGAGCTACCTATATAGGAAGAAGGGGAGGAGAAACCAAGGTACAACCATGCTATGTGTCGCCCACCCAAGGGACACATGTCCACCAACTCAAGCCACCTCTCATGCAAGCCATAAGGCACTTGTCCGAGATGTGCACCATGTGTCCATCAACCAAGCCAAGCCAAGCCATCTGGGCGACACAACAAGAGCTACTGGGTGACACACCAAGAAACTGGGCGACACACCACCTGCCCTGGGCGACACAAGGCTCAAGCAAGCCCAAACAAGGAACTCCAAGGCCCAAACAAGCTAAACTCAGGCCCAAAGGACTCAAACAACAAGCCCAAGCCTTCCTCTCAACCCTAGAGGAAGCAAAGAGGGAAAACATCTCACAAGATGGCAAACTTGCCCACAAAACCCTAAACTTGGGTTATATGCAAGTAGCCCCTCGAACTCTCAACAAAGCACAACAAAACCCTAATCACCACTCGAAGGTGATTAGCAAGCACCAAAGCACCAAGATCAAGCAAAACAAACAGGGTAAACCCTAAACGTAGGTCAGGGTCCTTACAGCCATAAACCTCTACAAAAGGATTTCATCCCCGAAATCCGAAGAGAAAAGCGAGGGATACTTCCTCCTCATCTCTTCCTCAAGCTCCCACGTGGCTTCCTCAACGCCACGGTGATGCCAAAGGACCTTCACAAGAACCAGATCCTTTCTCTTCAGCTTCTTGACTCTTCTGTCAAGGATCATCATAGGACCCTCTTCATAAGTCACATCTTTGTCAAGCTCAACTTCAACTGGTTGTATCACTGTTCCTGTATCCGGATGACTTTTCTTCAGCATACTGACATGGAACACTGGATGTAACCTGTGCAACTCTGGAGGCAATTCTAACTCATAAGCCACCTTGCCAACACGTGCTGTGACTGAGTAAGGCCCCATATATCTGGGAGCTAACTTACCTTTCCGTCCAAACCTCAGCACACCTTTCCATAGAGAGACTTTAAGATACACCTTGTCTCCCACCTGGAACTCCAAGGGTCGTCGGCGATTGTCTGCATAAGACTTCTGCCTGTCTTGTGCCGCTTTCAACTGTTGTTGTATCACCTTGACCTTCTCTGTCATTTTCCTGTACTAACTCAGGGCCCAAAAGCTGATATTCACATGATTCATACCAACACAAAGGAGATCTGCACTTCCTCCCATACAAAGCCTCATAGGGAGCCATGTCAATGCTCCGCTGATAGCTATTGTTGTAGGCAAACTCTATCAAACTGAGATGTACGTCCCAACTACCTAGGAACTGCAAAACACAAGCACGAAGAAGATCCTCCAAAGTCTGAATAGTCCTCTCAGACTGTCCATCTGTTTGTGGGTGGAAAGCGGTACTGAAATTCAACTGCGTTCCCATCGCCCTGTGCAACTGTTCCCAAAAATGACTTGTAAACTGAGGACCTCTATCAGAAACTATCGTTGCTGGCACACCATGCAAACGAACTATCTCATCCACATATACTCGAGTGAGCTTTTCAGCTGTATACGTGGTCTTCACAGGTATGAAATGGGCAGACTTCGTTAATCTGTCCACTATCACCCAAATGGAATCATGATTCCTAGTTGTCCTGGGTAGACCAACTACAAAATCCATGGTTATATGATCCCATTTCCACTGTGGTATAGGCAAAGGTTGCAACGTACCTGCCGGATTTTGATGCTCAGCCTTTACTTGCTGACATATGGCACACCTTGCCACAAACTCAGCTACATCTTTCTTCAGGCCGGGCCACCAATACAATTCCTTCAGACTATGGTACATCTTGGTGACACCTGGATGCATAGCATACATCGACGTGTGTGCTTCCTCAAGCACCAACTCCCTCAGATTATCAGCATCTGGAACCACCATCCTATTATGATAGCAAACCACTCCATCCTCGGACTCATGGAACCCATCACGCTTTTCGTTGCCAAACTCTGATCTAATTAGTTGTACTGTATCATTCATTTTCTGTGCATCCTTGATCTGCCGTCTCAACGTGGGCTTGATTTGCATCTGTGCTAAAAGTCCAGCTAACGAGGAAACCTCCATCTGTACGTTCATCTTCCGTAAGGAGACTAACATGTCCCGCCTATGGCATACCAAAGAACTCATCTGTGCCTTCTTGGGAGTAGAAGACTTTCTTCTAAGCGCGTCTGCTACCACATTCGCCTTACCAGGATGATACTCGATAGTGCAATCATAATCATTGATCAACTCCATCCACCGACACTGTCGCATGTTCAACTCTTGCTGTGAGAAGATGTACTTCAGATTCTTGTGATCTGTAAAGATCCGACACACTTCTCCATAAAGATAGTGTCTCCAAATCTTTAACGCATGAACCACTGCTGCCAGCTCCAAGTCATGGGTCGGATAGTTCTCCTTGTGTTTCTTAAGCTGTCGCGAAGCAAAAGAAACCACATGATCTTCCTGCATCAGCACACAACCCAAACCTTTCTTGGACGCATCACAGAAAACAACATAGACTTTTCCAGATTCTGGCAAGATCAACACTGGAGCACTGGTTAGCTTTTCCTTCAAACTTTGGAAAGCTTGCCGACATCGATCATTTCAAACAAAAGGTACATCCTTCCTGGTCAACTTCGTCATCGGTAGAGCTATCGAACTGAAGTCCTTGATAAACCTCCGGTAGTATCCTGCTAGACCAAGGAAACTACAAACTTCTGTCGGCGTCTTCGGCTGTTCCCAATCCGCAACGGATTCCACTTTCTTCGGATCTACTTTGACTCCTTCAACAGATATCACATGGCCTAAGAAAGTCACTTCATCCAACCAGAACTCACACTTACTAAACTTAGCATACAACTGATATTGACGAAGGAGAGTCAACGCTTGACGAAGATGTTGCTCATGCTCTAGCCGGTTCCGACTATAGATCAAGATGTTATCTATAAAAACTACAACAAACTGATCTAAGAACGGATAAAACACTCTGTTCATCAGGTCCATGAAAGCAGCAGGTGCATTGGTTAATCCAAACGGCATAACCACAAACTCAAAATGACCATACCTCGTCCTAAAAGCTGACTTTGGTATGTCATCTGCCTTTATCCTCAACTGATGATATCCAGACCGTAGATCGATCTTCGAAAACACTGTAGCACAACGCAACTGATCGAACAGGTCATCTATCCTCGGCAACGGGTACTTATTCTTGATCGTGACCTTGTTCAACTGTCGGTAGTCTATACACAACTGCATTGAACCATCCTTCTTCTTAACGAACAACACGGGAGCACCCCAAGGTGACGTGCTCGGTCTGATGAAACCTTTCTCCAACAACTCTTGTAACTGCTTCTTCAACTCTACCATCTCTGCTGGAGCCATCCTATAAGGTGTCTGTGCAATCAGCTGCGTTCCCGGAACCAGATTGATCTCAAAATCGATCTCTCGGGGTGGAGGAACACCAGGTTACTCCTCGGGAAACACATCTGCAAACTCTCAGACCACTGACACTTCTTCAAGGTTAAGGCATTTCGCCTTGGTATCCACAACGGTATCCACAACGTGATCTAATAACGCCTCACATCCTTGTCGCAACAACCTATCTGCCACCATAGCTGACACCAGACACGTCAAAAGAATCTTCCTATCTCCCTGGAAGATCCACTCCTCTCCAGCAACATCAAACACCGCCTGCTTGGAAACACAGTCCAAGACAACCTTATACTTCTCTAAGGTATCCATCCCAAGGATAACATCAAAACCATGCATATCAAGTGGTATGAGATCCACCTGAATGCTGTGTCCCGAAAAAGACAAAACACAAGATGGACACTCTTCCCCAAGCAAAGAGGAACCATCAAGAGGGGTTTCTAGCAACAAGCTATCCTTCTTACAACTAACAGGTAGATGACAGTTTTCAAGCATACTATAGGCGATAAAAGAGTGTGCAGCACCCAGGTCAACCAGAACAGATATAAAGCAAGATGAAGACATATCAGAATGAAATAACTCCATCTGACCTGTCACCACTCGCGGGTTGACTATCACCTCCGGCTGATTCATGGCATAGAATCGAGTCGTAGCTTGCTGTCCACAACCTCTGCTCCCTTGAGCAGACGATCCAGCTTGAGATGCTTGACCGCGTCCTCATCCTCTGCTACCACTGGGCTGTGGTCTCTCAGACTTCTGGAAACTCTGCCTCGGTTGCTGCGTCACTTCAACATCTCTATTCGGGCAATTGAACTTCCAATGCCCGACTTGTCCACAGAGATGACATGCTCTATTGTCAACTCGTGGCCTAGATGGCCCTGTCACTGCCACCGAAGCTGAACTGGGCGCCTTAGATGGTGAAGAAACATAACCTTTCCCCTTACTCGGAGACCATTGAGATGGTACACCAACACTTCTCATCACTGACGGTGCTGAAAACCTGGGTTTCTTGAAGCCACCAAACCTTCGTCCTTGAAACTGAGCAGGTCTTTTAAGAGACACCGACTCTCTTTTCTCCCTTACTGTCCTCTCGATCCGTCGAACTGATTCCACAAACGTAGCAAACCGCTCTCAGTTTTCTAGCACAGACACAGGGGTTGTCAACTCAGCACTCAAACCCTTCTTGAAACGTCTGATCCGTTCATCATCTGTCGCCGCCATGTGAGGACAGAACCTCAATAGATCCATAAACTTAGCTTCATACTCGGTGATGTTCATCATTCCTTGCCGCAACTTCTCAAACTGACTGATCTTCTCATCCAGGTATGTCTTCGGAAAGTATCTGGTGACGAACTCGCGTTGAAACACTTCCCAACAGATCACCTCACCAGGCCACTTCTCTTCCTCGATGGTCCACCAGTGACCAGCACTACCCTTCAAAAGGTAGACAACATGCTTTACTTTGTCTGCTTCGGGGATGTCGAGGATCCGAAAAGCCTTTTCAAGACTCGTCAGCCACATATCTGCATCCGCTGGATCAGCCGTTCCAGCATAATCCGAAGCTCCGACTCGGCAAAGCCGCTCAAAGGTCTTCCCAATACCCGATGCTTCTCGATGGGGAACCTGTGCTCGCGGAGGAGGCACTGGTAATCGCTCAACCATGAGATTCGTCATAGCCATTAACTGCCCCATAAGCTGTTGGTAGGCAGGGTGTTCAAGTATGGCTGGGTCTGGTTGGGGGACCTCAGGCACCCGATCTTCATGTGCCCGTCCATCTGCTCCATCAACCGATGCAGCATCACTATGCTCAGGAGCATGTTCTTCGTGGTTTCCAGACATCTTGGCTTTTCTTCTGCTTAGGGCAGAAGATTTTTGTAAGATAACCTGGAAAACTCATAAGAACAGACTCAACCTAGTCCTAGATCCCTGTAGACTCAGCGAACCTAAAGCTCTGATACCAAACTTGTGGCAACACATCCCATTATCACACAGATAATGAGGTGTTACGCGAAAACGTGCGGAAAACACTATAACCACAAATTATCAAAACACGGGTTAATTAAAACCGATTGCGGAAAACTGATAAACTGTGAAACTATTACTTTCCAGCCCTCATCCTGCACAGAATCATGTCATATAAATATGTACATACACAAGATCTGACACGTGTCCACAACTCAGGAACAATTGTCCATCCATCACATGAGTTCACCACCTGTTCATATATACATAAAGGCCCACATCCGGCCAACAGCAGGATATATAGATATCATCGAACGATCTTCGTGAAACATCGTCAAAACACTGCCAAGGACCTGAAAGTACAGGGATGACTCTAGACTCTACTACAAAACATCCAAAACAGCAGCATGTCCATCGCTTGCCTTCTACTGCTCCTCAAGCTGCTCGTCCGCAACACCACAACCACGACCACGTCTACCTCGACCACCTAAAAAGGGTGGAAACCAGCGGAGTGAGACAATTGAACAATTGTCCCAGTGGGAAACATAGCTCCCCACCGCAACCACAGAACCTCAGCAAAATAACTATAACATCAATTATAACATGAGCAGATATATCAGAAGCAGTTATATATATATATAGCAAGATCATTCTTACCGGCAAGCATACCAGCTGTAATAAAGCGTAAAACCAGATGTCTTTCAAAGGAACATGACTATCAAGATGAGATATATCAACATGTAACAGGATTATTAGAACAGAATATAATGTCACATAACCTGATTATCAAGATAAGACAGATTGCCACATAACATGCAAGGTATAACAAACAAGGCCTCAACCAATGTTTCATTTTTGATATGACTAGTAAATACTAAACGGCTGTATTACATTTTATTATGCCCTGAGGATTTGAACCGTACCGTTAAAATCCAACCTTCAGTTATGAAACCCAAGACGGTGCCATACAAGGTCAATGGAAGAGCCGGACTCCACGACCTCCCACCTCATGGTCAGTACATGAGTACAACACAAGCAGGACCGCAGTCACATGCTGAAGTGGTCTAAGCCATAGGGTTAGCTCCATAGGCTACCCATTCTCTAGCCCGCCTTGGTACATGTCTCGGTGCTAGTAAAACTGAGCCACGGGCCTGATCACCGTGCTCTGAGCCATGAACACATTCATGCTCCATACATCACATATCCTGAGCCATGGGCCTGTTCACCATGCTCTACACACATATCTGAGTCTGCAACTGAAGTTACACTCTTACCTCCTCATTTTCAGGCTAGGAGCAACCTACACATATTCAACAATATGCGCTTCCAGGTTAACCCGTAGGAAAACCTGTTTCACCATCACCAAGTCCTGACGATGATGGATCTATGGCCAAGGCAAACTACATGATATATTTCACTGTGATTAATTAGTATCTTTTAGATGGATTGCAAGATTCAACCAAGTTGTATAACATGCAAAGATATAACAGAAAGTAAAGAACGTTATATTATGATCTATTCATATCAACCTGATCCATCTTAAGGATCCAACATCACATGTTACCACTTGGCCTCTTGCCAACCATCCAGATCCATCTCAAGGATCATCACATACCACAGGGTCTCAACTCTTCATCATGTATTGTTACTGCCTCTTAAGGCTCACATCATCATCATGGGACCAACACATCACATACATAATCTTATAGAGAAATTATCAAAGTAATGTTACTCATTACATATGTCACATAGCCCTTTCATGGCTAAGTCATCACCTACAAGGTTAAGGTATGCAATAATTGTAGATTCAACATAAGGAATATGCTCACTATCATGAAATATCATTCAAGATAATCTACTTATCAATATGACAGTTATTTGGTAATCAAGTATGTTAAGTACATCATTAAACAACCATACTGATACTTACCCTGATATCGAGATTGTACAAACAATCAGGGTATATAGAGATCATGTTGTGTTTACAGAACCAACACTATTATTAACAAGGTCATTACTATGTCATCAACTATTGTCATCTTTATCATGAAGCAACCTTTAACATAACTGTCACTTAGCATCATTATTACCAACATTATTATCATTAAAGAAACTACTAGAGTAGTTATCATCATCTTCATTATCATTAACAATTAAGCATAACGGGTCACATCATGCATCTATTACATGAGGGCTATCATCATATACATTACTACCATTAGCATCCTTATTATTTGCAAGGCAACATATTACATATTGATGATATCACAAACACCACCATCGTTTTATTGGTTAATGTATAAACATCCACTTCTATCACATAAGGGACCGTCACCAAAGAAACTCATACCCTCACTATAGCCTCACAACCCTCATCTGAAACCTATCACCCAACATGGGTATCGGCCACCACACTAACCCTATCGGCCATCATGGCCCAAGGCATGTCGCCCAACATGGTATCGGCCATCATGGTATCGGCCATCATGGTATCGGCCATCAGGGCACATAGCCTATCGTCCATCATGGAACTACTTGGCCCTATCGTCCACCCCATGGACAAGGAGATAACTCAACACAAGAGCACCCATTCTATCATCCAACTCAAGGACATCCATGTCACCCAACACCATCAGACCATGTCGCCCAACAAGAGAGAGAGAGAGAGAGAGAGTATCACCCATCTCCAAGGGTACTCACCTTATCGGCCAACAAACCTTAGCTCACCCTATCGCCCAACTCAAGGGCAAGGGTATCGGCCAACCTAAAGGACTCAGCATGTCGCCCAACACCAGCTACCATATCGTCCACCAAGGGGAACACCATGCCGTCCAACGCAAAAACAAAGGTGTTGCTCAACCCAAGGAACCATATCGCCCAACATGGTCACCATGTCGGCTAACATCCATACTAGGTCAACCTATCGTCCAACCCAAGAGGAAGGGTGTTTCCCAACACCAAGAACACTGATATCGTTCAACTCAAGGACAAGGGTGACGCCCAACACACCCACAAGGAAGGGATATCGCCCAACCCTAGGTCACCTTCAACCTCCAACACAAGGGAGCACAAACCCTAAAAAGCAAGGTATACAAAGAACCCTAAACCCAAGAGAGGGATATCGGCCACTGAGGTATATAAGCAAGGTGCACAAGAAAGGAACTAAGCTAGTCTACTCAGATGTAACAAGGTTAAAGCTAGAGGTAAGAGAGTTAGGGTTAGAAACTATGCAACCCGCCTTAAGCTCCAAGGAAGAAGATGCACTTTGATCTCCAAGGTTGTCGGCCACCAAAGCTCCAAAGCACTCCAAGGTCCAAAGCTATCGTCCACCAAGTTGCTCCAGGAAGGTGTATCGGCCACCACTTCAGCTCCAAGGAAGTGTATCGGCCAACACAAGCAAGATGGAGAGGGATATCGTGCACCAAGGGTGGAGGGGAGACCAAAAGAGCAAAGGAGACTAAGGCAAGGAGAAGAGCTACCTATATAGGAAGAAGGGGAGGAGAAACCAAGGTACAACCATGCTATGTGTCGCCCACCCAAGGGACACATGTCCACCAACTCAAGCCACCTCTCATGCAAGACATAAGGCACTTGTCCGAGATGTGCACCATGTGTCCATCAACCAAGCCAAGCCATCTGGGCGACACAACAAGAGCTACTGGGTGACACACCAAGCAACTGGGCGACACACCACCTGCCATGGGCGACACAAGGCTCAAGCAAGCCCAAATAAGGAACTCCAAGGCCCAAACAAGCTCAACTCAGGCCCAAAGGACTCAAACAACAAGACCAAGCCTTCCTCTCAACCCTAGAGGAAGCAAAGAGGGAAAACATCTCACAAGATGGCAAACTTGCCCACAAAACCCTAAACTTGGGTTATTTGCAAGTAGCCCCTCGAACTCTCAACAAAGCACAACAAAACCCTAATCACCACTCAAAGGTGATTAGCAAGCACCAAAGCACCAAGATCAAGCAAAACAAATAGGGTAAACCCTAAACGCAGGTCAGGGTCCTTACACCGTCTATCTCGTGGAAGTGTGATGGTGAATATGTAGGTATGCCTTCGTAGGGTTCATATTCATCGTGTTGGCTTTTGGGTCAGACTTAACAAGGTGATCTAAATAGGATTAAGCACCTTGGGGAATGCAAATATACATGGCAATGAGTTGCGCATGACATCTATCCAAGAATTGCATATGATGCAATTGGTAAATGTTACCTACCTTAATAATTGATTATGGACGCTGGTGTCGGCCGGGTAAAAACTCAATTGTTTTGGATCTTGGCTCACTATAAGGTTGTACGTTGCAATCTTCCAAATTGATGGTGAGGGATATCAATTTTATCAAAATATTTGGAGCAATAATTAATTAAAGACCTAATTATATCGTCAATCTTCAAATCAAATCAAATCAAAGGAGTTTTGGACTAAAATTGCAAATTTCCTTTTTGTAGAATAAATGGATACCAACAACAATCACTTTGCGTTGCGATCGGTCCTTGAGAAGGAGAAGCTAAATGGGAACAACTTCCATGACTGGTTTAGGATGTTGAGCATTATTCTCACTCAAGAGTGAAAGCTCTATGTCCTAGATACACCAGAGCCAAAAGAACCCGCTCCCACCGCACCAAAGGCTGAAAGGGATGCTTACAAGAAGCATACTGAGGATGACATTATTGTGAAGTGCTTGATGTTGTGCTCAATGAACTATGAGTTGCAGAGACAACATAAGAACATGGACATCATTGAGATGATTCAACATCTCAAGAACATGTATCAAGACCAAGCACGCCAAAAGAGATATGATGTCTCCAAGGCATTGTTAAAGTGTGTCATGATAGAAGGAGATCCAGTAAGCCCTCACACACTCAAGATGATTGAGTATGTGGATAACCTAACTCGACTGGGATTCCCTCTAAGCCAAGAGTTGGATACTGATGTGATATTGCAATCATTGCCAAAATCCTACAGTCAGTTTGTGATGAACTACAACATGAGCAACTTTGACAGGCCACTGACAGAGTTGTTGGGCATGTTGAGGACAACCGAGGCACAGATGAAGAAAGAGAAACCCAAATCTATGATGATGATCAACTTAAAGAAGGGAAAGTCTAAAGGCAAGGGTAAGGGCAAAGCAAAGAAAGGTTCTGATGCTAGCCAACAGCCCCAATCATCTTCAACTCTCAAAGCCAAGGGAGGGGTGAACAAAGGAGGCAAATGCCAGCATTGTCATGAGCCAGGACATTGGAAGAGAAATTGCCCTCTCTACATAGATGAACTAAAGAAGAAGGGGGAGATGGAAGTCTCCACCTCAGGTATTATGAAATAAACTTAAAATGCTTCTTTATCTTAGGTATATGATACCAAGATATATATTTGACATATATGATGTGCAGGATCTGAAAAGAAGTTATAGCCTTTATGTAAGGACCAAGAAGGAACACTCATTAACATTGGAGCAAGTGCTGCTGCCATAGATAGTAGTACCTTTTAGTTTATTTCAGCCCAAAGGGCATGTAATAGAGTTATTAACTACTATTTCATTTTGCCAATAAATAGAAACATTTTGTTTCTACATCTTGTAATGACAAGAATGTTTATCAATAAAAGTTCATGTTTTAGATTTCAAAGATATGATCTTTTATGGCAATGCCTTATTTATCTTGTGGTACTTGATATGCATGAGATAAAATAAATAATACCTATAAGTTATTGATGACTCAAACAATAAATTAGCATTATCATCTAATGAATGAGAAATTCATCTATAGGTTCCATGTTGATGGATAAACTAGACTCTATTGGTTAATGAACCATTAAGAGATATGAATGTCTTGTTTATTGGGCATGATGACAAGTTAATCTTCACTAGATGTAGTGGGACAATGACTATTCTATCAGGTATAATACATATTGATGTATATGCATACCTATTCAAATAAATGTTAATACTTCAAATATGATCTTTAATGAAATACCAATATGAATATCTTGAAATGTTCAAGAATATCATAAATGAAGAACAAACTTGGTGAAAGTATTAATTCTTTGATATGATCAATGAACGAGATACTTAAACCAAATGTTTGAGGACCTTGTGAGCAATTATGATAGTGTATCATAGAGAACTCATGATTAAGGCATAATGATGTCTAAATCAAAGAAGGAATCATACTCTAAGAGCATGATCATCAAACAAATAATTAATCTTCTAGAATTCTTCTAAAGAACATGCTTTACATAAATAAAGGTATAAAAGGAGATTAAGAATCACAAGTGTTGTGGATACTTGATAATCGTCGTTTGCAATATCAATCACTAAGATGGTTAATCCTAGAGTTTAAACCTTTTTTTACTTCCAGTTTTAAGGGTAGTATAGAAGGGTTGATCCCACATGACAACTATTTAGAGATTGTTTTTAGAACCCAAAGTTTGAAGAACTTTATTATTTGTTTTTTGTATTTTTCTTTAGATTTAAGCAGAATGTAAAAGTCAAGTTGGGGGTTTGATTGATTACACTAATGCAAGAAGAAATACACTCAACAAGAATAAACATGCACAAGGAAAAAATAAGATAATTGTTAACACAAGCAAAACTATATGAATGAAAGACTAAGAATTAAAGAAAACAAAGGATGCGGTGATTAAATCAAGAGATGGAAATTGAGGCACGTAGGGGTTTTCACCACCTTAGCCTAGGCGATAATAACTAATTCTTAAACGATGATTCGATGAAGGTTTGTGAATTTAAAAACTCACAAGAGATAAACTCCACATGAGCCCATTGGTCTTGGTTCTCATTCTTCCTAGTTTATCATCCTAAAAGACGAAAATCTACGGTCATATCAAAACGTCTATGTAATCGATTTTATTGTTCTAAATCTGGATTTTCATGGTCATTTCCATCTGGATTAACATGCGATCCGAAGATCAACCGTTAATTAAAATCGATTACCATCTAGTCGTTTAAGAAGAAGTTGTTAAAATCATAGCTAAGGGGTTATTCCCCTTGCCTCGATAGAAGTCTACTCACTAATGGAGAAAGGGGAGACGGAGGAAGAAAGTACTGAAGCCATAGTCTAGCCCAAAAACCAGGAGATTAATCCTTATGCTAGAGACAATGAAATGGCTTAGTTCTTTGTTCCTTGATCCAGAATTAAAGAACGGATAAGAGAAGATTAAAACTAAGGCAGAATGAAGAGACAAGAATAAGTATGAAAGAACTATGATTGAACTAAAATCTACTTTATTGCATAATAAGAAGATGATTACAAGACCAGTTGCTTCAGAATTCCAATACAAAGAAATCCAAGATGCCTTGAGGAGGAAGTGCCCCTCCTTTTATAGGAGAAGGAGGGGGGTATACATTAGGTTTAGGGTAAAAGAAATGGCCGCTGACCGGCTGCTAACTTTCTAGATCTAGTCAATAGAGGAAACAATTGATTTCTTTACATCCCTTTTGCATTAATTTCCCGCAACAGCGGTTTCGAGCGTATTTTTGGGCCAGCCAAAAATTCGTAAGCGGCCCGAAAATATATTTTTACTGTATATAATTGAATTATCTTTCTAACGCATACTTACACAATAAATTCCGCCTTGGTATGTGGGAGTTATACCAATTTTGGTGAAAGGTATATACTGAAATCAGACTCTGCGGGAAAACGTAATGCTACTTTCACTGGTTAATTGCGTAGCCAAATAAATACCAAAATTGTCGTAAAATATGTCATTTTTGTAGCCAATAAAATTCTCTTTTCATTCCATACTTTATCTTGAAATTCTTCCTTTATACGCAAAAGATATGACTATTTTGGTGACGAGTATCTCAGACACTATGAGAATATTTGAAAGCCTCATATCTTCATCTTTTATTTTCTCGATTTAATTACTTAGATAATTCCTGAAAATTAAGAAAAATATCATAAGAATTCAGGAAAAGTATATCAAGAAGATTAAAGTGATATTTATTTTTGAATTAGCTAAAATTAACAAAAAAGTCCTAATTAATTATTCTAAATGAAGCAAAAAAAAGAGATGAATATGCATTCATCAATACTCAAATTCCTTATGTAACAGATACACCTCATATATCTAGTAGAAAACAACTTGATCTTGATGGATAATGATATCATACAAACTCAAAGGTTATGAATTGGTCATATGATGATGAGCCAATAATCTAACTAGATGATGTTGAGGAACCAGATTTTGAGCTATGACTTGAAGCCATAAGATCCAAAATGACTTCCATGTGAGAGAAATAAGGTATGACCTTAATGGTAGCACTTATAAGGATAAGACCCATTAGTGCAATTGGGTCTTAAGAGTTAAGACTGACATGGATGAAATTTGAAGAGCTGATTGGTTGAGATAAATTTAAGTGAGTTCAAGGTGTTGAACCTGATGATTTTATTTAACCAATTGCAATGGCTATAGGCCATAAAGGATCATGCTTGTTGTTGGAACTTAAAGACAATAAAATTTGGCATATAGATATTAAAACCGCATTCCTAGAAGGAATAACATGAGGCTATGTACGTGACACAACCTGAAGGGTTTTATAATTCCATTAACGCAAACACAGTCTATAAGTTACAAGAGATTAATCAATATGATTGACTAAACACAAGCACCTCATAATTGGAGTCTTTACTTTGATTATATAGTCAAAAGGTTTGACTGATATATCGAAATAAAGAAGGGATATGTGATTACAAAGATTTAGTGGGAGTGTATTCATATTCCACATGATGATGCAGAATAAAATAAAACTGGTGTGGAAATACCGTCTTTAAGGAATAGAGAGATATGTCCTATGTGATAGGAATAGAGACCTATAGATAGTTCTAGAAAATCTCTTGACCTAATAAAGAAAGAGCATACATTGGCAGCCTGTGTTGAAGGGTTCAGTATGTAAAGATTCAGTGGGAGAAAAATTTTCCATGTTACATGGAGTTAGTCTCTCAGATGCCTAGTGTCCCAAATTCTTATGAAGAATAGGAACACATAGATAGATTCCGTGTGCATTTGCAATTGGATCTATCATGTATGTAATCATACCATTATCTTGTATGTATCGGACATGACAAGAAAATATATATGCATTCATCATCTTGTATGTATTGGACATGACAATATGATATGCTCAACTAGTTATCTCATATGTATTGGACATGATGAGTGGATGTCTGTCTACTTCTAGTGAGAGTCACTAGAATACCATAAAGAACTTATTTAAGTACTTATGGAGTATTAAAGGATTAGTTCTATGGTAATAAAAGGAAGAGTTTTGTGTAAATGAGTTACACTGATGCAAGCTTCTGAAATGACAGAAAATGATCGCAAAATACAAAATATAAAAGGTGAATATGAGTTGTTAAATGGAAATGTTCCGAGTAAAATTAAAATCCATTTAATTCTGAAAGGGAATGACGAGTATCCTTGTGTTATGAACAATAGAGGATGCTATATGGATCTAGAAGTTCATACAGATTAACTTATAGATATTCCAACCATTGATGATGAAGTAGAAATACTAAGTCAAACAATGGAGTTAATTGTTAGGAAAGGAATATCAGATAGCATATTATGGAAACTCCATCTCATACAAAATGTCGTACAATGAGGAGATGTGAAACATGCAATATACCGACTAAAGCAAAGTGTCGCTAACTCACTGGATTATCACTAGCGCAGCAGAAACATGTGGGACATATTTAGAGATCATTGAGAATATGATTCAAAGGTGATTGGCTCTAAGTGCAAGTGGGAGTCTATTGGTATGTATGCCCTGAGAGCCAATCATATGATGATTGGATTGGCATACGTCATGATTGATTTGATAAATATCAAAGGAAAGAATCCAATTTATTCTAGCTCAATTGATTATGAGATAAATGATGGAGAAGAATGAATGTCTAAAGAATGAAAATACTCAATGAAATATGTCTTCAGGTTGAGGACTTGAACAATGAGATCATACGGATGCTAAGAGTATGTACATTCTTGTTATGTCCCTAGTCAGATGTTATTGTGGAAGGTTGATAGACAACAATGACACATCAACACTAGAGTATGTATTGGTTGATGACTGTGTCTCATTAGTCATGATATATGATATCCAACCAAGCACATAGATACATGTTGGAGAATAGTGTATCATACATACCCACCATGAGAGTGATACATGGAACCATGACATGGTAGTCAAAATCATCACTCATAGTGATGGTGGTGATTGTGATTCTTAAACCTGAAATCACTACACTCGTCGATTGTGATTGGGTACACTTTGACATCATCAAACAAAGTCCTGAAACATGGGTTGTTATAACGGTGATGATTGGGTGGCTTTGATGCATGAGATAGACTGTGAGTGATAGATATGGGATTTGTCCCTCCTAAGGGAGTATGATGTCTAAGCTACTTGATAAGAAAGACAGAGAAAGGCATGCACATGCACATGTGAATTAATATATGATATTGATGTCACACATATCTCAGACAGTCTACTCTAGTTCAAGAAACATGAATGAATGTTGAAAGGATGACAACTCAATGCCTTGAGTTCATTCAGGATATCAGAGACAAATGAATTATACAGTTGAAAGGATGACAACTCCAAGACTGAAGATGACTGCTTGATGGACCGAGATGACCAACTGAGTAGTAGTTGGTGGCCTGACGAGGAGCTCAGTGACCCGACGAACCAACCGTCTGGAGGAACCAGACGATCAGTTGGTGACAATCAACCAACCGGCCAGGAGTTGTGTGGGTTAGTCATAGGATGAGCTGATCAACCCAGAACAACCTAAGCACAGATCTTCATCAATAATAGGTTGCATTTGATGTAGACCTTAGATGACCGTAGTTCCTTGTGGCTCTAAGGAACTACAATAGGATGGCCATAATCATTGCTTTATCATTATTGTATATTTTCATTTGTGGGATATAGCATGTATATGATATGTACTATATATGTGGTGATTGGATACATATATGTATATATAAGAATACTAAAACCCCTCAAATATAAATATTAAGTTTGAGATGCCTTCCTAAAGTAGCACACATGAAAAGTTTGATCGACTAAGTGTGGGCACGCCTTCGTGTGGTGCACTGTCTATCTGATGATAGTGTGATGATGAATATGTGGGTCTTCCTTCGCAGGTGCATATTCATCGTGTTGGCTTTTGGGTCGGACTTAACAAGGTGATCTAAATAGGATTAAGCACCTTGAGGCATACAAATATATATGACAAGGAGTTACGCATGACATCTATCTAAGAATTGCATATGATGTAGTTGGTAAATGGTACCTGCCTTAATAAATGATTATGGATGATGGCGTTGTCCGGGTAATAACTCAATTGTTTTGGGTTTTGGATCACTAGAAGGTTGTATGTTGCAATCTTTCGAATTGATGGTGAGGGCTATCAGTTTAATCAAAATAGTGGGAGTGATAATTAATTAAAGACCTAATTACATCATCATTCTTCAAATCAAAACAAATCAAAAGAATTTTAGACTAAAATTGCAAATCTCCTTTTTGTAGAATAAATGGCTACCAACAACAATCACTTTTCGTTGTGATTGGTCCTTGAGAAGGACAAGCTAAATGGGAACAACTTCCACGTCTGGTTTAGGACGTTGAGAATTGTTCTCACTCAAGAGAGAAAACTCTATGTCATAGATACACTAGAGCCAAAAGAACCCGCTCCCACCGCACCAAAGGCTGAAAGGGAAGCTTACAAGAAGCATATTAAGGATGCCATTGATGTGAAGTGCTTGATGTTGTACTCAATGAACTATGAGTTGCAGAGACAACATGACAACATGGACGTCATTGAAATGGTTCAGCATCTCAAGAACATGTATCAATACCAAGAACACCAACAGAGATATGATGTCTCCAAGGCATTGTTCAAGTGTGTCATGACAGAAGGAGATCTAGTAGGCCCTCAAACACTCAAGACGATTGGGTATGTGAATAATCTAACTCGACTGGGATTCCCTCTAAGCCAAGAGTTAGCTACTGATGTGATACTACTATCGTTGCTAGAATCCTACAGTCAGTTTATGATGAACTACAAGATGAACAACTTTGACAGGACACTGATAGAGTTATTGGGCATGTTGAGGACAGCTGAAGCACAGATGAAGAAAGACAAACCTAAATCTGTTATGATGATCAGTAGAAAAAAGGGAAAGTCTAAAGGTAAGGGCAAAGAAAAGAAAGGTTCTGATGCTAGCCAGCAGCCCAAGTCATCTTCAACTCTCAAAGCCAAGGGAGGCAAATGTCACCATTTTCATGAGCTAGGACATTGGAAGAGAAATTACCCTCTCTACATAGATGAACTAAAGAAGAATGAGGGGATGGGAGTCTCCACCTCAGGTATTATGAAATAAACTTAAATTGCCTTCTCTACTAAAGGATTTATCATATAATTCCAATCATGAACGGAGAAATGATTACACCTGAGGTAGCCTGACAAGCATGGATAAGAATATTCAAGATGAAATTGAAAGTTCATAGGTGCATCTGTTTGATTCTTGAGTAATATATGTTCATAAGTATACCCACATACTTTTGTATCCACCCACGTAAACATACAGTAATATATTGATTGTATATTTTGTTTATTATTGACGTTTATGTAGCTAACCTACGTAAAGATACGAAGATATGTAGATTTAGATGAATACATTGAAGATGATAAATTTAATGTCACAATGAGGTTTGGATAGATAGATAGTAGTCTCTTTGTCTGTAATACTTTCTCATTTGTAGTTTATACTTTACATGAAAAATTATGTTAAACTCCTTTGAGGAAAAATGTGACATCTTTTTGTATCAAACAAGTTTATGAATGAAATAACTGGTTATTATTTATTTTTATAAAAGTTTGGATTTTGAAAAAATGAGATGATGTCCCTATGGTCCACCTTCAATGGAGGATAACTAGGGGAAGGGGTCGTGAGAAGTGTAGTTAGAGTGTAAAGAGTGATTACAGATATAGAGATGTTGAAAGTTTGGAACTTAAACTGCTTGTATTTCATTTGATAGAGTGTAATTTGATCTATTTGATTTGGTTTCTTTGTGTTTGGTACGATGATGATCGTTCAAAAATATGAAGGAGCATGAGCCACTTATGCTCAGCGTTTTAACAACAGGAAATGAGGGTGCTGATCCAAGTTTTCTCCGACAATCTGACATTCAGAATAGAAATCGAAAATGTTATGGTGACGCGCCCCAGGAGGGACGCGTCCCACACACGGCCTGCAAAAGCGTTACCTCTTGGGGTGCGATGGTTTTCCCAACTATGAATAACTTTTAATCCATAATGGATTTTTTAACGAAATAAAAACCACAGGACTCGTTACAAAAAATCCAATCTAACAAGATCAATATTGATATATTTTGATAAAATAATACACACACTATTTTACAAATAGTGTGCGCATTATATTAAGATTTATGTTAATTTATTATTTATGCACAACATCTAAAAAGTAGGTACATTCACACTATAATTGACGCATTAGCACCGTAATTGGGTATTTTTCTACAAATACTAGGCAAATTGTGTTAAGATTTGTGCTAATTTGCTATTTATGCACACACTCTATTTAAGATTTGTGATAATTGTTATTTATGTGCAACATCTAAGATGTATGTGCATTAACACTATAATTGGGCACATTCCATCAAAAGTGGGTGCATTGAAGGCACTAGTGGTGCATTCTATCAAAAGTGGGCACATTCAATCAAAAGTTGTGTATTCAAGACAATAGAAATAGGTGCATTCACCACATAAGTAGACACATTTGTCAGACAAGTATGCGCATTTGCTATACAAATAGGCGCATTTGCCATACAAGTAGGCACATTTACCATACAATAGGCACATTTGTCATAAGTGGGTGTATTCAATCAAAAGTTATACATTTATGACAATACAAGTAGGTACATTTTCCATACAAGTAGGTGCATTTGCCATACAAATAGGCGCATTTATCATAAGTGAGTGCATTCAATAAAAAATTATATATTCATGACAATACAAGTAGGCGCATTTACCAGATAAGTAGGCGCATTTGTCATACAAGTAGGCGCATTTTCCATACAAGTAGGCACATTTGCTATATGTGGGCGCATTCAATCAAAAGTTATGCATTCATGACAATATAAGTAGGTGCATTTACCAGATAAGTAGCGCATTTACCATACAAGTAGGCGTATTTGCCATAAATGGGCACATTCAATCAAAAGTTATGCATTGATGACAATACAAGTAGGTGCATTTACCAGATAAGTATGCGCATTTTCCATACAAGTAGGTGCATTTGCCATACAAGTAGGCGCATTTTCCATAAGTGGGTGCATTCAATCAAAAGTTGTGCATTCATTACAATACAAGTAGGCACATTTACCAGATAAGTAGATCATTTTCCACACAAGTAGGTGCATTTTCCATACAAGTAGGCGCATTTGTTTAAGTGGACGCATTCAATAAAAAGTTATGCATTCATGACATTCTAAGAAGGCACATTTTCTAGATAAGTAGACACATTTGCCATACAAGTAGACGCATTTACCATAAGTGGGTGCATTCAATAAAAGTTTTGCATTCATGACAATACAAGTAGGCGCATTTACTAGATAAATAGACACATTTGTCACATAAATATGTACATTTGCCATAAAAGTATGCGCATTTGCCATAAGTGAGTGCATTCAATCAAAAGTTATGCATTCATGACAATACATTCTTAACAATATATTAATATTGGTCTTGTTGGAATGTAGGTTTTACCAGGATTCTGATGCATTTTATTTCATCATCACTGCATCTTATTACATCCAACCATATAAAAATATAAATTAAATCTACTATCTTACTTACTCTACTAAACGTGAACACTCGTTTTCGTCCTCCCGTAAATAACTGGACTCTTCAAGTGCCGTCTTCCGTACGTGATCCCGTTGGACTCTTCACAGGTATATTTATATTAGAATGATAATTACTCCTCGAGACTTTCTATGCTCGATCTTTAGAAATAGTGAAAACTACTTTTGTTAGCCCTAGCGATGGAAGGCGTCACGGTCAAAAGGATTCAGGAGGCAGAACAAATGAACAAGGTTAGCCCTAGCCTCGTACCATAATTTGTTTGTATCGGCAGAAAACAGATCCACCATGTCATGTTTTAGCAGTAGCAATCACCAAGCCGACGTGAAGGTAAGTTTAAGGTCGACAAACCTACCGATGTTTCGTGGCCGCATCTTTATATCTTCACATTGATCTCTTCCTGTACCAGGCGACTACGGTTCGGCAAATATACGAGGGCATCGGTTTGTTGTGCGAGATATTGAAGTGATATGGAACACGTCTTTGTCTTTTCTCATAAAAATACAACGTGAATTTACTTTTGCTGAAGCAGCACAGATTTTTCTTTGTAATCAAGGATATTTGTAGGCGTGTTTTTATGGCAGCAACGACAAAGATTTTCTACTTGTAAAGAAATACATGAAGTGATTGGACGGCTTTGTTGTTGTTGATATGCAGTGTGGGACTTGAGTTAATCATGGATATGCATGATCCCAATGTGAAGAAGTCACTCTTAGTTACATTTCCCACGCTAACTATATATTCAATTTTTACGTCGGAGAGCTCAAACTATGGGGTTGTAGAGAAGTGCACCACTGTAAGGATGAAGACAACGTGTCCATATCAGGTTGCAAGCTTGTGATAAACTAATATGTGCCATAGGAAATGCTTCTCCATCAGGAAATTGCCTCCTTCAAAATTCTATGAAGTACAATGTCATTAATCTTTTGAAGTCCTCCAGAATTCTACTTGTGTCTGAACTCCCCCTAATATCCTCGATCTACCTCAGGTATAGTTTTGGACCCTATAATAAAAATTTGTTTGTGGTATCATCTCTTTCTAATAAGAACTAATATTATAAGAAAGTGATGTACTATTGCTCGAGTGTTATCAACAACCCACGAGTAGTCTCTCAGCTCCACCTTGATCCAGCATGACTAACACAATATAGTTAAATTCACATGAGCTTGCATAAACCGGTAAAAGATATGCAATTATTATTCTCTAAAATGTATAGAATGTGATTTTCAAGTATATTTTAGTTTACATTTTGACCGTGCCCTAAATTTTCTATTGCATTTTGCCATTGACGTATAGATTCCTATTCTTTTGGGTTTTCTTTTTCATTTTTTGATGTTATAATTGTCATATTAACCTCCCCACGCATTATTTTAGAGTGTGGTACCCATTGTATTAGAATGTTGACATGCAATTTTCTCAACATTGTTTCATCCAAAATGTTCCAATCTCGATTATTTATTGGTTGATATTGAGTTCATCTGGGGTATCCCTTATCTATCTTTTGCATGACTGAAAATATGTTACATCATATATTCCTTTTCATGTATGTTTGATGGCATATGGGATCATTTTATAGCCTTACTGGAATGGGTCCTTTTTTGCTCTTTCTATATAAATGCCTTTTAAATCTTGGGTCGCTCATTTTTGTTAATGCAATCTTCATATTGAGTTCTGTTGTATTCAACACATAGTTTGTGATTAATGGGAGAAAGTGTTTTGGAAGAAAATGTTCAATTTTTGTACTTTTATTGAACCTTCAATGGTATTCATAAGTTAATGTTCGTATTATTAAACTTTATGTTTTTGAAATTACACTTCATGTTTGTCATTGAATACAATGATGTCCTATATCGTCCATTCGAGGTGTTTACCCTATGATTTTTTCATGTTCATTTATTGATTATGTGGTCGTGCTTGACATAATTGTTATTTTCCTTTTTCTTTGAAAATGAACCTTATCCTCACTCCACAAACTATTACTATTAACACATCCTATATCTGATAATCATGGCTTAATACTTCAATAAATTTTCATTTCAAATGCATTTTTTACTTTTTCTATATGCGCAAAATACTAATCATTATACGAATATTTCCAGAACTGAACTAGATCAACTGGTCAAATTGATGAACCACTTCATGGCTATTTGAACATCATACAAACTAGGTATATTTGTTGTCCTTTTTAACCTTGCCAATAGGAATATCGTAGATTGGGGCTAAACGTGCTTAATGTGTGATTAATATACATATTAGCAATAGTATACACATGGTTAATGCTAATAAAAATTCAATCAATTCCAAGTATGATTTTTTCTGCTCACCTTTTCAGCCTTATAACAGCCTTATAAATAGCATTCATATAAATTTTTCGAACCAAAGACATTAGGATTCACCCTCCAGTGAAATATAGAAATAATTAATGTTCCTCATAGTGTTCTTTTTTATAATTTGGTTTAAAGATTGCATCTAATGGTTCCCTCATTCTTTGTAGTATATAAGCTTCTTTCAAGTGTTATGTAATTCATTCTTTAGTTGCCTGATATTCTATTTTAATATGTAAAATTAAAATTTATTATCATAAAATTTATAATATATTTCCATTTATTGTTGATCATTTATCTTAGTCTTGTGGTTTTTATCACCAAACTTTGTTAAGATGTGAACACTCTAAAATATGAAGGGCTTTTAGAAAGATATTATTTGGTTGAACATGTTTATATGTAAATATTTAGTTCATATATATTTAAAAAGCATGTAACTTAGGTGAGTGGGTAATCTTTTATTTATGATTTGTTAGTATGTCATGTTGCTTCACTAAATTCTACTTATTTCTATTTTCTTATGTAATATCGATGTGCAATGCAATACAAAATGGAATGGTGCTATGCATTCTTTGACATGTATTTTATTTAATTTACTACAATGGTCAATTTTTTACCATTACAATAAAAATTTAATAGATATATATTAGTTTGTCCAACTATGATGCATAACAGTGAGGTGCAAAGTACGTGCACAAACTAGTATAAGGAAATTTAAGTCTTTATGTACTTTATAAAATCATTGTAGGTCGTCTGAAGGCCATCCTCCCGAACATCATTTCCAAAGAATAGAGCACTTTCATCAAAGGAAGAAAAATCTCGGATAGTACCCTGCTCGCTGCTGAGTTCCTCATTGGCTTCAAGAACTAAAGAAGTTGCGCTAAGGCATGTTTGAAGGTGGACCTGACTTTATAAAATCTTATCTAAAGTCATTGCAGGTCATCTGAGGGGCATCCTCCTAAACATCATTTCCAAAGACCAGTGCACTTTCATCAAAGGAAGAAGAATCTCGGATAGTACCATGCTCGCTGCCAAGTTCCTCACTGGTTTCAAAAACAGAAGAAGCTACACTAAGGCATGTTTGAAGGTGGACCTCACGAAGGCGTATGATCACGTGAGATGGGATGCCCTTTGGGCCATTATGACTACACTCAGATTCAGTGAGAGGTGGGTTTATATCATCAAACAATGTGTTTCGACCACCTCTTTCTCTATTCTTCTGAATGATGGCCCTGTGCGACTTTTTACTATGGCAAATGGCCTAAGGCAGGGGGACCCTCTATCCCCGATGCTGTTTACCATTGTGATGGAGGGCCTAACAAAATTGATGAATGATGTTGTTGAGAGAAAGAAAATAAGACCGTTTAAGGTAAAGAATGTCAGAATGTACTCCCATCTCATATTCGCTGACGACGTCATGCTCTTCTCAATGGGTCACACCAACATAGTGAAGGAACTTAAGGTTGTGATGGTAAAATTTGGTCATTTAACTGGCTTGTACATCAACACAATAAAGTCTATGATGTATCTCTCTAGATCTTGTGATGCCAGGAGAGGGAGGATGCGAAATGCAATACAAATCAAGGTTAGTAGACTTCCCACTCGGTACTTGGGGGCTCCTATGGCAAGGAGAAAAGGGACTGTTGCTGACTTCTCCCAGTGTCTCGATCTGCTTAGGACTAAGATTGAGGGGTGGTCTGCTTACCGGATCTCTATGGCAGGGAAGTTGGTGATAACCAGGTCTGTTCTTCAATCGATGGTCAGGTTTTGGTGTGAAGTGTGTGACATCCCTCTGCCCACGATCGTTAACATGAGGCAGTTGATGGCCGGTTTTATATGGGGTGGGAAAGGACATGGGGTTGCTTGGCATACAGTTGCCAAACCGTTCACCAAGTGTAGTCTGAATGTCATGGATTCTAAAAGGATGGTGTACCGGAGCCGTCACAAGAGGGTGGATAGATTCATGAGGGAGAAGGACAACATGTGGTCTATATGGATGACAGAGAGGTATGGTGAGCTACAAGAAGGTTATGATGGAAGTTCCTCGATGATATGGAGGAACATGTGTAAGTAGTGGCTAGAGATGCATAACTTGTATAGTGTTGATATGCATGGTTTTGCAACTGTAACATACTGAAAACTCTTTGTACCTCTTTGTACTCTTTTCTATAAGCTTTAATCTCCATTTTCGTTCCTTTTGTCCTTGGTATTGATTTAAGAGAAATTTAGATAGTTATTGGTTAAATATTTCCCATATAATCTTATTTCAAGGTTTCATGTACAAATGACTCAGTTAGATTTTGACAAGGGGTTTAATATGCAATTTCACCTTAAGAAATAAGAAGGGGATAAAATAATTCGTCCTAGAATCTTCTAGTGTTTCCTAGAATATAAGAAATAAGAAGAAAATCCGAATTTTGTAAAAGAAGGAAGATAAATATAATAAGTAAAGGAAATATGAGAAAATATGAGTAAAGAAGATAATTACAAAGATTTTGTAACAAACAAGATAATTTGAAATCATCATGGAAATTTGATAAAGTAATTCGTTTCCTTGAGGAAAGAGTAACTTAAGGGTCAAGTATTATTTAAAATAAAAATATTAATAACATTATCAAAGGAAGATGGGAAATAAGCCAATAAAAAGAAATAAAATACTTAATGCTCTCAAATTAGGGAAAAAACTTCAAATTCGTATTCTAGACATAAAAATAAGACTCTGTGCAAATTTGCAATTAATTTGGATGACATATGAATAAATAGGAAAATAGGGGAGAGAAAGAGTGTAGAAAGTTCTAATTAATTTAATAAATAAAAAGATAATGTCATATTGAGAAGATAATTGCAAAATCGTGTTTCAAATCATTAAGAAAACTTAAGGGTGAAGTTACATTAATTTTAGATAATGCTACCACTCCTTTTGAGGAGGAGAGAGAAAAAGGCATATTAATTAATTCACCTAATAAACTTTCTCAAAACGAACAACTAACTCCATATTCGGATTCTACGCGTCGAAATAAGTCAGAGTACCAATTTTCATAATTTTTGGGCAACGTTTGAGCCCCCAAAATAAGAAAGAGAAAAAGGATTAAAAATCTAATAGATTTTAAAATCGGTTTTTGCTCAGGGATATTTCCCTGATCTAACGTGAGATCAAACGGTCCAGGTTGATTAGTGGACACGTGTCCACTGATCCGATGATCCACGATCGTCTTCAATCTTGAGTTAGATTAGGAAACAGGTTGTTTTTCTCGTTTTCTTATGATTGTGATAACTCGAGATTTACTCGACTATTTTCTCTGATTTTTGTTGCAATGGATTCCTTGCAAGATTTCGCATAGGATTATCCCAAGTTTTTCGAGTTTTGTTGGGTATTTGTGAAACCCCCAAAGTGGCCGCCGACCTTCTCTTTGGTTTTCTATCAAACCCTAACCCTAGCCAACCTTGCCTATATATAACCTAACCCCTGGCTCCGCCATCACCTTAGCCACTCCCCCATACCCTTAATTTCTGAATTGGTCGACGTTTGGACCTCCAACGAGCCGCCGTTTGTTCTGCTCTTGCGACGCTCCTCTCTCTCTGTTCCGGCCACCTCGGTTCAAATTGCAGGTATCATCCTCTTCGTCTTCTCGTTCTCGTTCTTTTGAATATCTAAACGCGAGATTTGGTTGGGTATTTTGGTTTTGCCCAAAACCGGAGCCAAGCTCCTGTTCTCGTCGTCGGGCGAGAGGAGGAAGAAGATGGGGTGGCGTTTTACCGTTTTGCCCCTCCGTCTCCTTTCTTTTCTTTTTCTCGCGCACGGTTTTCTCGACCTTTTGCTGGTCTGCCCGACCGCACCGCGCGGCTGGTGGCGAGCGACCGCGGATCGCGGGTCGCCGCCGCCAAGCGCTGGTCACCGCTCGGCCATCCAGTTTGCCTACGTGGCAGGCTGTGATTGGTCGAGGCTAAATAATTTTTATTAATTAATCTGTTGGTCAAAATTTAAAAATAAATAGTGTTTTGAAATCAGGAAAACGAGATCTATCCAATAAAAATATTTTTGAAATTTGATTTTGAGTTTTGCGAAAAAGTGTTTTTAAAATCAAATTAATTAACTTAAAAATCTCTAAAAATTTACCGTAATATTTATATTTCCAAAATATACAATATTATATGTTATTTTGATCAGGAAAACCTAACTAAGTCGATTATGAGGTTTTGAGGTCTGAATCGAAGGTTTGTACAAAAAGTTAGTAAATTAGGGTTTTAAATCTTATAAGTAAATATATGCAATTCTAATAAATGAATTAAATGATATATTAGGAAGTTTGGATCTTTAGTTCGTGAGAAGGTCTGATAAGGGAAGCTAGGACGTCTGTGGCAAAGGTATGTGTATGAGTTTAGTAGGGATTTTACTTGTTATGAGTCATGTTGTACATCTACCTATCAGTTGGGAATACTTAATCCAATACCTAGATTTTCCTTATGAGGTTTAATTGATCCAAACCATTGAATATCTTTGAAACCTAAATTGTCTTATTTGCCTCAATATCAGTTATAGTACTCTCTTGTTTGGGTATTTTATGCCCCATTGCCATGTTGAATATATTTTGTTTATTCTTGCCATAAATCTCTTAGCATGAAATTAAATGTTCTATTTAAATTTTAAGTAGTGGTACTTATGTACAACCACCCATAGAGGGCATGTATAAAATCGCCCTAGGGGAATGTTTATTATTCTCCCCATTAAAAATTTGTAGGTGACTTGGAAATGTTTATAATTCTTCCCTCACCTAAGGTTAGAGGTTCGGTAGGTGCCTCAACCCTACTTAGTTAGATAGACATATTAATAAGCATGCTAAAATCCTTTATTATCTTTGTTAATGGCAAGTTCTTTAATGAAAACCTCATACTAACTGATATCCTTTTACACCAAATACTTGACTAGTTTCCTTGTTACATCTTTTCTTTGCCTTGGATAGATTAGTAGAGTAACACATACTTTTTCTTTGTTTTTCCCTCTTGCTGGGTGCCTTCCCAACCACCCAGGTGTTGGAGCTTTTCAAGGAGAAGGAAGGACTTAAAGAAAGATTCCTTGCTGTGTTCGTTTGCTCGTGAAGAAGGATGGCTAGGTTGCTATAGCTTGATCCTCTATGCTATCTTATCTTTTCTTTTAGAAAGCAATGATGTAATAAACAATAATGCCAATAGAAGGCTTGTTATTTTTCTTTCCGCTGCTATTGACATTTTATTATGTATCTGGAATCATGCTTATTTAATTGGATTATTATGCAATCATCCTCAAAAGTCTCAATTTGTGTTAAAAACTTGTGGATGTTGTATTTCCTTTAAATTTTAGTAAGGAGGTGATCTCGCCTCTTTACAGCATGGTATCAGAGCCTTTAGGCGACTATTAGGGCATGCAGTTGAGGCAATGGTGTCTAGAAAGGATCAGGGCATGGGGGCTGGCAAGATTTTCCTCCGACCCACTAGCTTGGCATACGGGGACTCCCGTGCCCATATGATCCGGCCTGGCCTGCGCTGATACGAACTGCCCGAAATGGTATGCCTTTAGGCAATAGCGTTCTAGTTATCCTTTTCTCATCTCTATTTCTTTTCCCTCTCATCTATGCTCCTTTGCTCCTGAAAATTTAATAAGTTAATCCTAATTTCAGGAGAGGTGACCTGTTTGACAACTCAAACCAGGAGTCCAACATCGACAACCCCGACACTCCTGCGACACCTGCTGTGAATCAGTCAAACTCCGGTGTTCCTGCTTTCACACCTGAGCAAGAACTGGCGATGCTGCGACAACTGTTGTCCTCCACCATGATGGGACAACTCAACACCATAGCTGCTGTTGCTTCCAAGCCGAGGGAGTTCACCCTCACCGATTTCATCAAGATGCAGCCACCCTACTTCAAGGGTGAAAGTGAGCCTAACATGGTGGACAAAGCAGATGACTGGGTGCTGGCCCTGGATCGGACCTTCGAGGGTATGGCTTGCCCTCCTCACCAGAAGGTTCGGTTTGCAACGTATGTGCTGGATGGACCAGCACGAGTCTGGTGGAATGGAGTTGCTCGAACCCGAGACACTTCCTCCATGGAGTGGGCTCAGTTCTTGAAGCTGTTCCGAGAGAAGTACATCTGCCCCGCGTTCCTGAGGAAGAAGGAGGCTGAGTTTTACAGTCTCAAGCAAGGAAGCATGAGTGTGGCCGACTACGTTCAGAAGTTTCTGCTGCTGGAGCGTTACGCCACTGATCTTGGAGCTGATAGGAGAGCAACCTTGTTCTTGGAAGGTCTGAACTATCATGTTGGACGAAGCCTTGTTCCACAGTTTCCCCTCTCGTTTCAGCAGATGGTGGATAAAGCTCTCGCCATCGAGTCATATCCAGGATTCCAGTCCTCTAGTAGCTTCCACAACAACAAAAGGAAGAACCCGAACCAGCATGAGAACCGTGGTCGAGATCGCTGCAACAGATGCAATCGCCACCATCCTCCTGGAAGATGTCCCGCCAACAACGCACCTGCTCGAGTTGGCAATCATCCTCCCCCAACCTGCCATGAGTGCGGCCAAGTTGGGCACATCCGACCTAACTGTCCTCGTTTCCAGCAAGGGCAGAATCCGGCTCAGCAACCACAACAGCCGAGACAGAACCCTCCACCGCGAAACAACAACAACAACCAGAATCCGAGACGCCCGCCAGCTGAGAGGCGGAATGGGAGAGTGTTTGCTCTCAATGCTGAAGAAGATGGTAATGGTAATGAAGTAATTGAAGGTACACTACACCTCAATTTGCATCCTTTAAAAGCTCTTTTTGACTCTGGTTCCTCCAATACCTTTATATCTAGCCAGTTTGCCTCTATGCTTGAAATTGAATCTGAGTTCATGGATCATGTGTTAGATGTAAAAACTCCTAGTGGAAAAATCTGCTCCTCGTATCTCCAAACTCCTACCCTGAACCTCTGTATATCTGGGATAATGTTTCCCACCGTTTTTGTGTTGCTCGATATGACTGTCTTTGACATCATCCTTGGTATGGATTGGTTGAAGAAGTTTAAAGCTGTACTGTTCTGTGAGGAATCCAAGGTTAGCCTTTTCCACCCTGATGAAGGAAGAGTGTGTGTCAAGGGCAAGAAGCGAGGAGAACGACAGTTTGTCATCTCTGCCATCAAAGCTGAGAAGCTCATCTCTCATGGGTGTAGAGCCTTCCTAGCTTCCATAGTTCTCGAAGCTACACCTCCTGCCCTGGACCATGTTGATGTGGTGAAGGACTTCCCAGATGTCTTTCCTGAGGAGTTGCCTGGGTTGCCACCAAATCACGAGGTGGAATTCTCCATCGAGCTCGTACCTGGAACTTCACCAATATCGAAACCACCTTACCGTTTGGCACCTGCTGAATTGGCGGAGTTGAAGAAGCAGCTTGAAGAGCTTCTTGACATGGGTTTCATTCGCCCCAGTGTTTCTCCTTGGGGAGCCCCTGTCCTGTTCGTGAAGAAGAAAGATGGTTCGATGCGGATGTGTATGGACTACCGCATGCTCAACCAGGTGACAGTAAAGAATCGTTATCCATTGCCACGCATCGATGACTTATTCGATCAGCTGAAGTCAGCCACAGTGTTCTCCAAGATGGATCTGCGGAGTGGCTACTACCAGATGCGGGTGAAGGATGAAGATGTTTCGAAGACAGCGTTCAGAACTCGTTATGGGCATTATGAATTCTTGGTCATGCCTTTTGGTTTGACAAATGCCCCTGCTGCGTTTATGGACCTGATGAACCGAGTATTCCGCCCATACCTAGACAAGTTTGTGGTGGTGTTTATTGATGACGTTTTGGTTTATTCTGAGACGTTGGAACAACATCGCGACCACTTGCGGATTGTACTCAACACATTGCGAGAAAATCAATTATATGCAAAATTCTCGAAATGTGAGTTCTGGATAAAGGAAGTGATGTTCCTTGGTCATGTGATTTCTGCCGGCCATATAGCTGTTGATCCTGCAAAGGTGGAAGCTGTGACCAAATGGAGTGCTCCGAGAAACCCGTCTGAAATCCGTAGTTTCCTTGGACTAGCTGGTTACTACCGGAAGTTTATCAAAGGGTTTTCAGAGTTGGCTTTACCTTTGACCAAGTTAACTCGGAAGGAAGTCAAGTTCACTTGGACCCCTGAATGTGAGGATAGTTTTCAGAAGTTGAAGATGAGTCTGACTTCTGCTCCAGTGCTTGCTTTTCCTGTTGAGGGTATACCTTATGTCATCTACACTGATGCATCCCGACAAGGCTTAGGGTGTGTTCTTATGCAAGACAGAAAAGTGATCGCCTATGCTTCTCGACAATTGAAACCTAATGAAGCTAATTGGCCTACGCATGATTTGGAGTTGGCTGCCATAGTTCATGCTTTGAAGATCTGGCGACACTACCTCTATGGAGAAAAGTTTGAAGTCTTTTCTGATCACAAGAGTTTGAGGTATTTGTTGACTCAGAAGGATCTAAACTTGCGACAACGTAGGTGGATGGAATATCTTAAAGATTACAATTTCACCATCACCTATCATCCTGGTAAAGCAAATGTTGTAGCCGATGCTTTAAGCCGCAAGAAGGATGTTGTTTGTGCTGCTCTAAGATGTTCTGTGTGGGAAAACCTCGAACTTGTTGCCAGTTGGAGGCCTCAACCTGTTGCTTCAGTAGATGAAGATAAGTTATGTGTTCACATGGCTAGTTTGTCTGTTACTCCAACCTGGATCTTAGAAGTTGTGTCTGCACAGTTGGAGAGTTCCGAGCTTAAAGAGTTGAAAGCTTTAGCTGAGAAACCGCAATTTGACTTCTCTGTCGGAGTGGATGGTGCTATCCGCTTTAGACAAAGGTTGTGGATACCTGATGTTGGTGATCTGAGACAGAGGGTTCTGAATGAAGCTCATGGTTCCAAGTACACTATTCACCCTGGCACAACCAAAATGTACAAGGACCTACAGCGAAGTTTCTGGTGGAAGAATATGAAGAATGATATAGCTCTGTTTGTGGCGAGGTGCTTGACATGTCAGCAAGTCAAGATTGAACATCAACGACCTGGTGGTCTTCTTCATCCTCTTGAAATTCCAGAATGGAAATGGGAGAAGATCACAATGGACTTTGTTACTGGTTTTCCCAAGTCCAAGAGAGGTTATGATGTTGTTTGGGTGGTGATTGATCGGCTTACTAAATCTACACATTTCTTGCCTTTCAAAACCACACATAAAGTTGTTGAGATGGCTCAGTTGTATGTGGAGTGGATAGTTCGTCTGCATGGTGTCCCTGCTGTGATAGTTTCTGATCGAGACCCGAAATTTACTTCTCGTTTGTGGGGTCAGATTCAGGAAGAGATGGGTACTGATCTGCGTTTCAGCACTGCTTACCATCCGCAAACTGATGGTCAGTCTGAGAGAACAGTTCAGATTCTGGAGGACTTGCTTCGTGCCTGTGTGATGGATTGGGGTGGTGCTTGGGATCGGTATCTACCATTAGCAGAGTTTGCTTACAACAATAGCTACCAAGCCAGCATTGGTATGCCACCTTTCGAAGCTCTCTATGGTAGACCTTGTCGTTCACCTTTGCACTGGGATGATGTTGGAGAACGTTCCCTGGTGAAGTCTGATGACATGCAGATGATGCTTGAGAAGATACAGTTGATAAAGAAACGGATGAAAGCTGCTCAAGACCGACAGAAGATGTATGCTGATAAGAAGAGGTCTGATGTAAGTTTCTTAGCGGGTGACTATGCTTTTCTGAAGATCAAGCCTATACGTTCTATTGCAAGGTCTAAAGTAAAAGGCAAGTTGAGTCCTCGCTATGTTGGACCATTTGAGATCTTAAATAAAGTGGGAGATTGTACATATCGCCTAGCTTTGCCTCCTGCTTATGACAAGATTCACAATGTGTTCCATGTTTCTGTGCTGAGGAAGTATGTTAAGGATCCGTCTCATGTGCTCTCCATTGAACCTGTGGAGATTAATGAGAACCTGACATATGAAGAGCTACCGGTGAAGATCCTTGACTCCCGAGTGAAGCAGTTGAAGAACAAGGAGATAGAGTTAGTGAAGGTTTTGTGGAGATATCATGGTTTAGAAGAAACCACCTGGGAGTTGAGAGATGAGATGTTACGTACTCACCCTTCCCTCTTTGTATGAGATTTCAGGGACGAAATCCTTTTTAAGGGGTGGAGTGTTGTAACATACTGAAAACTCTTTGTACCTCTTTGTACTCTTTTCTATAAGCTTTAATCTCCATTTTCGTTCCTTTTGTCCTTGGTATTGATTTAAGAGAAATTTAGATAGTTATTGGTTAAATATTTCCCATATAATCTTATTTCAAGGTTTCATGTACAAATGACTCAGTTAGATTTTGACAAGGGGTTTAATATGCAATTTCACCTTAAGAAATAAGAAGGGGATAAAATAATTCGTCCTAGAATCTTCTAGTGTTTCCTAGAATATAAGAAATAAGAAGGAAATCCGAATTTTGTAAAAGAAGGAAGATAAATATAATAAGTAAAGGAAATATGAGAAAATATGAGTAAAGAAGATAATTACAAAGATTTTGTAACAAACAAGATAATTTGAAATCATCATGGAAATTTGATAAAGTAATTCGTTTCCTTGAGGAAAGAGTAACTTAAGGGTCAAGTATTATTTAAAATAAAAATATTAATAACATTATCAAAGGAAGATGGGAAATAAGCCAATAAAAAGAAATAAAATACTTAATGCTCTCAAATTAGGGAAAAAACTTCAAATTCGTATTCTAGACATAAAAATAAGACTCTGTGCAAATTTGCAATTAATTTGGATGACATATGAATAAATAGGAAAATAGGGGAGAGAAAGAGTGTAGAAAGTTCTAATTAATTTAATAAATAAAAAGATAATGTCATATTGAGAAGATAATTGCAAAATCGTGTTTCAAATCATTAAGAAAACTTAAGGGTGAAGTTACATTAATTTTAGATAATGCTACCACTCCTTTTGAGGAGGAGAGAGAAAAAGGCATATTAATTAATTCACCTAATAAACTTTCTCAAAACGAAAAACTAACTCCATTCGGATTCTACGCGTCGAAATAAGTCAGAGTACCAATTTTCATAATTTTTGGGCAACGTTTGAGCCCCCAAAATAAGAAAGAGAAAAAGGATTAAAAATCTAATAGATTTTAAAATTGGTTTTTGCTCAGGGATATTTCCCTGATCTAACGTGAGATCAAACGGTCCAGGTTGATTAGTGGACCCGTGTCCACTGATCCGATGATCCACGATCGTCTTCAACCTCGAGTTAGATTAGGAAACAGGTTGTTTTTCTCGTTTTCTTATGATTGTGATAACTCGAGATTTACTCGACTATTTTCTCTGATTTTTGTTGCAATGGATTCCTTGCAAGATTTCGCATAGGATTATCCCAAGTTTTTCGAGTTTTGTTGGGTATTTGTGAAACCCCCAAAGTGGCCGCCGACCTTCTCTTTGGTTTTCTATCAAACCCTAACCCTGGCCAACCTTGCCTATATATAACCTAACCCCTGGCTCCGCCATCACCTTAGCCACTCCCCCATACCCTTAATTTCTGAATTGGTCGACGTTTGGACCTCCAACGAGCCGCCGTTTGTTCTGCTCTTGCGGCGCTCCTCTCTCTCTGTTCCGGCCACCTCGGTTCAAATTGCAGGTATCATCCTCTTCGTCTTCTCGTTCTCGTTCTTTTGAATATCTAAACGCGAGATTTGGTTGGGTATTTTGGTTTTGCCCAAAACCGGAGCCAAGCTCCTGTTCTCGTCGTCAGGCGAGAGGAGGAAGAAGATGGGGTGGCGTTTTACCGTTTTGCCCCTCCGTCTCCTTTCTTTTCTTTTTCTCGCGCACAGTTTTCTCGACCTTTTGCTGGTCTGCCCGACCGCACCGCACGGCTGGTGGCGAGCGACCGCGGATCGCGGGTCGCCGCCGCCAAGCGTTGGTCACCGCTCGGCCATCCAGTTTGCCTACGTGGCAGGCTGTGATTGGTCGAGGCTAAATAATTTTTATTAATTAATCTGTTGGTCAAAATTTAAAAATAAATAGTGTTTTGAAATCAGGAAAACGAGATCTATCCAATAAAAATATTTTTGAAATTTGATTTTGAGTTTTGCGAAAAAGTGTTTTTAAAATCAAATTAATTAACTTAAAAATCTCTAAAAATTTACCGTAATATTTATATTTCCAAAATATACAATATTATATGTTATTTTGATCAGGAAAACCTAACTAAGTCGATTATGAGGTTTTGAGGTCTGAATCGAAGGTTTGTACAAAAAGTTAGTAAATTAGGGTTTTAAATCTTATAAGTAAATATATGCAATTCTAATAAATGAATTAAATGATATATTAGGAAGTTTGGATCTTTAGTTCGTGAGAAGGTCTGATAAGGGAAGCTAGGACGTCTGTGGCAAAGGTATGTGTATGAGTTTAGTAGGGATTTTACTTGTTATGAGTCATGTTGTACATCTACCTATCAGTTGGGAATACTTAATCCAATACCTAGATTTTCCTTATGAGGTTTAATTGATCCAAACCATTGAATATCTTTGAAACCTAAATTGTCTTATTTGCCTCAATATCAGTTATAGTACTCTCTTGTTTGGGTATTTTATGCCCCATTGCCATGTTGAATATATTTTGTTTATTCTTGCCATAAATCTCTTAGCATGAAATTAAATGTTCTATTTAAATTTTAAGTAGTGGTACTTATGTACAACCACCCATAGAGGGCATGTATAAAATCGCCCTAGGGGAATGTTTATTATTCTCCCCATTAAAAATTTGTAGGTGACTTGGAAATGTTTATAATTCATCCCTCACCTAAGGTTAGAGGTTCGGTAGGTGCCTCAACCCTACTTAGTTAGATAGACATATTAATAAGCATGCTAAAATCCTTTATTATCTTTGTTAATGGCAAGTTCTTTAATGAAAACCTCATACTAACTGATATCCTTTTACACCAAATACTTGACTAGTTTCCTTGTTACATCTTTTCTTTGCCTTGGATAGATTAGTAGAGTAACACATACTTTTTCTTTGTTTTTCCCTCTTGCTGGGTGCCTTCCCAACCACCCAGGTGTTGGAGCTTTTCAAGGAGAAGGAAGGACTTAAAGAAAGATTCCTTGCTGTGTTCGTTTGCTCGTGAAGAAGGATGGCTAGGTTGCTATAGCTTGATCCTCTATGCTATCTTATCTTTTCTTTTAGAAAGCAATGATGTAATAAACAATAATGCCAATAGAAGGCTTGTTATTTTTCTTTCCGCTGCTATTGACATTTTATTATGTATCTGGAATCATGCTTATTTAATTGGATTATTATGCAATCATCCTCAAAAGTCTCAATTTGTGTTAAAAACTTGTGGATGTTGTATTTCCTTTAAATTTTAGTAAGGAGGTGATCTCGCCTCTTTACAGCAACCCTGGTTGTTCCTAAGGTGAGACCATGGATCAACATATATACTGGAGATGATGTGCCATGGCATGATCTGCTGTGGAACCCCTGCCATATGCCCAAGTGGAGTACGGTCACTTACAAAGCTATTCTTTCCAAACTACCCACTATGGAGAGACTCAACAGGTGGGGGATGCATGTCGAAGTCAAGTGCTGCTTGTGCAACAGAGAGGATGAAAGCCAAAGCCATATATTTGGCAACTGTAGGTTCTATAGGAGGATTTGGGTGACTATCTGCCTCAAAAATGAATGGGGTCAGATTTTGGAAGATGATATCAACGGTACCATTACAAAGCTCAAGGACAAACTTAATACCAGGACCAAAATGGCAGTAGGCGGTTTTTGCCTTACAGGCGCCTGCTATTATGTTTGGGAGGAGAGAAACAACAAGAATCATGGGAGAAAAGCCTGCGATGAGGAGTTGGTTATTGCTAAGATAGCCACTGTCCTATCCCGAGCTATAAAATGTAAAAAAGGATTAGCCTCAGGCCTGTCTGACCAAGCTAAAAGATACTGGGGTTTTTGTAGATAACACCCCCATGTATACGCCTTGTTTCTTGTAGGTCATGTTGCATTTGCACAGGCTCCTTTTGGCAATATATTTACCTATTTCCAAAAGAAAGAAATTTGAAAGTCATAAAATTACCAAACAGGCCAGCTCGCCTCCGTTCGCCCTTGGAAACACGTGCTTCCTAGTAATTCAACAAAGCTTCAGTTTGATACTTTCCCTTAAAGAAATACTTTGTCGAGTAAAGCAATAGAGGGAAATGTAGATGATGAGCTTTGTCGAGTATCATACGAAACGGGCTTTTGGCCATTGGTTCCCCACTTTGCAATGGAAGGAAATAGGGAAATGTAGATGATGAGCTGCACTTCCCGGATTTCTGCCGCAGCGTACGTTCGCTGAAAGCCTGGAATCTCCATGTGTTTTCACTCGATTCACGCTCCTTGATTACTACCACCGCAGGTGCAAGGGTAAATGTTGGAAGCTTTGTAGCGGGGCCAAGCAAAAGCAATAGAGGAGCGCATTCTTTGCCTTTGCCGGTTGCTATAATATTCTTTCCCATTGCCCTGGCTTCCAGCATGTGGCTGCTGACTCTGAACTTCATTCCTTTTTGCTTGGCTTAAGGAGTTAGTGCTGTGGGTAAATGAAAAGGTTGCGGTGCCCCCCCGGGGGGGTTGTATATGTTTAGTAGTGATGGTTGGGTTGCCAACATTTAATGTGAAAAAGGAAGCTGAAATGGAAAACAAATCAATGTCAACATGTTTGAATAGTGTAACGCCCGAGCGCACACATGTAGCTACCAATTTTTTTTTAGTGATGGACTCCCTAAAAAGAAGATGTACTTTGGTGATATGGTTAGTCCAATCATTCCTTTTAAAATAATTGTATCTGATACCTCAATCTTGCGACGTTACAATGTCCCTCACTTGGACTCTCGAAGTCTTCGTCAAGACTTAACTACATGGCCTCATTATGTATCCCTATTTCAGCACAGACCCAAATGGCCCATGTACACTCAGCTCCTGACCACGGCTACCAGTGCAATGATGGCTCCACCAATGAGAATAGCCATTTCCAACATACTTGGACCTCACGCCTCAAAGACCGACAATGCTACAGGCCCAAGTGGGCACCTACTGGAGAGGAATTACATCCCTCCTATTATCCCCAAGTAAGGGGGATCGAGAGGAAAAAGATCATTATCATAATTCTGAGATCAAGGTTTAGCAAGTAACCAATAATAGTTAAAATTTCATTAAATGGAAAAGAGTTTTGATGACAATATGAAGTCGGAATCTCCTCTAGGGAGTTATATGGGAAGGGAAATTAATGTTGCAATATAAAGTAAATCTAGCTATCTATAATTCTCTAGTAGATTTTAAACATCTTTTTTGGTTGTCTTCTTCTTCAGATGTCCATCTTTTCAAATTAATTGTAGTTTAACCTAAAACATCGTGACACAAAAACATGCCCAGTATATCGAAATATACCGAGTACATGCGGGAAACAATATATACGCATGTAAGAGTTACAATATAAACAACTATAACAACAATTATTCTCTCCTAATCAAACTTATATTTTCATGTTATAACTTCTCAACCCAAATTTGTTCAATCTTTGTGGTATATATACTCATTGGAGGTATTTATAATATCATACTCACTCGCAGGGATTATTTGAATGATGTAACCACTCGTTGGGGGTAATCTGTAATCATACCCACTCGTTGGGTGTATTCATAATATCATACTCACTCATTGGGAGTATTTCAATGGCATACCCACTCACTAGTGGTAATCTCTATAACTTCCATGCATGCATCTATTCAAAGATAATATCATGGACTTGAGCATGTTAGATTTATATAAAGTGATACTCATATGAGCCTTTTAGATTATAGAAAATAAATAAATAGACAAGCAATTTCATTGCAATCCATTTGGGAAACTTTAGAAAATCACTAAAGTTGATAAGACGAGTATTCACAGGCATAACCATGTACCTTTTGACTTAATGTCCAAGTAAATAAAAGCAAATCCAACCAATAAAACAATCAACATGTAATTAATGTATAACACCCAAATATTTTTATTGTGTTCATAAAATATTTGTTAAGACAGATTTGGATTCTAATTTAGAGTTTTTGGTTCAAATTAGAGTTTCATTGAGGTTAGGCTTTGTAAACCCCAATTATCACATTTTAACACTTTTCAACTTAAGAAACCCTAATTTTGGTAATGTTGGATTTCTTTATCCTAGATTAGATCCAATGTGTTCTTTTGATAAAAAATATTAAACTTATGAAAACTAACTAATCCAGATTTTACCATCAATTTCATCAATCTTATGAAATTAGGGTTTTTATTTGTTAAATTACATAAAAGTAGGAATCCTTATGGACATTTGGAATTCGAGATAGAATTAGAACATGAAAAAAATTTATTGGATTCCTCATATTTTTTTATCATATATATATACTATAATTAACCCTGCCCATTAATTACTAGGATTTTTGTAAAATTAATTACTCTTGGCAACCAGGGCTCGCCACATACGCGGTGAACTACATTTAGGTTGCTCCACTAAGGCCAGGGCCAAGACAATAGGCTCAGGTCATGGCAGCGCCCTTTCCCACATGGCAGGGTGAAAAAAAGAAGTAAAAGATTGTCATGCCACTTACCTCACAACAACCAGTCAAGGGTAGAGTAGTAAACTCTCTCAAGTTTGTCTTCCACCTTCGTCTGTCTCTGCACATGAGAACTCTTTGAATGATTCAACGCCAGAGTTGACTTCAAGCTTCAAGGATCCCAAGCAGCAAGCAAGGATGCAACCCTCTCTGCCACGACCTCAAGAACTTTTTGGTGGTCGCCAATTCCCTAAAGGAGGCATAGAGAGGAAGGATGGGAAGGAGGTTCCCCGACGGGGTACAGAGAAGAAATGGGTTAGAAGATAGGGGTCTGGATAAGGAATTGCAAGAGGGGGTGATCCTCGAGTAACACATGGTCTTGCAAGAGATGCACTGGTCTTGCCACACTTTCTTATCTATTTATATATGTATTTCTATGGAGGGTTAGGCATCATGTGAGGTATGAAATTGGGGAAACCCTTTATGGCTTTCCAAAGTGGGTAAAATCAGGGCTGACTCAATGTGAATTTATCTAACAAACTTATTAGAACTGATGTTGGGTGTCCAAATTGCTTAGGGAGAGAGAGAATTAGATGAGGAAAAAGAGCAGTGTTGTACATTGGTTTCCTATTTTAATCGGAGGAAGGAGATGACATTCTCACCATTGATCTGGGATCGAACGGTCATGGCCGCATGCATCAATTAAAAGGGTCAAGCCTTGTGATTCTGTTTCTAGTGAAAGCATGATATTTTATGTAAAGCAGTTAATCCCATCACTTTAGGGAATCTACATAAATCTATATCTCTCTCCTCCTTTATCCAATTAATCCCAAATTTTAACAGAAATCGTTTGATAACTTAATCTAAGTTTGGGAAAGGTTTTGCTATCAAAATACAATGTGAAATACCTTTTCCTTTGCTTCTAAGTATTTATTTTATTTGATTTATTTAAGGCATCTGATAACTCCTTTTCTTAACCAAAATAACAAAATTTCTAGTATGTCCTTAAAAAATCATTATTATCATTCATATATATGCATAATTACATGAAAAAATCTAGGTTATAACATCCTTTCCCTTGTATAAGAATTTGGTTCTCAAAATTCGAATAGTCATCCAAAAAGATGGGGATGAGACTTTTTCATGTCTGTCTTCAGCTCCCATGTGGCTCCATCCTCACTGTGGTGCTTCCAAAGAACCTTTACATCTCAATATTTTTCTTTCTATGTTCTTTCACCTTGGAATCCAAGATCCTCATAGGCGACTCAGGGTATGACAACCTTCCTTGAAGCTCTATAGGTTCAATATTCAACACATAGGAAGGATTGTTCACATAGTGCTTCAGATTGGATATATGGAACACATCATTCATCATACTTTATTGTGGAGGTAAAACTAGATTATAACCGGCCTTGCCAATCCGTTATACAGCTTTGAACGAACCTACATAGCAGGGACTCAATTTTCCTCTATTTTTAGCTATAGCTCAGAGGGGTCAGATTTTTAGAAAAGCATGATCTCCTACAACAACGTGCAGATCTATCCTTTTTGCATCAACATATAATTTCGTTCAATCATGGGCTTTCTTTATCCTCTGCTTGATTAAATTGACTTTATTAACATACTTTGACCTAAGAAAGGTCCTTTAATCGACATCACCTCAGTGAAGCGACTATTGACATGACCTCCCATGAAGAGCTTCATACGAAGGCATCCAAATACTAGCTTAGTAACTGTCATTGTAGGCAAACTCAGCTGAGGGTCGGTATTGTTCCCACGATCCACCCCAGTCCAACACACATGCTCTTAATAGATCTTCTAGGGTCTCGATCATAAGTTTTGAATGACCATCAGTCTGAGGATGATAGGGTGTGTTGAACTTCTACCTTGTACTAATTTCCTCCTGGACTTGTTTCCATAACTTGGAGGTGAAATTAGGATCACGGTCAGAGAGAATGAAACTCAGAAACACCATGCAAATAGACTATATCTCGAATGTAAGGATCAGCTAAGTCTAACACCATACAACATCATGTCCTTTTCTCTTCTTGGGAAGACCCACCACAAAATTCATGATGATCTAGTCCCATTTCCACTCAAGAATCTTTGATTGTAGTAGCCCACTAGGTCTCTAGTGCTCAATCTTCACCATATGGCATGTGAGACAACTAGCCACATACGACACTATGTCTCACTTCAGTCCAGGCCACCAAAAGAACCATTGTAGGTCTTTGAACATCTTAGTGGTTCCTAGGCAAACAATGTATTTCGATATGCGAGCTTCTTATAGGATGCGAGTCTTTAAAGGTGAATCCTTGAGAGCTCAAATACGATGCTTATATCAGATCCCACAATCCACACCACCTAGAGGTGTTTTAGGCTTCATCATCAAATCCTTCATCTTCTCTAGCTATGGGTTGACTAACTAGGCTTCTACAAGCTCGCTCAAAAGGTCATGCATGATTTGATATTGGCTAAAAGGATTCTATTTACCTAAGGCTGTGTAGTCCATCTAGAAAAATCTTCTAGTCTCTTCCACTGGGTGATCAAAATAGTCACCCAACTGAGACATATTTGACTGATGCATCAGCTACCACATTGGCCTTACCTAGAAGGTAGGCTATGGTGAAATCAAAATCCTTCAGATATTCCATCTAATGTCATTTTTGTAAGTTTAGGTCCTTCTGAGCTAATAGGTACTTTAGGATCTTATGGTCAGTGAAGATGTCAAAGGTAGCCCAATACAGATAATCTCGCTAAATCTTCAAGGAATAAACAATTACCGCAAGTTCCAGATCATGGGTCAGGTAATTCACCTCATTGGTCTTGAGCTGTATGTAACCAACATCCTAATCTCATCTTTGATGCATCGGTGATGATGACAAAACAAAAATTACCTGAGGATATGATCAAAATGAGGGTTGACATATGCTTTTCCTTTAACTCATGGAATCATGTTTTTCACAAGTCAGACCAAATGAACTTCTCATCTTTCTAGTTGAGCTTGGTGAGGGGCAAAGCATTAGTTTAGAAATCCTTGATGAATCGTTGGTAATACCTAGCCAATCCTAGGAGACTGTAAATCTCAAATGGGGACTTTAGTGTTGGCCATTCTCAATCAACTACTACTTTGGCAGTGTCCACTAATATGGTTCCTTCAAATATAATGTGCCCACGGAACATAACTCACTCTATCCAAAACTCACATTACAAAAAAATTTCATAAAACTTCTGCATTGTCAGGATATCAAGGACCTTAGATAGGTGATCATAGTGTTGTTCTAGGTGATTGTAGTAGACTAGGATGCCATCTAGGAAAACTATGACAAAGGTATTGAAGAAGGGCTAGAACACACTATTCATGAGGTTCATGAACACACATGGACCATCACAACCAAAAGGCACAACCAAAAACTTGTAGTGGCCATAGCGGGTTTGAAAAGCAATTTTCGGGATATCTTCATTCTTAACTTGCAACTGGTGGCACCCCTATCTGTCACAGAACCATTTTTACCCTCAATCCCAATCCCACTACCTAAACAATAGAAAAAGGATTGAAGCGCTCATCCCTGAGTGGCCCGATAGGATCTAAAACATTGGCATATACAATAAGAAATAATAACTCAAAAACTGAATATTTAAAGAACAACTAACCCAATATGGAGATATAGATGATTTATCCTTGTCACCAGAGTATATGAGTGCAGACACGATATAGTCAAGGTTCCAATGTTTTGCCTAAAATCAAGAAAATCAAGACAAAAAGTCAATGCAATTGCACGGTACGCTATATAAAAACAAGTAAAATGATTTATAACAAAATTAGTGTACTTGGAAGGACTTATATTTCAAAAGTATAATAAGAATTTTGCAAAAAACCAAAATTTATTTGACAAGTTTATCAAACGAGTTGATTTTTATTACGAGTTCCCATTATGCTATAATCAAGAAGCATGCTTATATATTTTGTGTGACTCAATCTGCCCAACGCGATGGGGAAGGTCACTAGGCTCCTTCTCTCCATATGAGGTAGGGGGCCAATGTACAAGTCCACCTCCAAATGAGGGGTTGCTTGCACTCAATATCAAAATTATCAACATTATGAATATCATCATCATCATCATCAGTATACGGGCAGTCATAATGGACATGTCATTTATGTTTTCCAATTTGTCTCAAAATATAATATAAGAAATACGGAATTCGAATCAATAGGGAACAACAACTCAACCAAGTATATAGCCAAGTACACAATCAAGATATACCACTACTACAGAACAGGCTTTTGGCGTCGGTTGTTTATGCCCTTTTAGCGACAGTTCTAAAGCGACACCAATGTGGGCGCCGCTAAAGGTCGAACTCTTTGGCGTCGGTTTTATAACCGACGCCAAAAGGCTTCGCGCCACCGAAAATGCACCAGCAGGGCACCGATAGGCGTTGGTTATTTATAGTAAGCCGATGCCAAAAGGCTTTGAACAAGAAAAAGGGCACCATCTAGGACACTATCTGTGTCGGTTTGCAACTAAAAAACTGACGCCATATTCCCAGACGCCACGGCCGTGCTTCCCTGCACGGTCGTGTTTAGTACTATAGGCGTCAGTTTTATACGAATAACCGACACCATTTCCACCACGGTCGTGCTTTCCTACACGGTCGGGTTGTTTATCACATTCGGCGGCGGTTTTTATCCAATAATCGACACTGTAAGCCTTTGATGACAGTTTTCTATAAATAACCGACGCCTATGTTTTAATTTTTTTTCTTATCAGTTTGCAGGCCTGATGTAGCTGGTCAGCAGGATGAGAACCTACATTTAGTTTTGAACTGTAGGTTTACAACATCCATTGATATCAACCAACAAACAGGCCACAAACCTGCAAAATCAACAAATATACTTTTCACACAAGTAGATACATTCAGACATCAATTCAATTCTCACATTCACACATGTAGAAACATTAATATACATGTAGAAACATTCAGACATGTATAAACATTCAGAAATATTCATCTATAAAATATCATTCAACATCGCTATCATCATCCCAATTATATTTTACAGTCGCCACTTCTTGTATGGCTCTTGCCCATTCTTCTCTTACTTCATTTAATACTTCCATCATATATGAAGCATGTACATCTTTTAAGTGTTTAACTATAGTGTGGTTAGTTTTAAACACCTTCAAAGAGAATGATGTATATATATAAGTAAAAATATAAAAATAATATTGATATATTTCATACTAACTAATGAGACTATATATAATACCTCATGTATGGTATCGATGTCCAATGCGGCATATTGGATAATCACTTGCATAAATTGCATCACATAGTATGTGCATGCCCAACCGTTGTCTTGTGTAGTGCACTATAAATTGAAACATATAAACTATTAAAAAATACAACTAAGCACAATTCACATAAATAATATATACATTGGAGTCGGGAACTTACTTTCACATTCTCCCAAATTATTGGCTGGTTCTTTTTCCTGGGGACCTTTCCTCCAGCCTTTTTGAATGCATCTAAACCCCTACATGTTAATGTAACACAGTAAATTGCATAATTAAATAGTAATGTAATAACAGATATTAACAGATATAAAAATGAAATATTTCTCACCAAAATAATGACATTCTCATTACGTGTCTAATTTTAGTATTCAATGTACTCCCCGCAGGATCTAGATAATAAACAGTGAACGTCCCGGAGAGAATAACTAGTAACTCCCAATGCCTACCGCTAGAGGTAAAAAAGTTAAAAACTAATAACTCAAAATCCACAATAAAAATGTAATTTTCTTAAGTCCAAATTATAAGTAAAGTAAACTTACTTGACATTGAATGGAGCTATTGTTATCGTCTTCTTTTGCTGATCGAAAATTGTAAAAACATCTATACAGTATTGTTGAATACTATCAGGGTCTTTAGCTACCATACTAATCAATGATGGAATCAAAAATCCCACATGGTCAAATGCAAATTGTTTACATTGATTTTTGACTAAGTATCTACAAAACATGTATTATGTATGCATTAATATATAAGAAACCAGATCACCGGATCTTACATAAGGTATATGGATGTATAAACAAGATCTCACCTTATCCATGTCTCTATCATTGATGTATTCAACCAATCATATATAAATAGCTCAATAATATCTTGTATAAATAAAGAGCTTTCGTATGATTGACCTGCATAATTCGCTTCTAAAGAAACAATTATAGGGCAATGTATATTATGTGCTCATAGCCAACATGCCATTCCCCAACAAGCAGGACCTAACGGGTATTTTAGGTCAGTTGGAACCCAACTTGGTAATGTAGGAAGTGGAGGTGGAGGCCTAGATGCTCCAGGTGACTTCTTTTTAACCTGTATATATAATTTCAGATCAATTGACCTCATATATACACATTAAGAATCTAAAGTAATGTAAATTTATCTTACAATTTCAGTAGTGTAGATGACATCTGCTTTGGGCCACAATATCACCCCGCCTTCTGCCTCAGTAAGTGTATCAATATTTGGGTGGGCATATGGTAATGTAGCTTCCCTCCAATAAGGGAATACATGTATCAGGCTCACACGAATGTAGCCCTATGGCATTGGAGTCCCGTGAAATATTGCCCCAGGCAGGGATGGGTAAGCCTGCGCCTCTACAAAAACATAGTCTTGCATTCTTAAGCGGCATGGCTTCAACACCTACAAATTTACGTAAAGAATGTTATACATATATACATATCATCTTGAAAACATATCATCTTGAAAAGACTAGCTACAATGTCATACACAATACTTACATCAGACGTGTTAGGCGGTGGTTCGACATGATTACTCTCAGTCTGTGCATCAGGTGAAGAGTGGGTCGCCATAGGCTGATTGGAAGCCTGAGATGCTTGCCACCGCAGTAATTCTTCCTTGACCTTCTTGGAAACTATATCCTAGACTCTTTTATTCTCCTATACATGGATAAAAGAAACATTAGCTTCATATTATTGAATTCCCTTTTGCAGTAACATTCTAAAAAAATAATAGGTTACCTCTTCTTGTGAAAATCCCGCTCTGGGTTTGTGCTGGGATGGCCCCAAAGAATGATATGATGCCCACACCAGTGCCTGCACCCCTAACACGTCCAGGATGCTCTGGTTTACCCAGAGCAATTGTCAATTCATCCCTTGTGCCTTGAGGGATGAACGTGCCTTGTTTCCTCTGCTCATGCAGCTCCCTCTAATCAATATTCAAACGATTTCTCTAAGAGTTGTATTTTACCATTTTCACAGCCGCCTCAACAGTTACGGGCTTCTTTATTTCACCCTTCTTGTTTTTCCTCCCAGCTATCCAGACATTATGGCGAGGCATGGGTGTGGCACATGTAGTAGAAGACTCCTGAGTAGCAGCATACTCCGCCTGTAGTCGTTGGAAAACGCTTGCATAGCCCTTTGGACCCATAGTGTGGTCATGCACATTCAGTGCACACCTTGCTTTTTGCGCCTCACTTAATACCTTGAATTCTTCAAATTTTCTTGAAGCAACAAACATGTCCCAATCTTCTTTTTCCAAGAAGTTACACTGTTCAAGGGATGACTTCTTCTTCTTATCACCATCTTTTATGTATTCTCTGTTGAGATTTGTCTTGTAGTTACTTAGCATCTTTCTAGTGCGTTGTATCATGCTTTTACGATGCAGCTTCTCATCCAATGCAAACAGATTCTATAAAATAGAATTGCTATTAACTAGTATCCAAAAATAGAATTGCAAATAATAGAATTTGTAATCTACAAAATAGAATTGCAAATAATAATAACTCATGCATAAATCCTTACATATCATGTCTTTCTTCTCCTGAGGAACCTTATGCCAATTATCATACTTAACACCACATTGGCTTTGAGTGACAACCCCAAGATAGTTTACAAAATTATTGCGGTTCACTCAAATTGCATTTCCTCCATTATCAAACTCCACAGCCAATCTAGATCCACTGCCACTTAGCACTATTAACTTCTTCAACAGAGTGATGCCCCTTTTCTTGTTAAGTGTTTGGTGATGCGCATCAAGTTCCTCCAGTGCTTCAGTGGGTACATGTGCATCATCAACCTAAAATTTGACAAAAATAAACACACTGAATTAGCCCAATATAGAAATATAGGATATATGACATAACTAGAAGATAATGAATTTTATAGAAATATAGGATATGTTTTTAGAACTTACATTGGTATCCTCTCCATGCTCATCATGGACAACATGCTCATCATGGACTTCATGCTCATCATGGACATCATGCTCATCATGTCAGCCATCTAAAAATGTCATTAAAAAGGCAAACATTTAGCATTTGTATTAACTAGAAGATAATGAAACATCAAATCTGAAAATGATATTTATATTAAAAAAGCAAACATTTAGCTTCAATAAAAAAATATAAACATGCATGCCTCTAAAATTGTGATCTTTTATCAATTAACAATCCTTCATTGTGATCTTCGCGCACATATAAGTCATCATTAGCTTCAATATTTTGTGGAGTTGGCAACCCAACTGAGAATGGACTGGAGTCATCATACTTATCATAGTACTCTTCTTCATCTATAGGATCTTCAATGAACTGTATTTTACCATGAAGAACAACCGACCATTTATCATTTGCAGGATCATCGATATAGAATATTTGTTTCGGTTGTGATGCCAATATGAATGGTTCACCCTTCTCGCCAATCTTTTCAAAGTTCACTAAAGTGAAACCCAATTCATCCACTATAACTCCTTTGGTGTTATTAACCCAATTACATTTAAAGAGCGGAATTCTGAAATCTATGTAGTCAAACTCCCATATGTCTTCAATGACACCGTAATATGACATTTTAGCTTCACATGGACTCTTATCCTTTGCACTTGCAAAATACATAGTCGACGCTTGAAGAGTGACCCCACTATTTTGGACGACACTCTTATCATCTTGGCACTTTGTGTAATATGTGAACCCATTAATGTCAAACCCTTCATAAGGCATAACATTCGGTTTTGGTTTAAAGGCGAGGCATTTGATAGTTTCTGTAATATCATTTGGTATTTGAGATAGTTGATGTAAGACTTTATCTTCTAACCACTTAGTAAAAGTCTTTTTATGCTCTCTAGCAAGCCACATTGAACTTGCTCGACGATGTTGTCTCTTGATGAAATTGGTATGTTCCTCGATATAAACACTCACTTCGTCCATGTTGTGTAAAATATACAAGTGACCTTGTTCCAACTGCTCACGGCTGGTTACTTTCACTCGTGATCCCAAAATTCCTTTGCCCTCCTCAATATTCTTGTCATTAAAAGGAGTGTTATTACCACTCATAAATTCATTGCAAAAATCCATAACCTCTCTCGCCACATAACCTTCAATAATACTACCTTCAAGCCGATAACGGTTTCGAACATCACCTTTAAAAATGCTCATGTATCATTCAAAGGGATACATCCAATCCAAATTATTGAGAGTATCAGGGTCAATAACTTTGCTGCATACACTGTTGAAAAAGAAACAAAGTCTGGTGATTGCAAACCTTACATACTTCAGCAATATAGATCGAATTGCCATGGAAATATTTGTTCATTAGAGTGTGACAATCATGAGATTTAAGATGTATCAACTTCAAATCTTTCATTGATACCAATCTATGTATGTTGGATGAGTAACCCTGTGGCACCTTAACATTTACCAAGCATTCACAAAAAGCTTTCTTCTCCTTTCTAGACAATGTGTAACAAGCGGGAGGTAAGTATGTTATTTTATTACCCATTTCACATAATTCTGTTAATTCTGACCTTATTCCCATTTCACGTAGGTCCAGTTTGGATTTTATCCCATCTTTAGTTTTACCTGGTATATTTAACAAAGTACCAATGACGCTATCACAGACATTTTTCTCAACGTGCATTACATCGATACAATGTCTGACTGTCAAAGAACTCCAATAAGGAAGATCCCAAAATATTGACTTCTTCTTGAATGAAGAATTGTCACTCCATGTGGCCATATTACATTGTGATTTCTTACCAAATTCATTGACAATGTCTTTTACTCTTTCATAAACAACATCCCCTAGTATAGGTTTAGGTGCACTCCGTTCATCATTCCATCCATTGAATGCTTTGCGCTTCCTACGATACAGATGGAATTTTGAAAGAAACCTTCGATGACCAAGATATACAGTCTTGTCGCCATGTTTTAGTCTTATGGAATCAGTGTTTTCTTCACATATAGGAAACGCTTTAGCTCCTTTGACACTATATCCAGACAAATTCTCGTATGCTGGAAAGTCATTAATAGTGCAAAACAACATAGCGTGCAAACAAAATGTCTCTCTTCCTGAAGCATCATAGGTCATCACACCTTCAGCCCAAAGTTTCTTTAAGTCATCAATCAGAGGTTCAAGATAAACATCGATATCATTTCCCAGTTGTTTAGGGCCCGATATCAAAAATGACAACATAACGTACTTATTTTTCATACACAGCCAGGGAGGAAGATTGTATATAACAAGCATGACTGGCCAAGTGCTATGTTGGCTGCTCAATGTCCCGTACGGATTCATCCCTTATGTACAAAGCCCAAGTCTTAGATTCCTATCTTCTTCACCAAATTTGGGGTACAATAGATCAATCTTCTTCTACTGTGGGGAATCAGACGCATGTCGTAGGATCCCATCATTATTTTTCTTAACATCTGCATGCCACCTCAAATTCTTCGCATCTTTTAGATTTGCAAACAAGCGTTGAAACCGTGATATTATAGGTAGATACCACATCACCTTGGCAGGAGAACCAGTTTTAGACTCCCCTAAAGTCGTCAATTTATACCGTGACGCACCACATTTTGGACAATCTTTCAAATCCACATAGTCCTTTTGAAATAATACACAATCATTTGGGCATGCATGTATCTTCTTGGCCTCCATTCCCATTGGGCACACCAATTTCTTTACCCAGTATGTTGAGATTGGCGGCTTGTTTCCTTCAGGAAGCATTTCTTTCAACAAAGTCAACAATGAAGTGAAGCTTTTTTCGCTCCATCTATTGTTAGCTTTCAACTTATACAATCTCAACACAGTGCTAAGCTTCATAAACTTAGCACAGTCTGTGTATAACAGTATCTCAGCATCATGCACAATGTTTCTAAAGATAGGAGGTGGATCGGTGTACTCTACCCTACAACTATCCAGCATCACATCAACGATGTCTACTGGAACTGGTTCGTTCACATCTATGTCATCGGAGGCAATTTCTTCTTCCACCCAAGCACTGCTATCGACATCCACTGGTTTTGAGTTTGAAATCTCTCCATGCCAGTGCCATTCTGTATAGCCTTGTACAATCCCGTAGCACATGACATGACTTTTGGTTTCATCACCATTGCTGACTTTCAAGTTGTTACCGCAATGCCTACATGGACAGTAGAACCTATCTCCAGGTTTTTTCCTATGTTCCTCGGCAAATCTAATAAACTGATCAAGTCCAGATATAAACTTTGGGGTGCAGTGATTGCGAATGGACATCCATGATCTATCCATTCTATGATCAAAGAGAAAACAAGTATATATTAGGACAAGATTAGGGTCTATGGTTAACAAATTAAAGTTTATGGTTAAAACTTTAGGGTTTAAGGTCTTATTTATAATTAATGGTTAAAACATCCTAAATGAGATTAGGTGTTCAAGAATAGTCTGAAACCGGGGACTATCCAAGATTTACTCCTAATGAGTAAATTTTGAATGGGTTTCTAGGCCAACAAATATATGTGATGTCATTATTATATATAATAAATGTGTACCACATATCCCATCCTTGAACACCTAATCTCACTAGTAAGTGTATAATGTTTATTGGGTTTTTAAGAAAATTTCAGGAGCATTTCCCCGTTGTTCTCTAAGTACATATGTACTTAGAGAACAAACGGGGAAATGCTGTCGAAATTTTCTCAAAAACCCAATACACATTATACACTTACATCCTAAGTGAGATTAGGTGTTCAAGAATAGTCCCAAACCAGGGACTATCATCTTATACCTACAAACCTAATTTCATCATTCATATCCTAAGTTTTGTGTAACATCATTAATCATGCTTGTTAGTAAATACTAAACAGTAAATAATTAAACCTTGATTCCATATATCAAAGATTTGAATCAGGGTCAATCTTGAAGTTTTAACTAGATCTTTATATATCAACATACATACCAGGTCATATTTCAAGTCAAGATTTAGGCATTTAATCACCTTATGGCGCATACATGATTCACAAGGTATTGGGGTGCACAAAGAATAATATATGTTACTAATTTAGGAGTTCACATAATCATTTAGAAGACACACGTGTGAGTTAATTTTGACATTCAACATCAATGTATCCTTAACACGCATGTTTCAAGGGTTCAAAGCACATAATCAAATCAAATTAGGATGATAGAATGGACATGTTTGAATCTTATTTCAACATGCATAAAAATTTATTGAATTAGGTCAAGCATGAGAATTAGATAAAACAGTACATTATTACTAATCAGTAGATAAATGAATAAAAACCACTAGTTAATAAATACAAATCAATAGATAAGTAAATACAAATCAGTAGATACAAATCAGTATAAATACTAATTCGTTGATGGAAATCAGTAAAATCAAGGCGGAGGCTTGATCAGTCAGCGATGGCTTGACCACAGCCGTGCAGCAGGTGGTAGGAGGGTAGGATGAAAAGGTGGCGACTAGTGGAAGAAGGAGGCAGCGACGACGCCGCTAGTGGAAGCAGACGAAATATCAAGTTTACCGGTGCCACAACTAGTGGAAGAAGATGAAAAGGTGGTGGCGGAGAGCAGAGTGGAAGCAGGAGGCAGCGACGACGACCAGCAGATGACGGCGGCGACCAGTAGGTGGCGGTGACCAACATGTGACGCAGTAAGAGCAACAGGCAGTGTCGGCAGCGAGCAAGCGAGCAACAGTGGCGTCGACGGCGAGCAAGCAACAGGCAGTAAGAGCAGTAGGCAGCGTCGACGGCGAGTGAGACACAGCGGCGTCGACGGCCAGCAGCAGGCGGTGAGCAGCAGCGGACAGGCGGGTGGTGACGTAGCAAGAGCAGAGAAAGGCTTCACGATGAAATAGAAGAAAGGGGAACAATTGTTGTTCGTGGGTCTATTAAGTTGGTAAACGGCGTCGGTTATCAAAAAAACCGACACCTAAACTCTTCGACGTCAGTTGTTCCTTAAAAACCGATGTCCAACGCGACAATCTTTAACCTAATTTTTTTAGTGGGTACACTTATCAGCATCGGTTATTAACAGAAAACTGACGCCGACTGTGGAACTTTTCGCACAAATTTTATCATCTTTAGGCGTCGATTATTAGGTAAATAACTGACGTTGTATGTAACACTTTGGGGGAAATTTTTTTCGCTCAAAAATTAGATTTCGCGGGGTATTTTAGGCATCGGTTGTTTTAGTCAGCCGACGCTGAATATAAAGCGATACCCGTGTCTGGCTTGTCTTCGAATATAGATGTCGGTTTTTCTTAATAACTGATGTTGAATCTTTTAGGCGTCAGTTTTTATAAATAACTGATGCCCAGAAAAGTGACGTTGAATGCTATTTCTATAGTAGTGTACATAAAAAGTATCTTCATTACAACCAAAGAGAAGGTAGAATAGCATACCTTTAACTGAGGATTTCGATTATAATCAATATCCAAATCAATAGGTCAACCCCTTGAGTCAGATCCTAAATCATCAAGATTGGATCAAGGGTCAAGATCATGATGTTCATAAATTCATGTTTCAATATTCAAGATTAGGGTTACACTTATCCTATGTCAACCTAAGGGTTTGGTCATTCACTTATAATCAACCCATATTTCAATATGTCCAACATTATTTCAAGTGTCAAGTATTTTCGAGTGTGAATGACTTACCTAGGTTTTCTAAGATCATATGTGTTAACCCTACTTTTCATGATCGATATTCAAGTCATAATCAAGTTTTTAGATCATCATCATGTTCTAACATCATTGGTGTTCAAGTTTAGACTATGTCCAGATTAGTATAATGAGTAAATCAGAGATCAAGTTTTAGGTCAATAGATCAAAATATGCCATAAGATTTAGTCCAAACATAATGTTAAGATGTCACCATGATATTCATGGTTGAATTAAGTTAACAAGTATGGATCTAGATCACTAGTAGGTCAAGTATGCTTTTATAGTCTTAATATGAACATTCAATGCAAAAATTAGGGTTTTCACTGTTTAGTCAAGATTAACTACAAATAGAGTCATTTAGATCAATTACATAAGCAAGAGATCAAGATTTATGTATATCAGTGAGAATCATTTGGAATCAGGTTTCAAAAGTATTTTTAATGGGTTCATTGAATTTTTTTATCAAAATTGACTATTTATAAGTAATTTTTGGAGCTAGGAATCAAAAGTTATCATTTTTGCAAGATTTGAGCATTTAATTTATTATTTTCCAGAGATGAGAAAAGATACCTTAATTTGGGAAAATAGGACGATCGTTGGATTCTCAAGGAGCGGTTGAGATTAAGCCACATAAATTTGTTGCTTGCTATCTCAAAAGCCCGATTTGATTCTTTGATTTTGGTTGGTTCGATCATTGGTTCACTTAGCCCTGGACCGGGTGGGGTTCTTTCTTGGACCGGCTGACCAGCAGCTTGTTCGCTCCCGCACAGACCTCTACACAGGGTCAGAAGAACAGGTAGAAGGCTTTATGACTTGAAGGGTCTTTGAGAGTAGGAGGAGGAAAGGAAGGTGGTGAGTACGCCGACTGAGCTTGCCTCTGTCCCGCGAACTCAATGAGGGCCAGAGAAAGGGGAGAGGAGGTGCGCAACGGGAACTCCCAAAAGGGGCTAGGCAGAGACACCACACAAGAAGCAGGAGATTGGGAAGGGACTTTGGGGCTTTTGCAGCTACTAAGGGCACATCAGCAAGTAATGGAGAGCTTTCTAGCAAGGTGAGGCGTCTGCGAGTTGTTGGGAGCCCTTTTATAGCATTGGGCTAGGATTTTAGGGCTAGAGGACCTGGGTCAAAGGCCATGGCCGCCAGAGTGAGATAGGAGAGCAAAGAAGGGCTTGTTGGTGGTGCAAATGAGTATAAAATCTAGTCAAACTAGGGTTTGATGGTTTTGAAATCTCGAGAGGAGCATTTCGGCTTGCTTAGAAACTCGAATGGAGGTCATGGGCAAGAGATCTCACTCTCGATCTTCATTTACTCCTCCTCATTGATTGCAGAAGGTAGAAGATGGGTCCATGGCTTCTGGATCAGGCTGAGATCCATGAGAGGCAGATCCAAGGGCTGGGATCACCCTCGGATCCTTGCCTTGGATTGCTGACATGGAAAAAGGTCAATTAAAAGACAAAAATAATTATTTTCAACAACTTAACTTCAATAATCCATAGAAAAACGCAGGAATGTCCAATTGTTCTCAAATTTGGATCACAGCTTCACAAAAAAGTGGAGAATCCTTAGAAAAAGTTTGAGAACAAAAATATGAAGTTTGATTGACCAATTTTCTTCTTTGGACAAAGTGATGAATTAATCAATTTGTGGTGTTATCATGAGTCTGAAGTTCACACTGATCACCATCTTTCAAATTTGAGTCTCAAAAATGATTATGAAGCCAAGAAAAATGATTTGAGACCATAAATGAGTATATTGAGGTCAAAAGATTAATTAATTCATAATTATGCAAAAATCCACTTTGTCGCATCCTTCCCTCAATAGAATTTTGTCCCCAATATTCAAAACAACCTCAAAAATTTGGATAATTCAACTTGATTCATATCCTCAAATACTGGAGTGTCCTCAATTATAAAATAAAAATCATGTCCTCAAATTTCAAGTAATCCAATAATCATAATTGGGATTCGATGTTCCATATCATAACCAACATGGTATCATTTCATCATCGAGCAATTGAGTATCAAGGTCAATGCATATATTGTTCAAAGTAATCATATGAGTCACATATATGGAAAGCATCCTATTGATCACAAATTTGGAGATATCATATTTTAGGTCAAACAAATAGAGTTCTTGAATCAAGTGTACACGGTGACTTTCAATCCCAATATCTCAGGGTCCTAGCTTCTACATTGGCATAGGTGGGGTTATACATCCATGATTTGAGATTTCATATTTCAACATTTCAAGACAACATCATACTTTCAATATCATGATTTTTTTATCTCCAAATCAATGGGAGGTCCCACCCTAGTCCTAATGAGAGCTAAACCCAAAGTCATAAATCGAGAGAGTCAAAATAGTCATCATTTCAAAATTTCAAGATTTGGGATTTTGAAGTCATTAGTTATATCGTGGGTGATCTCAAGATCCATATCACGTGTCAAGATTTGGTACGTCAATATCAAGAGTTGAAGTTTAGACATCAAGATCATATGTATAAATATTCCAAAGATAGGGTTTAGATTCCTATTTAGACCTTAGTGGAGATCACTCATCTATAATCAATTTTGAGCAACAATATTCAAGCAATATTTGAGCAACATATCAAGATTTCATTATCATGGTATCAAAGATTGATGAATGATGTAGACCTAGGTCTATCTAGGAAGTCAACCACAAGCTATTGACATTATCATATTTCAAGATCGTTATTTAATCAAGATTCTAGATTGAGTATCAACCATGGGTTTAACCTATTAGGCTTAAGTCAACCAATCCAAATCCAGTGAAAGGTTATACCTTCCCAAACTCTAAATAATCAACAATATGTATATTTAGAGGTAGTCAAAATAGGGATGCGACCAAGGTTAGGGGAGTCATGAGTCAACTACCACCCTAATCTAGCACATTACCAACATTAATCATTATCCATTGAGCTTATTCAAAGAGGGAGTGTATCAATGATTAAATCATATTCCATAAGGTCATGAGATCAAAATTCAAGATCATAATAGGGCAATAATGTAAATATTTTTCAAAGTCAAGTTAAAATTTGTGTTCCTTTTATTTCATGATCAAGGTAGTGATATAATTTGAATATTGAGGATTTCAATTTGGCATTCAAGGAATTAGAAAATAATAGTGCAAAATCTAGGCCCATCACCATTATATCAAAATTGAGATTGCAAAAGGCATCAATAATCAATAGGAAAACTACTTTTTGTATCATAATCTTACACCATGATTTTGTGAGTCATTAAGATTAATAATTTGATGGAATAATCATGATGTGCATCAAATAGGGAAAACGTTTGCTTAACTATGTTTGAGATTTGATCAACAATAGGGAAACATGGAAATTAAACGAATTGAGACCTCATCAGCAAAGAGGTATAAGGTATAAGTCATCCTTATTTCACCATATCAGAATTTGTATCATTTACGTCAAACATAGGAATCATATAGTCAAGGTTTCGCTAAATTGAGTTTTCATGGCATTAGGGTCATCATGAGTATTTGATTTCAAAAATTATTTTCATTGATGAAAAATTGAGTTTTCACATTAAAGTCAGATCATGGTATCAACTATCAAAATTTAGCGATATTAATTTTTCCCATGCATAAGATATCCATAATCGAGACATCATGAGGCAAAAGGTAACAACAAAGGACCACATGATGGGATGAGGAGACTACCTAACCTTCATCTACATGGGTGGCTTTGGATAGTCCTTAAAGAAGAGATGAGATGCTAGAAGACTCTCTGCGGTTTCACAAGAAAATGTTTAATCCATTTTGGATCAATTAAGGCCATGTAGAGCGGGGGATCTCAGCCACTGTGAAGATAGATAGGAGAAATTATGCCAGGACCCTGAGCCTAGACACCTCATTTTTCACCATTATGGACTTTATGGTTTCTTGGGTGTAAGATACTTGAGAAATTATTTACTTAAAGTATATGGGAGTGTGTAAGATCTAATACCAACTATCATGGAACCATTTTTACCCCAATCCCAATCCCATTGCCTAGACTGTAGAAAAAGGATTGAAGCGCCTGTCCCTGAGTGGTCTGATAGGATCTAATACACTAGCATATACAATAAGAAATAATAACTCAAAAACTAGATATTTAAAGAACAACTAACCCAATATGGAGATATAGTTGATTTATCCTTGTCATTAGAGTATATAAGTGCAGAAGTGATATATTCAAGGTTCTAAAGTTTTGCCTAAAATCAAGACACAAAGTCAATGCAATTGCACGATATGCTATATAAAAACAAGTAAAATGGTTTATAACAAAATTAGTGTACTTGGCAGGACTTATATTTCAAAAGTATAATGAGCAGTTTGCAAAAAATCAAAAGTTATTCGACAAGATTTTCAAATGATTTGATTTTTATTACAAGTTTCCATTATGTTGTAATCAAGAAGCATTATTATATATTTTGTGTGACTCAATCTCCCCAATGCAATGGGGAAGGTCACTAGGCTCCTTCTCTCCATATGAGGTAGGAGGCCAATGTACAAGTCCACCTCCAAATGAGGGGTTGCTTGCACTCAATATCAACATTATCAATATCATCATCATCCATATACTGATAATCATAATGGGCATGTCATTTATGTTTTCCAATTTGTCTCAAAATATAATATAAGAAATACGGAATCCTAATCAATACGGAACAATATCTCAACCAAGTATATAGCCAAGTACACAATTAACAAATACATAAAAAGTATCTTCATTACAACCAAAGAGAAGGTATAATAACATACCTTTCACCGAGGATTTCAAGTATCAATATCTGAATCAATAGGTCAACCCTTCGAGTGAGATCCTAATTCATCAAGATTGGATCAAGGGTCAAGATCATGATGTTCAGAATATCATGTTTCAATATTCAAGATTAGGGTTACAATTTTCCTACGTCAACCTTAGGGTTGGGTCATTCACTTATAATCAACCCATATTTCAATATGTACAACATTATTTGAAGTGTCAAGTATTTTCGAGTGTGAATGACTTACCTAGGTTTTCTAAGATCATATGTGTTAACCCTACTTTTCATGATTGATATTCAAATCATAATCAAGTCTTTAGATCATCATCATGTTCTAACATCATTGGTGTTCAAGTTTATATCAAGTTTTGATTAGTATAATGAGTAAATCATAGATCAAGTTTTAGGTCAATGGATCAAAATATGCCATAAGATTTAGGCCAAACATAATATTAAGATGTCATCATCATATTCAAGGTTGAATCAAGTCAACAAGTATGGATCTAGATCACTAATAGGTCAAGTATTCTTTTAGAGTCTCAATATGAATATTAGAGTAAAAAATTAATGTTTTTAATGTTTAATCAAGATTAACCACAAATAGAGTCATTTAGACCAATTACATGAGCAAGTGATCAATATTTAGGTGTATCAGTGAGCATCGTTTGGAATTAGGTTTCAAAAGTATTTTTTTTATCAAAATTGACTATTTATACGTAATTTTTGGAGCTAGGAATCAAAAGTTATCATTTTTGAAAGATTTGATAATTTAATTTATTATTTGTTAGAGATGAGCAAAGATACCTTAATTTGGGAAAATAGGACGATCCTTGGATGCTCAAGGAGTGGCTGAGATTGAGCCACATAAATCTACAACTTGCTATCTCAAAGGCTCGGTTTGATTCTTTGATTTTGGTTGGTTTGATCATTGGTTCACTGAGCCATGGACCGGGTGGGGCTCTTTCTTGGACCGGCTGGCCAGCAGCTTGTCCGCTCCCGCATAGACCTCCACGTAGGGTCAGAAGAATAGGCAGAAGGCTTTCCAATGTGAAGGGTCTTCGGGAGTAGGAGAAGGCAAGGAAGGTGGTGAGTAGGTCGATTGAGCTTGTCTCGATCCCGCAAACTCAATGAGGGCCAGAGAAAGGGGAGAGGAGGTGTGCAACAGGAACGCCCAAAAGGGGCTAGGCGGAAACACCACACAAAAAGCAAGAGTTTGCAAAGGGACTCGGGGGATTTTGTAGATACTTGAGGGTACAACGGCGAGCAATGGAGAGGTCTCGAGCAAGGTGATGTGTCTATGAGTTGTTGGGAGCCCTTTTATAGCGTTGGGCTAGGATTTTAGGGCTAGAGGACCTGGGTCGAAGGCCATGGACACCAGAGTGAGATAGGAGAGCAAAGAGGGGCTTGTTGGTGGTGCAAATGTGTATAAACGCTAGTCAAACTAGGGCTTGATGGTTTCAAAATCTTGAGAGGAGCATTTTGTCTCATTTAGAAACTCGAATGGAGGACATGGGCAAGAGATATCTCTCTCGGTCTTCATTTACTCCTCCCCATTGATTGCGGGAGGTAGAAGACAGGTCCATGACCGCTGGATCAGGCCAAGATCCATGAGAGGAAAATCCAAGGGCTGGGATCACCCCTAGATCCTTGTTGGGATTGCTGACATGGAAAAAGGTCAATTAAAAGACAAAATAAATTATTTTCAACACATTAACTTCAATAATCCATAGAAAAACGTTGGAATGTCCAACTGTCCTCAAATTTGGACCACAACTTCACAAAAAAAGTGGAGAATCTTTAGAAAAAGTTTGAGAACAAAAAGATGAAGTTTGATTGACCAATTTTCTTCTTTGGACAAAGTGATGAATTAATCAAATTTCTGGTGTTATCATGTGTATAAAGTTCACATTGATCACCATATTTCGAGTTTGAGTCTCAACAATGATTGTGAAGCCAAGAAAAATGATTTGAGACCATGAGTGAGTATAATGAGTTCAAAAGATTAATTAATTCATAATTATGCAAAAATACACTTTGTCATACTATCTCAAGTCAATCTTTGAGAAATCTCGAGCAATTTTTAGCTGGTCAAATACAACATCTATGCAGGGTAGGGGATACTTATTCTTAATTGTGGCTTGCTTTATCATTCTGTAGTATATGCACATGTGGAGAAATTCTTCACAAAGAGAATCAGTGCTTCCCATAGAGATGTGTTGGGTCAGATGAAGCCCTTATCTTAGCAGTTCCTACAATTTCTTCTTCAACTCAATCAACTCGGCGGGAGCCATCCTATAAGGTACCATACAAATTGGGTTTTGTCTCGCAAGCTGTCTATTGAGAAACCCACTTCTCTGTCCAAATGTATGCTTGGAAAATCATCTAGGAACACATAAGAATAGTACCTGACTGCCTCTATTTCCTATAAGGTCTACACCTTCGACTATAGCTTAGTCACTAAATATAGGAATGCTAGACATCCTTTAGATACCATTCATTCCACCTTCACAACTGACACATATAGGCTAGTGGTGGCATCTTTCCTACCTCGAATGGTAAAGTGTGGATGACATGGATTCTACATCCTTATTTTCTTTTCCCTACACTCTATCTCTGTATTATAGTTATATATCTAATGCATTCCTATTATGATGTCAAAATCATTCATATCTAGCATGATAATGTCAGCAGGGAGTTCATTGAGCATATACTTAATAGGGATAACTAGTGTTTTAAGGAGGGATGGGAAGATACAATCACTAGGGGTAGTGACTTACAAAATGTACCCTAAGTCCTTGAAATCCACAAAAACCAGAGCTGCAATATTTCTCAAAATGAAAGTATTGGTAGAACCATAGTTGAATAAAGCTTTAGCAGTATGTCCCACAATATCAAGTAGTTCTACAATGTGTTTATGACAATAAAAAACTATTAAGCATTTCATTATAAAGTATAGAAAATGAAGTTCTTGGAATGGTTACCTTCTTTGAGTCAGTTGGAATTGGCTTGAGCCTTCTCATTTTTAATGGCAAAGACTCAACCCCGTCGATGTTCACCTGTAGCTGGGTCTGCCCCTGGTTGTGCTGCAACTGTGTGTTGGGCCGCCATTGGGCCAGGACCTTGAGGGTCATGGAGATGACTTTTGGCTATGAATTGTCGCTCTTGCTGGTAGAAAAACACACTCTCTTCTCATAGTGACATTTTCTAGTCAGCCTTTTCTTGCAGGTGCGACATTCACGGTGACAATTCTCTAGATGAGGCTTTCCCTTTCCTCCATTTATACCATTGCCAATTTTACAACCTTGTGCCTTTTAGATATCATTTCTTGGGGAAGAAATACCTTCAGTAAAACCTATATATCCTTTGAGCAGGCATGATAGTAATTTCCCTATCGAAGGCAAAGTTGAGGGCCTCATTAAAGTTTAGATGTTTACTATCCATCACATGGAGTTTCAGTTGGGGGTGCAGGCGCTCAACGTAGTTCCCAACTCACCATTCCTCTCTCATCATGTAGGAAAAACATTCTAAGAGATGGAATTTCCAACAATAATCCACCACTGTCATGTTGCCTTAATAGAGGAGCATGAATTGCTTCTCCTTTTCCTTCTTGGGAGATCTAGGGATAAACCTTGTAGAGAAGATAGTGTATAAATCTACCCATTCCGTTGATTCCTCGGTCAGATATTAATCAATAATGTAGTTCTCCCACCATAGATTTGATTCTCCTTCAAGGAAGTGAGTGGAGAAGAGAAACTTCTTGTTAGGTTGCACTTTAGGATGTAGAATCTGTTCTCCATTTCTAGGAGAAAGATATCCACCTTGTCGATGACTTACATCTTGTCTCCCACCCAGAACTTCTCTATGTTCATCTTGATGAATTCAAGGATGGTGGCTCTGAGATGAGGACATGTAGGTAGAGATTCACCATTCTCATCTCATGCGACGCCTCTGAGGGAAAGGACACTAATGGCCTCAGTGATATTCTTTTATAGTTCTAGCCAAAGCACTTCAGGGGTCTGGATTACTACCTGTCTGACTGTAGGTCCAGAGCCAACAACATGGTTGGGGTCATTTTAGGCTTGGATTTATCTTCTAACATGGGTTCACCTTTAGGACCATCTTTTGGGTTTGGGATTTCAAATGGGACGGCCTTACACTACTACAAATATGACATATTGTGCCAGTTGTTTTATTAAGAAACGCCAACGATATTATCTTTAGTGTCAGTTCTTAGTAGACAACCACCATGGGTTGACCAACTGAGAAAACATGGGATGCACTTTGTTTTTGTCATGAGTTGCTTCAAAAAGAAACTGACGCTCTATATCACCCACAAAAATAGAATTTTGTACAAAGTTTTTGTGAGCATTTCATGTCTCCAAAAACCCTATGTCATAAGTTCTTTTCTAAATAACTGATGGGATAAAGAGGTGCACGCTCCATCTTTCCCGTGGAAAACAATTGACATTTCTCATCAGTTGTGCCTACAATGACCGACGAGAAAGACGTTTGCACCATGTGTTGATGCACTAAATAATTCTTGTTCTCAGATGTTGTTTATTATGGATTTTTGTGCACTTATTATTCATTTTAATATCACTTGTGCATTATTTATCATAATTTTATTGTGACACATAATTGCATCAAATAATTCTATTTTTACTTTTTTGAATGATATATCATTAGCTTATGTTCATTTTATAATATTTTAGGTTTTTTAGAAGAAACGACACAAGTTGGTACTACCGACTTGACTGTTGGTGGTACTGACATATCAGGAAAAGGAATAGGCATGCCTCGAGGAAACTCGATAGTATTGACAGAGGAATCAATATTGTCAATAGATCAACAGAGAGAATTTTAGAGAAGAATCAGTACTACGGATGGTCAAGTTGATGGTACTGACTTTTGCCAAAAATCCAACATGTTGATTTAGAGAAAATGTCAGTACTACTGATAGTCAACTCAGTAGTACTAACAACTACAATGGATCGCAAGTAATTGAGGTCGTAGATACTACTGACTCCTATTTGGTAGTACCAACAGGACGAGATCAGGCCATGTTAAAGATCATCGTTAATCCAAGGGTTGGGACTTAATGATGCCCTAAGTCACGTCTATGACTTAGGGGGAGTTCAGCCAGACCAAATCATCATGTCATATTTAGTTGTATGATAAAAGGAGAGCAAAGAAGAGAGAAAGGAGAGGAGAAAGTAATGTTCTAGGCGATTCACACATTTCTAGTGGCCCGATTTGTACTCAGAATACAACAAATCATCATGTTTGTCAGAAGGAACCATCCATACAATCTTTCTCCAGGGTTTTTTCCTTATTCTTGATGTTTTCATCATTCTTTTCTTCTTTTTCTATGTATAAAGCAACTGAAATCATGCGGGGTTAATCCCCTTATTGCTTAGGACCCAGGAGTAGCCCAACTTTGTATTATATATATAACACTTATGACTTAATATACATATTTCTCTTAATTTCTAGACATTTTTCTATGAGAGAATCACAAATTATCTGTGTGTGATCACCATAGGTACCATTAATTGCATCAAGAGAGGCATTAAGAGTTGGAAAACTCATAGATTTACACATTTTATATTGCACCTTGAGACAGGGCCTACAAATGTGAAGAGAATAACCTAGAGATTTCGTTAAAGTACCTAACTAATAACACAATTGCTATGAGAGTGGTATTGGTATTAGTTTGGGTAGTGAATTACTCTACGAGAGTGGGTAATTCTTTCTATATGTCTCTTTGTCTAGGGTTAGGAGAGGTTAATATTAATGAAATGATGTTAATTGTAATGTGAGCCATGGTGAAACCAAAATTCTATGGAATTTATTCCACTTGTGATCACAGCAAGTAGTCTTAGTTTTAATTCTTGCAATTTTAAACATTAAATCAACCAAATCACTTTTTTTCTCAGGCCTAGATGATTGGGTCATTGTTAGTAGTACATTCTATGTAAGGAGTGGGACCAAGAGGGGATCCACTCCCTACTAAAAATTTGAATAATAAAACCTCCAGTCCAAACACACCCTTAAGGTATCTTGGTGTGGGCGTAAAATTTTCAAATCTTATTATTGGTAATCAAAACAACCAAAGTTTAGCAGCCGAAGAAAAATATTGACTATACTCAATTCATCAAAAGATTACCAAAGCACATCATAACCATCTCCCATAAGGGTTTACGTAAAAGGTACAACGTATGGATCTTAGTAGAAGGAAATCTAAACCATATCAATATTGTCTCCAAGCTTTAACTCTTTAGGCTAAGTCCAAGTCTTCATGCCATATCTTCCAAGTCCTTCACCTAGGGTAGGAAGCATACCCCAGCCAGAAGAAAAAAATAGAAGACATAAGCAAAGGCTGGTATGTGCATACTAAATTGGAATTGAGCAATTTATAAAGAAATAAGGACATCAAAATAGAAGGCTTCCCATACAAAAGTAAAGGACAACCCAAGTGGGTATCAAGAGAAATGGTTTACAATAAAAGGGATACTTGCTATAAAATAAAACAACAAACTTTGTCCACATAAACACATATCATGAGATTAGGGTACATGACCCATAATCAATTATCATCATCCTGCATGCACCTGAGATAAGCATATCCCTAGAACAATATAAAGACAATGGCGGCCAAGCCTCAAAACTTGAAACCTGATAGAGAATGGCACATAACCAAACTCCCAAATATATTTATAAAGTAGGTCAAACCTCATAAATTTGAAACCCGGGTATGGGGAACATAACCTCCATCCCAAAAATAAGTAAGGGCACATAAACCTACTACCAATGCAATTATGTAACTCTAGTGCTACTGAATCACATAGCATGTTTAACGTAGATGCAAGTAGAAAGTATAGTCTAATTATATAAAGTAGACACCACAAAAGTGACCAACATATACATCCACCTCACAAGTGGGAAAAAGACATCACATGTTATCATATAGAGTTCCACCATGAACAAAGCATAATAAAGATTCCAAGAGAATGTCAAATCAAATAATATGATTACAAGATCAACAAAAAATAAGATACTTCACATGAAACATAATTTCCAAAAGAATAAGATAATGTGTAGGCTAATGTCCATAGGACCAAGAGAAAGAAGAATATAGGTAAATTGCTCATCAAGAATAATAGGGGATGCAAACATACATAAAATAGAGGGAATAGAAATTGCTAAATATAGAAATAATGTGGGATGCAATTATACCTTATGAAAGAATCTAAACAGTCCAAAGTCAGTCATATATCCAATCCTAGGTCTCTGAAGCACCTATGATGCATATATGTAGAATTATGGTTAGGTTTTCCTTGATTATCCAAAACCCTAAAAGTTGCCATTTTAATATAAGTGAATTAGGTTATCAAAACCATGCCATGTTTTAGATTATCTTTTTTGTGTTCAAAACATATTTTATTATATTTTTGTGACATGGATTATTAGTCATAAATTTTGCAAGTTATTACTTATTTATGAAAATCCATTAAAATCACCTTTCAAAACATTAGATTTAGGCAATGAAATTGGTATCACTGGATAGATTATATTTTTTTATTCTAGAACATATTTTATTTTATTTTTCTACGCTATAAATAATTAGTTATGGATTTTTGAAAATCATCCAATAAGGAAAATCCACGTTAGCACAAACGTTGAGAGAGGAAAAGAGTGAGAAACGACAGGGCGTATTGCATGACCAACTCCTCACACAATCAAAGGAAAGCCAAGACACGAAAAGATGAGTTTCCCTGGCAGGAAAACAATGCATCGCATGAAAAGGAGGGACAAAATTGAGAACTTGTTAGCTCTCATCTTCTTCAGAAACACACGATGAACCAGCGACGATGGTTACTGATGCAAGTAGGACTGAGAGACAATCTCACAGATCCAAAAACCAAATAATGCGGAGAAAAATGACCAACAAAGTTGCAATATTGAGCCGATCTCAACGAGCCCAAGGAGGGAGGGACATAGATAGTGTCTGACCTACCTCGAGAATCTTCTTCCATGATTGGGGACAGGTTCAGGCTTTGGAAGCCAAAAACAAAAGAAACTAATTGGAAACTAGATTGCAAACGTGACTTAGAAACTCCAACAAAGGCAAGAAAGAAGAAAGATATGTGATGGAGATCGCAACAACAAACATTGCTCACGGACATCGAGTAGAGGTAAAAGGGGGATTTTTTCTTACCGTGCTTTGGGCCAAAATAGCAAGGGGGGAAATATCTCTGGTCTGCAAGCAATCATCCTGACTAAGCGCACTGACTTGTAAAGGTTGAAGATACTTCCTTAGTCTCCATATGACTGCTGAAACCAATTAGAGATCGAAATCATATACATGGACCAGCGGAGGAGGGGTTTCTATAACGGTTGTGAACTTGAGGGAGTGAGGATCATTTTGGGGTAGTTTTGTTGGGGTCCGATGGCCTGGTATGGCAGAAGAAGGAAAGAAGGGTGAAAAATGGTGGAACAGAGGATTTGGAAAGTGAGATCTGGTTGGGATTTATAGCAGATGAAACTAGGGCAAGTAGGGCTATAGGTTGCAGAAAGGAAAGAGGGCGGTTATGGGGAAGAAACCGGAGGGAAAGAAGTAAAGGAGAGGGAGAGAGACGTAAGAAAATCATGGAAGGGGAAGCAACCCGTCACCTGCATGTGAACGGGTGGGCATAAGGAGGGAGATGAATTAGAAAGCGAGTGATCTAGATCCAGTGGCCAGCACTAGGTCCACACTCGCAATTTACTAGGAACCCGCTTAACAAGAAAAATAATGCAAACCTTATACAAATTGAAATAAAATAAAGTGATATTAATATATTATTTCTTTTTCTCTCTATCTTCAATTGAGGGTCCAAACATTATCCAATTAAATGAAATTTTGCACCTAGACTAATTAAGCATGTAGAATCCAATTTTGCCAAAAGATTTAACATTTGGAAACTTTTGATGTATGAAATTAAGCAAGTCATGCTTTCTCTTTCCTCATGCATTAATGACATCAGGATTATCCAAATTTGGTGAAACTTCATCCAAAAGTTATCTTTAAAATTTTGAACACGAATTTGCCTCTATTTCCTTCTTTTGAAGTTATTTATCATAGTATTGAGAATTTATGACTTTTACACTTTTCTCTCTCCTAAACTAACCCTAATTATTCAAGGTTGTCCAAATTATATGAAAATCCACTTGTATGTTCATTTTAATATGTAGAATACAAATTTGAAGTTTGTTTCCACTTTTGTGATTTCCTTTTATGAGATATGTGACTTATATTACATGGGGCCTATTATCCTTTTAGTTATCACATTTATCATCACTATTACTTTTATTCATCCAATTATGTTTCGTATTTTCATATTATCAGCAAAGGTATTATGTAAGACTATTTTGCATGAATTGTTATGAAATCTCCATTTATCTCATGTAATATACTTTATGTGTCCACTAATGACCTAAAACTAAAGTGAGAACACCAGGTTACATTAGGGTGATTTATACATGCATTAGCTCAGTTTATACTAAACATCTTTTTAGGTAAAAAAAACCTTAACCTTGTTTGACTATGTTCAAAAGGTCAAACTTCTAGAATAGGGTCCAAAATCTGGTATGTTACAGCACTCTACCCCTTAAAAGGATTTCATCCTCAAAACCTATTGATCCAAACATCAACAACCAACTACTCTCCACCCCTAAAAAGGTTTTCCCTAACAAGTCAACTAAACTACATCAGGGTACTATGGTCACTTATGCATATTTTAGTTGTGAATATTTGAGAGGTTTAAGTTATCCATGTGTCCAAATAAAAGTCAGAACCAACTAGGGTTGAGGTTTAGGTCTTTGTGTCACTAACCTAACAACCCTACATATATATCCAAAAGTCATAGGGTATATAGGGTAGGTCCACTATACCTTTATATTATTCCACATATTCCTAGTACATCCCATAGCCAAACTAGGGTTTATGTTATCTATTCCAACTAATTCTAGCATTTTTCCACTAAAGCTTCTCATATCTCTTCATTGTGACTTATCTCAAGAAAACTTCGATAAAAACCTGAAGACATTACTTTTGTACATACAATATTATAAGGGAAGAATAATATTTTGTCAAAACTTTTGTGATTAAAAACTGAAATTAGGGCCCAAAATCAAGACGAGAACCAAGTCACAATATTTCCATATTAAGATCTCCTTATCCAAATAACATAAATCCATCCTCAAGTCAAACCTCATTGCATCAAAAGATACAAATCATAACCACTCTATGTGATAGGGTAAGACTATCTCATGAAAAACATAGGCAAGGTCTAGGGAAAACATCTCACCTAGAGATAACTACCTAAGTCAAGGGTTCTAATAAGGGAGACAAAATTGAAGCAGTTAGATTATGACTACCATGGGCTCTAATACTTTGTTGTAAGGAGTGGGACCCAGAGGGAATCTACTCCCTACTAAAAATTTGAATAATAAAACCTCCTTTCCAAACACACCCTTAAGGTATCTTAGAGTGGGTGTAAAATTTTCAGATCTTATCAATGGTAATCAAAACAACCAAAGTTTACCAGTGGAAGAAATATGTTAACTATACTCAATATATCAAAAGATTACAAAAGTACATCATAACCATCTCCCATTAGGGTTTACATAAAAGGTATAACTTATGGATATCAGTAGAAGGAAATCTAAACCATATCAATATTGTCTCCAAGCTTTAATTCCTTAGGCTAAGTCCAAGTCTTCTCACCATATCATCCAAGTCCTTCACATAGGATTGGAAGCATACCCCAACAAGAAGAGAAAAATAGAAGACATCTGCAAAGGCTGGTATGTGAATACTAAAGTGGAATTGAGCAATTTATAAAGAAATAAGGACATCAAAATAGAAGGCTTCCCATAGAAAAGTAAAGGACAACCCTCGTAGGTATTAAGATAATTGATTCCCAATAAAAGTGATAGTTTCCCTAAATAAAACAATAAACTAATGCCAAATAAACACATATCATGAGATTAGGGCACATAACCCATAATCAATCATCATCATCCTGCATGCATGTGAGATAAACATAGCCGTAAAATAATATAAGATAATGGCGGCCAAGCCTCATAAACTTGTAACCTGATAGAGAATTACACATAACCAAACTCCCAAATATATATAAAGTGGGCCAAACCTCATAAATTTGAAACCTGAGTATGGGGCACACAACCTCCATCCCAAAAATAAGTAAGGTTACATAACCCAAAAACCAATGCAGTTATATTACTCTAGTGCTACTGAATCACATAGCATTTTTAATGTAGAGGCAAGTAGAAAGTATAGTCGGATTATATAAAGTAGTCATCACAAAAGTGACCAACATATACATCCACATCACAAGTGGGCAACATATACATCCACATCACAAGTCGGATTTTCCTTATCCAAACCCCTAAATTCACCTTTTTAATATTAGTGAATTAGGTTATCAAAACCACACCATGTTTTAGATTATCTTTTTCTAAGTTCAAAACATATTTTATTATATTTTTGTGATTTATGGATTATTAATTATAAATTTTGCTAGTTATTACTTATTTAGGAAAATCCATTAAAATCACCTTTTCAAAACATTAGATGTAGGCAATGAAATTGGTGTCACTGGATAGATTATATTTTTCTAATTCTAGAACATTTTTTTTCTTTTGAGCTATAAAGAATTAGTTATGGATTTTTGAAAATTAGCCAATAAGGAAAATCCAAGTCAGCACAAATGTTGAGAGAGGAAAAGAGAGACAAAAGAGAGGGCGTACTGTAGGACAAACTCCTCGCACGGTCAAAGGAAAGCTAGGACGTGAAAAGGCAATTTTACCCCAGCAAGAAAACAATGCATCACAGAAAAAGGAGTGACATAACTGAGACGATGGTTACTGATGTAGGTATGAGCTGAGATCCAATCTCATAAATCCAAAAACCAAATCACATGGAGAAAAATGACCAATAGAGTTGCAATATCAAGCCGGTCTCAACGAGCCCAAGGAGGGAGGGACATAGAGAGTGTCTGACCTACCCTGAGCATCTTCTGCCATGATCGGCAGTAGGTTCAGGATTTGGGAGCCAAAAACAAAACAAACTAATCAGAAACTAGATTGTAAACGTGACATAGAAACTCCGATACAAGCAGGAAAGAATAAAGATACATGATGGGGATCACAACAACGAACATTGCTCACGGAAATTGAGTAGAGGTAAAAGGGGGATTTTTGCTTACCATGCTTTGGGCCGAAATAGCAAGGGGGAAAACATCTCTAATCTGTAAGCAATCATCCCGACTGAGCACATTGACTTGCAAAGGTTGAAGATAATCCCTTGGTCTCCAGATGATTTCCATAACTAGGTGGAGATTGAAATCATATACATGGACCTACAGAGGAGGGGTTTTTATCACAGTTGTGATCATGAGGGAGTGACGATCATTTTGGGGTAGTTTTGTTGGGGTCTGATGGCCTGGTATGGAAGAAGAAGGAAAGAGGGGTGAAAAAGAGGTGGAACATCGGATTTGGAAACTGAGATCTGGTTGTGATTAATAGTCGAGGAAACTAGGGCAAGTAGGGATATCAGTTGTAGAAAGGAAAGAGGGTACTTAAGGGGAAGAAACTAAAGGGAAAGAAGTAAAGGAGAGGGAGAGAGAAGTAAGAAAATCCGAGAAGGGGAAGCAACCTGTCGCCTGCATGTGAATGGGTGAGTGTAAGGAGGGAGACAAATCTAGAAGTAATCAATCTAGATCCATTGGCTAGCACTAGGTCCACACTCACGATATACTAGGAACCCTATTAGCAAGAAAAATAATGCAAACCTTATACAAATTGAAATCAAATAAAGTGATATTATATATCATTTCTTTTTCTCTCTATCTTCAATTGAGGGTCCAAACATTATCCAATTAACATGAAATTTTGCACCTAGACTAATTAAGGCATGCATAATCCAATTTTGGCATTAGATTTTAAATTTGAAAATTTTTGATGTATGAAATTAAACAAGTCATGTTTTCTCTTTCCTCATGCATTAATGACATTAGGATTATCCAAATTTGGGGAAACTTCATCCATAAGTTGTCTTTAATATTTTAAACATGAATTTTCCTCTATTTCCTTCTTTTGAAGTTATTTTTCCACATTATTAAGCATTTACGACTTTTACACTTTTTCTCACTCCAAAATTTACCCTAATTATTCAAGGTTGTCCAAATTAGATGAAAATCCACATGTTTGATGATTTTAATATGTAGAATACAAATTTGAAGTTTGTTTCCACTTTTGTGATTTCCTTTCATGAGATATGTGACTTTTATTACTTGGTGTCTATTATCCTTTTAGTTATCACATTTATCATCACTATTACTTTTATTCATCCAATTAGGTTCCATATTTGCATATTATCACCTAAGGTATTATGTAAGATTAATTTGCAAGAATTATTATGAAATCCCCATTTATCTCATGTCATATATTTTATGTGTCCACTAATGACCCAAGATTAAAGTGAGAACATCATGTTACATTAGGGTGATTTATACATGCATTAGATCAGTTTATATTAAACATCTTTTTAGGTAAAAAAAACCTTAACCGTGTTTTACTAAGTTCAAAAGGTCAAAGTTCTAGGGTAGGGTCCAAGATCTAGTATGTTACATTCTGGGTATACATTTTCCCCATTTTCAATATCCAGGCCTATTTAGGCCTATATTACATTGATATGTGCACTTGCATATTTGACGTGTAGTTTACACACATCAAGTTTTTGGCATTGTTGTCAGGGAAAATAGTGTGTTTAGCACTACGACTACTGGGACCGACTAATCTAGGCCACAATTTTTATTTTTCTTTCACCAATTCTAAACATAATTCTAAATGTTTGTTCAATCATTACCACCGTGTTCTCACATAGATTTTGTTATTTTTCAGGTACTAGTGCATAATGCAGACAAGAAGCATCGATTAAAGTGCATTTCAGGAGGATTTACTACGTAGAGTACAAGAGTGCAATAACTCTACACCTAGGTTGATTCATATTCCACCACCTCCAATAGAACAAGACAAACTAGTAGATATGGGTGACGTAGAATCATAAGAACAAACCATCTGGGAGAAGATCAACATGTCATTTGCAACTGCTCTAATGGGCCCAATTAAATGGTAGGCTATCAATGTGGGCATCAACAAGATAGATCTTGGCTTGGTGGCATTGGTTAAGTCATAAGCATTCCATGGTCATAACATAGAGGACCTAATGAAGCACATCAACAATTTTGTGGAGAGTTGTGATATGGTGAAAATTGATAGGGCTCCAACCATAATCATCTATTTGAAATTGTTCCCTTCTTCTTTAAAACACAATGCAAAGTCATGGTTCCTTAACCTCCCACCCGAGTCAATCAAAACATGGGAGGGGATGAAAGATGTTTTCTTTGAGCGCTATTTCCCACCATAAAAGATGAATGAGTTGGTGAAAAAAATTACAATTTCAAGCAGCAGGCACAAGAATCATATTTTGAAGCATGGGAGGGTTTCAGAACATGTTAACGAAGGTCCTTGATCATGGGATCGATTGTTATGGCCAAGAAAAGACCTTGTTATGGGATACATTAAGGATAGAGGACCACACTTGATAGTGCAGGAACATGATTCTTTCTCAATAACAAGCCATCCAAGTGTCACAAGATTATGCAGTTTATGGCTAAGAATAATTCATGGAGAGAATAAAGAGAGCATCCAACAACTATTAGAAATTTTAAAGAGTCTAAATTCATCACGAAATTGAATGAGAAGGTTGACCTCATAGCATAGAAACTATATTAGAAGGATGGAAATTCCTCTAAGGAGAGGAAGAAGAATGCATGTTTGTGCCACAACAGAACTACAGAGGCAATGACTACTCTGGGAGGAAGGATCCTAAGTTTTCCTAGAAAGATCCCAATAACTTTTAGCAGGACCCATCCCATGCACAATAAGCCAAGCCACTGTAGGTTGGTGAAAATCAACATGACAAGGCCCCCAACAAAGTAGACCATATTGAAGACATGCTAGGAAACCTGGTCAATCAAAATGAGGAGATCATTAGCTAGACCCAGAGGAAATTGTAGAATGAAGGGGCATATATCCGCAATATAGAGAATCATATATCTCAGATAGCAACATAAGTGGGTTCCTTGAAGATACATGTTCAACAAGGATTTCCAAAAATACTGATATACCTTCCAAAAATCATCATGTGAAGGTAGTGTTGCTTCACAATGGGAAGAAAGTGTTGAATACAAAGAGGACAATTCCAGAGGCAAAGGATAATGCAGGTGACACAGGACCAACGAAGACTATTGATCTAGTTGATTCAGATACTGCAACTCAAGACAAAGAGGTTGAAGAAGAAACTAACGAACTAAGGGAGACAAGAAAGGAAGCATATGTCCCATCTCACCAAAGGAAGTTGGTGATGCCAATGCCTTTTTTGAACAACTTGAAGGATAAGAAGGTTGACCAATAATTTCAGAAGTTTCTGGTTTCTTTCAAAAAATTGCATGTCAACATTTCCCTCATTGATGCAATCAAGTAGAATCCTTCTTGTGACAAATTTCTAAAGGATGTAATAAAAAAAAGAGGAGGATAGTCAATTCAGATGTAGTGTTGAAGAAGCAAGTTAGTGCTTTCATTATGGTAAAACCGCCACCAAAAATGCAACATCTAGGTTGCTTCAACATATCATGCTACATCAGGAAGACCAAGTTTTGGGAGGCTTTATGTGACTTAGTGGAAAGTATCAATCTTATGCCCTTGACTACCTTCAAGAAGTTGGGCCTCAAGGAATCCAGAAGGAGAAATATGACCATACAACTAGCAGCAAACTCAGTGGTTAGGCCATATGGTATTTGTGAAGATGTTCTTGTCACGGTGGAAAGATTTTGTTTCCAGTAGATTTTGTGGTTATGGAAATGCAGGATGATCATTGCAATGAACTACTATTAGGGAGGACATTTCAAGCCATAGAAAATATTATCTTAGAGATGGGTAGAGGAAGACTAACACTAGGTATCAAGGAAGACCGCTTTGAAATCAAGATGTCTGACGCTACACAAATGACTAAGGAGAAGGCACAATGTCACATGTTGCAACAGGCCCAAGGTAAGGTGCCATTATTTCTAGGAAATCCATTCTAAGACATGGATCATGTGATGGAACAAGTACATAAGGTCACATTTCCATTGGACATCCAGGAGAATACCAAGGAGATCTCATTTGCCAAGGTGATTCAATACCCTGATGATGAGGAGGAGGAAGATTTCCCAATAACAATTAAAGAAGCAACTTCCTCCATGCTTGTTCAATCATATCTATAGTTACCTCTGGAGACGTGCATTATGAATTTGGTGGAATAATACACTCGATGTCGTTCCTTCGAGGAGTGTGTCTTGTTTCTCTAGGCATTGTTGTGTTACTACACCAGGCACTATGAGGACCTGGAACCACCTCCATCATCATTGATTCCATCTCTACTGAGTCCTCCAAATCTTGAGTTGAAGCCGCTGCCACCGCATTTGAAGTAAACCTTTTGGAAGCAAATGAGAAGCTTCTACTCATTATATCATCCTCCTTGAGTACCTAGGAGGAAGAATAGTTGATTGTGGTGTTGAAGAACCACCGCGCAGTGTTTGGATGGTCAGTTGTAGATTTCAAGGGGATCTCGTCTAGATTTTTCCATAACAAGATCCACATTGAAAAAGGATCAAATCCGATAGTGAAGCCTCAACAACGTCTCAGTCCCATCATGACTAAGGCGGGGAAGAAAGAGGTAGTTAAACTTCTATCAGTAGGTATAATTTATGCTATAGATGAATGTGATTGGGTAAGTCCTACTCAAGTTATAAGGAGTGGGATCCTAGAGGGGATCCATTCCCTACTAATAAAAAGGCATCATCCCATAAAACCAAACACCAACATAATTTTTTTGCAAAAAGGGATGATAACCAATTCATTCAACATGTATGTATCATAACACCAAAAGTAGTAGAAAAATTTATAAAGTATATAACCATTACAAACTTGTTATCATTACTAGTCTTTCACCACGTAGGGTGAGATGAAGGAAAAACAAAATAAACGTAGGAATAGATGAATATCACCTAACAACTTCAATAAAGTCTCCCAGAAAGTTCCAGTTAAACTTATTGAGGTCCTGGTCCAACCTGGTTGTCTCCTCCTTGACCTATACCTGGGGTTGGAAACGTACCCAACAAAAGGAAAAGAGAATATGACATTAAAAAAAGTTGGTATGTGCATGCTAAATGGAAATTGAGATATATAATGAAATAAAGAATGTCGAATAAAAGGCTTTCCATGGAAAAAGGAAAGGACTACCCAATTAGGCATAAAAGAAATAAGAGTTGAATATAATAAGAGCAAGGAATCCATGTGTTTCACCTATGACAATACTAGAACAATACAAACATGTTGGTAAGAAATAAAACATCTACAATAAATATGGAGTCAGTAGGAACTTATACACATCTACTCTAATATGGGGTGAGCAGGGACTTATATACATCTTCTGCGAGCAGGATAGGATACACATCTACTCAAATAATATCTCTTACAAGAATTATCACCTCTACATTTTCAATTGTGGGAATTTACCCATCCACATAAAATAACACATGTAGCATTATACTAGCAGTCACCACGTGATGCATAACAAAAGAGTAAGCAAGAATAAATCAAAGTATGAGGAATGAGAACATCCAACAGATATATTGTGGGATCATAGGGTCCATATAAAATTCCCACCATATGAATGTGCAATATAAACATCCACCACAAAAGTGGGAAAAAGTAGCACATGCCACCAAGTAGAATTCCATCTTGAAAAAAATTATAAGATTGTGTCCAAAAGAATGTCCATCACAATATGATGATCAAAAGATCAGAAACAAATAAGGTATTCCACAAGAAATATGTTCTCAAAAGAGAAAGGAATATTTGTAGGTTGATTTTCCATTAGATCAAGAGAATGATAAAAATAGGTTAATTTCTCAAAGGAGTAATATGGTTTCCAAACATACCATATTTCAAAGTTCTAGAAATAATCTTCACCAATCTAGTTGTTTCCCAAGATCACCTTTTCCTATTTACAATATATCCACATGTATCAGGGTTTTATAATGCATAATGTGTAAGAAACCCTAATTCTAGACCTAACTATAAAATATCAAATTTTGGTTACAAAACTTAGAACAAAAAATTTATTCTATTCTCTTTATCAAGAAAACAAATTTATCTACTTAATTTGGAGTTAATATGAATCAGATACCAATTTTAGGGATTTTATATTAATGAATTAGATCTTAGAAAACCATTCTTATAAATCATGGAAATCAGGCTCTGAAAACATTTTTATTAGAGATCTCTCATTTTTCCAATTTCAAAAAATATTTAGTTTTAATTTTTAGACAAGCAAGTCAAAAGATATGATTTTTACAATGACAACCAATCACAAAACTAGAAAATTTCAAATAAGCAAGAGAGGAGGAAAGAATGGGACCGAGGCCAATGAAATGGCCGAATAATAGGTGGACATGCCTTCAAAATAGGGCAAAAAGACCATCATGCCCACACGTGAGAAAATAAAGAAAGAAGAAGCAAGAAGGGTAGATGAGTAAAAACAATGGCGAGATTATTCTTCCCCTGACATGCACTATAGCTACTCGAAGAAGCTTGCCTAAGATTTGGGTGAAACTGAGCGGCGTGTTAATATGAGAAAGCAAGTTGAAAGAAAGGAAGCGGATGATCATTCAAACCTATTGAGGCAAGGAATTGGTCAGAGTTGGTGAGGAGAGGAAGAAATAGCATATGCAAACCCTAACCCAAGAATTGATTGCTAATGGAAACTCACACAAAGTGCACATGAATTGGGTGGAGAGGATGGTTAGGCAAGGAGAGAAGAAGAATTGGGTAGTCCTATATATAGGTATGTGCATGTATCTAGCATTTTCCGAAGGTGACCGAGGTACCTTGGAGCCCAAGAATTAGACATTTTTGAAATATACGACAATAGGGTTAGAGTAAGGTATGTATGGGTGTGAGATCATTTTTGGAACACAATGGAACAAAAAACTTGGGTGGAGGTGGTTTGGGGAGCAAGATAATCCAATTGGAAAATAAAGTGTGAACTGCTCCAGTTTCCTATCTAGTTGTGAGCTAGATGATAAACATGGATTGTCTAATCCTTCATCTGATGATTCACATTGTGTGTGAGAAATTTAAATAAGAAAATAACCTGCATGAAATGAAATCCTATTCTGATTCAAATAAAGTGATGAGTAAGTTAAGTAAATATTTCTCTCTCTACCAAAAAGGGTGCAAACAAACTCCAATTTTATTCAAATTTGACACCTAAGCTAGTTCGTTTATGTAGAATCTGAATATGTAATTAGTTTTCCCTTTTGAAGACTTTAGATACATTAAATTAACAAATATCAATTTCTCTTTCCTCATGCATTAATGACTCTGGGATTCTCCAAATCTGATGAAACTTCACCCACAAGTCACATTAAATATGTTGGATACAAATTTGCTCTAAATTTTACATGTTGAAGTTATTTTTGCATTATTTAATGTTTTGAAGGTTCTACACACTCTCTCTCTTATTCTTCACCTTTTAATCAAATATTTTCCAAATGGGATGAAAATTCACCCAAGGGCTATTTTTTATGTGTATAGTATGAATCTAAGATTATTTACCACTTTTAGAGTCATTAAGTATTTTATTTCATATTTTGGAGGAAAATCACCTTTTCTTTTTTAAATAAAATAGATATGGCTATTATTATCCTAAATTTGTGGAACTTGGCCTCCAAACCAAAAGATATCCAAAGAGAATGAATCTAAAGTTATTCTTATCTAATTAGCCATCCTTTTGTGAGTTTTTCATAATTAGTATTTTTGGCTCATCATTATTTTAGTTAGCATATTATTTCATCATTAGTATTACCATTCTTCCATTTTCATCATATTACAACCAAAAGGATATACATCAATTTTATGCATGAAATATTATTTATTTATCTTTTATCTTGCTTACTTTATTATTTCTATATTTATTCAGGTAATGTAACATTTCCTCACAATTATGAACACATAACTCTCCTATGCTTATTATCTATCTTATCCTCATACCTTAATCAACATTATCTTGTGTGACATATTCTATGTATCCTTTATTAGTCTTAAGATTAATATGAGAGTATAATGTCATATTTTTTTCATGCATATATGTTAAGGTGATTTATTCATGCATTACATAGTAGGGTTACAATTAACTATTTTTATGTATATCCTCATCCTTATTTGGCTAAGTCCAAAGAACTAAGGTTTCTAACCTCTTAACTTTAGAATAGGATAAGGTTCTAGAGTTCAGTATGTTACACAAGTGGTTCCTAAGAAAGGGGGGATAACGGTCGCAACAAAATATGCAAGTGAATTGATTTCTATTAGGTTGGTGATCGGGTGGTGAGTTTGTATTGCCTATCATTGTTTAAACACTGCTACAATTAAGGATTATTTCATGATTCCATTAATTGATCAGATTCTTGAGCAACTCACTGGCCACTCCCATTTTTGTTTTCTGCATGGGTATTCCAAGTACAATTAGATTTCCATCAGGCCAAAGGATCAAGACAATTCATGTGTCCATATGGCACATTTGCTTACTGTCGGATGCCTTTTGGTTTGTGTAATGCACCAACAACTTTCTAGAGATGTATGCTTGCCATTTTTTCTTATATGGTAGAGCGTTGTCTTGAGGTTTTCATGGATTATCTTTCGGTGCATGGTGAGTCATTTGGGGACTACCTTGACAGTCTTAACAATGTCTAACAAATATGCAAGGATACTCACTTGGTTTTGAAATGGAAGAAGTGTCACATGATGGTGAGGGAATACTCTTGGGATACAAGGCGTCCAATAGAGGTATGGAGGTCAATCAGGTTAAAATCAAGGTCATTTATAAGCTACCTCCACCGTCCATAGTGAAGGGAGTTAGGAGTTTTTCAGGACATGATGATACTTATTGACGTTTCATAAAATACTTTTCAAAAGTTGCAAAACTACTTTATGAATTGTTGTAAAAAGATGTTGAATTTAAATTTGAGGAGTGATGTTTGAAATCATTTGAGGTGTTGAAGGAGAAACTATTCTCCGCACCTATTTTTCAAGTTCAAGATTGGAGCCAACCTTTTGAGCTGATGTGTGACACATAGATAATGGGGTAGGGACTGTTCTAGGCCAACAATGAGACAAGAACCTCTGTCATTTATTAGGCTTCTATGACCCTAAATGATGCTCAATTAAATTACACAACCACTGAAAAATAATTTTTGGTCGTAGTTTTTTATTTTCAGAAATTTTTCCAGTATTTGGTAGGGACAAGGGTCACTATGTGTACTTATCATGCAACAATTAAATATTTTCTACAGAAGAAGAATGCCAAACCTAGACGGATTAGGTGGATTTTGTTACTATAGGAGTTTGATATTAAAATCAAGGATAAAGAAATCACAAAGAATGTGGTGGCAGATCATTTGTCTAGGATGGAAAGAGTGGATGAAAAGGATATAGACATACCTATTGTGGAGGAATTTCTGGATGAGTATCTTTTTTCCATTAAAAGCAAAGATCTATGGTTTTCAAACATTGTGAACTAATTGTCTTGTGGCGAGCTACTAGAATAATGGGGTTATCAGGAGAAAAAGAAGTTCTTCCATTCTTTGAGGTTTTACATTTGGGATGATCCCATTCTGCTCAAGCAATCTAGGGATGTGATTTTGAGGAAGTGTGTGCCTGAATGTGATATGGAGAGTATCTTGGCACACTATCATTCCCTACCTACTAGGAGACACCATGCTAGCTCTAGGACATGGACTAAGGTATTATAAAGAGGGTTTTCTTGGCCAATGGTCTTTAAAGATGCATATAATTTTGTGCTTCATTCTGATGTGTGTCAACATGTAGGTAATACATCAAAAAGACATGAGATGCCCTTATGTCTTTCAAGAAATTGAGGTTTTTGATTTATGGGGAATCAATTTATGGGCCCTTTCCTATCATCTACCTCTAATTTATACATATTTCTTGCGATTGAGTATGTATCCAAGTGGATGGAAGTAATTCCAACCCACACCAATGATGTCGGGTTGTCTGTAGGTTTGTAAAAGATCACATATTTTGTAGCTTTGGAGTACCAAGGGTGATCATTAGTGATGGTGGATGCCACTTCACCAATATATTTTTGGTGAACTATCAAGAAAATATGGAGTGAGACATAGGGTAGGTACTCTGTATCACCCACAAACCCAAGGATAGGTTGAGGTGTCTATTAGGGAGATTTAGAAGATCTTAGAGAAGACACTCTCAACCAACAGGAAAAATTGGAACATGTAGCTTAATGATGCTTTGTGAGCATATAGGACAGCCTATACAACACCTATAGGAACCACTCCTTCTAGGTTGGTTTATAGGACATTGTGTCACTTACCTGTAGAGTTAGAACATAAAGCCGAATGAGCTCTGAGGAAATTGAATTATAATTTGGGTGATGTAGGGAAGAAAAGACTGATGGAGCTCAATGAGTTAGATGCGCTTAGGCTGGATGCCTATGAAAGTTCTAGGATCTACAAATAGAGAACAAAGAAGATCGATGACCACCACATCTTGCATAGAGTCTTCTCTCCAGGATAGAAGGTGCTTCTATAAAACTCTTGGTTGAAATTACACCCTGTAAAATTGAGGTCTAGATGGAGTGGTCTTTGTGTGGTAGTTAAGGCTTTACCCCATGGGATAGTCGAGATAAGCAATGGTCCTGAGTCATTCCTTGTCAATGGTCAGCGGCTAAAGCACAACTTTGGGGAAGATGTGGCCCGGGAAGAAGAGTTGAATCTCATTGAGCTTCATTGATTATTTATCATCGAGCCTATGGCGTATAACAAGGGTGGTTGTTGGGCGGTTCTTTACATTCATGTTCCTTACATTCTAGTTGTACTGTATTTCTTTCATTGTAAAAAAGGTGCTTTTATCAATCATGTTTGGTGTGCAAATAGAGAAAAATTGGTGCTACTGACAACCATGTCTGTACTACTGACACAATCACAGGGACACCATGGTCAATTATCATGAAATCTCAATGCCACCAACAAAAAATTAGGTAGTACCGATAGTCGCAATAGGGCCAACCAAAATTTTTCTCAGAAGTACTGAAGTCCAGGTCGATACTACTGAATTTTGGCGATGGAGCTAAGTTGACTGAAAAGGGGTTAGTACAACCAATGGCGACTCAGTAGTACTGACGTCTAAACCATGATCTAGGTTTGAGATATCAAGAGAGACTTTGAAAGTATCGAGATTTTTAAAGACTCAGTACTACTGACGCATCATTTGATAGCACCGACATCATTCAATAGGGTGAGAATAAATCAACTCAAGACTACCGACACCCAATCGATAGTACCAACATCCTGAAGAACAAAATCCATGAGCGCACCAAAAATGATCACAATTGTCGGCATCTAATGGTCACTAGTACTAATTCGATGAGCACTTTTATATGTTGGTACTACTGACACCGAGTCAATACTACCAACGTGGGATGATCTGCATGCATGCAGATCAATGAATGAAGGATGTTGATATCAATGTTCAGTACTCACTCATGCGGACCATGAGAAAAGAATTTGGTACTAGCAACACTTCCGTCGGTACTACCTACACGGCTCCTGAAGGCAACCTGATAGCTATATAAGAAAGGGTGTGGGTTGGGCTCAAATAACACCCACACCTCATCCTTCCCAAGCATAAGAGTTCTTGGGCATTCAGAGTCTTCATCGAGCTCTTTCTTATCCATCCCTTTCTTCTACGACACTAATGGCATCCAGGCGATCAACTTCTTCTTCAGCGACAAGAAACACCATGTTGGTACCAAAGCTAACACACATTGCTCAACATAGCAGTGACCACAAGAAGATCTATTAAGAACTGATGAAATAAGAACTCATCCCAACATGGTATGGAGACTGTGCCTTCTTAGCTTCCATAGGCTTTACCGACAATCTCTACCGGGTCTACAAAGGCTAGCAGATGGTGGGTGATCACACCTTCTTCGGTGATTGGCCCACTTACCATGAAATCACTTTTGAGTTCTTAGAATATTTGGATATGTGTTGCATTCTCGAGTACATGAATGCTTGGGAAGAAGGATGGGTCAAGTTTTGTCTCTTCAATGCCACCCACCATCTCACACTAAAGGAGTTCAATGATATATATGGGTTGTCAATGGGGGAAGTCTACTACTTACCCAACAACTTCGACTACAGCTGGGCGTGGAGGCTTCTAATGGATTTGCCATAGGGCTACACAATCAGTTGGCATAGGAACTTTGTCACCAACATTGAGCACCCATTTGTTTGCATCTTTCATTGCTACCTCACCAATACCAAATTCACCAGGTCCATCCAGGGATAGAGGAAGGTGCAACAGATGGACCTCCATGTTCTCTGGTCTCTTCTAAGCTTAGGGGAGGATAAGGTCGAGTTGGGATCCTTCTTTTTGTAGTACATTATGGCATTAAAGTGACAGGTACAGAGGAGGCCCCCAATTTATTTTGGAGGGCTTATCACTCATATCACCATGCATACCAACTTAGACCTCTCCACCTCTAAGCCTTTAAATACATCCTCTAATGTGGATCTCAAGAACTTAAAGAGAGCTAACCTCATTGTCGGGTGCCACTAGAAAGTGTACTCTTATTGTACACTTAAGGAGAAGCACCAAGAGAGAGAACTCCCTGACCCCATCTTCAACTTGTGGGGGGACTGACACATGAGGTGGCCGAAAGGAAATGCCATGGAGGGAGATGATGAAGAAGAAGACAATTTTGAACCTGACCAAGGTAAGGAGGATGATGAAGAAGATGAAGAGGAGGAAGAAGCCACCATCCCATTCATAAGGAGGCAAGTCATACAAAACCTCTCAAGAGGCCAGGGTGCTTCCAGTTCTTCTACTCCACCACCTTCTCAAAATGATGACCCATACTCAAGGGTAGGTATGTATGGGATGTTAAAGGAGATACAACAGGGGCAACAACATCAGACTACTACTTTGGAAGGAATACTAGATGTCCAAAGATGGCTATACTAGAACTAGAAGGCCATCTTCGAGCATGATGAATGCATACTCATCTTAGTTTTAGTCACCATTTTTGGCACAGTTTTGCACTGAAAGCTCTCATATGCCCCTTAATCTGCTCATATACAATTTTATTCAGTTTTAGATGATTATTTAGAGTTTTGATCAAATCCATTCATCTCCATTGCAGGATAAATCATTGCATATATGTTCACATATGTAGGAGGCGATGGTCCTGCTAACTGACTAGAAGACCTAAGAAACTTTCGATAATTTGGACCCTATTTTCGATGGGAAGTTCCTTCATCAGAAAGCATCCTCATCAGTTAGAGGATTCATCAACGCAGGCCCATCGACCCATAGCAATAGCCCCCCACAGTGGGGGTGGGTTTCATCCATAATTTCGTCACCGCGACCAAGAATAACATAGTTGCGACTGCAGCCAAGAAGAAATGACCGCGATCACAGTCAAAGAAGCAATCATTGTTGCTGAGAAGACCACACACCTCAACCATGACCTCCCACACGACCTCGACCGTGACCTCCCACACGACCTCGACCATGACCTCCCATGCGACTGCGACTGTGGCACACCAACTGCTCGACCGCGGCACATCTCCTCGACCACTACAAAATGCCTCGACCACGACCACTACCTCAACCACAGAGTTAAGTCAGTGGTCTACACCAATAAATAGATGACCTCCCCATCCATTCGAAGGATCTCTTCTGCTCCACGACTTTGACAGGATGCCACTCTATGCCCAACCAAGGAAGATGATCTCCACCGCCAAAGACTACCTCTATGGTATCCTTGCTAGTCTCCATCTCTGCTCCATCAAGATCTACTTCCTACCCATGAAAGTGGTGGGATTTCAGATCTGTATCACCTTCATCCATCAATTATCTACCACTCCATCTCCTACGATAAAGAGCATGAGAAGAGAAGGAAGAAGTAGAGAGAAGATCATCCTCGTCCATATTGGTGTTCTTCCCCTCATTGTCAACATCTGCCCCACCATTTTGTTGAAGACCGTCTCTCCACTGAGCTGCAATCATCTTCTTTACCATGACCATGGTGGAATCTTCCCTCTCTTTTATTCTTTTTGTTTCTATTATGAGAAGAGAGTAGTCCTTTTCACTGGGGTGCGGGGACTAGACCCGCTGCCCGTGCTTACATGTTCATCTTATAACATTCCATGGCTTTTATATAACTTTCCATTTTGTTGTTAATCGTTTAATGCATGCTTTGTGGATTGATCACCTACCTTGAATGATCTATCATATTCCTTTGTTGTGAAAACTTCAATACTTAGGATTTGAATATCGATTAACATGGTTGATGCCTGGATTAGAACTTTCGAAGGGATATCTATAGAGTTGTAAGTGTGTGACCCGTGGGTAACAAGACATCGAGCATGTGGAGATGCTTACGCAAACTCTATTTCATAATTCATGGTTTGCTACTCTATTTGGATAGTTGTATCTTGCATGGATATGTTTTGGATGTGTTTCATATGTAGTGGTGGTGAAACCCGATTCCACCCTAGTGATTCCCATCATTAATCTAATCTCAGTTTTAATACCGCTCTTTTACTTTTCTTGCAATTAGATTAACTAAACTCAAATCAACTCTTGTTATAAATATTCATCTTAGTTGATCTAGATTTGACTAGTAAGATTCTCAAAAAAGTTTCCCCTTGGGATTCGATCCTTAACTATATTGCGATAAGATCTGTCCACTTGTGGGTGGTACTATTGCACAAGGTTTTAGTAAAAACTTAGGGATTTCAACCCTAAGTGAGTTTGTTAGTGCAGTAAAAACCACGTCAGAGCACGAATGACTTCTCTTATCCAACCAAGAAACATGCATGTGTTCCTACAGATGATGGAGAATTATCAGCACAATTCCTTGACAACTATTGGAGTCAAGTCTATTTAGGTAGTTATCCACAACCTCCAGAGATGCCACCGCCACCCCAGACTTTCTAGAGGACTTTCTATCCCCATGACCCGACCATGCCACAACCACCACCACTACCATTTTGATATGTACCATTTTTCCTTCTCTATGATTGGATTTTGACTATGAGGAGATAGTCAAGATTGAGCTTGGGGGTGTTGGAACAACTCTATCCTTTGTTTTTTTTAGTTTTTATTATTCCAAGTTGTAGGATCCACATCTATCTAGTGTAACTGTAAACCAGTAAAAACCATGATTTCTATCTTTTTCAGCATAGAGTACATTCTTCTATGTCAGTGCAATGAAAATTAAAAAATGAAAAAAATGTCTTAGTTGCAAATTTCTTGAGTGACACCACCTAGAGGAAGTGTATGGTTTAGTCAACTTTTGGACATTTTATATGAATGGAAATCTTAATTATTTTGTAATGTGGATGAAGATGGGGTTTGATCCTGTATTGATCAAACAATTAACAGGGCCATAAATTGAAATTTTAGAAAGAAATCCTAAGTTTACCTTGTACATAGATCAGTAGCAGAGAGACATATCATAAGTTAAGAAAGGCATTGTATCTTAATTATGTGATTCCATCCATTTTCCAACCATTTGTATCCACCTCTTTTAGATGATCAAGTATCCAAAATTGTTTCCTTTTGTTGGCATTGCTTGGAATAATAAGTGACATGATAGTTAGTTTCATTTAATGCATTAGTTATAAATTGAATAGAAATAAAAAAGGAGAAAATCTTTTATGCATACCATCTAGTTGCATAACAATTACATATTGTTTTCATCATCCATACCGTTTTCATCATTCATATCATTTTCATCATTCATTTTACATCATGTAGTTATTGTTTTTGGCTGAAATTAGAGTCCATGGAAACACATCCATACCTTCTTAAAAATCAAGAAAAAAATGAATGAGATATTTGGTGAACCCCAAGCATAACTTTATACCATGCTAGAATAGTGGGATAATGAAAATTAGAAAAAAAGAAAAAAATTGATGTTATGAACTAAAGAGGGAGAAATGATGCCCTAAATTCAAGTTGGAATTTTACTTCACAAGAAAATGGAAACATTCACATGATGCAAAATTTTCTTTACTACACTCTCATCCATTTGATGAGGTTTTTAATAATTGCATCATTCCACCCATACTAGTAGGCATTAATTTATGCATTTATTATCATCTTCATTTAAGTAGGTTCATCATGTTTTATTTTTGCATAAATGATTTGGATGTTACTGGTGACTCTTCATATGCCACCTACTACACTCCAACCATTGCTCTTATTGGTAGGCTATATATATGATTGATCTCGTCATTCATTCTTACAAGGAGAGTAGCTTACAAGTAGTTGGTAGTTAGGAAAGAGCAATGCAGATAGGGAATCAACTGATGCACCAATCAAATTCCTGATTGACTTTGATATTAACTAATCTACTAATAGTTTATCACTGATCTAAGGGTGGACATCTTTTATTGATATTTTTGGTCCCCTGAGAGTAGTTGATTGTTTAGTGGCTAGTAAAAGACAGTTTGGGGCTTCCAGGTGGGAGTAGTTGAGAATGAAAATTTATAGTTCATATGCTTCTGCTATCTTGTCTCAGTCAGATTTGAGGGTATGCCGCTCGATCATGAGCAACATTTAATATTGGGGGAGTTTGATGCACTGAATAATTATCATTCTCACAAGTTGTTTGTTTTGGATTTTTTTTCACTTATTATTCATTTTGATATCATTTGTGCATTATTTATCGTCATTAGCCTGTAACAATTAATTGTATCAAATAATTCTATTTTTACTATATGGAATGATCTATCATTATTTTGGAGCTTATGTTCATTTTTATCATATTTCAGGTGATTTTTACAAGAAACAAGACAACTCGACATAACCGACTTGAATGTCGGTGATACCGACATCTGAGTAAAAGGAACAAGCATGAATCGAGGAAGCTCAGTAGTACCGACAGAGGAATCAGTACTATTGACATATCAACATAGAGCATCTTAGAGAAGAATCGGTACTACTGATGGTTAGTTCGGTGGTACCGATTTTTTTTTAAAATCCAACAGGTTGATTCAAAAAAATCTCGATACTAACAACAGTCAACTCGATAGTACCGACAACTACAATGGATTGTAAGTAATCAAGGCAGTCAATACAACCGATCAAACAAGATCAAGCCAGATTAAAGATCATTGTTAATCTGATGGTTGGGACTTAATGACACCCTAAGTCATGCCTATGCATAGGGGGAGTTTGGCTAAACCTAATCATCACATCATATTCAGTTGTACGACAAAGGAGAGTGGAGAAGAGAGAAAGGAGAGGAGAAAGCAATGTTCCAGGTGGTTCATGCACTTCCACTGGCCCGATTTGCACTGGGAAGATGAAAAATCATTGTGGTCGTCAGAAGGAACCATCCATACCATCTTTCTCTAGGGGTTTTTCCTTATTCTTTATGTTTTCATCATTCCTTTCTTTATCTTCTATGTGTAGAGCAATGGAAATCAATTCGGGGATAATCCCCTTATTCCTTAGGACCAGGGAGTAGCCCGACTTTATATTGAAATTGACAATTATGATTTAATATATACTTTTCTCTTAATTTCTGGACATATTTCTATGAGAGCATCACAAATTATCTATGCTTGATCGCCATAGGTAGTTGTTTAGACTGTTAATTTCTTTGAGAGAGGGATTAAGGGTTGGAAAAGTCACAGATTTATACATTTTATACCAAACCTCAAGAGAGGGACTACGAATGTGAAGAGAATAACCCATAGATTTCGGTAAAGCACCAAACTAATAACACAAATGCTACGAGAGTGGGATTGGTATTAGGTTAGGTAGTGAATTACACTATGAGAGTGGGTAATTCTTGCTAGAAATCTCTTTGTCCAGAGTTTGGAGAGATTAATATTAATAAAATGATGTTAATTGCAATGTGAGCTGTGGTGTAACCACAATCCTAAGGTATTCATTCCACTTGTAGTCACAACCAGTAATCTTAGTTTTAATTCTTACAATTTTAGTTGTTAAATCAGCCAAATCATGTTTTTTTCTTAGGCCTAGTTGATTGTTTCATTGTTAGTAGTAGTTTCTGGGTACACGTTTTCTGCGTGTTTGATATCGGGGCCTCTTTAGGCCTATTTTTACATTGGTATGTGCAATAACATTTTTATGTGTAGTTTACGTGAATCATGTGTCCCACAAAAATTTTCCCACCCCACTTGATATTTCTCATTAGTTGATTTTACCATAACAGAAAGTGTAGGTATTTCTAGGTTGCAAGGTTAGGCTTAGGTTTGTCATAGACAACTGGCAATAAAGTTGTGTTTTGTCTAGCAGATGTTTGGCTACAACCCACGACCTAACCCCTAGGTCGTCAGTTTTTTCCATAATGGGCGGCATGGGTCTTACTTGACCCTACAAGAAACTCTTTCCCCCTCTTTCTCCCACCTGCATTTCTCTAGAATCAGGCTTCAACAGTTTCTATTCTGCCATTTTCTCTGGGCATTGGTGATGCTGGTTGGTGGTTCTCTTCTCCACTGGCCACTGCCAATGCTACTCTGACCGCTCCTCCACCACCGCTGGTTAAGTCCATGAAGCTTCATCTACCAATTCTTCCTACTCAACCGCTGATGCATGTTCCTGCTCCTCTGCTACTATCGACCGCTCCTCCTCTTTCTCCTCTACCGCCACATGTTTCCTCTCCTCCTTCTTCTTTTCTTCCTTTAATAATAAAAAACCATAGTGAATTGTGATGAAATTAATCATACTCGTACGATTTTTTAAAAGTTGTGATGAATTGTATGACTTTGATGAAAATGCATATATGTAACCATGTATTTGATTAAAATAGGAAAGTATTTGTAAATCTGATTATGTCCATAGCTTATATTTAATTAGATTGTGATGAATTGTATGATTGTGATGAAAATGCATATATGTAACTTGGTATTTAAGGATGATTCATGCTACATTATGTAATCAAATTAGTATCCTTATGATGTTTGTGATACCTAAATTCAATTGGATCTCATATTTGCTCTAATGATTAATCTTGCATGAAAATGACTCTAAATAACTTGATTTGACAATGTTAATGCTTATGTTGACTATCGTTGACTATCTTCCTCGAATCATATAATTTCCCCCATTTAATATGTAGACACCGTAAATATTATATCCTTGATTCAACTGTGATGTATCACACTAAGTGTAAAAAAATCCATGTTGTATTGTGTAACATGATAATGAGTATGCATGACCTAGTGTGAGATTTTGAAACTAATATGTGAATAAACCCAAATTTGTGTATTTGAATATGTAAATAAACCCCTGATTTGTGAATTCTTAGTCTATAAACTCTAATATGTAAACCCTATATTCAAATCCCTAATTTCTAAACCATGTTGTTGGCCTAGAAACCCTTCTGAGATTTACTCATTAGGAGTAAACCTTGGATAGTCCTGAATATGGATTTGTCTTGAGCACTTCATCTCACTTAAGATGTAAGTGTCTAATGTGTGTTCAATTTCAATAAATTTCATCAAAATTCCCCTTTTGTTATGTGGGCACATATGTAGGTGGTTATTTTCCCATCAACATCAGCTTACCAAGCATAAATTTTGAATCTAAGACTGATGTCTATACATGTGAAGATCACACAGAAGGGATATTAGTTTAAGTTAGACTTGTCATATGTGATCTGGCAATTTTTTGCATTATATAACGTGTTTATTTGTTCATATGCGATCTGACTTTTTATATGTGATTAGACTTTTTATATGTGATGATCTGACTTTTTACATGTGATATGACTTTTTTCACATGTTTACTTTTGATTTTATAGATGACATCTGACCAGGAGTGCAATGATCACGAGCATGAGGATTCTGAGCATCCTGACCAGGGTTCTGATAGTGCTAATAGATCAAAATGTAAGGGAGTTAGACTATTAACTATGATAAAAGATGCCACAAATAGGCAAGGGAGGAGGGGCATCATTGAACTCAATGAAGTAGGCACACTGCTTACTAAAGCGTTTGCCAACTACTGTGGGGTCCTTGGTCGAAGCAAAGTGCCTCCCTTATTGAGGTTTGCAGAAAAGTGAGTGATGTCCACAAATACCTCATCTGGAGGGTGTTAGAGGTGAGATAAATGTAGTTAGAGGTACTTAGTTGTTTTACTATTCTTTCTTCTAACATTTCTAAATAGTATTAAATGTTGAACCTTTTTAGGGCCGGTATGAACTTGATGACAAGATGCATCACAAGTTGGTTATGTAGCTCATCAGGAGAAGATATGGAGATTGGCATACAATCCTCACAAGAGACTATGTCTTTGGAGACAAGAAGGAACAAGAACCCTATCTTAAATGGAACAATATTGATAAAAAAGTTTGGAAGGGGTTTATTCAACGGAGGAAAATAGAAGCATTCAAGGTATTGAATTAATTACATTTTTATGATTTATTATAATTACTTAACAATATTTCTTTATTGAATTAATTAGACCCTACTAATGCTCAAAACGATAGGCATGGCAAGAATGTGCACAACCCTGGTGAGGGAGCAACAATGAGAGCAAGAGCAAGGGAAAGAGCAAGGGCAAGAGAAAGAGCAAGGGAAAGAACAGGGGCAATATCAAGGGCCTTCTACTCGTGCTCCTTCTACTGCTGAATCTTCAACTACTTTTAGGTAGTTGCCTCATTATATTGAGTGGATAGATGTGAGGAAAAACAAAGCTGAAGAAATCCCCATCCAAGAAACACATGAGGTGGCTTTGAATATGGTAAATTTCTTGGTCTCATAATAAAGTTACTGTTATTTTTTCATTGGATTGCTAATTTTTACTAATGAGTCAATTTTCAATGATAATTAGTTGGAGCTGGATGCCCAAGCAAAAGAGGGAAAGTTCACCCTCAGCACACACACAATGAACAGATCAATGCTCTAGGTACATAAAAGCAACCTAGATGTGTTAGGGGTGTTGGACCTGGATATGGGATGAAATCATTTTTACAACATCCCAACAAAGGCGAAAACAAGCCAAGAAAGGGGAAGTGGACCACAAGTACATGAAGAGATGGGTAGATTTGTCTTGGTAAAAGTTACAACTTCTTAGGCAGCGTAAGCTTCTCCAAGAATCACAGAACATGGTTATCACTCACTCCACATAGTGCATTAGTAGTAGTCCTTCTGACTCACATGGAACGAACAGGGTAAGACTCAATTCAAGTAAATTTATATATACATTGTGATACAATAATCCATAAAGTCAATATTTATATATGTCAAATTAAATTTTTTGTTTCATAAAATTGTAGGTGGCCAAAAAATGTTGTCTTGCCATAGATTTTCCATCACAAAACATTGTGGAAGATGTCGAGGTTTCTACCACTGATGTGGTTCATAGTATTCTCCTTCCCATTGATCACTTTCCTATGAGAGTCACACATGTATTTTCAAAAATGTGTGACACACCTCTCCCATATGAGAACCTAGATGCCACCACGGTCAGAGAAGAAGAAGGAATCTTTATTGGATGGCCCAAATGACTCATTATATTTCTTCAGGTATCCCAAATGTATATTGAAACTTATATAATCAAAAGATAATATGAGAATACATGCAAGCAGTGTACAGTAGCTAAGAATCCCCCAAGGGTTTTAAGCTTCCAACCCCACATTTTATTCCATACAATAAGTTCAACTGCTAAGGCCCTAACTATAAGATGTTGGCTAGATGGTTAGACACTATAGACCAGACAGATACCATTGTGATCAGCCTTGGGGAGGAGATCATAGGTATACAATGGGACAATGTTATAGTGTTGAAAGATGTTTTTGAGCTATTTTGGTATGATTAGTTGATCACATAAGTGATAGAACTTTAGATACGATGAGCGTAAATACCCCATCACAAGTGAAAATTTGTTTAATTGTTTCCTATATATTAACTGAGTATTGCATATATATATATATATATTGTTTAAGTCATTTGTATTATGTTGTTAGTGACTTTGGAATAAATGTGGGATTTCTAATGCCATCGTTGATTAGCAATGTACATAGATATCCAAGTGACTTCAAAGATTATGTGACTATTGTGATGTAATTTTTTAGTGCTTCCAACATCATGATCTTATATCCCTTCACCATTAGGTATGTTTTTGACTTGTTGTTTATTCATCTAACCTAAGAATACAATTTGTTGTAGGATTTAATTTTTATTTTTATTTTCTTTTGTTCACTCAGAGATAGGCATTGGTAGTTGTTAGTGATTGTTCCCAAGAGTTTAGACTTGGACTGTGTATGTCTTTGATCCTTCAGGTGAAAAATGGACACCAAATGAGGGACACCCAATGAAATTGCCAATTCATGCATAAGTATAGTTTTTGGTTCCCAACATATTTGTTAATGTTTGCATCATATGATAGTTTAATAATGTGGCATATCTATTAATTTAACTTATAGGGTTCTGAAAGCATTCTGTACTAATGAAGGGAAAGTAGATTAGGTAAATTTGAAGAGTGTTGATGTGTATAATCTTCTCATTCCAATTCAATATATATGACCAACTCTGCTTAATTACACTTATCAACATAATTGTATATCTATAGGGTCCTATACAAGACAATGGTTGGGCATGCACATATTATGTGATGTTGTACATGTAGAGGATTGTCACCAACATAGAATAGATCAAATGTATAAAGAATGTAAGTTATTAGTATTGGATCATATTAATGAAGTAGTCTCATTTAATAATACAAAAAATCAAATATAATTATAAGTCTCATTCTCTTCGCAATTGTTTGAGGATACTAAGCCCTATACATTGGATCATATGAATTACCTAAGCAAACAATGGGTAGAATGCTTCATAGAAAATGTGGATTTGAATAAAAAAATTGACAGTTGATGGATTGTTTTTGGTGGTTTGAACTTTGATGTCAAAATTTTGATATGTATTTATGAGTGTGAAGTGAATGTTGATATGTATTTTTTAATGTAATTATCATACATTGTGACTTAAAATATGAGATGGAAGTTGATGTTGATATGGATTTGTGAGTGTGAATTGAAAGTTAAGTGCATATGTGTGTGTGAGTTTGAATGTGATGGCATGAGGAAGAGAATTATGTGTATTTGTGTATATATGTATGAAACTGAAGTGTGGCTAAGAAATGAAACAATTCAGCTATGATTTCATGGATTTGTGTGCATTTGAAGTGAAAAAATGATAGAATGTGTCATGTTTGTGCCTATCTTGTATATTATCTTTTTCTTGAAGGTGTGCTAGCCTATTGTTAAGTCATGATACTTATAGATAGCTTGTTATTCTTTAGAAATTTTAGTTATGAAGAAAAATAATCTCTAGATAGGCTAGCAGGCTAAACAACAGGTTTGTAGACCTACTTTATAAAATAACATAGATGTTTCTCGCCAGTTATTTGTAAACAACTGACTACATACCCTTTCCATGTTGGTTATTTACAAATAACTGACTAGATAAACTATATATTTTCACTGTTCTATAACTGATAAAATTCACATCAAATTGATCAGTGTCGATTATTCATTATTAACCAACTGACAAGGAAATATTAATCATATCGGTTGTTGTACTATCATTTGATGACCAAAGGTTAAAGCAGACCACCCACTGTACGTTAAGTCTTTGGTTCCTCTATAACAAAGAACCGATGATGAAAATTATTGTTGTCAATTTTTTGAAGTGTCGAAGAATGGTTGAGTTTTAACATCGCTCACTCGGTCATTTGTTTCATATCAATTTTGAATGCCTAAAATAACCGACATTGTATCCCCATTTGGTTGTATTGTTAGGCTCAAAACATTTCTCAGCGGAGGCCTCCTATGGCCTATTTCACTTCTTGGAAAACTCACCTTCCATGGATCCTCTTCTCTTAGGACTCCACTTCTGATGGGAGGTCTTCCTATTTGGGTGGTCCTAGGGTATGCCATCAGGGATGGTGGAGGTCTTGGTGTGGACCATGTTGTTTCACATAAATAAATTAATCTCAGTTTTTAGCTTTAGAGCATTAATGGTCATACAATTATGTCCATGGTATCATGGTTACATGCATTAATTATTATTTGGAGGAGAGTTCCTTAACCCTAATACTCATAACCTAACTTTTTAGAAGGGTAGAGGGAGTAGTTATTAGGTTCCTAGGGTTTTGTGAGGAAATAAAGTGGGTAGAGAAGGGATGAATCATAATATGAGAAGAAAACTTAGAGGCATTTTATTCTGGGAAAAATATTTTGGCTTTGGCTAGGAAGGATGCATGGAGGCTCAGGAGTCCTCATAATCCAACTCACAATGTGGAGAAAAGTTTTTCCAGCCCACGGGGTCATGATCCCTTCTAGACACCATCACCTTTAGAAAATGCCCTAATAATTCTCTTGGTCTCTACAAAACTCTTTGGAATTTACTAATTATCAAAGGATAAATGGTAAAACAGGCTCTAATACCAAATTTAATGCCCCTCTCCTTGTGTTATACTCAATTAAGGAAAACTGAGAGGGAAAGGGCCATTATCATAATTCTAAGATCAAGGTTTAGCATGTAACCAATAATAATTAAAAATTGCATTGAAGAGAAAAGAGTTTTGATAACAGTCCAAAGATAGAATCTCCTCTAGGTACTAACATGGGAAGGGAAACTAATGCTACAATATAGATTAATTTGAGGTCCTTCTACTTTGGATGTCCATCTTTTTAGATTAATTGAAGTTTAACCTAAAATAACGTGAAACAAAAACTTAGTCAGTATATCAAAACTTAATGAGTATGTGGGAGAAACAAAATATTCACATGTAAGAGTAACAACATAAACAACCTTAACAATAATTATCATCACGTAATCAAACTTGTATTTCTTTTTATAACTTCTCAAGCCATATTTTTTCAATCTTTGTGGTATACCCACTCACCGAGGGTATTCACCATATCGTACTCACTTTCTATGAGTATTTTAATGATGTACCCACTCAATGTGGGTATTCATAATATCATATTCACTCACTATGAGTATTTCAATGGAATCACTTGTTGTGAGTATTTCAATGGCTTGAGCAAGTTATGTTTATATAAAGTGATACTCATATGGGTCTTATAGATTGTAGAAAAAAAAACAAACAACCAAGTAGTTTAATTGAAATCTATTCAGGAAACTTTAGAAAATCATAGAAGTCAATAAGATGAGTATTCATTGGCATAACCACATACCTTTCCTTAGGTATGACTTAATGTCCAAGTAAATAAGAGAAAATGCAACCAATCAAGCAATCAACCCATAATTAATGTATAACACCCAAGTATTACTATTGTCTTCACAAAATATTGATAAAGACCGACTTGGGCTCTAATTTAGGATTTTGGGTTCAAATTAGGGTTTCATTAGGGTTAGGCATCCTAAACCCTAATTATCATATTTTAAGGATTTTCCACTTAGGAAATTCTAATTTTGGTAACATATCAATCCTTTATCCAAGATTAGATCAAAGATGTTCTTTTTATCAATAAAGAAAAAACTTTACTTATCAAAACTAATTAATCAAGATACTACCATAAATTTCATCAATTTTATTATATTAGGGTTTTATGTGTTAAATTACATCAAACTAGGCATTTTATGCAGTTTTGGAATTCGAGACAAATTTAAATCATGAAACCAATTTTATTGGATTCCTCATATTTTCCTAATCATATATATATGTAAGGCCCCTAGTATTTCTTAAAGTGTTGAATAGGATTAATTACCATATTTGAGAGCTTATAACCCTAATATAACCTTTTTTTATGCTTTGGAATCATAAGAATCACTTAAGTTTCAAGTTTGGTCCTATTTGGACACTTGTTGAGCAAGTTATGTAATTTTATGTACATTTTGGACTGTTCTACAATTTACCCCCGTTGAGAGGTTTACTTTGAAATTTTTCACATGAATTACTTTGCTTAGATGTTATCTTATCATTCTTGAGCTTTTTGATCCATGAGGCACCTAGTTGAACCTTTGTTTGGAGGTGTTTTTCTTCAAGGGTATTTTAGGGTTGACCCCTATATGGATGAACTACCTATAGGAGCTATCTGAAAGATCAAGAGGGGGGGATGAAAAGAGTTTTTTTAGAGTTTTTTTAAAAACAATTTAAAACAATTGATCACTTGAACAAGAAGTAGGAGGAAACAAGGAAGAAACAAGGACGTAGAGTGGTTCCACCCTTAGAAATCTAAGGGAGTCAGTCCACTACCCAATTGTTTCCAACTGGGATTTTGAAAGTGATTTATTTTATTAGCTCGCAAGGATGTTACATAAAATACAATCACCTTCTACACCCTTGAAGCAGCCTTCACCTGAATTAGCCTCAAACCTCCTAGAAGCAGACTTCTGAAATAACTCCAAGCTCACCCTTAAAGTAGACTTCACCTGAAGTAGCTTCAACCTTTGAGACAGCCTTCTGAAGTATCTTCAAGTCACCGGGAGTAGCCTTACCACCTTAAGTAGCTCCATGAACCTCCTTCCGATAGCCTCCAACTTAGGAGTAGTCAAGGAGAACACAATACAATACAAAGGAACAAGATTGGAAGAAAGAAAATACTTAACCAATTGAGTACACCGCTTTGATCCTATATCAAGTGTATATATCTCCTGTCCACTATAGATGAACGTGGTTATGTGGTGGATAGGAGATACTAGCTATAGGACACTCAGTTGGAGCTCAAGGGAACATAATTGCAAGTGTAGCTTTGCTTGTTGCTCACTAAGATTGATTCTCAAGTGTAATTGTATGCACAAATGATAACAAGTGATTGCAAGTGAGTGATTTGGGTGTCCTAAGGCATGTCCTATTTATAGGAATGGCTCACTAGTGCTTAGGAACGTTCTAGACACTTTATAGGGTGTTCTTAGTTCTCAACTAGCCAATATGTGTCTATAAGTTGCATTGCAACAACTAGTTGTTTAGTGTTGAAAAGTGCAGTCCAGAACCTGTCTCGGTCGAGGAGTTTGTCGACCGAGTGTGTCTCAGTCGATATTTTCTTCGACTGAGTGGGAGGTTGAGGTAAATGTGTTGCAATATTTATTTTCAACTCCCAACTACTTTTTCACCTTAGTCTAACGGCTATAGAGCTTTCTGGAAGGTCTATTCTCGGTTGAGAATATTATCCACCGAGTGTGCCTTCGTCGAGGACTTTATCGACCGAGCAAGTCCTTGTTTCAATGTGTTGATACATGTACCAAGTGTGTGTACCAATGTGTAATTGTTCTTCTATCTTAGGGGAGGATCTATCTAAGTGTTGTGAGTAGATAGGGAAGATCTGACTCTTGATTTACATGATGTCTAAGTACTTGTACATTATATACTTATACATGTTTTTACATTGAGTACAATCATGAAAATAAGAGTAATATAAGCATGTTGATCTTCCGATTTGTATTGATCTTCAACTATCCACCTCCTTATTTGTTTATCCCTGAAACACTCAAATAACAAGTTAGATCCACAAGAATGAAATGTTTGTTATCATCAAAATAAAGGGTTTGATAATGTCCAATTTAGCCAACAATCTCCCCCTTTTTGAAGATGACAAACATTCCCAAAATATAAATCAAGGAAATTTAAATAGCATGAGTTTCATACCTGATATTTACCTTGTGTAGGTATTCTCTTGTCTATTCAAAAAAGGTATGGAACATAGTATCCAACTCTTTAAGGAATACATCAATAATTTATGTGAAGCCAAGAGATTATGAAACTCATTTATTTTGATTTATATTATTTCTCCCCCTTTTTCATTTAAAAAAGATAGCCATATAACCAATTTGCTCCCCCTGAATGAGATACTCCCCCTTAATCGTATATGATAACAAGAATGTCAAATTTAGCCATAATTCAAAAATCATGATTTATTTCTCAATCATTTGCAAGGGATGTTAAGCCCTAAAATGACATGAGAATCCTTTAGGCTCATGAATATATTTTAATAGTTTCTCAACTATTTACAAGGGATGTTAAGCCAAATGAGATGAGAATCCTTTAGGCTTATGAATATATTTTAATAGTTTCTCAACCATTTACAAGGTATGTTATGCCCTGAAATGACATGAGAATCCTTTAGGCTCATGAATATATTTTAATAGTTTCTCAACCATTTACAAGGGATGTTAAGCCCTGAAATGATATGAGATTCCTTTAGGCTCATAGTGGAATAAATGAATGTATATCTAACCAAATACAAGGGATGTTAAGCCCTAATTTGTTTAGAGAATTCATTTAAGAGCAAGATATACATCATATTCAAGAATGTTGTAAGCTTCCTTATTTAAATTACTTTAAGGATACGAAGGTCATAACAAGATTTGAAGTTCAATTGAATAAGTAAAATAATGAATCAACTTGTTTTTAACATGCTGAGTAAATATACTAAGGTTGAGTGTAAGTGAATGATTTACAAATAAGCATTTTGTTAGGATTATTTTAGGTCGACCATGACTTCGACCGTGATGCCCCTCAGTCAAACTCTTTTGCAACCGAGAGGCATTCCTGTAGATTTCCAATGTATGCATTTTCATAGGTTATCCAATATACCACTTAATCTTGTTGTGATTATTATTAGTTCTTCATTTTTCTCATATATGAATTTTATGAAAGTTGAATAATCTAAGATAAAACCTTTTTATGAATTAAGTTTTCCATTTAAAAATTTTCTTGAATAAAATCAATCTTTTCATCTATTATGCTTGTTGGGGAAAATTTAATCATGCAAAGTATAAAGTTTTGATGCCCATATATTCTTCCTTTTGATTAGAGTCATTCAATATTTAAAGCAATGTAATATGCAAAGTTCATTACATATTTGAGTCACTTAAGTTAATTACAATTGAAGTATCTTATTCTTATAAAACAATTCTGACAGAGTTTTCCTCGGTCGACAAAGATAAAGATCGAGTAAGGTTCGGTCGAATTATTTGTCAACTGGATTTTTTTCAAGTTTTTGTAGGCTTACTACAGTAATTTACTCGGTTCACTATTTTCTCAGCCGAAATGTTATCGATCGACAACTTTCTCGACCAATCATTTACTGTTTCTCTAGAAAATGCAGGTTTGAGACAGAAACTTATTTAGTCAATAGTTTTCTCGACCAAAGAGTGTCTCGTTTGAAGTTGTTGTCGACTGAGATAGTTTTTGTTTTGTTTTCAGTAGTTATTTTCAAGAAAAAATGTAGGTTACTTCCAATACAGTTTTATAGAAATATGTAAATTAAAGATCAATTTAGTTGAGATAAGACATTTTGAATATCAAAGTAACATTTTAGGTCAAATCTCAACTAATCATATTCAAATCTCCTAGGTTTGAAGTCTTGGAACCCACACTAAATCAACATCCTTTTTCTTGTATGGGCATGATAAAGAATAATGTCCAAGATGTAAGCAATAGTGACAACAAATGGAATCAATTTCATTTCTCCTTTGAGTTTAGTTGTTCTTGGATACAAATATGGCCTTGGTCTTAGGTGTTTGTGTTCTTCTAGATTTAGGATGAGATTTTCCTTTTGGAACATATCCTAAACCTCTTCTTCTAATTTGGCTAGAAGAATCTTTTAGGATCTTATCAAGAATACCATTGTATTTCAAGCTACTTATTTCCTTTTGTAATTTAGCAATTTCATCCATTATCCTTTTAATGTATAACTTTGCTAGATCTAGATTAGATAACAAACTATCTCTTTCTTTGATAATAGCATCATAATCTAAATGAGTACACAAGATAGGTTGAGTTTGAAGTTCATTCAATTTTGTAACTAGTTCAATCTTTTCTTGAGAAATAAAATCATAGTTTGTTTCTACAGTAAGCAACTTCATATTGCAATCATTAAAAGATGATTTCAAGGTAGAATTTTTAGAAATAATACTTTCCTTTTCAGAAGCAAGATCATTTAATTGAGCATATAATTCTTCATTAGTTTTTTGTAACTCTTTTTAGTTTCTTTTTACAGTCAATATATTTATCATGTAATTCTTCAATGTTAGCAACTAGCTCTTCTTTAGACAAATCAAGTAGGCTTCCCTCATTTTCTTCTTCATCGATTGTTGCAATGAAACAACTTACCTTATCTTCTTTATTCTCACTTGATTGTTCCCTTTTATCTTTGTAGAACTTTTCTCCTTTCTTCCTATTTGGACAATTGAATGTTGTGTGGCCTTTTACTTCACATTCAAAGCACCATCTACAATCTTGATCACTTGTTGATGGCCGGCTCATGTTGAGGTTGTTGAAGACACCAACCCCCATCTCTTTAAGACCTGTTAAAGCTCCTTTAAGACATGATCTGATACCAATTGAAAGATCTAGAGGAGGGGGTGAATAGGGATTTTTTGGAGTTTTTTTTAAAAAAAAATTAAACAATTAAGCACTTGAACAAGAAGTAGGAGGAAACAAGGAAGACACAAGGATGTAGAGTGGTTCCACCCTTAGAAATTTAAGGGAGTCAATCCACTACCCGATTGTTTCCAAGTGGGATTTTGAAAGTGATTTATTTTATCACCTCACAAGGATGTTACATAAAATACAATCGCCTTCTACACCCTTGAAGAAGCCTTCACTTGAAGTAGCCTCAAACCTCCTAGAAGCAGCCTTCTGTAACTCCAAGCTCACCCTTGAAGTAGCCTTCACACGAAGTAGCTTCAACCTTTAAGACGTCCTTCTGAAGTAGCTTCAAGTCACCGGGAGCAGCCTTCCCACCTGAAGTAGCTCCACAAACCTCCTTCTGACATCCTCCACCCTAGGAGTAGTCAAGGAGAACAAAATACAATACAAAGGAACAAGATTGGAAGAAAGAAAATACTTAACCAATTGAGTACAACGCTTTGATCCTATATCAAGTGTATAGATCTCCTATCCACTATAGATGAACGTGGTTTAGGAGATACTAGCTATAGGACACTCAGTTGGAGCTCAAGGGAACAAGATTGCAAGTGTAGCTTTCCTTGTTGCTCACTACGATTGATTCTCAAGTGTAATTGTGTGTACAAATGATAACAAGTGATTGCAAGTGAGTGCTTTGGGTGTCCTAAGGCATGTCCTATTTATAGGAATGGCTCACTAGTTATTAGGGATGTTCTAGACACTTTCTAGGGTGTTCTTAGTGCTCAACTAGCTGTTATGTGTCCATAAGTTGCATTATAACGACTAGTTGTTTAGTGCTGAAAAGTGCAGTCCAGAACTTGTCTCGATCGAGGAGTTTGTCGATCGAGTGTGTCTCGGTCGAGATTTTCTTCGACTGAGTGGGAGGTTGAGGTAAATGGGTTGCAATGTTCATTTTCAACTTCCATATACTTTTTCACCTTAGTCTAATGACTATAGAGCTTGCTGGAAGGTCTATTCTTGGTCGAGAATATTATCGACTGAGTGTGTCTCAGTCGAGGACTTTGTCGATCGAGAAAGTCCATGCTTCAATGTGTTCAGCCATGTACTAAGTGTGTGTATCAATGTGTAATTGTTCTTCTATCTTAGGGGAGAATCTATCTAAGTGTTGTTAGTAGATAGGGAAGATCTGACACTTGATTTACATGATGTCTAAGTACTTGTACAAGTTTTTACATTGATTACATTCATGAATATACGAGTAATCTAAGCATGTTGATCTTCCAATTTGTATTGATCTTCAACTATCCACCTCCCTATTTATTTATCCCTCAAACACTCAAATAACAAGTTAGATCCACAAGAATGAAATGTTTGTTATCATCAAAACAAAGGGTTTGATAATGCCCAATTTAGCTAACACTATCAACCAATGTTTTATTTGTTTGGCTTGGAAATTCAACAAACGTTGCCTAATCAGGTATCCATGAACGGTGTGGTAGGTTCTTGTGTGGTTGCTTGTATATCCTTAATAGTTTAAGTCCATAGACAAATGGGGAGCTACTTGTACACCTCATGCTTCTTCTCTACCTTATCTCCCAAGCTTTATATACTTATTCTTAGCCTCCAAAATGAAGCTTTTTCTCTCTTATACTTCCCTCCTTCTAAGATCCTCATTCTCTCTCTATTCTTCTATAGAAAACTTACCTAGTGTAGAAGAAGAAGGTGATCTCCCTGGAAGAAGCATCTAGGGTTTTCATTCGCTTCCTTCTAAGGTTGCTAAAGCTTCTTCTTGGTGAACTTAAACTAAACAAGTAAGAAGTTCCTTCTTTCCTCCATTTCCTTCTCTATTCTTCTTCCTCCTACTTCTATCCGGGTCATAACCTTGCTTTTCCATCGTAGAAATTTCTCTAGAACTCAAGAACCTATCTTTTCTTGCTCTTTCTTCTAGGGTTTTGCTTCCTTGTGGAGAAGTGTACCTATTTGGCCGAGTTCAGATCTGGAAATTGGGTTTCCTTGCCTTATTTTCTCCATAATCTTGCCTTTAGAAGTCTTCTCTTATCATTAGAGGTGAGTTTCATAACCCTCTTTAATTATATTGGTTACTATAAGATTGTTAGCTCATGTTCTTTCTTAAAAATGGTCATTTAAGCATTAAGAAGCTAAGCTTGTTTGGGATTTCGATATTTATGGTGTTTTCTATTTTGTTTCCAGTTTTAGATGAACCTATAATCATTTTCATGTTCTTCCTAAGGAAGTATATGACTTAGTTTAGGTTGGTATCACCACCTATGGTGCTAAGAACCTATCAATCGATGGTTCATATTAGGGTTTCTAGGTTGTTTTCTCCTCTAGACACATGACCCGATGGTGTGGTCTTCATGGCAACTGAAGGGGGTGATGAACAATGGTGCGAACTGATAATCACACCTTATACCAGTGTTAGGATCTCTTGGAATCTCAATGATCAATGGTTTGATTATGTAATGATGTTATCAATTAATGATGACATTAGCTTAATGTACAATGGTGTTAAATGAATATAGTGTTGATCTAACAATCGATGGTGACTTACTATTAAAAACTAATGGTGGATCAGTTCATCACCAGATATGGTGAGTTAAGGATGTATTTGTAGATTTGAATAAACCTTAAACCAATGGCTCCTTAGTTCAATAGATCTAGTGGTTGGATCTATACCCTAATTGATGACTTTGAACAATGAACCTGGTCCAATGGATGAGGTTGGATGTTTTGACATACTATGGATTAGAATGAATCTCATAGTGTTATATGTGGGTCCTGGTGATAATAATATGATGGTTATATGTTGTTAATTAGTAGTCTTACCTTTTCCCTCGTATGAATATATTTGATAAATCACCATAATAAGTAGATGTGTACCATTAATGATACATGTCTTGTTATGCCAACTCTAAAATGATTAATATATGGTTATTGGTTATAATTAAATCTCTTGAATGATCAATGTGTCAAAGTATTATATTCTCCTTGTGTTGAAACCTCAATATAGTGCTAATTGCCAATCATAGTACCTTGTTATGTTAAAATCTATGGGATATATATGTTTTGATGATCTTTTGAGCCTTGTTTAAAGCCTAGAATGATAATGATGATCTTGCAGGGACTAATGTGATGTTCTTCATGACCTTTTGCAAATGTTTGAGGCCTGATTGAGGTGATATCCTCTTCATGATCCAATAAGGTTGAAACCTAGATCTTGTGATAAATAATTGGTACCTTGTAATGGTATGATGACAAGTATGGTCCATTAATTTGCAATGAATGATAGCATGTGGTAATGTGATCAAGATTTATACCTCAAACATTTTATATCTTCTGAATTTGCAATGCTTACACACTTGTTAGAAATTAATTAGGGTTTGTATTCCCATTTGTTTGATGCAGCCTTAATTCACCCAATTAGCAATAACTAATCAAGTGAAATCTCAATCATGTAGTTCCCTGTGCCGTAGAGATGTCTTCAGTCTCAGAACTTGTTGGATGATGAAACAATTATTCCTAAGGGAAACTCAAAGTGCATACTGTTGAGTTTATGGGGGTGGCAAGTTGAGGATATATCCTTGTCATCCACAAATGTAGGTTATGGGGGGTGGCTATGGTCATACCTCAGATATTTAATGTGATTGAGGACAACTATGAATGTACCTCAGATGAAAGGGTTTTGTATACCATGGTTTCTAGTGTCGTAACTTGTACCAAGTACGGACTGGTTGTTATTAGTTTGACTATATCTCACTGTTGGCATTTTGACTGGTATGTCACTGCAGTTCACGCATACTAATCGAGGGGAAGAAATCTTAGGATATTGGTACTCCTAGATCTTTTATAGAACTAAATAGAACTTTGCACTGGTCAGTTGGACTTTGAGTGGTACAACTCAAATTCCATAGGGAATAATAAAAGATGTAACAAAATCTGTGTAGTATATTTTTTAAGTTCATATACATTTCACATTTGTTGAATTATCTGTTGCCTTGCTTTTATATTACACTGTGTTTATAAGATGCTATCCAACATTATCTGAATAGTTATTGTTAATATTAAATTTACTTGCTTAACTTGCTTAGTATGCTTAAAGTGTTTAATCTACTTAAATTTCTTATTCAATATCCTATCTACTCAGTTTATTTACTGTTAATTAATATATTGTAATCAATATCTGTTGGAGAGAGTTATATCTCGCTAAGATTGGGTCTCACCCATGGGTAACCACATCTTTTTAGGTTATCGCGGGCAGTGTGGTCGAGGTCATGTTGTGGAAGAGAGCCAACCTGGTGATCCATAGATTCAGAAGGTTGGTCATTTGTAGATATTAGTAGTAGAATCCTAGTGTTGTCCTTTACTCTCATGTCTGGGTATGGGAGGTGTTTTCTAAATAATATATTTGTATCGACATGAGATTTTGGCAGTATGCCAATGTATGTAGATATGTCATGTACATGTAAATGTTTCTTTTGTACACAGGAGGTGGATGAAGTTGTTGAGCACGGATGTAAATTCATGTTATAATATATGAGACTGGAAAAGATGGACCTTCATGTGAATGGTTTAGAACGTGCTCATGATATGAATTTTTGTTTTAATTATTCTGCATTTTTAATTGTGTGATTAATGAGAAGTTGATTGTGTTTTATGTTTTGAGTAATCTCGTTTAGCATGATGAGGTGTCACTGTTAAGTTGGTATCAGAGCACTAGGTTTGTTGAGTCTACAGGGACATAGGACTTAGGTTTGAGTTTGTTCTTATGTATCCAACAGATCTGATTATAGTTTATACTTAAGTAGATATGTCTGGAGGACACGAAGAACACGCATAAAGTAGCTATGTTGCACTAAGAAGTGCTTCTAGGAGGTAGGCACGTGAAAATACAGTGCCAAAGATAGGGCCAGAGCATCTTGTGATTCCTCAGATAGACAAGGCAATGATGGCAAATCCTGAGTTTCAGTCTATTTTTAGACAGATGATGGCCACAATTACACATATATAGGAAAGAACACCATCACCTCAAACTAGGGCAGCCATGTCTAATGTAGAATGCTAATGTGTCAAGAAGACATTTGAACATATTAGACGTGTTGGGGCAATTGAATATGCTGGCACTTCTGATCGAGCATACGCCGACATGTGGTTCACTGAACTCGAGAAGGCATTCAAGATCCCAAATATACCTAAAGAAGACAAAGTCAAGCATGATGTCTACCTGTTGAAGGGTAGTGTTGGCCACTGGTTGGCCATAGAAGAGGAGAAAAGACTAGGAGTGGTGATAGGTTGGGAGTAATTTTGGCAAGAATTTGTTAGTCGATACTTCCCAAAGACATATCTAGATGAGAAAAGCTCTCAGTTTGAGAAGATTCAACAAGGTGTGAAGACTATCAATGAGTATGAATCAAAGTTTGTGAACCTTCTGAGGTTCTTTCCTCACATAGCAGCCACTGATAGGGAAAGGATTCATACATTCAAGAAGGGCTTAAGCACAGAGTTGACTACAACAACATCCGCTCTAGAGAATAGGGAAAGGTTTTCCAAATTTTTGGAATCGGTAAGGAGGATTGAGAGGTATGCTATTGAGAAGTGTGAAGCTAATGCTAATAAATGTTTGACTCAATTCCAGGGACAATCATCTAGAGGCTTTAAGAAGCCAAGGTTTACTCCACTACAATCGCAACAGAGGTCGACTTTTAGTGAATAAAGGTCTTTCACTCCATCTCAGTGGACCCCGAGTAGGGGTAGAGGTCGTAGTTTTCCACCTGTAGGATCTCATAGTACCTCATCAGTTTTAATGACAGGACCTCCTAGACATATTATGACACCAAAATATGTTACAAATGTGGGCAGGTGGGGCATATAAGACCGGATTGCCCTATGAGGAATGAGGAAGTGATTCAGCAAGCAAGGTAGAGTTAGCATGGATCACAAAAATGATAGTTTGGTTCTGGTAGTGGCAGAGGATGCGGATAGGCGTCACATACAGGCTCCTCTGGACAAGCTAGAAGATGTCGTGGATAGAAGCATGCAACGACTAGGTTCTATGCCATGAGCCAGCCAGAAGTAGTGGTTAATCCACAAGTCGTGACATGTCAGATGGAGTTATTTCATTCTTATTTGTTTGCTTCTTATTTTGTATCAATGTACATAGACTCGAGTGCAACACACTCCTTTATCACCACAGAGGTGATAAATAGTTGTTATCTGCATGTTAGTTATATATCTGATAGTCTTCAGCTAGAAACTCCTTTAGTTGGTTCCGCTGAGTTGCGAGAAGTGTTCTCTTCTTATGTTCTTTCTTTTTATGGACACATCATTCAAGTGGATCTCTTATCACCTGATATGCATGGTTTTGATGTGATCCTAGGAATGGATAGTCTTGGACTGTAGTACTAAGATAGCAACATTCCATGATGGAAAGGTACAATTGGTTTTGCAAGGTGATAGGAAGATTCTTCCCACGTGTTTGATATCAACTATGACAATGAAGTGGTTGATGAGACAAGGATGTGAAGCTTTCTTAGATCATGTTGTGGATACCAAGGAGAAAGGTCCTAGTACCCAGGAGGTACCAGTGGTAAGGGAGTTTGAAGATGTTTTTCATGATGATTTTCTTAGAGTTCCCCCTCCTAGAGAGATTGATTTTGAGACCAATCTTGTTCCTGGAACACAACCCATAGCACAGTCACCCTACAGAATGGTGCCAGTAGAAATGCAGGAGTTAAAGAAACAGTTGTAGGATTAGGGAAGGGTTTTATCAGTCCGAGCACTTCCCCTTGGGGTGGTCCCATGTTGTTTGTCAAAAATAAGGACGATTCAATGGGGTTATGTATAGACTACAGATAGTTGAAAAAGGTGACAATAAAGAATAAGTATCCTTTGCCAAGGATTGATGATCTTTTTGATCAGTTGAGAGGTGTCACCTTTTTTTCAAATATAGACCTCATGCTAGGTTACCATCAGTTTAGGATTAAGGTAGATGACATACCTAAGTCATCTTTTAGGACTAGGTATGGTCATTATGAGTTTGTGGTTATGTCGTTTGGGCTAACCAATGCACTAGAAAATTTTATGGATATGATGAATAGACCCTATCTTGATCAGTGTGTGGTCATATTTATAGATGACATCTTGATATATTCTAAGGATACTCAACATCATGAGAAACACCTTCGCTAGGTGTTGACTTTGTTGAGACAGCATCAACTATAAGCTAAGTTTAGCAAGTGTGAGTTTTGGTTATCTGAGGTTTCTTTTATGGGACATGTTATATCAGCTAAAGGTGTTTGTGTTGAACCTAAGAAAGTAGAGTATGTTCTAGAATGGGAACAACCCAAGATATCGATAGATATTTCCAATTTCCTAGGTCTAGGAGGATACTATAGGAGGTTCATCAAGGACTTCAGTTCTGTAGCATTACCCCTAACTAGGTTAACCATGTTGGATGTTCCTTTTTCTTGGAATGACAAGTGTCAATGTTCTTTTCATCTATTGAAAGAAAAGTTGACCAGTGCATTGGTGTTAGTGTTGCCAGAGTAAGGGAAAGGATATATTGTCTTTTGTAATGCTCAAAGAAAGGGTTAGGATGTGTGTTGATGCAGGATAAGAATGTAATTTCTTTTGCATCCCGAGAGATAAAGAAGCACGAAGAGAATTACCCAACACATGATCTGGAGCTTGCAATGGTTTTCATTCTTTAAAGATTCAGAGACACTACCTATATGGAGAAAAGTATTAGATCTTCAACGACTACAAGAACTTGTAGTATATCTTTTTGAAACAAGAGATGAATATGTGATAGAGGAGATGGATGGAGTTGATTAAATATTATTATTGTATAATAGACTACCATCCTATAAAGGCAAATGTGGTAGCTAATGCATTACGTAGGAAGTCATTTTCATCATCAACGGTAGACAATGCATAGTTGTATTCCTCAATGTGAAATAAGAGAGATATGCTAGTGTCTCTTCTCTAGATGAATGTGCAACTGGAAGTTTCCTTACTGGCAGGTTTGTTGGCATAGTTATAGGATAAACCTACCTTGAGACAACAGATTCATGATGCACTACAGAATGATACTATGATATGGAAGATTCAATTAGGGATTGGTAATGAAAAATATGATGGCTTCCATTATGTGGATGATTGTATAGTCTATTACCACAATAGGACAGTAGTTCCTAATGTTGATGGGTTGAGGAAGATGGTACTTGAGGAGGCTCACTCATCTATGTATGCAATGCATCCTATAAGTACTAATATGTACCAAAACTTAAAGGATCTATATTGGTGTCCAGGTCTAAAACATGATGTGGCAGAGTTTGTTACCAGATGTCCAGTTTGTCAATAGGTTAAGGCTGAGTACCAGAAGCCTATAGGGACATTACACCTTTGCTAATACCACAGTGGAAAATGAGATCATATTACCATGGAATTTGTAGATGATCTTCCTAGGAAAACCAAGAGTCATGATTCCATATGGGTGATAGTGGACAGATTGAATAAGTCAGCTCACTTTCTTCCAGTCAAGATGATGTTTATAGTAGAGAAGTTGGCACAAGTATATGTTGATGTGATAGTCCGTCTACATGGCATTATAGTGACTATAGTTTTAGACAGAGGTCCACGATTCACAAGTTGTTTTTGGGAACATCTGCATTCAACAATGGGAACACAACTAAGGTTCAACACAACTTTCCATTTGTAGATAGATGGCCAGTCTGAAAGGACTATTCAGACCTTAGAGGATCTCTTGAGGGCATGTGTCTTGTAGTTTCTAGGTAGTTGGGATATACATCTCAGTTTGATAGAGTTTGCTTATAATAATAACTATCACACAAGCTTAGATATGGCTCCTTATGAGGTTATGTATGGAATATGATGTCAGTCTCCTCTTTCCTAGTATGAGATAGGTGAATATCAACTTTTGGGACCTGAGCTTGTATAACAGATAATAGAGAATATTAAAGTAATACAAAAATAGTTGATAGCAACCCAGGATATACAGAAGTCTTATGTAGATCACCGACACAGACCACTTGAGTTTTAAGTGGGAGACAAAGTATATCTTAAGGTTTCTTTTTGGAAAGGTGTGATGAGGTTTGGAAAGAAGGGTAAGTTGGCTCCTAGATTTATGGGACCACACCCTATCCTAGCTCATGTTGGAAAGGTAGCATACAAGTTGGAGCTACCACCAAAGCTACATAGGTTACACAATGTTTTCCATATCTCTATGTTGAGGAAATGCCATCCAAATACATAGAAGATAATCCAACCAGTGGAGGTTGAGTTAGATGAGGATGCATCCTATGTTGAGGGTCCCATGTTGATCCTTGATAGAAGGGTGAAGAAGTTAAAGAAGAAAGACATAGTATTAGTGAAGGTTTTGTGGCATCATTGTGGTGTAGAGGAAGCCACATGGGAACTAGAGAATGAGATGCATAGAAAGTATCTATCTCTCTTTGCGTAGGATTTCGGGGTGAAATCCTTGTTAGGGGTTTATAGCTGTAAAGCCCTTGAACTTGCTAACAGTGTTGAATAAGATTAATTACCATAGTTGAGTTCTTATAACACTAATAAAACCTTGTTATATTCTTTGGAATCATAAGACACACTTAAGTTTCAAATTTGGTCCAATTTTGACATTGTTTGAGCAAGTTATGTAATCTTATGTACATTTTGGACTTTTCTGCAATTTACCCAATTGAGAATTTTTTTTTCAATTTTTCACATGAATTATGTTCCATAGATGTTATCTTATCATTCTTGAGCTTTTTGAGCCATGGGGCACCTATTTGAACCTTTGTTTGGAGGTGTTTTTCTTCAAGGGTATTTTAGGGTTTACCCCTTTATGGATGAGCTATCTTTAGGAGCTATCAACCAATGGTTTATTTATTTGTCTTGGAAATTCAACAAACAGTGCCTAAAAATGTCTCCATGAATGGTGGGGCAGCTGTTTGTGTAGTTTCTTGTATATCCTTAATAGTTTAAGGCCATAGACAAATGGGGAGCTACTTGTACACCTCATGCTTCCACTCTAACTTATCTCCCAAGCTTTATATACTTATCCTTAGCCTCAAAAACGAAGATTTTGCTCTCTTCTACTTCCCTCCTTCTAGGAGCCTCATTCTCTCTCTGTTATACTATGGAAAATCGGTCAAAGGTAGAAGAAGAAGGCAATCCCCTTGGAAGAAGCATCTAGGGTTCGAATTTGCTTCCTTTCAAGTTTGCTAAAGCTTCTTCTTGGTGAACTTGAACTAAACAAGTAAGTAATTCCTTCTTTCCTCCATTTCCTTCTCTGTTCTTCTTCCTCCTACCTCTCTTTAGGTCGGAACCTTATTTTTTCATGGTAGAAATTGCTCTAGAACTCAAGAACCTATCTTTTCTTTCTCTTTCTTCTAGGGTTTTGCTTCATTGTGGAGAAGGGTACCTATTTGGCTGAGTTCAGATCTGGAACTTAGGTTTCTATAACATCCCAGGATTTGAGGCCTCAGACAAAATGATCATATAAGGAATGATTGAACTACCCATATCACCAAGGTGCACCTCCTTTTCCAGGGAGACCATCACTAAAGAACTCCATAGTTAAGCGTGCTCATCTTGGAGTAGTACTAGGATGGGTGCACCAGTCAGGAAGTTGACCTCGGCTTGCACATGAGTGAGGAATTAGCACACAGTTAAGGCAAGTGGTGATTTGTGGGGCCAGTCGTCAATCCTGAAACTCTACTAGAGCCTAGGGCAGTGGGCCCAGGCATTACAAATGGTATCAGATCCATAACCCCTCCAGTAGGTGGGGCTCACATGGGCATTTGGCATGCCATTCTTGAGTCATACGGTATAGGCAAGTTGGAAAGGGATATCCATTGTGATGTAGCCATCCTTGCATTGGTATTCTATGATCGGGAGCTGAGTGTCCATGAGCCATTTTGGGTCTGCACTGAAATGGGGTGATATTATGAGGCCATATATTTGAGCCTTGATGGGGACATCAAGAGTATAAGTGGGGGAGATTGTAACATCCCAGGATTTGAAGCCTCAGATAAAATGATCTTATAAGGAATGATTGAACTACCCATATCACCAAGGTGCACCTCCTTTTCCAGGGATTCCATCACTGAAGAACTCCATAGTTAAGCATGCTCATCTTGGAGTAGTACTAGGATGGGTGACTAGTCGGGAAGTTGACCCTGGCTTGTGCGTGAGTGAGGAAAAAGAAGGCAGTTAAGGCAAATGGTGATTTGTGGGGCTAGTCGTCATTCCTGAAACTCTACTAGAGCCTAGGGTAGTGGGTCCAGGCGTTACATTTTCCTTTCCTTCTTTACTCCATAACCTTGCTTCTATAAGTCCTCTTATCAATAGAGGCAAAATTTATAACCCTCTTTACTTATATTGGTTACTATAAGCTTGTTATCTCATGTTCTTGCTTAAAAATGGTGATTTAAGCATTATGAAGCTAAGCTTGTTTGGGATTTCAATTTTTATGGTGTTTTCTATATTATTTCTAGTTCTAGATGAACCTATAATCATATGCATGTTCTTTCTAAGGAAGTATATGACTTAGTTCAGGTTGATATCACCACCTATGGTGCTAAGAACTTATCAACCGATGGTCCATATTTGGGTTCCTAGGTTGTTTTCTCCTCTATACACATGACCCGATGGTGTGGTTTTCTTGATAACCAAATAAATGACCAAGTGTGATGAACGATGGTGTGAACTGATAGTCACACCTTAGGTTAGTATTATGCTCTCTTAGAATCTCAATGAGCAATGGTTTGATTCTCTAATGATGTTATCAGTCAATGATAACATTAGCATAATATCTGGTGGTGTTAAATGAATATAGTACCGATTAACAATTGATGCTGACTTATGATCACAACTAATGGTGGATCAGGTAATCACCACATATGGTGAGTTAAGGATGTAATTGTAGATTTGAGTAATCCTTAAACCCATGGTTCCTTGGTTCAATTGATCTAATGGTTGGATCAATATCCTAATTGATTACTTTGAACAATGAACCCAATCCAATGGATGAGGTTGGATGTTTTAACATACAATGGATTAAAATGAATCTCATAGTGTTATATGTGGGTCCTAGTGATAAAATGTTGATGGTTCAATGCCTTTAATCAGTAGTCTTACCTTTTCCCTCATATGAATATATTTGATAAATCATCATAACAAGTAGATGTGTACCATTAATGATACCTGGCTTGTTACACCAACTCTAAAATGATTAATTGATGGTGATTGGTTATGATTAGATCTTTTCAATGATCAATGTGTCAATGTATTGCACTCTCCTTGTCTTGAAACCTCAACATAGTGCTAATATCATAGTACCTTGTTATTTCAAATCTATGGGATATTTATGTGTTGATGATCTTTTGAGCCTTGTTTAAGGCCTAGAATGATAATGATGATCTTTCAGGGACTAATGTGATGGTCTTGATGACCTTTTGGGAATGTTTGATCCCTTATTGAGGTAATATCCTCTTCATGATCCAATAAGGTTGAAAGCCTGGATCCTGTGATATGTAATTGGTACCTTGTAATGGTATGATGAAAAGTATGGTCCATTAATTTGCAATGAATGATAGCATCTGGTAATGTGATCAAGATTTATACCTCAAACTTTTTATATATTCTAAAGTTGCAATGCTTATACACTTGATAGAAATGAATCAGGGTTTGTATGTCCATTTGTTTGATGTAGCCTTAATTCACCCAATTGGCAATAATTAATCAAGTGAAATCTTAATCATGTAGTGCCCTGTGTCATAGAGCCATCTTCAGTGTCAGAACTTGTTGGATGGTGAAACAAGTATTCCTAAGGGAAACTTGGAGTGCATACTGTTGAGTATGTGGGGGTGGAAAGTTAAGGATATATCCTTATCATCCATAAATGCAGGTTATGGAGGGTGGCTATGGTCATTCCTTAAATATTTAATGTGATTGAGGACAGATGTGGTTGTACCTTAGATGAAAGGGTTTTGTATACCCTGGTTTCTAGTACCGTAACTTCTACCAAGTACAAACTAGTTATTATCAGTTTGACTATTTGTCATTGTTGGCAGTTTTACTGGTATATCACTGTAGTTCACTCATTTTGACTGAGGGAGAGAGATCTTAGGATATCGGCACTCCTAGATCTTTTACAAAATTGAATAGCACTTTGTAGTGGTCAGTTGGACTTTGAGTGGTACAACTCAAATTTCCTAGGGCATAATAAAAGATGTAACACAAGCCATGTAGTATATTTGTTAAGGTCAAATACATTTCACATTGGTTGAATTATCTGTTACTTTGCTTTTATACTACACAATGTTTATAAGATGTTATCCTATATTATCAGAATAGTTATTTTTATTATTTTGTTTACTTTCTTAACTTGGTTAGTATTCTTAAATTGTTTAATCTTCTCAAATTTCTTATTTAATACCCTATCTTCTTATTTATTTGTTGTTAATTAATCTATTCTAATCAATATCTATTGGAGAGAGTCATATCTCTTACTGGGACTGGGTCTCACCTGTGGGTCACTACATCATTTTAGGTGGTCATATGTAGAATGGTCGAGGTTGTGATGTGGAAGAGAATGAGCATGGTGATCAATGGATTTAGAAGGTTGGTCAGTTGTAGATATTAGTAGTAGGCTCCTAGTGTCATCCCTGTAATCTCAGGTTCGGGTATGGGAGGTGTTTTCTAGATAAGATATTTGTATCGACATAAGATTTTGGCAGTATTCCATTGTATGTACATATGTGACGTACATGTAAATGCTTCTTTTGTACACAGGAGGTGGCTAAATTTATTGAGCATAGATGTAAATTCCTGTTATAATATATGAGAATGGGAAAAATTGAGCTTTATGTAAATGTTTTAGAACTTGTTCATGATGTGATTTTTGTTTTTAATAATTCCACATTTTTGACTGTGTGATTAATTAGAAGTTGATCGTGGTTTATGTTTTGAGTAATCTCATTTAGCATGATGAGGTGTCACAATATATATGCTATATTTGGACCTACCAATTAATTACTAACATTTTTGTAAAACTAATTACTCTTGGCCAAACAAGGTTCACCACATAGGTGACCAATAGTATTTAGGTTGTTCCACTATAGTTGAGGCATATTAAATAGGCTCACACCATGGTGGCTCCCACTCCCATGTGGTAGGGTGAAAAAAGAATGCAAAAATTGTCTTGCCACTTACCTCACAACACTCGATCAGGGGTAGAGCAGTAAACTCCCCGGAGCTCATCTTCCACCTTCGCCTGTCTTTTCTAACGATTAGTCTTTAGGAGAGTCAACACCAGTGTCGACTTCAAGCTTTAGGCCTCCCGAGGGGAAAATGAGGATGCAACCCTTTCCTACACATCCTCACAAACTTCTTGGTGGTCTCCAATTGCCCTAAGAAGTCACATATAGGAAGGAAGGGAAGAAGGTTCATGTGGGGTGCATATATAGAAAAAGGGACAAAAGGCAGGGGTATGGCAATGAAATTTGATGGAGGGGGATGATCCTTGAATCATGTAGCGTCTCACGGAGGATGCACTTGTCTTGTAGGGGGTTTGTATTCCTTTATATATGTGTGGCTATAGAGGGTTGGGCGTCGACTAAGATCTTCAATTGGGGTAAACCTTTATGGATTTCCAAAGTGGGTAAAACTAGGGATGATTCGATGTGAAATCATCTCACAAACTTACTGGAATGGGTGTTGGGTGTTGACACTGATTAGGGAGAGAAAGAATTAGATGAAGAAATAGCGCAACGATGTACACTGGTTTCCCATTTTGATCGAAGGAAGGACATTACGTGCTCATTGTTGATCTGGGATTGAAAGATCATGGCCGTGTGCATCAATTAAAATGACTGAGCCCTATGATTCCTTTCTTGGTTAAAACATGACATTTTATATAAAGAAGTTAATCCCATCACTTTAGGAAATCTAAATAAATGCATATCTCTCTCCTCCTTTATCCAATTAATTCCAAATTTGAAGGGAAACCTTTTAATAACTTAATATTGGTTGAGGCAATGATTGCTGCCAAAATATGAAAGTCAAATACCTTTTTTATTTTCCTCAAATTATTTCTTTTATTTGATTTATTTAAGACATCTAATAACTCCTTTTCTTACCTAAATCTAGAAAACACTCTTATTTTGGTATATTCTTTCTTTGGGTGCAAGTTAGGACCGTATTATGCCTATTACGTATCTTCAACATATCTTTTCTAAAATTTTCCAAACAATTCCTTATTACTTTTGGGAATTTTTGTATTTTCGAGTTTTCTACTATTTCTTTAGCCAAAAACGAATAATATCCTTAACAAATCATTATTTGCAATTTAATATATGTATAAATACATGCAAAAATATAGGTTATAACAAATAGCCTTTGTGTTTTTTATCTAAGGTAAGCGTAAGAAGACCTAGGACAACATTTCTTAAAGACTAAGCAGACCTAGGAACAACATTTCTCAAAGACTCACATGGAGGAAGTTTCAAAATGAGGACAAACAACTCAGATAGCCTTTTGGTTTTTTGTCCTTTATAATACATGCCCGGAGGTAGAGGTCAAGGAGTAAATCACTCGACTAATTTGTCAGCAATCACATCACTACTTACTTGTCCAATTAAACTTAATTTGCATCATACAAATTATGAAATGTATAATGACCATGAATCCCGTCTACCGCATTTTATGTCAAGCTAATTAGAGGTTGAAAACAAAGATACTATAGAATATATTTCAATAGCATTACCAAAACTAAATTTTAATTAGATGCAATTCCTCCTAATTAACCTAATTATTGATATAAAAGATGTACCAATCTAGAGTTAGGATGAACTTAATATGACAAGCTAATTAACCCAAATGACACGACAATCTCTATTTCATTAAACCATTATGACAACTACATTGAAGGATGATCAAGATACATGTAATTGTAATGTAAGATTAGAAGAACCATATTCCATTATTTTTTAGTATCAAACTAACATAAGGGAAACCATTTTATAAGCATGAGTTGTGAAATGACCCCCTCCCCCAGTATCCCCTATTCAGGTGGACCAAAAGGGCAAGAGCTATTACCATAAATACAGGACCAAAGGTTTATCAATTAACCATAAATAATTCATAAACTTTCACTATATCTAAAAGAGTTTGGTACAAGGTAAACTTTAAATTCTCCAACATGGTTTACAAAATATGGATCTCTAAAATTTGCAACATAAAGTAAAACCATCTATTTATATCCTCTAGGAGTTATAATAAATCTTTTTCTTTTGGTACCTTCTTCTCTAAGTGTCCGTTTTTCATCATTGATTACAACATGTCAATAGATTATCCTAAAACATCATGAATCCAAAACACGGTCAATATAACAAGTTATATTGGTATGCAGGGGAAATAAAATGTTCACATATAATTGTAACAACATACTCACAACCAATATGATTATAGACTCAAAATCAACATTTTCATACTAACTTCTCACCCATTTTACTCAACCTCTAGGATACCCTTTTAGGGTCTTTTCCTTACAGTGGATGAAATGCCACCTTCTCAATCTGGAGCCCAGGTGCCACGTTGGTCGGCCACCTTCTCAATCTGGAGTTAGGTGCCATGTTGGTCTTCCTAATCTGGGGCAGGGACCTAGTATTCTCAAATATTACCTTCCTAGCCTGGGGCTAGGTACTAGTATTCTCAAATATAGATGGAATGAGGGGTTCGAGCAAGTTATAAGCATATAATGTGATATCCATAGTGAATGTATAGTTTGCATGAAATAAATAAACAAGTAAGGATTTATCTACAATTCAGTTTGAAAATCCCTAGAAAACATCAGCAAACTAATGTGTTTAGTTTTAGGCGTATCCACATACCTTTCTGAAATGTAACTTGACGTCCAAGAAAAACTCAACAAGGGAAACCAATCAAGTAATTATCCCCAAATTAAAGCATAATACCCATGTGTTATTATTTTATCCAAAATCTACCAATAAGACTGACTTGGGGTCCAAGTTAGGGTTTTGGCTTCCCAAACCTTACTTATTCTTTTCATGCCCTTTTGGTTACAAACCCTAATCTTATCATTATTTGTACTTTTAATCTCAAGGAACCCCTAATTCATCAATTAATAGGTTGTTAATCTCAAACTAGGTCCATGTTGTCCTTTTTATCCAAAAAGACCAATCTTTGATTATTAAGATCCACTGAACATATTAAGATCATCAAAATCTAGAAATTAAGATTCTTATGCATTAAACACAATAAATATGGAATATTTGGGTACTCTTTAAACTATAGGCATATCTAGGAAATAATTATATTTTTATTTTATTCTTCATATTTTTCTAATAAATTTTCATATATGACATGTCTCAATCCGAGTTTTCTACAATTAGTTATGATTTACACAAGATTATTAGGTCTTGGCCAATCAGAGTAGGCCATGTCAGCAAAACTACCTTATTTGATTTTAGTAATGCTAGTTGTCTCGTCCAATGGTGTATCGCCATGCTGTCTCAAAGCTCCACACGTGTTAAGGCAAAAAAGAGACCTAAAGGACCAGTTTGCCCTCCCCTGGCTGTGTTGAACTTAGGGGCAAAAGTGTCTTTTCCACGACTGTTATCTTCTTCCTTTGTTCCTCCCATCCTTCACATAATACAACTTCATGACCAAGTCAACAATAGAGTTGAATTCTGCTTCTGGTTCTCTAGAGTCATGGGTGATGACTTCATTGGCTCCGCCCGAGCTGGCTGAACCTATCTAACCACTCGACATGACTCGCAATGGCCCGATTCATGCTCCTACTGTGGAACTTCTCTCCATTGTAGCATGGGGTCAAGCATAGGTTCCCAAGCTTCATCGTTCCCCCTGGAAGGTGGAAAACAACTCACCAACCCTCTTTGGTACCTTGTACTCAATGCAATGACTAGAGCCAACTCCAGTTAATCCTGTCACTAACGGTTTGTAGGGGAGAAAGAAGAAAGTGGGTGGAGGGATCCAAGGGCTTTTCTCTACAATTGATAGTGTTGGAGGGCCGTAGCGATCCACAATGATCATTCCTTCATCTTTTATAGGCATGAATGCTATTTTAGAGGGGTGGCCTGTTAGACCCTAGTTTTTAGACGAGAGAGGGGCTTGGGAACTTTCCATATATCACATGCTTGCCACCACTTTAGGATTCGTTAGATTCCTCTAACCTCCTGACATCAATGGGAAAGAAATTATGAGAAGAGATCAAAAAGGGAGTGAGAAGATTGGGGCTCCTGTTCCTAACTTTCCTTGTTCATCACAAGCTAGAAGACGATTTCCCCACATAGATTTCTGATCAGACGGCTGAAAGTCCACGTGACATCATTATGGTCTGAGATCAAGATTTCCAATTCAAATAGAGATCATTACATTTAATTCCTTTCCTTTATAAGATCAACACTTTAGGGAAACTAGTAAATTTAATTCTCATTCTCCATTAATCCTTTTAATTCCAAATTTTAGGGAAAGTCCATAATGACTTTATCTAACCATTGGCAAGGTTTGAGACCAAAACTCGAAAAGAAAAGGGACTTTACTTAATATCCAAGTCTCCCACATATAAGGCATACTTTAAGCATTGATTCAATTCTTTTATCTTACTTATCTCTTCCGTTTTCTTGATTTTGATTTTTTTTCTTATTACAAATTATGTGAAATCGATATCCAACTATTAGTGGTCACCCATACCACTTTCTAGAGAATCCTACATAATTGTCACAAGTATTTTACTTACTACCCATTATCTTTTTCTTTTCTTTTAAAATGGAGTTTCTTCTCTTGTTTCCCATATATCCATTATTGGACTATTAAAAATAGTAGAATCCACAAAATTTTACAATAAAGGTGAATTTGCAAAAGAAATCCATACTTTCAAAACAAAGCACACCAAATTTCCAATATGTCCTTTTTATTCAAATAATTGCATTTCAATTATATGGATACATGTGAAAAACCAGGTTGTAACAAGTTGATTGTCAGTACATACAAAAAGATGTTCATTTGTTACATGCATTAATTGATGGATGACAAGTAGAATACAATCTCATCATAGAAGTAAGCATTCAAATAAAAATGTGAGTATAGTATGAACATGGCAGTTAGTGTAACATTTACAATCTCAAGTTGTTATTGCTAACAAGTTAACTAATTTTACAAAATATTGAAAACATCTATTAATGAAAACATCAACTAAGGAAGTCAACTAAGATAAAATACATAGAAATTTCATTGGTAGAGATGTAAAGTGAGGGACCCAAATTTTTCACTCATTACAATTCTTATCTTAAGTGGAAAACCACCTAGTTTGTCAATTATGCATAATAAAAATAGAATGGAATGGGTGTTTTTGACCCACCATTTTTGTTATCTGATGCATAGTCCATACTCTCTAGATATATTTCATTTTCCCCTAGATTTACAAACCAACTCAACTATTTTAGTCACCAAAAGTACACAAGAAAATTAGACCAATCTAGTATAACATATACTAGTCAACTAGATTGATTTTGTTTTTTAGTGACTATAGGTTTGTCTCCTAGATATTTTGCAAGACTCGGATAATAAAGTTAACCTACCTAAGGTTACCAGTTTGATTTGTATTATAATTTACATGTTATAGAATTCTTCTCAATTTCCAACTCTTATATGAGTATGTGACTGTCTTAATATGTAGCATCCTTTTACCCTTGAAAGAAAACTAGCCTTACTAGCTTGAGCCTAAGGATCATAATAAACGGTAATATGAGAGAGATCATACTAATACCATGGATATCATCAATTTCAGCAAAACCCTAATCCCAACTCCATTGATTTACAAAATTATGCGTAAAGATATAAGAGAATTCAATTGCACAAGTGGGAAATAATATACTATTGTAGTCCTCTTTCTTGATCATTTTGTTTGATTTCTATTTGTTACACTTTATGTTGAATTTTATGTGTCATTATATACAAATAGTGATAATTCCTAATCAACACATGTTGATCTAACATTGATGATCAGAACAATAAAAGTTGAAACTAGAATTATGGTGCTGACACACTAGTTTTTCTTTCTTTTGAAATACATTTATCACACTTTTTAATTTTCTATGTCACACTTCCTATATTTCCACTCAAATCACAGTGGTAATACTCATGCCTTTCATTTTTTTTTCTTATCTTCACTACCCATTTTTTATTTTCATATACAAAACTTTAGGACATTAAGTTTAGCAAGTGGTGAATTTTTTGGTGAATCCACTACAGTCTACCAATTTAACTCCTCTTAGGCTTTACAATAAATATGATATGACCCCCTTATAGTGGATAACTGATATTAGGGTTTTTTCATTTTATAAAATTTTACTTTAAAAAAATTGCAATATCGTTAACATTCTAGGCTTGAATTGATCTTTATTAGGGTTTATTCCAACCAAAGATATGCGATCTTTCTTCCCTTCATATTTCTAATTTGTCTAGTGCAATTATCTAATAGGGGTCGAAAATGATGAGGCTTTTTCTTTTTGCATGATTTTAGATTTACTTAGAAATTTATTTGGTTCAAATTAATAACATTTCTAGCAAAATCATCAATGGAGTAACTGTTCTAAACTAGCTGACTTATCAAGAACACAATGCATGTTCGTTAGTTAAGGCTTATTTGATAGGGTGTAGTTGGAGCACTGAGAGTGATTTGGAAAGTAAACATATTGAAAGTATATAACTTAAACCACTTGTATGTCATTTGGTAGAGTGTAACTAGATCTCTTTAATTTATTTCCTAGCGTTTGGTATGATGATTGCTCCAGAAAATGAAGGAGCATGAAACGAGCATGCTCAAACATTATAACAACAAGAAATGAGGGTTTTCAGCCAAGTTTGCTGCACTATTCTAATAGTAAGAATAGGAAGAGAGAGAGATAGACAGAGAGAGGGGGGAGAGAGTGTGTGTGGGGGGAGTGAAAGGCATTGAGTGTCGGAACTATAGGGTAAGGTTTTATCTGTGAACAAAGTTAGAACCCGACAACCTAAGGTGCAAAGATGTCGACAACTACATAACACCCATGCCCTCTACCCGACGCTCTAGTAGAGTTTTAGGAATAATAACTGACCCCCCTCCACGCTTAACCTCAAAGTTCTTTAGTGATGGACTCCGTGAAAAGGAGGTGCACATTGATGATATGGACAATCCAATAATTCCTTTTAAGGTTATTTTATTTGAGACCTCAAATCATGGGACATTACAAGGGGTATGTTTAGTAGGGTGTATCGGATGACAAAGTGCAAGTTTGAGGTTATTTTTACATTGTGAGCTCACACAACTACACCCGACTACAACCAGTGACAAAGTCGGGATATAGCCAGGGGCACCACGCAACATTTGGTTCAAACATAATCCTTTGTATGTTAGGATAGAAGATAATGCTAATAAAGATGTAATTAATTGTACAATGAAAACATCGACGTTGTTTGTGAAGTATGAATATAAAGTGAAATTATACCAAATAAATGTCAACCATGGTTAGACATTTCGTGAAACATTATAAATGATGATAACACAGTTCATGGTTCTTAAGTAAACAATCATTTTAGTGTGCTAGGCATGTTGTTTCCACATGATATGTCTCTTCATAATAGATAAAATATTGTGATAGTGTATACTTTTATTATTACAATACTCTATATTCAAAATTAGTCATAAAAATCATATATTAGGGATACGAGTTCCAAGTATTATGCACCATTGAAGAAATTACACAAACTCAATGAATATGAAAATCATTTTCCCATGAAAATACTTCACACTTGATTTGTAAGTTTGGCAACATGCTTAGGTTATGTTTATACCCCTTAATCAAAAAAGTACACATGATTGTGCTAAAAAGATATAACTTTTGCACTTATTCCATGTTTAAATATAAATTGGATTTAAAATCTAGATTAGGTCAGCCCAGCTTATGGGACAAGTATAATCTAAATTTTGATAAATATTGTCTAAGAATTCAATAAGGTTTTCAACTTGATTCTACCTAGAATTGTATGTCATATCCATATCGAAATAGAGCATGCTAGACTATCCTACTCAGTATTTCATTACTAGTTTTAATCTTGAATTGGGGATAGGAACTATTATCTCCAATTTGTCCAAATTTAACCAATTGCTCATTTGTGTTGTCAAAAGCCTAAACCAATCGCATCACCACATCTATTAACAAAAAACAGACATATCTGGTTTAGATTGGAGTCTAGTTTTGTGACAAGCACGGGCTAGAAAATCATGAAACTAGATAGAAGCATATTATATTTGTTGCAGGCAAATAAGTACCGTTGGTTCCAGATTATACTTAACACATTATGAAAATTGAGTAAAAATGAGTGCTCACTTAGATTAATGTCTCAATAAATATAAATTTTGTAACCAAATGTTGTCGTTCTTCCTGTTTAGGCAAGCTCAAATTAGTGTAAACTACATTCGTTTAGAATTTATTTGTTTACAACTTTTTCGTGCAACAAAGCACCGCAAAACAATACCGTCTTACAATATACCATTTTTGTCTATGTAAATGAAGATCGTAGAGACAGCCTTTTTATGGGATAGGAAGACACTAATGACATTGTGGCAACACATCCCACTATCACACAGACAACGAGGTGTTACGCGAAAACGTGCGGAAATCACCATAACCACAGATTACCAAAAACACGGGTCAATTAAAACTGTTTGCGGAAAGCTGATAAACTAAGAAACTATTACATTCCAGTCCTCATCCTATAGAAAAATAGGTCATATATATACATATACCAGATCTGCTACGTGTCCACAGCTTACAGGAACAGTTGTCTATCCATCACATGAGTTCACCACCTGTTCATATACATAAAGGCACATATCCGGCCAACAGCAGGATATACAAAACATCAACGATCGTACATAGTGAAACAACGTCAAAACACTGCCAAGGACCTGAGAGTACATGGATGACTCTAGACTCTACTATAGAACATCCAAAACAGCAGCATATCAATCACTTGCCTTCTACTACTCGTCTAGCTGCTCGGCCGCAACACCACGACGACCACCACGTCTAGCTCGGCTACCTGAAAACCAGCGGAGTGAGACAATTGAACATTGTCCCAACGGGAAACATAACTCCCCACCGCAACTACAGAACCTCAGAAGGATAAAGCTTAACAGCAGATAACCAGGCAGTCTATATAAAGCAAAGCTATTCTTACCGACAAGCTTACCAGCTGTACAAAAGGCATATAACCAAATATCTTTCAATGGAACATGACTGACAAGGTAAGATATATTTCTACATAACATGATTATCAAGATAAGATATATTGCCACATAACCTGAGGAATATAGAAGTAACTGCAAGATATAACAGAGATATCAACACAAACAAGGCCTCAACCAAGGTCTCGTGTTTGTCTTAAGCAGTAAATACTAAACAGCTGAATTACATATTCTTATGTGCCCTGAGGAAGTGAACCGTACCGTTCAAATCCAATCGACGGCTGCAAAACCCGAAGCCGGTGCCATACAAGGTCACATGGAAGAGACGGACTCCACGACCTCCCAGCTCGTGGTCAGTGTATGAGTACAACACAAGCAGGACCATAGTCTCATGCTGAAGTGGTCTTAGCCACAGGGTTAGGCTACCCTTTGCCTAGCCCGCCTCGGTACAGGGTTGGCACTAGTGAAACTGAGCCACGGGTCTGTTCACCGTGCTTTAAGCCATGAACGTATTCATGCTCCTCATCTCACATATCCTGAGCCATGGGCCTGCTCACCATGCTCTTCGTCACAATTGGGCTACGGGCCTGAATCCACACCCTTGAGTCTACAACCGAAGTTGCACTCTTACCTCCTCACTTTAGGCTAGGAGCAACCTCGCATATTCAACAATATGCGTTCCGGGTTAACCCGTAGGAGAACCCGTTTCACCATCACCAAGTCCTGACGATGATGGATCTATGGTCAGGGCAACTACATGATATATTTCAATGTGATTATTTAGTATCTTTTAGATGGATTGCAAGATTCAACCAAGTTGTATAACATGCAAGGTATAACAAAAAGTAAACAACATAAACTCAGCATTATGCTATTATTGTAATCACATCAACCTGATCCATCTCAAGGATCCAACATCACATGTTATCACTTGGCCTCTTTCCAACCATCCAGATCCATCTCAAGGACCATCACATACCATGGGATCTCAATCCCTCATCATGTACTGCCACTGCCTCTCAAGGCTTACATCAACATCATGGGACAAACACATCATTCATACAATCTAATCAACTAGAGTAATTATCAAAGTGATGTTACTCATCACATATGTCTCATAGCCTTTTCATGTCTAATCATCACCTGCATGGTTAGTGTATACAATAATCATAGTTTCAACATAAGAACTACGCTTACTATCATGAGATGACATTCAAGATGCTATACTTAACAATTATACATTATCTGGTGATCAAGTGCATAAAGCACCTCATTAAGCAAACCCTATCTATGCTTATCCTCATTTCAATATTATACGAATAATAAAGATGATTACTTCATGCATGTAGTCATGTTGGATATACAGAACAAGCGTTACCATTATCATTACTACTAGCAAGGAGTCACCATCATTTAGAAGCATGGATATATATATACAGCTAGTTGTTTTCATAATACTGGGAACTGTCACAAGAGGATACGAGAACCCTCATCAAAGATCACCACAACCCTCACTAAAAAGAAGGATATAACAGCCACCTACCCTCACCCATACTCAAAGCATAACGGCTGGTGTAAAGAAGGACAGCAACGCTGTTTTGCGTGACATCACGTCTCAAAGAGAGGGAGCAATGCGCGTCAGGGGGAGAGGTATCAGGCACTCTCATATCGGGAAACGCCCCGTTGCGATCAGCCTGCCGGACGACACAAGAGGTGTGACGCCCGTCACACACCCAACCAACAACGCCCGATACAAAGCTATCGTAACGGCCAGGTCACCAAACACTAACATCCAGGAGAGAGAAAGCTTGATAACTCATTCCACTAGACGTGCCACAACCAGGTCAAGGCCTAACGACCGACACACATCAGAGGTATGGGCGTGACGCCCGTCACAAGCCCAAGCGTTATCAGCCAACACCACTCCAACTCGCCCAACACAAGCCTATCGGCCAACACTCACCACACGTAGCCTATCGCCCAACACAAAGCTAACATGTAGCCCAACACACTAAGCCAAAGGATATCGTCCAACAAGTCACCTTCTTCCTCAAACACAAAGGCACTCAAAACCCTAGGAAGATGGCTCACCTCAATCGACTAAGAAGGAGGGGTTTTTCACATCAACCATTACCAACGAGCTCACCGTTCTAGCTCATGGTGAGAGGAGAGTGTTGCTCAAGCAACTAGAAATAAGCTTACCTCAATCGGTTAAGGGAAAGAGGGGTGTTGCTCATGGCACTAGAACTCAAACTCACTCCTCTAGACCAAGGGGAGAAAGGAGTATTGCTCACCTACAAACCCTAGATCACAAGGATCGGCCAACAAGAAGCTAAGCAAAGAACTAAGCTACTAACATATGAACCAAATCAAAGCAAGAGATAAAGGAGTTAGAGTTAGAAGTTATGCAACCCACCTTAAGCTCCAAGCTCCAAGGAAGAAGAAGAGATCCAAGCTTCAGGGGGTATCGGCCACCACTGCTCCTCCAAGGGGTGTATCGGCCACCAAGCTGCTCCTGCAAGGGGTGTATCGACCGACACAAGCAAGGGAGGAGGGAGTGTCGTGCACTCAAGGTGGGGAGAAACCAAAGTACCAAAGGAACTCCTAGCTAAGGGAAGGACACCCCTATATAGAAGGAAAGGGAGGAGAAAACAAGGTAGATCCTAGCAAGGTGTCGCTTGCCTAGGGACACTTGTCCTAGAGCACAAGCTACTACTCTAGCAAGCTTCATACATTTGTCCAAGATGTGCTCCAAGTGTCCACTAAACAAGGTCAAAGCTAGGTCAAGCATCATGGGCGACACAACATGTTGCACCTTGGGCGACACACTCCATCCTCATGGGAGATACACACTCAACTTGGCTGACACAAAAACCATCTTGGGCAACACAAGCATCACTTGGGCAACACAAGGCTCAACCAAGCCCAAACAAGGCACCTCAAGGCCCAAACAAGCTCAACCAAGGCCCAAAGAACTCAAGCAACAAGCCCTAGCCTTCCTCTCAACCCTAGAGGAAGCAAAGAGAGGGAGTAACACCTCACAAGGTGGAAGACTTGCTCACAAAACCCCAGACTCGGGTTATTTGCAAATAGTCCCTTCAACTGTCAACAAAGCACAACAAAACCCCAATCACCACTAAAGGTGATTAGCAAGCATCAAACCATCAAGGTTAAGCAAAGAAAACAAGGTAAACCCTAAACGAAGGTCAGGGTCCTTATAAGATAACCCCCTTTAAGGGATTTCGTCCCCGAAATCCGAAGAGAAAAGCAAGGGATACTTCCTCCTCATCTCTTCCTCAAGCTCCCACGTGGATTCCTCAACGCCACAATGCTGCCAAAGAACTTTCACAAGAACCAGATCCTTCCTCTTCAGCTTCTTGACCCTTCTATCAAGGATCGCCACAGGACCTTCCTCATAGGTCACATCTTCATCAAGCTCAACCTCAACTGGCTGTATCACTGTACCCGAATCCGGATGACTTTTCTTCAGCATACTGACATGAAACATTGGATGTAACATGTACAACACTGGAGGCAACTCTATCTCATAAGCTACCTTGCCAACACGTGTTATGACTGAGTAAGGCCCCATATACCTGGGTGCTAACTTACCCTTCCGACCAAACCTTAGCACACCCTTCCACGGCGAGACTTTAAGATATACTTTGTCTCCTACCTAGAACTCCAAAGGTCGTTGGCGATTGTCTGCATAAGACTTCCTGTCTGTCCTGTGCCACTTTCAACTGTTGCTGTATCACCTTGATCATTTCTGTTGTCTGTTGTACTAACTCAGGACCCAAAAGTTGATACTCACCAGACTCATACTGTAACACCCCTGACCTGGGTTATGACCTAACCCTGGAAGTTTTGCCTAAATATGTAATTAATATACTTGTGAACACTCCCTGGCATGTAATTAAGTTCCTCAGGAACATTTACTTTCAATTTCGCTCCTTTTTGTATAAAAGTGTAGCATTGTGTTGTATGCAGGGACCTATGTGCAAATTACCCAGTTTAAGGGTTGAACTTGCAAAATTCACAAGATAAGATGTTCCTTTGATGTTGAGACATCATGAGAATGGTTATGGTAAAGTTTGAGGGATTTCCCAAGCTTGAGCACCAAGGTGCAGTTGTGGAAGCAATTCCCATGCTTAGAAACCCTAATTTGGGGTAAAGTGCAATTTACCCAAATTGAGGGGTCCAAGTTGTGATTCTTAATATCTAGAATATCTTTTATGACTCTTATCATCATTTAGAGTAGAAATTATGAAAGGGATACATCATTTAATAATTAGATGATAAAAATGACCTTTGTGATAGAAATCACCTAGAATGGGTATGAAACCCTTTCATGTATGTACCCTAGTTGAAGGTTGGATTCCTTTACCCTTAGATCTTGAGATTTCATGAGATTTACATAAGGATAGATAGGTTTGGTCGTGCCCTTGAGCAAGGAGGGGCCTAGATGTGATTTCCAATCTTGTGAGGTCCTTAGGGTGTAAAAGAGGCTAAAGTATATAAGCCCTTTTCCCTTGCAATTAAGTGAACGAACTTTCTTTCCTTCACTTCTCTTCTTTTCTTGCTCAAACGGCCAAGGATAGCTCTGGAGCTCGGGGGGGGACGACCAACCTGTCCTAGGTAAGAAAACCCCACCTTCTAGCTCGAATTCATTGAGGAATTCACTTTCTAAGGTTGGTTTTGTGGTTAGCTTACTTAGTCTTCTTGTTCTAGCCGACCAAAGCAACGTTTCCTTGGAGAATTCACCCCTGACCAAGTTGTGGAAGCTCAAGGACGCCATTAAAGCTTGGAGCTTGAAGGCTTGGAGCTTTAGGATCAACTTTGAGGCGGGTTTTATAACTCTAAACTTATGCTTTATATGTATGTTCAATGCTTGCAATTTACTTGGTAAATTCTCCTTCTACCTCCCTTCTTCCTTGCACGTTTGCAAGCAAATCAGTGGAGAAATCGACCTTGCTAGAGGTTGAAGATGAGGGGCGTGACTCCCTATGTTACTTTTTCAAATGACCTTGGACCTGTTGGTCCAAACGGTTGCAAACCGTTTGGGTTCAAACGGTTTCAAACCGTTTGCTCTCAAACGGTCTTGCAAGACCGTTTGGATTGAAACGGTCTCAAGACCGTTTGAAAGGGTTGACCAAAGGACGACCATTTGAGGGCCTGTTCCTAGCATATTGAATTTCATCTCTGCAAAGAATCAAATTCTAATTCTTAACCAATTGAAAGTTGAAGGCACTTCAACATGAAACCCTAATCGGGTGAAAGAGTGCTGATTTGACATATAGATCTTGTTGAGTTTTGGGTTGAAGGACCCAAACGGTCTCAAGACCATTTAGGGATTTCTCCAAACGGTCCTAAGACCGTTTGGGCACAACCCAAGACCGTTTGAAGGTCTAGGGTTAAGTTAATCTAATGGTTTGAGGGTCCAATTGAATTGATGAAAATTGCTGATTTTGACCTAATTGGACTTCAACCTTAGTCAAAACGACTGGGATTTTGGTCAAACTTTGGGCAAACGGTCTCAAGACCATTTGGATGATGTCCAAACGACCTCAAGACCGTTTGGTCCAAGTTTGAGCCCAATTGGAGGTCAATTGATAGGTTCAACCTTGAATTGATTCACATTGTTGAACATTGATGACCAATCGAATTAAAACCCTAATTGAGGAGGATTGAACCCTAATTGGCTTGCAATTGAGGGTCAATTGGATGTCTAAGTGGTTAAGGCTAACCCTAACTGACTCAAATTATAAATGGTTAGCATAGCTTTGACCATTTGAGGACTTCAACACACATATCCATGAACATTGGTAACCTTTGAACCACTTTGGAGGTCCAAACGGTTTGAGCCCTTTTTGGACCAAACGGTCTCAAGACCGTTTGGGCTCAAACGACCTCAGGATCGTTTGGTCCAATCGATCTCAAGTAATTTTGATTAAACGGTTTCAAACCGATTGAAGCTCCAAACGGTTTGGAAGTCAACCCTTCCAAACGGTCTTCACCTCCAAACGGTCTCAAGACCGTTTGGATCCAAACGGTCTCAAGACCGTTTGGGGTCAAACGGTCTCAAGACCGTTTGGGTGGTTGAAACCGTTTGAAGGTTGAAACCGTTTGGAGATTGGTGATGGTTTGTACTTAACCATTTGATGATGTAATTAGTTCAATGATGATTCAATCTAAACCCTAATGGTAACCTAGGTCATTAAGGGACTATGTGATTAGTGAGTTAACCCATGATGGTAATCATGTGGCAAATTACCAAAATACCCTTGAGGGGTCTAAAGGGGTAAAACCTTGTTCTAATCAAACCCTAATCACATGATGTTGATGTTTTGGATCATGTTAGTCAATGGAGACTTATCTCAACCTGATCTAGAGTGGTGTTGTCACCATCTACTAGTGAGAGAAGAGAGAAAGTATTTCTAGAGAGAGAAAGTATCCTAGAGAGGGAAAGTACCCTTTTAAGGAGGAAACTCAAGTGAGATACTTTAATTACACATGAATGTGCATGATTAGGGAATGACCCACCTATGTGAGGTCATGGAAACCCTATTTATAATATCTAATGGATCTTAATTCTAATTAAGAAGCCTTAATGATGATGTTTCTCTTACATAATGATGTAATGAATACCATTCACCATGGAGTGAATAGTAAACCCTAATTTTAGGGTGATGACATGAAAGATGAACAGTAAACCCTAATTGACAGGGTTATTGAATTAAACCTTAGTTGAGGGTGATTCCATGTGAAACCCTAGTTGAGGGTGATTCCATGTGAAACCCTAGTTGAGGGTGATTCCAAGTGAAACCCTAATTGGGAATGCATCCCTAACTATTGAATTGTTTATTATTATCTGTTGAACTAACCATGCAGGTTATTATGAGATAATGGTCATACCCAGGTATGAAATACCATATTATATTCATTGGAAGCATGTCTTAAGCTTTATGAATAGTGAATCATCTTGATGCACTGCTAAGTGACATCTTTTGTGATTTATGGGCTGTAAGAGCCATAAACACCATCAAGGTCATGCTTAACAGATGACTTGTGATGAGATAGTTGAGAACTGGTAATTGAAATGAGTTAGGCTTACTACATTTTAGTATTCTCATATATAGCCATGATGCTAGTGTTTTTATATGATGATATGAATATTGAATGTACCTAACTAATCAAGTGAAATGTAGAGCCCTGATCATAGATCCATCATTGTCAGAATCTAAATGATGGTGAAACAGGTTTTTCTCAGGGAACTCCTGGATCACATACTTTTGAGTATGTGGGGTACATGGATGTGTAGAACCTTACATCCTAGTGTAGGTATTTGATGTAGATTCTTGTAGTCTGTCATACCTTCACTATAAAAGAAAAGGTGAGAGGATGATGTAGATTCTAGTAGTCCATCAGACCCCACCATAAAGTCCTAAAGGTGAGATGTATATCTACACTCCCTTAAAGACACAAACACCGCATCGATAAAAGATAAACAAGAAATCTTCCGATGACGAAGAGAGTACAGAACGCCACTGTAACTCTAAAATAGCGAAGGTCCAGTTTACCCTGGAGAGCTATAACAAAATATATCCCGCCAGATATCTAACACTCGATCCTCTAACTGAGTGAGGAAGATGAGGTCATAAGAATCCGGCTCTTTTAATGACCTATGTATGATACTGATGTGACTTCTTAGCGATCAGTTGGAGTATGAGTGGTAAGCCTCATCTCCACAGGGCATAACAATAATGTTTGAAAAACATAATCAACAGCGTCGTATATCTGTTAGAGTTATCTACGAGTTATTTGATTATTGTTATCTTGAATAGAATAGATGTTCTCATATTTTAATATTGATTGAACTCTTGCTCATTATCAGAACTGCTAGTGAATATCTTGAAGGCTCTTATTGCTTTAGTTATTCCTTGCTTTGCTTATAAAGCCTAGTGGAGAGTTATAACTCTCGCTGGGGCAATTATGTATAATTGTCTCACCCTGTAGACTTCTACTTTTTAGGTGGTCGTCGAAGACGGAGGAACAAGAACACAGGTGACCAATCCCAGCAACAGCAGCATCAGGAGCAGTAAATATCTCAGGTGGAGATCTAGCCTGCTTCATGGTGTAGTTAGAGTCAAGTCCTATGTGTCCTCTGTACTCTCAGGTCCTGAAATGTTTTGGAGTATGAATTCTTGAGAATTTTGGTATCATGTTGTATATAATTACTCAAGAAGTAATTGTCAGTGATGTAAATAGTTAAATCCTTTTTCTATGGAAAAGGTTTGTGGTTTCAGGCTCTTGTCTCGAAAAGTTTTAATTTCCCGTGATTTTTGTCTTCCGCTGTTTACCGATTGCTTCCGCACATGATTTAATTCGTGGTTTGGAGATCGGAGCCCACAATTAAGTGGTATCAGAGCTCCAGGTTCAGTCGAGTCTACAGAGGCATAGGACTTAGGATGTCGAGTCTACTTTTAGTACTCCTTCCTCATCTAATAGAATCTTCTGCTCCTCAGGAGAAGAAGATACTTAAGAATGTCAGAGCCACATGATGAGTATGTGGAAGAAAGTAGTGCCAGTGCACCTCAAGGCGGTGCAGGAGTACCAGAGGTGGAACAGCCTGTACCAGAACAACCTAGAGAGCCACCCCAGCTTGACCCAGCTGACATGGGTAACCCAGCAGTCCAGACAATGTTTGGGCAGTTCATGACTGCCATGACACATATAACCGACAGGTTGCCTATGCCTGCACCTAGGGCACCTGTCCAGCCTGAGGGGCAAGGTATCGGGAAGACGTTCGAGCGACTACGTCGTGTCGGAGCCACCGAGTACCATGGGACTGCTGACCCCGCAGATGCTGATCTGTGGTTGACAGAGCTGGAGAAGGCTTTTAGGATCCTCAACATCCCTGAAGCTGAGAAGGTTAGACATGCTGTCTATCTTCTCAAAGGAAGTGCTGGTCACTGGTGGACCATGGAAGAGCAGAAGAGACCTGGAATAGAGATCTCGTGGGAAGATTTTCGGCGGGAGTTTGTCCAAAGATATTTCCCAAAGACCTTCCTAGACGAGAAGACCTCTCAGTTTGAGAGACTGAGACAGGGTATGATGAACATTAGCGAGTATGAAGCTAAGTTTATGGAGTTGTTGCGGTTCTGTCCGCACATGGTTGCTACAGATGTAGAGAGAATCAGGAGATTTGAGAAGGGGTTGAATGCTGACATGTCTACCCCAGTGTCTGCCTTAGAGAACCGAGAGAGATTCTCTACCTTCGTTGAGTCAGTCCGAAGGATAGAGAGATCTGTGGTTGAGAAGAGGCAAACACAGAAGAGGTATCCACAGTTCCAGGGTTCTTCATCTATGGACTTTAAGAAATCTAGATCTTCTGCGCCTAACCCCCCACCATCTAGATCTAGTCCTCAGACTCAGTGGTCTCCTAGTAGAGGTAGAGGAAGAGGACAACCACCTCGGGGGACACAGAGTTCTGCATCAATGTCTGACCACAAAGACCGCAAGAAGGAAGATGATACAACTGTGGTAAGGTGGGACATTTGATGAAGGACTGCCGATCTAGGCCTGTCAGTGTGAAACAGCCTCCGAGACAAGGACAACAGGGATCACAGGGAGGACAATCTCAAGGAACAGGTCGAGGACGCGGGCAAGCGTCTCAAGCTGGATCATCAGCACCACCTCAACAACAGGCTACGGCGAGGTTCTATGCTATGAACCCACCAGAGGCAGTGGTCAATCCACAAGTAGTGACAGGTCAGATGGAACTTTTACATTTGGATATGTCTAAATCTTGTGTAGTATCTGTTTTGATTGACCCGGGTGCTACGCACACTTTCATCACTCGAAGAGTGATTCGTAACTGCAATATGATAACTAGTCATAGGGCAGATGAGTTGTTGTTGGAGACTCCGTTGAGTGGGTCTGCTATTCTGCAAGAAGTATGCTCTCCTTGTGTACTTTCCTTTTCTAAGCATCGCATTCAAGTGGATCTTATACCGCTTGATATGCAAGGATTTGATATAATCCTAAGGATGGATACCTTGGAAAGGTATCGAGTTGTCTTGGATTGTGAGTCCAAGCTGGCTGTGTTTGCTGATGAAAGCAACACATGGATCTTTCAAGGTGAAAGAAAGATTCTTCCCACCTGTCTTGTATCAGCTATGGTTGCTGATAAGTTGATGAGGCAAGGATGCTACGCATTCTTAGCCCATGTGGTAGATGTTACCAAGGGGAGTTCCAACCCTGCTGAAATTCCGATAGTCAGGGAATTCGAGGATGTGTTTCCCGAAGAACTTCCTGGTATACCACCACCCCGGGAAATTGATTTTGAGATCAATTTGGTCCCAGATACAAAACCCATAGCCCAAACTCCGTATAGGATGACGCCTACTGAGATGGCAGAACTCAAGAAACAGCTTCAAGAGTTACTTGAGAAGGGTTTCATCCGACCGAGTACCTCACCTTGGGGTGCTCCGGTTTTGTTTGTTAAAAAGAAAGATGGATCGATGCGGTTATGCATTGATTATAGACAACTCAATAAAGTAACAATAAAGAATAAGTATCCTTTGCCGAGGATTGATGATCTTTTCGACCAGTTGCGTGGAGCAACAGTCTTTTCCAAGATAGACTTAAGGTCTGGATATCATCAAATCCGCATTAAGGACAGTGACATATCCAAGTCTGCCTTTAGGACAAGATATGGTCACTATGAGTTCACAGTTATGTCGTTTGGACTAACCAATGCACCGGCTGCATTTATGGAACTCATGAATAGAGTCTTTCGACCTTTTCTTGATCAGTGCGTTGTCGTCTTCATAGATGACATACTGATTTATAGTAAGGATGCTCAGCAGCATGAGCAGCACCTTCGCCGGACTTTGACCTTGCTAAGGGAACATAAGCTATACGCTAAGTTTAGCAAGTGTGAGTTTTGGTTACCTGAAGTATCCTTCCTTGGACATGTGGTATCTGCCTCGGGAATTCGTGTTGACCCTGCAAAGATAGAGTCTGTTCTGCAGTGGGAACAACCGAAGACACCGACGGATATTAGAAGTTTCTTGGGGTTAGCTGGTTATTATCGAAGGTTTATTAAAAATTTTAGTTCTATAGCCTTACCTTTGACCAAGTTAACCCGAAAGGATGTTCCTTTTGCTTGGAGTGATAAGTGTCAACAGTCTTTTCAGCTGTTGAAGGAGAGGTTGACAAGTGCACCTGTGCTTGTGTTACCTGAGCAAGGAAAGGAATATATAATCTTTTGTGATGCCTCCAAGAATGGACTTGGATGTGTGTTGATGCAGGATAAACAAGTGATTTCTTTTGCTTCCCGACAGCTTAAGAAACACGAGGAGAATTATCCGACACACGATCTAGAGTTAGCTGCTGTGGTCCATGCTTTGAAAATCTGGAGACATTATCTCTACGGAGAAACTTTTCAGATTTTCACAGACCACAAGAACCTTAAATACATCTTCACTCAGCATGATCTTAATATGAGGCAACGTCGCTGGATGGAATTAATCAAGGACTACGATTGTACAATTGATTACCATCCGGGAAAAGCCAATGTGGTTGCTGATGCCTTGAGTAGGAAATCAGCAACATCAACCATGGATAGGGCACAACTAAGTTCCTTAGTATGCTCTAGAAGAGATATGCTTATCTCTTTAAGGCAAGACAATGTGCAGATAAAGGCATCATTGTTAGCTGGTCTGTTAGCTGAGATGCATATTAAACCTACCTTAAGAGAGCAGATAAAGGAGGCACAACAAGTAGATGTTTTTATACAGCAGATTAGATCTAAGTTTGGAGATGAGAAGCGAGAAGGTTTTCATGAGTCAGATGACCAGATGGCATGCTATCATGGAAGGATGATAGTGCCAGATGTGGACAACCTGAGGAAGCTAGTCCTGGAAGAAGCTCATTCTTCAATGTATGCTATGCATTCAGGGAGCACCAAGATGTATCGAAACTTGAAGGATATGTATTGGTGGCCTGGGATGAAGAAGGATGTAGCTGAGTTTGTTCTGAGGTGTCCTGTGTGTCAGCAGGTCAAGGCTGAACACCAGAAACCTGCAGGGACAATGCAACCCTTACCCATACCACAGTGGAAGTGGGACCATGTAACCATGGACTTTGTTGTTGGCCTACCCAGGACAAACAAAGGACATGATTCCATTTGGGTAGTTGTTGATAGGTTGACAAAGACAGTGCATTTCTTACCTGTCAAAACAACCTATACTGTTGAAAGGTTATCCCAGATTTATGTCCAAGAGATAGTGTGTTTGCACGGAGTTCCTGTCACTATAGTTTCTGACAGAGGTCCCCAATTTACAAGTCGCTTTTGGGAACAGTTACACAGAGCCCTAGGCACCAAGCTAAGGTTTAGTACAGCCTTTCATCCCCAGACTGATGGACAGTCAGAAAGAACTATACAGACCTTAGAAGATCTGTTGAGAGCATGTGTTCTCCAGTTTACCGGGAGTTGGGATCTACATCTAAGCTTGATAGAGTTTGCCTATAACAATATCTATCAACATAGCATTGATATGGCACCATACGAAGCCTTATATGGTAGACGTTGTAGATCACCCTTGTGTTGGTATGAAACTGGTGAGCACCAGTTGTTAGGCCCTGATCTTGTGCAGCAAACTACAGAAAAGATTAAAGTTATACAACAACAACTTAAGACTGCACAAGATAGGCAGAAGTCGTATGCCGATAAACGACGTAGACCCCTAGAATTTCAAGTTGGAGACAAAGTGTATCTCAAGGTCTCACCTTGGAAAGGAGTCCTTCGTTTTGGGAAGAAAGGAAAGTTAGCTCCTAGATTTATGGGACCTTATCCAATTGTTGAAAAAGTTGGGAAGGTGGCCTATAGACTAGAGTTACCTCTAGAGTTGCAGAAGCTGCACCCTGTGTTTCACATTTCCATGCTGAGGAAATGTCATTCAGATACCGAGTCAGTTCTACAACCTATGGAAGTAGAATTGAATGAAGATATAACGTATGAGGAGGGACCAGTGTCAATCCTCGATAACAGAACTAAAAAGTTAAAGAAGAAGGATATAAGCCTTGTAAAAGTCCTCTGGAACCATCGTGGTGTTGAAGAAGCCACTTGGGAACTAGAAGATGAAATGAGAAGAAAATATCCTGCTCTTTTCTTATAAGATGCTTTATCGATTTCGGGGACGAAATCCTTTTGAAGGGGTAAAGAATCTGTAACACCCCTGACCTGGGTTATGACCTAACCCTGGAAGTTTTGCCTAAATATGTAATTAATATACTTGTGAACACTCCCTGGAATGTAATTAAGTTCCTCAGGAACATTTACTTTCAATTTCGCTCCTTTTTGTATAAAATTGTAGCATTGTGTTGTATGCAGGGACCTATGTGCAAATTACCCAGTTTAAGGGTTGAACTTGCAAAATTCACAAGATAAGATGTTCCTTTGATGTTGAGACATCATGAGAATGGTTATGGTAAATTTTTAGGGATTTCCCAAGCTTGAGCACCAAGGTGCAGCTGTGGAAGCAATTCCCATGCTTAGAAACCCTAATTTGGGGTAAAGTGCAATTTACCCAAATTGAGGGGTCCAAGTTGTGATTCTTAATATCTAGAATATCTTTTATGACTCTTATCATCATTTAGAGTAGAAATGATGAAAGGGATACATCATTTAATAATTAGATGATAAAAATGACCTTTGTGATAGAAATCACCTAGAATGGGTATGAAACCCTTTCATGTATGTACCCTAGTTGAAGGTTGGATTCCTTTACCCTTAGATCTTGAGATTTCATGAGATTTACATACGGATAGATAGGTTTGGTCGTGCCCTTGAGAAAGGAGGGGCCTAGATGTGATTTCCAATCTTGTGAGGTCCTTATGGTGTAAAAGAGGCTAAAGTATATAAGCCCTTTTCCCTTGCAATTAAGTGAACGAACTTTCTTTCCTTCACTTCTCTTCTTTTCTTGCTCAAACGGCCAAGGATAGCTCTGGAGCTCGGGGGGGGGGGGGGACGAACAACCTGTCCTAGGTAAGAAAACCCCACCTTCTAGCTCGAATTCATGGAGGAATTCACTTTCTAAGGTTGGTTTTGTGGTTAGCTTACTTAGTCTTCTTGTTCTAGCCGACCAAAGCAACGTTTCCTTGGAGAATTCACCCCTGACCAAGTTGTGGAAGCTCAAGGACGCCATTAAAGCTTGGAGCTTGAAGGCTTGGAGCTTTAGGATCAACTTTGAGGCGGGTTTTATAACTCTAAACTTATGCTTTATATGTATGTTCAATTCTTGCAATTTACTTGGTAAATTCTCCTTCTACCTCCCTTCTTCCTTGCACGTTTGCAAGCAAATCAGTGGAGAAACCGACCTTGCTAGAGGTTGAAGATGAGGGGCGTGACTTCCTATGTTACTTTTTCAAACGACCTTGGACCTGTTGGTCCAAACGGTTGCAAACCGTTTGGGTTCAAACGGTTTCAAACCGTTTGCTCTCAAACGGTCTTGCAAGACCGTTTGGATTGAAACGGTCTCAAGACCATTTGAAAGGGTTGACCAAAGGACGACCGTTTGAGGGTCTGTTCCTAACATATTGAATTTCATCTCTGCAAAGAATCAAAGTCTAATTCTTAACCAATTGAAAGTTGAAGGCACTTCAACATGAAACCCTAATCGGGTGAAAGAGTGCTGATTTGACATATAGATCTTGTTGAGTTTTGGGTTGAAGGACCCAAACGGTCTCAAGACCATTTGGGGATTTCTCCAAACGGTCCTAAGACCGTTTGGGCACAACCCAAGACCGTTTGAAGGTCTAGGGTTAAGTTAATCTAATGGTTTGAGGGTCCAATTGTAGGAAATTGATGAATTGATGAAAATTGCTGATTTTGACCTAATTGGACTTCAACCTTAGTCAAAACGACTGGGATTTTGGTCAAACTTTGGGCAAACGGTCTCAAGACCGTTTGGATGATGTCTAAACGACCTCAAGACCGTTTGGTCCAAGTTTGAGCCCAATTGGAGGTCAATTGATAGGTTCAACCTTGAATTGATTCACATTGTTGAACATTGATGACCAATCGAATTAAAACCCTAATTGAGGAGGATTGAACCCTAATTGGCTTGCAATTGAGGGTCAATTGGATGTCTAAGTGGTTAAGGCTAACCCTAACTGACTCAAATTATAAATGGTTAGCATAGCTTTGACCATTTGAGGACTTCAACACACATATCCATGAACATTGGTAATCTTTGAACCACTTTGGAGGTCCAAACGGTTTGAGCCCTTTTTGGACCAAACTGTCTCAAGACCGTTTGGATCCAAACGGTCTCAAGACCGTTTGAGACCAAACGGTCTCAAGACCGTTTGAGACCAAACGGTCTCAAGACCATTTGGGGCCAAACGGTCTCAAGACCGTTTGGGCTCAAACGACCTCAGGATCGTTTGGTCCAATCGATCTCAAGTAATTTTGATTAAACGGTTTCAAACCGATTGAAGCTCCAAACGGTTTGGAAGTCAACCCTTCCAAACGGTCTTCACCTCCAAACGGTCTCAAGACCGTTTGGATCCAAATGGTCTCAAGACTGTTTGGGGTCAAACGGTCTCAAGACCGTTTGGGTGGTTGAAACCGTTTGAAGGTTGAAACCGTTTGGAGATTGGTGATGGTTTGTACTTAACCATTTGATGATGTAATTAGTTCAATGATGATTCAATCTAAACCCTAATGGTAACCTAGGTCATTAAGGGACTATGTGATTAGTGAGTTAACCCATGATGGTAATCATGTGGCAAATTACCAAAATACCCTTGAGGGGTCTAAAGGGGTAAAACCTTGTTCTAATCAAACCCTAATCACATGATGTTGATGTTTTGGATCATGTTAGTCAATGGAGACTTATCTCAACCTGATCTAGAGTGGTGTTGTCACCATCTACTAGTGAGAGAAGATAGAAAGTATTTCTAGAGAGAGAAAGTATCCTAGAGAGGGAAAGTACCCTTTTAAGGAGGAAACTCAAGTGAGATACTTTAATTACACATGAATGTGCATGATTAGGGAATGACCCACCTATGTGAGGTCATGGAAACCCTATTTATAATATCTAATGGATCTTAATTCTAATTAAGAAGCCTTAATGATGATGTTTCTCTTACATAATGATGTAATGAATACCATTCACCATGGAGTGAATAGTAATCCCTAATTTTAGGGTGATGACATGAAAGATGAACAGTAAACCCTAATTGACAGGGTTATTGAATTAAACCTTAGTTGAGGGTGATTCCATGTGAAACCCTAGTTGAGGGTGATTCCATGTGAAACCCTAGTTGAGGGTGATTCCAAGTGAAACCCTAATTGGGAATGCATCCCTAACTATTGAATTGTTTATTATTATCTGTTGAACTAACCATGCAGGTTATTATGAGATAATGGTCATACCTAGGTATGAAATACCATATTATATTCATTGGAAGCATGTCTTAAGCTTTATGAATAGTGAATCATCTTGATGCACTGCTAAGTGACATCTTTTGTGATTTATGGGATGTAAGAGCCATAAACACCATCAAGGTCATGCTTAACAGATGACTTGTGATGAGATAGTTGAGAACTGGTAATTGAAATGAGTTAGGCTTACTACATTTTAGTATTCTCATATATAGCCATGATGCTAGTGTTTTTATATGATGATATGAATACTGAATGTACCTAACTAATCAAGTGAAATGTAGAGCCCTGATCATAGATCCATCATTGTCAGAATCTAAATGATGGTGAAACAGATTTTTCTCAGGGAACTCCTGGATCACATACTTTTGAGTATGTGGGGTACATGGATGTGTAGAACCTTACATCCTAGTGTAGGTATTTGATGTAGATTCTTGTAGTCCGTCATACCTTCACTATAAAAGAAAAGGTGAGAGGATGATGTAGATTCTAGTAGTCCATCAGACCCCACCATAAAGTCCTAAAGGTGAGATGTATATCTACACTCCCTTAAAGACACAAACACCGCATCGATAAAAGATAAACAAGAAATCTTCCGATGACGAAGAGAGTACAGAACGCCACTGTAACTCTAAAATAGCGAAGGTCCAGTTTACCCTGGAGAGCTATAACAAAAGATATCCCGCCAGATATCTAACACTCGATCCTCTAACTGACTGAGGAAGATGAGGTCATAAGAATCCAGCTCTTTTAATGACCTATGTATGATACTGATGTGACTTCTTAGCGATCAGTTGGAGTATGAGTGGTAAGCCTCATCTCCACAGGGCATAACAATAATGTTTGAAAAACATAATCAACAGCGTCGTATATCTGTTAGAGTTATCTACGAGTTATTTGATTGATGTTATCTTGAATAGCATAGATGTTCTCATATTTTAATATTGATTGAACTCTTGCTCATTATCAGAACTGCTAGTGAATATCTTGAAGGCTCTTATTGCTTTAGTTATTCCTTGCTTTGCTTATAAAGCCTAGTGGAGAGTTATAACTCTCGCTGGGGCAATTATGTATAATTGTCTCACCCCGTAGACTTCTACTTTTTAGGTGGTCGTCGAAGACGGAGGAACAAGAACACAGGTGACCAATCCCAGCAACAGCAGCATCAGGAGCAGTAAATATCTCAGGTGGAGATCTAGCCTGCTTCATGGTGTAGTTAGAGTCAAGTCCTATGTGTCCTCTGTACTCTCAGGTCCTGAAATGTTTTGGAGTATGAATTCTTGAGAATTTTGGTATCATGTTGTATATAATTACTCAAGAAGTAATTGGCAGTGATGTAAACAGTTAAATCCTTTTTCTATGGAAAAGGTTTGTGGTTTCAGGCTCTTGTCTCGAAAAGTTTTAATTTCCCGTGATTTTTGTCTTCCGTTGTTTACCGATTGCTTCCGCACATGATTTAATTCGTGGTTTGGAGATCGGAGCCCACACATACCAACACAAAGGAGATATGCACTTCCTTCCATACAAAGCCTCATAAGGAGCCATGTCAATGCTCCGCTGATAACTGTTGTTGTAGGCAAACTCTATCAAACTCAGATGTACATCCCAGTTGCCTAGAAACTGCAAAACACAAGCTCGAAGGAGATCTTCCAAAGTCTGAATAGTCCTTTTAGACTGTCCATTTGTCTGCGGGTGAAAATATGTATTGAACCTCAAATGTGTTCCCAATGCTCTGTGCAACTGTTCCCAAAAGCGACTCATAAACTGAGGACCTCTGTCAGAAACTATCATTACTGGCACACCGTGCAAATGTACTATCTCGTCCACATACACTCGAGCGAGTTTCTCAGATGTATACGTCGTCTTCACTGGTAGGAAATGGGAAGACTTAGTCAATCTGTCCACTATCACCCAAATGGAATCATGATTCCTAGTTGTCCTGGGTAGACCAACTATGAAATCCATGGTTATATGATCCCATTTCCACTGCGGTATCGGCAAAGGTTGCAACATACCTGCCAGCTTCTGATGTTCAGCCTTCACTTGCTGACATACCGCACATCTCGCCACAAACGCAGCTACATCTTTCTTCAAACCGGGCCACCAATACAAGTCCTTCAGACTATGATACATCTTGGTGACACCTGGGTGCATAGCATACATCGACGTGTGTGCTTCCTCGAGTACCAACTTCCTCAGCTCATCAACATTAGGAACCACCATCCTATTACGATAGCAGACTAGTCCATCCTCAGACTCATGAAACCCATCAAACTTTTCACTGCCAAACTCTGATCTGATCAACTGTACCGCATCATCTGTCTGCTATGCATCCTTGATCTGTTGTCTCAACGTAGGCTTGACTTGCATCTGTGCTAGAAGACCAGACAACAAAGAAACTTCCATCTGCACATTCATCTGTCACAGAGAAACAAACATATCTCACCTATGGCATACCAGGGAACTCAACTATGCCTTCTTTGAAGAAAGAGAAGAAGACTTTCTGCTAAGCGCATCAGCTACCACATTTGCCTTTCCAGGATGATACTCGATAGTGCAATCGTAATCATTGATCAACTCCATCCATCATCGTTGTCGCATGTTCAACTCTTGCTGCGTAAAGATGTACTTCAGATTCTTATGATCCGTAAAGATTTGACACACTTCTCCATACAGATAGTGTCTCCAAATCTTTCACACATGAACCACTGCTGCCAACTCCAAGTCATGATTCGGATAGTTCTCCTCATGCTTCTTGAGTTGTCGCGAAGCAAAAGAAACCACATGATCTTCCTGCATCAACACACAACCTAAGCCTTTCTTGGAAGCATCACAGAAAACAACATAGCCCTTCCTAGGCTCTGGCAGGATCAATATTGGAGCACTGGTCAGCTTCTCCTTCAAACTCTGGAAAGCTTGTTGACATCGATCATCCCAAACAAAAGGTACATCCTTCCTGGTCAACTTCGTCATCTGCAATGCGGTCGTACTGAAGTCTTTGATAAACCTCCGGTAGTATCCTGCTAAACCCAGAAAACTAAGAACTTCTGTTGGCGTCTTCGGTTGTTCCCAATCCGCAACGGATTCCACCTTCTTCGGGTCTACTTTGACTCCTTCAGCAGATATCACATGACCCAAGAAAGTCACTTCTTCCAACCAGAACTCGCACTTACTGAACTTAGCATACAACTGATGTTGGCGAAGAAGAGTCAACGCTCGTCGAAGATGTTGCTCATGTTCTAGCCTGTCCTGACTATAGATCAAAATGTCATCTATAAAGACTACAACAAACTGATCTAAGAACGGATGGAACACTCGGTTCATCAGATCCATGAAAGCAGCAGGTGCATTGGTTAACCCAAACGGCATAACCACGAACTCAAAATGGCCATACCACGTCCTGAAAGCTGACTTTGGTATGTCATCCGCCTTTATCCTCAATTGATGATATCTAGACCGTAGATCGATCTTTGAAAACACTGTAGCACCACGCAACTGATCAAACAGATCATCAATCCTCGGCAACGGGTACTTATTCTTGATTGTGACTTTGTTCAATTGCTGGTAATCTATACACAACCGCATCAAACCATCCTTCTTTTTAACGAACAACACAGGAGCACCCCAAGACGACGTACTTGGTCGGATAAAACCTTTCTCCAACAACTCTTGCCACTACTTCTTAAGCTCTGTCATCTCTAACGGAGCCATCCTATACGGTGTCTATGCAACTGGCTGCGTTCCTGGTACCAAATTGATCTCGAAATCAATCTCTCGGGGGGAGGAACACCAGGAAACTCTTCAGGAAACACGTCTGCAAACTCTCAGACAACTGGCACCTCCTCAAGACTCGGACCTTTCGCCTTGGCAGCCACAACGGTATCCACCACGTGATCTAAGAATGCCTCACATCCTTGCCGTAGAAACTTATCTGCCACCATAACTGATACCAGACACGTCATAAGAATCTTCCTCTCACCCTGGAAGATCCACTTCTCTCCAGCATCATCAAACATCGCCTGCTTGGAACCACAGTCCAAAACAACCTTATACTTCTCTAAGGTATCCATCCCAAGGATGACATCGAAACCATGCATATCAAGTGGTATGAGATCCACTTGAATGTTGTGTCCCGAGAAAGACAAGACACAAGATGGACACTCTTCTCGAAGCAAAGAGGAACCATCAAGAGGGGTTTCTAACAACAAGCTATCCTTCTTACAGCTAATAGGTAAACGACAGTTTTCAAGCATACTATAGGCGATAAAAGAGTGTGTAGCACCCGGGTCAACCAGAACAGATATAAATCAAGAAGAAGACATATCAGAATGAAATAATTCCATCTGACTTGTCACTACTCACGGGTTGACTATCACCTCTGGCTGACTCATAGCATAGAATCGAGCCGTTGCTTGCTTTCCACGACCTCTGCTTCCTTGAGCAGACGATCCAGCCTGAGACGCTTGACCACGTCCTCGTCCTCTGCTACCACTGGGCTGTGGCCTCTCTGACCTTTGAAGATTCTGTCTCGGCTACTGCGTCACTTCAACATCTCTATTCGGGAAATTGAGCCTGAAATGCCTGACTTGTCCACAAAGATGACATGACATGTCCTCAGACTGTGGCCTAGCTGGCCCTATCACTCCCACAGAAGTTGTACTATGTGCCTTGGACGGCAAAAGAACATAACCTCTCCCTTTACTCGGGGACCACTGAGACGGTACACCAGAACTTCTCATCACTGTCGGCGATGAAAACCTGGGCTTCTTAAAGCCACCAAGCCTCCGTCCCTGAAACTAAGCAGGTCTTTTGTGAGACATGGATTCTCTTTTCTCCCTTACTGTCCTCTCAATCCTTCGAACAGATTCCACAAACGTAGCAAACCGCTCCCGGTTTTCCAACGGAGAAACTGGTGTTGTCAGCTCAGCACTCAGACCCTTCTCGAAACATTTGATCCGTTCCTCATCTGTTGTCGCCATGTGAGGACAAAACCTCAACAAATCCATAAACTTGGCCCCATACTCGGTGATGTTCATCGTTCCTTGTCGCAACCTCTCAAACTGATTGATCTTCTCATCCAGATACGTCTTTGGAAAGTATCTGGTGACAAACTCGCGTCGAAACACTTCCCAACAGATCACCTCACCGGGCCGCTTCTCTTCTTCGATGGTCCACCAGTGACCAGCACTACCCTTTAGAAGGTAGACAACATGCTTTACTTTGTCTGCTTCGGGGATGTCAAGGATCTGAAAAGCCTTCTCAAGACTTGTCAGCCACAGATCTGCATCCGCTGGATCATCCGTTCCAGCATAATCCGAAGCTTCGACTCGGCGAAGCCGCTCGAAGGTCTTCCCAATACCCGATGCTTCTCCATGGGGAACCTGTGCTCGCGGAGGAGGCACTGGTAATCGCTCAACCATGAGATTCATCGTAGCCATTATTTGTCCCATAAGCTGTTGGTAAGCAGGATGTTCAAGAATGGCTGGGTCAGGTTGGGGGACCTCAGGCACCCGATCTTCATGTGCCTGTCCAGCTGCTCCATCAACCGATGCAGCATCACTGTACTCAGCATAGTGTTCTTCATGGTTTCCAGACATCTTGACTTTTCTTCCGCTGAGACAGAAGATTACTGTAAGAAAACCTGGAAAACACACAAGAACAGACGACCTAGTCTTAAATCCTTGTAGAATCAGCGAACCTAGAGCTCTGATACCAAACACTTGTGGCAACACATCCCACTATCACACAGACAGCGAGGTGTTACGCGAAAACGTGCAGAAATCACCATAACCACAGATTACCAAAAACACGGGTTAATTAAAACCGTTTGCGGAAAGTTGATAAACTAAGAAACTATTACATTCCAGTCCTCATCCTGTAGGAAAACAGGTCATATATATACATATACCAGATCTGCTACGTGTCCACAGCTTACAGGAACAGATGTCTATCCATCACATGAGTTCACCACCTGTTCATATACATAAAGGCCCATATCCGGCCAACAGTAGGATATACAAAACATCAACGATCGTACATCGTGAAAAAACGTCAAAACACTGCCAAGGACCTAAGAGTACAGGGATGACTCTAGACTCTACTACAGAACATCCAAAACAACAGTATATCCATCGCTTGCCTTCTACTGCTTGTCTAGCTGCTCGGTCGCAACACTACGACCACCACCACGTCTAGCTCAGCTATCTGAAAACCAGCGGAGTGAGACAATTGAACATTGTCCCAGTGGGAAACATAACTCCCCACCGCAAGTACAAAACCTCAGAAGGATAAAGCTTAACAGCAGATAACCAGAGCAGTCTATATAAAGCAAAGCTATTCTTACCGACAAGCTTACCAGCTGTACAAAAGGCATATAACCAAATATCTTTCAATGGAACATGACTGACAAGGTAAGATATATTGCTACATAACATGATTATCAAGATAAGATATATTGCCACATAACCTGAGGAATATAGAAGTAACTGCAAGATATAACAGAGATATCTACACAAACAAGGCCTCAACCAAGGTTTCATGTTTGTCTTAAGCAGTAAATACTAAACAGCTGAATTACATATTCTTATGCCCTGAGGAAGTGAACCGTACCGTTCAAATCCAACTGACGGCTGTGAAACCCGAAGTCGGTGCCATACAAGGTCACATGGAAGAGCCGGACTCCACGACCTCCCACCTTGTGGTCAGTGCACGAGTACAACACAAGTAGGACCGTAGTCTCATGCTGAAGTGGTCTTAGCCACAGGGTCAGGCTACCCTTTGCCTAGCCCGCCTCGGTACAGGTCTCGGCGCTAGTGAAATTGAGCCATGGGTCTATTCACCATGCTTTGAGCCATGAACGTATTCATGCTCCTCATCTCACATATCCTGAGCCATGGGCCTGTTCACCATGCTCTTCATCACAATTGGGCTACGGGCCTGAATCCGCACCCTTGAGTCTACAACCGAAGTTGCACTCTTACCTCCTCACTTTAGGCTAGGAGCAACCTCGCATATTCAACAATATGCATTCCGGGTTAACCCGTAGGAGAACCTGTTTCACCATCACCAAGTCCTGACGATGATGGATCTATGGCCAGGGCAACTACATGATATATTTCAATGTGATTATTTAGTATCTTTTAGATGGATTGCAAGATTCAACCAGGTTGTATAACATGCAAGGTATAACAGAAAGTAAACAACATAAACTCAACATTATGCTATTATTGTAATCACATCAACATGATCCATCTCAAGGATCCAACATCACATGTTATCACTTGGCCTCTTGCCAACCATCCAGATCCATCTCAAGGACCATCACATACCATGGGATCTCAATCCCTCATCATGTACTGCCACTGCCTCTCAAGGCTTACATCAACATCATGGGACAAACAGATCATTCATACAATCTCATCAACCAGAGTAATTATCAAAGTGATGTTACTCATCACATATGTCTCATAGCCTTTTCATGGGTAATCATCACCTGCATGGTTAGTGTATACAATAATCATAGTTTCAACATAAGAACTACGCTTACTATCATGAGATGACATTCAAGATGCTATACTTAACAATTATACATTATCTGGTGATCAAGTGCATAAAGCACCTCATTAAGAAAACCCTATCTATGCTTATCCTCATTTCAATATTATACGAATAATCAAGATGATTACTTCATGCATGTAGTCATGTTGGATATACAGAACAAGCGTTATCATTATCATTACTACTAGAAAGGAGTCACCATCGTTTGGAAGCATGGATATATATATACAACTAGCTGTTTTCATAATACTGGGAACTGTCACAAGAGGATACGAGAACCCTCATCAAAGATCACCACAACCCTCACTAAAAAGAAGGATATAACAGCCACCTACCCTCACCCATACTCAAAGCATAATGGCTGGTGTAAAGAAGGGCAGCAACGCTGCGTTGCGTGACATCACGTCTCAAAGAGAGGGAGCAACGCGCGTCAGGGAGGAGAGGTATCGGGCACTCTCATATCGGGCAACGCCCCGTTGCGATCAGCCTGCCGACCGACACAAGAGGTGTGACGCCCGTCACACACCCAACCAACAACGCCCGATACAAAGCTATCGTAACGGTTAGGTCACCAAACACTAACATCCAGGAGAGAGAAAGCTAGATAACTCATTCCACTAGACGTGCTACAACCAGGTCAAGGCCTAACGGCCGACACACATCAGAGGTATGGGCGTGACGCCCGTCACAAGCCCAAGCGTTATCGGCCGACACCACTCCAACTCGCCCAACACAAGCCTATCGGACAACACTCACCACACTTAGCCTATCGCCCAACACAAAGCCAACATGTCGCCCAACACACTAAGCCAAAGGATATCGTCCAACAGGTCACCTTCTTCCTCAAACACAAAGGCACTCAAAACCCTAGGAAGATGGCTCACCTCAATCGACTAAGAAGGAGGGGTTTTGCACATAAACCATTACCAACGAGCTCACCCTTCTAGCCTATGGTGAGAGGAGAGTGTTGCTCAAGCAACTAGATCACAAGCTCACCTCAATCGGTTAAGAGAAAGAGGGCTCATGGCACTAGAACTCAAACTCACTCCTCCAGACTAAGGGGAGAAAGGAGTATTGCTCACCTACAAACCCTAGATCACAAGGATCGACCAACAAGAAGCTAAACAAAGAACTAAGCTACTAACATATGAACCAGATCAAAGCAAGAGATAAAGGAGTTAGAGTTAGAAGTTATGCAACCCGCCTTAAGCTCCAAGCTCCAAGGAAGAAGAAGAGCTCCAAGCTTCAGGGGGTATCGGCCACCACTGCTCCTCCAAGGGGTGTATCGGCCACCAAGCTGCTCCTACAAGGGGTGTATCGGCCGACACAAGAAAGGGAGGAGGGAGTGTCGTGCACTCAAGGTGGGGAGAAACCAAAGGACCAAAGGAACTCCTAGCTAAGGGAAGGACACGCCTATATAGAAGGAAAGGGAGGAGAAAACAAGGTAGATCCTAGCAAGGTGTCGCTTGCCTAGGGACACTTGTCCTAGAGCACAAGCTACTACTCTAGCAAGCTTCATACACTTGTCCAAGATGTGCTCCAAGTGTCCACTAAACAAGGTCAAAGCTAGGTCAAGCATCATGGGTGACACAACATGTTGCTCCTTGGGCGACACACTCCATCCTCATGGGCGATTTTTATCCGTAGATGAGTTTATACATCAGGGCTGGCAATGAATAAGGCGTGCCTACCCATGATTCAACATGGCCCCGTAAGTCAGTTTTGCCCCTTAGGATTTGCTACTAATTAAATAAAGAACACGCTGTAACTAATTTAAGATGACTCTAAGAAATACAGGCATAAAATTCCAACTCTACCTTCTAATGGGCAGTGACACGTATAAATAGATGATAATAGAAACATCCTACTCCTTACAAATTTAGTAACAGCAAATCCTGATTCCACTTTTGCACCCAACCAAGCTTAGCGGCATAAATTCCCAGAGTTGGGGCTGAATTGAGGCTGAATTGAATAGTCAGAATGATTTCAAATAATCAAGCTGCATCTTATTGTATTGGATTATATAAAAAATAATTTAATTGTAAAGAATTTGAAAATCAGATAAAAAGTCATGTACCTTACAAAACAGACCCTTAACGCAGTTCAATTCCGTTCCCCTTGGAAACACGTGCTTCCCACTAATCCAGCAAAGGTTCGGTTTGATACTTTCCCTTAGGCTGCTTTTGGTATGTGGTCACAAAATACGTGGTGAAGGTGACGGTAGTGGTGATGGTGACAATGATAATTATAGTGATGGTAAAATTGTTAAAAATTGTTGTTTAATAACATTTGCATGGTGACGGTGAAATGGATGAAGAAATATTTAAAAATTATTGTTTGTTACATGATTACAATGATGGAGATAGGGAAAAGGTGTGGCAGAAAATATTGTCCTAAAGATAAAAATGTGGCGGAAAATATTGTCCTGGAGGGATAAAATGTATCTTGGAGGAAAAAAGTGTGACGGAAAATTTGGTCTTGGAGGGAGAAAATTCGTCTTGAAGAAAAACGTTGTGGTAGGAATTTTTCTTTTAGAAAGGAAAATTTGGATGATAAATAAATATTTTTAGTTGGTAATGGGTACATTAGTAAATTAAAAAAACAACGGAAAAAAAATTTGTTCGAAAAAATAAGATATATAAATAGTATTTAGAGCAAAATAAATTTTGATGGGAAGTCAAAATTTGTTGGCAGAAAAGAAATCTTCGATTGAAGGATATGATATAGGGAGGAAAAAATATAGTAAAATTTTTCTTTACACATGTCTATATATTAACGGAGACTTAAAAAACTTTTTTCATCATCATTCACTATACAGACGAAAATTCACCATAAATTCACCACGAAAAAATTATATGTCACTGTCACCATATATACCAAACAACATTTTTATTTTACTAATGATTCTCTATCATCATGATTCACCAAGCAACAAAAGCAGCCTTAAAGAAATGCTTTGTCGAGGACGATACGAAACGGGCTTTTGGCCATTGGTTCCCCACTTTGCAAGGGAATGAAACAGGGAAACGTAGATGATGAGCTGCACTTGCCCGGATTTCTGCCGCAACGTACGTTCGCTGAAAGGCTGGAATCTCCATGCTTTCACTCGATTCTCACTCCTTGATTACTAGCTACCACCGGCGCAAGGCAAAATGTTGGAAGCTTCGTAGCGGTCCTAGCGGAGCAGACCAAAAGCAATGGAGGAGCGCATTCTTTGCCTTTTTCGTTTGCTGCAATATTCTTTCCCATTGCCCTGTCTGCCAGCATGTGGTTGCTGACTCTGAACTTCATCTCTTTTTGCCTGGATTAAGGAGCTAGTGCGCTGAGAGAAAAGGAAGAACTTGGAGGTACAGGTTTACTGGTGATGGTTGGGTTACCGACACTTGCAGTGAAAAGGAAGCTGAAGTGGAAAGAAAAGATCCATGCCCACATGCCACAATAAGATCAGGAAACTGCTGCTGCTTTCCTTCCTGACGCCGGCGGCTGTACAAGTTTGGCTGAGATCGCCACTGGCTATAGATGCACGGTGGTGTCCAGGAGGCGTGGGTTTGGTTTGGGTGATTTTGACTCTTTTTAATTAGCTTGGGTCTCATTTTGACTCTTTTTTTATTCGGTTTGGATTTGACTACTAAGTCTAACCAAGACACCCGCAAACAGATCCAAAGTGGACCCAAACAATAGTTATACAAAGTCTGACATGAGCGAACAAAATTTACATAGACCGACCTAAAATTGACCCGCCACTACCCTAACATCACACAACATATACGAATAATATTTTGACAAGCACCAAACATGACCAAAATAATCTAACACGGCCCAAAATAATATGACATATGAATTCAAAGAAAAAATCAAAATACTTGTAGAGACAGTCATATTAATTTAGCTAATATTTTTAGTTTTTTGGTGACACGATTTAAAAAAACCAAATACGGACGGAAAGCTGGACAGACACCTAAAGCCTAGACTTCTCGATTTCGTTGACGAGATCGAGTTTGTCAGGATAAAATTTTAATATATCATATACCAATAAAATAATAATCAGTACTATTTTATTAATATAATAATTAAATAATGTCATATAATCCCAAAAAAATAATGTCATATATTAGCAATGAAATATAATCTATACAACACATATTAAGTTGACGGAAAAGTAAACTAAAAGAAAGAGAAAAAGAGAATAGTAACATAAGTGGATGGAAAGTTGAGTGGAGGGGTGGTTGGAATTTTGTTAAACAAGGAGAGAGTTATTTAGGATTTGTTATAAGTGATGGGCGGTTTTGAAATTTAAGCAAAGGTGAGGGATTTTTTGGGAGAAAAAAATCTTGAGAAGAATCATCCAAAATCCAAAGGATAGACTGTCATTTCTCATGGAGACATGTATTTGAAACTATCTACCCAATCACCTACTTAAATTTCTTGAAGGTAAGGTAGGTCACAACAAAGGATATATATAACAACATCATGAGGCACCGTGGAAACACAAACACAAAAATGTTTCTCACTTCAAAACACCAAAAACCTCTTTAGAGGCGATCTCAAGGTACTTCTCACCATCCTAAGATCTTTGAGAAGGAGAGTGTTCCTCCCACCTTTATGGAACCGCTTCAGCCCTTATGTCGGATCATGATGGGTTGAAATTCAAATTGACATGGTCATGATGGGTTGACATTCAAATTGATATACTTCACCAGAAGGTTATTTTCTCATGGCACCAGAATGGGCACCTAGTCACTATCTGGGGTTGGGTGTAGCTGATCTTAGACCTTGGAGCTCAAGACAGGTGGAACTTTTTCATCAACTAGACTAGTACCAACAAACACTACAAGATGATGTTTGATAATAGAAAAAAAATCTTTCCACCTCCTCAACCATCACTAGAGACGATGTTAATGTCACACCACAGTCAGCTTACATGGATTGTCAATGGTCTGACTTCAACCATTATAAGTTCATAAATGATTTTTATGTCTACGCAACAATGCAAAAAGGTTACAAAGACAATATCAGCTTCCCATAACCTTTTGAGAATAGTACAAACAAGATTACAATGCAATGATTGGCCCATCTATTATGACCATTGATGAAAAAAATTGGAAATAGCTGATAGTTGCATCCAAGAAAATAAAAAACTAAGGATTTGTTTAGGAGAAGGCCAAAGTAGATTAAAAATAACAACATAAAGGGAAACAATGGAAGAACTACCCATCCATGATGACAAAGTAAAGATCATATTTGTGGATGATGAAGCCAAGTGATGGAGGTTGGGTGATTGTCCTTACACTAGCACTAATCATGATATTAATTCTTTTTTATTATATATATTGTATGCACTCATTAACAATGACATAATAATATATCACAGGAGTAAATTTGTCAAGTATAAATCATGGTAAAAATGGTATACTTTTTTCTTCATATGTAAGAAAAAAGGCCACATGCATCATGGCCGCATTAACCATAAAATTTTCTATTCATGCAGTGGAAAAGGGTATTTTATTTACATGTACCAATTTGGATCATCAAACCCAAAAGTGATTTTCTTTATAAGGATAGGTCAAAATTATTTGAAGGAATGAAAAAATAAATATTGATAAAAAATGGAGTTTTACACAGTCAAGGTTATAAAAGACCATAATATATGCAATCTTGAACATAAATGGATGTGATCTCCATTATAAGAATATATCTATTAGAAGATAGTGCACATCAACAAGAAACCAAAATAGTTTTTCTATTTTGGAAACACAAAGTTATTATGTTGATTTAGAGACTTGAAGAAAGGATAGTAAAAGTGGATGTACCTATCGCATGCATTAATAAGTTAGGGATGGGCAATGCTATGCATGACATGAACACATCGACAATACTATAAAGCCATTCTGGCATGCGTCTCGAAACAAAACATAAAGACAAGACATTACTAGAAATATATAATGAATAAAATATGGGGATTGACCGACTCTTACGTTATAGCCATGTGGTAAATAAATGTCGGGGCATACCAAATGATCATATACCACACCCATACACCTAGTTCATAGACACTAAGCCCCAACAGGAGAGAAACCCTAACTCATTCTTCTCCTTCACAAAAAGGTCGACACATATGGCCTTCTCAAAAGAAACTTCAAACTAGAGAGCAGGGGAAGCCAAACCATTGATGTTCCAATAGCATAAATGAGGTTGACAAAAGTTTTACAAAATCATAGTCTGGTCGTCACCTTACCAAACTTCCCAGAGCAAGCTACTATTATAACTATTGATGTCACCAAGAGCTTGAGGCATTTATTAATGGGAATGTTTTTCACAAAGACAAAAAAAAATTCAATCCAAGTTTAGTACATTGTTCTTAAACACACCTTGGTGGATCATTTGGTTGGACTCACGACCACTGTCCCTAGTGAAGCAGGCTTCCTCATTGGCCATGTATCAAAACGGATCCCTAAGAAGGGGGGAGCTACCCCAAAGGGTGGTGGGATAGGTTGGAGTCTCAGGAATCCCAACTTATTTATGCTAGATGCTGAACTTTTCAAAATCATCACTACAATTCTTAGAGGCAAGATCCACTTCACACATCCCAATACTCTTTAGTCAATTTATTGTACCAAGTTTTTTCTAGATAGTAGTTACTCAATACTCCACCATTGATATCTAAAAGTAGGAAATAATCTTTAAATCACTCCTACCAAAACTAAACAACTTATAGAACTGAAAACTCCTAGTAATGATGCTTATGACCATCCCTCCATATGGGTTTCTCCTAATTCATATTACAACAATGAAAACCTGTGTACTAAAAATTCCATGATGAAAGGAATGGATACCCAATCCTTCACGAAAGACAATAACAAAAGTAGAATGTGTGAGTACATAAGGACTTCCATGCACAAAACACATATGAAAAACCAAGGCTTAACAATGTCATCATCATCATCATCATCTAAGCCTCAATCCCAACTATGTTGGGGTCGGCTACATGGATCCTTCATTTCCATTCAGCTCTATCATGGGCCATATTCTGATTGAGATGTAGAGATTCAAAATCTCTCTTTATGAGCTCATCCCATGTTAATTTAGGCCTTCCTCTTCTTCTATTTATAGTGTTTGGCTCAATAGCATTGCTTCGTATAGGCGCACTAGTAGGTATGCGTTGCACATGTCCGTACCATCTGAGTCGGCCCTCACGCAACTTGTCCTCAATGCTCGCCACCCCCACTTTATTCCTGATATAGTCATTTCTCAAACGATATTTTTTTGTCTTCCCACACATCCATCTCAGCATACGCATTTCAGCCACGTTCATCTTGTTGAGACCTTGTTTCTTCACCGCCCAACATTCACTCCCATAGAGCATGGCTGGTCGTATAGCTGTTCTATAAAACTTACTTTTTAACCTGAGAGGGATCTTCTGATCGCATAAAACTCTAGTTGCACTCCTCCATTTCAACCATCCTGCAGTGATCCGGTGACAAACATCATTTTGGACATCCCCGTCTATTTGAATAATAGAACCTAAGTAATGAAATTTGTCACATTTTGGTATATCTACTCCGTCCAACTTGGCTCCATCATTCACACTGCGAGATTGGCTGAAATTGCAATGCATATACTCAGTTTTGCTCCTGCTAATCATCAATCCATTTGATTCCAATGCCTTTCTCCAACATTCAACTTTATCATTCAATCCATCTTTTGTTTTTTCAACCAAAACAATATCATCAGCAAATAACATACACCAAGGAATATCATCCTGAACATTCTTTGTTAACTCATCCATAACCAGAACGAATAGATATGGGCTGAGTGTGGATCCTTGGTGTACCCCAACTATAATAGGAAAAGTTGGTGTCTCTCCTCCAGAGTCTTGACACTTGCAGTAGAGCTATCATACATGTCTTTGATCAAGTCAATGTATTGGATAGGCACACCCTTTTTTCTTCAAAACCATCCATAACACTTCTCTGGGTACTCGATCATAAGCCTTCTCTAGATCGATAAACACCATATGAAGATCTCTTTTGCTTTGTCTATACTTCTCCATAAGCCTCCTTATCAGAAAAATAGCATATGTTGTTGATCTTCCAGGCATGAAACCAAATTGGTTGTTGATACCTGCGTTATAGATCTTAACCTCTGCTCAATAATCCATTCCCAAAGCTTCATCGTGTGACTCATCAGCTTGATACCTCTATAGTTTGTACAGCTCTGAACGTCACCTTTGTTCTTGTAGATTGGGACTATACTACTATTTCTCCACTCATCCGGCTTAACAATGTAATAACATAAAATATAGGACCAAGAACCCAAAACTAAAATAGAAACCATAGGAAAGAACCGAAACACAAGAGCACACCACTAGTTCCAAACAACATTAAGGAAATGGTTGATGAAAGGTCACTGAAGAATTTTGAACATGTCTATTGAGAAGATATCTAAAGGGACCTGTAATGTCGTGGATGGTAGACAAATTAGGCAAATAGATAAATAAATATGGATGACAACCACCCCTTGATAATGAGACTCCATAGAGGGTAAGATGATCAAGGAGACATTAGACAACAAAATATTTTATCTTTAGAATTCTCTAATGTAAATTATATGATGGTATTATAGATCTAGACTCAACACAAAATCTCCCTCCCTGAGAATATTGTAAATCTTCTAGGATTTTTATAAGAAAAGTTTGTATGCATTTTGAAGATGAAGTAGGAGATAACATAGAACTTTCCCTAATTGAAAATAAATTGGGATGGTCTAAAAAAATACCACACAACATGATCAATGAACATTTACACTATTTCTGCTTGTGGTTCTTGTTGTATCATTTTTTCTTCACTTATTACTACTTAAAAATCTTTCTTATGATGACTACAACATAGGATGTTTGTCGATTAGTTTTATCTAAGAGAAGAGGTTAATTGGATATTACTCTAGAACCAACTTACCGCAACTAATCATAACACAATATTTAAAATTTAGTTTTAGCTAACAGAAAAGGTTAATTTGGTATTACCTTAGAACCAATGTACCACAACAAATCATAATACAAGAAATAAAAGCTACACATAGTTGCAACAATTAAGAGTACTAGGGGTAAAATTATTAGTTGTATACATAAGCCAATGATTGGACTTGGTTGAGGCATTCTGTTAGGATGAAACAACACACACCTTGCATTTTGTAATTATATCATGGGTGACTTATCCATCACATATGATTTATATAATACTAGAAATAACAAATTTTGGACGTACAATGTGATATATTTTGATCTAGGTCGCAATAAAAATCCATTCTTCATATGAGATGTACAACTTGGATGAAAACAACAAAATATATCATAGTTGGTAGGATGAGATATTACTAACACCAGGTTTATCAATGAAAGATCACACACCAAGGACAAAATTCTACATCCCCAACAAAACATGAATAAATTTAATGGATTCTTCAACACCTATGGACTGATCAACTTTGAGTCTAGTAACTTTATATGTACTTGGATTAGGGTTCCCATATGTTCTCTTCTATATAGGTTGATATCCAAAAATATTAGGGAATATATCTACCATATGACAACATCACTAGAGGGAGTGTGCATTATCTCAAATCTCATGAGTTTCTCAAAACATTAAATACATTGCCAGGGACCTGCTAGGTTTACCACTGAACAATATTGGACCAATTACAACATATACAAGAATATTATTAGTGAAAATTATAATAGAGATAAAATGATGAAGTGTTTGGCAATATAGTGTTTAATATTAAGTTTTTAAAGTCCAAACCAAAAGAGTGGACATGCACTTTTAGCAACATCCACAAGAGTACTTGAAGACACTCTCCCTAGTGGAAACATAACTAGATAAAGAGAATACTAAAACATAAATCCAAGAAATTATTTGAGATCTAGAAATCAATTGGAAGCAAAGATCCAAGCAACAATGGATGCAACAATGTGATAACAAAAAAAAATTGTTCCATAAAGTTTGTAAAGTGTTTAGGAGAAATCGTTTGATTTATATCCTTGATCATAATAGGTGATTAACTAATAATTTAATTGGTATTATCAAACACATCACAACTTACTTTCATAATCTATTTGACAACAAGTATAAGTTTTCATCATATTTCATATTTGAATAAATTATGTTAAATGCCCATAAACTGGTGCTGGAGTTCGTATGATAAGAAATCAAAACATGTGCCTTTTTTGGGCATGGACCAATCACCATGCCCATATCGTTTTCATGTGTCTTTATATACACACAACCATAACACAACTACAGAACTCATATACAAGTTTATGGAGAACTCTTTGAGGAGTCAACAGTGGACCTAAATCTGAGCAATAAGCTTTCATTACCATAACAAATAACATTGATAACCCCACTAATACATACCAACCAATCTTATTAATAGTTCATACAAAATTATTGCTAAATTTCCCAGTTCTAGAATGAAACAACATATGAATCACATGACAACATCTTTATAGAAGGCTGTAAAATTTAGGATGTGTTTATAATTGCCAGTGAAATTTGCAGACATGTAACTCTAAGAATTTGTCCATCCTTACCCTCAAATATGATATTGAGAAAGGATTTTAGAAATATAAACTGGGAATTCTTGATCTTTTACCTCAATGGATACAATTTTCTTGATGAATGGAGTAACTGTATTGAATGTGGTCTTAAATTTGGACACTCTTTGGTACTTATACACATACCACTCTTTCTCTCCTTCAAATGAACCAATTGACTTAGGCAAGGATACCTTATTTAATCACATCTATTCCTAATTATAAACATACCACTCTTTCTCTCCTTCAAATGAACCAATTGACTTAGGCAAGGATACCTTATTTAATCACATCTATTCCTAATTATCACGTTCATTCTAGACTCCATGTTTAGGTTGGGGGTAGAATATAAGTTTCTTTCTGTAATAATAAATTTGTATTACAAACACATAATTGAATTTGCAGACCACAACATATTCTTCATTCGGCCTGATGGTATGATGTTATTGATGCCATCAAAATCCTTAGCATTTTTCATCATATGGCGGGACTCAATATAAACTTCAACCTACATGGAACAAAAATTGACGAGTGAACTTATATAGATATAGTCATGTCATCTACTGCAAAGAAAAATCCTTTCCTCTTATATATTTGGGATTTCTTCTTCCCTCAATATACTATATGATATTGTTTGGAAGCCCGACTTCAACAAAATGACAAATAGATAGAGTACTTGGAGATCAATTTATATTAATAGAGATGGTCAACTCATGTTACCCTATGCTTCCCTCTCCTATTACCTAAGTTACATTCCCCTAGCTTACAATATTGAATTGCAAATTGGAAAATGAAGTGCAACTTTCTTTGGTGGAGTATGCAGGAGAAGACAAAGATACACCTAGTCATTGGACGACTATTAATAATCCCAAATCACTTGATGAATTGGGTGTCATCAAACTTAGACTTCACTCACAATTCCTCTCCAACAAGGTTGATGTTAGCATCATATAATATAAGGAAATCAGTTGGCATAAATATATAAAAGATGAGTAGTACATGTAGAAATCACTTGGTTTTATATGCATAACATAAATTTTTTATCACAAATTTATCGATGCGTCAATGATAGTTTTGTTTAACTGAGGATACTATAAAACCCCTACCCATTGTTGGGGCTCCATGAGATTTTGAATGGACTTGGTCAAATTTGGAGCATCTAGCTCAATACAACACCAATAAACACATGCCAAATTTTATCCAGAACTTTAATCTTTACAAAGCACTTTCTCTTCTAACATCTAATAGGTAGATTGTTGTTAAAAGATTTTGTAGATAGTTAATCTCACAAACCACATTGCTTACCTTGAAATCCTCCTTTGTAGACCCCACAACAAACCTACAGTTTTAGGGACCTAGAAACCAAAATACAATGCTAATAAAGCTTACAAGTTCTTCATAGAAAGTGAAAATCATAGAATGAAAGATGCCCAATTTTGGATAATAAATTGTCCTCCTAAAGTTCATATAATTCTTTATCTCAAAGGGCAAAAAAAGCTTCATAAGTATGGAGTGCATCGAAAGGGATTCCACGTGGCTTTTATATGTCCTCTCTACTTAAACAATAACAAGAGCATAAATCCTATTTTCTTTGAGGGTCCATAAAAGATGAGATCTGGTTGCATTTTCATTATCATTGGTCTAATAAGAACATCTATTCTCTAACTATGATTGCACCCTTTATCAGTTATACAATACTGATTCCTCACATGAATCTAGTTCTACAAAGAAGGATAGGGAGTTAGTTGTATGTATTATCAAAAATATATGAATTGAAGGTAAATCCAAGATTTTCAACCCAAAAGTTTTGAAAATATATGTTGTCATTGTAAATGTTTACTCCTCTAGTAATTTATGAAAATGATATATTTTACCATTGGTGATGTTGTCTCTTCTCTTAAGGTGAACGTTTCTCTCCTTTCTCTATACTTATTCCACAATGCAAAAACATCCATCCTGATGGGTGTGATCAAATTTGATACAAAAATGACACAATATTGTCTCTTAGACTGACAAAACATCTCTGAGATGCACCATCCATGAGTCCTTACTGGATGAGATTATTATATTGATGCAACATTTGTTTTGTTGCATTACCCCTTCAATCATGTGGCTCTTTTACTCCGTGTTAGTGGGATGTTGTGACAACCCCTCCCCGATTGGCCCTCATTGAAGGTGGACCAAGAGGGAAAGGATCATCATCCAAATTTCTAAGATTTAGGTGTTACAACTCTCTTCTAGCTTTACTGATAATTCTAGGGATTTAAGATAACATTAATACTTGTTATTCTTTTATTAGTAATATATTTATCTTGTGATTTATCTCAACCTTATCTATCTTAAACATTTGTTTGTATAAGTTTTAATTACTCATAATAATGACTTAAGAATACCACAAGATCCATGTTTTAGTTGATATATAATTAGCCCATACATGTATGAGGGAGGATAATCAATGATACTTGAGGAAATAATTAATATATAAATTTATTTGAGAATCTTATTAAACTAATACAATAGGCTTATAGAGAATTCAATTTGAATCCAACGCTAAAAGAATTAACCAAATCAGAGTTAAAATGATAGAGTTATGGCCTTTTTAGTAAACATTTGCAGAACTGACTTTTGGTCTGCTTTTCCAACGACCGTCAAGCGGGCCCATTAGGCCTATCGATCGACGAGAAAGTGTTGTGTAGCCACCCAGGATAGCCAATTGTAAAATGACCATAGTGTTTACTATATATATCCGTTTTCAATGAAACAAAGTACATTATGACATAATTTGATCCTCTACACTATCAGACTCTTAGACTGATGAAAACACGACCTATAGGGTGATTTAAAGGGAAAACATGAAGAACTACTGCAGATTGACAAACTAGCTACAAATTCTTTGTGGTATTTAGTTCTAGACAGTAGATCCCTTCTCTTTGTCCTCTTTGATCCATCGAGGATTCTCTATTTGACTCACTAAAGGTTTTTTTCCTCCTTTCTTCATATTCTATCCATAACTGCCATCCTAAGTTTGTTTTTCTTGTTGACGATCAGTTTAAAACAAGATCTTAAGCTTGAAGCTTGATTTAGACTTGTGTGAGCTAAGATTCAAGCTTAGTTGGTGAAAGGGTTAAGACCAATAATCTTGGACTAGATCTTTGAGAGGAAAATCACCTTCTAACCCTGATTTACAACATACAAACTCAAATAATGGCTTTCCAGTATTTAAATCCTACTCTATGATAACTGTGATAAATTTGATAAATCTATGTAGTATTTTTCAATGGAAGAGATGATTTATTAATCATATTTTATTAATGTAGTATCATATCAAAAGTTTCTATGAAAGTTGCTATAAAAGATAGTTAATAATGGTGCAAATAGAGGCAATGGGAAAGTCTGGTTGCTCTAATTCAGAACTAAAAAGTCAAACTGTGGTTTATGTGAATTGTGAAAATTGCCAAATGATTTCTATGCTTATTATAAGATGCTTAATTGATGAAAATAGAGTAATCATTAGTTCTGACGATAAATCTTGTTAAAATCAACTAAATATCACTAGACATTAGATTCTCTAGACACTGTAGAATCCTCACAAGAGGCATGTTTTGTAGGAGGATACATGCTTTCTGACTGGAGGTTTCACATAGTCGAGGTAAGCCATAGCATGCCAGTGGGGTGCAGGGTTCTAAACCAGTAAGGAGAGACTCCATAAATGAGTGGTATCCGACACCAACCAGGGATGTCGATGGTACTTGAGTTTTCTGATCAATGGACATCTTTAGTCGGTCCACATATGCAAAGTTGTGTTGATCAGTTGACATCTTTGGTTGGTCCACTGGTGCACAAAACGTCTAAGGGCTTTGACTCCCCACCTAATTAACTAAGTTAATAGGAGGTTTCGAGATATCTAATTGCTACCATTAGCCGCCGAGAGCCAGACGTGGTGATGCCAGTTGTAGACATGATATTGAGACTTCAAATTCAAGATTTCGGGCATGCTTATAAGCCTTGTGCAATGAGATTGTTGTTTTCTATGATACTTTCACATGTTGTGGTACACCTGATGTGGGTGCAATGGCATAATAAATGTATTAAAAATCAAGTTAACGGATTTAAATTATCCTTTCTCTGTAGTTAATATTTTGTTCAACTTCCATGTTGAGTTATTTAGAGGTTTTAAGATGCCATGCTTACATAATCATGTATTTAGGTTCTATTAATTATAATCATCAAATATATCTCGATTACTTGTTGATTTTATACTCACTGAGCCAGTATCTCATCAACCTACTAGACAATTTTTCAGGCAAAGGACTAGCTCTTCCTGAGGAGATAGAAGCCAATTTTTATCAAGAGTAATACAGAGGTCTTGAAAAAGGAGTAGTTAGAATAGATAGACGGTCTCTTATCCTTCCTATGGAACCTAGGAATGAGTAAGTAAGAAAAGATATCAGTTTGTAATGAAATATACATGATGTATATTAACTATTAAATGTGAAACCTTTTCTTCTATGTAAAGGTCGAACTCTGTTGTATCCTTTAATGTTATGTATAAACGAGAAGTTATGAGTTTTTTAAGTGATGTTCTATATATCTTGAGGAAAAAAAATTGACTGGTTTTCTTTAAGTGATTAAAAGTTGATGGTTAGACTAATCTTCTTAGAAGACCCTAACCCTAGTTAGTGGGTTCAGGTCGCATCAAACTTTCTAGTATAAAATCATAGGTTGAACCTAAAATGAGTTTAGGATTGGGACGGGGGTGATAAGAGACCAATAGGACTGGGACCCTTTCATCTTTGAACTACAATTTTCTAACATATGTGTTTTGTTATGGATATGCAGATGGCAAAAAGAGGACATAGACTTGGTGCAGAACAAGCTGAGAGCCACTTCAGTATTGATCCTCATGTAATGGCTGAAGGTGGAAAATATAGGGATCAAACAACAAGAATGTATCATGTTTTTCTAGAGATAAAAGAAAAATATAAGATGGACATGAGGTCTTCATCTTCTAGTAAGGATTTGATGAGATCCTATGAACTGGTAAAGAGCTTGGGGGAACTAAATTATTTATAACAACAACTATAGCTATGGAAGAAGTGTGACTTTGACAATTGGAAAAGGTCTTTCACCTAGTAAAGTTAACAAAGGATAAGTAAATCAATTATGAGGTCTAGCTACACAAGAGAGATGTTGGGTTGTGATGGGGTGGAGTAGAAGATAAGAGGAGAAATACAGTTATGACATGGAGAGACGTTGTGGATGAGTTTTACCTTAAGTATTTTCCTACTACCTTCCTTGTGATAAGATCAAACACTAGAAAATATTAAGAAAGATAGTATGATGATTGGGTAATACGAGGCATATTTCACAAGGTTGGAAAATGTTTGCTCGCAGCTTGTGCCTGATGAAATAGAAAAGTGTAGAAGATTTCAACAAGAATTAAGATAAAAAATTAGACACAATGTATCAGCGATTGGTCTAAGGGAAAAAGGAAATTTTAGAGAGTTTGTGGAAGAAGAAAGATGTGTAGAAGAGTCAGCAAATGCAAATAAGTATCCTTAGAGAGAAAAAAAAAGATCTGGAGCCATTAGTAGAGGAGGATAGAGAAGTGGTGGATAAAAAGGAGGTAGTGATTTCTTTTCCAAGATAGGATGAGGACTTGGTTGTTTTGGAAGACAAGGATATACTTATTCACAAAGTGGAGGAAGACCTAGTTCTAGTAGATGGAATACATCACCCAGATGGTCACCTCCAACTAGGTCTTCATGATCATCAATGTCAGTGACATGTCTGTAGACATGATGCAACCATGTGTGACAATTGGGGTAGGATACACTCTGGTTAGTGTTGGGGAGTCACTACTCAATCATTTTATCATTGTGGATAGATGGGACATATAAAAAGGGACTACCCAAAGCTTCCATATATTTCATAACAATGTTCACAATTACAATTTCAAATTTTGCAGAGACATGTACTAGTTTTAGGGGAAAGTGTCTCAGCGACTTTAGATTCTAGAGGGGGCACCTAGTACTAGTAGTGGACAGTGAGGACAATGTGGTAGAGGGAGGGCTACAAGACGCTTCTTCTCAATAACACCATATGAAGGTGTAGTCTCACCCAAAGATGTGACAGGTGAGATGCTTCTCTTTAATAACATTTCTGTCGCAGTATTAATAGATCTTTGCATGAAACATTCTCTCATAAAAAGATCGATAGTTAATGGATTGACTCTCATAATTGAGGATTTATCTTATGAATTGTTGTTAAGAGTATTGTTATGTGAATCTTTAGTTTTGGCAGAAGTGTGTCCTAGATGTCTGCTGACGTTTAGCGGGTACCCAATAGTAGTTAATATCATATCATTATATTAATTCTTTTCAAATAAATTTAGGTATGGACTACCTTGAAACTGATCATCTCCAGTTGGATTTTTGGAAGAAATAAGCTATCTTTCAGTAAGGTGGCTTTTCATGTATTTTTAGCGAAAATAGAACAGTCTTACCCACATGTATAATATTTTCTTCTATAGCTGATAAGATGATGATAAAGGGGTGTGAGGCCTTTCTAGCACATGTTGTAGACACAAGGGCAGAGAAACGATCAACCAGTGTAGAGGACGTTCCAGTAGTATGTGAGTTTTCAGATGTCTTTTCTGATGAGCTATCGGGTTTACCACCTAAAAGAGATAGACTTTGAGATATGGATTTTGCCTAGTAGTCACCCAATAACATTACCTTCCTATAGAATGGCACCTACAGTGTTAAAGGAATTAAAAATTTAGTTACATGAGTTACTGGATAAGGGATTTATTCAACCTAGGACATCACCTTTGGGAGCTCCAATTTTTTGTGTGAAAGAGAAGGATGGGACCGTGCAATTGTCAATAGACTATAGACAATTCAATAAGATAATCATTAAGAAAAATATACTCTGCCTAGAATTGATGACCTATTTGATCAACAACGTGATGAAGCGATCTTCTCAAAGGGATTTATTTAGATCAAGATGCCATCAATTAAGAATAAAGACATCTGATGTACCAAAGTCAGCATTCAGAATAAGATATGAACATTATGAATTTGTAGTTATGCCTTATTGACTAACAAATTCTCCTACAATTTTTATGGACATGATGAATATGGTTTTCAGACCGTATCTAGATCAGTTCATAGTAGTATTTATTGAAGGTTTTCTTATAAATTCCAAAGAAGTAGAACAACATGATAAACATCTAAGGATAGCCCTATAGTTGTTAAGGCAACATTATCTTTATGCTGTGTTCAATGAACGCGAGTTCGGGTTGGATGAAGTATCTTTTCTTGGACATGTCATATCAGGAGAAGGAGTTAGTGTTGACCCTAAGAAGGTGGAGTTTGTTCTTTAGTGGGAGAAACCTACGACCCCTATTGAGATCATAAGGTTTTTGGGGTTAGCTGGATATTATAGGAGGTTTATAAGAAACTTTAGTGTATTTGCATCACCCCTTACACACTTAAAAAGGAAGGATGTACATTTTGTTTGGTCTAAAACTTGTGAGAGAAGGTTTCAAACATTAAAGAAGAATTTAACTGAGTCACCACTTTTGATTTTACAAGAGGCAAATAAAGGATATGTGGTGTTCAGTGATGCATCTGGAAGAGGATTAGGCTGTGTTCTTATGCGAGAAGGAAAAGTGGTAGTTTACGCTTCTAGACACTTAAGAAGAATGAAGAAAATTATCCCACACATGATCTGGAGTTAGCAGCTATAGTGCATGTCGTAAAGACATGGCGTCATTATCTCTATGTTGAATCATGTCAGGTCTTTACTGATCATAAGAGTCTAAGCTACATTTTCACACAAAGGGATCTCAACATGAGACAACACACATGGTTGGAGCTTATAAAGGATTATAATGTTACCATTGATTATCTCTCTGGGAAGGCCAATATAGTTGTATATGTTCTGAGTATAAAATCAACATCGTCTGCAAAAATATTTTCTATGACATGTATAAAAAGAGAATTGTTAATTAAGACAAGAGAGATGAATTTGGATCTACATGTGCCTGATCAAGGTGGATTGATTGCACTGATGCAAGTTACACCTACATTCTATGATTAGATCAAGGAGCTTCAATAGAGTGATAGGGAATTGCAATAGTTTATGAATGATATGACAAAAGGAAAGAGGACATAGCTTAGATACTCATATGATGGGAGGTTGTATCAACATGATAGATTATGTGTGTCAGAAGACACTGAGTTAAAGAAGCAGATTCTTGAGGAGGCACACTCTTCTATGTATGCAATGAATCTAGGAAATACAAAGATGTATAGAAACATCAAAGAATTGTATTGGTAGTCAGGTATAAAGAAAGATGTGGCTGAGTATGTAGCTAAGTGCGGTGTATGTTAACAAGTCAAGGTTGAACATCAGAAGCCACCATGTATTCTGCAATCACTTCCTATTCCTGAATGGAAGTGGGAGCATGTTAGTATGGACTTTGTAGTTGGATTACCTAGGACATCACATGGTCTTGACTCTATATGGGTAATAGTACATAGGATAATAAATCTTCTCACTTTCTAACAGTTAAGACAACATGGTATATGCCAAGGTTAGCCAAATTCTATATAGATGAGATAGTCAGATTGCATGGGATACCTATTTCTATAATATCTGACAAAGATCACAAGTTGACGTCTAGATTATGGAATCAGTGGCAACATTCCTTGGGAACAAAGTTGAATTTTAACACAACATTTCATCCTCATACAAATGGACAATCATAGACAAAAATTCAGGCCCTAGAGGATATGCTAAGAACATATTTTTTGCAGTTTTGTGGCAGTTGGGATGATCATCTCAATCTTATGGAGTTTGCCTATGACAACAGTTACCATTCCAATTTAGGAATGGCCCCACATGAAGCTCTATATGGGAGAAAGTGAACATCTCCTATTTGTTGGTATGAAGTGGGAGAAATGCAAATTCTAGGTCCAGAGTTAGTGGAAGAAACAACAAAAAAGATATATGTGAACAAACAATAATTGAAGGTTGCACATGATAGAGAGAAAAGCTATGTAGAGAAAAGGCATTTACCACTTCAGTTTGAGGTTGTAGATGTAGTTTATTTGAAAGTCTCACCATGGAAAGGTGTATTGAGGTTTAAAAAGTGAGGCAAATTAACTCCTAGTTACATGGGTCACTATCCAATCATTTAGAGAATTGGACCAATTACATATACACTTGAGTTGCCTTAAAAGTTAGCCAATTTAAATGTTGTGTTTCATGTATTTATATTGAAGATGTATCATCCTAGTACAGAAAAGATTGTAGACCCATATCTTGTATAATTAAGGTAGTATATCTCCTATGTTGAAGAGCCAATCCAAATCCTAGATCGCATGATTCTAAAGCTTAAAAAGAGGGAGATACCCCTAGTGAAAGTTATTTGGAGGAACCATAGTATAGAAGAAGCTACTTGGGAAGTAGAGTCAGAAATGAATAACAAGTATTCTTTACTCTTCTAGGAATTTTGAGACAAAATTTTTATTAGAGGGGATGAATTGTTACAATCCTCTTCTAGCTTTGCTTGTAATTCTAGAGACTTAAGATAAAATTAATACTTGATATATTTTTATCTATAATATAATATTACCTTGTGATTTATCTTAACCTTAGTTTTCTTAAATAATTGTTTGGATAACTCTTAATCATGACTTAAGCATACCACAAGATCTAAGTTTTAGCTAATATAGAATTAGCCCATACATGTATGCAGGATGATAATTAATGACACTTGAGGAAATAATTTATAAATAAATTTTATTTGAGAATCTTATCAGGCTAATACAATAAGATTGTAGAAAATTGAATTATGAATCCAGTACAACAAGAATGAATCAAATTGGAGTTACAATTAAGGGGTTATGGTATTATTAGTAAACAATTGTAAAATTGACTTTTGGTCTGCTTTTTCGGTGGCAACTAAGCGGGCCCAATAGGCTTATCAACCGAAGAGAAAGTGTTGTGCAGCCACCTAGGATAGCCAATTGTAAAACGACCGTAACTTTTGTTATATATATTCATTTTCAAAGAAAGAAATGTGTTAGAACCAGAATTCGAATTTCTACGTTATCAAACTCTTAGAGTTACAAAAACACGGCCTGAAAGGTGATTTAGAGGATGATTTTTGGGGAAAACATGAAGAACGGCTAGAGATCGACGAACTAGCCACAAATCCTTTGTAATAAGTAGTTATAGACAATATATCTCTTCTCTTTTACCTATTTGTTCCATCGAGGATCTTCTATTTGATTCACCAAAGGTTTTGTTCCTCCTTTTTTCTTCATCTTCTACCTCCAGCTGACCGTTCTAAGTCTATTTTTCTTGCTGAAGATCAGTTTAGAATGAGATCATGAGGCCTGAAGCTTGATTCACACTCATATGAGATAAGATCAAAGCTTAGTTGGTGAAAAGGTTAAGACCAGTAATCTTGGATGAGATTGTTGAGTGGAAAATCACCTTTTAACCCTAATTTACAACATAAAAATTCAAATAATGGCTTTCTAGTATTTCAAGCTTGCTCTATGATGTGATGAATTTGATAAATATGTGTTTTGATTTTCAGTAGTATAAATGCTTTATTAAGCATATTTTAGTAATGTAATATCATATTAAAAGTTTCTATATGAGTCGCTATGAACAACATGTGATGAAATGGTGTAAATTATGGAAATGGGGAAGCCAGGTTGCCCTAATTTAGAATATAAAAAGTCAGACTGTGGTTTATGAGAATTGTGAAAGTTGTCAGATGATTCCTGTGCTTAATACAAGATGGTTAATTAATGAAAAATGGGGTAATCATTACTTACGATGATGAATCTTATTAAATTAACTAAATGTCACTTGACATTAGATGTCTTGGACACTTAAAAATCCTCAAAGGAGGCCTATGTTGTGAGGAAGAAATGTGTTTTTCGATCAGAATATGCAGGTCAAGGTAATCCGAAGCATACCAGTGGGGTGAGGGGGTCTAGTCCAGTAAAGGAGAACTTCTTAAATGATCGGTATCTAACATAAACTGGGGATTCCGATGATACTTGAGTTTTTTTATCAGTGGACATCTTTGGTAGGTCCAATGATGCAAAGTTGTATCGATCAATGGACATCTTCGGTAGGTTCAATGGTGCATAATAAGCTCGAGGGATTTGAATCCCTTCCTGAGTACCCAGGTTGAGAGGAGGAATCGAGATATCCAACTTCTCCCATTAGGCACCAAGAGCCATATGTGGTGGTGCCAACTGTAGACGTGGTATTAAGACTACAAACTTAGGATCTCAGACATACTTCTAAGTGTTATACAATGAGATCTTGGTTTTTTGCGATACTTTCACATGTTGTGGTAAACTTCATGTGGGACCAGTGGCATAATAAATAGATTAGAAAACAAGTGAATGGATTTAGGTTTATCCTTTATATGTACTTCATGTATGTTCAGTTGTCATGTTGAGTGATTTATAGTTTTTAAAATCTCATGCATACATGCTCTTGTATATAGGTTCTAATAATTACAAACAAAAAATATCTTGGTTACTTGCTGTTTTCTACTCACTGAGCTTGTACCTCATCAACCTATTGAATAATATTTTAGTCAAATGACTAGCTCTTCATGAGGAAACTAAAGTCAGTTTAATCAAGAGTAGAACATAGGTCTTAAAAACAACATAGTTAGAATATATAGACGGTCTCTTATCCTTTCTATGGATCCTGATAATAAGTGAGTGAGAAAAGAGAGTAATTTGTATTGAAATGTACATTACGTATATTTAATGTGAAACTCTTTATTCAATGGAAAGGTCGAACAATGTTGTATCCTTTAATGTTATGTTTAAATGAGACGTTATGAGTTTGTGAAGTGATGTTACTATACATATGACAAAAAAAAGTTATGACTAGTTTTCTTTAAGTTATCAAAAGTTGATGGTTAGAATAATCCTCTTGGCAAGGCCTAACCCTGGTTATTGGGTTCAGGTCATGTCACCAGGTTTAAGAAATAACCAACAATAATAAAACAATTTTGAGACATAACATTTTTTTACAACCAATGAAACATAAATGCTCCTCAAAGGAGTTACATAACTTTTCAGAGGGACAAAAGTACATGAGACTTAATATCATCACTGGCTTAGTAACATACATAAATAAGGACTTTCTTGCCTTTATTATTTCACAAATAATACCTGATAAAAGTGCAAGTAGATCACAACAAGCCTAGAAAAAATTAAAAATATGGCTAGGGCACAATAAATCACAAGACATAGTAGGAGGAATAAAATCATAGTGTCGAACACATAAACATTATAGGAGGAACAAAACTCAAGTTCCTACTAGGAGTAATAAAACCTTAAATATATATCATGTGGCAGGTGAATAGAGCCTAGTACCCAGAAGGAAGAATAAAACTTTAGTCCTAAATATATATACATGTGGCATGGGAAAAAACCTAGTGATTGGCATGAAGAATAAAACCTCAGTGCCTAAAATATAATAAAAAGTACTATTAAATATTTTTGGCCCTAATCTCACATGTAAATAGAATATGTGCACTCTTAAGTAGTATTGATGTGAAAAAGGGATGAGAAAATCCAACATAAGAAATATGGAGTTACATGACTCGCATAAAAGGGAAATATGATTTTGATAATCAATATTCAAGAATAGAGTTAAATAATATTATAAAAGAGGAGTCCCAATAGAAATATGCCTCAATTAATAAATCAGGGTTTAGTCATTTTATGACCAAATTGAATCAAGAACATGAACATACCTTTTGTCTAAACAAGAAGGTAGGAATTTGTATTATAAGTACAATAATCAGAATCTCACTACATTTGTATCAACATGAATTCATGGTTAATTCCAATTATATTGAAAAATCCTAAATTTAAAGCACTCCCTCTCTCCAGCATGTAACCCTAATCATAGTGGAAACTAGGGCAATGAAGGTGGGAGTTTTTGACTTCTCCTTTCTCCCATATGGTTTACTCTCTTGTAGGTTCAAGTGGTCTCTAGTCTTCATGGGATGAGTCTTCTTCAAGGATGACATATGATCTGGTGGACAAGTAAACATGGTTAGGGTTGTATGGAAAGGAGGAAGATGAAGTGGTGGATCTGGGAGGGGGCATGAAGAGGATTCTAAGGAGGAACATGTCTCCTTGGCTATGGTGGCTAGGCTCCTGATAGAATAAACGGACAACTTATGGGCACTGAAGAGAACATTAACATAGGCTTGTGTGCTCTCCAATAAGGTCTTGTTCAAATACTGAGATTCAACAATGTGTGTAATCCAATTCTTTCATTGGAAGGATAAGAGGGAAGTAATAGACTAAGGGTTGTGGAACTTTGAAAACCAGTTACCGTTGACAAAGGACATGGATTGCTTATTTTGGGTATGACTCTATGGATCACTGCTGCTGCAGATCCAAATAAGTGATTACTACTGTTACTAGTAGTATTGGAGTAGTTGTGTTGGTGGACATGGATGATTTGGGATAGGAGAAGGCACCTCATGTCATCTTGGAAATGATTCTGCAAAACCTTTAAATCTAGTCAAGAAGATTCGAGATAAGAAGAACAATATTGTGACACTAGAGATTAAATATGAGATATTGCCAACATTTTACTACCTCTGTGGTAAGTTGGGCCATCTGGACATATATTGTCAATTGGATGAAGAAGAAGAGGGAAACCAATGTTTGTGAGGGCGTGGCTAAACCCATATGCACTGAAATCGAGACTTTCAAATGATGAAGAACTATATGGTGAAGGAATGACTAAGCTCAAGATTACTTATTTCACAAAATCGAACAAAGACTCAAATACATGGTCCAAACTTCATAACATGGAGAATAAAAATCAAGATGCTGAGGGATGAAGATATACTGTCCGCTGGTAGTTCCGGAAATAGAGATAAGTGGGAGAGGATTTTGTGTGTAAGTGATAATAATGATGTTAATAGCAAGATGCTAGGCCAAGATGTGGGGACTGGAGGCTCTATATGATAGAAAGAAGGTGATTAGGCAAGGAGTGTAAGTCAGGAAAAGGATTCTATGGATGTAAGAAGTGAAGCTCAGACTAGTAAGAAAACTTTATCCATGAAGAGACTGCAAATCAAGTAGAGATATTGACAATTCACAGAGTGGGGACCAAAAGTCGAACCCATTCAGTTGATCGGTGACTAGTGAATCCTATAGAGAAGGAATTTGGACTGGCGGATTTCTAGTTGATACAGCAACCATCATCAAGCACCTTTAGGAGGACCTGTGAGTGGAATCTACAAAAAAAAATGAGGAAGAGGCTAATATGAAGTGAGTTCCTAGTCTGATTTTTAATAAAGGTTGGGATGTGAAGAAAATCCAAATGCAGGGACAAAAGAAGGGAAGTGATTGATCGATAATGAATGTGGAAGGTTTTTCAACAAAAGGGGAAAAGAAACAGATTAAGTTGTTGATACTTAGAAGGAGAGTACTAATAGATGAATATGAACCATCAAAGGCTGAGGAGTTACTAGCAAGTACTAGAAAAAGAATCTGTGGGGAGACAAATAATGTTATGGATCTGGATATCAAACAATGGAAATAAGTAAAAACTAAAAAGAAACACATAGAGGGGGAGAAACATAGCTTTATTTCTGGGGATGTGGAGGGTCGAGTAGCGGGTGTTGGTGAGGATCAACCCCATGGACAACAGTGAAAATATTTAGCTAGAACTATCTAGGTATGGGCAAGCCCGATAGTATGAATGATCTCTGCAGCTAGTGTTGGAGAGAACACCCCATATTGGTTTTTATTTTCGAAACCAAGGTGTCTGATTCTCATCTAGAAAAAGATCAAAAGAGCATGCAGTGTTGTGCATGATTTATGCCTAGCTAGTATTGTCGATTGGGAGGGATGATCTTGTGGTGGATGGATGAGCATGTAGGCATAAAAAGTTTCTCATAGCACCATGTAGAGAGACGTGTTTCTAAGAAGGATGGAAATGTCTCTTGGCGGGATATGGGAATCCATGGATGGCCAGATCGACAAAAATATTTCAGAGGTGGGAGCTCATGAGAAGGTTAAAAAAAATTAGGATATGTCGGTAATCTTCTTTGGTGATTTCAATGAAATTATTTCTAACGATGAAAAACTTGGTGGGCCCTCAAAACTAGATAGATAGATGTAGGATTTCAGAGATGCCATTGATGATTGTATGTTGTTGGACTTGGGTTTCTCTGGTAGCACCTTCATGTGGGAAAGGGGCCTCTTTATGGAAACCCTATTTAGGGAGCAAATGGATAGAGCACTGGCTACTTATGAGTGGAAACAACTATTCACATATTGTAAAGTTTTCACTCTCCGCATGCATAAATCTGATCATTACCCTATAATCATATCTACAAATAGTCGAGGAGTAAAGCGTAACAAAATGGATAGATCTTTTTTAGTTTGAACAAATTGGATTAGCGGAGGAATCTTGTGGAGAGACTATAAAAGATTTCTATGAGCAATATTCTAGAAGATCTCCCTGCAAAACCCAAAGGCTATGAAGAAAAGGTAGAGATGTGGGCATTAGAAAATTTAACCAATCTAAAAAATAAAGTAAAAGAGAAGGAGAAACTCTTATGGAGGGAACAAAAGAAGACAACATATACTATTTATTCTAGAACGATGCAATGAATTATCAAAGGAGCTTGAATACTGACATTGATAGGTGGAGAACTATTGGCATACCCGGGCGAGGGTGAATGAGATGAAAGTGGGAGACAAGAACACGGCATATTTCCACTACAACACCTCACAATGTAGGGAAAGAAATTTTATAGAAGGTTTGAAGGATAATCAGGGAGTATGGCACTCAGAGGAAGGAAAAATCAATAGTTTGATAGTTGATTTATTTCAAAGTATTTTCATACTAATAATCCTTCAGGTTTTGAATCAACTATTATAGGCATTACAAAAATAGATGAAGATGCGAACACCAAGATGCAACAAGATATTACTGATGAGGAAATTGTCCATGATCTAAAGCACATGCATCCTAATAATTCTGCAGGTCCTAATGGAATAAAATTGGTGTTTTTCCAAAAGTTTTGGCATGTGGTAGGGATAGATGTGGACAACTATATGAAATGTTGGTGGAAAAGGATGAAAACCTTAAGGATGTAAATACTACACTGGTTGTGATCATACACATAGTAGAGAAGCCACAACAACTTTCTGAATACATACCAATCAGTCTCTATAATGTTGGTGTACAATATTACTTCTTGTTGCCTCAAGGTCTAAATTGACTAAACCCTTATTTTGATGATGACGAAACCATTCCAATAAATTGTGTCTAACGTCTCTACTTGAGTGTTTTCAAATTAGGTATAGACACACTCCAAATTCCCTAACTTGTGCATATCAACTTGGAGAAAAGACAAGTCAAAGTCAATACAAGTGCACATTTTTGTAATATGATGTAAATCCATTAGAATCATGTTGTAAATCACTTGTACTGATTGTATGACTTGAAATTAAGCTTGGAAAAAATCAGGAGCACTTAGATTGAATGTTTAAGCACTCAAAAGCCATTTTCCAAAATTCACATCAGGATGTTCATCGGTCGAGTTGCAAACTCGACCAATCCTGATTGGATCTTGAAAATGACTTTTGATCAGTCAAGTTTACACTTCACAGAACTCGACCAATCCCTCTACTGACCAAAACTGATTTAAGTGAATCGGTCGAGTTACCCCAGGACAAACTCGACCGATGGCCTAAATTGGTGTTGTCTCTTAGTGGGATCGGTCGAGTTACCTTTATAGAAACTTGGCCAATTGCACTGTACGAAAAAGTGCAAAAAAGTGTTTCTAGACATTGTGGAGTTGCAAAAAGTGAAAATATATCCATTGTAAGCCACAAAACGACTAGTTTTCATTCTTAAGTGTTCCCAAAGGCTAAGAGGCATCCCCAGCTATAAATAAGACCCCTTAGGCTTCATTCCAAGGTTGAGCATTCAATGTAAAACTCTATGTGAGGTTCCTATTCTATAGTTGAGTGCTTCCTATAGCCTCCTCTCTCTCTCTAAGCTTAATCACTTGCTACATTTGTTAGAGTGAGTAGGAAATATGTAAGAGACCTAGTCCTACATGTATATCATGTGAGACTCTCACTTTCACCACCTCCTTATCTCTCTTTTCAACCATGAAATGAAGTTTCTCTCTCTTGGCTAAGAGAGTGGAAGAAGAACAAGGGAAGGAGTCCCTTAGTGAAGATCAAGGTTGAAGACTTAGAGAAAGAGTGGGTAAGCCCTTGGTGAAGGCAGAAGCCTCCTTGCTCAAGTGGGTAAGTCCTTGGTGGAAGCTTCTCTGGGTGAAGGTGAAGTCAAAGGTTGAAGATCCAAGAAGAGTGGGTAATTCTTTGAAGGCTGAAGACTTGTGCAAGAGTAGATAAGTCCTTGAAAGAAGGCGGAAGACTCCTTCCAAAGTGGGTAAGTCCTTGGTAAGGTTGAAGACTCTCTGTATGGGATAGGTAAGTCCTTTGTTTGGTCATGTATTGTATCTCTTATAATGAATATAATGAAGGTGCAAGGTTAAGAAATCCTAGAGGTTGACATCTCTAGGTAAGTGGACTGACTCACTTCTATTTTGAAGTGTGGAACCACTCTAAATAGCTCGTCTACTTGTGTTTCCTCAATCTCTCTCATCCTTGCTATGCATATTTAGTTGCACTCAAATTACCCATTTAGCAACCTTCTCTTGTCATATATCTTGAAGGTCTAATGAATTTTTTTTAAGTGCATTAATCTCTATTCACCCCCCTCTAGAGCATCTAATCACCCATCTAGGATCCAAAAATAGGTATCAGCGCAGGTCTTCTCCAAGCATACTTCAACAAGTAGGAGAAGATGGGTGACTGCCAAGGAGGGAGATACTTGATCAACCTTCCAATCTTTGATGGGATCAATTTCCTCTATTGGAGAAGAAGGCTTCAGTTCTACATCCAAGGATCAAGTTTTGAGATGTGGCAAATGGTGAACAACCCATACAAGCTACCGAAGACAAATATTGAAGAATGGGATGATGCAACCTTGAAGAAAGAAACATTGAATGCTAGATACATGCACATCCTCTATGCATCCATGACCCCCACTGAGTTCAACTGGATTTCTACATGTGAAACAACCTATGAGGTATGGAGAAAGCTATGCATCACTTATGAGGGGGCATCTCAAGTGAAGGAAAGCAAAGTCTACATGCTCAACGGGTTGTTTGAGAACTTCAAGATGGGAAAGGAGGAGAAGATAGCTCATATGTACCATAGGCTCAACACCATTGTGAATGGTCTTGCTGTTGTAGGTCATCCTATGTCTAGAGAAGAGATCAACTCAAAGATCCTTAGAACTCTTCCCAAGAGGTGGGAACCCAAGGTGACTTCGATTGAAGAAGTAAGGTCTCTTAAGGATATTCCTATTGAAGAGCTCATTGAAATCTACAAGCACATGAAGCCACACTTGACAAGAGGGAGGAAGTAGAAAGACAAGAAGAGAAAGAATTCAAGAGAATAAAGAAGGCTGAAATCAAAGCTCAAATCAAGGCTATTGTTGGTCAAGCTCCTCCATCTTTACATGTTCAAGAATATGACGTGTACTCCAAGGGTAGATTCTACAAAGGCAAGAATTCCTCCTCCATCCGGTGCCTCAAGTGTGGAAAGAAGGGTCACTTCAAGATAGATTGCCTACAAGGCAAGAAGACCCATCATCACAAGAGAAGAGAAGACAAGTACAAGAAGAAGGAGAAATGACACTCAAGATCAAGTGACTCCTCCAACTCAAGCTCAAGTGACTCCTACAACTCAATCTCAAGTGAAGATTCAAGTGGAGGATCAAGCTCAAGCTCTAGTGTTGAAGGAGAATGTCATTTTGCTCTTATGGCTTCTATAAGAAAAGACTTAGATGAGGTAAATCTAAACTCTTTAGATAAAGAACCTTTAATTGATATAATTAATGCTACTCGTGCCTTTCTTAAGTTTTCTAAAAACAAAAGGAAAAAGCTTGTTAGAATTGTTGAAAATATGCATATAGAATTAGATGATATTGAAAATGCTAGTTCTTGCTTGCTTGATGACAAAAATTCTTATCTTATCCAAGTAGACTCTCTTAAACTTGAAAATGCTAGTTTGCTTGATAAGACTAGATTTCTAGAAGTTCAACCTCTTATGAGTAGTTCTAATGAAGAGCATACCTTAATTGTTGATTCCCTCATGCATGATATTGATGTTCTCAAATCTAAAAACAAGGACAAAGTTTTGCTTTGCATGTATTAGAATCTAAAAATGGTGTTTACCATTCTAAGATTTCTTTGCTTGAAATAGAAAACACCTCCTTGATTGCTGAAATCAATGTGCTTGAATCTTGTTCTAGTTCTACTAGTAGAGAGAATAATGTTGCTGCTCTTCATATTGATAGATATTCTTATTTAACTAAAGCTCTTTTCTTAGAAAATGATCTTTTGCATGCTAGAGATAATATCAATCTTATGTCTTCCACTATTGCTTCTCTTATGCATGATAATGATGGTTTGACTTCTTCTTTACAAAGATTCTTAGTTGGTAAAAACAATCACAATGATATCCTACACCATACTACTAAACAAATTGATAGACATGGTTTAGGGTATTATGGTAGTCAAAGGAACAACAAAGGTAAAGGACCTTCAATATTCCATGGAAAATCCTCTAGTTCCAAGACTATGGGTACATGCAACTATTCCAACGAAATTGGTCATTATTGTACTTGTTGTCCCTTTAGGAAAGCACCCAAGACCAATAGGACTTGGGTTGCTAAACTAACCCCTCCGGACCCAAAAATATGATTGGGGCCCATTTCATTTTTCTTCTTGTAGGTACTTGCAAATGGATTGACTTGATCTATTGAATTGCAAATTGACATCTCAGTCCACATGAAAGAAGAAAGGTGAGATGTGTAGAAGGTGACAACAAGTGGAAAAAGGAATGGTAAGAACAAAGGTAAAGGTTTTCTTGCTTATAACCAATCCAAAATTGTTTTTGTCAAGTTAGTGTGCATTTCACATATGGTTTTTGAGTCAAAAGTGGTAGTTTGTGTTTCTCTTCACATTCTCTTATAGTGCATTACTAACTTGCTTACACATATTTGGATATGGCTTATATCTTTAGCATGCCTCTAAATATGTTTTTATGAAATATATGTGCCTTTTGATAGCAGCTCTATCGGTCGAGTTTGTCCTATTTGAAAGTTGACCGATAGGCACCAATGGGTGTTGCCAACATCTATCATCGGTCGAGTTGTCAATACGCAGAACTCGGTTAACAACACTGTGCATAGAATACACAGTTGGCATATTGAATGGGAATTTCCCTCTCAACTAGATTTTCTCAACCAATAGCCTTATTCTTTTGCACTTCGTTGGTACCTTTATATATGCATATTGCCATGCTTTAAATTGCCTATCTTGCTGACAACTCTATCTCTCTAATTGGTCTAAATTGGTATATCTATATCTTGCAATTACTTGCTTTGAGTTGTTTTGCAAGTTTTGATGATGATCTCTTTGGATCTCTTGGTTGTGTCTAAAATTGTTTCTGTTGTACTCTAACTTGCTACATCTATCTAGTTGTATATATTGTTTGGATACAACCTTGAGGTTCTTAGTGGTAATCATCCTTTGGTAATGATGCATTTTTGTTAGTGAGTTATATCCATACTTGCTTCTAAAATTTCTTATCTTTTTGTTTGGATATATCTCTACATCTACTCATAGCCTTCTTTATCTTGTGTACGTTTTGGTATCTCTTGCTATGATCTAGATCCTACTAGTAGTCCTAAATTGTGATATCATCTACTAGTAGTTCAGATACATGTATTTCTAACCTTGTTTATATTTGATATCTTTGCTCATTAAGTGGTATTCTACTATATTCTATGCTTTTATCTTGTCTCATACTTGCTCAAGCTTGCTCCTTGAATTGTATATCTACTATCTTGAGTTGCTTGCATAACATTGTGATGCAGGGCACATAGATATACATTATATGTAGAAATTGGAGTATTTTTTTTATTTCATGCAACTTTTGCCCCAGTTTCAGTTTTCAGTGCAAGACTAATGTTTTTTATATATAAATGGCCTTCTCAGCAAGGCTCATCCTTTCTCCATGAGCCTTGACACTTTTTGGGCAAATTCTATTACCTAGAGGGTCAAAATTACGATTTATTATTTTTCTACAACACTTTATCTTGCTTTTTAGGTTGTTCAAGTGCATGCGTTAACTTGTTTTTATTCTATGCTTGGACAAGCCCCTAGCTGTGCTCTTCTACTCTCCTTATATAACTTTTTGTTATTTCCTCTCTCTTAACAAGTGGTGTTTCTTATTTCTTCATACTCCCACTTTTTGAAATGACAAAGGGGGAGAAAAGTATGTCTTCTTTTGACAAACGAGGGAAAAGGCATGTCTTACATGAAGAGGAGAAGAATGTCCATGTAAAGGAAAAGGTAAAATGGAGAAGACATATATGTTTAGAACATTTATGATTAGAAGACATAGTACTCTATAAATGTTATGAAAGCTAACCATGCAGGAGAAATAACATCAATTGAGGGGGAGTATGAGGACTCCACTACCATCAATTGAGGGGGAGCATATGAACTCAATTCTATTGAAACCCTTAGGTTTCTCCAAAGGTATGACTTTACTTAAATGCTTTCAATACATTTATGGAATGGTTTGTCATCTTCAAAAGTAGGAGAATGTTGTCTCAAGGTCTAAATTGACTAAACCCTTGTTTTGATGATGACTAAACCATTCCAATAAATTGTGTCTAATGTCTCTACTTGAGTGATTTTAGATTAGGTATAGACACACTCCAAATGCCCTAACTTGCACATATCAACTTGGAGAAAAGACAAGTCAAAGTCAATACAAGTGCACATTTTTGTAATATGATGTAAATCCATTAGAATCATGTTGTAAATCACTTGTAATGATTGTATGACTTGTAATTAAGTTTGGAAAATACTAGGAGCACTTAGATCAAATGTTTAAGCACTCAAAAGCCATTTTTCAAAATTCACATCAGGTTGTTCATCGGTCGAGTTGCAAACTCGACCGATCCTGATTGGATCTTGAAAATGACTTTTGATCGGTCAAGTTTACACTTCACAGATCTCGATCGATCCCTCTACTGACCAAAACTGATTTAAGTGAATCGGTCGAGTTACCCTAGGACAAACTCGACTGATGGCCTAAATTGGTCTGGTCTCTTAGTGGGATCAGTCGAGTTACCTTTATAGAAACTCAACTGATTGGATTGTATGAAGAAATGCAGCAAAGTGTTTCTAACCATTGTGGAGTTGCAACAAGTGAAAATATATCTGTTGCATGCCACAAAATGGTTAGTTTTCATTCTTATGTGTTCCCAAAGGCTAAGAGGCATCCCCAGTTATAAATAGGACCCCTTGGGCTTCATTCCAAGGTTGAGCATTCAATGCAAAACTCTATGTGAGGTTCTTATTCTATAATTGAATGCTTCCTACAGCCTCTTCTCTCTCTCTAAGCTTAATCACTTGCTACATTCGTTAGAGTGAGTAGGAAATCTGTAAGAGAGCTAGTCCTACATGTATACCTTGTGAGGTTCTCACTTCCACCACCTCCCTATCTCTCTTTTCATCCATGAAGATGAAGGTTCTCTCTCTTGGCTAAGAGAGGTGAAGAAGAACAAGGGAAGGGGTCACTTGGTGAAGATCGAGGCTGAAGACTTGGAGCAAGAGTGGGTAAGCCCTTGGTGGAAGCTTCTCGGAGTGAAGGTGATGTCAAAGGATGAAGATCCAAGAAGCGTGGGTAATTCCTTGAAGGCTGAAGACTTGTACAAGAGTAGGTAAGTCATTGGAACAATGCGGAAGACTCCTTGCAAAGTGGGTAAGTCCTTGATAAGGTTGTAGACTCTTTGTATTGGATAGGTAAGTCCTTTGTTTAGTCATGTATTATATCTCTTATAATGAATATAATGAAGGTGCAAGGTAAAGAAATCCTAGAGGTTGACCACTCTAGGTAAGTGGACCGACTCACTTCTAGTTTGAAGTGTGGAACCACTCTAAATAGCTTGTCTACTTGTGTTTTCTCAATCCCTCTCATACTTGCTATGTATGTTTAGTTACACTCAAATTACCTATTTAGCTACCTTATCTTGTCATATATCTTGTAGGTCTAATGAATTTTGTTTAAGTTCATTCAAATCTACTCACCCCCCCTCTAGAGCATCTAATCACCCATTTAGGATCTAATAATTGGTATAAGAGTAGGTCTTCTCCAAGCATACTTCAACGAGTAGGAAAAGATGGGTGACTACCAAGGAGGGAGATACTTGATCAACCTTCCAATCTTTGATAGGTGCAATTACCTCTATTGGAGAAGAAGGCTTAAATTCTACATCCAAGGATCAAGTCTTGAGATGTGACAAATGGTGAACAGTCCATACAAGCTACAGAAGACAAATATTGAAGAATGGGATGATGCTTCCTTAAAGAAAGCAACATTGAATGCTAGAGCCATGCACATCCTCTATGCCTCCATGACCCCCACCGAGTTTAACTGGATTTCTACATGTGAAACAACCTATGAGTTATGGAGAAAGCTATGCACCACTTATGAGGGGACACCTCAAGTGAAGGAAAGCAAAGTCTAAATGCTCAATGGGCTGTTTGAGAAGTTCAAGATGGGAAAGCAGGATAAGATAGCTCATATGTACCATTGGCTCAACACCATTGTGAATGGTCTTTCTGTTCTAGGACATCCTATGTCTAGAGAAGAGATCAACTCAAAGATCCTTAGAACTCTTCCCAAGAGATGGGAACCCAAGGTGACTTCGATAGAAGAAGTAAGGTCTCTGAAGGATATTCCTATTGAAGAGCTCATTGGAAATCTACAAGCACATGAAGCCACACTTGATAAGAGGGAGGAAGTAGAAAGACAAGAAGAGAAAGAATTTAAGAGAATGAAGAAGGCTGAAATCAAAGCTCAAATTAAGGCTATTGTTGGTCAAGCTCATCCATCCTCTCATGTTGAAGAAGATGCCATGTACTCCAAGGGTAGATTCTACAAAGGCAAGAATTATTCCTCCATCTGGTGCCTCAAGTGTGCAAAGAAGGGTCACTTCAAGATAGATTGTCTACAAGGCAAGAAGACCCATCATCATAAGAGAACAGAAGACAAGTATAAGAAGAAGGAGAAATAGCACTCAATCTCAAGTGACTCCTCCAACTCAAGCTCAATTGACTCCTAGAACTCAAGCTAAAGTAAAGATTCAAGTGGAGGATCAATTCTTCCTCCATCTGGTGCCTCAAGTGTGCAAAGAAGGGTCACTTCAAGATAGATTGTCTACAAGGCAAGAAGACCCATCATCACAAGAGAACAGAAGACAAGTACAAGAAGAAGGAGAAATAGCACTCAAGCTCAAGTAACTCCTCCAACTCAAGCTCAAGTGACTCCTAGAACTCAAGCTAAAGTGAAGATTCAAGTGGAGGATCAAGCTCAAGCTCTAGTGTTGAAGGAGAATGCCATTTTGCTCTTATGGCTTCTACAAGAAAAGACTCAAATGAGGTAAATCTAAACTCTTTAGATAAAGAACCTTTAATTGCTATCATTAATGCTACTTGTGCCTCTCTTAAGTTTTCTAAAAAGAAAAGGAAAAAGCTTGCTAGAATTGTTGATAATATGCATATAGAATTAGATGATATTGAAAATGCTATTTCTTGCTTGCTTGATGACAAAAATGCTTGTCTTAGCCAAGTAGACTCTTTTAAACTTGAAAATGCTAGTTTGCTTGATATGATTAGATTTCTAGAAGCTCAACCTCTTATGAGTAGTTTAATGAAGAGCATACCTTAATTGTTGATTCTCTCAAGCATTATATTGATGTTCTCAAATCTAAAAACAAGGACAAAGATTTTTTTTTGCAAGGATTAGAATCTAAAAATGGTGTTTATCTTTCTAAGATTTTGTTGCTTGAAATACAAAATGCCTCCTTGATTGCTAAAATCAATGTGCTTGAATCTTGTTCTAGTTCTACTAGTAGAGAGAATAATGTTGCTTCTCTTCATATTGATAGAGATTCTTATTTAACTAAAGCTCTTTGCTTAGAAAATGATCTTTTGCATGCTAGAGATAATATCAATCTTATGTCACTATAGCAAAAATGCCCATTAGTGGCATTTATTCTAGTGGATTTTCTAAAAAAAATCCACTATCTATCTAATGTACATACATTTTTAATTAAAATGCCTCTAAACAACCTATTATAGAGTTTCTAAAAAGGACTAAACATTAAAGGCATTTTTATATTTTATTAGTGGCAATCTAAAATTGCCAAAGCAAATAAGGAAGTAGCTAATTAATTGGTATTTTTCACTTTCCCCTTTTCATTCGTGCTCTCACACTATAATCGCAAACGCCAGATTCTCCGCTAATGTCTCCCTAATTCCTCACTTTCGTGAGACCAACGCGTCGAGGAGATTGAGCCTACTAGATCATCGCCCTAACCGATGTCTTGGAGGATCACTTTGACTGAAAGACTGGTGTTGGCGGGTGGAGTGCTCATTGTTGGCGGCGGAGTGCCACTTTGTCGGTGGTTGGAGAGACTTTTGACTACTGGCGGAGGAGTCCCACATTGTCGGCAGTTGGAGGAGCCCAAAGTATGACGCTGAGGAAGCTAGGAGTGTTGCATTGCCGCCACATGAGTCTCGCCCCATCATCTCTCACTACTCAATCCACTCCTCACCCCATCAGGGTAGATTAGGCACTATTATCATTCAGTTATCGGCTGAGGAGGCGCTATTACCATTCAGTATCGGTTGGGGTGTTATCATTCAGTTAGGCTCTATTTATTGATGAGGAGGATATGGGTTGATTCCTTATTCTTCTATTGTGGAAAGATTGATACACATAATAGGGTGTACACGTCTGGATTATTCTTATCTATCTATCACTGTGAGAAGAACCATGTCTAAACTTGAAAATGATCATTGTTAATCATTCAAGTGAAAGTGCATTTTCTGATTTGATATTGGTGGTTTTGAGGTTTACAAATTCTCCTTTGATACTAGTGGATAGGACCCAGGCTCCTATGCACTTTCTGATTTAGTTCAAAATGATTAGGATGTACAGAGATAAAAGTTGCTACATGAATGCTTATAACTATTTACATATGATTTCTGGTAAAAGAGGTATGATGATAAAGAAAAGAATTTGTGTTGTAGTTCATAAAATTCAAGAACCTGTCCATAATGATGGCAGTAGCAGATGTTCCATCAATAGAAATAGAAGAAATTAGAGACCGGAAGTAGGGGGGAGATCATGTGAGGTAAGGGTGATATTGGGATCGATTAGGTGTTAGAGTTTTGTAGGGGGAAGATGTGTGAGCGGGTATTTAAGAGGATGACTAGATGCAACAAACATAATAAGGTTTGGATGTTGGGGTGTTATATCTGGGTGGTACACCTTTAAGGTAGAAGAGGGGCCATTATGCCAATTGAAAATAATGAAAGGAGAGGGCATACTCATCGTGCCATACCTTTTTTTTATCAGTATCCATGGGATACCTTTCCTCAAAGATATGGACATTCTGTGCAATCCAAAGATGATAGCAAGAAACAATGAATATATGAGTACTATTTTTCTTAGAAAGACCTCAGGAGTAAGCTATTGAGAGATAAAATTAAATAAATTAGATATGTTTGTTTGTAACTATGGTTGATGCGATAGGTCAACAACCAAAATCAAATTCCACAAGATGTGAACAATGTATTAATCAACATCAGCATAAAAAGAGCAAGTTGCATCCGATGTGGGTAAATACTGAACCCAAATCAGTAAGGTCGGAGTTCAAGAGGAAATTCTAGAACACAGTAGCTTTAGGAAAATTGAAGTGAGGACTACCAAATTTATCCACATGAAAAAACATAGTATTATAGTTTTGAGAACGATCCATAGGATAGAGATTTTGGTGCCTAGGTAGACATGAAACTTCCATAAAAGTTGCTTGACTTGTGGGGAGGATGGACATAGACTATTGCAAGATGCAATGACTGTTTTACCTAATAATGTAGAAATTGATAATGGCTAGAAGAAACTATAACCATGGTGCAATGAACCTTCTACATAAGCCATATGACACCAGATAAATCCCTTTCCTTAAACCTGTGAGAGAAGGCAAACTCAAGTTTCTGAATAACTTCTTCCATAGTGGTTTACAAAATCAATGGCTCATGGACCAGAACCTACTTGGTTTGTACAGTCACACCAAATCAAGAAGATGGACTTGGGTGATCGAATTTCCCAAACCCCAAAAGATCCTACATAGGATATCAACGATCATTTAAGAGGAGAAAGGGTCCTTCTGCACCCCTGAGCCTAAGTTCTTCAAATTCTTACAAGTATATGATCTCGTATGATAAATTCCAACTTCATTTTGCCATTGCTCTGTCGCATTTCCCATGAAACTTTATCAAAGTAACTTTTGGGAGAAACAAGGGGCAAATACATGTCTTGATCATCAATCTGAGTGTCACCTAGAGTTAACTTATCTTCATCCAGTGTGTTCACAATGGGATAAACAAAATGGATATTGACCTCATCTATGTTTAGGTCAACTACTAATTGTGGTCCATTACCATCTATAGTAATCATGGAAACCTATGGTGGATACATAATAGAAACAAACACTTCCTCTTTAGAATCATATATATTAATTTTGGTTCCTTGAGAATCATCAGTAATGGGAGTCTTAAAATTTCTCTCTCCTAGGGAACTTTGTCTCCTATTATGTCCTCGACAAGAAACATTTGAGTAGAAGTGGATAACGCTCTTCCAGTGTCACTATCATTTTGATCATTTGATATTTTGTCCTCATTTTCAATGAATGTTGCCAATTTGTTAGTGTCAGTCTCTTCCTAGGCTATTTTTGAGGCCGCCTCAAATAATTAGGATGTGTTGTTGTCTTTTTGATCTCCTTTAGTGAATGTTACACCTAAAAAAGACTTTGCACCTTTCTTTTTAGTGAGTCAAATTCATATCGGCCTCTTGATTAGCAAGAGGAACTAATTGGGTTCAGGATCTTCAGACAACCTCGTGGTATAGTCATGCTATGGATAACCTAATTTCCCACAAACATGGCATAGAACAGGTAGGGATTCATATTTGATTTGCTACATCTTTACTTCAATAGAAATAGCTGATAACACATGTTTTGTATCTATTGCAAATTGGCTCCAAGTACAGTCAACATTATGCTTATCCATTTGAACAAAATGTCCCAGAACTTCCCCAATTTAGTCAAACATGAAAGTGGATCATGTTGCCTTTGTGAACTATTTGTAATATTGAAGATTATTCTTACTAACAAATGCTTATACATCAAACTGTAATTGCAATGATAACTTGTACATTTGGTGATTATAAAATTTAATTGAAATCATGTAGGAATAAGTGTGTGAAACTTATGATCATTCTAGACCTAATACACTATTTTTTGTGATCTAATTTGAATGAGAGGGAACCCAATTGAATTATACTTTAGTTGATTTACCAACTTCAAACCATTTAGTTAAATACTTTATTCTCGATTTTCCTCTATAGACAGTGGATTAGTTTAACTATTTTGTCAGACTCAATGCATGCTTGCACCTTATTACAAAAAAAAACCCTATGACGGGCCATTTCCTCCCTTATCATCACTAGTTTTCGGCTATGTGGGGCAGCAATGAGTTGACCAACATCAACATATCCCATGAAATCTTAATTTTGTCACTGATTCCATTTCCAAACTTTTAGCTAGAACTAGATTTTATTCACATGTTCAACCACTATCTCTAACATGTAATGTCTACGAGACACTTTCTTTAATCTGGTCTAAAAAGATCTATTATTAGTATGTTCTTTTATCATTATTATAAGTATTTCAAAAATGCTTGGGCACCCGCCTAGGCAGATAGGCTCACTTGAACTTCATTTGCATTATTGCACTAGTATTTTCTCATATTGTATAGTCTTTTTTGATATGACATACTTACTCATATATGTTATATGTTTTACTATTTTTATAGAATGGATAAGTCTTGGATAGAAGAGGATGACCGAACAAGTAGTAAATACTTATGTGGAGTATCAAAATTTTTGGATTTTGCTTTTGAACAATCAGCGATTGGAGACAAGATTGTATGTCCTTGTAAAAAGTGTGCTAATGTATACCAGGTCACCAGAAAGACTGCATTGAGTCATCTATTGTGGCATGGCTTCTTACCAAGCTATATTTCTTGGGTTTTTCATGGTGAAGATGTCAATGTTCAAATGGATGCTCCAACTGATCAGGGTGATTTCCTAAATGCTAAAAATTTACAAGATATGTTGCATGATGCTTTTCTAAGTTTCAGTGAAGATGAAAATATCGAAGGAGTAGAGTCGGCTAGTGATCAACATTTCAATACTGACAAATTTTAAGAAATTTAGCAAACTTGCTTGCATCTTAGAATTCTATCACCTAGTTTGTCTTAATGGCTTGAGTAAGAAAGCATCATATATGTTTCTTACATTCTTTAAAAAATGCTACCAGAAGGAGAACAGTTACCTAATTCCTATTATAAGATAAAAAAGACGATTAAGGAGTTGGGCTTACATTATGTGAATATTCATGTTTGTCTAAATGGTTGCATGCTGTTTTGGAAGGATTTTGGTGATAAAGACGTTTGTGATACATGTGGAGCATCAAGATGGAAAATGATTACAATCCCAGATGATGATGACGAGCTTGCAAAAAAACCCAAGAGAATACATGTCCAAGTGTGCAGACACTTTCCACTTATACCACGCCTAATGCGGTTGTTCATGTCATCAAAAACATCTTCCTTAATGAGGTGGCATGCAGAAGAATATGAAAAAGATGACAAGTTAAGACACCCGGTAGATTCACCTACATGGAAAACATTTGATGTGATGCATCCAGAATTTGCTGCAGATGCTAGAAATATTCTATTGGGACTTGCAACTAACAAATTTAATCCTTTTGGGACAATGCATACTTCTTACAGTACATGGTCTGTTATGATTATTCCATATAATTTACCTCCTTGGTTGTGCATGAAGCAACCATATTTTATGTTGTCCCTACTCATTCCTGGACCAACTTCACCAGAAAATATAGATGTGTACTTGCGTCCATTGATTGATGAGTTGAAAGAACTATGGGATATCGGTGTACATACATATGACGCTGGAACCAAGGAATTCTTTCTGATGTGTGCTTCTTTATTATAGACTATTAGTGATTTTCCAGGATATGCACATCTATCTGGTTGGAGTACTAAAGGCTACAAAGCATGTCCTTATTGTAAAAAAGATATTGTCTCACATTGGTTGCCACATAGCCGTCAACTTTTCTACAGAGGACACTGTAGGTTTTTTCCAGCTAGCCACAGATTCCGAAAAGAAGCAAAGGCATTTTACGTTGAGCAAGAATTTAGGTGTCCACCTAAACCTCCTTATGGAGCTCAAATCTTATCACAATTGGAGGACGGAAGAACTGTAGTTGGTAAGAAAAGGCCAAGAGGTAAAGATGATCTGGTGGATTCTTGTCTTCAATTGGAGGCTAAGAATGCATAAGGCAAGAAAACATGCAGTGAGACCAAGCAATGTGTGTGGGAGAGAGAGATAAAGTTGCAATGGTTGTTTACCCCACATGTAGGAAGCAATTGTGAGGTAGGGGTTAAGGACCCTCTCTTGGATTCATGAGAAGATGTGGGATATTCATCAGATCATGTACTACTAAAATTCAAAGAGGGAACCTCGCTATGTGATAACCATTAATCCAAACTTCAATGACAATCATGTGACCCAAGATTAAACCAATTAAACATAAGTAGTAATGTGTTTTCTATTAATTCCATTGACTAAGCAATCTTTATTCAAATTGATATTTGACACCCGAAGTACCTCACTAGGTCCTCTGTAACATCTAACCCTAACAATGTTGATAGTTTCTCTAGGCACACTATGAGAAAAGAATACATGGGGTTTTACCACTGAAATTGATTGACCCAATGCACTCTCGAATTGCCTGAAGCATTCTAGAATAATCTCAATTTGATCCTAATTGTCTTGAGCAAATAGGCCATAACTATGTTGATATATGGAACTTCTGCCCATATGATTAATTTGATATGGTTAAATGAAATAAAGGTCAATGTGATAGGACATGTGACATGATCTGTATGCGAAGGATAGAGCTAATGTTTATGAAGAATGCAGCTTGATGATCCTCTACTTCTGATACATGAACCAACTAGGAGTGAAAGAATTTTAGTGAATTCTAATACTATTGGGTTTCTCTGTGTTGGAATTAGGTACTTAACAGTCAATATCTTCTGATTGTGACAGGGCACTCCAAGTTAACTAGGAAAAAGTTAACAATAGTGAAATTGTCCCTTTGTAAGAAGTTATATGTAACAAGGATCAACATATTTCATTGTAATTTGTTTGGAGTGCACCACGTGATAAAAATAGCTTGTAGTCAGGATTACAAGCAATTCTTTGAAACTAACTCTTGATTAAGCAGTGTGTTACACACCTATTTTAAACTCTCTTTGTTTGACTCTAGATTTGATGATGTGATACACTTTGCTGCTCTGAAAGTAGTAAGAGAAAGTGTACAGAAGCCACTCCTCTGAAAGCAGTAGGAGAAAGTGTGCAGAAGCCACTGCTATACTAAGAAAGTGTGCAGAATCCACTGTTATACTTCATATGGATGTAAGAAGGTAAATAATTGTTTACTCACTTGAACATCTAGTTTGGAATGAAAGACATGAATTGCATATCCAACTGGCATGGTCCAACAATAATGTATCTGACTATAATGAATTTGGGATTGACATATATAGAGAAAGAAGTTGTAGTATTTTTTTGCCTTCCATACTCCAAAAGAAACATGATTTCATAATAGCCACTTCCGACATAGGTAGTGCCACCAATAGCACACTAACTTGTAGCTTGTTCTAACAATCAGTTAAAATAAGAATGGTAAACCTGTGACTAGTGGCACTATTATATCTGCTAACCCAAGAATGGATTGTTCATCCTACTACATTGATGATGCCCCAACGCTAGCCTCTGAGCACAAGAAAAGAATTCCGGCCATTAATTAGAGTAAGATTTGGCAATCACCTCAAATTCATGATGAATCAGTTTCTCTTTAATATTTTGCAAAAAGGATTTTTTTCCTATGTCTTTTTATGTGATATAAAACAAAAACATCAAATGTTTTGACCCTGCTTTGTTTTGTCTTAAGAATTTATAATTATCTTGCTACCAAATGCACCTATATGCTGAATATATTTGTGGATATGTAGTATTTTGTTAATTTAGTGATTCTCCCATGAGTTTCCTTGATTATCCATTCACATCCCTTAAAGTTTTCATTAACATGACAAGTCTGCTTCTATGGTTAGTTTGATGCCTTCTTGAATAACTTAACCATTGTTTTTAAGAAAAACATAGTAGTGTATTAATATACTTGGATCCTGATTCATCCTGTGCTATAGTTAGATGGGTTGTAGATACATTCTCAACTGTAGTTTTTTTTTATATGAGCAGGTTATTTCCTCTGTAATTTTTTGATTGTCTTTTATTCTGCATGCTTTCAATCACTCATTTATAGTTGTCTCTGCTAATTTATGTATTTCACTATGATATAGATTCGTCCTAGTGATGCTTTTGGAAAACAAATGATTAGAAACCTTGAGGTAAGAGTTGCATTCCATTATGCTTGAAATTTACACAACACGAACATATTTCACTGTACATGTACTGAACTATGCAAAGTAGATGACAACCCTTTTGGCACAATTGTCTTGGAAGAATGTAACATGGTGCCTAAACCAAGAAGATGGCTTATAGGTGGAGGCTGGGTGGTTGAGGGGAAACCACTAGAAAGAGACATTTGAAGATTGGGAAGATGTCATGTAGGGTGCAAGTATGGTGGCATATTCTGTTGGTTCGGTTGAAGACACGTTCCTTCAATCAAAACCCATGCAAGTTGCTATCTATTATTGTTTCCACAATGGTCTTGAATCTACTATTCATGCTAGTCTTTAGGTACAACTACTTATTAATATTACTCATTTTACTGCATACATGCTAAAATCCAGACAATAAACACCAACTTTTCCTTATTACTCATTTTATTGCATACATGTTTAAATTTAGGTGCACCTAACATGAGTTTGAATCATTTTCAAGTGATATAGGTTTTTAACAACTGAAACAACGCATAATTTTCTAGAAACTTCAGTTTCAATTCTATCATGGTTACTGATTACTTCAGAATACTAATTACTCCGACTACATCAATACATCACCTATTATCCAGTGGTTATGGGAGGTGACTCCAACTACAACAATGCATCACCTATTATCTAGTGGTTCTGGGAGGTGGTTTGGGGATTCCACCAGAACGTAAAGCTATTTCCTAAATGTGATCTGAAGTCGGCATGCTGAAAAGTAGATAGTCATATCAGGGAAGAGACAGATCCAATGATGTAGAAGTTATTGTAATAAAAAGAAAAATGTTGTATGAAAGTATATCACTGGTGTTGTATTCAATCTAAGGGGAAAGGTAAAATGTCCTCCCCATATGTAATTTTCATTTGATTATAAATAAAAAATATTCATACTTTTGGAAAACTGAGTTTGGCTACAATTGACATTCAATTAGAAAACTTGATAATGAACTGAAAATTGAATGACGAAAAACCATGAAAATGTAGTAATACAGAACTAGTATGTCATTAGTGGCCTTTTTTATATGCCATTACACTCAATAAGAACCATTTCATACAACAAAATTATACAGAATAGTGGCATTTGGATAAAAGCCAATTGATGGATAGTGACTATTTTATAAATGCCAAATGATGTTTTCGTGGCCTTTATTTGGCATTTAATGGAAGACACTAAAGACAAACATTTAGTGGTATTTACAACTTACGCCACTATCTTTCTAGTGGCATTGGTACTAGAGGCATTTTTTTAAGTGTCAAGAAATGCCACTAAACATGTTTAGTGGCATTTTTTTGTGGCATTTCTAAAAGGCCACTAATGAGCATTTTTTTAGTTAGTGTGTCTTCCACTATTGCTTCTCTTATGCATGATAATGATGGTTTGAGATCTTCTTTGCAAAGATTCATACTTGGTAAAAAGAATCTTGATGATATCCTACACCATACTACTAAACAAATTTGGTAGACATGGTTTAGGGTATGATGGTAGTCAAAGGAACAACAAAGGTAAAGGACCTCCAATATTCCATGGAAAATCCTCTAGTTCCAAGACTATGGGCACATGCAACTATTATAATGAAATTGGTCATATTCTACTTTTTGTCCCTTTAGGAAATCACCCAAGAACAATGGGACTTGGGTTGCTAAACTAACCCCTCAAGACCCAAAAATATGATTGGGGACCATTTCATCTTTCTTCTTGTAGGTACTTGTAAATGGATTGACCTGAGCTATTGAATTGCAAATTGACTTCTCAATCCACATGAAAGAAGAAAGGTGAGATCTGTAGAAGGTGACAACAAGTGGAAAAAGGAATGGTAAGAACAAAGGTAAAGGTTTTCTTGCTTATAACCAATCCAAACTTGTTTTTGTCAAGTTAGTGTGCATTATACATATGGTTTTTGAGTCAAAAGTGGTAGTTTGTGTTTCTCTTCACATTCTTTTATAGTGCATTACTAACTTACATACACATGTTTCGATATGGCTTATATCTTTAGCATGCCTCTAAATATGTTTTTATGAAATATATGCGCCTTTTGACATTAATTCTTTCGGTCGAGTTTGTCCTATTTGAAACTCGAATGATAGGCACCAATGGGTGTTGCCAACAGCTATCATTGGTCGAGTTGTCAATACTCATAACTCGACCGACAACACTGTGTGGAGAATACACAGTTGGCTTATTGAATGAGAATTTCCCTCTCAACTAGATTTTCTCAACCTATTCTTTGGCACTGCCTTGGTACCTTTATATATGCATATTGCCATGCTTTGAATTTCCTAACTTTCTTACAACTCTATCTCTCTAATTGCTCTAAATTGGTATATCTATATCTTGCAATTACTTTCTTTGAGTTGTTTTGTAGGTTTTGATGATGATCTCTTTGGATCTCTTGGTTGTGTCTAAAATTTCTTCCGTTGTACTCTAACTTGCTACATTTATCTAGTTGTATATCTTTTTTTGATACAACCTTGACGTTTTTAGTGGTAATCATCCTTTGGTAATGATGCATATTTATTAGTGAGTTATATCCTTACTTGCTTCTAAAATTGCTGATCTCTTTGTTTGCATATATCTGTACATCTACTCATAGCTTTCTTTATCTTGTGTACCTTTTTGGTATCTCTTGCTATGATCTAGATCCTACTAGTATTCCTAACTTGTGATATCATCTACTAGTAGTTCACATACATGTAGTTCTAACCTTATTTTTATTTGATATCTTTGCTCATCAAGTGGTATTCTACTATATGCTATGCTTTTATCTTGTCTCATACTTGCTCAAGCTTGCTCCTTGTATTGCATATCTACAATCTTGAGTTGCTTGCATAACATTGTGATGTAAGGTATGTAGATCTACATTGTATGTAGAAATTGGAGTATTTTTTGGATTTCATGCAGCTTTTGCTCCAGTTTCAGTTTTTGGTGCAAGACTACTATTTTTTATGTAGAAACGGCCTTCTGAGCAAGGCTCATCGCTTTGCCATGAGCCCTGACACTTTTTGGGCAAATTCTGTCATCTTGAGGGTCAAAATTGTGATTTATTATTTTTCTACATCACTTAATCTTGCTTTTTGGGTTGTTTAAGTGCATGCTTTAACTTGCTTTTATTATATGCTTGGACAAGACCCTAGATGTTCTCTTCTACTCTCCTTATATAATTTTTTGTTATCTCCTCTTTCTTTACAAGTGGTGTTTCTCATTTCTTCATACCCCCACTTTTTGAAATGAAAAAGGGGGAGAAAGGTATGTCTTCTTGTGACAAAAGAGCGAAAAGGCATGTCTTACATGAAGTGGAGAAGCATGTCCATGTAAAGGAAAAGGTAAAGGGGAGAAGACATATATGTGTAGAACATATATGAGAAGAAGACATAGTACTCTATAAATGTTATGAAAGCTAACCATGCAGGAGAAATAGCATCAATTGAGGGGGAGTATGAGAACTCCACTACCATCAATTGAGGTGGAGCATATGAACTCAATTCTATTGAAACCCCTAGGTTTCTCTAAAGGTATGACTTTACTTAAATGCTTTCAATACATTAATGGAATGGCTTGTCATCTTCAAAAAGGGGGAGAATGTTGCCTCAAGGTCTAAATTGACTAAACCCTTATTTTGATGATGACTAAACCATTCTAATAAATTGTGTCTAATGTCTCTACTTGAGTGATTTCAGATTAGGTATAGACACACTCCAAATTCCCTAACTTGCACATATCGACTTGGAGAAAAGACAAGTCAAAGTTAATACAAGTGCACATTTTTGTAATATGATGTAAATCCATTAGAATCATGTTGTAAATCACTTGTAATGATTGTATGACTTGTAATTAAGCTTGGAAAAAATCAGGAGCACTTAGATCGAATGTTTAAGCACTCAAAAGCCATTTTCCAAAATTCACATAAGGTTGTTCATCGAGCATGTTGCAAACTCGACCGATCCCAATTTGATCTTGAAAATGACTTTTGATCAATTGAGTTTACACTTTACAGAACTCGACCGATCCCTCTACTGACCAAAACTGATTTCAGTAAATCAATCGAGTTACCCCGGGACAAACTCGACCGATGGCCTAGATTTGTCTTGTCTCTTAGTGGGATCGGTCGAGTTACCTTTATAGAAACTCGACCGATTGCACTGTACAAAAAGTGCAGAAAAGTGTTTCTATCCGTTGTGGAGTTGCAACAAGTGAAAATATATCTGTTGCAAGCCAAAAAATCACTAGTTTTTGTTCTTAAGTGTTCCCAAAGGCTAAGAGGCATCCCCAACTATAAATAGGACCCCTTGGGTTTCATTCCAAGGTTGACCATTCAATGCAAAACTCTATGTGAGGTTCCTATTCTATAGTTGAGTGCTTCCTACAGCCTCCTCTCTCTCTAAGCTTAATCACTTAATACATTCATTAGAGTGAGTAGGAAATCTATAAGAGAGGTAGTCTTACATGTATATCTTGTGAGGCTCTCACTTCCACCACCTCCCTATCTCTCTTTTCAACCATGAAGATGAAGGTTCTCTCTCTTGGCTAAGAGAGGTGAAGAAGAACAAGGGAAGGAGTCCCTTGGTGAAGATTAACACTGAAGACTTGGAGCAAGAGTGGGTAAGACCTTGGTAAAGGTAGAAGACTCCTTGCTCAAGTGGGTAAGTCCTTCGTGGAAGCTTCTCTGAGTGAAGGTGAAGTCAAAGGCTGAAGATCTGAGAAGAGTGGATAATTCCTTGAAGGCTGAAGACTTGTGCAAGAGTAGGTAAGTCCTTGGAAGAAGAAGGAAGACTCCTTGCAAAGTGGGTAAGTCCTTGGTAAGGTTGAAGACTCTTTGTATTAGATAGGTAAGTCCTTTTTTTGGTCATGTATTGTATCTCTTATAATGAATATAATGAAGGTTCAAGGTTAAGAAATCCTAGAGGTTGACCTCTCTAGGTAAGTGGACTGACTCACTTCTAGTTTGAAGTGTGGAACCACTCTAAATAACTTGTCTACTTGTGTTTGCTCAATCTCTCTCATCCTTTCTATGCATGTTTAGTTTCACTAAAATTACCTATTTAGCAACCTTATCTTGTCACATATCTTGAAGGTCTAATGAATTTTGTTTAAGTGCATTCAACTCTATTCACCCCCCTCTAGAGCATCTAATCGCCCATTTAGGATCCAACAATTGGTTTCAAAGCAGGTCTTCTCCAAGCATACTTCAACAAGTAGGAGAAGATGGGTGACTACCAAGGAGGGAGATACTTAATCAACCTTATAATCTTTGATGAGAGAAATTTCTTCTATTTGAGAAGAAGGCTTCAATTCTACATCCAAGGATCAAGTCTTGAGATGTGGCAGATGGTGAACAACCCATGCAAGTTACCAAAGATAAATATTGAAGAATGGGATGATGCTACCTCGAAGAAAGCAACCTTGAATGCTAGAGCCATGCACATCCTCTTTGCCTCCATGACCCCCACCGAGTTCAATTGGATTTATACAAGTGAAATAGCCTATAAGGTATGGAGAAAGCTATGCATCACTTATGGGGGGACAACTCAAGTGAAGGAAATCAAAGTCTACATGCGCAATGGGCTGTTTGAGAACTTCAAGATGGGAAAGGAGAAGAAGATAGCTCATATCTACCATAGGCTCAACACCATTGTGAATGGTCTTTCTGTCCTAGGCCATCTTATGTTTAGAAGAGAGATAAACTCAAAGATCCTTAGAACTCATCCCAAGAGGTGGGAACCCAAGGTGACTTCGATTGAAGAAGCAAGGTCTCTTAAGGATATTCCTATTGAAGAGCTCATTGGAAAGCTATAAGCTCGTGAAGTCACACATGACAAGAGGGAGGAAGTAGAAAGAAAAGAAGATAAATAATTCAAGAGAATGAAGAAGGTTTAAATCAAAACTCAAATCAAGGCTATTGTTGGTTAAGCTTCTCCATCTTCTCATGTTGAAGAATATGTCATGTACTCCAAGGGTAGATTTTACGAAGGCAAGAATTCCTCCTCCATACGGTGCCTCAAGTGTGGAAAGAAGGGTCAATTCAAGATAGATTGTCTACAAGGCAAGAAGACCCATCATCACAAGAGAAGAGAAGACAAGTACAAGAAGAAGGAGAAATGACACTCAAGCTCCAGTGACTCCTCCAACTCAAGCTCAAGTGACTCCTACAATGCAAACTCAAGTGAAGATTCAAGTGGAGGATCAAGCTCAATCTCTAGTGTTGAAGGAGAATGCCATTTTTCTCTTATGGATTCTACAAGAAAAGACTCAAATGAGATAAATCTAAAAACTTTAGATAAAGAACCTTTAATTGCTATCATTAATGCTACTCATGCCTCTCTTAAGTTTTCTAAAAAGAAAAGGAAAAAGCTTGCTAGAATTGTTGATAATATGCATATAGAATTAGATGATATTGAAAATTCTAATTCTTGCTCGCTTGATGAAAAAAATTCTTCTTAGCCAAGTAGACTCTCTTAAACTTGAAAATGCTAGTTTTCTTGCTAAGATTAGATTTTTAGAAGCTCAACCTCTTATGAGTACTTCTAATGAAGAGCATACCTTTATTGTTGATTCTCTCATGCATGATATTGATGTTCAAAAATCTGAAAACAATGACAATGATTTTGCTTTGCAAGGATTAGAATCTGAAAATAGTGTTTATCTTTCTAAGATTTCTTTTCTTGAAATAGAAAATGTCTCCTTGCTTGCTAAAATCAATGTGCTTGAATCTTGTTTTAGTTCTACTAGTAGAGAGAATAATGTTTTTGCTCTTCATATTGATAGGGATTCTTATTTAACTAAAGCTCTTTGCTTAGAAAATGATCTTTTGCATGCTAGAGATAATATCAATCTTATGTATTCCACTATTGCTTCTCTTATGCATGATAATGATGGTTTGAGATCTTCTTTGTAAAGATTCTTAGTTGGTTAAAAGAATCTTAATGATGTCCTACACCGTACTACTAAAAAAATTGGTAGACATGGTTTAGGGTATGATGGTAGTCAAAGGAACAACAAAAGTAAATGACCTCCAATATTCCATGGAAAATCCTCTAGTTCCATTACTATGGACACATGGCACTATTGCAATGAAATTAGTCATTATTCTACTTGATGTCCCTTTAGGAAAGCACCCAAGAGTAATAGGACTTGGGTTGCCAAACTAACCCCTTCGGACCCAAAAATGTGATCGGGGACCATTTCATCTTTCTTCTTGTAGGTACTAGCAAATGGATGGACTTGAGCTATTGAATTGCAAATTGACTTCTCAATCCACATAAAAGAATAAAGGTGAGATGTGTAGAAGGTGACAACAAGTGGAAAAAGGAATGGAAAGAAAAAAGGTAAAGGTTTTATTACTTATGACCAATCCAAACTTGTTTTTGTCAAGTTAGTGTGCACTATACATATGGTTTTTGAGTCGAAAGTGGTAGTTTGTGTTTCTCATCAATTTCTTTTATAGTGCATTACTAACTTACACATGTTTGGATTTGGCTTATATCTTTAGCATGCCTCTATATATGTTTTTGTGAAATATATGTGCCTTTTGACAGTAGCTCTGTCGGTCAAGTTTGTCCTATTTGAAACTCGATTGATAGACACCAATGGGTGTTTCCAACAGCTGTCATTGGTTGAGTTGTCAATACACAGAACTCGACCGACAACACTGTGCATAGAATATACAGTTGGCTTATTAAATGAGAATTTCCCCCTCAACTAGATTTTCTCAACCAATAGCTTTATTTTTTGGCACTCCCTTGGTACCTTTATATATTCATATTTCCATGCTTTAAATTTCCTATCTTTCTTACAACTCTATCTCTCTAATTGCTCTAAATTTTTATATCAATATCTTGCAATTACTTGCTTTGAGTTGTTTTGTAGGTTTTGATGATGATCTCTTTGGATTTCTTGGTTGTGTCTAAAATTGCTTCTGTTGTACTCTAACTTGCTACATCTATCTAGTTATATATCATGTTTGGATACAACCTTGAGGTTCTTGGTGGTAATCATCCTTTGGTAATGATGCATTTTTGTTAGTGAGTTATATCCTTACTTGCTTATAAAATCGCTTATCTCTTTGTTTGGATATATCTCTACAACTACTCAGAGCTTGCTTTATCTTGTGTACCTTTTGGTATCTCTTGCTATGATCTAGATCCTACTAGTAGTCCTAACTTGTTATATCATCTAGTAATAGTTCACATACATGTAGTTCTAACCTTGTTTATATTTGATATCTTTGCTCATCAAGTGGTATTCTAATATATGCTATGCTTTTATCTAGTCTCACACTTGCTCAAGCTTGCTCCTTGAATTGCATATCTACTATGTTGAGTCGCTTGCATAACATTGTGATGCAGGTCACATAGATCTACATTGTATGTAGAAATTGGAGTATTTTTTGGATTTCATGGAGTTTTTGCTCCAGTTTCAGTTTTTGGTGCAAGACAAATGGTTTTTATGCAGAAACAACCTTCTGAGCAAGTCTCATCGCTTTGCCATGAGCCGTGAAACTTTTTGGGCAAATTTGTCATCTTGAGGGTCAAAATTGTGATTTATTATTTTTCTACATCACTTTATCTTGCTTTTTGGGTTGTTCAATTGCATGCTTTAACTTGTTTTTATTCTATGCTTGGACAAGCCCCTAGCTGTGCTCTTCTACTCTCTTTATATAACATTTTGTTATCTCCTCTTTCTTAATAAGTGGTGTTTCTTATTTCTTCATACCCCCACTTTTTGAAATGACAAAGGCGGAGTAAGGTATGTCTTCTTTTGACAAAAGAGGGAAAAGGCATGTCTTACATGAAGAGGAGAAGCATGTCCATGTAAAGGAAAAGGTAAAGGGGAGGCGACATATATGTGTAGAACATATATGAGTAGAAGACATAGTACTCTATAAATGTTATGAAAGCTAACCATGCAAGAGAAATAGCATCAATTGAGGGGGAGTATGAGAACTCCACTACCATCAATTGAGGGGGAGCATATGAACTCAATTCTATTGAAACCCCTAGGTTTCTCCAAAGGTATGACTTTACTTAATGCTTTTAATACATTTATGGAATGGTTTGTCGTGTTCAAAAAGGGGGAGAATGTTGCCTCAAGGTCTAAGTTGACTAAACCCTTGTTTTGATGATGACTAAACCATTCCAATAAATTGTGTCTAATGTCTCTACTTGAGTGATTTCAGATTAGGTATAGATACACTCCAAATGCCCTAACTTATGCATATCAACTTGGAGAAAAGACAAGTCAAAGTCAATAAAAGTGCACATTTTTGTAATATGATGTAAATCCATTAGAATCATGTTGTAAATCACTTGTAATGATTGTATGACTTGTAATTAAGCTTGGAAAAAATTAGGAGAACTTAGATCGAATGTTTAAGCACTCAAAAGCCATTTTCCAAAATTCACATCAGGTTTTTCATTGGTCGAGTTGCAAACTCGACTAATCCTGATTGGATCTTGAAAATGACTTTTGATCAGTCGAGTTTACACTTCACAGAACTCGATCGATCCCTCTACTGACCAAAACTGATGTAAGTGAATCGGTCGAGTTACCCCAGGACAAACTTGACAGATGGCCTAAATTGGTCTTGTCTCTTAGTGGGATCGGTCAAGTTACCTTTATATAAACTTGACCAATTGCACTATACCGAAAAGTGCATAAAAGTGTTTCTAGCCGTTGTGGAGTTGCAACAAGTGAAAATATATATGTTGCAAGCCACAAAATGGCTAGTTTTCATTTTTAAGTGTTCGCAAAGGCTAAGAGGCATCCCCGGTTATAAATAGGAACCCTTGGGCTTCATTCTAAGGTTGAGCCTTCAATGAAAAACTCTATGTGAGGTTCCTATTCTATAGTTGAGTGCTTCCTACAGCCTCTTCTCTCTCTCTAAATTTAATCACTTGCTACATTCATTATAGTGAGTAGGAAATTTGTAAGAGGGCTAGTCCAACATGTATATCTTGTGAGGCTCTCACTTCCACCACCTCCTTATCTCTCTTTTCAACCATGAAGATGAAGGTTCTCTCTCTTGGATAAGAGAGGAGAATAAGAACAAGGGAAGGAGTCCCTTAGTGAAGATCAAGGCTGAAGACTTATATCAAGAGTGGGTAAGCCCTTGGTGAAGGCAGAAGACTCCTTGCTCAAGTGGGTAAGTCCTTGGAGGTAGTTTCTCTAAGTGAAGGTGAAGTCAAAGGTTGAAGATCCAAGAAGAGAGGGTAATTCTTTGAAGGCTGAAGACTTGTGCAAAAGTAGGTAAGTCCTTGGAAGAAGGTGGAAGACTCATTGTAAAGTGGGTAAGTCCTTGGTAAGGTTGAAGACTCTTTGTATCGGATAGGTATGTCCTTTGTTTGGTCATGTATTGTATCTCTTATAATGAATATAATGAAGGTGCAAGGTTAATAAATCCTAGAGGTTGACCTCTCTAGGTAAGTGGACTGACTGACTTCTAGTTTGAAATGTGGAACCACTCTAAATAGCTTGTCTACTTGTGTTTGCTCAATCTCTCTCATCCTTGCTATGCATGTTTAGTTGCACTCAAATTATGTATTTAGAAACCTTATCTTGTCATATATCTTGAAGATCTAATGAATTTTGTTTAAGTGCATTCAACTCTATTCACTCCCCCTCTAGAGCATCTAATCACCCATCTAGGATCCAACAATTGGTATCAGAGAAGGTCTTCTCCAAGAATACTTCAACAAGTAGGAGAAGATGGGTGACTACCAAGGAGGGAGATACTTAATCAAACTTCCAATATTTGATGGGAGCAATTTCCTCTAGTGGAGAAGAAGGCTTCAATTCTACATCCAATGATCAAGTCTTGAGATGTGGCAAATGGTGAACAACCCATACAAGCTACCGAAGACATATATTGAATAATGGGATGATGCTACCTTGAAGAAAGCAACCTTGAATGCTAGAGCCATGCACATCCTCTATGCCTCCATGACCCCCACCGAGTTCAACTAGATTTCTACATGTGAAACATCCTATGAGGTATGGAGAAAGCTATGCATCATTGACCGGCCTAAATCGCGCGTCTTAAAATTGGAGGCGGATTTGAGGTAGTCGAGCTTTTACATTTATAAACCCGAATCCTTCTAGGCCCCCACAACTTTGTTTATAGGGTCGAAGTAGATATACGGGGTCGAACACAGGGACAAGGGGGGTAGTGTTGAGAACCCAGAATCGACATGCTACACTCCGGAAGGTATAAAGAGATGATAAATTCCCCAGAAGGGGAGCAGTAAGGTGTCACGAACAAAACAAGAAAACTATCTCCAAGTGGAGTTACTAGAAAGATTTAAGGTTTTAGCCATTTAGGAATTTTTAAGGGTTTTCATGCCACAGAAATAGGAAGATAAAACTAGGGCTAGAGCAAGGTACGAAGGATAAGACTACAACATAACAAGCGGCACCGGTAACATCCTGCACCCCTCCTCTCAGAGCGGATACCTCTAACCAAACCTCGGCACCCCTCTCAAGGTTGCTGGGCTCAAAGTTAAAGTGAAATGTCACTGAAATGACTCCGTCCCAGGCACTCTCGTACTCCAGAATCGGACCAAACACTAGAGCCACAACACAACTCTTGAAGTTGTTGCGACGGGAAAACACGATTCGGTAGCTAAGCGAAATGCGATCCAAACATGTAAGCTAGAGTTCAGTTATCGAACATAGCAGTCATCCAACATATTGTACCAAGCATAGAGTAACAAGTAATTAAGCTTTTCTATTTCCATAAATAGTAAGGGTCTTAGTACATTGCGTAAGAAAGGAATTAAATAACAGAATTAAAGATAAAGGTCGCCTTCTTCATGTAGAAGGGCGACAGACTACAGCGTCTCTCCCACCCGATACCGGACAGGGCCTAGCCCGATACAGCCGTGTCAGGCGGCACGCTCTCTCGAGCGGCACACCGTGACGGCCAATTGTATTGCTCAAGGACCTGGCCGATACGCTCAAGTCGGGAGACACACCCTCTCGGGCGGCACGCATGACGGGCAAAGCGTATCGGTTTCGATATCATGTTCGGCACAGAGTGACGCATTCATCGTGTCGGGCACTTGTGTTTCTCATCGTCGTGGCCGATATCGGCCCGCAGTGTCGCCCAGGACGGTTCTAGGTGAACCATCCCTTCCCTCTTGGGATGAGGAAGGGATCACCTAGTGTCGCCCGACACGAGCACTGGGGCGCGATACACCTGCTCTCGCAGTTTCCTCCGAAGAACACTCAAGGCTCCCAACTGTCCGAATTCCAAAGTATCCGAACTGACCAAGCTGTCTTTTCGGCTCCATGTAGCTGCTATTTATAGGCAGCTGGTTGGAGAAGCTATGGTGCACAGGGCGCCACGTGTCCCCCTTTATCATCGTGGAATTGGTGACGACCGATATTGGTATCGCCCGACATGAAGGTGTTGGCTGTTGGTCACATGGCGAGCGGCGCCTGCCGATGGATGGTCTGTGTCGGACGACAAGCCTTGGTTGTCAGGCGAGCCTGGGCTCCCTGTCAGGTAGAAGATGTGTCACCCGCCAGTTTCTTCCTGCGTAGCACCCTCTCATTGCGCGTCAGAGTATCGTGCATACCCTGTCGGGTAGAGGTCATATCGGGCGTCAGGGAGGCCGATGCAGCTTGGACTTGTTTGTGGGCCGGGACGGCCTTATTGGTGCTAAATGGGCCAAAATAGGAGGAAAACTCTGCAAAAGATGGAAATATTGGATTAATAGCATTGCTTGGCCAATTATTGCGAAAATGCATATAAAAGAGAGGAAAATAGAAGAAAAGGGCAGTTTTGATAATAGAATAAAGGACAAAAACATCACAAAATTTGGTGTTATCAACTCCCCCAAACTTAGCGTTTTGATTGTCATCAATCAATATTCAAACTTTATTTAGTGATGCTTCTTCTTGCGCAGTATAGTTTTTAGGCCAAGAAGTAAAACAAGAATCGCGATGCCTTTAGAGATAATGCTGCCCTACTACGAATCAAAAGACCTTGCATTTCCTGCCTTATTGTTTCAGTAAATATTTTCTTTCTCTAAGCTTCAGCGAGACTTTGGTGTATGTTTCCGAAGTTAGCTTACACACCAAACAACTTTATTTTTGGGGCAGAAAGTTGTGTATAGGGTAGGCTAAGGCTTTTTGGGTTTTTCTTCCTGTTTCCCATTAGTCCATCCAGGTAAGGGTCCGTTAACGGGAAAGTGGTCCCTGCAGTCCAAGCCAGTTGGCTTTAGAGCAGTGATTTCACATCCTACATACCACTGCCCAAGATCTACCATGCCTAAAGATGGGTACTTTTGGAAAACAAGCGGGTATATGTATTTTTTCTTTTCTTTTATTGGGCACAACTCTCATGCTTTTATTCACACTCATGAGGCTTCTCTCTCTTTTTGGGATTTTCATTGGGTAAAGGGGAAACAAAGAGATTTTTGCTGTTTGGGCAGCTTTTCCTTCTTCATACTCGTCTCTTAGCTGTTTGCAAGATTATTATATTTTTCGAAATTTTCCTGGCATGGAAAAACGTAATCTTCTGTTTGTTTGAAGCAACATTATCAGAAAGATATAACGGAACTTGTATCTCATTAAGCACAAAGAAAACTAACTTTGCAAGCAGTTGCATCAGGTTTTTACTAATATAGCGACTTTGTACATATGAATGGGAATAAAAGCAAAATTTTTCAAAATTTTGACATAAACATATATATGTACAAATGATACAGGCAAGAACAAAAGAATAAAGAATTGGAGACAAAAGAATGAAGAAGACTAAGTTAGAAAATTCATAACAAAATTTGTACTTCCCTCACTGGTACATGGTACCTCCCCCAAACTTGCTCCACACTCTGTCCCAGAGTTGTGAAGTAGTTAAGGTGAGATAATGTTTATTCCAGTGAGGTTGCGCATGCGTCAGCCAGAAGCTCCCACACATATTCGCCCGTTCTGCTGTGATAGACGATGTGGTTGAGCTGGTCAGGCGTTTCCTTATTTGCTATCCATTCCAGGATGTAGATGCCGCAGTCGTTGGATAATGGAAGTTGTTGTGGACTGCGGTGGCAGAACTGGAGTTCGTGCCATTTGCTTTCTTGCAAATCCATGAGTGGTTGTATCATTTTTGCCACCTCGTCGTAGTATTTGCGGACCAGGCGTTCAATGGGTGTCAAAGGCTCTGATGTACACGACACTTGGTGGTTCCTGTTGCTGTCTGAGCTGTTGTAGAAAATTCCTGCTCACTGTCGGGTGTACACAGTTAGGAGCGTCCAATGATTGTAATGCAGAATTGGCAAAAAGATAGTGGCCGGAATCCCGCCTCTCAATTCTGCCAGAAAGTTTTTCTTCGCTCCTATTTCGTCGGTGAGGCAGATGTCGTTGAAAAGCATGGGCGGGGCTATGTATGCATCTTCTAGCTTAGGCTGTATATATTGGATGTAAGCGGCTGCAACTGTTACAGCCAAGCACCCACCTTCCTTCACTACATCCCTTAGATCGTCGACTGGGACTACGACGTCGTCTGCCTGAAAGGCGACAACCGATGGGGTAGCATCAGCTAGCTTCAGCTGGATTATATTGACCTACTCCTGTGTGAGGGTTGCACACGAAAAGCAGTCGAAATTTGAGATCAGCCCTTCTGAAGCTTTAGGCGAAGCAGTGTCCTCCATCCCGTGCACCTTCTTCAGGACCATCAACTCCTTGCCTGCCCCATGTTTGAAGGTCGCTACTTCTTCTTCTTTTTCTTAGGGGCTGCTAGACTGAGAAGAGTCTTCTGCCAGGTCACTGTCCAGTAGCTGCTCCGGTACCCCTACGTCTCGGAAATAGCGCTTGTCCTTGATCAGCAACATGGCATAAATGCCCCTGCGTTGATAGAAGGATGTGCCTTTGAGGACCCCTAGGTTTCCAAATGTGTTGAGCGCCTCAATGGCACCCAGGATGGTGATAGCGATGTTTCCACTCCCCTCTTCTGCATGAACGGGGAGGTCTCAGAGAGAAAAGAAGTTCCAAGGACCTTGATGTCGTTGGGTTCCTCGCTTTATAGCTCGTAGCAGACGTATTGGCAGGAGTCTCAGCTTCCTGTCCTCCGGGCGGTAGAAGACACCCCCGGAGCGTGGCACCTCGTTGCGGCTGCAGCGCAGCAACTGGAGGTCGTGGTTCCTAAGGTCCTCCATGCAGAGGAACCACACCTTGCGGTGTTTATACGGGGCCAACATGAGGTTTGGTCTATGCTCTTCAATGTGCGGCAACATGTCTGCCACCGCACGGGAGCCTGGATCTCCCTTCATCAGACTTCTCGCCAAGGTCGGGGTGGCGTTGTATATCATTCTCCGACCTATCCTGCTATCGGTATGTTCTATTATTGCTCCTTCTAGAACCCTGAACAGTGTCTTTCCGACGAAGGCCGGCATGTGAAACATGTTTCGAAGAGCTCCCTGTCGCACGGATAGGTAGCCGTCGGTCTAGACGGCATCATCTTCATTTGCCTGCGATCTCAAGACCTTATTCAGCAAGTTCTGGTCTCTGATCATCAGGTTTCCGATAGCTCTTCTATCAAAGTCTGCCATCTCGAAAGAGGGTATCTCTGATGGCTCACGAAATCTGTCCGCCATCGAGCATCTCCCTCGGGGTAGATATCTTTTATTGACTGTGTAGACATACCCCTTTTCTCCCTCGGACTCTTCGGAAGAGTCTCCCCCGATGCTGATATCTACGCTTTCGTCCTCGACTTCATCCAGGGGGATGGAGATGTTTGCATTTCCCAATCCTAAGGAGCTCTCCTGTCTGCCGGGAGTTCCTTCGGCCGATCCTTGTTGCGTCCCCTCCTTGGGCGTTGAGGATCGTCTGCTGGAGGAGGAGGGCGACGCTGTTCCTGAGGGGGAACCTGATGAAGAGGGATGAGAGCCCCGACTAGGAGGTGACGACGACCGTCTCGGCTGCCTTCGGCGTGGATGGTCGTCACTTCTGTCCATTCGCTCCTCGAGCATGTCTAGTCGTTGGAGAACTTGCTGCATTGTTGCATTCAAGGCTTCTAGTCCGTCGAGAAGGCTCGCTAGAGTCAGCAGCTCTCTCTCTTGGCTATTCAACATGTTTTGAAAAGATGCAAACTTGCGGGTTAGGGAAATACAGGTAGCTGAGTTTATGTCTGTTACCTCCCGCAGGTTGTCGAGCTCGTGCCCGAGCAACTTTCCGAGTGACAGAGGAGTTCCGGCGGGTCTCCCTTCCGTCCTCGTGACACCTTGCTCACGTGAAGGTCCACCAAATGAGGTAGACTCTATATGAATTGTTTGTGTTGCCGATGCCGCCAGGCGAGGCGACGATGCTCCTTCAGCAGCTATCGCCTTGCCTTTTTGTCAGGGAGGGGATGGCTGCGGTGCGGGTGAACGTTGCTCCACCTCCGCACTGTCGGCGATCTCCTCACCTGCTACAAAAGGCGACACCGGCGGTGACGTTGGTGTCAACTGAGCTTCCTCGAGCTCCATTCTGAGAATCTCGCCGAACACCCCATTACTGGAGTCCGGCTGGGGCGTTTCTTCTGCCTCTACAGGCCTTTCAGGGATGTCGGGGGCTGCGGTTGTCTCTTCCGCGACAGCTCCCGTAGTTGTTGCCTCAGTGACCTCAACGATCACCGGTTCTTTGTCAACCACCATGGTTGTCGTTGTCGTGGTGGTGGCTCGTCTGGTAGGAGTGACGACAGCTCTATCGGCAGTTGTCGTTGGTAGCTCTGGAGCTGCCCTCTCCTGGCACTACTACAGAAATAGCATTCAGTGTCACTTTTCTGGGCGTCGGTTATTAAGGAAAACTGACGCCTAACATTTAAGGCGTCGGTTGTTTAAGAAACCCGACGTCTATATTCGAAGACCAGCCAGACACGGGTACCGCTTTGTATTAAGCATCAGTTGTTTATAACAAACCGACGCGTGAAGTCGCCCGCGAAATCCATATTTCGATAAAAAAAAATAGTGTCATTTTCAGCGTCGGTTATATACGTAGAAACCGACGCCTATGTGCGATGAAAATTTGCGCGAAAAGTGTCACTGTCAGCGTCGGTTATCCTTGTATAATCGACGTTGAAAGTGGTTCCCGCCAAATAATTTCATGAAAATATCGTCCAATTGGACGTCGGTTTTTTCAAACAACCGACGCTAAAGATGTTTAGGCGTCAGTTTTTGTAAACAACCGACGCTATTTGAGAACATATAACCCGCGATCGCCCGACTCTTCCCCTTTCTTCTGTTTCATTGCTACCCTATTTCCCTGTTGCGGCGATTTCTCCGGCGATTTTGTGCTGCTGCTGCTAGTTTTCTCCGGCGCTTCTCTCCGGCGCTCCATCTCCGGCGTCCCTTCTCCGGTGCCCTTCTTCTCCGGCGCGTTTCTTCTCCGCCGCCGCCGCCTGCTGCTCTAACCGCCTGCGCCGCCGCCCTGCTGCTCCAACCACCTGCTGCCCGCCCTGCTGCTCCATCCGCTGCGCCGCCGCCACACCTGAGAACCGGCGCCGCCGCCATGCCTGGTGCCCTCCTGCTTGCCCACCTGCCTGCCCTAGCTCCTTCCTTTCTTCCTGCTGACGCCCGGCGTCCTGTTTCTACAGCACTGGTTAGTTTTACTGATTTCCTTGCTGCTTTCAGTGATTAATGATTGATACTACTGGTTAGTATTTCTTTAGTGATTAATTTAATTCAACAATTCATAGTTTGTTATTTACAATAACTGATCTGCTTGCCAATTTTAATGATTAGAGATACTGATTAATAGTAAGTATTGATGAATACTTAGTTAATTACTGATTTTTTGATTAGATATGTATAGAAGTTCCTTATAAATATATTTTTTATATACACATACATGTAATTTTTTATAAAATTCATGATGTAGTGTGATCTTAAATCCTAGAGTGTACCCCTTTTGTTCTATGATGGTACCTATGACCCTAAATACATCCATAAGGGTCTATTGTATCCTAAAGAAGATTTATTTCTTCCTTCTGCCCTAATTTTTATATGGATCTTAATCTTATATCGCTTACTCATAAATAAGGAAATATCCTCCCTTATGACCACCTTGATGTGTATGTCCCATATAATCCACATGTTGGACCCTAATGATATAATTTTTTTATGTTGAAAACGAATGTATGTTTCAAGTGTTGAACCTAATGTTGGACAATGTGTTTGTTATAGGTGGTACACATTTATTATATATAAGATTGACATCACATGTGTTTGTTGGCCTAGAATGTGAACAATCATTGTTTTTTATATTACTTGTACATCGGTCTAAATTAGAATGAACAATCACTAAATTATGTACTATTTGTATGGAGTCTGGCTTCATTGTAGATATCTATTATTGTGTTTGTTGGCCTAGAAACCCGTCCAAGATTGACTCATTAGGAGTAAATCTTGGATAGTCCCCGGTTTGGGACTGTTCTTGAACACCTAATCTCACTTAGGATGTAAGTGTATAATGTGTATTGAGTTTTTGAGAAAATTTTGGTAGCATTTCCCCGTTTGTTCTCTAAGTACATATGTACTTAGAGAACAGCGGGGAAATGCTGCCGAAATTTTCTTGAAAACCCAATACACATTATACACTTACTAGTGAGATTAGGTGTTCAAGGATGGGATAGGTGGTACACATTTATTATATATAAGAATGACATCAAATGTGTTTGTAGGCCTAGAATGTGAACAATCATTGTTTTTTATATTACTTGTACATTGGTATAAATTAGAATGAACAATCACTAAATTATATACTGTTTGTATGGAGTCCGGCTTCATTGTAGATATCTATTATTGTGTTTGTTGGCCTAGAAACCCGTCCAAGATTGACTCATTAGGAGTAAATCTTGGATAGTCCCCGGTTTGGGACTGTTCTTGAACACCTAATCTCACTTAGGATGTAAGTGTATAATGTGTATTGAGTTTTCGAGAAAATTTTGGTAGCATTTCCCCGTTTGTTCTCTAAGTACATATGTACTTAGAGAACAGCGGGGAAATGCTGCCGAAATTTTCTTGAAAACCCAATACACATTATACACTTACTAGTGAGATTAGGTGTTCAAGGATGGGATAGGTGGTACACATTTATTATATATAAGAATGACATCAAATGTGTTTGTTGGCCTAGAATGTGAACAATCATTGTTTTTGTTATTACTTGTACATTGGTATAAATTAGAATGAACAATCACTAAAATATATACTGTTTGTATGGAGTCCGGCTTCATTGTAGATATCTATTATTGTGTTTGTTGGCCTAGAAACCCGTCCAAGATTGACTCATTAGGAGTAAATCTTGGATAGTCCCCGGTTTGGGACTGTTCTTGAACACCTAATCTCACTTAGGATGTAAGTGTATAATGTGTATTGAGTTTTCGAGAAAATTTTGGTAGCATTTCCCCGTTTGTTCTCTAAGTACATATGTACTTAGAGAACAGCGGGGAAATGCTGCCGAAATTTTCTTGAAAACCCAATACACATTATACACTTACTAGTGAGATTAGGTGTTCAAGGATGGGATAGGTGGTACACATTTATTATATATAAGAATGACATCAAATGTGTTTGTTGGCCTAGAATGTGAACAATCATTGTTTTTTATATTACTTGTACATTGGTATAAATTAGAATGAACAATCACTTGTTTTCCTAATATATACTTGTTTTCTCTGATCATAGAATGGATAGATCATGGATGTCCATTCGTAATCGTTGCACCCCAGAGTTTATATCTGGTCTTGATCAGTTTATTAGATTTGCCGAGGAACATAGGAAAAAACCTACAGATAGGTTCTACTGTCCATGTAGGTATTGCGGTAACAACTTGAAAGTCAACACTGGTGAGGAAATCAAAAGTCATGTCATGTGCAACGGGATTGTACAAGGCTATACAGAATGGCACTGGCATGGAGAGATTTCAAAATCAAAACCAGTAGATGTCGATAGCAGTGCTTGGGTGGAAGAAGAAATTGCCTCCGATGACGTAAATGTGAACGAACCAGTTCCAGCAGACATCGTTGATGCGATGTTGGATAGTTGTAGGGTAGAGCACACCAATCCACCTCCTATCTTTACAAACATTGTGCATGATGTTGAGATACCGTTATACACAGGCTGTGCTAAGTTTACGAAGCTTAGCGCTGTGTTGAGATGGTATAAGTTGAAATCTAACAATAGATGGAGCGACAAAAGCTTCACTTCATTGTTGACTTTGTTGAAAGAAATTCTTCCTGAAGGAAACGAGCTTCCAATCTCAACATACCAGGTAAAGAAAATGTTGTGCCCAATGGGAATGGAGGCCAAGAAGATACACGCATGCCCGAATGATTGTGTATTATTTCAAAAGGACTATGTAGATTTGAAAGATTGTCCAAAATGTGGTGCGTCACGGTATAAATTGACGACTTCGGGGGAGTCCAAAACTGGTTCTCCTGCCAAGGTGTTGTGGTATCTACCTATAATATCACGGTTTCAACGCTTGTTTGCAAATCCGAAAGATGCGAAGAATTTGAGGTGGCATGCAGATGTTAAGAAAAATAATGATGGGATCCTACGACATGCATCTGATTCCCCACAGTGGAAGAAGATTGATCTATTGTACCCTAAATTTGGTGAAGAAGATAGGAATCTAAGACTTGGGCTTTGTACAGATGGGATGAATCCGTACGGGACATTGAGCAGCCAACATAGCACTTGGCCAGTCATGCTTGTTATATACAATCTTCCTCCCTGGATGTGTATGAAAAATAAGTATGTTATGTTGTCATTGTTGATATCGGGCCCTAAATAACCCGGAAATGATATCGATGTTTATCTTGAACCTTTGATTGATGACATAAAGAAACTTTGGGCTGAAGGTGTGATGACCTATGATGCTTCAGCAAGAGAGACATTTCGTTTGCACGCTATGTTGTTTTGCACTATTAATGACTTTCCAGCATATGGGAATTTGTCTGGATATAGTGTCAAAGGAGCTAAAGCGTGTCCTATATGTGAAGAAAACACTGATTCAATAAGACTAAAACATGGCGGCAAGACTGTATATCTTGGTCATCGAAGGTTTCTTTCAAAATTCCATCCGTATCGTAGGAAGCGCAAAGCATTCAATGGATGGAATGATGAACGGAGTGCACCTAAACCTATACCAGGGGATGTTGTTTATGAAAGAGTAAAAGACATTGTCAATGAATTTGGTAAGAAATCACAATGTAGTATGGCCACACGGAGTGACAATTCTTCATTCAAGAAGAAGTCAATATTTTGGGATCTTCCTTATTGGAGTTCTTTGACAGTCAGGCATTGTATCGATGTAATGCACGTTGAGAAAAATGTCTGTGATAGCATCATTGGTACTCTATTAAATATACCAGGTAAGACTAAAGATGGGATAAAATCCAGACTGGACCTACGTGAAATGGGAATAAGGTCAGAAATAACAGATTTTAGTTATGTCATATATCCTATATTTCTATATTGGGCTAATTTAGTCTGTTTTATTTTTGTCAAATTTTAGGTTGATGCACCTGTACCCACTGAAGCAATGGAGCAACTTGATGCGCAACACCAAACACTTAACAAGAAAAGGGGCATCACTCTGTTGAAGAAGTTATTAGCGCTAAGTGGTAGTGGATCCAAATTGGTGGTGGAGTTTGATGATGGAGGAAATCCAATTGGAGTGAACCGCAATAATTTTGTAAACTATCTTGGGTGTACCACTCAGAGCCATTGTGGTGTTAAGTATGACAATTGGCATAAAGTTCCTCAAGGGAAAAAAGACTGGATATGGAAGGATTTATGCGTGAGTTATTATTATTTGCAATTCTATTTTGTAGATTACAAATTCTATTATTTGCAATTCTATTTTGGATACTAGTTAATAACATTTCTATTTTACAGAATTTGTTTGCATTGGATGAGAAGTTGCATCGTAAAAATGTGATGCAACGCGCTGGAAAGATGCTTAGGAATTATAGGACAAATCTGAACAGAGAATACATAAAAGAGGGTGATAAGAAGAAGAAGTCAGCCCTTGAACAATGGAACTTCTTGGACAAAGAAGATTGGGATAATTTTGTTGCTTCAAGAAAATCTGAAGAATTCAAGGTATTAGGCATCACTCTCAATTTAATTAATATACATTGTATTCACCTATTCAAGATTAACATTTAGTGCTACTAACCAAATCATTAATGTGCATACTAACTAGGCCCTCAGTGACGCACAAAAAGCAAGGCGTGCACTGAATGTGCATGACCACACTATGGGTCCAAAAGGCTATGCAAGCGTTCACCAAAGACTACAGGCGGAGTCTGCGGCTACTCAGGAGTCTGCTCCTACTCAGGAGTCTGCCACACCCATGCCTCGCCATGATATCTGGATAGCTGGCAGGCAAAATAAGAAGGGTGAAATAAAGAAGCCTGTAACTGCTGAGGCGCTGCAAAAATGGTAAAATACAACTCTTAGAGAAATCGTTTGAATATTGATTATTTGTGGTGTTAACTTACCAATTTCTGTTTATGGTGATTAGCGGGAGCTGCACGAGCAGAGGAAACAATGCACGTTCATCCCTCAGGGCACAAGGGATGAATTGACAGTTGCTCTGGGTAACCCAGAGCATCCTGGACGTGTTAGAGGTGTCGGCGCTGGTGTTGGCATCAAAGCATTCTTTGGGCCATCCCAACGCAAACCCAGAGCGGGACTTTCTCAAGAAGAGGTAACCTATTCTTTTTTTAGAATGTTACTGCAAAAGGAAATTCATTAATAAGAAGCTAATGTTTCTTTTATCCATGTATAGGAGAATAAGAGAGTTGAGGATTTAGTTGCTAAGAAGGTCAACGATGTAGTTGCTGAGAAGGTCAAGGAAGAATTGCTGCGGTGGCAGGCATCTCAGGCTTCCAATACGCCTATGGCGACCCACTCTTCTCCTGATGCACAAACTGCGAGTAATCCTGGAGACCCATCGCCTAGCACGTCTGCTGTAAGTATTGTTTATGACATTGTAGTTAGTCTTTTCAAGTTGTTATGTTTTCAAGATGATATGTATATATGTATAATATTATTTACGTAAATTTGTAGGCATTGAAGCTGTGCCTCTTAAGAATGCAAGACTACGTTGTTGCAGAGGCGCAGGCTTACCCGTCCCTTCCTGGGGCAATGTTTCACGGGACTCCAATGCCACAGGGCTACGTTCGTGTGAGCCCGATACGTGTGTTACCCGATTGGAGAGAAGCTACATTGCCATATCCCCACCCGGATATTGATAGACTTGCTGATGCAGAAGGCGGGGCGATATTGTGGCCCAAAGCAGATGTCGTCTACACGACTAAAATTGTAAGATAAATTTACATTGATTTAGACTGTTAATGTGTATATATGATGTCAACTGATCTGAAATTATATGTACAGGTTAAAAAGAAGACACCAGGAGCACCTAGGCCTCCACTTCCACTTCCTGCATTACCCGATTGGGTTCCAACTGACCTAACATACCCGTTAGGTCCTGCTTGTAGGGGAATGGCATGTTGGCTACGGGCACATAATGTACATTGCCCTATAATTATTTCTTTAGATGCAGATTATGCAGGTCAATCATACGATAGCTCTTTATTTATATAAGATATTATTGAGCTGTTTATGTATGATTGGCTGAATACATCAATGATAGAGACATGGATAAGGTGAGATCTTGTTTATACATCCATATACCTTGTGTAAGATCCGGTGATCTGGTTTCTTATATATTAATGCATACGTAATACATGTTTTGCAGCTACTTAGTCGAAGATCATTGCAAACAATTTGCATTTGATCATGTGGGATTTTTGATTCCATCATTGATTAGTATGGTAGCTAAAGACCCTGATAATGTTCAACAATACTGTATAGATGCTTTTACAATTTTTGGTCAGCAAAAGAAGACGATAATAATAGCTCCATTCAATGTCAAGTAAGTTTACTTTATTTATAATTTGGACTTAAGAAAATTCCATTTTTATTGTACATTTTGAGTTATTAATTGTTAACTTTTTACCTCTAGCGGTAAACATTGGGAGTTACTAGTTATTGTCCCCGGGACGTTCACTGTTTATTATCTAGATCCCGCGGGAAGTACATTAAACACTAAAATTGGACACGTAATGAGAATGCCATTATTCTGGTGAGAAATATTTCATTTTTATATCCGTTAACATCTTTTATTACATTACTATTAACTTATGCAATTTATTGTGTTATATTAACATGTAGGGGTTTAGATGCATTAAAAAAGGCTGGAGGAACGGTCCCAAGGAAAAAGAACCAGCCAATAAATTGGCAAAACGTACAAGTAAGTTCCCGACTCGAATATATATATTATTGATGTGAATTGTGCTTAGTTGTATTATTTTGTATGTTTCAATTTATAGTGTGCTACACAAGACAATGGTTGGGCATGCGCATACTATGTGATGCGATTTATGCAGATGATTATCAAATATGCCGCATTGGACATCGATACCATACATGAGGTATTAAATATAGTCTCATTAGTTAGTATGAAATATATCAATCTTATCTTATTTTTATATTATTACTTATATATATATACATCATTCTCTTTGCAGGTGTTTAAAACTGACAACACTACAGGTAAACGCTTAAAAAATATACATGCTCCATATACGATGGAAGCATTAAATGAAGTAAGAGAAGAATGGGCAAAAGCCATACAAGCAGTGGCAACTGTAAGATATAATTGGGATGTTGATAGCGATAATGAATGATACTTTGTAAATGAATATTTCTGAATGTTAATACATGTATTTGAATGTTTCTATATGTGTGAATGTGAGAATTGAATTGATGTCTGAATGTATGTACTTGTGTGAAATTTTCTTTGTGACTTTTGCAGGTTTCGGCTTGTTTGTAGGCTGATATCAATGGATGTCGTAAACCTGCAGTTCAGAAAACTGAACTGCAGGTTCTCATCCTGCTGACCAGCCACAGCAGGCCTGCAAACTGATATGAAAAAAAAAATATAAATAGGCGTCGGTTATTTATAGAAAACCGTCAGCAAAGACATACAGCGTCGGTTATTTGATAAAAACCGACGCCTCATAGTACAAACAACCCGACCGTGCAGGATAGCACGGCCGTGGTGGAAAAGGCATCGGTAATTCATATAAAACCGACGCCTATAGTACTAAACACGGCCGTGTCGTCTTGAAGTATAGGCGTCGGTGTTTTAGTATATAACCGACGCCAAAAGGGTTCGCGCCACAGAAAACGGCGTCATCTAGGACACTTTATGCGTCGGTTATCAACTAAACGACCGAGGCTACATGGAATATAGGCGTCGGTATTTTAGTAAATCACTGACGCAGAAAGTGCCCTAGATGACGCCGTTTTCTGTGGCGCGAACCATTTTGGCGTCGGTTATATACTAAAAGACCGACGCCTATAGGTTAAATAGGCGTCGGTTAAAAAACCGACACCGAAATGTTCGACCTTTAGCGGCGCCCACATAGGCGTCGGTCGGAAACCGACGCCAAATGGGGTTAAAAGACTGACGCCAAATGGGGTTTCTGTAGTAGTGTGGGCTCCGATGGTGTAAGCCGTGCCATATGCTATGGCCTCAATTTTGGCGGCGGTGAAGACCAGTTTTTCTGTGTCGTAGTCAGCACAGCGAGGGAGGGGAAGGAGTATCTTCGTCCTTGAAAGCTTATAGAAATAGTTCCCCCCTCCTTCTTAATGATGTTGGTCCACATCAGGTACTTTGTGTCAAACACCTCATCGCCTTGCGTCCTCAAAAGGATGCACAGCTCTTTTGGGTACCCGAGTCCTACTGCGATTAGATTGACGATGCCGCCCATGCAGTATTCTTTGGTGGCTTCTTTCATTGGATGCAGTCTGTTCAGCAAGAACCGCCCGAGATTGATCACTCGGTCCTCCATTATGTATCTCATGACCTAGAGCTCTTCTGTATAGATGTTACTGGACTCATTCTTGCTGAACATCAAACACGCCACCAGTTTGTGCACTATCCTCCAAAAGTAGGAGTGCACAACCACCACCTTTCTTCCCAGCTTGAATGAAGACTCGCCGGCTAGCTTCCTCCAGAGTGCCACAGGGTCGAACCCGTCTCCTTCGGTGATCCTCTCACCGCTGTTCATCATGTTCTCCTCCTCTTAATCGGAGGAGAAAATCTTATTCAGCAACTTCTCAGAGATGGCGTGCTCCGAGTTGTACAGCCGGGCCTAGAGTTTATCTGCTCCGCCGAATTCTTCTCTTTCTGCAGCAGAATTCTTTACTCGATGGAGAGATGCTATGAATTATTTTGTCAGTCCGGTGTACGTGGAAGATCGACTGAAGCAGATCTTTCGTAGCCCAGCCATAGCAAGTACGCCCTTCAGCCTCTCTAAGATACCCAGCTCAGCGAAGGAGGCTCGATGGCAGAACCTTCTTGGTCGGTAGACCTTGGTTGCTAACTCAGCGTAACGGCGAGCGTGCTCATCGTCCCTTGGCACGAACATCCCTGGCATGTATTCCAGGGGTTCTGCCGCTGCTACTGGCGTCGAAGCTTCCACTTCTCCAACTCTGGCCTTTTTCCGCTGTTGACGCCCCGACTGCTCCTAGATTTGGGCATTTCTGCCCGGCAGTTGACGCTTCTGCTGCAGTCTCGGGGTAGATCCTTCTTCCTTGTGCATCAACAGGGACAACAGTCGACTTGATGTGAGCCATCTCTGTAAATGAATAAACAAACCCCTTGATTAAATAAATGTGACGACGCTGTAAAGAATTTAAACTGAAAGTGTGAGGGTCCCACACCCCCATATCGGGCGATATGAGGTTTTCAGAAGTGAAGTCTCGTGCCCGACATGCAGTGTGGGTGACGATCGCCACGCGATAAAATCAAGGCGACACGCGTCAGGCCTGTCGAGCGATAAGGGCGACAGGATAAGATGCCCGATATGGTCTTTTTGAAAGGAGGACAACGTGTCGCCCGACATGGTGTATCGAGCAATCGAGATAAAAGGTACGTTGCACGACATCCATATCAGGCGATACAAGGCTTCCCAACAAGGAACTGCAAGACCGATAAGCCACTTGCTTTAAAGAAGGAAACGTGTCGGGCAATAAGATCTGTCGGGTGGTAGGGTCTATCGGGCGATAGGGTCTATCGGCCTTTACCTTGCTGTGATCTGAGCTTCCGCACGACACGAGAGAAAGGCGGTCCTGTGCGACACGGGAGCAAAAACACAAGTTCTTAGCACGATACGGGAGCGCGAAAACAGTAAGGCAAGGAGCCCGACATGGTAAAAACTCGCCCCTATTTATAGCAAACTTCAACCGGGGTAAAATAGGTAAATTTGGGGCGCGTGTCGGCCGTCATGGCAACTCGTAAGGTGGGTAAGTCCATCCGTCGACACGACCCTTGCGGTCCCTGAGATTCCACTGCCCGATATGGGCGAATTCATAGCACCGGTTGGGTTGTTGCCCGATACAATCCTTAAAACAAGGCGTTTAGAAGTGGTTGATGAGTAAAACATCATTGGCCGAAGACTAAGATCCCAGCCTCAGACGGTATTACCCACCCGGCTAATAAACTAAAGCGGTGACCCATAAGGGTCAGCACATGTGACGCATGCGCTGACTCGGGCCTTATTACAGACTTTAATGTTCATAATGTTCATTGTGCTTGAAAGTAAATGCACCCTATACTAGGAAATTAAAGACAGCTCGGGTTGCCTCCCGAGAAGCACTGAGTTTTCCGTCCTCAGCTGGACGTATTTTGGCTTCTCCTTCGTCTCTTTCCTCCGCAGCTACTATCCTAACCTCTTCGTTGGTTCGGTGTTGGACGGGATCTTCCCCGACGGGTTCTTCACTATTTCGGAAAGATGAGCTAGCTGCTGGTCGATTTGGCGTTGATGCGTCTGCATGTCTGCCAGCTGTACCTGCAATGAGTTCAAAATGCCAGAATTTGATAGCGCACTTTGCGCTAGTTGGTTATTAACTGTGTCCTGCTTCTTAGCAAAATCAAATAACTGGCCGATCACATATGATTGGCCTGCGCCCTTATCCTGTTCTCGGTTCATCCCTTGGTATTTAACTTGCCCCTAGAAGTTTCCTTTCACTGACTAGAACTGACTGTTCTTGGTATATTGACCAGACCCCCTCTCTTCTCAAAAGCTTGTATTGTATTAGATGTAGCATGCAGCTGGTGAGAATTCTCAGCTGCATCTTTGTTGTCGTAGTTAAACCCAGGATGATCTGGCCTTTTGAAGTTCACGAAGGAGACATTTTCAGTTTGTTCGTCTCCCGAGTCAGAATCACTGTCTGCGTCCGGTCGGGTGTAAACGCAGTTGTCTACCCCATGTCCTCCTTCGCCGCATGTAACGCATTTCATCACCTTCTCGACTGGCTTCTTACCTTTCCCACCAGCTTCACGCAGTTGTTTAACATCAGTGGAGATTCTCTGTATCTACGACGTGATGGACTCCAGCACCTTAGACTCGAGAGTAGACCCTTCACTACCCTTCTTGACATGTCCTCTGTCAGATCGATCAAAGTCAGTGCCGGCTATAAGCTCAGCCATATTCTTGATGATCTTTTCAGACTTGCTTGGTTTCTTCCCGAGGAAGTCACTGCATGCTGCCGCATTTAGTGACACCCTTTCATCGGGAGTCAGGCCATTATAGAAGGTGGTGACGAGGAAGCCCTTCTTGTAATTATGATGGGGGCAATCCCTCTGATACTCCTGGAAGCGCTCCCAGGCGTCATGGAGGCTTTCACTCGGCTTTTGCATGAAGGATGTTATTTTCTACCTATTTCTGACCGTTCTTTTGGTGGGGTAGAACTTGTTTACAAATGCATCGGCCAAAGCTTCCCATCCGTTCAAAGACTGGTGGGGTAACCCAAGATACCAGGACAAGGCCTTGTCTTCTAGGGAGAAGATGAAGCCCTTACAGTAGATAACCTCTTGAGGGACCCCCCGCATCTTTATCATATCACATATGTTTTTGAATGCATCGAGATGGTGGTAGGGATTGTCGCTTTTCGAACTCCCCCTGAAGCTTTTGTTTTGAATCATCGAGATCACGGACGGCTTAAGCTCAAAATTTTCTGCATTGAACAGCGGGGTGATGACGGGACATCTGGAGTTGTTGGCTTTTGTGGATGCCAACTCTCTCAACGTCTTCTCCTCCTCTTCGGAGTCGTTGCTGTCGCTTTCTCCCCGGCATTGTTCCTGATCATTCTGATTTCTTCTTTGCCTCTGACGACGATGGCGTCTGTGTCGGTGATGGTCCTCCTCATACTCTCCTAAGTCTAGATCTTCTTGTTGATGGTCACCGTCGTACCTGTCGTTGCCTTCAGGCGGGGGCGAATCAGGCCTCCTCCCTTGGCGTTCGCCTTCAGAATGGGGTGGCTCAACGCGAGGTGGCATGACGGTTGGAGTTGGTTCTCAGTGGAACAGATCCCCATTCTTCTGAGTACCTATTAGTGGCATGAGGAATCAAGTTTAGAAGAAAGATTTATTAATTTCAAGCAAAGAATAATAGTAAGGAAAAAGAAAAAGAAAAAGAGTGTTGTCAAACTCATTGCTAAGCTTGAGGCACAAGAGCGTAGTTAGTGGATTCAGATTCGTCTACAGTACCGTTATCGCCTTGTCCCCGGCAACGGCGCCAAAAGGTTGACCGGCCTAAATCGCGCGTCCTAAAATTGGAGGCAGATTTGAGGTAGTCGAGCTTTTACATTTATAAACCCGAATCCTTCTAGGCCCCCGCAACTTTGTTTACGGGGTCGAAGTAGATATACGGGGTCGAACACAGGGACAAGGGGGGTAGTGTTGAGAACCCAGAATCGACACACTACACTCTGGCAGGTATAAAGAGATGATAAATTCCCCAGAAGGGGAGCAGTAAGGTGTCACGAACAAAACAAGAAAACTATCTCCAAGTGGAGTTACTAGAAAGATTTAAGGTATTAGCCATTTAGCAATTTTTAAGGGTTTTCATGCCACAGAAATAGGAAGATAAAACTAGGGCTAGAGAAAGGTACAAAGGATAAGACTACAGCATAACAAGCGGCACGGGTAACATCCGTCACCCCTCCTCTCAGAGCGGATACCTCTAACCAAGCCTCAACACCCCTCTCGAGGTTGCTGGGCTCAAAGTTAAAGTGGAATGTCACTGAAACGACTCTGTCCCAGGCACTCTCGTACTCCAGAATCGGACCAAACACTAGATCCACAACACAACTCTCGAAGTTTTTGCGACGGGAAAACACGATTCGGTAGCTAAGCAAAACGCGATCCAAACATGCAAGCTAGAGTTCAGTTATCGAACATAGCAGTCATCCAACATATTATACCAAGCATAGAGCAGCAAGTAATTAAGCTTTTCTATTTCCATAAACAGTAAGGGTCTTAGTACATTGCGTAAGAAAGGAATTAAATAACAGAATTAAAGATAGAGGTCGCCTTCTTGATGTAGAAGGGCGACAGACTACAGCGGCTCTCCCGCTCGATACCGGACAGGGCCTAGCCCGATACAGCCATGTCGGGCGGCACGCTCTCTCGAGCGGCACACCATGACAGCCGACTGTATCGCTCAAGGACCTGGCCGACACGCTCAAGTCGGGCAACACACCCTCTCGGGCGGCACGCATGACGGGCGAAGTGTATCAGTTTCGATATCATGTCGGGCACAGAGTGACGCGTTCATCGTGTCGGGCACTTGTGTTGCTCATCGTCGTGGCCGATATCGGCCCGCAGTGTCGCCCAGGACGGTTCTAGGTGAACCATCCCCTCCCTCTCGGGATGAGGAAGGGCTCACCTAGTGTCGCCCGACACGAGCACTGGGGCGCGATACACCTGCTCTCCCAGTTTCCTCCGAAGAACACTCAAGGCTCCCAAATGTCTGAATTCCGAAGTATCCGAACTGACCAAGCTGTCTTTTCGGCTCCCTGTAGCTGCCATTTATAGGTTGCTGGTTGGAGAAGCTATGGTGCACAGGGCACCACGTGTCCCCCTTTATCATCGTGGAATTGGTGACAGTCGATATTGGTATCGCCCGACATGAAGGTGTTGGTTGTTGGTCACATGGCGAGCGGCGCCTGCCGGTGGGTGGTCTGTGTCGGACGACAAGCCTTAGCTGTCGGGTGAGCCTGGGCTCCCTGTCGGGTAGAAGACGTGTCGCCCGCCAGTTTCTTCCTGCGCAGCACCCTCTCGTTGTGCGTTAGAGTATCGCGCATACCCTGTCAGGCAGAGGTCATATCGGGCGTCAGGGAGGCCGATGCAGCTTGGACATGTTTGTGGGTCGGGACGGCCTTATTGGTGCTAAATGGGCCAAAATAGGAGGAAAACTCTGCAAAAGATGGAAATATTAGATTAAGAGCATTGCTTGGCCAATTATTGCGAAAATGCATATAAAAGAGAGGAAAATAGCAGAAAAGGGTAGTTTTGATAACAGAATAAAGGCCGAAAACATCACAAAATTTGGTGTTATCAATCACTTATGACGTGATAGCTCAAGTGAAGGAAAGCAAATCTACATGCTCAACGGGCTGTTTGACAACTTCAAGATGGGAAAGGAGGAGAATATAGCTCATATGTACCATAGGCTCAACACCATTGTGAATGGTCTTGTTGTTCTAGGCCATCCTATGTCTAGAGGAGAGATCAACTCAAAGATGCTTAGAATTCTTCCCAGGAGGTGGGAACCCAAGGTGACTTCGATTGAAGAAGCAAGGTCTCTAAAGGATATTTCTATTGAAGAGCTCATTGGAAATCTACAAGCACATGAAGCCACACTTGACAAGAGGGAGGAAGTAGAAAGATAAGAAGAGAAAGAATTCAAGAGAATGAAGAAGGCTGAAATCAAAACTCAAATCAAGTCTATTGTTGGTCAAACTCCTCCATCCTCTAATGTTGAAGAAGATGCCATATACTCCAAGGGTATATTCTACAAAGGCAAGAATTCCTCCTCTATCCGGTGCCTCAAGTGTGGTAAGAAGAGTCACTTCAAGATGGATTGTCTACAAGGCAAGAAGACCCATCATCATAAGAGAAGAGAAGACAAGTATAAGAAGAAGGAGAAATGGTACTCAAACTCAAGTGACTCCTCCAACTCAAGCTCAAGTGACTCCTACAACTCAAGCTCAAGTGAAGATTCAAGTGGAGGATCAAGCTCAATCTCTAGTATTAAAGGAGAATGCCATTTTTCTCTTTTGGCTTATACAAGAAAAGACTCAAATTAGGTAAATCTAAACTCTTTAGATAAATAACCTTTAATTGATATCATTAATGCTACTCGTGCCTCTCTTATGTTTTCTAAAAAAGAAAAGGAAAAAAGCTTGCTAGAATTGTTGATAATATGCATATAGAATTAGATGATATTGAAAATGCTAATTCTTGCTTGCTTGATGACAAAAATGCTTGTCTTAGCCAAGTAGACTCTCTTAAATTTGAAAATGCTAGTTTGATTGATACGATTAATTTTCTAGAAGCTCAATCTCTTATGAGTAGTTCTAATGAAGAGCATACCTTAATTGTTGATTCTCTCATGCATGATATTGATGTTCTCAAATCTGAAAACAAGGACAAAGATTTTGCTTTGCAAGGATTAGAATCTGAAAATGGTGTTTATATTTCTAAGATTTCTTTACTTAAAACAGAAAATGCCTCCTTGCTTGCTAAAATCAATGTGCTTGAATATTGTTCTAGTTCTACTAGTAGAGAGAATAATGTTGCTACTCTTCATATTGATAGAGATTCTTATTTAACTAAAGCTCTTTGCTTAGAAAATGATATTTTGCATGCTAGAGATAATATCAATCTTATGTCTTCCACTATTGCTTCTCTTATGCATGATAATGATGGTTTGAGATCTTCTTTGCAAAGATTCTTAGTTGGTAAAAAGAATCTTAATGATATCCTACACCATACTACTAAATAAATAAGTAGACATGGTTTAGGGCATGATGGTAGTCTAAGGAACAACAAAGGTAAAGGACCTCCAATATTCCATGGAAAATCCTCTAGTTCCAAGACTATAGGCACATGCAACTATTGCAATGAAATTGGTCATTATTCTACTTGTTGTCCCTTTAGGAAAGCACCCAAGAGAAATAGGACTTGGGTTGCTAAACTAACCGCTCTGGACCCAAAAATATGATTGGGGACCATTTCATCTTTCTTCTTATAGGTACTTGCAAATAGATTGACTTGAGCTATTGAATTGCAAATTCACATCTCAATCCACATGAAAGAATAAAGGTGAGATGTGTAGAAGGTGAAAACAAGTGGAAAAAGGAATGGTAAGAACAAAGGTAAGGGTTTTCTTTCTTATAACCAATCCAAACTTGTTTTTGTCAAGTTAGTGTGCACTATACATATGGTTTTTGGGTCAAAAGTGGTATTTTGTGTTTCTCTTCACATTCTTTTATAGTGCATTACTAACTTACTTACACATGTTTGAATATGGCTTATATCTTTAGCATGCCTCTAAATATGTTTTTATGAAATATATGTGTCTTTTGACAGCATCTCTGTCGGTCGAGTTTGTCCTATTTGAAACTCGACCGATAGGCACCAATGGGTGTTGCCAACAGCTGTCATCGGTCAAGTTGTCAATACACAAAACTCGACCGACAACACTGTGCATAGAATACACAGTTGGCTTATTGAATGAGAATTCCCCTCTCAACTAGATTTTCTCAACCAATAGCCTTATTCTTTGACACCCCCTTAGTACCTTTATATATGAATATTGCCATTCTTTAAATTTCCTATCTTGCTTACAACTCTATCTCTCTAATTGCTCTAAATTGGTATATCTATATCTTGCAATTACTTGCTTTGAGTTATTTTGCAGGTTTTGATGATGATCTCTTTGGATCTCTTAGTTGTGTCTAAAATTTCTTCTGTTGTATTCTAGCTGCTACATCTATCTAGTTGTATATCTTGTTTGGATACAACATTGAGGTTCTTAGTGGTAATCATCCTTTGGTAATGATGCATTTTTGTTAGTGAGTTATAGCCTTACTTGGTTCTAAAATTGCTTATCTCTTTGCTTAGATATATCTCTACATCTACTCATAGCTTGCTTTATCTTGTGTACCTTTTGGTATCTCTTTCTATGATATAGATCCTACTAGTAGCCCTAACTTGTGATATCATCTACTAGTGGTTCACATACATGTAGTTCTAACCTTGTTTATATTTGATATCTTTGCTCATCAAGTGGTATTCTACTATATGCTATGCTTTTATCTAGTCTCACACTTGCTCAAGCTTGCTCCTTGAATTGCATATCTATTATCTTGAGTTGCTTGCATAACATTGTGATGCAGGGCACATAGATCTACATTGTATGTAGAAATTGGAGTATTTTTTGGATTTCATACAGCTTTAGCTCTAGTTTCAGTTTTTGGTGCAAGACTAATGTTTTAAATACAGAAACAGCCTTTTGAGCAAGGCTCAATGCTTCGCCATGAGCCCTGACACTTTTTGGACAACTTCTGTCATCTTGAGGGTCAAAATTGCGATTTATTATTTTTCTACAACACTTTATCTTGCTTTTTGAGTTGTTCAAGTGCATGCGTTAACTTGCTTTTATTCTATTCTTGGACAATCCCCTAGCTATGCTCTTCTACTCTCCTTATATAACTTTTTATTATCTCCTCTCTCTTAACAAGTGGTGTTTCTTATTTCTTCATACCCCCACATTTTGAAATGATAAAGGGGGGAAGGGTATGTCTTCTTTTGATAAAAGAGGAAAAGGCATGTCTTACATGAAGAGGAGAAGCATGTCCATGTAAAGGAAAAGGTAAAGGGGAGAAGACATATATGTGTAGAACATATATGAGTAGAAGACATATTACTCTATAAATGCTATGAAATCTAACCATACAGGAGAAATAACATCAATTGAGGGGGAGTATGAGAACTCCACTACCATCAATTGAGGGGGAGCATATGAACTCAATTCTATTGAAACCCCTAGGTTTCTCCAAAGGTATGACTTTACTTAAATGCTTTCAATACATTTATGGAATTGTTTGTCATCTTCAAAATGGGGGAGATTGTTGTCTCAAGGTCTAAATTGACGAAACCCTTGTTTTGATGATAACTAAACCATTCCAATAAATTGTGTCTAATGTCTCTACTTGAGTGATTTTAGATTAGGTATAGACACACTCCAAATGCCCTAACTTGCGCATATCAACTTGGAGAAAAGACAAGTCAATGTCAATACAAGTGCACATTTTTGTAATATGATGTAAATCCAATAGAATCATGTTGTAAATCACTTGAAATGATTGTATGACTTGTAAATAAGCTTGGAAAAAATCAGGAGCACTTAGATCGAATGTTTAATCACTCAAAAGCCATTTTCTAAAATTCACATCAGGTTGTTCATCGGTCCAGTTGCAAACTCGGCCGATCCTGATTGGATCTTGAAAATGACTTTTGATCGGTCAAGTTTACACTTCACAGAACTCGACCGATCCCTCTACTGGCCAAAAATGATTTAAGTGAATCGGTCGAGTTACCCCAGGACAAACTCGATTGATGGCCTAAATTGGTCTTATCTCTTAGTGGGATCAGTCGAGTTACCTTTATAGAAACTCGACCGATTGCACTATATAGAAAAGTACAGAAAAGTGTTTCTAGTCATTGTGGAGTTGCAACAAGTGAAAATATATCTGTTGCAAGCTACAAAATGGCTAGTTTTCATTCTTAAGTGTTCCCAAAGACTAAGAGGCTTCCCCAGATATAAATAGGACCCCTTGGGCTTCATTCCAAGGTTGATCATTCAATGCAAAACTCTATGTGGGTTCCTATTCTATAGTTGAGTGCTTCCTACAACCTCCTCTCTCTCTCTCTAAGCTTAATCACTTGCTACATTCGTTAGAGTGAGTAGGAAATCTGTAAGAGAGCTAGTCCTACATGTATATCTTGTGAGGTTCTCACTTCCCCCACCTCCCTATCTCTCTTTTCAACCATGAAGATGAAGGTTCTCTCTCTTGGCTAAGAGAGGTGAAGAAGAACAAGGGAAGGAGTCCCTTGGTGAAGATCAAGGCTGAAGACTTGGATCAAGAGTGGGTAAGTCCTTGGTGAAGGCAGAAGACTAATTACTCAAGTGGGTAAGTCCTTTGTGGAAGCTTCTCCTAGTGAAGGTGTAGTCAAAGGCTTAAGATCCAAGAAGAGTGGGTAATTCCTAGAAGGCTAAAGACTTGTGCAAGAGTAGGTAAGTTCTTGGAAGAAGGCGGAAGACTCCTTGCAAAGTGAGTATGTCCTTGGTAAGGTTGAAGACTCTTTGTATTGGATAGGTAAGTCATTTGTTTGGTCATGTATTGTATCTCTTATAATGAATATAATGAGGGTGCAAGGTTAAGAAATCCTAGAGGTTGACCTCTCTAGGTAAGTGGACTGACTCACTTCTAGTTTAAAGTGTGGAACCACACTAAATAGCTTGTCTACTTGTGTTTGCTCAATCTCTCTCATCCTTGCTATGCATGTTTAGTTGCACTCAAATTACCTATTTAGCAACCTTATCTTGTCATATATCTTGAAGGTCTAATGAATTTTTTTAAGTGTATTCAGCTCTATTCACCCCCCCCCCCTCTAGAGCATCTAATCACCCATCTAGGATCCAACACTTCTAAGGTTCTTCCTAATAGGTCAAAGACTCTCATGGACACTATTATTTCTTACAATCAAAATATGTTTATCCTAGGAAGAATGATCACCGACAATGCTATCATTTCTGATGAGGTTTTTTGTAAAATGAAATCAAAAGTAAAGAGTATGAAGAAAGGTCACATGGCACTGAAGCTGGATATGTCAAAAACTTATGATAGAGTGGAATGAAGTTTTCTTGACTTTGTCCAAAAAATGATGGGGTTCTGTGAAAATTAGAGAAGGAAAGTACATGAGTGTATCTCTATTGTTCATCATTCATTCGCCATCAATGGGGACCAGTCCCAGACGGTCAAGCCATCACAAAGACTATTACAAGGCGACCCTCTTTCTCCTTATATTTTTATTATTTTTCTAGAAGCTTTATCTACTTCCATCATGAATGTTGTTAAAAATAACACTCTACATGGCATTAAATTAGTAGACATGCAACGAGCATTGCTCATTCTTTTCCATAGGTGATAGCATTCTCTTTTCAAGATCAACTCAGTAAGAATGCCTAGAGGTAGCTAATTTGATTATCTAGTATGAACAGGCATCGAGATAAAAAATCTATCTCCATAAAATTTAGGTGGCTTTTAGTAAAGGTGTTCATCATGAGAAGAAGCAGGAGCTCGAGAACCTCTTACAAGTGAAAGAAGTGGATAAATATGCAAAGAATCTGGGTTTCCCTACATATTGGCAGGTCAAAGAGGCAAGTTTTCGGTTTTATAAAGGAAAGAGTATGGAAGAAATTACATGGATGGAAGGAGAAATTTTTATCCAAGCCAGGGAAAGAGATTCTTATAAATGCATTGCATAAGCAATCCCAACTTATATTATGAGTATTTTTCAATTATCGATAAGCCTGTTGAATAATATAAAGAGCAGTATTACTAGATTTTGGTGGGGAGCTACTGACTCGGAGAGGAAAATATCGTGGCAATGCTGGAAAAATCTTTGCAAGCCTAAAAGGAATAGTGATATGGGATTTTGGGACATGTATGTTTTCAATCAGGCCCTCCTAGCCAAACAATTTTGAAGACTACTCACCAATCCTGAATCACTCACATATAAAGTTCCCTCCAAGCCCACTATTTCCCAAATAGCAATATTTTACAAGCGGTAACTAGGTACAACCTGAGCTTCACATGGAGGAGTCTATAGAGAACGAAACCAATTATTGTGGAAGGATCAGTTGGAGGGTGGGGAATGGTGTTGGCATTAACATTTGGCAGGACATTTGGAGGTACAATACTACAGATAATTTAGAAGCGGTGTTGGCAGCAAATAACTCCACTCTACAGTATGTTGACAAGATGATTAATGAGCATTCTTCTACATGGAAAGAGAACATAATCAGGAGTATATTCCCAAAGGAAATATGAAAATAAATCTTGAATACTATAAGCCAACGACTACCATGTGACACTCATTTCTGGTGGCCAGACTGTAAAGGCTGATTTTCCTCAAGGTCAGCCTACTGGCTTGCCCTACTGGGAAAGGAGCGGTTTCTCACATATCACGTACAACTGAAGGAGAAGGTATGGCAGACCGTATGGAAGTCAGGGTGGCTGCCAAACTAGCTCATTTCCCCTCTTCGAAGGTTTCGTACAGGAAGCCTGCCTACCCTGGGATGCTTATAGTTATATGACGGCATTAAAATGTTGATGAGACATGACCCATATGCAAAGAGGAGAAGGGAATTATTACACACATGGCAATAGGGTGCAAGGGCGCACACAAGCTCTGGGAAGAATCACCTGTAGCACATCTATTATCAGAGATATTAGAAAAGACTCCATGCAGTCTTATTGTCAAACTACATGATAGACTCTTGAAGGACGACATGAATATGGTGGTGGCGATGGCATGGGGTATCTAGACCCACAGGAATAAAATGGTCTTTGATGAGGGAGACATGGAGTTTAGGTTCTTACTGCAAGCCTATACTAGCTAAATTGCAGATTACAGGAAGGCAAACAGAATCGAGGCAGTGTCTGTGCAGCAGCCGTGTGAAGTAGTCAACAAGAAGTGGAAAGCACCACGTAATGCACACCTCAAGATCAACTGCAACGTCGTGATCAGTAGAATAGGGTGTATTGGAGTTGGAGGTGTTATTCGAGATGGAATAGGAAGGATACACGCTATCATAGCCAAGTCACAAGCGCTCATCGGTACTGCAGATATTGAGGAAGCTTTGGCTCTGCTATACAACTTGAAGATGGCGCTGAACTTGAATTTCAGAAGTTCAGAAGTTGTAACGGATTCACAAACTCTTATTCATGCTCTTGAGGAACAACCAGCTCGGGCTTCCTATCTTGGTTTATTAGCTGTTGATATTAGTAATCTATTGGTTTATTAGCTGTTGATATTAGTAATCTAGCTCAGTCTTTTGTCTTTTGTTCTTTTAAATTTGTCAGTCGATCTTGTAATAATGTGACACACTCCATCGCAAAAATTGCTCTCTATGGAGGCTGTGCGAGTGGTGCGGGAAGCTATTCCCTCGGCTATATGAGACCTTGCTCTTGCTAATTTGAATGATTAAAGAATAGTGAAGGGAGCTTTAAAAAAATGACAAATCCTAAAGTTGGTCCTTTCTGATACTATATAATTAGATTATAAACCTGATAAAGTAAAATAGGATACTATTCCTACAATTCTAAATCATATATTTTCTTTATTTTTCTGAAGCCTCAATTAATAGTTATGAATATTCTAAGATATCAATCATTACTATATTTCATAAAATTATAGATATCTATCATTACTAAATTTCATAAAATTAGTAAACACACACATACCCATGCACGTGTCCAATCCAATATGATACATTAATATTAGATCAATTTTTATTAGAATAAAACACTCGATATACTTACTGTATATTATATACACTAATAATAAATAGTTATATAAGATGTTGAAGAATTAACCACTGGTTATGAAATTGAGAAAGGACTTAACATATATAATAATTATTATTATTATATTTAAGGAAGGAAAAAATCGAAATGGTGTGTTTTGATCAAAAAATTATGAATATGACATTCTTGTGGAAGTAATTTATAATATAACCCATTATGGAATAAAAATGCCACTCTGACATACATTTTAAAGGTCAAAGTGGAGAAATGTCACTTACATTGTGTTGTGCATTGTCGGGCCCGAGAGAAGATTACATAAGTCTCACTGCTCTTGCCCCTTGGATTTAGATAAATGGGATTAATAATAACTATAACCGGTGATCAACCAGGGATATACATGGAGAGTATGGAGGTCCTGCAGAGATAATTGTAGGTGGTTGTATGTGAACAAAAGAGGACACGTGGAAACGTGGTGAGAGAATAGGGAGGAGTTACGGACGGAATACGAGTCGTGGAGTCGTCTTTTTGTTTAAAATCTATATCATAACCGTGGTCTTTCCGGTGGCTCTTTCAACCTCTCATGCGCCAACTGAGATGAAAAAAAAAAAAGATAATGGAACCTGTAATCCCGCTTGTCATGGAGGGGAGAGATAACGGGTTGTGAGGAGAGATGAGTGGCCATAGCGATTTGTTAGGGGGAACCGTAATTACAAAAACAACAAAATATGCTAGAGAACGGGGAAGGTGGTTTAATTGGAGAAGGTCGTTTATGATCCCGTTTGTCACGGAGGGGAGATATAATGGGATAAGACGGGAGATGACGATCGCCATAGCGTCTAGGATTGAGATCGTTCAGAATTACTTTTAGAAGAATAAATGATAGTAATGATTGGCGGAGAAGGAGAGAGTGAAGCAAGGATACTACGCCATGGGATATGAGTTATAAGGTGAGATAGAGAAGCAAGCGAGGATTTTATGAGATTAAACATGTGTTATATTAGATGTATTAAATTCTAATTTGACAGAGATAAGGCAGTTCGAATTGTTTGGTAATTTTTTTTGCTGAAGATATGTTTTTATTGGGATGATGCGTTATATATTGAGAGACGAAGAGAGAGAAAAAAAAAGATTGGGGCAAGGAAGGCGCAAGTATCCGTTACTTTTTTGTTATGGTTTAGTAGATAGTTTAGGAGCCTTTTGAATCGGAAGATTTGAAAACAGTTATAGGAATAGGGGATGGCCGTGGAGTGGAGACATGAAGTTGAAATGGGACATTTAAACAGATAGAGAGAGAGACTGGCTGGAGGAGGTTATTGGAATGGAAGGAGCGGAAAGAGAGAAAGGGAGAAGACTATGGAGCGGTTGTAGGTGAAGAGATGGAGAGGGAGAAGGAGATGCATTGAATTAGGAGAAACATTTTGTTGATTGTAGGGAGTTAGAGAGATTCAAGGAACCGGTTACGTAAGATGATGGGAGAGAGAAACGGAATTAGAAAATGTTTTTGGTTGGATTGTGGAAAGTAGGAGGGAGTGGAGGAAATGTTTTATTGGATAGAAAAGATTATGCGTGTTTATAGGGAAAAGAGTGGGATGGTGTGAGGGTGTTTTGTGTGGACTAACCACTGGATGAAGGAAGTGGGATGGTCGTTGAGAAGACCACGCCCTTTTTTTTTACTAAGCACCTAAACCGTCATTGAAGAGCGAAACATAAAAATCAATTGAAATTAGAGAAAAGTGAGAAAAAAATATGAGAAGAGATTGAACGAAACAATTCAAAATGCTGATTTCTGATGGTCACAAAAGATTAAAATGACTGATTTGTAAATAATTGAAAAAACTCCATCTTTTTATAATAGTATAGATAATAATACATGCTTTTCTTTTGAGTCATTAGGAGTTGGTTGGAGTTTAAATAGAAAAGTCCAATATTGAAGTGTGTATGTGGGAGGGAGTTGCGGAGTTAGAAATCGAAGAGCAAGAGTCGCAATAAGGGAGTGACGGTTGAGAGCCCATTGACGAATAGTTTCTTTCTAGAGTACGGGAGTTTAAACATAGAGTGAGTGGAGAAGAGAGTGGGGGTGTGTTGAGGGGGGGAGAAGAGTGAATGGTGTGTTTTCTCTTCAAGGAGCGGTGAATAAGATCCTTGAGAAAAGGTGAGATGAGAGTAAAGCAAGGAGAGCCTAGTATTTTGAATTTGCTAGAATTTGATTGGTTAATGGCGTTTTTGTAATTAGAAAAAGTTATTCACTCTTTTTACAGTAGTATAGATTATAATTGACAAAATATCAATATGCCCCATTGTGCAATCTTGGATCCTAGAGCATGAAACGTCCAAAACACTCAAATTGAGGGGCAAGACTTTGTGTAGTTCTGATTAGAGCTCTTCAAAAAATACAAAATTACCCACATAATCGCTACGTGAAATAAGATAGGATCGAGGTCTAATAGTCAAACCAAGATCTAGATTCACGCGGAACCAGGCCGACCTAGAGAATAGTCATGTCACACCATTGAGGATAGAGGGAAGATGATGGATCAAGGAGCATTGAGTCATAGACGCCCAATATTTTCCTCGACTTAGCCAGCCATATTCGAATCTAGTGAGGCCAATGCCTGAGTTGGGATAGCCTAAAGCCCCAAACAATCTCTACCATGGAAGTAGGGAGTGGAGGAAACTTAGGTTCCTCCACGAAACACCCACCAACAAAGTACTAGGCCTTTGAATATTCCAAAAAGACTCAGAAAGTGTGACAAAAGACTGACCTATGTCAAACCCAAGGAAAATAGCATGAAATCAGATCAACACATCACCTGCAAATGGTATTTGTAGAATGGGGAGGAAAATTTGGATGTGGAGACTTACAACAATTAGAAGGACATAGATGGGGGGAGAGATTCAAATAGCTTCCATCAACTCACCAACCATGACTCTAGCTTGTGGGTTAGAAACATGCCAGAGAGGGTGTTCTACAAACATCCAATAGCCAAGGTTGGGGAGGATGGTCAAGAGAAACCATGAGAAATATGGCTTGGAGGAAGATTGTTGGAAGTAAGAAGGTCATTACAAGAGATTCCCTATGGGTGATAGGCCATGAATGCATAGAGAAATATGTTGGAGGAGGCTTTGCACTTGCAAGGAGGTAAAAAGGGCTAGTTGTTGGTGGCAAGACCCAATGAAAATAGGGTTCAAACAATGCAAAAAGATGAGATAACACACATAAGGAAATTTAGGGAAAATTGGAAGAGAGGAGGTTATGGGGGAGGGAGACGTATGTTAGTTACTAAAAGAAGGGGAGATGCTAGATCATGAGGCTGAAGATGGATCACAAGCTTCTAGATGTTGATCATGAGGCTCTGAGGAGACTCCACAAACAAAGGACCCAGGTCCAGGAGTAAAAGACACATGATAGGGAGGAAAATAACAATAGATAGTGGAATCAAAGCAATAAACAAAATATAACAATTAATAACTAGGTTAATTGGTATTTTCTTTTTTGATTTGATTGGGAAAAAGATAGTGTCCATTTGACAGATACAATGACAAGTAGGCTAATAAAGATGCAAGGATTTCAATGATAACATAGTTTCTCCTTTCTAGGACCGACTTATATAGAGATAAATTCTTCATTAAATCATTTAATGTCTTTCTTAATCAATTGGATCCATTATTTTCAATTTTTCTACTTCCTTTCATTATATTGACTTAGAGTGATTCTAAAATTCCATTCTCAGGTCGAAACTAGCTATTTGATGAATTTGTATAATTAGTCTGGATTAAAGTCTTAATCAGTTAATTTAACATTACCCTAATAAAAATGTTATTTATAAAAAATTGTTTTTGGTTCAATTACTCCTAGTCAATTGAATTCAAGGAAAAATGATTTAATACTATGATAATAAAAATGGGCATAAGCAGCACGAAGGTTGGGCTATATACCTAGATTTGAGAATGTTACACAATACTCCAATTGATCACATAGAACCCAAAGAAGTGGGAAATGTTGCATTTCATTATAAGAAATTGAATTGAGTTTGATCAGTTGGTTTGAAATGTTCCTTTGTAAACCTAACAATGTAGGTATATAAAGGTGAATGAAATCATCATGGATAAAGATCTTCAACTTTAAAACCAACCTTGGATGATTTAATCATGATATAATATGTGAAAAGTTTATAATTTCTACCTGAATAGAAGAAACCCCATCAATACTGGATCCGTTTAGAGATTTCCCTCCAAGTTTTGACCATGACCCATTTCCTCCTCTCACAGGCCTTAGTAATGCATGTGGGTTTTCACCAAGTGAATACTAACAATATCTCCTTGCACATGTAATCATAATACCAAGGAAGGTTTTTTAATATAACTTTTTGTGAGAGTGACACAATATATAAATGTGGACCCAAGATTCTTCTGTCCTTGTGTGGAATCCCCAATTATCATAGTGGCATCACATACCCTTCCTTAATTACTATTGTGATCAAGCTGGTAATAACTCTCTTGTAGATTTTTCTCTATACCTCCCTTAAGCACTTGTTAGTCCCTTATGAAGTGATAAATGACTTGAAATTTATATGGTTAATGCTCAAAAAATCATGAATCTTGAGTTCATTCATATGTATTCCAATTGAAAGGGAGGGTGAGGTTCAAGATGACGTTTGTCACAGGATCAAAACAATATGATTGAAGTGGAGGAGTACAATTGGAGTAGTATGTGGCTAGAAGATCCCTCTCAAACTAATAAGCAAATTTTATACAACAGTTATATAGTCAACCATGCTATATGGGAGTGAATGTTAGCAGTGAAGAAACAAGGTCTCATCGAGATGAATGTGGGTGAAATGCATATGTTGTAATGGATATGTGGTAATACAATAAATGATCATTTGAGGAATGGCTATATCAGGAACAAAGTGGGGGTGGTGAGAACCTAGGGCAAGTCGTGTGAAGGTTGTCTAGGATGGTATGAGCATGTATAGCACATACCAAAAAATGCACCTATAGTCAAGAATAATTAAAAGAAGTAGAGGAAGACTTATATTAACTTGGTAAGAGCTTAGAAAGAGAGATTTTAAATCTTTGCATCTTAATCAGAGTAAGAACCATTGCAGAGCTAATTGGAAAGAAGGATTTATGTAGCCGACCCAACATGGTTGGGATTGAGGCTTAGATGATAATGAAGATGATGATGATGATAATTATGATGAGTTAGATGCATTCCCATTGGAATTTATAGTGTCCTTTATCTAAATGACAAGACCTAGGGTGCGGGTGTGTTCTCTTCTTCCCCACAGCTTCTTACAAGTACATTACTGGATTCATTTTATGAAAGAGTTCTAGTCAATTATACCTAATAAGATCATATGACTAATTAATGAATCGATGAAAGATGTTATACACTAGGAATAAGTGATTTGTGACTACTATATTGCTTCTTTTATGATAACAACCATCATTGTCACTAGAAATATAACATCAACTAAGTTGGTGGTTTTTGCATGCATTGTTTATGGACATGAAAACTATAATGTAGATTTCATAGATTCAATATCTAATGATGTGACTCGAGCATCTTATGAGTTGACCCACTTCCGTATGATCAACATAGTAATGGTGTAGAGAGGGGAAAAATATTCACAGTGAATACTATATTAATTCAAACAAGGCTAAATAAGTTGTATTATTTGGCATGATTCAAAAAAGAAGTAACAACCCAATCTTGCCTCCAAAAAGTATGATTACCATTTGCAAGTTTGTGGCTTCTTTGGTGTCAAATTATGGGGATATTTGTACCTTAGATTACCTATCGGTCACTAAAATTTTGTAGTGATTTTGTACAATAGGATGTAGAGATACAATATCCTTAGACTTCATGTTATGATGGTGAATTGTATTGATAAGTTTTATCTGGAGATACGTGTGTGCCATTTTTTCTGCTTCACTTGTGGAAGAAGCATGATGAATTCCCACCCCATTGGCCCCAACCCCTACCCAAGTATGAGAATATCATTTGTGCCTAAGAATATTATATTTTCATTTATGTATATTGATATGGAGATAATTATATTCATTCACCACAATGTTTAATTTCCCAAAGGTGTGTTTGAGTATAGTATAGAAAATAGTTAGTGTAAGTTAAATCATGTTATATAAAGTGCATTGAAGATTTGTGGGAAAATACAAGGATGTGATCATTTTCTTTTCCGATAGAGTCAGAAGAATTTATCTATTTATCTTTCTCTCCTCAAGCGGGAGGCAAGAATAGTGGTCACTACAGAAGGGTGATTTGTACAATGAATACCAATACATTCAACATGAAAATAAATTACACAAAATGAAAAGGGTGGATGACTATAAGAACTATCAGTATGCTTTTATTGGAGATGTAAATCAACTACTATATCTTGATAAATATCAATCAGGAAATAGATATACTATATCTTCACCATTTTTTGATATGATAGAAATCATAAAATCTTTACCTTCCCAATTGCAAGTGAAGGAAATGAATCACTATGTTCTCTGAATGTTTTCACTACAATCTTACAATGCTATTCAGGATAAACATTTTTCCATCCCATATGACAATCAATCAAAGGGATTTTGTGATACCTTCCACTTTAAGAAGACGATTCTAATGAAAAGGTTGATAAAATGTTTGATCTCCATGCCCCATGATCTACAATAGATTCATATGTAGTCACTCATTTGTCTTGCTTCATTGCTTCAATATGAGTGATATAAGGAGAGCTCTTCATTTTACCACTAGTAATTCTTGTTCCTTGTCCTATTTTCAATGAAAAATGTAGTGTTTGTCATTTCAGATAAACTTATGTACTAGATTAAACCGATGTAATAATTCCTTAATGTGTGCTCAATTTTTTCTTAGTAATATCAATAGCAATTATATGTATAATGACTTCACCAATATCCCATCTTATTGTTACATGAAGATCTTCTCCTAGTTTTTGGTATGCATGTTATGTGATTGAATGGAAATTCTTCCTTCCAACCGTTCTAAGTTTACTAGTGAATCTTCATTCTCATTCATGACTTTATAGATGACAACATGTTATGTTGTAATTTGTTTGTGTTTCGTTGTCTAAACTTTATGTATTATAGGTTTGGCTCTTGTAGGAATTTTAGTTTGTATTTGAAACAGATTTGTAGATAACTTATCATACTCATCTTGTATGGAAGTGATTCTATTATTCAAATATATAGATCATCCACTGTTCTAAATTTTATTTATATTAATATAATTCAGATGCCTAATGTGAAAACTCCTCCCATAGAATGTAATATATCGATCATCCTCCTGAATCCACTTGACACCAACATCATCATTGTAATTTGTTTGTTCTTATGTTTCTTCAAAGTCTAGTAGCATTGGATTTATGAGTATGCCACACTCTAATTTTGATGATGCAGTAGTTCCCATTTATGTTATTAATGTATGAGTTATATGTTTCAGGTCATAAAGGAACTTAGATAAGATCCAATGATGAAAATATGTAATCATATATATATATATATATATATATATATATATATATATGTTTGGATGCTTGTACATCAAGATATATCTAGACAATGTTTTATATAGTTGTAAATTGTATAACTTGATATGAATGATGTAGGTACAAGTGATGATCAACTCAAACCATCATAAACCTAGTTTATACTTATATACACCTTTTAGGATAGGTAGATAATTTTTCATATTCATTTGAGCCATTTTCAAAAAATTAGGACATATTGGGATAGATTATTTTTTGGTCATACTTCTTTTGACATGAATGCATCCCGATCAAACTTTATATCAATCATTACATTACCGTTAGACCAAAGGATCTCTCAATAGTATTTTGGTAGAACTTATTTTTGACCTAGATCCATCCTGGTTGAACTTGTTTTTGACTGAGTGGTAGAGTACAGTAAATGTTGGCAAGTGCATAATAAGTTATTTCAATCCCACTTGCTATCCTATGATAGCTAGTTTCCTATTAAACTTGACCTAAACACTCCAAAAAACTATATTATATATTACTAATTGTTTCCTATATATGGTAGTGCCTTATGGAAACTCAGAGCACACTTTAGAAAACTATCTACATGACATCCTTACAAGATTAGAATATTCATTTTCCATCACCAGCTACATCCAAGCTAGCCTAAGCTATATCTCAAAATTAGTGTCCTACTCCACCAAATATAGAATTTCCTATACCTATGTGTAGTTGATCATAACTTGTTCATATTTCTTCATTTATTTCTTTTGAGGAAGAGTTGTACATTACTTCTTTCCTTCTTGTTCACTATGGGTCGGTCTTCGTGCGAGAAAGCTATGACAAATCTTCTTCGGAGCTACTTCTTGCGATAAGGTTGTATCCAAATTTGGTGGGTGTAGATTGCAGTTTTCTCCAAGGAGGGTGGTCTACACGCATCCCACAAAGAAGATAGTAGTTATCCTTGATCTAAAAAGGAGGTTTGTCTTGATCCACGTAAGACATTGATATTTATGTATTTTTGTACCGATATAGAAAAGGGAATAGAAAATAGGTCAGAAGTCTTGGTTGAAAACAACTAGGTAGTGGACTAACTTTATTTAGAATAGAATCACTCGAAATCTTGTGTTATCTTGTAGTTATCTATTTTTTCATTGCTTGCTTTATTGCTTTTATTCCTATGTCCTATTAAGTAAGTTACATTTAACCAACCTTGTCCTTTAAGTTGTAAAAATATGATTTAATCTATTTACCTCCATCTAGAGATTTCAATTGGTAATGATCAAGGCTTTAATGATCTTTAACAAGTCTTAAAGATTGGTGAAATCTCTTGGGACAACTCAACCTTGAAGGAGTACATGTCTACTTATTTGTTATATCTGATAGCTCCAACTACACATGTTGCAAGAGACACATGAGGTTCTTCATTAAAGGCATTGGATTTGAATCTTGGAAGATGGTAATCCTTCCATATCATCCTCCAACAATGGGTCTTGAGAAATGGGATGCGGTTACGATAAGAAAGGCTACTTTAAATGCTAAGGTTGTAAGTATTATATATTCTTATATTTCTACTAGTGAGTTTAATGGAATCTCCTTTTGTGAAACTTTTGATGATGTTTGGAGAAAGTTATCTATTACTCATAAAGGAACAAAGAAAGTAAGGGATACTATGATTAATATGCCTAATCACAAACTAAATCATTTTTCATGAAAAATTGAAAGTATTTTTGAAATTTACTCCATATTGATTTCTATTATAAATGCAAGAAATCTTTTGGAAAGAACATAGAAAATTGTGAGATTTTTTTACTAATGTTTTTCTTTATCTAACCCCTATATATGAAAAGAAAGTTATTTCTATAGATATTTATATCTTTCTACTTTGCAACTTGAAGAACTTATAGGTAACTTAGAGACATATGAAGTCAAGCTCCAAGAACATGACATAGAAGATGTACAAGAAAATCATGCTCTACAAAAGAGCATATCCCTCAAAGAAAAAGTGTAAAAACAAGAATCTTCTTCTTAAAATGGCACATCCGGTAGTGAGGAATAAATGAGCTACAAAGGTAAGAATTTGAAGTTTTCTTCTAACAAAAATTGCAGATCTCCCTCTACTAGATGTCGTCCTTGTAGGGAAAAAGGGCATTGGAAGAATGAATGATTAGAAATCAAAAAGAAAAAGAATAAGAATAAGAAGAAGAAGAAGAAGAAGAACTCCAAAGAAAAAATAAGAAGGCATATTATGCTTCTTGGGATTCCTCTTCAATAAAAAGATGAAGATGAACATTGCCATGATGGCGTTGAATGCCTAATCGCTGAACATGATGAAAATGATGAACAAGGGGAAGAAGGTACTTATTGTGATGATAGTGAGGTATCCCTTCCAACTTTTTCCAAATGTGAACTTATTGAACTTATTTAATTTACATTAGAAAAGGTTAAAAAAAATAATGAATTGGTTACTATTGTTGTTTCTTTAAATATATAACTCAGTGACCTAAATAATCAATTTTCTAGGAAAACAAAAGATATGGGTGATTTTGTTTCTCAAAGATGCAATATTGCAAACTCAAGTTTCTACTTCTTCATATTAGTTGACTAATATGGAGAAACAACCTATCCTTTGCTCAAATGTTGATTATGATCTTATCCTTCAAGTTAATGATGATTTAAATGATAAAATTTCTAAGCTTGAAGATAAGATTGCTAGTACAAGGAAATGATTAAATGCCAAGAAAAATGAAAATCTTAAGATATCTCAAATTCTCAATCAGTAGAAATATATCGAAAAATATATCACATTCTCACAATGGGTGATTTAGGTACAAGTGGTCTTAGTCATATTTCAAGAAATGATATTAAGAAGAAGAAACACAGTCCTATATTTATAAGACTAAATGCTAGTTGTTCTTTATCCATTAAACATGTTATATGCTTTTCTTGTGGAAGATTTATTCACTATATTTTCTCATGCCTTTTTAAGAGAAAAAGTGACAACAACATGATTTGAGTACCTAGATCCTCTTTCTAAAGGAGGTCTTTACTAGTCATGGTCTTTGTTTGATATCTAATTTTGACCATAGAATATTTTCTATATTGTTTTATCCTTAAATGTTTAGTTTTCAATTAGTATTTATATATTTTTTCAATTGGTACAAATATATTCGTATTGGATTAGTGTTCTCTAGAAGAGCGTGTCTCAGTCAAAATAAAGTTCGACTAAGGGGTAGTTTGGTCAAACTCGACTAAAATATTATTTGTTAAGTTTTTATTGGCTATCTTTAAATTTATATTTAGAGTCGGTTTTCTACATGTCCATTTGGTCTTTTAGGTTTGAGATGATTTATTTTGCATGTTAAAAGTGTAGTTTTCGTTCTTTATAGATATCTTTATCTTAGTGATTAGTTCTTTGTTTGAGCTCAATTTTTATGAATATAAGATTAAGGAGAAGCTCAAGCTATGTGATTTATATTGATATCTTTGTTAGATCATGTTCATAATGGCTTCTCTATATTAGTTATGGGCTTAACATCCCTTAACATTGGTCTAGAGATTCTTTGTTGACCTCATTTTTTGCTTAATGGCATCTCTCTATCATGGAGGACTTCACATTCCTCGCATTGGTATTGAGATATATTTCTAAAAAGATCATGATTTTTATTGACTCTCTTAGACATCGGTGGACTTAGCTGCATAGCGAATTTTTGTTGACTTACTTTTGTATTTAAAATGGTCTCTCTATCATGAAGGACTTAACATTCCTCTCAGGTATTGAGACATATCTACACATTCCCCTTGATCAAATTGTGGCTTTTTGTATATCATGCTCTGCTATTTAGATTTTTACTTCCATTTTGTATTCTTTTTTGAATTGGGTACGAGCTTCTCCCTTTCATATGATTATCTTTCTAAGGGTAAGTAACTCCTTGAGGTGGAGTTTGATAAGTATGCCCACCTTTTTGACTTTGATAAAGGGGAGAAAACTCCATGAGATAAATTTTCTCATTATATAGAAAATCAAATGTATGATGTTCTATATTTTCCTGTCTTAATTTTTTCTTATTGAAATAATTATCATAATAAAAAGGGGGATATTTTTTGGCTTTTTTTAATATGGAACACTCTAATTTCTATGATGTAAATATATCCCATTTGGGTTATTGATTTGTAAATTACATATTTTAGGTGATTAAGGAACTTAGACAAGATCTAATGATGAAGAATACGTAATAATATATGTGTTTGGATACTTGTACATCAAGTTGTACCAAGATAATGTTTTATATTAGTGCAAAGTGTACAACTTGATAATGTAAGAATAAGTGATGATCGTATCAAAACCTTCCTAAACCTAGTTTTATACTTGTATATGTAATTTAGGATTAGTACATAACTTTTCCATATTCATTTGAGCCATTTCCAAAATTTAGGACATACTGGGATAGAGTATTTCTCAGTTAAACTTCTATTTGACCGAAATGCATCCCTATTGAACTTTAGATTGACTGAGACATTATTGTTTGACCAAAGGAGGTTTCAACAGTTTTTTATTCAAACTTATCTTGGTTGGACTTATTTTCGACAGACTAGCAGTCTATAGTAAAATTGATCATAGTCATTTTAATAGCTATCCTATAACGGCTAGTTTCCCACTAAACTTGATTTATTTCTAGGTGCTTCCTATATGTAGGAGTTCCTTATGGACACTTAGAGCACACTTGAGCAAGCTATCTACATGACACATTTACAAGCTTAGAATATTCATTTGCCATCTCCTGCTAAATCCAAGCTAGTTTAAGTTATAGTGCAACATTAGTGTCATATTTGTAATGAACCTTCCTCTATTTAGTAGGCAAATGAGGGTTATAAGATCGTAAGTTTGATTTTAATTATTTAATTTGAATATTATATCTAACCTAAATGTTGTTTAATCCTTCTTCCTTCTCTTGGATTTTAGGGTGAAATCCTGAAAGGATGGGTGATTTGTCAAACCCTAAATGCTTATTAACTTTAATCCACATATTTTTTGCTTAACAGGGTTGTATTGACAAATTAGTGTAAAAATAATGTTTAGATTGTTTATTTATTTATTAATATGTTCTATACTAGTTTTGGCTGACTAGATAGGATTTGAGTAGTCAAAATCCTAGACAGGATGAAACTAGGGTTTCTGTCTTGAATTTGCCTTAAAATTGGTTAAAATGATGGAATTATGTTAAATAAATTGCATAATAAATTTTCACTGCTTATAAGTGATATCAGGTTACTAATGGAATCTATAATTAAAATTGAATCTATAGAAATTTACATATGCTAATTTGGAGGTTAAATTCTCAGGATATGCCAATTTATTATTCTAAAAAGCAAAATTTGAAGGAAAACTTCATAGATAAAAACTCTTTAAATACCCAAACACCTCAATAGTTGTATTATAAAAATACGACTTAAAACACATTAAAACCCACCGTTATTCTTTGACATTTTGTGTAAGAGTATAAAGAGATGAGTTTGAGGAGATTTGGGTGGATGTTGACCTATAATAGATCTAGCTCAAGTTCTTTCCTAAATTCAAGTTGAATCTAGTAAGTTCTTTGCTTCTCTTCCCCTTTCTTCCAAGTTTATCTAGTTCTCTTGCTATGGCCCATTTTTTTTAATGTGGTGAAAAACCCCTACTCCATCCATCTGCGCTCTCTTTTGTCATTCTATCATCTAGGAAGGATCTCAAGCTAGGGATTTTGTGGTGATTTTCAAATTAAGAGGATTGGTGGAACTTTTTGTAGAATTCTAAAATCCACCTTCTTGGAATAGGGGAGGATGCATTTTACCTGCTTGTTACTGGAAGAGTGAGTGGATTTATACCCATTTAGATATTTAAGTATACAATAAATTCAATTTGAGATTTATGATGCTAATGTAACCCTATTTCAGAGAATTTGGTTGATGTTGTGGTAGAGTGAGAATTTAATTATGAAATTCCAAATTCATGTTTATTTTATATAAATCTACTGATATAAAACTTTTTTGAAAACTACTTTTGTAAAATCCTTGGATTTGAGTCCTCGGATAAAGTGGTCACAAAAGGAATGATTGGACTACCCATATCACCAAGGTGCATTGTAGGTCTGCAGTGAAGTATGGAAATATTATGAGGCCATATAGAGGAGCCTTTACGAGGACGTCAAGAGTGAAAGTGGAGGATACGGTAACATCCTAGGATTTGAGGCCTCAGATAAAATGATCTTAAAAGGAATGACTAGACTACCCATTTCACCAAGCTGCAACTCCTTTTAGGGAGCAAATTATTAAGGAACTTTGAGATTAAGTGTGCTCAGCCCAGAGTGTTACTAGGATGGGGGACCAGTCAGGAAGTTTATCCTAGCTTGTGCATGAGTGAGGACAAAGCACATAGTTAAGGCTAGTGGTGCTCTATGGGGCCATTCATCCTTCTTAAAACTCTACATAAAGTCTTTGGCAGTAGGCCTAGACTTTACAACTTGTGTCATGGAATCATTTTAATAGAATCTATTATTCTCATCAACATTTTTCCTAATTTGGTAGGTTTTGGTCATTTACGGTGAAAATGGCTCGCAACTTCATATTTTAAGATGAAACTTGGTACACTAATCTAAACTGACTTATATGATTGGAATTTTTTTTGTTTATTATGATTTAGATCAATAAATCAAAAATGCATTTTTTGTTAAGAATCCATTATTTTAGGTTGTTTTGCCATGATTTTGGTGGATTGAACTCAAAGTGAGAGGAAACTATCCTTTCTCTATGGTTTTCACATATCTAATCCACAACTTAAAGAAAATTATTGTATATTCTTCTCATTTATCGATTTTGAGCTCACTGATCCTCAAACTAGATGAGAAGGTGAATAATTAAAGTTTTATAATGCATGCACATGGTTCATATGAGTTTCAAACATAGTAAATTATTGTGGAACTGATATAGCCATGTTTGCCCTAAATCTTTAGTAGTGAAGCACATGATAGAGTGTGCTATTAGATAAATTGATTCCTATTAGTTATGAATCTAGGTTGATAAAATGCATAACCCTTCCAATTTTGTCTATTCAATGATCAATTCAGCTAGTTCAAACTATTCATGGTTTCAAATACCAGCAGTTCAGTGTCAGTGCAGTTAGATCAAATCAATAATATTTAGTATGAAAGCTTAGTAGTTTCATCATAGTACAAATCATTTTAGTATATTCATGCTCATTCATATTATTCATTTAAGTGAAAGACAATGTTGAGAATCTACAGTTCAAGAGTATTCTTTTTTAGAATACCAAAGTTACATAGAATTGTTCAATATTATTTTCATTAATGAAATATAGTGTTGACTAAAAAATAAAAATGAATGATATAGTAATATGATATACTAAGAAAATATTAGTAAATTATTGTTTAGTGAAACTAAAGAAATCAACTAGACATGAAGATGCCCTAAAACTGTGGAATGCATCACAGGAGGGTTGCGCTGTGAGGAGGAAATGTGCTTCTTGATTGAAGGATGAGTCCAGATCAAGATAGTCAGATCATGCCAGATAAGGGTGCAGGTGTTGGGACCTCTCTTTCATCAGAATTAATTACAACCATTAGATATAAATCCAAAACCTAAACCCCATGAAGCAAAACAACTACTCAACAAACGTGATTACCACAACATATGAAAAACACATAATTTTTTCCTTTTCATTCTCACTAAAACTCATAATTGAACATTTCGTTGCCACAAAACTAATTCAACTCCACTAAAATCACAATCAAATCTCTTTTCTCGTATGCATTTTAGTTTACAACATTTACATATACATGAAAGGACAAAGTCAACATACTACCCATCCTGGGAAAGGGAAAGTATACAGACACTCTAATCTAGATTTTTGTATTTACATATTCCTTATTATGTCCTCTCCGCTGGATGGAATCATACCTAATAACATTTGAAACAACCTCATGAGACTCATATAGAGATCGAGTGAGTGGATACCTCCCACTCAAACTAGGTACATGCATCAACATTATATTATGTTGAACTTATAAGAAACTTGTAAAGAATACTAAGTGTAACAAATAATTTTAAGGTTTGGCACATACTTTTTATGACAATAATCTAATCAATGAGATAAGTTAATCACTTAGGCCAATCTCAACTTTAAAACATCTTTAAGAGCATGTATTTGAACAAGCCAATGGATGTTATTACTTCATAATGAAAATCCTTAAATATGAGTAATATTTTTCAAAATCTAAACCATTAGAATCAACGTATAATAGTAACATCATGCTTGTGACATCTCACCATCTAGACCAAGAACACAACATGTAGTCCTAAAGCTAAATCCCACATAAGACATGTCTACCAAATAAGACTATTCAAATTAGTGGTATATACAAATCATATTTAGAGAAGATATTAAATCCCAAAATCAACCACATGTCAACATTTAAGACCATATTCCAAATCAAACAAATAACAACATGGAAACATATCATCTTAGTAAAATAATTATTACGTTCCATAATAAGAAATATAAGCAACAACATCAGGGTGATCATCTAGCAATAAAAGGCATGGAACAAACATTCAACTCATATTTTACATGGGTTGTCATGTTTTATTCATTTTCCCTAAAACTACTTGTCTTGTAACTCACTGAATAGAAGTTTCCATGCCTGATTTTCATGTCAATGACTCACAATCACTATATATGACAACCTAATTTTTCTCTCTCCTATCTTGTACTCTTTCACTCTCATCAATTGGACTCTTACTAAAATTAATGCCAATGCCATGATTTTATGGATGTGGAACTCAATTTACTCACATCAATGTTCAATTTTACTAAATGTGACATCAATTTGTACTTCTGAACTAAATATCATTCCTTAGCATGCCACCATATTGCAAGATTTATTGAACATCATAAATGTGATCACATGGCCCTATGATGAAAATCATGTTGTAAAGCTCTCAAGTATGAAGCCAACAATGCAAAAATCACCTCAATCGAACTTTGGAATGAAAAGTTATGGTATGTCAAAGACATACTATTTTCACTTGATTTAATTGAGGTTTAACCCTTATTGGGCCCAAACTGGACACAACCCATCCGCTTGTCTAGTTTGGGTAGGTGGGTGAAACACTTCACCATCATTAGATCTTTTATGGATCATGATGGGCACATCCATCCAATGCTTCCCACTCGTCTTCTTCTTTGGTCTATAAGTAGCACTTGTTATAGTAGGCCAACTTTGCGACCACCAATAGGCTTTGACATTGATGTTTTCAAGAAATTGGAACCCCTTCCGAATAAACCCCGACTTCCTATTTCTTTTCCCCTTATTTTTGCCTCACTTTCCACATCTACGTCCTTCTTTTCCTCTTCTCTCCCTTCTCGGCCAACCCTAGCCACCACCTAGCTGAGTTTTGGGCGTCGCCGCTCTACATTATCTTTGTGACACCCTTTGCCACACAAAGTGAGATTACTCAAAAAGAACCATGGAAGAAAGATTAAACAGACAGATTATTGGAAAAATAATAAAATTAAATCCGTTTTCATAAAACTGTCAAACAACAAGAACCTTAACATATGAGTCCTTTCATGCCTCAAAGCATTTATAGTATGTTCCATCAACATGTTACCAGAGAACCTATTCCAGAACATATATACATATATCCACTACATCTATATACAAAAGGGCACACAAGTCAGCCACATATCAAAAGCACATCCAAAAAACATCTACAAGACATCCCCAAAGACCGGGGTGTACATGGACGAATCTAGGACTCTATCAACAAAAGACATCCAACAACACTCCCAACCTTATCAGCTACTGCCTCTCTTACTTCTCCTTAACCTCTGTTGCACGATCTCTACCTCCTCGAGCACATCCACCTAAAAAAGATGTGGGAAACCCATGGGGTGAGATTCTAAATCTGAACGGGAGATATAACTCTCCACCAACTCTATTATTATCACAAATGAGATAATTAAAGCAAGTAGTAACATTATAACTACAAGAAGTAGGTAATCATTATTTACAGGATGAGAAATTACTATCAAATTATGAAACATCTTAACACTTTAAAAGGAATATGAAGAACATGTATGTTTCTACCAACACTACTGTACAAAATCAAGTAAGGCCTCATCCAATATTTCTATATTTGATCCTATAAAAATTTACTACATGGATGATTATGTATTTTATTATGCCCCGAGGATTTGAGTCATACCACTCAAATTCAACTGACTACTACTAAGTCAAAATCGGTGCCATACAAGGTCTAGTGGAAGAGCCAGAATCCACAACCTTACCCCCTTGGTCATACGAGAATATTGGCAGTGACATCATTAGTCAAACTTCTATTAGTGACATATAGTTCAGTTGTACAAATCTAGCCTGCCTTGGTACAAGTCATGGCTCTAGCAAAATTGAGCTATGGACTGCAACCGCACTCTTATCAGGGTATGGCCCACAACTAGTCATGTATCACACATTACTGAGATATGGCCAAAAGCCACACTCTTATCAGGGTATGGCCCACATCCAATCATGTATAACCTGGACGTAAGGGGATATTCATCCTCACCCCCACATATTCAAAAATATGCGCTCTAAGTTAAGCTCATTTCACCATTCATCAAGTACTGACACTGAATGGATCTATGGCACAAGGCAAGCTACATGAATAAGTTCCACTTGATTAGTTAGGCCATTTAAGTTCCTTTTAACATCAATCAAGTTACAATGTATAAACTCTAAACAAGTTCTCCATAAACAAGGGAATAATACATCACCAGAACATATTTGAGCACATAGGGTGTGATCTCATCACATCATCACTTGATATTTGCCAATCACCATATTTCTCATCACAAGGATCACATACCTTAAGGTAGCAACCCCTCATTTCATCACTGAGGAAATCATCATCTCATATAATGCAATAAGCCATCATTAGTTCATAAAACCCATTTACCTTCTCTTTCAATGATACAAACGTCTCACAATGCCTCACAAGTCCCATTCAATCATATCATAAGTGTCATAGCTCATACCTAGCTATGCTTATCAACTGGTGTTACCTGCATGGTTAGATACTTGTAACAAGAAGAATAATACATCATCATCACTACCATCTCATAAGATTCATGTCATTCACATTACATCATTAGGGAAAAAGTTCTCTTTAATCAATTAGGGTTTATAAGGTTGGACCAATATCCATCCTTAGATCATCACTTCCATCATCACAGTAAGGTATATAATGAGATAAACATTATAGAAAACAACACTCCTCTATTATTCACACAACCACCCCATAAGGTATCACATCATATCATGTAACCCTATCATCAACGTGATGTAACATAGCCACCATCACAAGGTATCCGTTGAGGCTATCATATAGTGTATTGGTTGGTACTTGCCATAGGGTGTCGGCTTGTCATTATCACAACATGTCAACTACCACCATGCAAGTCATAAGGGATATCCTTACTAATGGTGTATTGGTTTACCACTTCTTGAGAGTGTGACGGTCAACACCTCCTAAGGGTGTGTTGGGCAACACCACCCAAAGGTGTGACAGTCAACACCACCTAAAGGTGTCGGGAAACACCACCCCAAGGTGTGACAGCCAGCACCACCTAAAGGTGTTGGGCAACCAAAGCATGTCAAGAAACCCTAGGTATATCGATTGTTAGGGTTAGGGTTCATCTAGGCATCACTGGTCAAGGTGTATCAAAAAACTCTAACACAAAAGTGTGTTGGCCTCTACTCAACTAGGGCATCACAGTTTAGCCTTGAAAGCATACCAACTCACCTGAGGTACACCCATATCCATGAGGGTCTAACTCCTCCCAAGCATATCGGTTTGAGAAACACCTTATCTATTTAGGTACTTTAAGAGCATGGCAGCTAACATCCTCCATGCATATCAGTTTAGCCATCACGTATCGGTTTAGGTACTTCTAGGGCATGAAGGGCTAGCTTCTTCAAGATCTATCAACCATATCGGTTTAGCAACCATAAACCATGACGGGCTAACCACCTCAACACATATCGGCCAAAGCATATGTTGGGTTTTAGGGGAGACAGAGAAGGCAGCGGAAACAAAAAAAAATTCTCCCAAAACCAGAATGAAGGAATCACGTCAACGTCTATACAGTAGGAAGGATGGTTTGTATAGGCATACCTTGTCCCGAGGCTTGCTCATCAATGATATCTCGCGGCTTGTGCAGTCTTCACCTCCGGTCTTGGACGGTGTCTTTACAGCTCCTGGTCTCACCGGGACTGTTAGCATTGACAACTATCCTTTGAGTGGAAGAAGTCTCCCACCTCTGAAGTAGTCCACATGGACCACATGGAACTCCGATCTCCTTATCGCACAAGGAATTGGAAGGAGTCGCACCCTCCTGTCAGAGTACTAGTCGCCAACACACTCTCCTGCCACCAGTCGCTTTCTGCAGTTGTCTTTCCCTTGTTGTGCCTCCCTTATCGGGTAGCACTTGCTCAGGCTCTCTCGATTACCACAACCAGAGAGAATGACAACTTTGCAGAGCAACTGGTGTTCTGAGTTGTTGTTCCTGAGAAGCCCCGAATACCCCTATATATAGGAGGGTCATGGGACAGGGTTCTCTACCTCGGGCAATGTGGGATTAAAGCAGGAGTAGAAGGGTTTGAGATTTTCCACAAAACTGACATACTGCGGCAGTTGAACCGATCGGTTCACACCCTGAAATGATCGATTCAGGCCCTGAGCCGATCGTTTGGGACCTGAGCCAATCGTCTGGGGCTCTGAGTTGATCAGTTCATACCTGAGACGATCGGTTCGTGGTCCTGATCCAACTCAAATAGACTTTCATATTTGTTTCCGATTAATCAAATATTAATCCTTGTCCAAATCGAATTTGTACAAGTGAAACAAATTGTATTTGCAAAATAGTCTTCTGACTTTCCAAATGATCTCGGTTGGTCCACGAATTGACCGGTTCAAAAATTGAGTCAATCGTTTCATGACACATGAGCCGATCGACTCACAACTTGAGCCGACCGGTTCAACAACATGAGGTGATCGGTTCATCTCATGAGCCGATCGGTTGGGGCAGCAGACTGTGCAAATTAGTCAATCACAGTTTCAATCAATCTGATACTCTAATCAATCGGTCCAACACCTTGAACACTATGATACTGAGCTATCAATTGATTGAGTGTTTAATTGAACTACTAAACTCCTTTAGTAATCAATCTAAACATCATTTCTGGATAAACTCCTCTTCCAGGTTAAATCCTATGTGTGTGACCCTGCAGGTTCATTTCACGTTAGCAGTGAAAGTCCATAACACTTATGACTTCACAAGCAAAGAGTGGTGCCTAGTCACACATCAGCTCTACCCAAGTGAAAAGGAAATTTGGAGAACAACTTTCAATCCTACAATCTATGAATGGTGTTACAGTGAATGTATAATTCCTTTGTCACTGATATCCCGAATGAACTCGAGGCATGGAACAATCATCATGTCAACATTCATTCACTTTCTTGATCTCAGAGTAGATTGGAGGAGATATGTATGACATCAATATCACATACTGATTCACACATGCATGCATGCCTATCTCAATCCTACTCATCAAGTGGCCATGGATATCAAACTACCTCAGGAGGGACAAATCCCATATCTATCACTCACCCCTCAAAAGCCCCATGTGTCAAAGCCACCCAATCATCACCTTTATAACTGTAACATCCCTGACCTGGGTTATGCTTTAAATCTAGATGCTTTGTTTAAGAAAGATAATTATATGCCTGCTTTTATTTTTTGAAAAGTAATTAAGGCTCAAGAGGAACTTATGTTTCAATTTTAGTCCTTTTTGAATAATGTTGAAACAATGTTTTACTTGTTTTGGACTAAAGTGCAAATTCCCCAAGTTGAGGGGTTTACTTGCAAATGTTGCATGATAAAATGTTCCTCAAGTGTTGAAGCATCATAAGAATGAAAATGATGCAGAGGTATGGCTTGTGGCAACCTGGGCACCAAGAAAGAGCTTATGAAGCAATGTTTGAGCATTAAAACCTAGTTTTGGTGTAATGTGCAATTTACCCAAAACCTTGGGTTCAATATGCAAAATACCACTTCTAGAGAGTCCCTAATGTTTCTTAGTATCAATTAGAGACAAGAAAATCAGATGGGCGTCTCATTTGAATCTCTTTGTAGGAGAGAGAATCTTGGTATTAAAATAATCAAGATTTAAGCATAATTGAAACCCTAATTCAATTTAATGCAAAAATAAATATATTAATGGAAGTGCCCTTCAATCAAAAATGAGATGGTTGAATTTTTATAATTATGGACGTTCTTGTGCCTTGCAATGGCACCGAAATATCTAAAGTGAGTGGAGAGTCCACTCACATTAGTTAAAGAAAAAGTAATATCCACTCAATTTTGGATATTATTATTATATTGATTAAGGTGCTTAATTTGTTTTCTTTAATTCATGGATAAAGAAGAGGATTTTGAAGGAGAGGATGATGGATTCGTATGAAAGTAAGTGAGGGGTATAAGTGGCACCAATTTTGGGAATTGAAGGAATTTTCTATTGTTTTTTCTCTCTTGAATTTTCCTTATATACACTCCATTTTCCACCCACATGAAAGTCTCTTTTCGACCCTTCTTTCTTTCCTTGCTTTGTCCGTGCACAAGGGAGCTGAGGAGCAACAGGAGGACATGCCCCAACCTGTAGGTAAGCTCCATAGTCATCTTTAACCTTGATTTCATGGTGGAAATCGAAATTTAATGCTTATTTTCTTCTTTTCTCCACTCAATGCTCAACCTTGATCATCCTTTGCATCTAAAGACTTGAGAACGGACCTTGGGCAGTTGAGAAAGCTTTATTCACCATTTAGGACGTGATGCTTGAAGCTTGGATTCAACTTTGAAGGCGGGTTATATAACTTGAACCCTTAAATATGATTATTGATTACATTTCTTCATCATGTGTTGATTCCTTTTTCATTCCCGATTTTTCCTTTTGGATTAATTGATGAAATCAGCACAAAGATCACAGAAAACTTCGAAGGTTTGTAGCTTGAAGATGATGATGTCATCTTAGCACACACCTCAAAAAAATCAGGACCTAACAGTTTTGAGTCTTGATGACCAAACGGTCTCAAGATCGTTTAGTGATCAAACGGTTTCAAGACCGTTTGAGGGCAAACGGTCTCATAACCATTTGAGGTTAAATGGTCTCATGACTATTTGGGTTTAATTGCTGATGTGAATGATGAATATCCAATGGCTCAAGTTGGTTTAATTTTAATGGATTCAAGAATGGGTTATCCATTGATTACAAACCCTAATTGGATTGAATGGTTCGAACCCTAAATTGATTGAGTCAGTTTCTATGTTGAATGGCTCAAACGGTCTCAAGACCGTTTGAGGGAAAATGGTCTCAAGACCATTTGAGGGAAAACGGTCTCAAGACCATTTGAGATAAAATGGTCTCAAGACCGTTTGAGGTCAAGAGGAGTCATGGATGGATGGAGATCCAAGGGTTGTAGATTGAGGTACCTTCAATGGTCTCAATGATGGATGGCTTAATGGGTGAAAACCCTAAATTTATTGATTGTAGAAAACCCTAATTGATCCATTCGGTTTTAAGGTGGTTTGGACCAAACGGTCTTGGGACTGTTTGAGTCCAAATGGTCTTGAGACCGTTTGTGATCAAACAGTGTTCAGACATTTGATGTTCAATCGATTTCAATGATGAGTTGCTCATTCGGTTTCAAACTATTTGGGGTAAATTATATTTAATTCAAACGGTCTCAAACCATTTCGGGACTTTGAGGTCAAGACCGTTTGATGGCCTAACGGTCTTAATACCGATTGAAAGTTTTGGGACCAAGACTGTTTAAGGTCTAACCATCTTCAAGACCTTTTGAAGGTCAAAATACTTCAAGACCGTTTGAAGGTCAAAATACTTCAAGACCATTTGAAGGTCTAATTGATTCAAACCATGTAAGTACAATTAACCCTATGATTGCTAATGATGTATATCGAAGATAATTACAATGGTTTTACCTTTAAGGTACTTAAGTGATTAGTACCTTTTGAGTGGTTAGCCTTTGATGCTTATGAAAAAAAAGTAACTCAATACACTATGGTAACCCTAAATGTATACATTTGATTTAGGGGTTGACCTAATCTAATCAAGTTTGAAGTAATAAACATCCTAGAGAGGAGGGGAGAGAGAGAAACTCATGCATGTATACTAATCATGTAGTAGATAAGCCTCAATACTTTCAACAAAAATAAAATATGTAATTAGGGCGTGATCCTTGATAAAGAGATCATGAAACCCTAATTGAGAAGGTTGATGAACCCTAACCCTAATTTAGGGAAATGCTACGTGAAACCCTAATATAGGGTAATGATGTAACCCTAATTTAGGGTGATGATATGAGAAATCCCAATTTAGGATTATATAATGAAAAACCCTAATTTTGGGTTAAGCCACATGAAGCCCTAATCTAGGGAAAAGTCATAAGGAATCTGAATTCAAGATAATTATGCCATGTGAAACCCTAATCCAGGGTGATGCTATGAAAGGATATATGAAATCCTAACCCTAATATAGGGTGAAGGTATGTGAAACCCTAATTTTGAGGAAAGAGTGCTTGAATCCCTAATCCTGGGCAACATGATGATAAGCTATAACCCTAATTTTGGGTAATGGGATGAGTATCCCTAATTGATATGAAATATGGAAATCCTAACTCTAATAAGGGATTAATGATGCTACTCTTACATTGCTTAGTTTTGATATGTAATTGATATAACCGTTATCATGTGTATTAATCATGCAGGTATCATGAGATGTTGGCCATAGCCAAGTATGAACTATGATGTTTTATTATTGAAGTTGTTTTATGGGCCTTGTGAGCCAGAATATGCTTTGTTGCCTAATAATAGGTAACAAGAGATTAATGGGCTTTAAGAGCCATGTGAGATGCCTATATTGCAAGTATCATGTTTACCTTGGTCAGATGACCTGAAGGTATTAGTTACCTGATAAGTGGTGACAAGTGTCCTTGATGAACTCGGGGTTTGAATACCCATATTCCATAATCATGATGATGAAATGTTAAAGAATGAGAATGTCCATGATGTGACAAAGGATTGAGATCCCAATGTTTTACAAAACTTCAAGAAGTATTTGATAGAAGTATTACACATTCTTCGTAGCTTTTGTTATAATATTTTATGTTTAAAAACCTGACTGGTGCTAAGAAAATATGGTAATGCCCTTAATTAATCAAGTGAAATCTTATCATGTAGAGCCCTGACCATAGATCCATCATCGTCAGTAGTTGGTGATGGTGAAATAGGTTTTCCTATGGGAATTCCTAGAATGCATATTTTGAATATGTGGGGCTAATGGGCAAAAATATCCTTACGCCTCATAGGAATGACTGAGGGCCATATCCTATGCACAGGAAGGGTTATGGACCATATCCCAATAAGAGTATGGCTATGGGTCATAACTCCACAATACCAGGCATTGGCTACGGGCCATATCTTGAAAAGAGTATATGCTACGGGCTATAACTCTATAGCGATGATTCCAGTATACCCTGGAAAGCTATTTAGTAGAGACACAAGATGTCCTGCATATGATCTCACACTGACCGAGATAGATGAGGTAATGGAGTCCGTCTCTTCCATTGACCTATGTATTGTACCGATGCTTTATGTAATCGTGGTCAGTTGGAGCATGAGCGGTATATCTCATCTCCTGAGGGCATAAGTATGATTGTAAAATGTAATCAACCGTGTAGCATATTTGCTTAAGAATGAAATACAAAATTCATTGGTTGATATTACATTGCTTATTGTATTCCTTAATGGATAAATATTATACATGTTCTTTATATTCCTTATTAGAAAGAATAGATGATCTACTGCTTTATCACTTTATAGTTGTCATACTTTAATAGGTGACATTGCTCTATTCTACTTAATAATGATTAAATCATGTTGTTTAATGAAGATTCATCTGCTCAGTTTATTACTGTTTATCTACGATAATAATGTTTATGGCGGAGAGTTATATCTCTCGCTGGGACAATTTTCAATTGTCTCACCCCCATGGGATTCAACCTTTTTAGGTGGACGAGGATGAGGAGGTAGAAACCCTACAAAAAGGGAAGGACAACAACAACAGGGACAGTAGTAGCATCTCAGGTGGAGATATTGACTGTCGTGTTATGTAGATATGAGTCCTATGAGTTGTCTCTGTACTCTCAGGTCCTAGGAGTTAGTAGTTAGTGCTTTTATAATCGATCTGAGATTTTGGCATTGGATGCCTCGAGGTCTTATGTTGCTTATGTGTAGATTTACCAAAGCAACTATTGTATGTAATCCTCGAGAAGAAAAGGTACATGGTATGTACTTTGTGAACCAGAATGTATGTGTAAATAATATTTTGGTTCTTGTTATAAGAGTTTCCTGGAAATGGATCTCCTTGTAAATGTTTTTAATTTTTAGTGATTTTCAGTAATCCACTGCTTATGTTTAATTCCGCAATTAATTACACTGTGACTGTTTGATTTGGTGTCGGGTCATCTCAATAACAACCCATGTTTCAGGACTGCATTTGATGATGTCAAAGTGTACCCAACGACATGTGTTGAGTGTAGTGATTTCAGGTCAAAGAATCACACTCACCACCATCACTGTGAGAACTAACTGTGACTACCATGTCATGGTTCCATGTGTCAATCTCACAGTGGGTCTGTCCGGTATACTTGTTCTCTAACAAGTACCTATGTGTTTGGTTTGATATCTCCATATCATGACTAATGAGATTATGTCATCAACCAACACCACAATCTAGTCTTGTGTGTCATTGTTGTCTATCTACCTTCCACAATAAAATCCGACTAGGGACATAATAAGAATGTACAAACTCTTAGCATCCCTATATCTCACCATTCAGGTCATGAACCTGAAAGCATATGTCATTGAGTATTGTCATTCTCTAGACATTCAATCTGTTATATCATTATCTCATATGATTGAATTAGAAAGAATTGGAAGCTTGCCTTTTATGTTTATCAAATCAATCTTAATGTATCCCACCAATCATCCTATGATTGGCTCTCAGGGCATACATACCAACATCATACATATCGGATTATCCCCCACAAATCATGTTGACCTAAGCATCTCCAAGTCATGATGACTTCTAATATGGTGTATCGATTGTTGCACTACATGTCATGATGACCTACCCTCAACATGATACATGTATGTGTGTGGACTTTTTGTCTTCAACCTTAGAAAGGTTAGCCACTAGTCCATCTACTAACATAGCTAGAAGGTACAAGACATGAATACCTAACCAACGAGATTCCATCATCAAAATAGTTCTAAAACCACTAACAACTACTAGCATACAAGAGATGAACTATCTCAAGATGAAGAAAAATTATGAGAATATGAAGAGTGAAAATAACAAAGGAGGTTAAGAGTTATATAACTCGCCTCAAAGATCACCACCAAGATCCAAGCTCCAAGGTCAAGCTTCAAGCTCATGAGCTCAAGGTAGGAGATGATCCACCAAACTTGATCACTACTACATCTCTAAGGAAGAAGATGAGACCAAGGTTAAGATGGATCAAGATGGAAAGAAGGTATCCAGGATCCATGGACAAGAAGAAGAAGAATAAAAGAGAGATAAGAAACATACCTTACCATGGTAGAAGATGAAGGATGATCAAAGAACACCACAACTTGGAACTCGTCCACCAAGCTCCAAGATAGACTCTCTAGCTCCCTAAGCTTCTCAAGGTCTTCCACCAAGAAGGAGAGAAAACAAATATGGCCAAAAGGATCCTCTTTCATAGAGATAAAGGAGATTATATACAAGGGGAATGATAGAGAGATCATGGAAGAGGTGTCATCACCTTAGGAGCTTAGGTGACACTTGTCCACGAGAAAAGAGACACATGCAACATCATGCAAGTCATAGTGATAAGGTCTAGGTTAGGTCTCACCCTCTTGGTTTCTTACTGAGGTCATGCCTGATACCATATCTCCACACACCCATAAACCGATAGGCATAACCCTACACACTCACAAACTGATAGGGCACAAACCTACACACTCACAAACTGATAGGGTATAACCCTACATACTCACAAACAGATAGGGAACAACCCTACACACTCACAAACAGATAGGGCACAACCCTACACACTCACAAATTGATATACAATCTCTCCAAGGCTCTCCAACTTGAGATAACACATCTAGGAGCAAGACATACCTCACACTTGTGTTCAACACATCACCAAGGATGCCACTTCACAACCAAGATCTGTTGGCTAAATGGACATCTATAAAATCCCTTTGTTTTGATTATGACAAACATTTCATTCTTATTTATCTGACGAGCTACTTGAGTGTGCAGGATGACACAACTATAAGGGAAATCCAACATGAAGTATTTATATTTTCATGCAAATGTAATCATTGTAAAAACTTGTACAGAATTATAATGTACAAGTACTTAGAATCGCATGTAAATCAAGCATTGGATTTTCCCTAGCTAAACACCTTAGTCATCCATTCAATAGGACCACCTATGCACACATACGTATAACTAGTGCCTAACTTGAAACCTTAAAACAGGATCTCTCTCGGTCGACCAACTCCTCGACTGAGACACTTTCGGTCGACCACACTCTCGATCGAGAAAGATCCAAGTAGCCGTTAGACATATCTGCATATAACTTGAGAAAAGAGAAGCCTGTCGGTCGACAAGTTCTCGACCGAGAGGTGTCTCGGTCGACCTTCACTCGACTGAGACGATCTCTGCAATTAGCCGTTAGACTAAACTGACAAGTTAGTTGGCAGATGGAAATAGACGTTGCATTCAGAGAGCCTGTCGGTCGACGACACTTCGACCGAGTGGGTGTCTCGGTCGACCGTTTCTCGACCGAGACGATCTCTGACAGAATCTGCAGAGTAAAGCAATTAGCCGTTGTTAAAGCAACAACTTTGTACCTAACGGCTAGTTAAGCACTTAGAAACCCCTAGAAGCTATCTAGAACGTCCTTAAGCATACTTAGGTCATTCCTATAAATAGGACAAGCCATAGGACACTAGGATACACTTCTTACACTTGCTATACTTGAGAAAATACTTGAGCCCTCTTGTGCAATCTGTGTGAACTGAGCTTTGTGATCAATTGGCCATTTTCCCTTTAGCTCAAGCTCGTCCTATAGGCTAGATTTTCCTAACCCTAGCAATCACAAGTCCATCATATTGGCTAGGAAAATCCAAACGCTTGATCTAGGGAAATCAAGCCTTGAGCTACAAGGATAAGTTGTATTTTCTTTTATTCCTTTCTTGTTCCTTGTATTACTTGTACTCTCCTTGCTACTCCAGGTAGGAGGCTGCGGATTGGAGAGGGTGAAGCTCTTCGTGGTGAAGAGGAAGACTTTGGACTACTTCAGAAGGCTGTCTTGACGGGAAGCTACTTCGAGAGGAAGGCTACTTCAAGGGGGAGCTTGAAGTTACTTCAAGGAAGGCTGCTTCGAGGTTGGCAAGACTACTTCAAGGTGAAGGCTGTCCAAAGGGTGTTTAGAAAGTATTGTAAATTTTATGTAACATCCTTGAGAGGTAATAAAATTTAGTACTTTCAAAATCCCGGTTGGGTAAGCAACCGGGTAGTGGACTGACTCCTTAGTATTTGCTAAGGTGGAACCACTCTAAACACCTGTGTTCCTCTTCTTAATATTTAGTTTGGTTGTTTGAGTTTAAATTATTTTAAAATCTCTATAAAACTCTATTCACCCCCCCTCTAGAGGTTTTCAATTGGTATCAGAGCAGGCTTCAAGGAGCCCTAACAAAGTCTTGAAGAAAAGATGGGGGATGGAGTGCTCAACAACCTCAACATTGAAGGAACGCTCGTTGCTAGACCTCCGGCGTTCGACGGGACAAACTATCAATACTGGAAGAGAAGGATGCAATTCTACTTCCAAGGAATCAACTGGGATCTTTGGAGAATGGTATCTACACCATACACACTCCCACAAGACGATTTCGCATTATGGGATGCTAATACGGTAAAAATGGCCCAAATAAATGCAAAGGCAGTAAGCATTTTATATTGTTCCATTTCAGTAAGTGAATTTAATAGAGTATCAAACTGTGATACCGCATATGAGATTTGGCATAGATTATCTATAACATATGAGGGTACCGTTCAAGTTAAAAACTCTAAAGTTAGTTTGCTTAAAACCAAGTTTGAACATTTTCGTATGGATCCAAACGAAACTATTAGTGAAATGTATTCAAAATTTTCTACTATTGTTAATGGTTTAAGTGCTTTAGGGAAACCTGTTCTTGAGGAGGATCAGGTATCAAAAATACTTCGATCTCTTCCTCCAAAGTACAAACCAAAGGTGACAGCTATTGCAGAAGCAAACGACCTCACTCGCCTCAAAATGGAGCAGCTCATCGGAAACCTAGAAGCTCATGAGGCAGACCTAGAAGAGGAAGAGAGAAGAGAACATGAGCATCAACGGGGGCCAAAGAAAGACGTGGCTCTCAAAGCATCAAAAGCTCCCTCACATGAGAGTGAGGAATCCAGTGAAGAAGAAGGAGAAGAAGCATTGATAGTCAACGGTAAGAAATACAGAAGGTTTAAATCTAATAAAATTTCTAGTTCTTCTTCCACTCCCAGGTGCTTCGAATGTGGAAAGAAAGGACATTTCAAAAATGAATGTCCCAAAGCAAAGAAGGGAAAGAAAAGCTCACATAAGAAGAAAGAAAAAGCTTATAAAGCGGCATGGGATGAAACCAGTGAAAGTGAAAGTGGAGATGAAAATGTGGAATGTCTAATGGCAAGAGAAGACAATGAAGACTCTCAAGAGGTAAGCCTTATTGATCTTCCTAAAGAAGAATTAGTTGCTAGCCTACAAGAAACTCATGATAAGTATGTTGATGCCAAGAAGAAACTAAAGAAGACTATGAAATCAAATAATGAGCTCATTGCCAAAATAGATGAACTCTCTTCTGAAAAGAATAACATTGATCTTGAAAATGTATATTTAAAAACATCTTTAGATGATTGCACTAGAAAGCTACTTACTTTGGAAACTAATCTTAATCTTCTATCAAAAGAAAAGACTGATTTGTTAGCCAAACTACAAGCTTTTCAAACTCAACCTATCTTGTGCAATCATTCGGACTATGACAATATTGTAAAAGAAAAGGATTCATTGTTTTCTGATTTAGACCAGGCAAGAAAAGATATACATAAGAAGATGAATGACATTGCTCAATTGCAAAGAGAACTTTATGAGTTAAGAAGAAAAGATATTCTTGATAACATATTGAGAAGTGGTACTACCTTCAATGGAAGAAAAGGTTTGGGATATGTTCCAAAGAAAAACCAAACCAAAAAGATCCAAACTATGTTTGTACCCAAAAACACAATGGCTAGAAAGAGAAATGAAGTTGATTCTATTACTTGTCATTTCTGTTTACGTCTTGGACATTACTGTTTTTCATGCCCCTACAAGACTAAGAAGTCCAACTTAGTTTGGACCCCAAGACCCCAAACTTAGAAGAATGGAATGTAGTTGAGATATGACAAAATACTTAATTTTTGCAATTTATATTGTCCTATCTCAACAAACAATGCTATGCTTATTAGTATTATTTTTTTCTGCATTGCTGTACTAAAACAGAAACTTCGTCGGTCGAAGTACTGTCGACCGAGCTCTGGGTCGGTCGAAGTATTGTCGACCGACTGGATGTCTTTAACAAATCGAAAATCTTCCAGTACTTATTTCGGTCGAAAATTGGTCAACCGAGAAATTCTCTGTGTCTTTTGATTATAATACAGTAACCTGCTCGATCGACAAATTGTCGACCGAGAATGATATCGGTCGAACAATTGTCGACCGACTGGTTTTCTGTATCAGAACTTTTATACACATCAGCAAATTAAAAAGTTTCTAACCTTATCGGACCATCACATGGGTACCAAAATCTACATTCTAATGCAGGAATGGGTCGTTGACAGTGGCTGCTCCAAACATATGACCGGAAACAAGGATGCATTTTCAACTTTTGAAGAAAAGAAAAGTGGAACGGTCACTTTTGGAGACAATGGTAAGGGCAAAATCGTTGGAATAGGTAATGTTGGAACAAATCTTGAAATCAAAAATGTTCTACTAGTTGATGGATTGCACCATAACTTAATAAGTGTAAGTCAACTATGTGATAGTGGTTATGAGGTGTTATTTAACAAAACCTGCTGCAAGTTATTGATAGAAAATACTACAACTGTTGTTTATGAAGGAAATAGAGTTGGAAATCTTTATATCCTTAAACCAAACTCTATGAAATCAGTAGTAGGTAAATGCTTACTTGCAAATGAAAACACCTTACAACTATGGCATAAAAAGCTTGGTCATGCTAGTTCACATGCTATTAAAAAGTTAGTAAAATATGATCTTGTTCGTGGATTACCTGCTTTGTCTTTTGATCAAGTTGCAAATTGTGAACCTTGTACAATGGGAAAGCAAACCAAAACATCTTTTAAATCAAAACATGTACTTAGCACCAGTAGATCCTTAGAATTAATTCATATGGATTTATTTGGACCAATGAGAACACAATCTATTGGTGGTAAACGATACTGTTTTGTTATTGTTGATGATTATAGTAGATTTACATGGGTACATTTTATTGCAACTAAAGATGATACTATTCATGTCTTTATGCAATTTTGTTCTAAGATTGAAAATCTTTTACAACATAAAATATGTACCATTAGAAGTGATCACGGTGGCGAATTTGAAAATCATACATTTGAAACTTTTTGTACATCTCAGGGGTATACTCACAATTTCTCTGCTCCACGTACCCCACAACAAAATGGTATTGTAGAACGGAAAAATCGATCTCTACAAGAAATGGCTAGGACCATGATGCTTGAACACAACACACCTAAAACCTTTTGGGCTGAAGCTGTAAACACTGCTTGTTATGTGCTAAATAGAGTCACGGTTCACTCTCATTTGAAGAAAACTCCATATGAAATAATACACTCTAAGAAACCTAGAGTTGACTACTTCCATACTTTTGGCTCTACATGTTACATTTTAAACACCAAGGATGATAGAGACAAGTTTGATTCTAAATCACACAAAGCATTCTTCTTGGGATACTCTACTTCTAGCAAAGCGTTTAGGGTATATAACACTATCTCTAGAAAAGTTGAGGAATCCATTCATGTTTCTTTTCATGAAGAATCAAAATCTACAAATTTAGATATCATTGATCTCACTAATCAGTTTGAAACTATAACCATTCCCAATGATAATGAGAAAACTCCCACATCCGATCCTCCAGTTGAAACACAACCTACACCTAGGCTGATCAAGGATCATCCCCAAGAGCTAATTATTGGTGATCCAAATGATAAAGTCAAAACTAGGTCCTCTTTCCAAGATGTTGCAAACATGGCTTTTGTCTCTATCATTGAACCTAAGAAAATATCCGAAGCTCTTAAGGATGATTACTGGATAATAGCCATGCAAGAAGAATTAAATAAATTCACTAAAAACGATGTATGGGATTTAGTTCCTAAACCACAAGATAAAACTATCATAGGAACTAAATGGGTTTTTAGGAACAAGCTTAATGAGGCAGGAGAAGTCATAAGGAATAAAGCACGGTTAGTTGCACAAGGATATAATCAACAAGAAGGAATAGATTTTGATGAAACATATGCACCCGTAGCTAGACTTGAAGCTATTAGGATGTTACTAGCTATTGCTGCCCATAAAAACATTCAGCTATATCAAATGGATGTCAAAAGTGCATTTCTAAATGGCATCATACAAGAAGAAGTTTATGTTGCTCAACCACCTGGCTTCGAAATACCAGAAAAGGACGATCATGTTTATAAACTTAAAAAGGCACTTTATGGTCTAAAACAAGCACCTAGGACTTGGTATGAACGGCTCAAGACATATCTTTTTGATAATGGTTTCTCTATTGGAAATTCAGATTCTACTTTATTTTTCAAAACATATGCATCTGATTTCTTAGTTGTGCAAATATATGTTGATGACATTATTTTTGGTGCCTCAAATGAATCATTATGCACACAATTCAGTGACATTATGCAAAAAGAATTTGAAATGAGCCTTATGGGTGAACTAACATTCTTTCTTGGTTTTCAAATTAAGCAAACACCTGCCGGAATTTTTATAAGCCAAGAAAAATACACTAAAGAACTGTTAAAATGCTTTGGGATGGATCAATGCAAACATGCTACTACTCCTATGGCTACTTCTATTAAAATTGATAAGGATGAAAATGGGGAACCTATTGATGATTCCTTATATAGAGCCATGATTGGTAGTTTGTTATATTTAACCGCTTCTCGACCGGACATTATGTTTTCCGTTGGTCTTTGTGCTCGATTTCAATCCCAGCCTATGCAATCTCATTTTCTTGCGGTTAAACGAATTCTTCGATATCTAGCCGGCACTACTTGTTTTGGTTTATGGTATCCAAAAGGACAATCCTTGGATTTTAAAGCATATACTGATGCGGATTATGCCGGTTGTCGACTTGATCGCAAAAGTACTAGTGGTGGATGTTTCTTATTAGGTAGAGCCTTAGTATCTTGGTTTAGCAAGAAACAAAACACGGTTGCCCTATCTACAACCGAAGCTGAATATATGGCAGCTGGGTCTTGTTGTGCTCAAGTGCTTTATATGCAACAGGTTTTAAGCGATTATGGTTTTCATCTTTCATCTACACCTATTTTGTGTGACAACACAAGCGCCATAAACTTAGCACACAATCCTATTCTACACAGCCGAGCCAAACATATTGAAATCCGTCATCACTTCTTAAGGGATCACATCTCAAAGAATCATGTTTCCCTTCATCATGTTGATACGGAAAATCAATTGGCTGATATTTTTACAAAACCGCTTCCATTAGATCAATTTAACAACATTAGGAAGCAACTACTTATTACTCCGTTGGAGGATGTTTTCTTTGATATCTGCGGTTCTTAAAACGAATACTTATGCTTTTATGTTTAGTATCAAAATTGATATGCACGTTTAAATTGGAAATCTGCAAATTGTTGCCTCTTGGCTAAAACAAAACTTAGCCAAGGGGCGCTACGGTCGTAGTCAAGGGCGACCTAAAACAAGCTTTGCCAAATATGCCTCTTTGGACATCATTTTCGTAAACTTCATTGCTTCACATTTTGGCTATTCAATGGACATCTTTTTCGTTCATTTTTGATGGGATATCTAATTAAGGGGGAGTTTTTAATAAAACGGTTATCTTTTTGAGATGACAAAGGGGGAGAGATATATAAAAATATAACTTAATATTTATGACAAACTCAATCAATGAGTTTCATAAATATACTCTTGGCTTTACATTGAAAGTTGCTATATTCCCAAATGAACTGGATTTCATGTTCCATAATTCATTGGGGATACTAAGCACACATTTTATAAATAAGAGGAAAAGTTCCAAACGGCAATCTAAAGGTATGGCATTTATATGTTTTATATTTCCTCTATTCATATTTTGGAAATGTTTGTCATCTTCAAAAAGGGGGAGATTGTTGGCTAAATGGACATCTATAAAATCCCTTTGTTTTGATTATGACAAACATTTCATTCTTATTTATCTGACGAGCTACTTGAGTGTGCAGGATGACACAACTATAAGGGAAATCCAACATGAAGTATTTATATTTTCATGCAAATGTAATCATTGTAAAAACTTGTACAGAATTATAATGTACAAGTACTTAGAATCGCATGTAAATCAAGCATTGGATTTTCCCTAGCTAAACACCTTAGTCATCCATTCAATAGGACCACCTATGCACACATACGTATAACTAGTGCCTAACTTGAAACCTTAAAACAGGATCTCTCTCGGTCGACCAACTCCTCGACCGAGACACTTTCGGTCGACCACACTCTCGATCGAGAAAGATCCAAGTAGCCGTTAGACATATCTGCATATAACTTGAGAAAAGAGAAGCCTGTCGGTCGACAAGTTCTCGACCGAGAGGTGTCTCGGTCGACCTTCACTCGACCGAGACGATCTCTGCAATTAGCCGTTAGACTAAACTGACAAGTTAGTTGGCAGATGGAAATAGACGTTGCATTCAGAGAGCCTGTCGGTCGACGACACTTCGACCGAGTGGGTGTCTCGGTCGACCGTTTCTCGACCGAGACGATCTCTGACAGAATCTGCAGAGTAAAGCAATTAGCCGTTGTTAAAGCAACAACTTTGTACCTAACGGCTAGTTAAGCACTTAGAAACCCCTAGAAGCTGTCTAGAACGTCCTTAAGCATACTTAGGTCATTCCTATAAATAGGACAAGCCATAGGACACTAGGATACACTTCTTACACTTGCTATACTTGAGAAAATACTTGAGCCCTCTTGTGCAATCTGTGTGAACTGAGCTTTGTGATCAATTGGCCATTTTCCCTTTAGCTCAAGCTCGTCCTATAGGCTAGATTTTCCTAACCCTAGCAATCACAAGTCCATCATATTGGCTAGGAAAATCCAAACGCTTGATCTAGGGAAATCAAGCCTTGAGCTACAAGGATAAGTTGTATTTTCTTTTATTCCTTTCTTGTTCCTTGTATTACTTGTACTCTCCTTGCTACTCCAGGTAGGAGGCTGCGGATTGGAGAGGGTGAAGCTCTTCGTGGTGAAGAGGAAGACTTTGGACTACTTCAGAAGGCTGTCTTGACGGGAAGCTACTTCGAGAGGAAGGCTACTTCAAGGGGGAGCTTGAAGTTACTTCAAGGAAGGCTGCTTCGAGGTTGGCAAGACTACTTCAAGGTGAAGGCTGTCCAAAGGGTGTTTAGAAAGTATTGTAAATTTTATGTAACATCCTTGAGAGGTAATAAAATTTAGTACTTTCAAAATCTCGGTTGGGTAAGCAACCGGGTAGTGGACTGACTCCTTAGTATTTGCTAAGGTGGAACCACTCTAAACACCTGTGTTCCTCTTCTTAATATTTAGTTTGGTTGTTTGAGTTTAAATTATTTTAAAATCTCTATAAAACTCTATTCACCCCCCCTCTAGAGGTTTTCAAGATCCAAACAAGGTGCCCATCTCTCTCTCTCTCTTCTAGATGATGCCAGGAGAGAGAAGAAACACTCAAGAGGTGGCAAACTTGCACATAAACCCTTACTCTGGGTTTGCAATTTCCACCTAAACCTCACCACAAAACACAAGCATCCAACAAACAAGCTCAAACAAGAAACTTTAAGCTTTCAACATGCCCTAATTACATCTCAAATGATTAGAGCAAGGTGCTAAGAAACATACTTAGGAAAAACAAATAGGGTTATCCCAAAATGTGGGTCAGGGTCCTCACAATCTCAGCCCCATCCAAGTGTTGCTCCAGCACAGTAGGGTCATGTACTACATCTACGACACCTCAGTTGGCCACTCAGATGATTGGAAGTTCTCACGTAGGTTGCTTCAGCGAGCTCTAGCCACCATGAAACGACGACACTTTGGTGCAGTTGACATAGGTTCAGTTTGGAGGTAGTAGACATCATAGGTTGTTGATCTAACATTCAATAGTGGACTGTGATCCTACTTTCCCCCACTACACCTCTCCTAGCCATGTCCAACAAATCTAACCTGGTCAAAGGGATCCTACCTATAGCAACCCACATGTCGCCAATTGGTGTGATGTAGCACTCACCTTTGTGTCAGGACACACTCCAGCAGTAGCGAGTGGGTCACATATGTGATCGATGGTCAGACCCGTGCCCAAGCAGTCACCTGATGTGGGGTGGGTGCGATGCAGGACAAACAATCTGAATCCAAGGGGTGGCTGGACCCCCTCTTCATCTTTTTGTAACACGCCCCCCTTTTCTGAAGTTTCTAATGGAATTTATCATATGGTTTTAATGCTAATGTTAAAAAATGAATGACTTCTAATCCCCTTATCCAAAATATTTGAACCAATATATCAAATGGATCACCACAATGAAACCTACAACTTGGGCATACTTTCATACTGTGAATCTACTTATAACCTTTCTATTTTCCTTAATATGTGATCTTGGACTATGTTGAGCACATTTAATGCACCCTTTATGATCAGGATTGGAGATTAGAGGACCTTTCACCCTTCTAATCATGAAATCAAATAACTTTTGTGCACCCTAAACTATGTTGAACCCCGTAAAATCCCCTTTTTATCCAAAGTTGTCTCAAATGCATGTTTGTAGCATGCCTTTGAACTTTAATGCATGATCTTGATTAAAGTAACAATCATGTTTCTTTATGATACATAGACTTATGAAATCTGGAATATCAACAACTATATGATCTCCATGAATCTTGTATCACTCATAAACCCCCTACTTTCTTGTTTTTCTTATATATGCCCCATACATGTTAGGCTTGATTATACTTGATCCAAGATGTAATCATTGACCCCCTTCGTGCTTCACACTATTTCATTTATTGGAAATAAGTAGAAAAATGATGTGATATGAACTAAATGCCTATGATCAACGCTAATAGAGCCGATGGAGGACACATGGTGCCCGGAGAACCGCAACTTCTTCCAACCGCTGCCTATAAATAGCAGCTACATGACCTCGATGGGATGGGTCCGAATATCGCAAAAGCTAACTTTGGAAAGCACCTGGAGCTAGTATGTCGCGTCCCAGAGGCGTACCGGGCGATACTAGGTGAGCACTTCCCCGACCCGAGAGGGCAGGAATGGTTCACTTAGGATCTGTCCCAGTCGCCGCAGCAACCCGATATCGACCAAAAAGGCCACCCGATACGAGGAACCCGATACTCTAAGTGGTCTCTAGCCCGACACGATACCGAGCCCGATATGAATCAACCGTTACGGTGTGTCACCCGAGAGGGTGGCATCCTGATACGACCGTATCGGGCATGCACGCTTTGATCGATACGTCTGCCCGTCATGGCGTGTCCCCCGATAGGAGAAGTCGCCCGACACAGGCGTATCGGGTAGAGCTCCCACCTGGTATCGGGCTAGAGGGACCTTAGGGATCTACTTCTACTTTTCGATCTCCTAAATCAAGGAGGCGATACTTATCTTCCCTTTTTCAGTCATTTACTTTCTTTATTTACACAATGTAACCAAACCCTTTTATATAATGATTATGCTAATGAAATTAGATGAGTTTTAAATGTATGTTGCTCTATGTTTGGTCCCTTTTGTTGGACGGTTACTTTGTTTAGCATCCGAACTCTAGCTTGTATGCTTGGATCATGTTTCGACTAGCTATCGAATCGTATTTCCCGTTGCAACTCCCTTGAGAGAGGTGTTGTAGCTCTAGTGTTTGGCCCAATCAGGGAGTACGAGAGTACCCAGGATCGGAGTTGCTTCAGTTATCTTTCCATTCTAACCCAAGTCCAGCAACCTTGAGAGAGGGTGTTGGTGCTTAGTTAGAGGTACCCTCTTTGAGAGAAGGGGTACTGGATGTTCCTGCTGCCGCGTGTTATGCGGAAGTTTTCCTCCTTCATTCCTTACTGAGGCAATGCTATTATCTCCTCTGATTCTGTTGAACAAAACCCCTAAAAACTGATAAATACCTAAAACCTTAATTTTCCTTGTAACTCCAGTTGGAGATAGTTCTCTTTTATTTTACCGATCTTCGCCTGTCGTTCCTTTGGGAACTTTATCCTCATCTTTCCCTTACCAGAGTGTAGAGTGTTGATTCCTCATTCTTAGCACTACCACCCTTGTCCCTGTGGTTCGACCCCGATTGCTACTTTGGACCCCGTCATCGTTGTGGGCGCCTAAGAGTCGGGTAATTTAAAAGTTTGACTACTTCAAATCCGCTCCTTTTGGATGTGTGATTTAGGTCAGTTACTCTCTTGTAGAGAAGTCAACACGGACCAATTAGAACTCATGTCATCCTGCCAAGATGGACAAGAAGGAGTTGTCCCTCCCATTGGTATACTAGTCACCAACCTGCTCTCCTATAATAGTGATCCTTAGTTGTTTCTGTCCCTTGACTATCCCTCCCTAGTTGGGTAGGATTTTTTGGGGCTCTTGTGGTTACCACAAATAGAGAGAAGAATAATTATCATAGCAACTAATTCTCAATTGTCCATTTTGTGTTCTGGGAAGCCCCCAGTATCCCTCTATTTATTATAGGTAGGGTTAGGGACGGGGTTCCCACTCTATGCAGGAGTGGAAGGGACTGGAAGAGCTCAATGTTTACAACAATTCTAGAAACTTTGCAACCTACAACAACAAAAAAGGTTGGTTGGCAAACCCAGACGGTCTTCTGGCATGGAAGACAATTTTCCCGCACTATGAGACGGTCATTTTATAGTTTCCCAATTTTGTACATATGCTAGCAGTTCAATTCCAATTAGTGCACGTCATGATGTCAGCACCAGTCCTAGATGCAATCGAATTGCACCCCCAAAATGGCCATTTGGTGAATGTGAGCCAGGCATCTCACACCACCTGAGAAGGTTGTCTCGCATCCCGAGTCAAGATGAATTCTATCAAATGTACAATACAATCAACTTGTTATTCCAAACGACTATCTCAACACTTGAACTGATCATTTGGCAATCTAGTCAGCTAACATGTTGTGTGAATTGAATTACCTAAACACTTTAATAATCGATTCAATCATCATCCAAGAATGAGCACATCTTCTAGATGAGTTCCTATGTGTGTGTCCCTATAGGTCCCATATTATGTTGGTAGTGAATGTCAATAACAATTTATGACATCACAAGCAATCAGCAGTGCCTGGTCATACATCATTGCTACCCAAGTAAATGGAAAGTTGGAGAACAACTTCAACTTATAATATGTGTATGGTGCTACAATGTTTGTGTAGTTCCTGTGTCATTGATATCCAGATTTAACTACAAGCATGGAGTTGTCATCCTCATTATTATTCAATCCTATTTCTTGAACCAGAGCAAACTATCTAAGATATATGTAAGCTCACTATCACATATTGACTCACATGTACATGGCCATGTATTTATCAATCTCGCTAATCATGAGGCGTAGGATATCATACTCCTATAGGAGGGACAAATCCCATCTCTATCACTCACAATCAGTGCACATGTGTCTTAGTCACCCAATCGTCGCCTTTATAACAACCCATTTTCTGGATTGTGTTTGATGATGTCAAAGCATACCAAACAACATGCGATGAGTGCAGCGATTTCAAGTCAAAGAACCACAAACAACACCATCACTATAAGATGAGTTATAACTTACCTAGTTATGGTTTCCATGTATCACTCTTATGGTGGGTCTGTCTGATACACTATTCTCTAACATGTATCTGTGTGCTTGGTTTGATATCTCCATATCATTACTAATGAAATTCTATCATCAACCAACTCACACACTGATCTTATGTGTTATTGTTGTATATTTACCTTCCATAATAACAACTGATCAGGACATAATGAGAATTTATATACTCTTTACATCTGTATGATCTCAGTCTTCCAAGTCACGTACTTGAAGACATACGTCATTGGATAATATCATTCTCTAGACATTTATTAGGTTATTTCATTATCTCAAAAACTGAATAAATAGAATAAATTGGAAGCTTGCCTTTATTAATAATCAAATCATTTGCAAGCTATGCCATTACAATCATTATATGATTGGTTCTCCAGGCATACATACCAACAACCTTCCCCTCAGCTTTTTTAGGCATCCAAAAGCACGGCTGAACCAAAGTCGCTCCTCATCCTCTTCCAATTTATATCTTTATGCCCCTAAACGTCTGACCTACCCGTTGTTCATCTACAGCGATCATCACCACACCTCCGTCCTCCTTGATACCTTTAGAGCAATTGAATGCCATGTGAGCATCCATGTCAACCAATCTTTCCTTCCCAGTTGTTGGTTTTATCTAAGCTTCCCTCAGTCACCATATCCAATAACTCATCGCTTGACCCTCACTGACACGCATAGATGTGGCCTTTCAGTGGCCCTTCCACTGTGAGAACGATCAACTTGCTCTTGTTTTGTCTTCATGAGTATTTTTTGTGTCTTTCAGTGTGTTTCTAGATAGACCCAATGACCTTGTGCCGAGAACATGTATGCTTTATTTCGTATGTTCATGGAAAACACCATGGATGTTCGACCATTTTGTTCGCACGATTGAACCTTTGACCTCTATTTTTCTTTGTGAAATGTCCCTTCCCTTCTTTCATCATCTCACGTTACTCCTATCTTCCAATAGCCAAGGCTATGCCCGATGCCCATGGATGTACCATGACATCTCATCCTTCAGCACATCCCTAGACTTGAGCATAGGCTCAATGGACTCATCTTAGTGTCGCAAGCACATTAGAGATCTCAACTACCACAAACATCCACTGTTTCCCCAGATTCTGATCAGAGTTCCACCTCTAGAATGGTGCCTCACACCATGTCTCGTGAAAGAAGAAACTAGGTCACAAATTGACCGAGGTAGCCCCACAGTGTTAATCATCTAATTCAATATTCAAGGGCAGTTTGGGGATTTTGTGAACGCCCTCCCATTTCAAGCCATGCGATGATTCAAATGGCTAAATTTTGATTTTGGCTAGTGTGTTTGACCATATGTAATGCATGACCATGGTTTTTCGGACTTTCTACACTTTATTTACATTGGTGCATTTTTCCTATTTAAATGATGTCACACTATGGTTTCCTAACTTTTGATTGGTCCACAAAGAAAAATTCATAACTTTTGTGTATGACCTTAGAAAATTATGGAGAAATACTTGTCGGAAGGCTCTCTTGATTTTCTATCTATTAGTTGTTTTCAGACACTATTTTTCACATTCAGGTCCTTCAATAAATCAATGAATGAAATTAGGTTTTCAAGATTATGAATTCATATACACTTTATGATCGTAATCAAATTATAGGTGATTAGAGGATCAATCAACTGAGGGGACTTGACCTTAAAGTGACATACTCTAGGTAAGAGGGCCATGCATGTTTGGCACAAGTAATTTTCATTTAATGCATGTTATTTCTAATTATGCATTTTAATATGTTTCATGAATTATGAAATGTTTTCTCAAAGGAGACATCATGTATAATTATCATTGTTTGATTGGTTGATTACTTATAGTCTAAGGTAAAACCCTAATTATGATTATTGATTATGAATTAAGAATAATTAATCATGCTCAAGAAGAGGAAACCCTATTATGGTTTATGAGTTACAAATCCTATAATGATTGAAGGGGAGAAGTCCCATCATGTTGAAGTTCAACGATCATGTTAATGTTAATGGTAATGTTAAAGTCAATATTAAGTTTAATGGAATTGAATTTTTTATATGCTCCCAAATCATGGACCTCAAGGGGTCATCAAGGGATTTCCTAGCATCAAGAGCTTTGCTAGGAATCATGTTCTCCTAAGTGGGAATCATAGAGGGATGCATACATTTACTGTTCAATTATTCATGTCATTAATGAATCATGAATGCTTAAGAAAATCCATGCTCAAGTTTATGTCAAGTTATTTCATGTCAATTTAACAGGTCAAGTTATATTTACTTTTATGTATTATAAAGTATCAGATATCACTTACTGATGTGTTGTTTATTTTGCATGGTTGGGGACGAGATGTCTGCAAGGCTTGGAGCAAGTGAAGGACAAAAAGGAAAATTAAGACTAGGAGATCTTCAAGCTTTTCCTGGTGGGGTTCCATGTACCTAGACGGTCTAGAGATTTAGACATCATTTACCTTATTCTTAGTCATGTTATCAATTAGATTGGATCTCATGGATGATTATCATGTAGTTTTCTCTTACCAAGAACTATGTATGAATCAATTTTAAATTAATGCAAAGTGTTTCATTTACTTTAAGTTGCATGATTAGCATATTGTGACACCCACATTGAGAAAAATTCTTCCACTCATGTGATATGAAAAATAGGCTATTACAAGTCCAAATTAAATAAAAAATGACATTGGGAATAAAACTCAATGTCGAGTAGGAGGACTAAAGCCTTGTTGCCTAAACATATAACATGTGGTGGGGGATATATCACAATGCCTAGCTGAAAGACTAAAACCTCAGTTTCAAAACATATAGCATATCTACTTCTAGATATGACTAGTCAATACCACACAAGTAGAGTAGAGTATGAAAGATCGTAAGCTAATACAAAACAAATTCAAGTACAAAAGGGATAAGAATATCCAACATGTGGGAATTGAAGTGAAACGACCCATATACATGAGAATTAGGATTTCAATAATCATCAATAGAGAAATATGTGAAAAGAATTGAGATTCCAAAAGTATCCAAATATATAATTAAAGAACGGTAAAATCAAATATTCCTTATTGATAACAATTTATTATTTAGTCATTATATGCCCTAATAGAACTAAAAAAATTCACACAACTCACAAAAGCCTAGATATTGAAAATTGCTCCTAAGTGTTTAAGGTCAAGCCTTCAAATGCCTAATTGTAATATTTTTAAAATTTTGAGTTTATAATGATTTACTCGCATAACTAAAAACTCTCTAGAAAAGCTTTATAGAGAAACTCTGACTTAGAATCAAAACTAGCACCAAACAATTTGGCAAAACAAATCTGATCTCAAAACATATACATTTGTTTTTATCTGATACACCATGGATGTTTCATGAATTTTTCAAGTAAAATCATTTTCTAATTATATAATAAAAATAAGGTTGGTGCAATGACCAATATGCATGTACATTCAACTATATCATACCAGATGTGTCATGGAAACTTTTTCATCACTGACTACAAAAATTATAAGTGGTTAACTAAAATCAAAGGGCAAAAAGATTTTTGAGCCAATTCCCTATGATGAAAAAGAAGGAATAGTAGAAGGGAAACTAGGGAATAACATGTGATGGATTAATCTAGTTGTTCTTACTGGAAACCATTCTAAGCATTCATCTCAAAAACCATATATCTTCATCATAGGGGAATAATGCCACCAGATTCGGGTGGTCATCCCTAAGTTGACATGGCCAAATTTGAGGTTGTTTGGTATGCCATTACTAAATATCTTTCACCAATATGTGGAAGGTGAATCTCACTAAAAGTTGGTACAAACAAAAAAATTTGATCAAAACCTAGACTCATGTGATGTCCATCACAATAAGGTGAAGGCAAACACAAGAGACCTAGAGGAAACCAAAGTCAAGATCACATACTTGAACAAAGGTTTTGAATACAAATAAAAATAGGGGAAACAAAATCACCATCTCGAAAGTCAAATATGTTGGTTGACATGCTTCACTGATGGTTTTTAAGATTCTTTGACTTATTTTTGTGAGGTGTGATAGCCATGAATGCCCCAACAAACTCCAGATGACTTGATGAGAAATATTGACTTTGGAAGTATACTAATTGATCAAAGAAGAAGTTTGTGGGTTGAATGAAAATTAGGTTTTTGGATCCTTCTAAAGGAGTTAGATGCATGATTGAAGGCTCATGGTGGTGTTACAGATGCAAGGTGCAGGGATCAGGGGGCCCTAGGTTTGTTAGAGTTTTATGGTGACAACAAAAACAAGATGGGGTTCATTTAACACATAATGAATAGACCAAAGTAAGTGGGAAAGTTTCTCGCCCTACTATTGATTAGAGAAAATGAAAGAGGAGATCAGAGAGAGGGGAAGGGGCATTATTTCACGTAGAAGAAAAAGAAGGCCATGAGGTAGGAGATTAACTCCAACCCTCTTATCCTAATTTAATGAGCATGAGAGGAACCCACATAACTAAGGATTAGGTACCATAATTAAAAGTGTATGAGTGAGAAAAGTGAAAATAACATGAGACTGATTTAGTCCCATTAATCAGTTTATACATTAATACCTAACTTAATCAATGTTCTTTTTAAAATTTTAATTGAGGGAGTAAACGAAGTTTGATTGACATAAAATTGATAGATAAGACAACTAAGGTGTGATAACCCAATTTAAACTTCAATTTCACCTTTTGAAGACGTTCTGCATTTCATTTCTTATAGGTGAAGTACTCAACTAATGCAATTATTGCCTTTATTAGTTCATTTTGATATAATATTTTATATATCTCCATTTCACTTCACCCTCCTATCCTAGGAAGATTCTACATCTGCAAAATAGATTTGAAACTTATATAATGGTGAATATTTATATTAACCCCACTAGAAACCCAATCATTGATATTTCCTAAAATCTCATGTGAAAGAATATTTATTAACACATTTTACTACTAGGCCCCTAATTACTCTTCATTTGATCTAATTCTGTAAAAAGATAAAAAATACTAACATACTCGAAAAGGAGCCTACACAAAGGAAGGGTTGTGTCATTATTCAAGGTTTAGGATATTACATGTATTAGATATAAATAATATGTTATGCAATTAGTTGAATAAGTCTTACAATTATAATAGCAAATTGCCTCAAAATGTATACAACAACTACTTTAGAGATCAACAAATAAACATGCATTTATTCATGTACTTGATGACGTACATGGATAGCATGTTGGTTGTATGGGAGGGAATATGGCATTGAGGCTTCTAGAAAAACATGAAATGTTACTCATTTAAATCAAGTGCAAAAGAGACCTTATTATATTCAACATATCTTGCATTTTGGAGTTGGATATAGAAATTGAAAATCTAAAAGAACAACTTGTACATGTTATAATTAGACAATTTGATTCATTTTTGTTAACTATACTTTAGTTTCATAATCTTATTCATGAGGAAAATCAAGAAGGATCATCTAGTTCTTGTGAACCCACACATCAAGAACTCACAATAGTATCCAGGTATATATTATGAATATCAATACAGTCAATTTAATGATCACTTTACCTCACTACATGCTTGATTATCAAAAATTGTAGCCCCATGAGTCACCACATGCCTCTCACGGTCATTGTGGGTGTTATTTACTATCTTTATGAAATGTTAGGTCTATGCTATTAGATCGAGGTTTTATAATTACTTATATTGGTAGTGTATCATTTGATCTTTTCTCTCCAGATAACCAGACTACCAGATTTTGTCATTCTCAATGGTATGATCAATACAATGGATTTTAGAATAAGGTTATTTATACATGCTACCAGAATTTGGACATCATACTACTCATGGAGAAATCAAAATATGTTTTTTTCTATTTTGACATATTTTAGGTCCTATATCGTGTTATTATTATGTGTGGACCCACTCCATAAGTGTTTGCTTCAATCAAGGATAGGATAAGGGAAAACTTTTAAGGGTAGAAGGAAAAATGTCTTTTAAGACCCGAGAATGAAGTGTTAATCAAATATGCATTACAAGCTCTCTAGACATACTTTTTGAGCATATTCAAGTTACCAGATAGCCTAATAAAAGAAATCAACAACATGTTTCCATGATTTAGGTGGGAACCCAAAGAGGAGAGGTAGATTTACTAGATCATATGGGTTTGTTTCTGTTATACGAAAGGCAAATGAGAGCTGAGATTTAAGTTCATATAGGTGTTTAATCATGCACTCTTAGCAAAACAAGGATAGAGGATGTACACTAAATCCAAATATACTGGTAAGTAGAGTTCTAAAAGCCAAGTATTTTAAACGCACATGTCTAGGAATCAAAAGTGGGTAGAAACCCAAGATACACCAAGAGGAGCATTATAGGGTAGCACAAATAAGAAAGGCAAGCTATGTATAGTGTGTGGGATATGGAGATAAGATCAGCACCAGAAATGATGGATGGGTCCCAACACTATTGGGACCGATGACAATGTACGTGAACAGTTGACAGATGCTCCCACACCCGTCAGAGAACTCATCGATCATGAATAAAAATGTGTGATCAAGGAGCAGTGCAGAATTTGTTCATGCCAAAAATGACTGACATGAGTACTGGCTATACCCATATGCAAATCAAGCCAGGAGGATATTTTGTATTGGAATTTAGACATACACAATCTTTTCATTATAAATTCAACATAAATAATGATGGAGATAGAGGAGAACACACTAGGGCATGTACAGGAAGAGGACTAGTGCATGTCATGGAGAAGGAAGTGGCTACTGAAACAAACACACTTCATCTGGAGACTAGAGTGGGATACACGTCCAACTATGACGAAGCTTCTACAAAATAGAGCCCCTGAAGTGGATCTTTGCCAACACTACAAATTAGAGCCAATGATTTCATGCATGCGATCCTCACTTGCGCCCATGCACAAAGGACAGTTCTAAAACATAAGGTATAGGTGACATTCAAACATGTGTTTTTTAGATGAAAAGGTGACATGGGAACCTATCATCAATGAAATGAATGCCACCTATTAAGAGTGGCATTTTTGCAGTGTAACCTATATGAAATGAATGTCACCTATTGGTGGTTCTCAGATTCTGATAACCAGCCAAAGGTAACAACATAGTGCATCATCTATGTTAAAAGATCACATGCATTCTTGTCTCCCAATTTAGTACAATGATGTCAAAAATACATGCATAAATGTCACCTTTTTAAGATTTTCACCTTCTTAAAAACACAATGAAAATGCTAGCACAAATCTAAAAACATACACTACAAGCACAAAAATATGGAAGTACAAAGACATACACAAAAAGTCAAAAAATCAATTTTATTAATATAGCAAATAGACAATTATAGAGGGGGGATATAGGCCTTATCCCTAGACATATTTACAAAAAGTGCATGCCCATAACTTCTTGTTGAAAAAAACGTAACTCAGAACTCCAACATGTACAAGACGTCCTAACTTTTTGCTACTGCTCTGTAAGAAACATATCACCCATGTTCTATTTCATCCTAAAATTTTGTTCATGCTTTCGAGACATCCTAGTTGTGCATTCCTTTCAAGGTTGAAGATAGTATGATTTAGTTCAATCCAAAAATAGACTAGAAAAATCATATTTAGACATCCACCAATCCAGCGACTGCATTTGCTTGCACATGATTATAACTATAGACAGACCACGGAGTAGAATGTATAAATGAACCAGTTGCAGCTGCAATGAGGTTTGATGACAACCAACAAGCTTACTAGTTCTAGTATCCATGCCAAAGCTTCACTCATGCATGAAATAAAATAATTCCCGAAAATGAACAACAATAAATTACCAATAGTAGGTGTTGGATAGTGTGCACCATTGAAGAAGGTGAATATGTCTACTGGCCAATGTGGTCTACAAACCAACTCACTTTCCAATGAAAATTGTATAACATTTAAATCATACCTCGATGCACTGACATTCCAATAGTATCCTCCATTGAGAAACCTATCACTATGAGTTTCTAACTGATTCCTCCTTTATCTTCAAGGATTTTCAACCCCAAATTGTTTGACCGCCTCCAATGACAATGTAGAATATGGAAAGATTACATTATTGCCAATGACATTTCTCTAGGAGGTGTCATGAGGCTCAATTCATACTTTGTTATTAATAAATACTTAGTTCACTTCATCGTATGCGGTGGCAACAACCAAGACAATAGAATCCCTAAGAAAATGAACTCGAATACTCCTTTTCAGCCTGTTAACAAGAGAACAGGGCTTTCATCTCTTTTTAAAAAGTACATGGTTACACACTCTGCACAAAAATAAGAAGGGTCATAAACAATTGAGTATTACTATCAACGAGTAAAAAATATGGACGTTGTTATTGATTGCTAATATGGCTTAGCTACCTCTTGATTATACCACAATCATTTCTCCATATAACTAGTAATAAATGTGGATGTCATGCAACAAATGACTTCTCCTAATCACCTTTCTCAATTGTAGTATGCATATTGATCTGAACACCCCCAAATTTACTCAATTAGCACTTGCGGAAGCAAATGGTACAAGGAAAAGAAAGGAAGTGGATAATCATAGGAGAAGAGGGGAGGTTTAAGAGGTGTATAACTCACATTTTTGAGCTAGCTACATGATAGGTTGGCTTTGTTTTTTAACAAAGTTGCCACCTCCTTGCCTCCCTACTACATATTGTGGATCACGTCCAAGAAGTGATACCTCACAATGTAAAGGAGAACATTATAGCTAAGAACGGAGAGCCCTAAAAAAATTAAAAACTATAGGAATGAGAACTTAGTATTTTTCATTTAACTATTAAAGGTATGAAATTTCACCACCAACTTGACCAATTCTTGGTGGTGGATATGTACATGACTTCCACATAATGATGCGTAGAAGGATGTGGGTGTCACTTGACCCTATGGGGTCATCCATGACATGCTGGAGGCATCATTTGAGGACATTTACACTCTCTCTGTGGACTACAACCACCAAGATCTGAGACCTCTTGGCACACTAATTGTTGATTGCACCAGACATCACAATTTATGAGACCCCTTTTTCCATAAGTGGCCACATCTATCTGTAAGGAAAACGTAGTAATTACAATTATGAGCATACTCCTCAGTCATCTTTAATGCCAAACAAAAAATACCTACTTCTTCAAAGCCTACATAAATATTAGAAAAATTGAATACTTACAACAAAATTTAGGAAGCAACTAATGGGGAACATGGCATGTCCAGCCAAGTGTAGTTTCCTTATATTCAATATTGCTTCATAATGTGCCAACACACAACACCCAAAGAAACATCATTATCCTCCATCTCCTTCCTCGAACAGTTCCCCTTACATCTCTTCTCTATAAAGTGAGGGGAAGCAAGAGTCAGACAATAGGTCAAATGTAATAATACAACTATATGATGTCATCATTTCACAACTATGAGTTGCACAAAGTTGTTGTAGCAAAAACACCTTAGATAGGGAAAGGGGGTGGTAGTAGTAGCTACACCAGACCAAGCATATCATATAAGGACGAGACCCACATGCATGTGTTGCTTCTTACATCACACATAATTATAGAATATCACAACATCTTTATTTTCTTCATTGGTTTTTCACATGCAGCATAGATGTTCACATGCATTCTATGATACCAAACAAGCATACTAATCTCATATTAATTTAATAAAGTACTAAACCAGTCAAATCAGATTGATATTAAGAATAAACATCTACCACGACGGCCAGGAGATCCTTCACTCTCACAACATCGCCAAAAAAATTCCTTTGCCTCCCAATACAAAAAGCATGTGTAATATAAAAATCCATTTCAAGATTACTACAGACAAACCAATATTGAAAGAGTTCCATCTAAGAAAAAGTAAGTAAGAACAAATCACAGAATGACAATCATTGAAAGTAGAATTGTTCCCTGTAAGAATGCCGACTTGAATTTATTATGGGTTCTCCTTCATGGAAGCAATTAAAGCTTCAACAGTCATTCGCCATTATATTGAAGATGATACAAAATAGCATTACAACTTGAGACAACCACTAGAGGATGGCAATCAGGTTTGACAAGTGTGGGGTCATTTTTATGGTTTGACTAGTGACCACCTTTGGGGTGTGGTTATTTAAGAGAGAAGTATCTCAATTTGGGAAAAAAGACTCACACTTTCCTATCACACATCAATTGTTGATGTGTGATGCAGGGTAATCTGGTCTTTTTATCCTACTTTTAATTTCAATATTTTAGTAAATACACTTAACCGGATCAATTGATAAGTAATTCTATGACTGTCAAAAAATTATGGATAAATATTTGTTATTGAACCCATATATGAATCTCTTTTTACCCTGAATTAATTTTTGTTGTGTATAAGTTACTCTTACGCATCAAACACACTAAATTTCACCAACTTTAGAGATAGAATGAGGCATATATGCTTACTTGAAATTCTAGATGCAAAATCCTTATTTTCTACCTAATCCCCCCCCTTGGTCTTGGGTTGACCACTTTGAGCACAAGATCAGGTGTGTGACCCATCCGCAAGTGAAAATGCATATGGGAGGAGTCAGGGCATATATCATGGAAGTTTCCTCTCATATTAAGTCCCTAGAAATGTATTTAGGGGGGAAATTGTGACAGTGTTCTCTCACAGCAAGTCCCTAGTAAGTCATATGGTAGGAGCTAAGGCCCATATTATGACAATGTCCTCTAATAGCAAGTCCCTCAAAATGAATTTGTGAGAAGTCAAGGCTCATATCATGACAATGTTCTCTCACAACAAGTCTCTCAAAATGCACTTAGGAGGAGCCATGTCCCATATCATGACAATATCCTCTCACATCAAATCCCTAAAAATGCTTTTGGGAGGAACTAAGGCCCATATCATGATAGTATCCTCTCTCAACAAATCCTAGGAATACATTTTTGAGGAGCCATGGACCAAATCATGACACTTCCCTCTCAAAACAAGTCCTTAGAATTGAATTTGTGATGTGCCATGGCCCATATCACGACAATGTCCTCTTATAGTAGGTCCCCGAAAGTGCATTTGGGGGGAATACTTTGATTGTGTCCCCTCGCAGCAAGTCCCTAAAAAGACATATTGGAGGATCCAAGACTTATATCATGAGAGTGTCCTCTCACATCAAGTCCCCAAAAATGCATTTGGGAGGACCCGTGGCCATATCATGACAGTGTCCTCTCACAACAAGTCCCTTGAAATGCATTTATGAGAAGCCATGGCCCAATTCATGATAGTGTCAGATAAATGTATTTATATGTCCCATAAAAATGTATTTGGGAGGATTCATGACCCATATCATGACAGTGTCCTCTCACAACAAGTTCATTTAAATGCATTTATGAGGAGTCATGTCCCATATCAAACAGTGTCCTCTTTCATCAAGTCCCTAAAAACTCATTTATGAGGAGCTAGAGGCCATTTCATTAGAATTTGCTCTCACATCAAGTCCTAATAAATGCATTTTTGAGGAGCCAGAGCCCATATCATAGAAGTTTCCTCTCACAAAAAGTTTGTGAAAATGCTTTTGGGAGGAGCTAAGACCCATATCATGATAGTGTCCTCTCACAAAAAGTCCCTAAAATGCTCTGACAGTGTCTCGACAAGACAAAGAAACTAGGATGTCAGTTGTGGTACTCGCTTGTGGGGCTTGCAACACACTCTATCTGGGCTGGTAGATCTTTCTTGGTTGGATGGTAGCTCTTGAATTTAGTGCTTGTAGCACTTCCTTATGGGGTTTGCAACACTCACTTGCAGGTCTTGTAGTACTTTCTTGTACGACACGCAACTTTTGCTAGCTAGGATTGCAACACTTTCTTACAGGGCCTCCAAGTTTTGCTTGAGGGGTGTTTATGTCTCACTTGTGAGGCTTGTAGGTATCACTTGTGGGATAAAAAGGTCTCACTTGCTCGACTTGCAATACTCACTATGGCCCATGTCATGATAGTTTTCTCTCATAGAAAATCTCTAAAAATGTGTTTGTGAGGAGTTGGGCCCTTATCATGAGAGTATCTCAAGCAACAACTCCTTGGAAATGCATTTTTGAGGATTTAATGGCCCATATCATGACATTGCCCTCTCACTACAAGTCTCTAGAAATATATTTCTCATGTGTCATGGTCTATATCGTGATGTTTACTCTCACAGTAAGACCATGAAAATGCATTTGAGAAGGATATCATGACAATGTCCTCCACAACAAGTCTCTAAAAATGCATATGGGAGGAGACATGGAACATATCATGAGAGTGTCACCTCATAGAAAGTCCCTAAAATACTTATTGGGAGGATCCATGGCCCATATCATGATAGTGTCCTCTCACAACAAGTCCCTTGTCCATACATAGAAATTCCTTTATAATGCATTTGTGAGGAGTTGGAGCCTATGTCTTAACAGTATCCTCAAGTTCTCAAAAGTACATTTCTGAGCAGTCGAGGTTCATATCATGAGAATGTCCTCTCACAAAAACTCCCCTAGAATGTATTTGTGAGGAGACTAGGCCCATATGATGGTAGTGTCCTCTAACAATGAGTATGTGAAAATGCTTCTAGAAGGAGCTTGGACCCATATCATGATAGTGTCCTCTCACAAAAAGTTTCTAGAAATACTTTGATTGGAGATGTGTATATATGTATTGTCCTCTTAAATATTCATAAAAGAGATGTGTATGAGTTTGGGGACAATTAGAGCATATTCATGCTTACAACAACCAACACTCATTCACATCAATTGTTGTTGGTGGTTGGTGATCTATGCAAGTCGTTATCCATGAGAAATTTGCCTTTCAAGACAAAGTGTATTAGACTTAGAATGGTCACAAAACAGACATGTATGAGTTTGAAAAAGTTCTTTATTCCAATATTATTTTATGAATAACTCTCAGAATGACTCTCAATAGAAATTTCTCTCACATATCTCCTTTATGAATTGTCAAATAAATGTATTAATATATCCTCGCACAACTGCATTAAGAAAATTGTTGATACTTGTTATTAGTTGAGATATGCTAGATGAATGGCATGTCCGTCACCTAAAGATTAGGTGACAAGTATGTATATCACCTGAAAGTTCGGTGATAGGCATTTATGTCACCTAAATAATATATCCCCTTAAAGATCACATGTGATTCATATACATGCCACCTATATGGAAAACCATCATTAGAACATATGTAATTAAATATATGTCGCATATTGAGTGTAACCTTTTTAAGTATGATAAAATATTTGTCATCTATGTTACGCATGATGATACAGACTATAGATGATTTACATGCATGTCACCTAAAGTATGTAACCCTTCCAAAAATGTTAAAATGTACGTCATCTATTTTGCACATGTCTATACAGGATATAAGTGATGTACAAACATGCCACCTAAAGTGTGTAACCTTTTACATCACTATCATCTATGCCATGTTTTTTGGTAGTGGATATAGGCATGCAACACCGTTGATGTATTTAAGTTAGCATATGAGTCTTCATCTATGAAGGAGCTATTAATTCGCTTTCTATAGATCGATGAGGAGAACAAGGTTTGAAGAATAGACCACTATAATGTGCATGGACGGGAAGAAAAACATGTTATTCGACGAGTGGCCGATGTACACTAGATTCTGGTGGCAACCTATACGAGCATGGTCTAGTTCTATGAGAAGTATTACACATGTAGTTCTACATAACCTTCTATAAGACCTCCAACAATGCACATCCCATGAAAACTACCATGATACCATCATTCTTTTGGATGATTTAGACATATATAAAGAGTAATGCAAGTCATTAATTTTTTATTAAAGATTATTTGTGGATAATTTTTTTCCAGTTGCAAGTATAATTTTACTTCTTCATGTTATGGGTTTTTAGAGATAACTTGGTAATTAGAATAATATACTATCCATATCCCATCATACCATAGATATGATGGTAACAAGAATTACATGACTAATAATTAGAAAACTAGATGACAAATGTGCACACATACATGTGGTATAAGTTCTAATATTGTACATACACATATTTCTAGTTTGCATTTTTATTTGTTGTTAAACTACAAAATACTATATATGCTCCAAGAATCTTATTTCAAATGAAAATTATCACTTACTTATAATATATACTCCTACATAATAGACCATCTCAAGAGAAAGAACAAATATTGAAAATGATTTCAAAGTAGAAAAGGTTGTGACAATCCTATCATCTAAGAAATAAGACACAATACGATCATATTATTGAGCTAATAAAAATTGGACTGAGCTATAAACAATTGTGTTAAACACACAAATATCATATATTAGCTATTAAAAACATGTTCAAAAACCTTGTTTGACTCTACAGATGACATTTTGTCAACAATTTGTCAAAAAGTTATCCCATCTACTTTGTTGCAGTAGATGTTACCTTAAGACAAAACATTATAAGGAGCTACATGACATATAAGTGTATTTACAAAATTTTTGAGGGGCTACCTACATATTAATTAATCTTTGGGAGATCCTTTCTATCTTAATTTCTTTGCTTGATTAACATAGGTTTCTACAATTTTAGTAGGAATGCACTCAAACTTTGCAATGTTGGTGTTTGTTCCTTTGCAATTTGGCTAGTGTGTCTATAAATTCTTTTACTTCCCTCTTTCTATTCATGACTTCCACATATTGTATCCCCTCACCTATTTCAAAATGTGTATTATAGTATTCAATTATTTGTGATTTTTGCTTCTCTTTCCATTTACTATCACCAGTGCTAATTTTTAATCTGAAAAGAAGATGTGTCTTCTTATTTTATTAACCATGATTGATTTGCAACCCCAATATATCACATGCACATATGATTCAAGTTTGTCTTTTCACCTCTGGCAATGATAGTTCTTTCTACCATTTACCTTTTTCATCTCAAGATATTGCACTCATTGTCATTGTGTATTTGTCATACTCTTTGTTCTCTACAACATCCATGTTGATTTGTATCAATTATATTCATGGAAACTGCCATTTGATTTTATTCATAGACTTAGCTAGTAGTAACTCTACCCTATCATACCAATACGATTTTAAAGAAATAGTCATGTATGTGATCCCCTTAGCTTTAGTGGCCTTTTCTACTTCTCCTTCGTAAGATATAGGTAACTATCTTTCCATATGTACCATCTTTCTGTAAAAAATTTCTATAACCAACCATCATTAGTGTCACTGCTCATTAGATTCATCTTGATCCATTCCATTGGTTCATGAGAATGAAATAAATCTTTTGGCTTGGAATTTTGCACCAGACTCTCCCAACATTCCCTTGTGTATATTGACAATTTCATATTACATGCATATCAGACTCACCATATCTCATGCACCATGTGTATTGTCTATTTGATGGCAATCATCTTTAGTCCGATTTGATTAGTATTGAGACTATTGTGTTGGAGATCCAACAAAAACAACTTTTTCTCATATAGATTCACATCCCATATTGTCTTCCAATTGCCCATGGTGTCTTGGTGTTTTATGAGCCATTGTGTTAGATGTAAACATTCCATATATTCTATGATGGCACTACTAGTATACACCTTTTGTAATTAATTTACTGCTCAGTTGATGACATTTCTTGTTGTGTTTCTCCTTTTTTGGAGCTAATTTCTTTCTTCGATTTAGTGTCTCTTCGATTGTTCATTTGTTATGTTGTAGTTAGATATGTATATATATATACAAACAATATTTTCTATTGAGATTTTTTATAGTGTTGAACATATTGGATAAGTTTTGCTTTGCAGCATTGTGCTCTCATAACATAGATCACCTACTAAGAAGGTGAGAAAAGAACCTTGCGTTGTAAAAATATCCTTCTAAGAAGATGAGAAATGAACGTTGTCTTGCATAAATGTTCATGTGATTCATTCAAGTCTATCAGGCATATCGCTTATGTAATTTTGAAGTCAAATGCGTAGGTTTCCTATAAAAGAGATGGAAAAAAATGTGTATGAGTATATTAGAAGCTAGAAGGTAGCTCTCATGCATAAAATTTCAACATAATGATACGTAGAAAGGGATAAATTATGTGCATGATGTAAACATCTAGAATATTGTTCATTAGTGTAGATGATTCAACAATGTTTGAGGGAAATTTATTATGAACCTTGACCTATTAAAAATGTGTGACCATATCCTTTGAATTGTGACTATATCAACTATTCTGATATACAATTTTTTTTGGTAAATAGAGATGCTATTATTTATACTTCTCTCTGATGCAGGTTAAGATTGAGTCCATAGGTACATCAATGTCTAAATTGAGCCAAGCCGGCTTATTGCTAGAAAAGGAAAAAGGCATATTAGATTTAGAAGCATGCTTAGCCAAATCATCTGCAACATTGTTAAGATTTCTAGGGATGAAGCTCACTTGTAGCCTCAGTTCATTGCTCAGGAGCCTTTTCAGCCTGGCAATGTGTGGTTTCAGTTTGATAGGTGGAGTTGTTCCTAAATCCAGCACCTGTACAACTTGTTGTGAGTCTGAGAGAAGGTGACAGCTGCTCCAGTTCTCTCTTCTAACTAATGACATCGCGTTGAAGATGGCATGCAACTCAGCTTCTAGTACACATGATGGAATAGATTGCTCACCTATACCACTGTAACATTTCCCATTGGAATCAACGATATGGATGCCTACACCAGAGGGTGTGGTGGGATTGATGTAAGAAGCATCTGTGAATATGAATTGTTCACAATGATACGGGGCAGAGGACTATCTGCAAGATTGGATCATGCTTCCATTAACATTCTCCCTGGAGAGGTTAGCAATGGCGGAAGCATGTCCTCTGATAAAGGATACAATGGCGCATATGTCTTTCGACTTGCCTTGATGTATGCTTTCATTCCGGTAGGTCCAAATATGCCAGCAGGCTACTGGCCAGGTTGAAGAATCAACAGAGGTTTTGGTTGCCCCAGAGATGATAAAAGTGATCCAAGTGTCTTCCGGCATTTGAAGGTGATGAGAAGCCATGTTGAGGGCTGCCCATACTTTCTTTCTTGATGGACAGTCTTAGAGAGCATGGAGTATCATATCACTATCATTTTGGCATAAGGAGCATATCTCTTCAATGTCAATGTGGCGATGGCGTTTCTCTACATTTGTGAGAAGGGCATGATGTAAGAGAAGCCACAAAAATGTTTTGATGCAGGCTGGCAGGAAAGATTTCCAGATCTGAGTCCAGATGCCATCATTGTGGCGCTCGATGCCATTATGTATCCAATTATAGGCTGATTACGATGTAAAGTCATCAGATTCCTCAATCGGCCAGCTCCATTGATCGGGACCTGCTTCATTATTAGGGGGCGGACATGCTTTAATTGCAGACCAGGTCGAAGCTGGGAGGAAGTGATGGATAAAGTCCTAGTCCCATGTGTGTGGGGATGAGAGCATGGAGCTAACCCTTAGGGCTTGGAGGCCTTTAGGGATTTGGAAGGACGGGGCAATGTCTTGTACAGAATTTCCAAGGATCCATTTGTCAGTCCAGACATTAGTCGAATCACCATTATTGATTACACGATAACCCATTTGTTTGAGAACATGGATTTTCTTTTTAATGAAGCTCCATGCAGAAGAGCATGGTTTCCTAGAGATAATATCCCCACGAACATACTTCTCGGACATGATCTTGACCCACAAAACGTTGGGGGTATGAATGAATTTCCATGCATTCTTCAACATAAGAGCATGATTCTGATCTCGGGCATCCTTTATACCAAGGACACTTGAAGATTTTCTAGTGGTGACTTTATTCTAAGATACAAGAGATAATTTCCTGTGGTCCCAGTTCCCTGACCAGATAAAACGATGGATATGACTGTTAAGGTCAACACACAGGGAGGGAGAGAGACGAACTGTCTGCATTGTATATGCAGGCAAGGCTTGTAGGGTTGATTGAGCGAGGGTGATCCGTCCAGCGAGGGACAGACGTCTCATAGTCCAACTATTCATTCAATCTGTAATATTATTCACAATACTAGCATGAGTATCCTTATTAACTCGGTGATGCAAGATAGGCACACCTAGATATTTCCCCAAATCTATGGTCCATGGGATTCCAAGCTTCCTGTGGATGGCTCGGGTTACCTGTCGTTGAGTGTTGATATTGAAATAGCATCTAGATTTTTCTTTGGAGATAATTTGCCCTGATGCATTGGTGAACCTTTTGAGCACCTTCTTCATGACTCGAGCTTGGGAAAGAGTAGCTTCCCCCATGAGTAGGATATCATCAGAAAAAAAAAAGACATGGCTGAGAGGAGTCCCACCTCTAGAAAGGGTTATAGGTTTCCATGAACCATTATTCACTTCATTAGTAATTTCTTGACTGAGACATTCCATGCAAAGCACAAAAACATACGGGCTGATGGGGTCCCCTTGCCTGACCCCTTGTGTGGCCTTGAACGGCTTAAGTGGAGTACCTTCCCAGAGAATCGAAGTAGAACCTTGCGTGATGATTTGCATGATAATGTTGCAAATCTTGGACGGCATACATGTTTGCCTTAAGGTATCGCTGATGAAGTTCCAACTCATACGGTCGAATGCTTTGGACAGATCCAATTTGATACAAAAAAGATGCTTTTTGGATGATCTCATGCACATAGAATGGATGACTTCCTGTACTAAGAGGATATTGTCACTGATTTGCCTTCCAAGAATGAAACTTGATTGTGTTGGGGATATCCACTCATTAAGGATAGGCTTGATGCGTTCTGCTAAGACTTTAGAAATCAACTTGAGACAACCATTTGTCAAGGAGATCGGCCGGAGGTCACCACAGTTCTGGGATGTCTTCACTTTTGGTATAAGCACCATATGTGTATTAGCAAGCTTGGAGGGAATATGTTCGGATAGGAAAGCCTCTCAGACTGTTTTCATCACCGAAGTTGTCACAGTGGGCCATTTTGATTGGAGAAATTCAGTATATACCCCATCTGGACTAGGGGCCTTGGAGGGGGCCATCTTGAAGAGGGTCATGCGTACTTCCTCAGTGGAGGGTGTGCTTTGTAGAAGCTGATAGTAGTCCTGCGACAGTGGTGGAAAGGAGCCTGCAAAATCGTTGATGAACAATTGACAGATATTAGTAGGTGCAGTTAACAAGTTTGCGAAGAATTGGTGGACTAAGTTCATGATCTCAGATGGAGAGCTCAACCAATCGCCAAAAGAATTTTTCAACTTGGTAATTTTGTTGAAGAAACGCCTGGCTTTCACATATGATTGGAAGAATTGGGTGTTGTTGTCCCCAGATTTTAGCCAATCTATGTCAGCCTTTTGTTGCCAATCAGCTTCCTCACCTTGGAGGATAGCAACGTACTTTTCCTAGAGGGTAGAAGAAAGGTCAGTAGAAACATCGCCGTGTGGATTTGTAGCTGACACCTGACATTGTTCGATGCACTTGAGGATGTTTCTTTTCTCTTTGTACTGCTGTTGCATACGTTTGTTGTCCCATTTTTGTGCGTGGGAACTGAAGGCCGAGATGGCAGTAAGGAAATCTTCATTTTTATTCCATCTTGGAAGGAGGTCGGTATGGAAGTTGGGCATCATCTTCCAGCTGGCTTTGGTTTTGAACAGGCGTTGAGGCTTCTTCTTCTTACAGTCAGTATTAAGGAGGATTGGGTGATGGTCTGAGTCCACCCTGGGAAGGATGATGATAGTGTCTTCGGGATGATTATCCGGCCAATCTTCATTTGCCACCAGGCAATCAAGCTTTTCTTGTAAATTACTACGGCGGAAGGTAAAGGGATGTCCCTTGCTTTGCATATCCAATAGATCGCATTGCATGAGACAGCTGCTGAAGCGTCGACTTGTGTCTTTGTTGAAATCGTTACTCCCAGATTTCTTAGTTACACTCAACAAAGATTTGAAGTCGTCGATGATGGCCCAGGATGAAGGAATGGTTGCAAAAAGGTCAGTTAGTCGGCTCCAGAGAAGGCGACGCTTCACAGGGTTCGGGCTAGCATAAACCACCGTTAAGAACCATGAATCATTCACCTTGCAATGGATGAATTGTCGATGATTTTTGATGACATCAATATGACATTTGTGGTTGTCCCACATGATCCAGATCCCTCCAGAGAAGCCGATAGCTTCTACTCTATGAGAGTTATTAAAACCAAATTTACGGATAACGTTGTCTGCAACTTTCCCACTACATCGTGGCTCCACGATGGCAAGAATTTGAAGGTTGTGTGTTGATTTGAGGTCTCTCATAAGGTTGATCTTGTCTTTTGAGCAGGCTCCGTTGATGTTCCAACAACACATCTTCATTAAGACAAAGATTAGGGGGTTGGAAAGGGTTTAGTTGAATGTGACTCGCAGTCCAACCGACTGCTGGTCGCCTTCTTCTTCATTTACTGTCATATTAGCGTCGCTCTGGTCAGGCGGATCCTCTTCCTAGAACGAGAGAGATTGTGCGACATTACAAGGTTCTGGAGGGGTATCCTCGCCATCAGGTTGGTTCCCAGTACGTCCTTTCTTCCTTACCCTTTTAGGACTTTGAACAGTTTGGTACACGATCTTCCTGTTGCGTAACATCACATAGCCGCTGCTATTTGGGCCACCTTGGCCATGGCGTCACAAGGGAGGTCGAGTATGATTTGAAATAGTGGTATTGTTCACTTTGAACTGGAAGTTACCTTCAAGAGGGTGTTGTTGAATCCTCCTGTCGCTAACTTGATCATCACGCAGTAAAACTACAGTGTTGGCGGATGGGATCTAGGCTGTTTTCTTGCTGTCGTCATGTTTTCCTTTTTCGGCGTTGGCCTTTTTGTTCTTTGCTAACCATTTCTTTTTCTTGCTGACCACAGTTTCCCAGTCGTTCTCTTCCTCCTCGGTGGCAGGAGTTTCATCGTCCAAAATGGTTACTGTATTACCTTCCTCTGTATTCTTTGGCTTGCCTCTGGATTTAGTTGCAGGGGGGTTGTCTTTATTAACTAGTTTGCACCGCTCTTTCTTTTGGGCGTGTATCGCCATAGTGTAGGAAACACTAGGGGAAGGAATTGTGCTAGACGAGGATGCCAGATCTGGATGAATGGGGTTGACAAACTTGCAGTCGGAATCGTTGTGACCTAACCGCCCACACTTCATGCAGACGGTAGGAAGAGTTTCATATTGGAGATGATAAAGTTCGTCGTTGATGAATGCTACTGGGAGGAGTGGTTTTTGTGTTTCTACTTCCACTGCTACCCTAGAAAACTTCCCTCTGTAACCCTGAGAGGTGTGAGTATCAATCTTGACCGTCTTCCCTACCAAATCCCCGATATTGGCAAGGAGCTGGTTTTGATAAAGAAAGATCGTAAGTTCTGGGATGCGTAGCCATACCACCAGTTTCCGAGGAATTGGATCCGAAGGTCTAAAGGATGGGGACCAAGATTGAACAGATAAATAGTTACCGAAAACCGTCCATGGCCCTCCTGTCATTGTCGTAAGGTAATCCTCCTGGGAAAAGAGTTGAATGATATAGTAGCCCTCGTCTAGATCGATGACTCAAAATTGTTCCTTAGGTTGCCATAAAGTCTGTATCTTTTGAACGAGGACTTGAAAGCCCAGGTTTATTCTGATAGCCTTGACGATGACGATGTGTTTCCATGGTTCTATGAGAGGCCGGATCGCATCATTCTTGACGGTGATGGAGGGCAAGGCACTCTCTGTGTCTACCGAGATGTCAGAACTTTGAAGGAGGTCAGGAGAGATCGGGTTCAGATACGTAAGACTGCCACAGAGCTTATTCATGTATGAAAGTTTAGGGTTTTCCACCTTGTCCCCTTCGTCCGCTTCCATAGCGGTGGTACCTTCTTTGGATTGTTGCTCGACGTCGTGGACTTGATCATGGCCAACAATGTTTACGGGTTCTGACCGTCTTTCATGGTGCAAGGTTCCCCTCCCTCCGCGGCCGCCACCACGGCCTCCACCACAGCTGCCAAACCCTACCGAGGCCATCTGTTCTTATTAGAAATATTCTGATATACAATTTTAATATAAATGAAATTATAGAAGCGGACTTTCTTTACTTAAATCGCACAAGAAATTTTCAATGTTAGCAACTTATTGTTACATTACATTTCATAAGAATAAATCTTTATTTCCCATGCCAAAAACCTGGATGCTATTTTCACACCACAAATAAAACCTAGTTTTGATAATATAGATTTCAATATCGTTCTTCAATTGTATAATTTGATATTAGTGTTCAATCAAAGCACTAAAAGAACAATACAAGAAAAGGTTTTTAATTTTAATATATAATTATTTAGTATTTCAATTACTATCTATTTAATATAAATTAAATGGATTTACGGAAACATGGGAAAATAAAAGAATGGTAATTTTGGCTAAAAAGGTCAAATATTTCAAGTTTCGTTTTTCTCGTTTGACCCATTGGTTATTAGTTTAAAGATATAATATGAAATTTGAGTCATAGGAAAATTTGAGCTTTAGTTAGTTATTAAGAAAAAAATAGTAGGGACTCATTTATTTGAGCTTATGGATAGACTTAGGTCAGTTTGTGGTACAATATATATATATATATATATATATATATAGAGAGAGAGAGAGAGAGAGAGAAAAATGTACATCTTTAAAACCTGCTGGAAGGGGTATTCGTTGAGCCATCGACCATAGATAATTGAATATCTTATGGCTTAGAAATTTTAAGAGGTGCTCAAAAGGGATTCAAGTAGTTTAATAGGATGTGAATTATGAGTGTAGCCCTTGGTAGATTTACAACTAAATATTTGTTTGATATCAAGGATGACTAATTACAGAGGGATCATTTGTTTTTGTGGATTGTTCTGACCTATTTCTCTTTCCTTGTATTTATTTCACTTTAGAAAGTGGGTTCATAGGTACAAATTTTGTAGCTTCATGGTATACCTATAAGTGGGTTCACGGGTACATAATTTGTAGCTTCATAGTATACCCATGGATTTGTTATCGAATTATTCATCAGATTTTTTTAACAGTGGTAGTTTCCATTCCTGCAAATAAAGCACATTGTTTGTTGCTAGTATGGGTTCCTAAAGAAATAGGACATTTTACTTGTTGGTGCCAATTAGGAGGTTTGTTCACTTTTGTTTCTCTATAGTACTTTCTGTCTAATAGGTATTATGCTATATCAATTTGAACTTATTTGATTTGTATGTTATGATCTTATAATAGAATAACATTTTATATCCCAATTGATATATTTATATGTGTATTCTTCATTTATCCACCAAGTAAATCTAGCTGTTTTTTTATGTCTAGTTTTAGTGTAGCAGTTATATTTTTATTTATTCTCTTCTTTCAAGGATTTCATAATTGGACCTTAAACCCGTTTCATATGATGAAAGTTGTTGGAGTATTAGGTGCAACTCTACTATGCAGTATTAATGGTGATACTATAAAAAATACTTTATTTGAAGGTAGTGATCGCGCAAATACATTTTGAGCTTTTAACGCAACTCAAACAAAAGAGCTTGTTTGTAGGCCTGGCAAAAAAACCAAATGTCCATCCCTCGAACCGGACCACACCATTTAACCCGTTTATTTAGTATAACCATTCCTCATTTGAGTGATGGTTTCGGGGGCACTTTTTTGGTGGTGTCGTTTGTGGGTATCCAAAGGCATCTGGCTGGTGGGAAAGGATGCACTAAAGGTGGTGACGCCAATGGGAGTACGGAATGCAGAAGATGGTGATGAGTGGTGGCGGTGGTGATGATTGCGTGGAGGCCGTGTTGAGTGCATGGTTGCAGCAGTAATGAGTACGTGGTGACAGAAATGAGTGAACGGCAGAGAGTAACGCATGGAGACAATGTTGAGTGCATGGTGGTGGATGTTAGTGCATGGTTACGGTGGGGTTTAGTGCATGGCATCTGGCTTCCCACGGTAAAGATTGGTGGTGGTGGTGGTGATGTGTGCTGTGTCAGGTGGCGGTGGGTATACGGATTCCCACGGTTATACTGCCACCGAGTGACCAAAACCCTTGGCGAAGTGGAGCGGATGCCCGCACGATTCCTTTTCTCTATGGTGTGGTTAGGTATGGGCGGTTGATAGAAAAATCACCCCATTGGCATCCGTACTAATTTGATGGTCACTTCCTAACCTTATTGGTCCCAATTTTTTTGTGTTTCTTTCTATTTAATGTTGGTTACATGTCTTTATGATATTTGTATCAGTAATTGGTTTGTGGACAAGTGCTCTCAAAGTAGTTGGTTCAGCTCTGAGCTTACATGCTTATGACTTCATTTCTCAGGAAATATGTCTAGTAGAGGATTCTAAAGTGAGACTTTCTGTACCAATAATATTCTATGAAAGAATGGTATTTGTGCTTGGATGGAAGCTCATGATTAGCCTCATGACAGTCTTATATTCCCTATGGTGGTTCTACCACATACAAACTCTCTTTAATGATAATATTAGCGTTAGTTGGTGTCGACAAATAAACTATAGGTTTTTTCTAGTGGACTAGGAATGCAAGACTTACTAATTTATCATATAAACTACTTAGGGCCCATGTCTTCCATGTCAAATTAATTGTATATCCATATGGAGCAATCAACCTATTTGAAATGGTCAATTTTAAACCATAAAACTAGAAGTATGAACAAGGATTGATTTTACTTCCCCATCTAGCTACTCTAGGTTGGGAAGTAGGGGTAGGAGGAGTGATAGACACCTAATCATACTTTGTTTCTATGGTATTTCACTTAAATTCTTATGCATCCTTAGGTTTTGGTGTTATTTAAAATGCACTTCTTGGACATAATTTTATCTTAAGCTTGAATTTTACTTTTAGATTAATCCAATTTCTTATTCTTGAATTGGTTGCCATGGACACATGAATAGATGTATATATATGTATATGTGTGTGTGTGTATACATTAGACTTAACAATAGAAAATGATTTATTCATCAATTTAATAAAACAAACACTTTTAGCTCGGTTGTAAAGTATAGTCATGCTAAAGTATAAGTCGTTGGTCCTATTTACATATGACAATGCCTCTACAAATTGTTGTGTCTTGATCAATGATATGAAGTCATCATTGTAGTAGATTTTTTTTATAATATTATTTTAACAATATGATGGAGCGAAGTATAAATACAAGGGTACTTTATATTGTACAAATTTAATGTACTATGAGAGTAGTTGATGTTTGTTTAATATTATAAGTTGTTGTAGAAATGCTAGGATATATCAATGAAAAATGTTCCTCTTTTTTAGTTGGTATATGTTATTAAATTTAAATTCATAATATAGCATAGTGTGTCTAATTCAGTAATGATTTGATGTCCAAGTTGGCAAGTACGGCACTAGCTAGTACAAAATTCTCATATAGTTGAACTGTAATGTGACGACCGACTCGTGAAAACAACATTAACTAATTTAAACTAATTCGGAAGCATTTTTTTAGCAGCGGAATTACTGAAAATCACTAAAAATTTAAAACTTTTTATAAAGAGATCCACAAACTGTAAAACTCTTTCATAAGGAAACATGATAAGTTATTTACAACTGATACATCAACACATCTCTGTATCATTACATCTCGAGAGTCACAAGCATCAACTGCCCTGTTAGACTGTATAAAGCAGTGTACAAAAATCTTGAGGTATTACGCTAAAATCTCATATTTATAACAAACCATCTACTGACTCTTAGGACCGAGAGTACAGAGATGACATATAGGACTTTCTATCTACAAGACTTGACAGACATTGTCTCCACCCGAGGATCACTGCTGTCCATGATGTTGTTGTTGCTGCTGCTGCTCACCCACTGATGGGTTCCTTCGTCCTCGATGTCTACCTAAAAATTTGAATCCCACGGGGGTGAGACAATTGAATAATTGTCCCAGCGAGAGTTATAACTCTCCACTAGAAACATTGTTATTGCAATTATTAAAGTAACAATGAGCAGAAGAACTATAATTATTCAACAGCAAAAAATTCATTGAATAATCTAAGTAAAGCAGTATTCTCTAAGCAATCATTTCAATTATAATTTGATTGAATGACAAGACTTATATTCAATGAGGAATATGAAAAACATGTATACTAGTTATTCAACTAGAACATTATAAACAATGTATCATCAATCATTGTTTCTCGTAGTTCAACCTAAGTAATTATGCTATACGTCTGATTACATTTTACAAACATATTTGTGCCCTGAGGAGATGAGGTATATCGCTCATACTCCAACCGACCATTACAAAATCGCAATCGGTACCATACATAGGTCATCAGAAGAGCTGGATTCCTATGACCTCATCTTCCTCAGTCAGTGTGAGGTACAACATGCACGACATCTTGTATCTCTACTATAATAGCTTTCCAGGGTATTATGGCAACTTCACTAATAGAGTTATAATGGCATGCTATACTCTCTTCACCATCGAGGGATTTCTTATTTATCTCACATCGATGCGACATTAACAACATCATCGGGAGAATAGTGATACATCATCTCAGCATACACATATAGTGAAGGATTGAGAGATTAAATGTACATCTCACATCAATTCCCTCATTAGAACGTAAGGATATTCACGTCCATAACCCCCACATACTCAAAAGTATGCTCTCCAGGAGTTCCCTTAGGAAAACCTGTTTCACCATCATTTAACTTCTGACAATGATGGATCTATGGTCAGGGCTTTACATGATATCATTATACTTGATTATTTAAGTATATTATGGCATTCTTTTAGCATCAGGCATGTTTTCAAACATAAACCAATAAGACAATTGCTATAAAGAAAGAGTACTAATTGTATCAAGTTCATATCACATCTTGTTAACATTGGGATATCAATCCCTAACCATCTCATCATTATGATTTAGGAATATGGGTGTTCAAACCCTTAGATCATCAAAACACTTGTTACCAAGTAACATATTGCCATCAAGTCATTTAATAGTATGAACATGATAGTGGCAATGCAGATATTTCTCATGGCTTATATAGCCTATTAGTCTTATTTGTTACCTCTCACTAGGAAACATATCATATCATTGCTTTCAAAACTTGTAAAGTGCTTTTAATGAAAATGACATCATAGCTCTTACCTGGCTATGCTCACTATTTCATAAGAACCTGCATGATTAATACAAATGATAACAAACACATTATCTCTATATCAGCACAATGCAAAGCATAGATAACTTTACTATTCAAGGGTTGTACCACTATGCCCTTACTAGGTTTAGGGTTTCCCTTTTCAATTCAATTATGGTTAATCAATCCCTTTAGCTTAATTAGGAATAGTGTTTCCTCATTTAATAATTCAATCATAGAGATTCATGCTTAAAATCATAACCCATAATTAGGGTTTATTGTTCATATCATTACATTACCCTAGATTAGGGTTTACTATTCACATTACATCACATTACCCTAGATTAGGGTTTACTATTCACATTATAATGAATTAAGATCATACCATCATCATGTATGAGGATTACTTCCATTAATGCCCTCAATAGGGTTATAATGCATTAGCTTCCATGACTAGGGTTTCATGATCTCAATATCATGGATCATACCCTAATTAGGTATCCATCTATATTGGGAGTTCATTACTTGATTAGCATTCATATAAGAAGTCTTCTCTCTCCTATTTCTATAAGATGATGTTTGCATCACCCTTGATTGGCTAAGTCAATTCAACATTGACATCATGGGTTATGTCATTACTATTGTGATCGTTAAAGCTTACTTGTTCAAAGAGTATTAGTCACTCTATCCCATCAAGGTACCTTTGTAATGTTCACCACTAATTATAACATGCATTAATCAACTAATTACTTGGTTCGTTAATCACTTTAGGTATCTATGAGGTTTAGGTTAATCAACCACTAAACCATCTAGACCACTAAGGCATCAAACGATCTTGACCTTCATAGACCTCAATCGGTCTTGGGTTCTAAACTTCCAAACGGTCTTGGACTGCCCTTGAAACCGTTTGGTGGTGAAGACCGTTTGGTCTTGTTGAATTTTGAAACTGTTTGGTAAAGTGCACACTCAAGACCGTTTTCCCAAGATGGGGGTGAAGACCGTTTGGTCTTGTTGACTTTTGAAACCGTTTGGTAAAGTGCAAACTCAAGACCGTTTGCCCAAGATGGGGTGAAGACTGTTTGGTCTTGTTGACTTTTGAAACTGCATGAACATAACCGACCTTGAAACCGCATGAGACTAAATGGTTTGGGATCGTTTGGTCCCAAACGGTCTTGAGACCGTTTGGACTCAAACGGTCTTGAGACCATTTGGACCCAAACGGTCTTGAGACCGTTTGGTCCAAACCAACTCAAAACCGCAAGGACCAAAAAGTGTTTCAACTACTTCAATTGAGTTAGGGTTTCTAATGTTGAACCCCTCAATTAATCATGCACTTGTTATCCACTCATCAATTGAGTCAATTAGATCAACCCTCAACTTATTTGACACTCAATTTCCCCTCAATTGATCATCAATTAGGGCTTGGATCATTTGGATTATGGTTTGGAATCGATGACCCTTCAACATACTTCAAAGTGAGTCTAATTGATTTGAAACCATTGAACCATCATTCAATTTGATCATGACCTGACCCCAAACAGTCTTGGGATCATTTGGATGACCTCCAAACGGTCTTGAGACCGTTTTCCCAAGTCAACATAAAAAACTAACTCAACCAATTAAGGTTTGGCTCATTGGATTGATCACTAGGTCAACAATCAATTACACTTCAACTTGTTACCTTTAGATCTTCAACCACTTAACCATAGTCAACCCTAGACCTCCAAACGGTCTTGGGTGACCCCCAAACGGTCTTGGGATCGTTTGGATATCCTCCAAACGGTCTTGGCACCGTTTGCCCATTATTTTGTCAAAAACCAAGTCATTCAATTAGGGTTTGGATCCTAGGTTTGGTCACCAAATCAGCAATCGATTACTCATCAACTTGATATCATTGGATACCCAATTGGTCAACCATGCTTAACCCTAGACTTCCAAATGGTCTTGGGTGATCACCAAATGGTCTTGGGTGATCACCAAATGGTCTTAAGACCGTTTGGGTGATCCCCAAATGGTTTTGAAACCGTTTGGGTCACTCAACCCAAACTTCAACTTAATTCAATTATTGAAATCAGCAATTGACCCGATTAAGGTTTTGATGATTGATGGGCCTTTAATTGGTGAACCAATTGGAATTAATTGATGATTATTGGTAGGTGATTAGTCTACTTTATTCACAACATACCTCCAAATGGTAAACACCTGGTCAACACCTCCAAACGGTCTTAGACCGTTTGCATTCAAGTAGTTTGAAAACCATTTGCTCCAAACATTTTGGTAAACTGTTTGTTAAAGGTTGGGAGACCGTTTGCTAAAGTAAATTCTTGGATAAACATAGGAATTAACATCATATTCTTCTACCTCTGTTCAACCAAGAACAGGGGCTGTTCTTCATGGAAAAAGATAGCAAGAACACACAAAGGTGTCTAAAGAAAAAGTATATGCAACGATTTTAAGAAAGAAGGATGTAAAAGCAAAGCTTAAGGGTTTAGAGTTATAAAACTCGCCTCTAGGACTGATCCAGAGCTCCAATATTCATAGCTTTAATGGTGGATGAAGCTCCAGTTGTTGTTCAAGTCCCGTTCTTCAAGTTTTGGATGAACAAGATGGCTAGAAAGGGAAATCATGTGAAAAACACCATAAATCTAACCTTATATAGTGGTTTCCATCATGAATTCGAGGTAGATGGTGATCAACACTTACCAAGTCAGTGAGGTCGTCCTTCCTCTGGTCCAGAGCTCCTCCTTGGTCGGACAAAGCAAAATGATGAGAAGAGGAACTAAGGAAATGATCCTTTGTGTTGTTGGTAAAGATACATATATGTATTTATGGGTTTCTAAGGTAATTAGATAAAAGAGAGTTATCTTCTTTTATTTTCCAACTAAATCCACCAAAGCTTGCTCCATCCTTTGGATACATGGCCACCTTATAATCTCATTCAAGACTCTTCCATTATCCAAGGTTTTAAAGGAAAAGGACAAACACCTTAAAGAGAGGTATATTAATATCCACCCTTATGGGATATTTCTTAATATATTATTATTAATGTGAATAGTTTCCACTTCTACCATGATTATTCAAATGAGGCACCCCTCTCATTTTATTTTTTGTACTTGATGTTAAGAATCATGAGAGATCCTCTAGAAGGTATATTTTACATGTTGAACCCTAGGTTTTGGGTAATTTGCACATTACACCAAAACTAGGTTTTAAAGCACAAGGATTGCTCTACACACTATATCTTGGTGTTCAAGCTTGAGGAAACCTTACCACTTCATCATATACATTCGTATGATGTCTCAACATCAGAGGAACATCTTAACATGTGCAATTTGTAAGTTAACCCCTCTGTTTGGGTAATTTTCACTTTAGTCCAATTTTAACAAAACAATGTTTCAACATTATGCAAAAAGGACTAAAATCGAAATATAAGTTCCTCAAAAGCCTTAATTACATTTCAAAAGATAAAAACAAGCATCTAATCACTTATTTAAGAAAAACACCTAGGGTTATTACATAACCCAGATCAGGGATGTTACAAATTATCCACCCCTTACAAGGATTTCATCCCCGAAATCATCTACAAAACATATTAAGAGAAAAGAGGAGGGTATTTCCTTCTCATCTCTTCCTCTAGTTCCCACGTAGCTTCTTCAACGCCACGGTGATTCTAGAGGACTTTCACAAGACTTATGTCTTTCTTTTTTAGCTTTTTAATTCTCTTGTCAAGGATCAACACAGGTCCTTCTATATAAGATATATCATCATTCAACTCTACTTCCATAGGTTGCAGAACTGATTCTATATCAGGATGACATTTCCTTAACATGGAAATGTGGAACACTGGGTGTAACTTTTGTAACTCTCGTGGTAACTCTAGTTTATAAACTACCTTTCCAATCCGTTCAATGATTGGATAAGGCCCTATAAACCTAGGATCTAACTTTCCTTTCTTTCCAAATCTAAGAACTCCTTTCTAAGGTGAGACCTTAAGGTACACTCTGTCTCCAACCTGAAATTCTAAAGGTCTACGACGCTTGTCAGCATAAGATTTCTGTCTATCCTGTACAGTCTTTATCTGTTGTTGTATTATTTTAATCTTCTCTGTGGTCCGCTACACAAGATCATGACTTAAAAATTGATATTCACCAGTTTCATACAAACATAAGGGTGATCTACAACGTCTAACATACAAAGCTTCATAAGGTGCCATGTCAATGCTATGTTGATAGCTATTGTTGTAGGCAAACTCTATCAAACTTAGGTGCAGATCCCAACTTCCTATAAACTGAAGAACACATGCTCTAAGCAAGTCTTCCAAAGTCTATATAGTCCTTTCTGACTGTCCATCAGTCTGAGGATGAAAGGATGTACTAAACCTTAACTTTGTGCCTAAATCTTTATGAATTCGCTCCCAAAAATGACTCATAAACTGGGGACCTCTGTCAGAAACAATCGTAACTGGGACCCCATGTAGCCACACTATATCATCCACATACAGTTGTGCCAGCTTCTCAGCAGAATAGGTTGTTTTGACAGGTAGGAAATGTGATGTCTTTGTCAACCTATCAACTATTACCCAGATGGAATCATGACCTTTGGCTGTTCTAGGTAAACCAACCACGAAATCCATGGTCACATGATCCCACTTCCACTATGGTATGGGTAAAGGTTGCATTGTTCCTGCATGCTTCTGGTGTTCAGCTTTAACTTGCTGACACACAGGACACCGCATAACAAACTCAACAATGTTTTTCTTCAAACCAGGCCACCAATACATATCTTTCAAGTTTCGATACATCTTGGTGCTTCCTGGATGCATAGCATACATTGAAGAATGAGCTTCTTCCGGGACTAACTTCCTCAAGTTATCCACATCAGGTACTATCATTCTATCATGATAACAAGTTACTTGATCATCTGAGTCATGGAAACCTTCTCGTTTCTCACTACCATACTCTGATCTAATCTGTTGAACTACAACATCAACTTTCTATGCCTCCTTAATCTGCTGTCTCAGAGTAGGTTTTATGTGCATCTCAGCTAACAACCCTGATAACAACAATACTTTTAACTGTACATTATCTTGCCTTAATGAGATAAGAATATCCCTCTTAGAGCACACTAAAGAATTCAGTTGTGCTTTATCTAGGGCTGGTGTTACTAATTTCCTACTCAAAGCATCCGCAACTACATTGGCTTTCCCTGGATGGTAATCAACTGTACAATCATAGTCCTTGATTAACTCCATCCAGCGGCGTTGCCTCATGTTGAGCTCATGCTGAGAAAAGATATACTTTAGGTTCTTATGGTCTATGAAAATCTGGAATGTCTCTCCATAAAGATAATGTCTCCATATTTTCAAGGCATGGACTACAACAGCTAGTTCTAAATTGCGTGTCAGATAATTCTCCTCGTGTTTCTTAAGCTGTCGAGAAGCAAAAGAAATCACTTGTTTATCCTGCATCAACACACATCCTAGTCCATTCTTAGAGGCATCACAGAAAACTATATATCCTTTCCCTTGCTCAGGTAACACAAGTACTGGTGCACTTGTCAACCTTTCCTTCAACAACTGAAATGATTGTTTACACTTGTCACTCCAGGTAAAAAGAACATCCTTCCTGGTCAACTTAGTCAAGGGTAAAGCTATAGAACTGAAGTTCTTAATGAACCTCTGGTAATAGTCTGCCAACCCTAAGAAACTATGAAGCTCCATCGGTGTCTTCGGATGCTCCCACTGCAGGACAAATTCTACCTTTTTTGGGTCAACACGTATACCTGAAGCAGATATTATGTGTCCAAGAAAAGAAACTTCTGGTAATCAGAACTCACACTTGCTAAACTTAGCATATAACTTATGCTCTCTTAGCAAAGTTAGAGCCTGACAAAGATGTTGCTAATGCTGCTGAGCATCTCTACTATAGATCAGGATGTCATCTATGAAGACAACAACACATTGATCGAGGAAAGGTCAGAAGATTCTATTCATGAGTTCCATATATGCAGCTGGTGAATTAGTTAGTCCAAACGACATAACTATGAACTCATAGTGACCATACCTTGTCCTAAAGGCAGACTTAGGTATGTCACCATCCTTAATACGCAGCTGGTGATATCCTAACCTCAAATCTATCTTTGAGAAGATGGTTGCACCTCGCAACTGGTCAAAGAGATCATCAATCCTCGGAAAAGGATACTTATTCTTTATTGTTACTTTATTTAATTGTCTGTAATCAATGCACAACCACATTGACCCATCTTTCTTTTTAACAAAGAGGACCGGAGCACCCCAAGGTGAAGTACTCGGTCAGATGAAATCCTTCTCAAGCAACTCTTGTAGTTGTTTCTTGAGTTCTTCCATCTCAGAAGGCGCCATCCTATACGGTGTTTGTGCTATAGGTTGCGTGTCCAGGATTAGATTAATCTCAAAATCAATCTCTCGGGACGGAGGTACACCTGGAAGTTCTTTAGGAAATACATCTTCAAATTCCCTGACTACCGGAACTTCAGCATGATTAGGACTCTCCATGGTAGTATCTACAACATGGGCCAAGAATGCATAACATCCTTATCTCATCAACTTCTCAGCAACCATAGCTGACACTAAATAGGTTGGAAGAATCTTTCTATCTCCTTGAAAGATCCATGTGTCACTATCATATGTGAACACAACTTGCTTGGACTCACAATCCAAGACAACCTTATACCTTTCCAAGGTATCCATCCCAAGGATTACATCGAATCCATGCATCTCAACTGTTATAAGATCCACTTGAATGTGATGATCAGAAAAGAAGAGAATGCAGGGAGAACATACCTCCAGCAAAACAGCAGATTCCATCAAAGGAGTTTCTAGCAACAAACTATCTGCTCTATGACTTATAGTCAGGTTGTAGTCAAGAATCACTCTTCGAGTGATAAAGGAATGCGTAGCACCCAGATCAATTAAAATAGATACAACACAAGATGTAGACATATCAAAATTAAACAACTCCATCTGACCTTTCACAAGCTAAGGGTCGATCACTGCATCAGGTGGATTCATCGCGTAAAACCTTTCCGTTGCCTGTGGTTGATTTGGTGCTCGATGACTAGGTGTTGATGATCCAGCTTGGGACGCTTGTCCACGTCCTCTAGCGTTACCTGGAAACTATCGTCTTTGAGATCCTTGCTGACTTTGCCTTTGAGGTTGAGTTACACTCATTTCTCTGGCTCTGCAATCCTTCATCAGATGTCCCATCTTATCACATATATACCAGCTTTTGTTCAGTTGTTGTGGTCTGGGTGGTCCTGTAACTGACATAGATACTGAGCTACGAGCTCCTTCTAAAGGTAAGCTTCGTTCTCTACCTGTATTTGACGTCTACTGTGTCTGGGTACTGAATCTAGGTGGTGGTGTAGGTACAGAAAACCTCAGTTTCTTGAAACCTTTATATGAGGATCCTTGGTACTGGGGATACATATTATTGTTCTTGGTCTGTCTCTTATCTTCCACAGACCTCTCTACCCTTCTGACAGACTCCACGAAGGTAGCAAACCTTTCCCTATTCTCCAGAGTAGACACAGGAGTGGTCAACTCAACGTTTAACCCCTTCTCAAAATGCCTAATCCTTTCTTCATATGTGGTTGCCATGTGCGGGAAGAACCACAAAAGATCCATGAACTTAGCCTCATACTCGCTAATGTTCATTAGTCCTTGTCTTAACCTCTCAAACTGAGAGATTTTCTCATCCAGAAATGTCTTAGGGAAGTATTTGTTGATAAATTCCCGTCGGAAAACTTCCCATTCGAACTCCACACCTGGCCTTTTTCCTTCCTCCATGGTCCACCAGTGACCCGCACTCCCTTTGAGAAGATACAAAACATGTCTAACCTTATTAGCTTCTGGGACGTTCAAGATTCTAAAGGCCTTCTCTAGTTCAGTTAACCACAAGTCAGCATCTGCTGGGTCAGCTGTTCCAGCATATTCCGTGGCTCCGACTCGGCGAAGTCATTCAAATGTCTTGCCGAACCCTTGTCCTTCTGGATGGGTAGGTTCCCTAGGTACAGGTATAGGCATCCTATCAGTCATATGTGTCATGGCAGTCATAAACTGCCCAAACATGGCTTGGATGGCTGGGTTCCCCATGTCAGTTGGATTGAACTGGGGTGGTTCAGGCACATGTTCTTCTCTCTCTTGGTCTCTTGCACCTCTTCTGGGTGTAGTGACACTACTCTCTGCAACATGTTCCTCGTGTGACCCAAACATCTTTAGTTTTATCTTCTCCTCCTATATGAGTAGAAGGCACTATCAGATATACTGGAAGATACTAGAATAAACTCTACAACCTAAGTCCTATGTCTATGTAGTCTCAGCGAACCTAGAGCTCTGATACCACTAAATTGTGACGACCAACTCGTGAAAACAAGATTAACTAATTTAAACTAATGTGGAAGCGTTTCGTTAGCAGCGGAATTACTGAAAATCAATAAAAATAAAAAAAAAATTATAAAGAGATCCACAAATTGTAAAACTCTTTCATAAGGAAACATGATAAGTTATTTACAACTGATACATCAACACATCTCTGTATCATCACATCTCGAGAGTCACAAGCATCAACTGTCTTGTTAGACTGTATAAAGCAGTATACAAAAATCTCGAGGTATTACGCCAAAATCTCATATTTATAACAAACCATCTACTGACTCCTAGGACCTGAGAGTACAGAGACGACACATAGGACTTTCTATCTACAAGACTTGACAGACAGTGTCTCCACCTGAGGATCACTGCTGTCCCTGATGTTGCTACTGCTGTTGCTGCTCACACACTGATGGGTTCCTTCGTCCTCGGCGTCTACCTAAAAAGTTGAATCCCACGGGGGTGAGACAATTGAATAATTGTCCCAGTGAGAGTTATAACTCTCCACCAGAAGCATTTTTATTGCAATTATTAAAGTAACAATGAGTAGAAGAAGTATAATTATTCAACTGCAGGCAATTCATTGAATAAGCTAAGTAAAGCAGTATTCTCTAAGAAATCATTTCAATTATAATTTGATTGAATGACAAGACTTATATTCAACGAGTAATATGAAAAACATGTATACTAGTTATTCAACTAGAACATTATAAACAATGTATCATCAATCATTGTTTCTCATAGTTCAACCTAAGCAATTATGCTATACGGCTGATTACATTTTACAAACATATTTATGCCCTGAGGAGATGAGGTATACCGCTCATACTCCAACCGACCATTACAAAATCACAATCGGTACCATACATAGGTCATCAGAAGAGCTGGATTCCTATGACCTCATCTTCCTCAGTCAGTGTGAGGTACAACATGCAAGACATCTTGTGTCTCTGCTATAATAGCTTTCTAGGGTATTCTGGCAACTTCGCTATTAGAGTTACAGTGGCATGTTGTACTCTCTTCGCCATTGAGGTATTTCTTGTTTATCTCACATCGATGCGGCATTAACAACATCATCGGGATAATAGTGATACATCATCCCGACATACACATATAATGAAGGATTGAGAGATTAAATGTACATTGCACATCAATTCCCTCATTAGGACGTAAGGATATTCACGTCCATAACCCCCACATACTCAAAAGTATGCTCTCCAGGAGTTCCCTTAGGAAAACCTATTTCACCATCATTTTACTTCTGACAATGATGGATCTATGGTAAGGGCTCTACATGATGTCATTATACTTGATTATGTAAGTATATTATGGCATTAATCAGTTCTGTTTGGAGCTTTCATTCAAGCTTTGTATTTCTTCTGACCACTAACCTCAGAGGATGATTATACTACTATGTGTGAAGGAGTAATATGATGGTTGAGTGGAGCTTTGTTCCAGTATGTTGAGTTGTTCTCTGGAGTCTTCTTTGAGAAGATGGATTGACAGAAGGTGCACCTCTCGGGTGCTTGTGGGGTGCTGTCGTGAAAACAACAACTTTCGATGTTTGGTCTCTGGTTCAGAAACTCAACGGCCTGGATGTTAGCAGTGGAGGCTTCTGCTATATTGCTCCTCAGGTTCCCAAGTTTTTGAAGTAATGTTTTCAGCTGCCCATGTTGCCACAATTTCAGAGGATGAGCCTATTGCCAGTGTTGGCATGTGTAGTTAGGATAGTCATTTCAGATTCTCTGTTTATCTCTGGAGTTAGTATTGTGGGTCTGTTTCTTCTTTATCTAGGTAAATGGCTACTGCGTAGCTTGTGTTTAGTTTGTTTCTTTGGTTGTGTGGATGTTTTTCATCCAGGGTTGTAATGGGGGCGCAATTTATTTTGTACCTAAAGTTTTGGTAATATAGTAACACGCTTTTTAGACTGACCAAAAAAGTATATTATGGCATTCTTTTAGCATCAGGCATGTTTTCAAACATAAACCAATAAGACAATTGCTATAAAGAAAGAGTACTAATTGTATCAAGTTCATATCACATCTTGTTAACATTGGGATATCAATCCCTAACCATCTCATCATTATGATTCAGGAATATGGGTGTTCAAACCCTTAGATCATCAAAACACTTGTTACCAAGTAACATATTACCATCAAGTCATTTAATAGTATGAACATGATAGTGGCAATGCAAATATTTCTCATGTCTTATACAACCTATTAGTCTTATTTGTTACCTCTCACTAGGCAACATAGCATATCATTGCTTTCAAAACTTGTAAAGTTCTTTTAATGAATATGACATCATAGCTCTTACCTGGCTATGCTCACTATTTCATAAGAACCTGCATGATTAATACAAATGATAACAAACACATTATCTCTATATCAGCACAATGTAAAGCATAGATATCTTTACTATTCAAGGGTTGTACCACTATGCCCTTACTAGGTTTAGGGTTTCCCATTTCAATTCAATTATGGTTAATCAATCCCTTTAGCTTAATTAGGAATAGTGTTTCCTCATTTCATAATTCAATCATAGAGCTTCATTCTTAAAAGCATAACCCAGAATTAGGGTTTACTGTTCATATCATTACATTACCCTAGTTTAGGGTTTACTATTCACATTACATCACATTACCCTAGATTAGGGTTTACTATTCACATTATAATGAATTAAGATCATACCATCATCATGTATGAGGATTACTTCCATTAATGCCCTCAATAGGGTTATAATGCATTAGCTTCCATAACTAGGGTTTCATGATCTCAATATCATGGATCATACCCTAATTAGGTATCCATCCATATTGGGAGTTCATTACTTGATTAGCATTCATATAAGAAGTCTTCTCTCTCCTCTTTCTATAAGATGATGTTTGCATCACCCTTGATTGGCTAAGTCAATTCAACATTGACATCATGGGTTATGTCATTACTATTGTGATCGTTAAAGCTTACTTGTTCAAAGAGTATTAGTCACTCTATCCCATCAAGGTACCTTTGTAATGTTCACCACTGATTATAACATGCATTAATCAACTAATTACTTGGTTCCTTAATCACTTTAGGTATCTATGAGGTTTAGGTTAATCAACCACTAAACCATCTTGACCACTAAGGCATCAAATGATCTTGACCTTCATAGACCTCAATCGGTCTTGGGCTCTAAACTTCCAAACGGTCTTGGACTGCCCTTGAAACTGTTTGGTGGTGAAGACCATTTGGTCTTGTTGACTTTTGAAACTGTTTGGTAAAGTGCACACTCAAGACCGTTTCCCAAGATGGGGTGAAGACCATTTGATCTTGTTGAATTTTGAAACCATTTGGTAAAGTGCACACTCAAGACCGTTTGCCCAAGATGGGGTGAAGACCATTTGGTCTTGTTGACTTTTGAAACCGCATGGACATAACCGACCTTGAAACCACATGAGACTAAATGGTTTAGGATTGTTTGGTCCCAAACGGTTTTGAGACCGTTTGGTCCAAACCACCTCAAAACCGCAAGGACCAAAAAGTGGTTCAACTACTTCAATTGAGTTAGGGTTTCCAATGTTGAACCCCTCAATTAATCATGTACTTGTTAGCCACTCATAAATTGAGTCAATTAGGTCAACCCTCAATTTATTTGACACTCAATTTCCCCTCAATTGATCCTCAATTAGGGCTTGGATCATTTGGATTAGGGTTTGGAATCAATGACCCTTCAACATACTTCAAAGTGAGTCTAATTGATTTGAAACCATTGAACCATCATTCAATTTGATCATGACCTGACCCCAAACGGTCATGGGATCGTTTGGATGACCTCCAAACTGTCTTGAGACCATTTTCCCAAGTCAACATCAAAAACTAACTCAACCAATTAAGGTTTGGCTCATTGGATTGATCACTAGGTCAACAATCAATTACACTTCAACTTGTTACCTATAGATCTTCAACCACTTAACCATAGTCAACCCTAGACCTCCAAACGGTCTTGGGTGACCCCCAAACGGTCTTGGGATAATTTGGATATCCTCCAAACGGTCTTGAGACTATTTTCCCATTATTTTTTCAAAAACCAAGTCATTCAATTAGGGTTTGGATCATAGGTTTCGTCACCAAATTAGCAATTGATTACTCATCAACATGATATCATTGGATCCCCAATTGGTCCACCATGCTTAACCCTAGACCTCCAAATGGTCTTGGGTGATCACCAAACGGTCTTAAGACCGTTTGGGTGATCCCCAAATGGTTTTGAAACCGTTTGGGTCACTCAAGCCAAACTTCAACTTAATTCAATTATTGAAATCAGCAATTGACCCGATTAAGGTTTTGATGATTGATGGGCCTTTAATTGGTGAACCAATTGGAATTAATTGATGATTATTGGTAGGTGATTAGTCTACTTTATTCACAACATACCTCCAAATGGTCAATGCCTGGTCAACGCCTCCAAACAGTCTTAGACCATTTGCATTCAAGCAGTTTGAAAACCATTTGCTCCAAACGTCTTTGTAAACCGTTTGTTAAAGGTTGGGAGACCGTTTGCTAAAGTAAATTCTTGGATAAAAATAGGTATTAACGTCATCTTCTTCTACCTCTATTCAACCAAGAACAGGGGCTGTTCTTCATGGAAAAAGATAGTAAGAACACACAAAGGTGTCTAATGAAGAAGTATATGCAACGATTTTAAGAAAGAAGGATTCAAAAGCAAAGCTTAAGGGTTTAGAGTTATAAAACCCGCCTCTAGGACTGATCCAGAGCTCCAAGCTTCGTAGCTTTATTGATGGATGAAGCTCCAGTAGTTTTTCAAGGTCCGTTCTTCAAGTTTTGGATGAACAAGATGGCTAGAAAGGGAAATTGTGTGAAAAACACCATAAATCTAACCTTATATAGTGGTTTCCATCATGAATTCGAGGTAGATGGTGATCAACACTTACCAAATCAGTGAGGTCATCCTTCCTCTGGTCCAGAGCTCCTCCTTGGCCGACCAAAGGAAAATGATGAGAAGAGGAACTAAGGAAATGATCCTTTGTGTTGTTGGTAAAGATGCATATATGTATTTATGGGTTTTTAAGGTAATTAGATAAAAGAGAGTTATCTTCTTTTATTTTCCAACTAAATCCACCAAAGCTTGCTCCATCCTTTGGATACATGGCCACCTTCTAATCTCATGCAAGACTCTTCCATTATCCAAGGTTTTAAAGTAAAAGGACAAACACCTTAAAGAGAGGTATATTAATATCCACCCTTATGGGATATTTCTTAATATATTATTATTAATGTGAATAGTTTCCACTTCTACCATGATTATTCAAATGAGGCTCCCTTCTCATTTTATTTGCTCTACTTGATGTTAAGAATCATGAGATATCCTCTAGAGGGTATATTTTACATGTTGAACCCTAGGTTTTGGGTAATTTGCACATTACACCAAAACTAGGTTTTAAAGCACAAGGATTGCTCTACACACTATATCTTGGTGTTCAAGCTTGAGGAAACCTTACCACTTCATCATATACATTCTTATGATGTATCAACATCATAGGAACATCTTAACATGTGCAATTTGCAAGTTAACCCCTCTATTTGGGTAATTTGCACTTTAGTCCAATTTTAACAAAACAATGTTTCAACATTATGCAAAAAGGACGAAAATCAAAATATAAGTTTCTCAAAAGCATTAATTACATTTCAAAGGATAAACACAAGCATCTAATCACTTATTTAAGCAAAACACCTAGGGTTATTACATAACCCAGGTCAGGGATGTTACATGTAAGGTTGTCTATTTTGAATTTTCTTAATACTAGTGGATGTATTATTCTTTGGCATGTATCCTCAAATTGGACAATGGTTATTGTCCAATTTTATAGAACTGTCTAATTTTTATCATATTTAATGAGGCTAGGAAGGACAACTCAAATTTGACAGCTCAATCAAAATTGATGCCTCTAGCCCTCCATTCTAGTTCTAAATCACTGGTTGTAGTCATTGAAAATGACATTGATACTACTAGTTATAGAAAGTCTAACAAGTTAGTGATGTCTCTTACGCTATACATGGCTCACTTACTAGACATGTGTGACGCATCATTTTGGAGGATATGCCACCTCCACCATCAGATACTCTAATTCATGTGTCATACCCAATGCAAGTTCAACTAGAACATATGTAGCGTGGAGCAAAAAGTAATTTTTGTCTTTTGTACAAATGGGAAGAAGGTTTCGTCTCATATTACCCACTTTAAATGATTTTGTGCTTCTTATATGTAGGAATTCATGTGACACTAGTGTCCAAAAGTTCCAGGGAAGGGTATGATCACCTTTGTAGTGGGTACAGTGACAACATATATGTACACACATGTCACGCCACCCCATGTCATGCTGGTAAGGGTTTGGGCTCAAGCTCGGTATCGGGCACAGGCATGTGGGTCCTGTCGAATGATAATTGGCTTCCTTCTTCTATTTATTTTACATAAGAGAAAAACTACTTAATTAATTAGTTAATTTATTCTTTCTTAAAAGTTTTTTATAACTAAATAGAAAGGTGACTCTTTGTATTCCTATTACATGTTTAAGAACAATCGTTTGATCACATATATCCAAGAATAGAATGGAATATGGGAGTGTTATAAATAAGGGCTCTGGAATTGGAACTATCTCTCATCATTCATGATTGTAATCCTATAGTTGTTTGTTTCCTACGAAAGCCACTTTGTATACCGTTTCTCTTGTGAAATTCTTCTCCCATGTGAAAGAAATCACCTCTATCTACTCTCTTCTGAAAACATGATTTATTGCGTGGTGATAGCGGATGATTGATGAACTACACTAGTGGTGTTGTTTCTTCTCATCAATATGTAGGAGAGATGACACCTTTCAACATATTTATGATTGGATCGTCCAGGAAGAAAAACACAAATATAGGCATACTAGAGTGTTGATTTCTTTAAGATGTCCCCTTTTGAACAAGTAGGTGATCTAGTTTGAGTTTTTAAACTTTATGTTTATTGTTTCTCCTGCTTTGTCTGATCTTATATTTCTTATCTTAATCTTAAACATGTCATGTAAACATGTTAATTAAATTCTAGTTGGTTTCTATTGCCTATAATGATAATTTAAAATCCAATTGACTTAAGGAAATCATTAATATCGTTAGTTATTATTGATGGTTATGGTTCTTACTATTCTAAAATAGATGCCTGGGAAAGAAACCCTTGGTGTGATGAGCGCTCGGAGCTCTGGTGGAACCCCCCCACGAAGGTGTTGGCTAAATGGACATCATCAAAATCCTTTTGTTTTGAAAATGATAAACATTTCATTCTTGTGGATCTAACGTGCTACTTGAGTATTTCAGGAGAAAAGTGGATGACAACGTTTTGGAAGATCTACATGCTTAAATTTCTTAATTTCATGATTGTAATCAAATGTAAACCTGTACAAATATATAATGTACAAGTACTTAGATATCATGTAAATTAAGTGTATATATCTTCCATATCCACACACAACACTCAGATAGGTCATCCCTAAGAGAGCATCACAATTGCACATTCATTTCTTACACACAGCATATGAGTTAAAGTTTTGAAGCAGAGTCTGTCTCGGACGACAAACTTCTCGACTGAGATACTCTCAGTCGAACATTTTCTCAACTGAGAAACTCCTAAGTCTAAAGCACGGACATCTTGCAAAATCTGCTAAAAGCCATCACAGAGAAAGGACAGTGTCTTGAGCAGGTTCTATAGCCGTTATACTTAGTTCTATAGCTGTTAAAGTTAGTGGGAAAAAGTGGTTGGAAGTTAAGTTGAAGGTTGCTCCAGACAGACCCTCGGTCGAAAAATTCCTCGACCGAGAGAAACTCAGTTGACAAACTTCTCGGTCAAGAATGTTTCTATCTGCACTTTTCATAAGTAATTAACTAGTCATTACTAATGCAATTAGTGGATACCTAATGGCTAGTTAAACACGAAGAAACCCCTAAAAAGTGTCTAGAACGTCCCTAAGCACTAGTAGGCCATTCCTATAAATAGGACATGCCTTAGGACACATAAACTCACTTGAGTACACATACTTGCAAATTGAGAACCAATCCTTGTGAGCAATTGAGCAGCTTCAACACTTGCTAATAATTTCCATTTCTTGCATTTTGTGTCCTATAGACTAGAATCTCCTACCCACTATACTTCCACTTTCATACACATTGGATAGGAGATCAAAACACTTGATATAGGATTCAAGACTTATGCTTAAGTGGTAATGTAATTTCATTTTCCTTTCTTGTTCTTTCTTATTGCATTGTACTCTCCTTGCTACTCCTAGGTTGGAGGTTGTAGAGTGGAGAGGGTGAAATCTTCTCAGGTGGAGAAGGAGGACTTTGGATTACTTCTAGAAGGTCTCAACGGGAAGCTACTTCAAGGAGGAAGGCTACTTCAAGGGGGAGCTTGAAGTTACTTCAAGTGAAGGCTGCTTCAAGGTTGGTGAGACGACTTTAGGTGAAGGCTGTCCAAAGGGTTTGGGAAGGTATTTGTAATTTTGCGTAACATCCTTGAGAAGGTAATAAAATTCAAATACTTTTAAAATCCCAATTGGAAACAATTGGGTAGTGGACTGACTCTCTTAGTTTTTGCTAAGGGTGGAACCACTCTAAATCCTTGTCTCCTTCAACATCCTTGTGGTTGTTTGTTGGTTGAATTATTTTAAAAATTATTATAAAACCCTATTCACCCCCCTCTAGTGTTTTTCAATTGGTATCAGAGTAGGCTTCAAGGAACTCTAACAAGTCTTGAAGAAAATGGGTGATGGGGTTCTAAATAACCTCAACTTGGAAGGAACTCTTGTAGCTCGACCTCCACCATTTGATGGCACCAACTACACCTATTGGAAGAGGAGGATGCAATTCTACTTTCACGGAATTAGCTGGGATCTTTGGAGAATGGTATCAAATGCATATGATCTTCCTCAAACTGAATATGCTCCATGGGATGCAAACACGGTGAGATTAGCCCAATTAAATGCAAAAGTTGTAAGTATTCTTTATTGTTCAATTTCCATAGGTGAGTTCAATAGAATTTCAAATTGTGAAACTGCATATGAGATATGTCATAGACTCTCTATTACTTATGAAGGAACTATTCAAGTAAAAAATTCCAAAATTGGCTTTCTTAAACAAAAGTTTGAACAGTTTCGTATGGAACCAAATGAGTCTATTAGTGAAATGTATGGAAAGTTTTCTTCTATTTTTAATGGTTTGAATGCATTAGGTAAAGCCATTAGTGAAGAAGATCAAGTGTCAAAAATTCTTAGGTCTCTTCCTCCTAAGTACAAGCCTAAGGTGACCACAATTGAAGAAGCCAATGACCTCACCCGACTAAGTATGGAGCAACTCATTGGCAACTTAGAAGAACATGAGGCAACCTTGGAGGAAGAAGAAAGACGAGAGCGTGAACTTCAACAAGGAAGAAAGAACGACATGGCTTTCAAGGCTACAAAGGTCATCACTCAAGAAAGTGATGTGACAACTGATGGAGATGAAGGATAAGAAGCTCTAATTGTAAATGATAAGAAATATAGAAGATTTAATTCTAACAAAGTTATTGGTTCCTCTTCTTCTTCCTCTCCTAGGTGTTTTGAGTGTGGAAAGAAGGGACATCTTAAGAATGAATTTCCTAAAGCAAAGAAAGGGAAGAAAAGCTCATCCAAGAAGAAGGGAGAAAAAGCATACAAAGCTGCATGGGATGAGTCAAGTGATAGTGAGAGTGGAGAAGAGAATGTGGAGTGTCTCATGGCCAAAGAATATGATAGTGATGATGCTCAAGAGGTAAGCCTTCTTGATTTTCCAAAAGAATATCTAATTGATAGTCTTCAAGATACTCATGACAAATATGTTGATTGCAAAAAGAAACTAAACAAAGTTACTAGAACTAATGAGGTTTTATAAGCTAAATTAAATAATCTTTCTTTTGAAAAGGATAAAACTATTTCTAAAAACCTTACTTTGAAATCATCTTTAAATGATTGCAATATGAAGTTGCTTACTTTAGAAACAAACTATGATCTTCTCTCTCAAGAAAAGGTTGAATTGCTTGCAAAACTAAATAATTTTCATACTCAACCTATCCTATGTACTCATCTAGATTATGATGATATTGTTAAAGAAAGAGATGATTTATCATCTGTTCTAGATCAAGCAAAGTTAGATATCAAAAAGAAAATGGATGAGATTGCTAAGTTACAAAAGGAAGTTAGTAGCTTGAGAAATAATGATATTCTTGATAAAATCCTAAAGAACTCTTTTGGTTATAGTGGAAGAAGAGGTTTAGGATATGTTCCAAAAGAAAACTCTTATCAACCCAAACCTAGGAAAACTCAAGAACCCAAGACCAAGATCGTGTTTGTACCCAAGAACACAACTCAAAATCCTAGAAAGAGAAATGAAATTGATTCTATTTGTTGTCATTATTTCTTGCATCTTGGACATTATTCCTTCTCATGTCCCTATAAGAAAAAGGATGTTGAGTTAGCATGGGTTCCAAGACCCCAAACTTAGCAAATTTAATATGAGTAAGTTGAGATTTGACCTAACACTTCATTTGAATATCTTAATGTCTCATCTCAACTAAATAGAATGGTATTGTAACACCCCTCCCTAGGGTTTCATACGTAACCAGCGGAAGCACAGTCTAATCCCCAACATTATCCATAATGTGGGGTACTTGGCATATCAGGGAGGGATTGTCACATACATGATCTCATATCAAGAAATAAACAACACTTGGCATTCATAGAAACATAGATTCATACATGAGTTCTTGGAAAGAAAGTTACATCATGTTTCTAAAGGTATACTAAACATAAACTAGTTAATAAGAAAAAGATAGGATCTCCATAGATGGACGTCCCACCAGGCAACAACTCCTAAGATCTTGGATGCTTGGAACCTTCTCAAGAGGTCTCCTTCCCTTTAGCTCCAACAACTGCGGACATCTCTTCCCCAGCCATGCAAAGGAAAACAAACATGGTAAGTAAGTGGCATTGGCATATTATAAGACATAAAAATAACATATAAATTGATTTGACATAAACATGAACATGCATTCACATTAATTGTTTCTTGACGTCTTTTACATAAAGAAATTGACTAGAAGAATATGCTCCTCTCTTAATGCCCCATAAGGAGCCCATAATGCTCGGAAAGCCCATAATTGCTCGGAAAGCCCATAATGCTTGGAAAGCCCATAACAAGGTGCATATAAATCTAAATCAATTTCTATTATTCGTGATCTTTCTTAAACCTAACTTATCTTCTTAATAACCTAAACTTGATCTTAATTGGGATTTCTCCCTCTTAAACATGATTGGGATTTCTCCCCATGACCATAATGGGATTTCTCCCTCTTAAGCATGAATGGGAAACTTATTCCCTCTAAATCTTGATTTCATGTTCTTTAACCATAATTCATAACATAAATGTGGTTTCTATACTTAGACTTATATTATAGAAAACAATCATTCAATAATCACATACTTGAAGGGGGACATGCATTTATCATGACTTTAACATAAAGTGCATAAACATATCATAAACATCCAATAAATCAAATTTACTATGCCAAGGGCATGGCCTGCTTACCTTGATCTAAAACACCTAAGTCAAACCTGGTTTGATTGGTTGGATCCTTTTAATCACCTGAAATATGATTAAACCACATAGATCGATAGAAAATCAAAAGAGCTTTCCAAAACATATTTATTTATATTTTTCTGAGGTCGTATGCAAAAGTTATGAATTTTGCACTCTGGACCAATCAGAAATCAAAGAAACCTTATTGTGACAGCAATATAAATCAACGATTAATCAACTGGAGATAAAATGCGGAATTACTAAAGTACCTTAGGCGCGCGTTACATACAATCAAACATGCAGGGGTAAAATTGTCATTCAGCCATTTAAATTCAATCGCGACTGATGAAACAAAAGTGGGCGTGAAATCTCGAAAAACCCATGATCACACGTTTAGAACGAGATGGGAAAAATGGTCATTGCATGACCTGGGATCTTCCTCCCAGCCATGGTGCACGGTGCTCACACTGGAGGTGAGATTCTCTAATCAAAATCGGAATAGAGTATCTGTGCCAAGGAGTGGAGGCTTCCGGCTCCTTCATCGAGCCATGGCGAGGCCATTGAGCCTAAGATCTGGCCCTGATGTCCACAGGAGCTCCGGACTTCTCCGCCGCAAGGCAAGAAATAGGGGAGGGGCTCAAATACTGGAAACCACTGGTCCAGGTCCAGAAATCCATGGATGTGAGTCGGAAAACACTCGTGGTGGACGGGCGAAGGTCGTGCTGTGGTCCATTAGGTCGGAAAGAGGCAAAAGGAGTGACATGATGGGTCGCTGACGAGGGACATTACTGGTCTATAGGGCATGGCGTTTGGGCCACTCACAGGGTAAACCAAAAACAGGAGAAGTTGTCCGAGGGTTCAGACATGCTCACCACATCCTCAATTCGAGAAGGAAAGCTCTGGATCTCGATCAGGCTTGAAGAGATCGCCAAAGACAAAAGGGATGAGGCTCGGGGTGTTCAAGAGTCTTGGGTCACAATTGGGCGAGGAGGAGAGGCGATACCAGACCGATGATGCTCTCAGGGTTCTTAAATAGGAAGCAGCAGCACGGTTGTCCCTCTGCAACTCGGGAAGGCGAGGGTGGAAACCTGCCCTTTTTGGGCGTTTCGTCAAGAGAGAGAGATGAGAAGTGAGTAATAGCTGGTTGGGTTCGGATTGACCTCGCGGTCTCACAGGTGAAAGAATCAAGGCCAACGATTCATTGTGGAGGGAGAAAGAGATCAACGAAGCAACTGCTGTGAAACGTCTGTTGCTCGCGGGGAAAAACGGAGGAAGAAGAAGATATCTGAGCAGTTGGATCTTGATCCAACAGTTGCTGTCGCGCGCGGCAGAAAAGTAACGCGTGACTGATTAAAAGAACCGGAACCTTAGGGAAATAAAGGCAATCAATGAAATTGAATTAAATTCTTTGCTAAACAATATTCAAATCTTTATAAATCGATTTGAATGGTCAAACATGGTCCAAAAGAGTTCAAATTTGAAGCATAGGTGTATTAGAGGGTCTAGAATGTTCCCATTTAATTAGATTTACTGTTTGTACATGTTTTAGGCCTAAAATAGCAAAGACTATTATGTGCATTTAAATGATTATAAGTAGTGAATATAAAGTCATTAATTTCTCAAATAAGGATTGAAAGACATAAAAACGTGCCCTAAATATTATTTCTTTTAATTAACAAAAATGAAGGCCATTAAACAAGAAATTAAACATGTGAATCACTAATTATCACATGAGAGAGAAAATTTGTCATAAAAGCATTTATCCTCATTCTTCTTAAACAAGAGGGCATATATATATATGAAAAGATTTTCTTTAAATAAAACAAGGATAAGAGAGCTATTGAGCACAATACAATGATTTTGAAAAAAAACTAGCATGGGCAAATTGCATTTAAATCCTCAACAATTATCTAATTAGGAAAAGAGCATGCAAGGAATAAAATAATTTGGAAATTTGCATAACAAGATTGGGATGTTACAGGTATCTTAGAATATTACAATGATTTAAGCCCAAACTGACAAAAATATATTGCTGAAAACAAACAGAAACAATCTCGGTCGACAAATAGTTCGATCGAGACATCTCTCGGTCGAGAAATTATTTGATTGAAGGAATTTCTGTATCAAATCTGAAATATGCAGTCAAAACAGTAACAATCCCGGTCGAGAAATTGTCAACCGAGACAAGATCAGTCAAAGTATTTGTCGACCAAATGAAGTTCTGATAAGCTTCAATTATGTAATCATGTTTAGTTTATTATTAAATGTACCTAACCATAATGGACCATTACATGGGTACCAAAATTCATATTTTTTTGCAGGATTGGGTGGTTGATAGTGGATGCTCCAAACACATGACCGGCAATAAGGATGCTTTTCAAACTTTTGAAGAAAAGAAAAGTGGAACAGTCATTTTTGGAGACAATGGCAAAGGTAAAATTTTTGGAATAGGTAATATTGGTACAAACCTTGAAATAAAAAATGTTTTACTTGTTGATGGTCTGCACCATAATTTAATAAGTGTCAGTCAACTATGTGATACTGGATATGATGTTTTATTCAATAAAATTTGTTGCAAGTTACTAATAGAGAACACTACAAATGTTGTGTATGAAGGAAAAAGAATTGTAAATCTATATATTCTTAGACTTAACTCTATGCAATCTGTAGTTGGAAAATGTTTACTTAAAAGATAATTCTCTCCAATTATGGCATAGAAAACTAGGTCATGGTGGTTCACATGTTATCAAAAAGCTAGTTAAATATGATCTTGTTCGTGGTTTGCCTAAGCTATCTTTTGATCAATCTGAAAATTGTGAACCATGTACTTTGGGTAAACAAACTAAGACTTCTTTTAAACCCAAAAACATGCTTAGCATCAGTAGATCACTAGAACTTATAGATATGGATTTATTTGGACCTATGAGGACACAATCTATTGGTGGAAAAATATATTGCTTTGTTATTGTTGATGATTACAGTAGATATACATGGGTTCATTTCCTTGCAAACAAAGATGATACCATTCAAGTGTTCATACAATTTTGCTTAAAGATTGAAAATCAATTACAAAATAAAATATGCATAATTAGAAGTGATCATGGTGGAGAATTTGTGAATCACATATTTGAAGATTTTTGCACATCTCAAGGCTACACTCCAAATTTTTCAGCTCCATGTACTCCACAACAAAATGGCATAGTTGAAAAAAAATAGGTCCTTACAAGAAATGGCTAGGACTATGATGCTTGAACATAATACATCTAAAACATTTTGGGCTGAAGCAATAAACACAGCTTGCTATGTGCTAAATAGAGTAGCCGTACACTCTTATTTGAATAAAACACCATATGAACTCATTTATAATAAAAAACCAAGGGTTGATTATTTTCATACTTTTGGCTCAACTTGCTATATCTTAAACACAAAAGATGATAGAGAAAAGTTTGACTCTAAATCACAAAGATCCGTTTTCTTAGGATATTCAACTTCTAGCAAAGCATTTAGAGTTTACAATACCATCTCTAGAAAAGTTGAAGAATCCATTCACATTACTTTTCATGAAGAACAAAAACAAAGTGATAACATAGTTGATATTACTCATCAAATTGAAGATCTAACCATATCAACTAAAGATGATCAAAATGCTGAAAATGATCAACAAATTGAGACACAACAACCCATCCCTACACTCATTAAGGATCATCCTCAAGAACTAATCATTGGAAATCCTAAGGATAAAGTAAAAACCCGATCATCTTTTAGAGATGTTGCACATATGGTATTTGTATCTATAATTGAACCTAAGAAAGTGACTGAAGCTCTAAAAGATGATTATTGGATAATGGCAATGCAAGAAGAATTAAACCAATTCACTAAGAATGATGTATGGGACTTAGTTCCTAAACCTCAAGATAAAACCATTATTGGAACTAAGTGGGTTTTTTGAAATAAGTTAAATGAAGTCGGGGAAGTAGTAAGAAATAAAGCAAGATTGGTAGAACAAGGGTTTAATCAACAAGAAGGAATAGATTTTGATGAAACTTATGCACCGGTGGCAAAATATGAAGCCATTAGAATGCTACTAGCTATAGCTGCCCACAAAATGGATGTAAAAAGTGTATTTCTAAATGGAATAATATAAGAGGAAGTATATTTTGTCCAACCACCTAGTTTTGAAATTCCGGGTAAAGATGATCATGTTTACAAACTTAAAAAAGCACTTTATGGTTTAAAACAAGCACCTAGAAATTGGTATGAAAGGCTCAAAAATTATCTCTTTGATAACTGTTTCTCAATTGGAAATTTAGATTCTACTTTATTTTTCAATACATATGAATCTGACTTTCTAGTTGTTCAAATTTATGTTGATGATATTATCTTTGGTGCATCTAATGAATCTTTATGTAAACAATTTAGTGATATTATGCAAAAGGAATTTGAAATGAGTCTCATGGGAGAATTGACTTTCTTTGATTGGTTTTCAAATAAAGCAAACACCCGCTGGGATTTTTATAAGCCAAGAGAAGTATACAAATGAACTTTTAAAACATTTCGGAATGGAACATTGCAAACATGCTACCACACCAATGGCTACTTCTACTAAAATTGACAAGGATGAAAATGGGGAACCCATTGATGATTCCTTATATAAGGCCATGATTGGTAGTTTGCTTTACTTAACCGCTTCTAGACCGGATATCATGTTTTCTGTTGGACTTTGTGCTAGATTTCAATCAAAACCCATGCAAACTTATTTTCAAGCTGTCAAAAGGATTCTAAGATACTTAGCTGGGACCGCAAACTATGGTTTATGGTATCCTAAAAGACAATATTTAGATTTGAAAGCTTATACTGATGTCGATTGCACTGGTTGTCGACTTGACTGAAAAAGCACAAGCGGAAGTTGTTTCTTATTAGGAAGAACCTTAGTATCATGGTTTAGTAAGAAATAAAACATGGTTGCCCTTTCTACCATTGAAGCTGAATATATGGCAGCTAGGTCTTGTTGTGCTCAAGTACTTTATATGCAACAAGTTTTAAATGATTATGGTTTTATATTTTCATCTATGCCTATCTTTTGTGACAATACAAGTGCTATAAACTTGGTACATAATCCTATCTTACACAGCCGTGCCAAACATATTGAAATCCGTCATCATTTTCTAAGGGATCATATTTCTAAAAAACATATATCCCTTCATCATGTTGATACGGAAGATCAATTGGCTGATATTTTCACAAAACCACTTCCATTAGATCAATTTAATAACATAAGGAAGAAATTACTTATCACTCCCTTAGAAGATGTTTTCTTTGACATTTTTGCTACTTAAAATCGGTTGGTTTCTCCGATCTTTACTTTTTGGCTATAAATGGACATCTTTTAGCATGCTTTTAACGGTTATCTTTTTGAAAGGGGAGAACCAATTAAGGGGGAGTCTTAACAAATGTTTTTAATAGTTATCTTTTTTAAATGACAAAGGGGGATAAATAATATAAATCTTAAATACTCAATCAATGAGTTTCATACATACTCTCTTGGCTTCACATCAAATGTTGCAATATTCCCTAAAGAGTTGGATTTTATGTTCCACACCTCTTTGGGAATAATAAGCACACATTCCATAAACAAGAGAAGGTATACACAAGGTAAATTTTAGGTATGAAACTCAACTCAATATTATTTAAGCTTATTTTAGTTATATTTAGAAATGTTTGTCATCTTCAAAAAGGGGGAGATTGTTGTCTAAATGGACATCATCAAAATCCCTTTCGTTTTGAAAATGATAAACATTTCATTCTTTTGTATTAATGTGCTACTTGAGTATTTCAGGAACAAAGTGGATGACAAAGTTTTGTAAGATCTACATGCTTAAATTGCTTATTTTCATGATTGTAATCAAATGTAAATGTGTACAAATATATAATGTACAAGTACTTATATATCATGTAAATCAAGCGTTTAGATCTTCCATATCCACACACAACACTCAGATAGGTCATCCCTAAGAGAGCATCACAATTGCACATTCATTTCTTACACTTAGCATATGAGTTAAAGTTTTGAAATAGAGTCTGTCTCGATCGACAAACTTCTCGACCGAGATACTCTCAGTCGAACGTTTTCTCGACCGAGAAACTCCCAAGTCTAAAGCACGGACATCTTGCAAAACCTGCTAAAAGACATCACAGAGAAAGGCTCGGTCGAACTTTACTTCGACCGAGACAGTGTCTCGAGCAGGTTCTATAGCCATTACACTTAGTTCTATAGCCATTAAAGTTAGTGGGAAAAAGTGGTTGGAAGTTGAGTTGAATGTTTCTCTAGACTTACCCTCAGTCGACAAATTCCTTGACCAAGAGAAACTCGGTCGATAAACTTCTCGACCGAGAATGTTTCTATATTCACTTTTCAGAAGTAATTAACTAGTTGTTACTAATGCAATTAGTGGATACCTAATGGCTAGTTAAGCACTAAGAACCCCCTAGAAAGTGTCTAGAACGTCCCTAAGCACTAGTAGGCCATTCCTATAAATAGGACATGCCTTAGGACAACTAAACTCACTTGAGTACACATACTTGCAAATTGAGAATCAATCCTTGTGAGCAATTGAGCAGCTTCAACACGTGCTAATCATTTCCATTGCTGGCATTTTGTGTCCTATAGGCTAGAATCTCCTACCCACTATACTTCCACTTTCATACACATTGGATAGGAGATCAAAATGCTTGATATAGGATTCAAGCCTTGTGCTTAAGTGGTAATTGTAATTTCCTTTTCCTTTCTTGTTCTTTCTTATTGCATTGTACTCTCCTTGCTACTCCTAGGTTGGAGGTTGTAGAGTGGAGAGGGTGAAATCTTCTCAGGTGGAGAAGGAGGACTTTGGACTACTTCTAGAAGGTCTCAATGGGAAGCTACTTCAAGGTGGAAGGCTACTTCAAGGGGGAGATTGAAGTTACTTCAAGTGAAGGCTGCTTCAAGGTTGGTGAGACGACTTTAGGTGAAGGCTATCCAAAGGGTTTGGGAAGGTATTTGTAATTTTGTGTAACATCCTTGAGAAGGTAATAAAATTCAAATACTTTCAAAATCCTAATTGGAAACAATTGGGTAGTGGACTACCTCTCGTAATTTTTGCTAAGGGTGGAACCACTCTAAATCCTTGTCTCCTTCTTCAACATCCTTGTGGCTGTTTGTTGGTTGAATTATTTTAAAAATTATTATAAAACCCTATTCACCCCCCTCTAGTGTTTTTCAGAAGGATCAACACACAATAGGGAGCAAGAAGATCCCAGTGGAGACCAAATCCATCAGAAGTCTGTGTTGCACCAGAAAGAAGGAACTGGACATCCCTATTCTCGGCGCCAGTGGGAGATGCGACTACCTACATTGATCAAACGGAGCTTGTCCTAGAGGAAGAAATTATAATCATACCCCAAACTGAAGTCGATGCTACTTTTGCGCTTTGGGAAAACACCATCGTGGGGGTACATCATCAGCTTCAACCCACACATCCCTACATTGGAGGACTACCTGAAGAGCACCTAGAAACTGACAGGCGAGATGGAAGTGATGGGGTGGGCCAATGGTTGTTTCATCATCAAATTCCAAGATGTGTGGAGACATGGTGAAGGAACCAGAGGGTGGACCGTGGTATGTCAGGGGAAAACCTATGATTCTAAAGAATTGGGAGAAGGGAGAACCCTTAAACAAGAGAAGCTAACGATGGTACTCGTGTGGATAAAGCTAGCCAACCTTCCCCTTGAACTCTGGAGCGATCTTATGCTGGAAAGAATAACATCATTCCTTGGGAAACCTCAATGCATGGATCGACAAAAGAAATCCAGAAAGCGAATCAAATACGCACGACTAAATGTTCTAATATCTATCGACTCAACCTTTCTGAAATAGGTGAAGCTTCACACGAACAAAGGGCATGACTACTGCGTCAGGGTTGAATATGAGTGGGTACCTGAGAAATGACCCCACTGTGGGACATTTGGGAACGATAAGAAGCTCTGCACCCCCACCCTAGAAGCACAGACATAGAGAAAAGAGACATAGAAGGAAGCAGCACCAGAACCGATCCAACCAAAAGAAAACGAAACAAGGACAATACCTGTTCGAAAAAATGAGGCAGAAAAAGAGTCAAGTTTCCAGAATCCATCACAAAAGAACATGAGTACAGACAAGAGGCAGACAAGAAGCCAGAATCCTATCTCAGCTAAGAAAGCAACTTCACCAAATAGATATCAAGTTCTGGATCAAAGTGACATAGAACAAGGACAATTGTCATCTACCCAAAGCATTGCCCACCCTGGTGGCAGACCAGGGCAAAGGGGTAATGTTTGACTTACCAAGCATCATGGCTTGGAATGTGTGAGGCCTCTCAAGTTGGGAGAGACAAGACATGATCCAAGTAGATATAAGAAGAGAAAAAGTTAATTTAGCTCTTCTTCTTGAAGTAAAAATTATAAGAAAAAACATTCACAAAGTTGTCCAGAGAGTCTGGCCTAATGCACAGTGGATAGAAAACTATATGATATGTAGAAAAACACGTATCCTAATAATGTGGGAAGATCCAAGAGTGAAGATTACTCCTGTTCATCATACAAGTCAGATTATTCATTTCAATCTGAAGGTTGGTGATGCTGAAATTGCAATTACTACAATATATGCGGAAAATGAAGACAAAAATAGAACCCTCGTGTGGGAGGATCTAGTTGTTATCAGTAGAAAAATCAAGGGTTCTTGGATGGTTATTGGCGATTTCAATGCAGTGCGGGCATCCACTGACAAGTTGGGGAGAGCTATGCCATCTGCAAGGTCCATGAATGACTATAAACAAGCAATTCTATCTACTGACCTCATTGTACTTTCTGCCAAGGGTCCGTTCTTTACCTGGAGAAACCAAAAGTTGGGGGAAAAGAATGTAAGGAGAAGAATCGACTGAGCCTTTTGCAATTCAACTTTTATGATCTACTTTCCTAGACTATGGCTTCAAATGCTACCCACAGTGAGAAGTGATCATGCCATCCAAATTATCATCTGGATGAAGACTGCACTCAAAAGAGATATTCATTTAGGTTCTTTAATGGCTGAGCCAGCATGTCGGGGTTCAAAGAAGAGGTCAAGAAAGCATGGAACATGACTGCGTTAGGTTGTCCCATGTACCAAGTTTATCAAAAATTAAAAATGGTGAAGGCCTCTATTCAAAGATGGAACTGGGAAAAAAGAGGACACATTGTCAATTCTACTAGAAACAAAGAACAAGAGGCCAAGGACGTACAAGTAAGAGTTGATGAAGACCCACATGACATGCTTTAATGGGAAATAGCTAAGTCTAAATTTGATGAAGCAAGGGAAGCCATTACGCTTGAGGAATCTATGATAAGGCAGAAATCAAGAGTCTTCTGGCTGAAGTAGGGAGATAAAAACTCAAAATTATTCTATGCATCTCTTAAGACTAGAAGATACAGAAATCTGATCAAGCAGATACAAGTTGGTGATATGGCCGTTGATGAGGAAAATTCCATAGCCAGCAATTTGTTAGGCCATTATTAGGACCTCTTCAATAAAAGTAGAAGCAAGAAAAATTTCAATCTCAAGGTTCCTAGACTTACTGAGAAACAAATTAGGAGTATTACTGCTTTGGTGACAGATGAAGAAATCTATGAGGTGATTAAAAATGTTGATGGTGACAAATCGCCAGGTCCGGATGGATACAATGCATACTTCTATAAGAAAACCTGGGATATTGTTGGGAAAAATATTTGCAGGGCGGTCAAGGACTTCTTTCTCAAAGGAATACTTCTTAAAGAGATGAACAAAACTTTTATAGCTCTGATCCCTAAAGTATCCTAGACTATGAAAATCGAAGAGTGGCATCCCATTTCCATATGCAATTTATCTATAAAATTGTTTCAAAGTTCATGGCGACCAGACTCAGAAACATTCTTCCCTCTCTCATTAGTTTGAACCAATGTGCCTTTATTAAAGGTAGACACATTGTTGATGCAATTATGTTGGCTAATGAACTTGTCAATGACTTCAAGAAAGCTCAGACCAAGGCTAAGCTCTGTCTAAAGGTGGATTTAAGTAAACTGTATGACACCATCAATAGAGAGCACATCCTAAATGTGATGGCACAAATGGGTTTCCCTCCCTATTGACTTTGTTGGGTCACAGAATGCATGTCTAATACTACTTTCCAAATTCTCATTAATGGAGAACCTACCCCTATTTTCAATGCATCTAATGGGATTCACCAAGGAGATCCAATGGCTCCCTACCTATTTGTTATAGGAATGCAAGCCCTCACCTCTATTTTTGATACAGTAGTCAACCAAGGTGATATTGTTCCTCTTAGTGCAGGCAATATAAAGATCTCACACCTTATATTTGTAGATGATCTGCTTATATTTACTAAAGATAATCAAAATAATGCCAGAGGTATTAAAAAAACTCTCGACCTTTTTAGTTCATATTCTGGTCTCACCCTGAATCCAAAGAAAAGTCAAATGTTCTTAAGCTACAAAGCTGATCAGAACCTAGGTCCTATGATGGGCATACAGGTAATGGATTTTCCTGTTAAATACCTAGGCCTTCCACTGTTTGTTGGGAGGGTCACAAAATCTCACAGTATTCATCTTGTGTACAAAATCAAAAAGAAATTGGAGTCATGGAAAGTGAGGCTTCTATCAATGGCAGGGAGGGTTGAGCTCATCATCTCAAATCTATCTGCTTACCATCTCTTCTGGACTAGCCTTTTCCCCTTGCCCGAAACTGTGATTGAAGAAATTGAGAAACTCTTTCAAAATTTTCTATGGGGAGACAAAGAGGATGACAAGAAATTCCATATGATTCGATGGGATGTCATTTGTAGACCTAAATTTGAAGGAGGACTTGGGATTCGAAAGATTGTTGATTGGGTAGCTACTGGTCAAACAAGAGCTATTTGGGACATTGCCAACCACAAGAACACCTTATTGATCAAGTGTATCCGTAGTAGATACATCAAAAAAGGCTTTATCTGGTCTAGTGAATCCAAGCAACATCACAGTTGGTACTCGAGAATTCTGCTGCAACATAGAGACAAACTTCTTCCTTCAGTCATATTTTCAATTGGGGAAGGAACAACGGTAAAGTTATGGAATGAACCATGGGTAGATGGACTCTTTCTTGAGGATGTTATTGGCTGTAACCTCAAGCTTAAGAATGGCCTTGATGCATCTGTCAATCTTGAGACGATAATAAAAAATGTACACTGGTGTCTACCTAACTACAGAGGAAACAAGCTTCTGCAAAACATGTGTGAAAAGATAACTATTGCTACAACAGATCACTGCTATCTGGACGGCCTATCTAGAATCTCTCTACAACGAGCCTGGGAGTACAATAGAGAAAAGCATCTGATTTTAAAGTGGCTAGGTGGTTATGGAGTTCAAAAACCCCTAGATGCTACATCATACACATTTGGAAAGCCTTTCACGATAAGCTGGTTACTGATAAGCTGCTGAAGACAGTGGGCTATAGCCTTGCCTCAAGATGCAGTCTATGTCTCGCTGAAGAGGAAAGCCAAAATCATATTCTTTGGGAATGCAGTTTGGCTCAAGCATTATGGCAGATGGTCTTCTTGAAGACAAGAGCTCATCCAAGAAAGATGGAGGACATCTGCAATGTTACTAATAGAAATGATAAAATCCTTATCATTACTGTCCTTTATTATATATGGCACACTAGAAGAAGTTTTGTTTATGATAGAAAAATGGTGGACTACAAAGCGGTCTGCAATAGAGCTCTTCATACATATGAGAGTATTATGTATAGATAGATCTTTTTTATTGTCTTTCATGTAAATACTTGGAGAAAATTAATAGAAGGAATCCCACGCTTACTGATAAAAAAACGATGCCTCTGGTATGCTTCAAAATTTTGACAACATCAAGTTCACATGTTTGTAGAGCGAGATCAAAATTTAGCTCAAAATGATAAGATTTCTTGACTATATTAGAAATGTGAACCTAAACCAAAGAAATGTATCCTAAGAACATTGAAAGAATCACTGACGAAGGTGATCCATCATGTAAAACAAGTTTTAGATGCATACTCCAAACTTCCTATTATGACAACCAATGTTCTATGAGGTACATTAGAAAAGAAATATAAAATAGAGAATCAATGTGTTGAAAAATAGTTTGTTACTAAATTTCTTAAGTTTTGGATGGTCAATGGTAAATTTATTCCTAAGTATGTGTATGATTTTCAAATTTTGTATCATGAACTCCAAAAACGAGCATGAAATTACTAAAAAAGTTATTGTTATGTCTATCATTGAAATTTTCCTAACTCTGAGAGGCATTTTGCTTGAATCTCAAGAACAAAGAAGGGTGACATATTCCACAATGAACTTATGTTAGGTATTTCAATAAGGGAGGAGCACATAAAAGAACCAGAGATCAAGGTACATTTTGATGTCAAACCTACTTTAAATCTTATGACTTCTAAAAGTAGAAAAAGAAAGATTACGACATACAAAAACCTAAGGTCAAGATTCAGAAGAAACCTTGTTAGACTTGTAAAAAGGTGGGCCACAAGAACAAAGATTGTCCTACATGTCATACAAATAAGGATAAGAAAGAAACTACATCTATAGTTGATGAGGTGGTAGTATATATGATGATGACTTCCTTCAAACGCAATGATGGGTACATTAAAATTAAACCTAAATTCCATGCTATATTTGAGCCTCTAGAATGGATTATAGATATTTGGGATGATGTGCATGTTTGTGTTGATAAATCTTTGTTTATGTCTTACCAGACCTCTTCAGAGATTGTGACTTTCCATGATGCAAGATGTATAGAAGTCAAAAATGAAGGATGTGTGTATTTTTTGTTTCCTTTGAGAAAGATTCTGATGCTTTGTATAGTCAGATATGTGTTATCTATTTGGTGCAATATAATAAATGGTGCAATTTTTGTTAGAGATGGTTGGATAATAGATTGAAAATTTATTAAATCTATTATTACTCGTTTTCAAGATGGTTTATTCTTTATAAAGGGGTACATTTTTTACTTTGAGAACTATTTAAGATTCATGTAGAACTTCTTATTCCAAATTATGTTCTTAATTTGAATGAAAATTTGGTTTTCTTGAATTTTTTCGTTGACATCTGGCATTGTCATTTGGGTCATGTGAATGTTGTATCAATAAAATGTATGATGAATCTGAATTTAGTCCCAAAATTTGACATTAATAATAGTAAATGTGAAATTTGTGTACAAGCTAAAGTGCCTAGAAATAATATTCATTATATGGATAGGAATTCTAAAATATTGGATTTAGTTAATCTTGATATTTGCTAGTTTAATTGGATTTCTAGTAGGGATCATAAAATTTATTTTATCACTTTCATTGAGGATGCTAGTAAATACTATTATATCTACTTAATTAAATGTATAAATGAGGAATTAGAAAAAACATAAAATGTTTAAGGAAGAAGAGAGACCACATACTAGTCAAATACGTACACAATTATTGTATGATAGGGGAAGAAATTATACCTTGAAATAGTTCTTGAAATTTTGCAAATTCTATGGTATAGTTCAAGTGGATATTGTTATTCAATAGTATTGCAAAACATAAGAACTTGATCACGATATACATGGTAAATACTCTGCTCCAAACTTTAGGTATGCCCAACTTTATATTAGTCGAAGCTTTGACTACAGCTTGTCATGTTCTGAATAGAGTTTCTCCTAAACTTAAATAGAGTTGTTCATTTGTGCTATGGAGAGTCTCAAAAGGCAAGCATCAAACATCTTTGAGCGTGGGAGGTCCTCACTGAGGTACTTGTCCCTAAACATAAAAGAAAGAAATTGGGACCAAAAATAGTAGATACCATTTTCTTGGGTTAAGTAGATATGAGTCATGCATGTATATTCTTGATTCTTGATTGTGAAATCTAGAATCTAATGTGTTAATGTCAATATTGTGGTGGAAATTCATTATGCTACATTTTTAAGGATGTTTCCCTATAATTTTTGGTGTACCCAAGGAAGTTTCTTAAGAGGATCCAGTCACCACATATTTCATTCCCTAGCATATGAAGATGACAAATGTGCAGGTGTAACTCAGAACATACTATATCTCAATCTGAAATTTATGAGGAAATAGTTTAGCCAAGGAGAGGTAACTGGATGAGGACATTGTAACATCCTGAAAACTCAGATTTTGTAATTTACTAGAATTTCAACAGACTGATGGAATTTACACAACTCAAAACCATAACCAAGATTTAGTGAAAAATACTCTTATATATTGAAACCATAGGTTGAGTTAAGTGATGCCAATAATGACCTTAAAATGCTAAAAGAAGAATATCTAATCATGTAGTCATTGATGGAAATGAATGCGCATTTAATTATTTTTGAGTTTCTCTATCAAATGACGTATGATCAAAGTCTCTTGAGATATATTGAAGTGTATATATCATATCTGAAATCATGACTACAGATGTTCATTTATATTAAGATATGTGATGATTTTGATCTTGACATTGCATAAAGAAGTGTCATCAAAATTAACTACAAGATTCCTTGTGATAACTCCTATGCATTATGATCTGTGAGAGGATTTTTAAGGTTTTATTCTTTGTGTTTATCTAGATTTAATAAAACATGTATGTAAACTTATTTTAGAAATTGTATTAAACTCTTATCAAATGTATACTGTGCATCTGATGTGGATTGAAGCCTCAATGGCTAAAATCTAGTGTAATTGCAATTATCGCATTAAGATTATCATATTGGTACTTAATGATTTTATTAGGCAAGATAATATTTAGGAAGTAATAATTTACATTACTATAATAATGAATGTTACATATTAGATTAATGAGGACATTATGTTCTCGTAGATTTGAAAAGAACGAAACATATAAAGAACCAAGGTCTTGAACCAAATGTTGATAAGAGTAGATGGAGAGATATATTGTTCATTAGTTAATCCAAAGTGACTTTCAGAGGGGATTGAATATGGTTCTCCTCTAATAATGGAGTTATTTTTCTCAATATTAAACACCTTCCATCATCACATCCCTACTGAAAGAGGGGAAAGTGAGGTATTTGAGCAAAGAAGTATGCGATAAGTTTTTTGTCAGACAAAGCATTCAATCCTCGTATTGAAGATGTTAGTGTAAGCTAGAACCATATATCCTATCTCAAATTCAAGCATGGGGGAACCACAAGACTGACCCAAACCTACAGTCACAAGCTACCAAACCTCTTAGATACCTTGTGGTTCCTATATAAATGGTTTTTCTTGTTCTAGCAGTGTAGCAATCTTAGAGCCCCTTTCTCAATTTGTAGCTATGTCGAGGTAGTTATTGGGCTCGATGCTTAGGATTGATTTTGGGATCATGAATAGGCTCTACATTTCACATAAAGGGGGATCACAACCATTTCTAAAGAGACTACAATAGGAAACCAGGGACATAATCTTTTATCAATGCACAATAATAAGATCCATTGTGAACGCGCCTTTGGCCCCAATGATGATGTTGATATGGCATCCAATCATCACAAGTTGATGAGGGATTTAAGATGTCAGATCAAGTGAAGTAAGGTGTGGAGGTTCTACTCACCTTGAGGTGTTCCTTCTGGGACACAATGACCATAGAAGGTAGGAGCAGGAACATAAGATGGTACCCTATTTTATAGAGAAAGTAGAGTTCAACCTGATCAAGAGAGTGGAGACTCACTTCTGGGTTAGAGCAAGCACTAAATGATCCCTCATTTGATCCACAAAGAAACAAGTATATAAGGTAAATATGTAGTTAACACAAAGTTTTTATACTGATCTTACAAAAATCATAACAAATGCATAATGTGTCAAAAACAATATAAATAAAATACCATTTGAAGATGAAAATGTGTTCTTCCCCACTATAAACTTAGAGTTTATGTCTAAAACTCTTTATGAACTAATAATGCATGAGAAGCAATGTGTGCCCCAAAATGAAATAATATCATTATATATGTCAATAAGTAATTAAGTAAATTTCATATGAGCCATCAACCTAAGTAAATCATAAAGTTGATAGATGATTGATGGTTATCTACAGGAGTGAGTCTCAATATTAGTTTTGAACATGATCTTTGGTTTTCCTATACATTTGAGGTAAGTGGGACATGTCCATTTGGTTTTAGTATTATTATGATTCAAATTTTAAAAATAGTTATAGAGTAACTTAGAGATTTACTTTCAAGCATTCAATATATCATGTTTATTTCATATCCAATTATGAGTAATTAAACATTGTTTAAATTCACTAATGTTTTCATAAATTTATATTTTATATATTGAGATGAAATCTACTTTAGGATACTTGGTATTTCTATATTAATTATAATTTATTTCTCTGAAGCATGTAGACCCATACATTAGATATCATATATCTAGTATCAAACTTACACTGTGTCATCATCTAAATTAGAACTTCATATTATGAGTTACCCAAATTATAAGAAAATAAGCTTCAGGATTTAGATTTAGATTACTCATTATGTGAGTAGTCACATACTAGATCCAAATACATATTAAATTTTAGATCCAATCTCATCTATTAAGTAATTGAGATTCATAATTAGATATAGATATACTATCATTTCAGATAAATAATTTATAAAAACAAAGCTTAAAATTATGTGATAATTTCTTATTCACTAGTCTTAGGATGATTCAAAGGCATGCCATGCCATTTTAGAGGAGTGTTCACTCCAATTTATAGGTGTAGACACACTAAATTAGATATGTTCGGTGTCATTCAGAGGCATATAGTGACAATTCAAAGGTACTTTGGTACCAATTCAAATGTATAGTCAACCCAATTTGGATAGGACTTATCCTATAATGGTGTTCACATATAAACAAAATTTGTAAATAAAAGACAAATGACTCCATCCTGAGCTTATAGCTTTCAAATTTTAGTTTCAGATTTTTGTTAAGATATTTGTGTTTTTCTTATTAAAAAATTGATGCCACTTACTCTAACACAAATATTTGTATTTCTGCATGGTTGGGGATGGAATTTCTATAGGTATTGATCTCCAAGAAGTGTGACAAAAATAGAGTTTGCATATGCATGTTCAAGAGGATTCCTTGGCAGAGTGCCATCTATATGATCCAAGATCTTAAGATAGAATTACAAGCTTTTACATCATGTAATTAGACTTTCTTATAATGTACAATATAACTAAGTTTCTTTCTTAAGAAATTTTGAGAATGTATTTGACACACTATACTTTGATGGTTTTACTTCCACCATTATTTTGATGAATATCATGTTCGTGACACTCAAAAGTTTAAAAAATGTTTAGCTTTTATACTTGTGATATAGAATTTTGTTGTATTACAATATCATATCAAAGTAATAATGTAGTATGCCACCAGGTGAATTATCATATTCTTAGTTAATACTACCTCACCAAAAGCCTATTGAGACTAGAATACAAGTCTAGAGACACAATTAATAGCCATTATTACATACGGTATAAGTGAAATATAGTGAGGAGTAAGCTAGAGGTTTAGGGAGGCAATAGAAGTTGAGCCATGGGTTTTGGTTAGGTATACGTTTACCTTAGACTTCATATGTTAACTTTAGAGATATTATATCATGATATCTTCCTTCTAATGGTTTTCAGTTTTAAACACATATAAATGATTAGAGTGGGGATTTATTTTGGTCAAAAAAACTCCTTTTTCTTCCTTTTGCACTTCTCAAAAGAAAAGAAAAAGAACAATGATATATACAATTGATGGGAGAGAGGAAGTTAGAGTGACTTCCTATCAGGATGGAGAAATAATAAAGAAATAAGGCATGCATGACCTAGTGTAAAGAAGAAAAAATAAGGAGTGCATGCCATGAGAAAATCAAGAAGGTGATACAAAGTAAGAACAAAAAACTTTATAAAGCTTGCAGTCCCTGAAAACAAAGACATCGGGCAAAAACAAACACCCTAGCCATAGGAAGCTCTGTCATTGAGTGCCCACATCACAAGTAAACTAGGAAAAAATCAAGTTCATAGATGTCAAAGTTAATGACATTCTAGAGTTTTGTAGAAGACATACAACTATGGGGCATGAACCCCTCTATTTTTCTCCCAGTAGACATTATAACAATTCTCCATGACAATGCACTTGACTCTAGTAGAACTACAAGATAAGAGGACATTCCAAGAATAGAGGCCGCCTGATAAGTTGAACTCGACACAAGCAGGGCTCCAAATCTCCTATATGTAATAGCAAGTAAAGAGAATGTGATTTGTGTTCTCATAATCATTAATGTAAGGAAGCACATAGAAGTAACCTAAATTCCTGTTCTTCTAATATAATCCGATGTTGGTAGTTTGTTATGGCATGTTTTCCACATAAGTACCTGATATCTCTTATGTAGAGAATGACTCTAGATCCAAGAGAAGATATCACGCTATGGGTTGACCTCCCTAATAGTGTTCAAAGTACCTTTTAGTTTTGGGTTCTTTCAACTACAAAAAGAAACATAGTCTTTAACATGCGAAGGAGGGGGTAGATCTCAAAAAATCAACAAGCTTGATGTTGTTTTTGTTCCTTGGAAAGCACTAGAGGTTAGACTAAATGATGGATGATGGATAATAGTCCACTAGATTTCCCAGCTTGATCTTTGCATCATGACCAAGAATTGCATGCAGAAACCTCTTCTCAAGAGTCCATGGATCCAACCACAATTTAGTCTTTCTACATTGTCCACAGAAAAAGTAGAGAAATTAATATCAACCATGTTCTTGATAAGCTTGGAGAAGAACCAATACATCAAGGATGAGTTGGAAATAGACCAAAAGGAATACATAGATAAATATCGCTCCTTCATTCATTTAACTCAAATCATATCTTTATTAGCAGCAACATTCCATCCATTCAAAAGAAGAGAAACATGAGATATGTCTTTAAATAATCTAGTACCTAACCACCCTCTTTCTTTGGTCTAGTAACTATGTCCCATTTAACAAGATGGAGAATGGATTTTTCATCATCTTTACCCCACAAAAAAATACCTAGAGAGCCTCTCCATATCTTCCATAATGGATCTAAGAATAGGAAAAGAAGAATTCCAATAGAGGTGAATGGTGGTAAGAGTTGACTAAATCACTTCTAATCTTGTTGAGATTGACAAGTTTTGGGATTTCCACTCCTCCAACATCAATTTCATTTTGTCTATAATAAGAAGACAGACCTCTTAGACAATTTTCCAATGAAGAGGGGAATCCTCAAATACTTCAAAGGTAAGAAGACATTTTTGAAATGAAGTATATCATTCACCCTAGATTTCTGAGTTGACTTGCTTAAAATAATTTTACTCTTTATATTGTTTATCTTTAGACCAGAAAGATCCTAAACCTATCCAATATCCTCAAAATATTCTCAGCATTTTTCTTTCTTCAATTAAAATCATTAAGTTTTCACCAAAAATAGCATGAGAGTGAGAATTTCTTTGAAGCCTTAATAGGGGAGATAACATTATCATCCAAAGCATTTCTCATTATCTCATAAAAAACATGCATCACAATAACAAAATAGTAAGGGGAAATATGATCCCCTTGCATAATACCATTAGATAATTTTAAATGAGGCCAGTAGGTTCACTATTGACTAGAATTTGATAGGAAGTAGAAGAATAATACTAGAAATTTAGCTAATCCAAATGGGAGAAAAGTCCATATTAAACATGATTGGGAAGAAAAAAATCCTAATTCACATAATCATATGCATCAAAAATGACAATTTTTATACAAATATTCCTACTAGAGATGTTTCTATTGAAGTCTAAAGGATCTCGTTTGATAATAAGATAGAATCCTTGATGCTCTCTCCTTTGATCAAAGCACATTGGTTCTCGCTAATGATGCTAGGAAACACTTCTTGGAGCCTGTTGGTAGGATTTTAGAGATAATTTTATAAACAACATTACTCTAAGATATTGGCCTCTAATTTTTTATATCACTTATATCAAGATCTTTAGAAATGATTGTGATGAAGGTGTTGTGTGTTTCCTTTAGAAGTTTACCATTGGCAAAGAATTATCTATTAAAATATCATAGCCAATGATTGGTCCATATTTCTTGATAGAAAAAGCATTTAAACAATTGAGCCTAGGACCCTTATCAATTTTCAAGATAGCCACAACAACATACATTTCTTGCTGAGAAACATTAACAATAAGACCAATTCTTTTCTAAGAAAGATATAATTACCTTCCCATTTAAAATCATATAGCCCCTTGCATCTCATAATATTTTTGAAAATATTATTTTAGAAGTCCAGGACATAGCTCTTGATATCCAAATGATCTTGTGGGATACACCCCTCAATGTTGAGGCTCCTGATATTATTCCTCTGGTGTCTAGTCTTTAGAGAGGCATAAAAAAATAAATTATAATTCCTTTCTTAAATCCATTGAACCCTCAATTTTTACCTAGGAAAAGACTCTTCAATATTTTCAATTATGTTAGCTCTTTTCTCAACCTATTAGCTTTTCCTTATAGTCCAAGCTTAAGAGGGCATAAATCAACCTCAATTTGGGTAGATAGAGCATTAAATTGACTGGTTTAACTTTATCAAAAATATTGGATACACGTGTTGACTCCATATTGAAAGATTAGATCTAAAGATATGAAAATTCATATAAACCTTAAATGTATCATAACCACCAACATTATTTCTCCTGGGTTCAACAACAACAGAAAGCAAATTGTCCCTAGTAGCCCAAGAGTTGATAAAATGAAAAGGAGACTTGATTACTCTAGGAATACCAATACTAAAGCAATAATTTTGTGGTTACTTATAGTATTAGATAAAAACTCAGTAGAAGAAGAAAAAATACCACCTTACCTAGAAAAGATTCACTATACGAAACCATGTCAATCTTTTAGCTAGAAAAATCCCTCCCCTCCTGGTGGTTGTCCCATGAAAAGAAGGGGCCCTCATCATGGATTTGTTGGAGGGAGTAATCTTACCCTCCTTCTCATAGTTTCTTCTCACCGTGTTAAAACCACCAAGAATAAGCCAAGGAAAAGTATTAGAACTAGATATACTTTCAATAGAATACCAAAGAAAGATTCTATCAAAACATCATAATGTCCATATACTAAAGTAACATAAAAAACTTGGTTATTTATGTGAACTTCAAAATTAATGTGCTTGTCATATTTAGAAACTTTAATGATGTTACACTTAGTTGTATTCCAGTGAACTACAATAAGGGCAAGATCATGGTAATTGTAATTATAAATGAAATTGTAATCAAGAAAATATCTATAAAGAATACCACGTATCTTATTATTACTTATCTTCATCTCATTCAAATTAAGAAGTTGGATATCTAGCCTTCTTCACTCCACTCATACGTTGATAATATTATTACTAAGGTTGCTCAGGTTCTAAGAGGGGATTGTAAAAGATGTATTTATTTATATACTTTGGCCTTTGAGATTTTGGCCTTAGATTTTTTAGAGATGATACTTACACTATTAAACATATTGTTCATTGGTGAATAGATAGATTTTATGTAAGGAGTGGGGCTCAGAGGGGATCCACTCCCTACTAAAATTTGAACAATAAAGCATCCATTCAAAACACACTCAAAAAGTATGCTTCAAATAGGTGTAAAATTTTCAAATCTCAATAATGGTACTCAAAACAACCAAAGTGTAGCAGCAGAATAAAAGTCATGACTATATTCAATGTATTAAGAGTACATCATCATTCTCCCATGTAGAGTTTACATGGATATTACAACATAAGGATCTAGATAGAGGGAAATCTAAACCATATAAAGTTTGTCTTCAAACATCAACTTCATGAGTTAGGTCTATGCTAAAAGCCATGTACTCCTTATCCTAATCCTAGGATAGTCCTCCAAGCTCCTACTACGCACTCTGATCCTAGGCCTGAGTGGTTGGGAAGTCACCTAACAAGAGGAAAAAACAAGGTACGTGTCAATAGTGAACTAGGATAAAAGGCAAAGAAATAACATGGAAATAAAGGTTAATATTTCATCATAAGGTGAAGAGATCAAGAGTATGAGGCATAATTAAATAGATGTTTCCCTAACAAGAAAATAGTAAAATATTTGCAATCATGATTAATATTGACTATGTTAACTAAGTAGCATTGAGGCACCTGCCTAACCTCAACCAATAGGTGAGGGAGAGTAGCACATTTCAATCACCTACAAAATATTTTATAAGGGGGAGAGTAGCACATTCCATAGGATGAAATAACACATGCCCTATCTATGGGTGGTTGTACAAAAATACCACTACATTAGCTAAATAGTCTAATAAAATCCACATACTAAAGTAAAACTATGGCAAGTAGAAGCATCAAATATTTGAAACATGGCAGTGGGGTACAAGACCCAAGAAATATAATATCAAGACTGATTTTGAGGTAAATATATCAAAAGAAATATTAATAGAGCAAATAAGGTTCATATAGCACCTCATTAGGGAATATAAGGTTTGATTTGCCAATATCCGAACTTAGGGTGTAAGAATGCATATAACTATTTTTCCTACTTCAATTATCAACTTTCGCCACTTTAGATGATTCCAAGTTCATCTTTGCCTATTTTCAAATTATTCACAGATATTAGAGTCCATATTGTATATTAATGTAGAGATATCCCAAATTAAACCTTTTTATCAAAACTTAGATTTTGACCCTAAAAACATCATTAGTTGATTTATTAGATTCTCCTGATCAAGAAAACATATTTTTATGTTTAATTTGGAGTTAATATGATTAAGTTACAATTTTAATGAATTTTATGCATATATTTCATTCCACAAAAATCATCCTTTGAAAAACATAGAAATAAGACACTAAAACATTTTTATTAGATCGAGATCATTTTTCCAATTCTATAACATATTTATTTATAATTTTTGGAGCTTCCAATAAAAAGAGCCTTATTTACTAATTTATTAGTGAAATTAAATTGCAAGAAACCAATTTTCCCTTAAATCAAATATCAAAACTTTAGACTATGAAAGGGTATAAATGTACAATTTTTTATGACATGACAAGTGAAAAAAATCCAATGAAAATGTGGTGATTTATAAGAATACCCAAAATGAGAAAAAGAAAATAAAAGAGAATCGAGGGGCAAAAAGGGGAAAACACAAGGGATCATCCCCTTCCCTACTACACATGCCATGGCCGGCTGGGCAAGGAGACGCTTCGCGAAGAGTTTGGGGAAAACTTTGTTCATCGCTTGTTCATGAAACTAACTAGCTGATCATGAAGATCAAGTGACAAAGTTGTTTACCTGAGGTCCAATTACGCTCTAAAGAAGCAAGACATCCAGGAGAGGTTACACAAACTCAAACCAAGAACCACTTTCGGCGGTGGATGAAATGACTATTCAAGGTGAAATTGAAATCAGAGGAGAGTATTTGGGTGTGCATTTCATATGAGGGTAGGGTCCTATTTATATGAGTTTGAAGGGGTGTGTGAGAAGTTGCTTTGGAAGACTTGAGGAACAAGTTTAGGCGTTTCTAGATTTTCTCCATGATAGGTCTCGAGTAGGGTATGGATGGATGAAAAATTAAATTTTCAATCCAATATAACTCATTTTGTGAAGTTTTTTTGAGTTATAAGGGAGTTATAACCAAAATATCAGACCTTAGTATGCGGTTACTGTTCATGCGAGTTGTGGTGAATGTCATTTAATATAACTATCCAACTTTTTTCTTTCAATGCATTTAATGTACACAATTTTCTATAATTATTTGAGGATGAAAACAAAGTCCGAATAAACTCAAATATGGCCGGTTAGATAATTTTAGGTGAGAAATCCGATTTTGGAATTATTCTACTTTTTGAAGACTTCTAATATTTTATTCAATATTTTTGAATATTATTACTCCCTTTAATGAGTTAGAGGCATCTAGAAACTTTCTAAAAAAATGAAACTTGTCTATAAGAAATAATAAGTATGAAGTATATGATTTTTCTATTTATTAATTGTGTTCGACATATTATTTAATATGTTTGTTAAATTATATTATTTCTCCTAAATTAACTAAAATATTTAAGATGGTTCAAATTGGTTAAAATTTATTGATACACTTATTTTTACATTTAACTTTCGAATTTAAAATTTATTTTCTCTTATGGTTCAAATTGGTTAAAATTTATTGATACACTGATTTTTATATTTGACTCTTATTCTTATTTTCTTTCTCAGTTAAAATAAAAATAGTTATTGTTGTGCAAATAATGTGAAACTTCACCCTCAGGCAAACTAAAACATATTAAACATGAATTGGCCATTAATTTTATCTCTTGGTACTATTTAATACACTATTTAATATTTTGGACTTTACATACATACTCTCTCCTAATCTACACATGTATATTAAAGATTATTCAATTTAGATAAAAATTAACCCGAATGCTATTTTTATTGTGTAGATAACAAATCCAAGATTAGTTTCCACTTTTGGAATCATCTAATGACTTATTTCACATTTTATAAAAAATGCACCTTTTCTTTTCTACATAAAAGAGATATAATAATTATTATCCCAAAATTGTGAAACTTGTCATTCAAGCCAAACCAAACCCAAGGAAAATGAATCTCAAGTTATCTTCAACCAATTAGTCTTTCTTTAATGAATTTTAGCCTATTATCCATTATTATCACAATTTCCTATATTAATTATTCAATATCACATTATCTTGCTTAAAGAGTTATTATTTAACTTGTTATCTCTTCCTTGTTCCAAAAGGTTATAGAAAATTCCATAACAAATTGATTTTATGATTATCCCACTTAAGTGGTAAATTTGCATAGTAGACCCTGATAGAAACATCTATTGAGGTATTTGTGCATAAACCCATATGTTGGCATAAATAGTGATCAAATTCACTCCAAACCACTAATAATTCCACAAATTCAACATCAAGGACAAAAAGGATAGAAAATATAGGGAAAAGCTTAGGAAGAAGCTAAACTGAGAATACACCCAGATTTCAGTTCATTGCATTTTAACACTCTATGAGAGATACTAGTAATAGACTTTGAGATAATAACAGGAGGGGAACTAGTCTTGCCTCCCTTATCCACAACATTTGATAGGCCATCCTTCTCTTTATTTATCATATCCTCAAAGCAAGGAATATCATTGAACAATTGAATCGAGTGGATGGGATGGATCTACCTCTAGGAGGTTTTGGAGAACAGGCAGACAATCTAATTTTTCATCTGAATTTTGCTGATTATAAAGGGCATGGGAAGATTCAACCAAATAGAGATGCGACTCATGATCAAACAAGCTACACTTGCCACATAAATTCTAAAACAATTTTTAAACCATAAAGATACGTTGACACTATCTAGCATCACCCTAAAGATTATTAAAATAAGGAAAATAGAGTCAAGCCCATATGAACTTGTATATTGGCATATTCTAGTTGGACAATTCCTATGTAGGACTACTAGTACATAAGGGGGCACCTAAACATGATGCTATCCTCTCAAAAATTCTAGTGTCCCATACTTCTAAAGGTATTTTAGAGATTCTAACCCAAATAAACACATTCATTAAGATGATTTTTTACAAAGTGAGACTAGGCCACCATTTCATTCTATTGCACGAACCACATACCATTTTTGTAGTGAAAACTCTAGATCAGAAGTACTAGTGAATCTAAAGATAAACATCCCATTTTCTTTAAATATACCGTACATCTTTCCCCTCGGGTTCCATAACTCCATAAGGTGATCTTGCAAGATATAAACCTCAAGAGTGAATCAAGAATGCAACCTACCAAACATTGACACCAACATAGTAAATTTTCCCCTACCTCAAATTTAGGATAGCTGAGAGGGAATGATATGGGCTCTACACTATTATATTATGTTTGTCTTACCCTTTATGGTGCATGTGGTATGGGACATGTGCACTAGTGAGGTGTTGAGATAAGTATGATATGATAATTTATGTCATCTTTAGATATATATATGTGGTCAGTATGTATCAAGAGATTCTTTAAGACGGGTCTGATGCTAGAGGTCTGAGTCAAATAGCCACCTAAACCTAACTGCACTAGGAATCATAGAGATATCCACTTATAACATTATTAGATATCTAAATAGTAGTAATAGAGTGATGAAGCTAGTACTTATTTATGTATAAGATAACATGATAGTGATAAATAGAAAATATCTTATCTAAAAGATCATATTAGACATCCATAGGACCAGATTAACAAAAAAACATTTTTCCTAAGTAATTGATGAGAAAAAAGAATTAGGGAGATGATGCATGTTAGCCATAGGATTAAGTATACCAGTAGAAGGTTGCACATTGTGGTTGTACATCAGAAGTTTGTTGAGACTCATTGATCCTAATTCCAGATTAGGTTACTTGTTTTTCTTTTTGAATCATCGTATCTAATTAGAAAATTAGGAGGTCGGAATGAGAAATTCACTTAAATGGTTGGAGTGGATAGGATTTTAGGTATTATTTGAGGATAAAGTTTTAGACACGAATATAGTTCATGACCAAAATATGATAAAGCTAAATACTATGTGATGATTTTTGTGATTACCCTAACCTTTGTATCGACAATTGAAGAGTATTTTATGTATTATGAATCACTAGGATGCTTTTTTCCAACAGTTAAGAGAATATATTGACACACATTTATTGTAATACGAAGCAAGGTACTAGTCCTCATAATAAAGAATAGTTGTTAGATGTTACCCTAACTCTTAATCCTAGTGACTTGACACAAAAGTGTAACCCATATAAGGTGGGAATCCATATTATTTTAAGAGAAGTATGCATATATTATTCTATATTTGAAGTATATTGATGAGTTATCCCTTTGATCACTTGACAAGTAGAAAATATCTCTAAATTACATAATGTAAGACTATTATATTTGCCTTTGAACACTAAGAATTATCTTGAAGAGACAAATAATATGTTTGTAAACAACACATACCATCAAAAATCAAAGGTGGACAGCTTCATGATTGGGTCAATTCAATTCTGAGGATGAAATTTTCATAAGGTGGGAAGAATTATTGCATCCTAAAAATTGATTTTATAAATCACCAGGGTTTAGATATATCATGGAATTATCACCATGGTTCAGTGAAGAGTATTCCATATATCTTAAAATCACAAATGGAGTTTCGTGATGCAAATAATGGTGTTAAAGTTATAAAAGAATAGTCTGTAATCATATTCCAAAAATATGATATATCTTATAGAAAAAAAATGTTAGAGGGGTTAAAATTCTAGTAGACATCATGAATACCTTTGATGATCTTTAGTCCTTGATGAAAATGAACGTACATTGAGATCATTTACATGTTTCTCAAGGTAATAGTCAAATGACATGTGATCAAAGTATCTTGAGGTATATTGAAGTGTTTAATCATGATTGTGGATGTTCATGTATATTAGGATCTGTAATTATTTGGATCTCGACATTGCATTAATAAGTGTCTTCAAAATTTACTATAAGGTTCCTTGAGAGCATTACTATTTATTTTTATTTACGTGAGGATTTTTGAAGGTTTTATTTTTGGTGTTTAATGAGATCTTAAAAACAAGTAGGTAAACTTAGTTGAGAATTTTAATGAACTCTCATAAGATGTATATTGTGCATGTGTTGTGGATTAAAGGCGGAATGACTAAAATTTAGTGTAATTGCCATTATCCTATGAGGTTATCATATTGGTGGTTACAAATTTTATTCGAAAACATAACATCTTCTAACTAAAAATTGGAAATATTGTGTTAATGAAGGATAGATACTAGATCAATGAGGACAACATCTTCTTTTAGGTTCAAAATGAATAGAATAGATATAGAATTAACTCCTTGGCCCAAACACCAATAAGAGTAGATGGACAAATATATCATTGACTGGTTAACCCAACGTAACTTCTAGAGGGGATTGAATAATGATAGGTCTCCTCTATTAAGGGAGTCATTCCTATTGATATCGAGCATTGCCCTTCAATGCAGCCCTACTAAAGGAGTGGAAAGTGAGGTATCTGAGCAAAGAATTATGCTAGGAATTTTTGTGGAAGACGAAACATTATGTTCTAATGGTGATGATGATAGCATGAACTGGAACCATATACCTTATCTCAAACTCAAGCATGGGAAAATCACAATATTGACTCAAACCTACAATTACAAGCTTCCAAGGTTCCTGGATTTCTCCTCATTCATATTGAAGTGGTTTTTCCAGTTCTAGCAGTGTGATAGTCTTAGATTCCCTTTCTCAACTTGAAGAGTAGACAAGGTGGGTCATTGGGATCGAGGTAGATCTTAAATTTATACAATCATGAAGACCGTCCCCATGGTTCCTAAAGGGGGATCTTAACCATTTAGCAAGAGACTATGACACTAGATCACATATACAATCCCTTGTCAACACAGAGCAACATGATCCACAGTGGTCAAGCTGTTAGCCATAGTGATGACGCTGATATGAAAGCCAGATGTCACAGGTTGATGGGGCACTTGGGATGTTGTATTGAGGGTAGTAATATGTACGAAGGTGCTACATTCTATGAGAAGTTCCTTCTGAGAAACAATGGACCTCAGAGGTCAGAATAGGCACACAAGTCACAACTCTATTTAATAAAGAAAATTGAGTCCATCCCGATCAAGGGTGTGCAACCTCCCTTTTGGGTTGGAGCAATAACTAAATGGATTCATTGTTTGATCCACAACGACACAAGAATGTAAGTAAATATGTAGTTGATCCAAAGTTAATGCATTGATCATACAAAAAAATCATTAAAAATGTGTCATTTGTCAAGAAAATATAAACAAGATATTGTGGGAAAGATAAATAGTTGCTCTACCATACTGTAGACTTAGACTTGGTGTCTAATACTCTTAATGAACTGACATTACATGAGAAGTAATGCATGCCCCTAAAAGAAAGAATATCAATTTAGATTCTTATAGACAATTAAGTAAATCTGATATGAGTCATAAGACCTACACCATGATATATAATCAATTAACTGATGTGGATTATGATGATGATACTTAACACTCTTTTTTTTTTTGGTGAACCCAGCGTGTGTCCTCTTTTCATTGATGAGAAAAACCAACGAGTATATACAATGCCTAGGGTAGAGCCCAAGAAAGGGGAAAATAACAGAAGGCAAACAGCAAAAAGAAAATAACTCTAACTGTACACTTTCAGACGTGAATAGCTTTTGTATCTGCACAAACTTGCTTCCAAATCTTATCTACACTTCTACCAAAATTGCAGAAGATCCTTTGATTTCTTTCCTGCCACAATCTTTGACAAATCAGGCCAGCAGCAGTTTTCTTCTCCCCCGAATAGCCCAGTAATTCAAGCAAACAACTAGGCTTAGCACCAAACTGATCATGGAAAAGAACCCAAATCTCAATACTGAAACGGCAGAAAAACAGTAAATGCTCCACATCCTCCACATCAGAACAACAAAGACTACATCTAGGCGCCATGGAGAACCCAATTCTCATTAAATAATCACATGTAGGTAGCTTCCTCAGAAAACATTTCCAAAGAAAGCAAGAGCTGCTCCTCGGGAAATTTGATTTCCAAACCCAACTCGCCCAACTCACCTTAGCAGAACACTTTCTCGCAATATCCCAACCATCTTTAAGCCTGAAATTCTTGCTCCCCTTGTATAGAACAGAATCTTCTTCATCGTTCAGCTCCTTTAAACCAGAAATCCCTTTCTTGATCACATCCACACCCCGAATATCAGGGAAATCCCACCTGTTGCTCAGCAAACAGTCTTGGATTTTACAAAAAGGCCCCTTCCCCATTCTGAGAATAAAGTGTTCATCACACACATCCAGCATCGTCTTCTTCCCAGGAATCCAGGGGTCATACCAAAAAAGAAATCTCTGCCCATTTCCTACAGAGAACTCAATGTTATCACGGAGCAAACCCCTAACATCAAGCATTTTCCTCCACACCCAACTAGAAGTGGATTTACAGCCAATAGACCAAACAGAAGCATCTTTAATATATTTTTCATGCAGCCACTTAACCCATAACGTTTCCTTTTTATTAGCAACATCCCAAAGATTTTTAAGAAGCCCAGCTTTCGACCAATCACCTACTAACCGAACACCCAAACCTCCTTCTGACTTTGGCTTACAAATATGTTCCCAGGAAACCGTATGCAGCCTTTTATGATCATCCCTATCCCCCCAAATGAAATTTCTCATGTGTCCTTCAATATCCTTAATCACTTCTTTAGGCAAAGGAAAAGCAGCTGACCAAAAAATATGATAGGTGGACAAGGTTGAGATCACAAGCTCCACCCTCCCAGCAAAGGAGAGTAAATTGCCTTTCCAAGCATCCAACCTTTTCTTAATCTTAACCACAATAGGAACACACATGGATTTAGTTAAACGGCCTACAAACAAGGGTAGCCCCAAATATCTCACAGGAAGATCGCATCTTCTCACCCCAAGAACAGCCTCCAACCCATCATTCAAATTGACAGCACCTTTGCTAAGAAACAGCTGACTCTTGAGATTATTAAGTCTAAGACCCGAAATATGACAGAACTTATCCAGAACTTTAATAATCTGACAAGCATTACTAGTATCAGCCTTGGTGAAGAGCAACAGATCGTCTGCAAAAATGATATGGGATACCCCAAACGAATCTGAAGCTTTAATAGGAACAATACTATTGGCCATAACTTCAGACTCCATAACTGAGGTGAACCCTTGCATTGCAATCACAAACAAATACGGGGATAAAGGGTCCCCTTGCCTGACCCCATTAGACGCTTCAAAAGAATTGGAAGGTAGACCATTGATGAGAACCTGAAAGGAAGCAGTATTGAAACAAGTCCTGATCCACAAAATCCAACAAGAAGGAAAATTCATCTTTTCCATGAGAAACAACACATAATCCCTTCTCACTGTATCATAGGCTTTCGACAAGTCAGCCTTGAAACACATCATAGGAGGACCATTAGGATTAGAGAAGGAGCTCAACACTTCATTAGCTAACAGAATGGCATCCATAATACCTCTTCCTTTTATAAAAGCCACTTGATTCTTGGAGATAAGACTAGGAAACACATCTTGCAGCCTATTAGCCATGATCTTGGTAATGATCTTAAAGATGACATTACATAAGGAAATAGGACGGAAATCCTTGAGGTTAGAAGCACCATGGACTTTGGGAATAAGAGTAATAAACGACTTATTGCACTCACGAAGAAGTTTGCCAGTGTCAAAGAAGCTAAGAATAGCCTTAGTAACCTCCTCTCCAATAACCGACCAACAACATTTAAAGAAAGCCCCATTGAACCCATCTGGACCCGGAGCTTTGTCTCCATCCATCTTCTTAACAACAGAAACCACTTCCTCCCTAGTAACCCATCTTCTCAAATTCACCTTCCGCTCATCCGAAATAGTAGGAATCTCCCATTTGACATCCCAATCAACCCTACTATTATCCGAGGAATTAAAAAGCTCCTTATAAAAACCCACTGCACAATCAAAGATGCCCGCCTCCTCGCAAATAACTTTATCACCATCTTGAAGCATAAAGATACCATTGTGCATCCTTCGAGTTTTCAAAGAAGCATAAAAGAAAGAGGTATTCCTGTCCCCTTCTTTAAGCCATCTAACTCTAGACTTTTGTCTCAGTAACAGCTCTTCGTCCACCAAAGCTTTACTAAACTCATTTCTCAAGTCAGCTAATTGATTGTGCAAAACAGAATTGTTTGGGGATTTTTCAATTTCCTTCTGCAGCTCATTAACCTTTACCTCCAGCTCCTTAGTTTTAGAAGAGAAATTACCAACATGCTCCCTATTCCACTTTAGGAGAGCATCCTTCACAGCATATAACCTTCTGTACACTCTAAACATGGGAGCACCCTTCACATTCACATTGTTCCACGCTTCACTTACCACACCATGAAAACCCGGTTGGGAGATCCAACTATTAATAAATCTAAAAGGAGTACCCTTCTTCTTATTTTTATGCAAATGAAGCATCACCAAACAATGGTCACTGATGCTATTAGGAACCACTTCCCCCCACATATCAGGAAAAAGAGATAGAAACTTGAAGTTGCAGAACACTCTATCGATTCTGGAAAAAATACTGACTCCCTTCTTACTATGGCTGTCCCAAGTAAAAAACGGACCTTTAGTAGGTACCTCAATAAGACCATTGAACTCCAAAGAGGCATTGAAATCCCTCATGCTTCGATTTGAAGGAGGCTGCTTTCCTAACCTTTCAGAGACAAATCTCACAGCATTAACATCACCTAGAGCACACCAAGGCAAATCCATTGTACAAGAAAAGGAGTTAAGGGACTCCCACAATCTAACCCTATCTCCATCATCATTTGAGACATACACAGCAGAAAGCCGAAACTTAGTGTGTCTACTCACAACATCTACCTGACAATGAACCACCTGATCATTATCCAGAATTTTCTCAACACTGATATCAGTATCTCTCCACAGAATAAGAATTCTAGTGTAAGAATAGTACTTTTCATTAGATATATAAGACGCACCACTCCACAGGTCATTAACCATATTCACCAGATCCTCCTTGCTAATTCTAGATTCCAGAATAATCAAAATGTCCGGTTTCACCCTTCCAATCTCACCTCGAATGCAGGAGAGCTTATTGTGAATCCCCCTTACATTCCAGGCACAAATCGAAAGAGGTCTATCCATTCAGAAGGAGCCCGCCTTCCCCTCCCGTATTGTCAACCACATTGCCCACTCCCCCTTCACTGTCACCCATGTTTGCAAGAAGAGAGAATTTGTTAGCATTAGGGGAAAGAACTAAGTTCCTGACCACCGAAACTGGTTTTGCTGCCACTCTTGGAGGGGACTTTGACCTTTTCCTTTATGACTCCCATTCCGGCGATGGAGAGGGAGTTATCATGGTAGGTTGAGAACTTCCCACTACTGACTGACCAGCTTTAGTCGTCTTGTTCGTTAATTCAGGAGCAGAGCTCATATCCTCCACAGCATCACTGAAGACCTCCCCGTCCTCTTCAACAGAAGGCATATGCATCAGTTTCTTCTTAGGTACCCAGATCTGCTTCATCGAAGGAGAACTCTCTTGGACTTCAGAAGAGTTCCCCTTTACTTCTCTCAGTCGACAGAGCCCATGCTCATGCCCAAAGCTTCCACAGTCCTTACATACAGTAGGCTTCCATTCATATTCAAAGCGAACAATATCCATCTGTCCATCTTCACACTGCATTTCGAGGGTCTCAGGGAAGGAGAACTCCGCATCTACAAGGACCTGCAGTCTCGCATACTCCAGCCGAGTCATGTCCTCCGTTAATTTGTCAGTGCGCAACGGTTTTCCCAAATAGGAACCAATCTTCTCAAACATTTCTTCATCCCAGAGCTCAAGAGGTAAATCATGGATTTTAAGCCAAATCGGGATCTCAGATAACTTCACCTTCTCCATTGGCTCCCCTCTCTCCCATTTTTTCAGGATCAGGGGTTTGCCGGTGATGAACCAGGGACCTCCTTCTATCGCAGTATACAGATCTTCCTCATTTGTGAACAGAAGAATGAAAAATCCCTTACCCCTCGATTTGATCTCCAGTGAACCCTTCAGCTTCCACAACTGAGCAAGGAATCTTACCAGCGACGCCCAATGCGGAGTGAGACCCACAATATACCCCGCAGCAGCCAGCTTCCATTTCTAAACATTTCTGTCCGCGATAGCCGATGGATATATCAATTTACCATTCTCCAATTGTATGTCCACCTTCTTGAATGATCTGGCCTTGGAATCCACCTTCGATGTTACCAGGTCCGCCCAAGTTTTCGGCTGAGATGCGACCCCGATGGAACCAAATCTTATGTTTCCCCATTTCCCCGGATCTTTGATCTTCAACACGTTGCTCAGATCTACAACATTACCACCTTGAGCAGCTTCAGGTACTTCGGAGGTATGACCAGACGAGGCATCCCCTTCCGCCGCCGGAGTCGCCCCCTCAATCGCCTTTGGAGTCGCCCTATCGCTCTCCGCGTTCGCCATCAAATAACGGGATTTTAGCATAACACTCTTTGTTATGCTAAAAAAATAGCAAGGCTAGGAATCCTAGATAAGGAAAATATTATGGTGATTGATGCATGCTATTCAAAATAGTATAAGTACCTTATGGCATTTTTAAGATGTGAATTACCCTGAATATTAGCAATTAGATGGAATACTATGATTAGGGATGTTTTATTATTTAAATGTATTTAATGATGATACTATTATGTTGAAGTGTCACATTGATCGCATCATAATAATTAGGCTCTATCATAACTAAGTGGAGATAGTTGTCTGTGAGAGAAATAGAAATAATGGATTTGGTGAAAGATTAATCTGAACAGAATAGTACTGATAAAAACCCTAAATCTCCATTTATAACCCATAAGAGTAAATCATAAAGATAAAATATGAATGGTATTTATCTATAGTAGTGTTAGGCTCAGTAACAGTTCTCAACACAAGCTAGGGTTTCCTATACACCTAACTAAGTGAGATATATCCATTGAATTTCAATATTATTATGATTCAAAATTTGAAAATTCTTATAGAGTAACTTAGAGATCAAGTTACTTTCAGATATTCAATATTTCATGTTTATTTCATATCCAATGATGTTTTGAGTAATCAAATCTTATTTATATTAACTTATGTTTTTAGGACATTATTAGATATTGAGATGCTTTTAGGTACTTAGTATATTTATATCCAGTTCAATTTATTTTTATCAATCCTTTAAACCCATACATCATATATCATATATCTGGTATCAGACATACATCCTGTCATCATCTAGATCAAAACTTCATACTAAGAATTATTTGGGTAATAAGAATATCATATTTCAAAAATCATATTTAGATTACTCATTCTGTGAGTAGTCAGATATTAGATCCAAATACATATTAAAATTTCAGATCCAATCTCAGTTATCTAGTAGTTTAGATTCAGATTCAAAGATAGATAAGTGTTACTTTAGATAAAGAATTAAGAAAACCAAAACTTAGTGTTATATTATAACTCCTCATTTAGTAGGTCCTGGGTGATTCAAAGGCATGCAGTGCTAATTTAGAGGAGTGCTCACTCCAATTTAGAAGTGTATTCACACCAACTCAGAGACACTTTGGTGTCGTTTTAAGGCATTTAGTGACAATTTAGGGGTACTTCAATACCAACTTAGAGGCGTAGTCATGCCAATTCAGATAGGACTTATCATATAATGGTGGTCACATACAAAATAAAATGTTTAAACAAAAACCATATGAATTCCATTTGAGATTATACCTTTCAATTTTATTTTATGTTTTAACTAAAGTATTTTTGTTTTTCTTATTAGAAATTCATTTTGACTTAATCTAACACAAATATTCATGTATGTGCATGACTGGGGATGACACTTGGGTAGGTATTGATCTTGAGGTAGTGTGACCAAAATAGAGTTTGCATACTTATGTTTAAGAAGATTGCTTGGTTGGGTACCATCTACACGATCCAAGATCCTAGATAGAATTACCATATTATACATGATGTATTTAAACTTTCTTATAAAGGTTGATGTAGCCAAGTTTCTTTCCTAAGAACTTTTGAGAAAGTACACTATACACTAGCCTTTTATGGTTTTATTTTTACCATTATTGTGATCAATATCATGTTATTAACACTTCAAAGTTTAAAAAAGTGTTTATCTTTCTCTCTTGTGACATAGAAAATGAGTATTACAAAATAGCATCACAATATAGATGGCCACCAGGTGATTTTTCATATGGACCACCTCACCAAACGCCCATTGAGACTAGAATGTAGGTTTAGTGACACATTTAATAGCCCTTTCTACGTAAGGTATCAGTGAAATATATTTAGGACTAAGCTAGAGGTCTAGTCAGGAAATAGAAGTAGGATTATGTGTTTCAATTAGGTGCATGTTTACCTTAGACTTTTTGTGTCAACTCTTGATATGTGTATATCATGATATCTTCATTCTAATTATTTGTAGTTTGAGACACATATTAATTGGGTTGAGAGGAAACGATATTGTAATTAGACTATGATATTATACTTGTCTCATCCTTTCATATGCATATGGTATGGGACATGTGCAGTAGTGAGGTATTATGATCAAGTATGATATGATAATTCATGCCATCTTCATATATATATATATATATATATAAATATATATATATAAATATATATATATATATATATATATATATAAATATATATATATAGGGCGTTCATTTGTTGCCCGCGTGGGTAGCCTGGATTTTCACTACCCGGCAGCCAAAAAAGTAACTCTTCTGGTAAAAAAAGTAACTCTGCTATCAAAAAAGTAACTATGGTGGCCAAAAAAGTAACTCTGCTGGCCAAAAAAGTAACTCTGTACAAAATATACAGCAGATATATAAGGACGGGTTTTTTGATTTTGGAGGGACAAATGATATTACTTTTGGCTAAAATTTTTTGGAGAGCTAGACAAAATAGTCCTCTACAATTACAATTTTTTTTTTTGAAAAAAAGTAGTCGGAAGGGTGGGCGGGTAGCTACCGGCGCGGGCAATAAAGATGGGCCCATATATATATATATATATATATATATATATATATATATATATATATATATATATATATATATATATATATATATATATATATATATATATATATATATATATATATATATATATACATATACATATGCATACATACATACATTATATATATATATATATATAATATGTGGTTGGTATGTATCAAGAGATTCCTTAAGATAGTGTAGATGCTAAAAGTCTAAGTGAAATAGTCATTTGAACCTAATTTCACTAAAAGTGGGTAGAGATATCCTGTTATAACAGTATTGGATGTCCTAATAGTAATGATGTGATGGACATAATGTTGATTCATGCTTAATATGACAAGTAGTGATCAATCCAACATATGTTATATACAAAATCATATTACACATTCATAGGATAATATTAAGAAATTTACATTTTTTTCTCAAAATATCGAAGAGAAAAAAGAACTAGGGATAAAGTACATGTGAGCTAGAAGAGTATGTAGACCACTAAAAGGTTGTACACTATGCTTTTAACATCAAAAGGTAGTTGAGACTCATTGATTCTAATTCCACATTAGGTTATTTCATTTTTTTGAATCATTGTATATGATTAAGAGATATGGAGATGAGAATGAGTAATGCACTTAAGTGCTTGGCATGGATAAATCTTTCATGTAGACATTGACTAAATTTTTTTGACACCAATAAAGTTTATGATCGAAATATGATAAATCTAAATTGTAATTTATGATCTTGATGATTTCTCTAATACTTATATCGCCAATTTATTATAATATGAGCCACTAGGATGCTTGTTTCTAATAGTTAAAAGAAAATATAACACATGTTTATAGTAATATGAAGAAAGGTGCTAGTCATTGGAGCAAAGAATAGTTCTTTGGTGTTACCTTGACTCTTAATCCTAGCAACTTGAATAGTATGTTAGGATCAACTTATACATAACCCAGATAAGTTGGGAGTCCACTATATGCTTTAGAGGACTATGCACATATTATTAGATAATATAGTGACAAGTTATCCCATTGATCATTGGATAAGTACAAAATAGCTATAAGTTATATAGTGTAGAACTATGATCTTTGTTTATGTACAATAAGAATTATCTTGAAGAGAAAAAATATATGTTTGTAAATAAAATGCACCATCATAACTCTGATGTTGGTAGCTTCATGATTGTGTTAACTCAATTTAGTTTAATGAAAGTTTCACAAGATGGGTAGAATTGTAACATCATGAAAAACTCAAATTTATGTCTCTAGAGTTTAAATAGAATGATGGAATTCACATTACTCAGAACCATACCAAGGTTTAGTGAAGAGTATTCTTATATCTTAATACCATGAATGGACTTTGGTGATGTAAATTACGACCTTAAAATGCTAAGAAGAATCTCTGATCATGTTGTAAGAATATGGTTTTTTTAAAGATAATTTTTTAGGGATTCTGACTCTAGAAAATGTAGTGAATACCTTTGATCATCTATAGTCATTGATGCAAAGGAATATACATTGAAACTATTTGTGACTTGTTGATTTAAGAAGAAAATGACACATCTCAAAAGTTTCTTGTGGTATATTTATGTGTCTATATCATATCATAAATTATGACTATTGATGTTCATGTATATTAGGATATGTGATTAATTGGATCCCTGCATTGCATAAAGAAGTGTCATCAAAATATGTTATATGGTTCCTTATGAACATTCCTATGCATTATGATCTACGTGTTTAAACCGAATACACAATTCTAATACCTGATACAAATCCTATTTGACCCCAAAGTATAACCCCCAAGGGTGAATCATATAGCTAATATATGACTTATGTTTATCTATAAGAGTGTTGGGCTCAATATCAGTTCCCAACACGAGATAGGGTTTTCCTTGCACACTTGAGGTGATTGGGACATGTCCATTGAGTTGTATTATTATTATGATTCATATTTGAACATTCATACATAGTAACTTAGAGTTTCAGTTACTTTCATAGATTCAATATTTCATGTTTATTTCATGTGAAGTGATGTATTGAGTAATTATAATTTATTTAGGTTAACTTATGTTAATAGAACTTCATATTTTAGATATTGGATCTTAGGCTAATTTTAGATACTTAGTATTTCTATTATTCATATCAGTATGTTTTGCTTAAGCCTTTAGTCCCATACATCAGATATCATATATCTGGCATTAGATTTACATCATGTCATCATCTTTATTCGAACATCATATTAAGAGTTATCTAAATGATAACAATATTAGATTTCAAAATTCAAATTCAAATTATTCATTTTGTGAGTAGTGAGATACTAGATCTAAATATTATTCAAATTTTAAATCCAATCTTAGTTAATGAGTAATTGAGATTAAGATTTTGAAACATGCATAGTATTAGTTCTGATAAAGAATTAACAAAATTAGAACCTAAAACTATATGATAAGTCATTAGTTACTAGTCTTGGGATGGTTTATAGAAATGTAATGCCAGTTCAGAGGAGTGTTCACTCGATGTAGACTAGATAATTAATAATTATAAGCCTATATTGGTTTCTAAGAGGTACACACAAAGGGAGGGGATAGATTATTGGATACCTATTATCTTGTTTCTTGCATGACAAAAATTTATTTTCTCTTAGCATTGGCTTCCACTTATGATCTCTCTCTCTAGCAGATGGATGTGAAGATTGCTCTCTTACATGGTGGTCTTGAAGACCATATATATATATATATATATGTGTGTGTGTGTGTGTGTGTGTGTGTGTGTGTGTGTGTGTGTGTGGAACAATTGGAGCATTTTGTGAATGAATCCAAAGTTTATAAACTTATTAAGTCATTGTATGGTTCAGAATGAACTCCTAAGAAATGGCAAGAAAAGTTTGATTCATTGAATCATATTTAGGCTTCATTTATAATGATTTTGATAAGTTTGTTTACTACAATATCATTAGTGAGGGATTCATAGTCTTATCCTTGTATGTAGATGATATGGTATTCTTTGGTTCCTATATGGAAGTAATGAATGAGACAAAATCATTCATGTGTACCAAGTTTGGGAAGAAAGATAACGATATTTGTGATGTGATTTTAGGGCTTAAAATCACTAGTATGTTGATAAAATTACACTCTATCAGTGTCGCTACATTGAGCATATATCTAAGAGGTTTAAAGGCTCGTCACATAAACATGTTAAGACTGCATATGATTCATCTAAGTCCTTGTTCAAGAATCATAATGGTGTTCATGTGTCTCCATTATGATACTCTAAGATTGTTGTAAGTTTGATGTATCTTATTGACTTCACACGATTGCGCATTACATTTTTTTGTGAGAAAGTTTAGTATATACAATATTAATTTGTTCCAAAAATACCTATTGGGAATCACTTGAAAGAGTGTTGAGGCATATTAAGGGAGCTAGTTCCCTTGAGTTGTATTGTAAGGCCTCTAAACTTTCTTAATACATAAAAATAATTATTTATCTTAATTATATGATTGGTTCTAAGTTAAATTTTAGAATATGATATAATACTAGTTGATAAACCTATTTTTTAAATTTGAGCCAAACCGGGTTCATTTTTCTCATATTATGGAATTTTATGTACTCTGACGACCTACATAGTATTTAGCCACTTCTAGGGGTCTAACTATAATTTTAACGTGTTTTTAAGAATTTTACAAAATTTTATTTCATTTTCATACTTTTCAACTTTGTGGCACAGGGTACAGTCCCCTATTGATATTAATGTAGCTAAACCTTAATCGTGGTACAACAGATAAGCCATATTGTTGCCCTCTGATAGTTTACCTCGACGTGAAACTATGGATCCAACCTGTCTTTTTTCTATGCACTTTAGAGAGAGGGTTGTAATTGGTCATTTTTTGGTTGACCAACGAGAACTAATATCTCCGTCGGGGTCAGACCGACGAGAGGTCTTATTTCCTAGAGTTGTTCGAGTCTTTTCTTTGTAGGCAACAACTTAATATTGATTGATGGTACTTTTAATTCTTTGTGAGCCTGTGGTACATGTATAATGGTCAATGAGTTTCAATATCATTGGACCAATAGGATTTAGTATTATATTTGTCGTGAGTTGTTGATATGTTTAGACCGATGAACAACTGAAGACAAAAGAGGGTCAATGAGGTAATGGGATATCATGGGACCGATGAGTCTCATTGCCTGACGAAGTAACTGCCTACTAGTGATAGATGTATACGAGCCTGACGTTGACGGATTTGCTAACAAACTGTGGACATAAAGGAACATTGAACTGACAAAAATGTTGCTACCATGACGAGGGTCATGATCCCTACTGATCGACGCTCGGACCTTTACAAAGCATTGGACCAATGGAAATTAAATTTGCCCGACAAAGTTTCTGAGTGGCTTAAAAACTAAGGGAACTCTAAATATACCTCGACGACGACCGGCCCTCCAACAACCCGACTAAGCCTTTCCTCTGACGATCATGCATGCTCCCGATAGGTTTTCAAGATGTGTTTCTTGATGGGTTTACTGACCCCTTTTGACTGACGAAAAATTGGTCTTAGACCCTCTGAGCACCACCTATTTATATATACCCCTTCTCATCCTCTTATAAAAGTCTTTCATGAGTTTTTCCTGCTGCCTTTGGTGACCAACTAAGGTCCACCGGAGGTGGACGAAAGTCACTTGTTCCTTGATGCAGGCCTTGGATCTTGCATTTTTAGGACAATTTAAGCCTTTTAGAAGTATTTCTTCCTCCCTACATGTATAATCTAACCTTATAAACAATTTTTCTTTATTATTATCATTTCCACCATGAGCAGATCCATAGTACTATAAGTCAGAAAGTTGTGCATATGGCTAAGGAACTCTCTTTTCTTCCCTCATTGCTCTAGACCTGCTTTGTACTTGGTAAAAAGGAGTTTTCATGGAGCTTTCCGAAGGAAAAGTTGGGATCTTCATACATATATTTTGTAGTACTCATCTTGGAATTCTTTTTCGTCACCCCAAAGGTGACTGATATCACTTTTGATGCATTTCTTTCCTACTTATGACATACATTATGTAAATCTTGTTGCGAAAATCCACAATGTGCTAAGATGGTTTTTTATGTACTTTCCTATACGAGTAAGATGGTAACACAAATTCATAAGTCTCTCTTAGGCTCTTTTCATGTTTTTTGATATACAATAATTTTTTTTAGCATGCAAAAACTGAAATACATAATACAAGAACAAAGTCGCTTAAAACTGTCATTTTATGGCATTTTGCTACCCAATGGAAGGAATTCGACCCATATGTTAAAACTTATTGTATGGTGATTATCTTATAAAGTTTGTAACCTTTTATTTACTATAATAGTTCTACATTGACAGTTGGACAAAACTCTAGTGATCACGATAGCTCATTCATGCAAGATTTTGAGCATATGATTGCTTAATTCTTAGGAAAAATGTTAACTTTGCATCCATTAGAATTTTAAAGCTGAAATTTTGGATTCTATCTTGCTTATGAATTCTTAATCTCCCTATATAATTGCAATTCTAATGAGATTTACATGGAATCATTATTGTTTTGGTCTAAATGACAAATCGGGCTCTTATTAGCCCCAAATTGAGGATTTGCCCCCTATATGGCCAAGGACGGTTGAATATACCAAGATTAAGTTACATAAAAGTGTCTCATACATTTTATATATTCTGAAGTTTTAATCCATGATTTATTTTATAGGAATCATATAGGTGCTTGACTGTAACTTGACTGATGCACTAAAAAATTCTTAATTGGCTTAATTAACCAAGTGTAGCCTTAATCATATAGTGCCTTGACACCATCGAGCTATCTTAGTGTCAGGACTTGCTGGATAGTGAAACAAGTAATCCAAAATGACCTCATAGTCATATACAGTGGAGTATATGCTCGTACAAGGAGGGTATATCTCTGTCATCTTGATTTTAAAGTTATAGAGAGTGGTTGAGGCTGTGCCTCAGCTTTTATGTCACACAGAGTAACTACAGTTGTAACTTGAATTTGAAAGTTTATACACTAGTTTTGGAGACATGGCATGTGTACCCAGGACAAACCAGGTAGTTCTAGTAGTTTGGTCTGATGAGACACTAAAGTTTTTCACTCGTAGTAATTGAGGGGAAGAGATTTTTAAGATTTTGATCATCATAGATTTAATATGGGGATGATTCTGAACTCATATAGGTCAATTAGTAGTTTTAGTAGTACACCTCAAACTACCCAGGGCTTAATAACATATCCAACTCAGTCATGTAGTGTACCTATTAGGATATTTTGGCTAATCACCTTAAAAGATAACTATTGATTTTCTCTTCTTGTTAGCACCATATGTTATTCATACATCTTCATGTGTATTTATCTATACATGTAACTTTCATTATGCTTGATCACATATTTTCACTGCTTAGTTCTTTCATCTATCATAATATATATTTTAACTAATTAGTTCCATAACCTGGTAGTAAGCAATAAATGTTATTAGAACTTATATCATCTAGTTGGGACTTAGGGTCTCACCTCCTAAGTTTCCATGCATTTTTAGGCGATCAACAGTGCAAACAAACTTGCAGTGGTGAGGAAACTCTGAATGAAGGATAGTAGAGTTGAAAGGCTGGTGTGGTCATAGTTAGAGTCTTAGAGTCGTCTTTGTACTCACAGGACGGGGCATGAGCATTTGTACATGATGTATCTCGACTTAATTTTTTTATTATACACAATGTATAATGTAAATGTTGTAAGTATCTAGAAAATACCATTTGTATGTAGGTTATGGGTGATGCCTCTAAACTCATATAAAGTACTTGGTATGAATATAAATGTGATATTGGGCCTTTGTGTGATATTCTTATGGAATATTGAGGTTTTATTTGGTTTTAACTTTTTACCCTTTTTAAGAAAATCTAGTTAATTATTGACTGATCAGCGTTTTGGTTTGATAAATATCACTTTGCATGGTGGGTTTTCACATCTGGTGGTATTTGAGCCTTAGGTTCACTAAATTTATAGGGACATATGAATTAGGATGTTGTGTTTGTTCTTGAGTATCCAACATATCTAACCATGGTTTATGATTATGTAGATATGTTTGAAGAATGTGAAGAGCATGCCAAGAGTAGTTATGTGATGCATGGAGGTGGTGGTAGAAGATGAGTGCCAGAGGTAACAGTTCCTGAGATAGGGCCAAAACATCTCATCCCACATCCTTTTGATCATACAACCATAATCAATCCAGCTTCTAATTAGTTTTCAGATAGCTAATGACAATGACTACACATTCGGCTGACACTCCACCAAGTGTAACTACCCAAAATGTCGAGTCACATGGTCTAGGGAAGACCTTTGATAGGATTAAATGTGTTAGTGCCACCGAGTATGCAGGCACAATGGACCCAATAGACATATATATGTGGTTGACAAAATTGGAGAAGGTGTATCGGATCATGAATATATCTATGGAGGATATAAGTATCACTGACCACTAGTAGGCCATAAGGGCAAGAAGAGATCAGGTGAAGTGATCGGCTGAGAAGAGTTTTGATAGGAGTTTGTCAATCCTTACTTTCTTGAGACACATCTGGAGGAGAAGATGGCTCAGTTTGAGCGGCCGTGCCAAGGATCATGGTTTGTGAATTACTAAGAGGCAACATTTATGAAGTTGTTGAGGTTCTGTGCACACATGGTGTCGGCAGAAAAGGAGAACATTAGATAGTTCTATAAGGGATTGAATGTCAAGTTGGCAAGGAGGGCATCACCTTTTGAGGTTAGTCATCAGGAATATATAAGAAGTAGACGCTTTCTATGTTGAAAAATCAGCAATCACATGATAGGCCAGCAGTTTCTGATCCAAGGACATATGTATAGTCACAATGGCTTCTTAGCAAGGGGTAGAGTCAAAGTATTCTGTCAATTGGGGGAACAAGTTTTTTTCCTGTGTCTGTGACAGGGCCATCTAGGCCACAGTATGACATGTGGACATGCTTCAAGTGTGGTCAGGTTGGGCATGTGAAATGGTCTTTCCCCATGAAGAACCAAGAGGTGACTCAATAAACTAGGTAGAGCTAGCAGGGCTCACAGTAGCAGTACAGTAGTAGTGGTAGTGGAGGATTTGGCTAAACATCACAAGAATGTCTTTAAGACTAGTGTTTCAAAGCCTAGGATGACAACAAGAAACATCAAGATTCTTTACCTTGAACCAGCCGGAAGTAGTGGTCAACCCTCTAGTCATGATAAGTCACATGGAAGTTTTTTTCATTTTGACTTGTTTGTGTCTACCTTTGTATCTATTTTGATTGAATCGGGTGTGATACACTCGTTTATCACCAGAGAGGTGATAAATAGTTGTAACTTTCTTATTTTTAGTATCCTTTTTAGAAAATCCTCTAGTTACTTCCATTGTGTTTTGGGAAGTGTGTCCATCTTGTGTTCTTTCTTTCCCAAGATACTTCATTTAAGAGGATCTTATGCATGATATGCATGGATATTATGTGATCCTAGGAATGGATACCTTGTAGAAGTACAATGTTGTTTTAGACTATGGTTCTAAAGTTGTGAAGTTTTGTGATGAGGATATCTCCAAGAATATCCAAGGAGATATGAATATCTTCCTACTTGTCTAGCATCAACTTTGATAGCGGAAGTTGATGAGTCAAGGGTGTGAAGCTTTCATACCACATCTTTTGGATACCAAGGTGTGAAGTCCCAACATCCAAGATGCACATGTGGTGCCTAAGTTTGAGGATGCTTTCGAAGATGAGCTTCTAGGTGTTTCTCCCCTGAGAGAGATTGGTTTTGAAATCAATCTAGTTCTTGGAACACAACCCATAGCACGGGAACCTTATAGGATGGCTCCAACTAAGATGAAAGAGTTGAAGAAGCAGTTGTAGGAGTTGATGGAGAAGGGTTTCATATAGCTGAGCACTTCTCATTGGGGTTCTCCAGTGTTGTTTGTGAAGAATAAGGATGGTTCTATGAGGCTTTTCATTAGACTATTGGTAGTTGAACAAGGTTATAGTGAATAACAAGTACTCATTGTCAAGGATAAGTGACTTGTTTGATAAATTGAGAGGTGCTATAGTGTTTTCCAAGATAGAGTTGAGGTCATGGTATCCTTAGTTGAGAATTAAAGTAGATGACAAACTAAGACTACTTTTAGGAATAGGTATGGTCATTATGAGTTTGTGATTATGTCGTTTAGTCTAAGAAATGTACTGATAGTGTTTATAGACCTAATGAATAGAGTGTTTAGATGTACCTTGATCAGTTCATAGTGGTGTTCATTCATGATATCTTGATATACTCCCAAGGACAATCAGCATTATGACAAACATCTTCTTCAAGCTCTAGAGTTCTTGAGATAGCATAGGTTGTATGCTAAGTTCATTAAGTGTGAGTTTTGGATTACCGAGGTGTCTTTCCTTGGTCATGTCATCTCTAGAAAGGGTGTTTGTGTAGACCCTAAGAAAGTGGAGTCAGTGTTAGAGTGAGAGCAGACCAAGAAATAGACTGAGGTTCGAAGCTTCCTAGAATTAGTTGGTTACTATAGGTGGTTCATCAAGAACTATAGTGCAGCACCTTTAAGTTTGACCATGATGACTAGTAAGGGTGTGCCATTTGTATGGGATGACAAGTGTCAACATTGTTTCTAGTTGTTGAAGGAGAAGTTGACTAGTGCTCCCATGTTGGTGCTTCTAAATCCTGGGAAAAGCTACATCATTGTTTGTGATGCTTTAAAGAATGGGTTGGGATGTGTGTTGATGTAGGAAAAGAGTGTGACTTCTTTTCCTTCCCGAGAGCTTAAGAAACACAAGGACAACTACCCAACTCATGACATGGAGTTAGCAGATGTGGTCCTTGCCTTGATGATTTGGAGGGACTACATATATTGAGAGAAGTATCAAATCTTGATCACAAGAAGTATTGAAGGGACTACCCATGGTAAGTGTCTTGTGACATGAAAGGACTCATATGTAAAGCTTTTTGCTATTTGGTATCTTAACGAAAATGGTTTTAAATTTCCAGTTTTTCTTATGATCCGCTGGTTAGTGGTTAATCACATTTTGTTTTGAGTAATATCACTTTGTTTAGCGTGGGGTGTCACATTTGGTTGGTATTATAGCTTTAGGTTCACTGAGTCTATAGGGACCTAGGACTAGGGTTGTGTCTGTTCTTGTGTCCTCCAGTATGTCTTATATAGATTCCTACTTATGTAGAAGAAGTAGAAAATCTTAAAGATGTCTGGAGAACATGAAGAGCACGCTATTGAGAGCAGTGTTGGTGCACTGAGTAGTGGTGCAAGGAACCAGTCACAAGAAGATCGGGTACCTAAGGATCCCCAGTTTGACCCAGCCATGATTGAAAATCATGCCTTTCAATCTCTTTTTTGGCACTTTATGGCTATGATGACGCATATGGCGGATCGAATGCCTGCACCTCATCCTAGGGCATCGATTCTTAATGTGGAATCTTCGGGGGCTGGGAAGACTTTTGAGAAGCTTCACCGTGTTGGGGTAGTGGAGTATGCTAGGACGGTTGATCTGGTGGATGCGGATCTATGGCTTACTGAGCTTGAGAAAACCTTCAAGATCCTTAGTATCCCCGAAGTGGATAAGGTGAAGCATGTGATGTACCTTCTGAAGAGGAGTGTTGGATACTAGTGGGCCATAGAGGAGGAGAAGAGGCTGAGAAAGGCTATATGTTGGGAGGAGTTCACATGTGAGTTCGTCAGTCTATACTTTCCATGGACCTATCTAGATGAGAAGATCAACCAATTTGAGTGGATCTGGCAAGGACCCATGGCGATTAATGAGTACGAGGATAAGTTTATGGAGATTCTTTTGTTTTGTCCTCACATGGATGCTACGGAGGACAAGTAGATTCATCATTTTAAGCAGAAGCTAAACTTTGAGTTGTCTACCGCGGCAACTGCTTTAGAGAATCGAGAAAGGTTCACCACATTTGTAGAGTCTTTTTAGAGGATAGAGTGATTTGTGATAGAGAGACGGGAGATGAGTGTCAGGAAGAGATATGCACAGTTCCAGGGCAATCATCATGAGGCTTTAAGAAGTCAAGGTTTTTCATACCGCCAGCATCATAGAGGTTCAGTGCATAGACTCAGTGGTCACCTAGCAAAGGTAGAGGCCATAGCTTTCCACCTATTGGAGCTCACAACACAACATCATTGTCGGTGATGGGGTCGTCTAGACTATAGTTTGAGACTCGAGTTTGCTACAAGTGTGGGCAAATAGGACATTTGAAGTGGAAGTGTCCAGTGATGGACGATGAAGTGACCCAACAACCAAGGCAAAGCTAGTAGGGCTCTCAAATACAACAGAATAGTGGCACAAGAGGATGAGGACATGGCCAAGCATCGCAGGTTGGATCATCTACTCAGGGAAGCTTTTGAGACAGGGTTGTGAGGGATACTTGGCACATGTTCTGGATATTGAGGTTAGGATTCCTAGTATTCAGGAGGTGCTAATTGTCAAAGAGTTTGAGGATGTGTTTCCTGAGAAGTTTCTAGGTGTTCCCCCACCCCCAAGATATTGATTTTGAGATCAATTTGGTCCCCGATACGCAAATGATAGCCCAAACATTGTACATGATGGCTCTAGTCGAGATGGAAGAATTGAAGAAATAGTTGCAAGAGTTGCTTGACACATGTTTCATCAGGTTGAGTATGTCTCCATGGGGTGCTCCAGTGTTGTTAGTGAAAAAGAAGGATGGGTCTATGAGGTTGTGCATAGACTATAGATAGTTGAACAAGGTGATAATAAAGAATAAGTATCCCTTGTTGAGGATATATGACCTTTTTTATGAGTTGTGTGGTGCAAAAATGTTCTCAAAGATAGACTTGTGGTCAGGATATAACCAGTTTAGGATCAAGGAGGATGACATACCTAAGTCGGCCTCTAGGATGAGGTATGGTCACTTCGAGTTTGTGGTTATTCCGTTTGGGTTGACCAATGCACCAACAACATTCATGGACTTGATGAACAGAGTGTTGTGGTTGTTTCTTGATCAATTTGTGGTGGTATTCATAGATGACATCTAGATATAAAATCGTGACAATCAATAGCATGAACAACATCTCGGTCAGGTGTTGACTGTATTCTCTCTATTGTTATTTCTTTTGCTATATTTTCCTCAAAATCATTATTGAAATTCTATTTGTTGGGTTTTGTACACCACTGCCACGTTTCAATTTTATGATACTTCTACTTAACATAGTTTCTCTTTACCATGTTTATTTTATTAGAATAATTAGCTAATAAAGTGGTACTTTTGACAACCACCCATAGATAGGGTATGTGTTATTTTGTCCAAGGAAATGTGTTACTCTCCCCATTATAAAATATTTTTTAGGTGACTGGAATGTGTTACTCTCCCTCACCTATTGGTTGAGGATAGGTAGGTGCCTCAACCCTACTTAGTTAAGGTAGTCAATATTAATTGTGCATGCAAATATTTTACTATTTTTTTGTTATGGCAACCATATATTTGATTGTGCCTTATACTCTTGACTTTCTTTGTTCTTGATGAACATACACCCTTTATTATCCTTTATTGATATTACCTTGTTATGGTTCTTTATTTTGACACATACATTGTTTCCTTCACTTGTTGGGTGATCCCAACCATCAACTATGATTTCCTCCAAAGTGGGGAGACCGTTAGCTGCCGAGATAACACAGACAGTGTCTCTTGTTGCTTGCACATACCACATGTTGCTATCGCTGCTCTCTCCCTTGTGGTTGCTAGTAGCAGAGCATCAGGCCTAGGATTAGAGTTGTGTAGCAGTAGCATGGAGGACAATCCTAGGATTAGGATAAGGAGTACATGGCTTTCAGCATGGTCCTAACTCATGCAGTTGATGCTTGGAGACAAACTTGATATGGTTTAGATTTACCTCTATCTAGATCCTTATGTTGTACCTTTCATGTAAACCCTATGTGGGAGATGATGATGTACTTTTGTAAAATTGAATATAGTCATTACTTTTTTTCTGCTGGTACACTTTGGTTGTTTTGAATACCATTATTGAGATTCTAAAATTTTACACCTATTCAAGCATACCCTTTGAGTGTGTTTGGAAGGGATGTTTTATTATTCAAATTTTTAGGAGGGAGTGGATCTGCTCTGGGTCCCACTCTTTACAGCATGGTATCTGAGCCCATGGTAGTCAAAATTTGACTATTTCAATTTTGTCTCCTAATTAGAATCATTATCATACATAGTTCCCCTTTAAGTGACATGTTTTCCCTAGAATTGATCTATGCAACTCTTGAGATGATGAAAGGTTGATTTCATAAGAGTTTCACATTAGAAATCTGTTTAGTTAATCTTTATGTGATTATCATGTTAGGTAGCTATTAGGGCATAATTCGAAAGCAAAGGTGTCTAGAAAGGATCAGGGTTCAGGGGTTGGCAATATTTTCCTCCGTGCCACTAGCTTGGTTTATGAGGACTCCCGAATCTATATGATACCTTACTAGTATAAGCTGATATTGATTGTCTGAAATTGCATGCCTATAGGCAATAGTATCCTTAGACATCTATGTTTTATACTCTTCGGAACCTAATATGGTGATCTTGTCTTTCAGATGTGATCTCTTATTTGAGGATGGATACCCGATATAATTCCCTTTGTTCTATAGGGCCACATGTTTGGTTAGACTATCCCTAGAACCTAAACCCTGAGGTTGAAGTGTTAGATCCTATACATGGTTTAGTTAGACTCACCCTTTAACCTCTAGTTAGTTTGCTTTGGTAGGTCCAATCTTTTAAGGAGTGGAGGGATAGTAGTAGTACCTTGATAGATCATGGATGTGCTGATTTTGAGGATGAAATCCTTTTTAAGGGGAAGGAGTCCTATACCATACCAAAATCTAGCTTCTCTAACTCCATAAACCCTAACTCCATACATAAGATGTTAGTGAGATTAGATCATTAGAATTGACCAAATCAAGTTATAGTTAAAACCCCACATGTTTATGTATATACTAATGAACATATAATAGTCATCTAATGAATAGTTCATATTTTGAACCCTAACAAATATTTAATGTACATTATATGAGTAACTCACATATTAATACTAATAGTGAATAAGCATGATGTTAATCATGTCATGAAACAATTAACTTTAATGTTATGATGAGTTAGATAAATGGAATCCAACTCTGGACTAAATGCATGCTAAGGAGGTATAAGTGAAGTGTAATGATCATGTTGAACTAAATCCTAAGTTGTAATCATCTAACCTTAGTATATGATTCCTTTATGGGTTTCATGATACATTAGTGACACTAGGTGTCATAATCAGATAACATACTTTAATACACATAAGTTGTATATAATCACCAAATCATAGACTAATCAAGTTATCAATATATGATGCATATCACTTTGTTCACTAATATACACCTAATCAATCACATAATCATGACTTGGTATGTGAATCAAATCATTAATATGTATTATATTCCACCTTGTTCACTAAAATCCTATAATGACTCAAATATGGATAAGAAGTAAGTAGAATCATATAAATGTGCATAATCACTAATAAGAAGTGAATAAATATGAGAAAATGATTAATGATGACATTAATATGAGTAAGAAAGCTAATGTGACAATGTTTAATATAGATATAATTAATTAATGTGACATTATTTTGGTTAATTTTAGACTTAATAATAAATTGTATAAAATGTCTTAATTCATACAAAATAATCTAATATAATTTAATATGGTAATAATAAGAGGATAATGGAGTCCAAATGAAAATTATTAAGGATAATGGTCAAATAAAGATATTGAGATAATTGAGTAACCTCTAATTGTTCTAAAGTTCTTAATAAAATACATGAGAAATATATATATAGGGTTTCATGTGTAATAATGAAATATAATTCTTTTGGCAACAAAGTAAATATAACATAACACAACTAAAACACTAATGATAATGTAGTATCATAATAAATATAATGTTAATAAGCCAAAAATGTAAATTGTGTTATATCACATAAAAAGAAAATCTTAATAGTGGAACCTTTAGTGACCCATGAGAACTTGACCTATGAGGAGTTGCATGTGGAGTTTTTGAACTCCCAAGATAAGTAATTGTAGATCAAGGAGTTGTGAGTGTAAGTTTTATGGTTTGTTTAGATATGAGATGTTACATACTCACCCATCTCCTTTTGCTTGAGATTTAGGGTATGAAACCCTTTATAAGGGGTGGAGTGCTACAACAAACTAAGATCTGGGTATATTATCTTTTTGACCCTCTTCCTAAGATTTTCCTATCTTTTCTATCCCTTTTATCCTTGATGTTGAATTTGTGGAAATAATAGTGGTTTGGTGAACATTTGTTCACTATTTATGCCAAATACCTCTATGAAAGTTCATAATAGGGTATAATATGCAATTTGACCACTTATGAGGTATATTGATAAAATAATCATACTAGAACCTTCTATGGCCTTTTCGAATAAGAAAGAGAAAAACAAATAAAATAGAAAATGATAAAGTCAAGAAAATAAGGCATTAAATGCTTTAATGCGATAAATAGTTGAAATATGAGTAAATTGCCTAAAATTAATTAAAGGGAAACTTAAAGATAATTCTTAGCCCAAATTAATTTTCGCAGAGTTAAAGTTTACTTAAGTGACAAGTTTCACAATTTTTGGAAAGTGGTAATTATAAATGCATTAACTGAATGGAAAAATAGGAGATATTTAAAAAATAGGAAATAAATCATTTAATGACTCCAAAAGAGGTAAATAATGCCAAATTCATGATCTACACATTAGAATATGCATTTGGGTGAATTTGCACTCAATTTGGAAAATGTTTGATTGAACTGTGAAACTAGGAGAGAGGAAGTGTGTAGAACCTTCAATACATTAATCAATACAACAAAAAACTCTTGTAAGTGAAAATAATGGTGCATTCATATCCAACACACTAAATGTGACTTATGGGTGAAGTTTCATCAAATTTAGAGAATATTATAGTCATTAATGCATGAAGAAAGAGAAAATAAGATTGGGCCTAATTAATAAAACAAACGTCTTCAAAAGGCAAATCCAATTTCATATTCAGATTCTAAATATAAAAAATAGGTTAAGTTTCAAATTACAATTAATTTGGAGATCGTTTCCACCTTTAATTGAGGAAATAGAAAATATTAAATAATTGGATTTTACACTTTAGTTAGAATTGAATTGGAAACGACAATAATGTCACACGGGGTCACTTTTTCATGTGAGATCCATACTTTTTTATCACGATCCAATGGCCTGTGTATCATCATCTTCGTGGAGTCAGTGTGAACAATGACACCAAAGGTGTTGGATTTTCAGATGCAATTTTCTCGGTTGTTTTTTAACAAAATCACTTGATTTCTTCACCATTAGTTTACAATTATGATTCTGCATTGTTTCATCCATTATTTTTGTAATTTTGTCAATTTTTAGGAAGTCCCCAATTCTTTCTCTCCAAGCAACGACAACCACTTCCCTCCTTGCTACATCCCTCTTCCTCACCTATAAATACTCATACCCCAGGCATCCTTATTTACTTTGCAACCTCCCTCTCCGTTCAATTGCTCGTGTGTTCGTGTCTTGGGTTTCCAGTGTTCAAGATGGGGACCTGAACTTGTGACGAGTTATTCCTCTCCTCCTCATTGCCTTTCTTCAATTTCTCACATCGATAGGTTTGTGGGATCTTCTTTTCCCTTCTTTGTTCTTACTTTCTCGGATTACCTTATTTTTGCATACTATTTTATTTACATTTTAGGGGATGTTGTGTTTCTATTCACTAGTTTTAGCCTTATATTTACTTCATTGTAATTATCTCCTCTTTTCTCGAGTTTAATGCACTTTACATACTTTTCATGCAGAACCAACCAAAAATATACTTCAATGCCCAGAAGTATGATCAAGCCCTCATGATGGCACACCTCAAGGTAAGGAAGGCCCTAGAAGCTTTCCATTGTTTTCTTTCCAACCACCCGGTCAAGTGATTAGCTCTGCCAAGTCACGTGACTCAAGCCGCTCTCTACTCAGAGTCTCCCAGATTCTTTGGTTCTAATGTGCACTCTTCACATCCATCCTACTCTGATTCATCTCATGTTGGTCTGCCAAAGAACCAGATACAAGATCCAAATTGAGTAACCCACATGAGTTGCCAGTTGGACTGAGTATGGTCCATGCAAATAGATGTCTTTGACCACAAGTATTCAGCATTACAGTTTCAGCAATGAGGATAGCATCTATAAAAGGGAACCCTTATGGTCCATGCTAAAGGATCTCTGATCAGTGATTAGAAGCCACATTTGTGCAGCACAAACCCTAGAAAGGAGTGATGAGGTGGCGGCTGCAATAGAGAGACTAGTCTTCATGCATCAATCATCATGGAACCCTCTATTATTCTTTCTATCTTTCCACTGTTGACACTCGACATGAGCGAGTATACGTTTGTGATGGGGCATGAAGACTAGCCTAAACAACTTGTATTTTATTCTGTCTTGTATCTAAACTCAACAATATTATTTCTAATTAAAGTATCATTTTTCTTATTTCCTTTCCCTACAAATTGACAACTTGCTTTGCATGTTTGTTATAATTTTGGATGTGCATGTTGTTGTAATTGTGATTAAAACTTCAGAACGATCTTATTATCCCCCTGAAATATCAGCAAGGGATAGTGAGGTGATTGTGTTATGATCTGCTAACGTGCCCACAATGGTCGGTCATAGTGAGGGCGTCCAGTTGGAATGAACTAGGAACTTAGGTGTCGATCTGGTCGGTTCCAAGGGAGTTTAATTCAAGCAACAATTTGTATCCTATGAGGTGCAAAAGCTAAGACTCTATTTAGGAAAATATTATTAAGGAGTTTAATATTTCTAGGATAATTACATAGGATTTGGCAAGCAAAACCCCAAGCCCTAGTCCTCTTCGTTAGCATTTATCTATCTCTTTAATCATTGTTTCTACTAGCAACAATTTAGTTTAATCAATCAATCAACTTCTTGGTGATAATATTACTCTTAATACTTCTGAATATATATAACTGCTTAAAAAGGTTGTCTTTGGGTTCGATCCTTAAGTATACTACAATGAGGCTTCCATTCATTTGGATTGGGGAATTAATGCACAAATTTAATTAAACCCAAGGGTTATTTCCTTCGGGTTTCCATTGGTGCAACATTTGGAGCCCGATTAACATATCTAAGTCAAAATCAAGTTTATAAGGGAGTTAGTTTTTAATGAGGTTGTTGTTGTAGACTATGTTGATACAACATAAAATAAAATTGTTCCTATGACACCTCATCACGCTAAACGAGATTACTCAAAACACAAAACACGATCAACTACTAATTAATCACATAGTCAAAAATGTGAAATAATTAAAACCAACTCCAACAATGTAAATAAACTCTAGAACATTTACATAAAGATCCATCATTCCATTCTCATATACTGTAATAAGTATTCACATATGGGTCCAAAGACCTCACTCACATCCTACATACAAATGATATTTCACATGTACATGCCATATATTTACAAACATTGGCATACTACCAAACATCTATGTCAAGACGAGTATATCATCTAGAAAGCACATCCCATACCCAAACCTGAGAGTATAGGGACGACACTAGGACTCTACTACTAACATTTACAACTGACCAACATTCTAAATCTATTGAGCACCAGTTTGGTTCTTTTCCACAGTGCGACCTCAGCCTCATTTCCCACAACCACTTAAAAAAATGTGGTGACCCACAGGTGAGATCCAATCCCAGCGAGAGATATAACTATTCCAACATATATTGATTATAACATATTAATTAACAGTAAATACATTGAGCAGTTAGGGTATTGAATAATCAATATGAATAGATTGAACAGTTTAAGCATACTAAGTAGTTAAGCAAATAAGTTGTAGCACCAACTACAATTACTCAATTTTCATAAGTCGGCATCATGTAAGAACTATGTAGTGTAAAGACAAGACAAGGGTTAATCAACCAATGTGATACATATTGAACCCTAGAAATTATATTACATGGATGGTATTATATCTTTCATTATTATACCCTGGGTACATTGAGTCGTACCACTCAAAGTCCAACTGACCACTGCAAAATGCTATTCAGTTCCGTATAAGATCTAGGAGTGTCGGTATCCTAAGATCTCTTCCCCTCGGTCAGTACGAGTAAACTACAGTGACATACCAGTCAAACTGCCAACAATGACATATAGTCAACTGATAACAACTATTCCGTACTTGGTACATGTTATGTCACTTGAAATCAGGGTATACTAAACCCTCTAATCTGAAGTAACACCGCAACTGTCCTCAATCACTTCAAATGTCTGAGGCATGACCATAGTCATCCTCCATAACCTGCATTTGTTGAGGACAAGGATATATACTCAACTTGCCACCCCACATACTCAACAGTATATGCTCTGAGTTTCCCTTGGGAATACTCATTTCACCATCTAGCAATTTCTGACACTGAAGATGGCCCTATGGCACAGGGCTCTACATGATTAAGGTAACACTTGATTAATTACTGCCAATTGAATGCATTAAGGCATTATCATACAAGTGGACATTCAAACCTTAATTCTTTTCTAACAAGATTATATGTATAACAACTTCAAATGATATAAAACATTTGAGATATAAATCTTAATCACATTACAACATGCTATCATTCATTGCAAATTAATGGACCACACTTATCATCATACTATTACACGATACCAATATCTTATCACAAGTTCCATGCTTTTAACCCTTATTGGAACATGAAGAGGATTTCACCTCAATCATGGCTTCAAACCTGCCCAAAGGTCGTTAAGACCATCACATTACCATAGTAAGGTTATCATCATCATTCCATGCCTTAAACAAGTCTCAAAAGATCATTAGCACATATGTGTCCATAGATATTATCATGGCAAGGAACTATGATATTCAAATAGTACTGCATTGTGGTTTCAACACAATAAGAATGTAATATATTTTCAGATTAATCATTCAAGAGGTATGATTATAACCATTCAAAATCATATAATTACATTAAGGTTAGGTATAACAAGCTAGATCACATGGGAGTTACGCATCCACTTATTATAGTGATTTATCAAATATAACTATATGATGGCAAATGTAAGACTGCAAATTAATGGTATTTAACCATCGAATTATCATCACTAGGACCCACATATAATACCATTGGATTCATTCTAATCCATTGGATGTTGAAGCATCCAATATTATTCATTAGATCAGGTTCATTGTTCAAGGTTATCAATTGAAGTATTGGTCTAACCATTAGATCAATTGAACCAAGGAACCATTCATTTAAGGTTTAGTCAAATCTACAATTACATTCTTAACTCATCATATATGGTGATGATCTGATCCAGCATTAATTGTGATAATTAAATCACCACTAGTTGTTAGATCAGCAATATATTCATTTAACACCATCAAATATTAAGCTAATGTCATCATTGATTGATAGCATCACTAAAATACTTAGTGAATGATAATTAAACTTCTAATTGAGCCAAAAGCTGACCTAAGGGGGTGACCATAGTGTCACCATAAAATTTGACACGCTTGATCATGAACATCAATTGCCTAGATAGCAACACCATTGGTTGATGAGTGGTATGACCATCGGTTGTGTGATAGGGAAGGAAATAGCTTGAAAACCCTAATTTGAACCATCAATTGTTTTGTACTTAGAACCATAGGTTGTTTCTATCAACCTGTCAAAGATCATATTATACCCTAGAAAGGTCGTACACATGTTTAAATGTTCATATAGAACTAAAATAGAACAGGGAACACCATAAAAAAATTGTAACCCTAAACAAGCATGGTTTCTTTATGCTTAGATCATCACATTAAAGCTTAAACATGAGCTAACAAGCTTCTAGCAAGAAATATAAGTGAAGAATGTTATATAAATTGCCTCAATAGAGTAGGTCAGATCCCAAAAAGAAAGAATCTTAAGGAAATAAGGCAAGAAAACCCTAGATTCAGATCTGAACTTGGCTATGTAGGCACTTCTCTCCACAAAGAAGCAAAACCCTAGAAGAAGAAACAAGAAGGATAGATTTTTGAGTTCTAGAGCCACATTCACCACGGAAAAACAAGGTTCTGTCCTGGAGAAATATAGGAGGAAGAAGATAAAAGAAATAAATAGAGGAAATAAGGTAATACTTACACTTTTAGGTCAAGATCACTAGGAAGGACCTTTAGGATCCCCTAAAGGAAGTCAATTGCAACCCTAGATTCTTTTTCCAAGAAGATCCCACTTTTTTATTCCTTAGATAGGAAATTCATAGTAGCACATAGGGAGAACGAGGTTTGTAGAAGGAGGGAAGTGGTGGAGAGAAAATGGTTTGTTTGGGTGCTTAGGGATAAGTATATGAAACTTTAAGATCAAGAAAAAGAAAAGGTTGAAGTTCTAGTATCTTTCCAAGTGTCCATGGCCTTAAACTATTAAGAATATATAAGAACACACACAAGAATCTCCCCTACCATCCATATAGACCTGCTTAGCTCTCCTTTGTCGAATTTCCAAGCCAAGCAAATAATTCATTAGTTGATAGCTACTAAAGGTAGCTCATCCATGAACGGGTAAACCCTAAAATACCCTTGAGGAAAACATCTTCAAACCATGGCTCAACTAGGAGCCCCATGGTTCAAAATACTCAAGAATGATAATATAACATCTAAGGAACATAATGTATGTGACAAATTGCAAAGAAAACCCCTCAATTCGGTAAATTGTACAAAAGTCCAAAATGTACATAAAATTGCATAACTTTCTCAAACAGTGTCCAAATTGGACCAAATATGAAACTTGAGCTTGTATTATGATTTCAAAGAATATAACAAGGTTATATTAGGGTTCTAAGCATTCAATTATGGTAATTAAGATTATTCAACTCATTAAGCAAGTTCAGGGGCCTTACAACTAGAAACCCCTAGCAAGGATTTCGGCCTGAAATCCTATGCAAAAAGAGATGGGTATTTTCTATGTATCTCATTCTATAGTTCCCATGTGGATTACTCTTTGCCACGATGATGCCACAAAACTTTCACTAGTATTATAACTTTTATCTTCAACTTTTTCACCTTCTATCTAGGATCAACACAGGACCCTCAACATAGGAGATATCCTCATCTAACTCAACCTCTACTGGTTGGATTGTGTGCTCAGTATTTGGATGGATTTTCCTAAACATAGAGGTGTGAAAGACATTATGTAATCTATGTAGCTCTGGTGGTGGCTCCAACTTGTATGCTACCTTTCCAACATGAGTTAGGATAGGGTATGGTCCCATAAATATAGGAGTCAACTTACCCTTCTTTCCAAACCTCAGCACACCTTTCCAAGGAGAAACCTTAAGATATACTCTATCTCCCATTTGGAACTCAAGTGGTCTGTGTAGGTTATCTATATAAGATTTTTTCCTATCCTAGGTTGCTTTCAACTGTTGTTAAATCACTTTAATCTATTTTGTAGTCTATTATACTAGCTCATGACCCAAAAGTTGATATTCACATGTCTCATACCAGTAAAGAGGAGACCGATATCGTCTCCCATGCAGAGCCTCATAAGGAGCCATATCTATGCTTCTTTGGTAGCTATTGTTGTACGCAAACTCTATCAGAGTTAGATGTACATCCCAACTACTAAGAAATTGCAGCACACATGGCCTCAAGAGATCCTCCAAGGTCTAAATAGTCCTTTCAGTTTGGCCATCAGTCTGTGGATGAAAATCTATGTTGAATCTCAGCTGTGTTCCCATTGTTGAATGCAGACGCTCCCAAAAATGACTTGTAAACTGTGGACCTCTATCAGAAACTATAGTCACTAGAATGCCATGCAGACAGACTATCTCATCAACATATATTTATGCCAATTTCTCTACTATAAATGTCATCTTGACTGGAAAAAAATGAGTTGACTTAGTTAATCTGTCTACTATCACCCATATGGAATCATGACCCTTGGTTGTCCTAGGAAGACCAACCACAAAGTCCATAGTAATATGATCCATTTCCACTATGGTATTAGCAAGGGTTGTAATGTCCCTACAGGCTTCTGGTGCTCAACCTTCACCTGCTGACAAACTGGACATTTTGCAACAAACTCTACCAGATCACGCTTCAAACCTAGCCACCAATACATGTCTTTGAAGTTTTGGTACATCTTGGTACTTCCAGCATGCATTGCATACATGGAGGAGTGAGCCTCCTCAATTACCATCTTCCTCAACCCATCAACATTGGGAACTAATATCCTATTGTGGCAACAAACTGTACCCTCATCTGCCTCATGAAAGCCATTATACTTTTCACTACCAATTCCTGATCAGATATTCTGTATCACAGTATCATTCTGTTGTGCATCATGAATCTACTGTCTCAAGGTAGGTTTAACTTGTAACAGTGCCGACAATCCTACCAACAAGGAAATTTCTAGTTGTACATTCATCTCGTGAAGAGCCACTAGCATTTCTCTCTTATGGCACATCAAGAAATTTAATTATGCATTATTTACTATTGATAATGAAGATGAATCTATCTACTCAAAGCATCAACTACCACATTTTCTTTCCATGGATGGTTGTCTATTGTGCAATCAGAATCCTTAATCAGCTCTATCCATCTCCTCTGCCTCATATTCAAATCCTATTTTGAGAAGATATATTGTAGATTCTTGTGGTCAGTGAAGATCTGACACTTTTCTCCATAAATATAGTGTCTCCAAATCTTTAAGGCATGGACCACCTATGCAAGCTCCAGATCATGTGTTGGGCAATTCTCCTCATGTTTCTTAAGTTGTCGTGAAGCAAAAGAAATCACATTTTTATTCTGCATCAACACGCATCCCAACCCATTCTTTGAAGCATCACAATAGACAATATAACCTTTCCCTTGCTCTGGCAGTACTAACACCGATGCACTAGTCAACTTTGCTTTCAACAAGTGGAAAGAACGTTGACACTTGTCTTTCCAAGCAAAAGGAATATCCTTCCTGGTTAACCTAGTTAGGGGTAACACTATAGAACTGAAGTCCTTGATGAACCTGCTATAATATCATGTCAAACCTAGGAAACTACAGATCTTTGTCGGTGTCTTGGGTTGTTCCCATTCTAGTACATATTCTACTTTCTTTGGGTCAACACAAACACCTTTTGCAGATATAACATGGCCCAGAAAAGACACTTCTGATAACCAGAATTAACACTTATTGAACTTAGCATATAGTTTATACTTCCTCAACAAAGTCAATGTCTGGAGAAGGTGTTGCTCATGCTGTTGACTATCCTTGGAGTATATCAGGATATCATCTATGAACACAACCACACACTAATCAAGATAAGGTCTAAACAACATATTCATCATATCCATAAAAGTTAAAGGTGCATTGTTTAGCCCAAACGACATAACCACAAACTCATAATGACCATACCTAGTCCTAAAAGATGACTTGGGTATGTCATCAGCCTTAATTCTCAGCTGATGGTAACCTGACCTCATCCTATCTTTGAAAACACATTGGCACCTCTCAACTAATAAAAAAGATCATCAATCCTCGACAAAGGATACTTATTCTTTATTGTCACCTTATTCAACAGTATGTAGTCTATACACAACCTCATTGAACCATCCTTCTTTTTAACAAACAACACGGGGGCACCACAAGGGGAAGTGTTCGTCCAGATAAAACCCTTCTCTAATAGTTCTTGTAATTGTTTCTTTAACTCATGCATCTCTGCTGGCGCCATTCTGTATGATGACTATGCTATGGGTTGTGTTCGAGGAACAAGATTGATATCAAACTCAATCTCTCTAGGAGGGGGAATGCTAGGAAATTCCTCAGGAAAGACATCCTCAAATTCTCACACCACTGGTACCTCCTGGATACTAGGACCTCTCGCCTTGGTATCCACAATATGAGCTAAGAAAGCATCGCATCCTTGTCTCATCAACCCCTCAGCTGTCATAGATGACATCAAACATATAGGGAGGATCTTCCTATCACCCTAGAAAATCCATTGTACATCTCCATCATGGAACTTTGCCACTTAGTACTAAAGTCCAAGACTACCTTGTATTATTCCAAGGTATCCATTCCTAGGATTACATCAAAACCATGCATGTCAAGTGGAAAAAGATCCACTTGAATGTTGTGTCCAAAAAATGAAAGAACACAAGAAAGGGCACACTTCCCTCAAATCAACAGAATCAACCAAAGGAGTCTCTAACCGCAGGCTATCAGATCTAAAACTAATAGGTAGATAACAACTACCTATCCTCTCTGGTGATAAAAGAGTGTATCGCATCTTGGTCTACTAACACAGATATGAAACAAGAAGTAAACAAATCAAAATGAAATAACTCCATCTAACCTGTCATGACTCGTGGATTGATCACTACTTCTGGTTGGCTCATGGCATAAAACTTAGTTTTCGCCTACCACCATCCATTTCCTCTGCGTGCTTGTCTAGAGGATCCTGTCTGGGACGCCTGACCACATCCTCTTCCACTGCCACTACTAAACTGTCATTGTTGTGGACCTTGTTGACTTCGCCTTGGATACTGAGTAACCTCCTCATATTTCATAGGGAAATAAGGTTTTGTATGCCCTACTTGCCCACACTTGTAACATGTTCTGGTGTCTTGATATGGCCTAACCGTCCATGTCACTAAAATCAATGATGTACTATGGGCTCCTGTTGGCAGAAAACTTTGACCTCTACCCTGACTCGAGGTCCACTGTGATGGTGCATGTGATCTTGGTTCAGTGAAGGTTGACATTGGATGCGACTGTGGTGGGAAAAACCTCAGCTTCTTAAAGCCTCCACATGATTTCCCTTAAAAATGCATAAGTCACTTCTTTGCATCAGCTTCACTCTTCTCTATGGCAGACCTCTCAATCCTCCTTACGGATTCCACAAAGGTGGAAAACCTCTCCCTATTTTCTAGGGTTGATGTTGTTGTAGTCAACTCAGTATTTAGGCCTTTTTTGAACCTACATATCCTTTCTTTATCAATGGCTGCCATGTGCGGGCAAAACCTCAAAAAGCTCCATAAACTTTGACTCATACTCATTAATAGTCATAGCCCCCTGACGAATCTTTTTAAACTGAGATATCTTCTCATCTAGATAGGTCTTTGGAAAATATCGGCTAACAAATTCCTTCTGAAACTCCTCTCATCCAATCACAACTCCTAGCCTTTTCTCATCTTCTATGGCCCACCAGTGTCCCGCACTACCCTTTAACAAGTATATTACATGCTTAACTTTGTCTTCTTCTGGGATGTTTAGGATTTTGAATGCCTTTTCCAGCTCAGTCAACCACATGTCAACGTCTACTGGATCAGAAGTACATACATATTCAATCGCACCAACACGTCTAAGACGTTGAAATGTCTTCCCGAAACCTTGGGACTCCACATTAGAGGTGGCTTACCTAGCTTGAGCTATTGGCGCTCTGTCAGTGATATGTGTAATTGTGTCCATCATCTGTCTAAACATAGACTGAAACTCAGGATTGGCCATCATTGTCAGGTTTAGATGAGGCATTGTGGGCTGCTCTGGCCCTGCTTCTGGCACTCTCTCATCATGTTCCTACCTCCCGGCACCTCCTTCTGGTGCAACATAGCTACTCTTAACGTGTTCTTCATGTCATCCAGACAAATATGCATAAGCATAAACTATGATCAGATATGTTGGATACATAAGAATAGACTCAAACATAAGTCCTATGTCTAGGTAGACTCAGTAAACCTAGAGCTCTGATACCAACTTAACTGTGACACCTCATCACGCTAAACGAGATTAATCAAAACACAAAACACGATCAACTACTAATTAATCACATAGTCAAAAATGCGGAATAATTAAAACTAATTCAAACAATGTAAATAAACTCTAGAACATTTACATAAAGGTCCATCATTCCATTATCATATACTGTAACAAGTATTCACATATGGGTCCAAAGAACTCAGTCACATCCTGCATATAAAAGATATTTTACATATATATGCCATATATTTACAAACATTGGCATACAACCAAAATCTCATGTCAATACAAGTATATCATCTAGAAAACACATCCCATATCTAGATATGAGAGTACAAAGATGACACTAGGACTCTACTACTAACATTTCCAACTGACCAACTTTCTGAACTTATTGATCACCAAGTTGGTTCTCTTCCACAACGCGACCTCAACCTTATTGCCCACGACCACCTAAAAAAATGTGGTGACCCACAGGTGAGACCCAGTCCCAGCGAGAGATATAACTCTCTCCAACATATATTTATTATAATATATTAATTAATAGTAAATACATTGAGCAATTAGGGTATTGAATAAGCAATATGAACAAATTGAATAGTTTAAGCATACTAAGCTAGTTAAGCAAATAAGTTGTAGCATCAAGTAGAATTACTCAATTTTCATAAGTTTGCATCATGTAAGAACTATGTAGTCTAAAGACAAGACAAGGATTAATCAACCAATGTGATACATATTGAAACCTAGCAATTATACTACACAGCTTGTATTATGTGTTTTATTATTATGCCCTGGGGAGTTTGAGTCGTACCACTGAAAGTTCAACTGACCGTTGTGAAGTGTTATACAGTTATGTATAAGATCTAGGAGTGTCAGTATCCTAAGATCTCTTCCCCTCAGTCAGTATGAGTAAACTACATTGACATACCAGTCAAACTACCAACAATGACATATAGTCAACTGATAACAACTAGTATGTACTCGGTACAAGTTATGATACTAGAAACTAGGGTATACAAAACCCTCTAATCCGAGGTACAACCGTAGCTGTTCTCAGTCACATCAAATGTCTGAGGCATGACCGTATCCATCCTCCACATCCTACATTTGTGGATGACAAGGATATATCCTCAACTTGCCACCCCCACATACTCAATAGTATGTGCTCTGAGTTTTCCTTGGGAATAATCATTTCACTATTCAACAAGTTTTGACAGTGAAGATGGCTCTACGACATAGGACTCTACATGATTAAGGTAACACTTGATTAATTACTGCAAATTGAATGCATTAAGGCTTTATTATACAAGTGGACATTCAAACCCTAATTCTTTTCTAACAAGAGTATATGTATAACAACTTCAAAAGATATAAAACATTTGAGATATAAATCTTAATCAAATTGCCACATGATATCATTCATTGTAAATTAATGGACCACACTTATCATCATACTATTACAAGATACCAATATCTTATCACAAGTTCCAAGGTTTTAACCCTTATTGGAACATGAAGAGGATTTCACCTCAATCATGGCTTCAAACATGCCCTAAGGTCATTAAGACCATTACATTATTCATAGTAAGATTATCATCATCAGTCCATGCCTTAAACAGAGCACAAAAGATCATTAGCACATGTGTGTACATAGATATTATCATGGCAAGGAACTATCATATTCAAATAGTATTTCCTTGTGGTTTCAACACAAGAAGAGTGCAATGCATTGTCACATTAATCATTCAATAGGTCTGATTACAACCAATCAACATCATATAATTACAATAAGCTTAGGTATAACAAGCTAGATCACGTGGGAGTTACACATCCACTTATTATAGTGATTTATCAAATATAACTATATGATGGAAAAGGTAAGACTACAAATTAGTGGTATTGAACCATTGAATTATCATCACTAGGACCCACATATAATACCATGGGATTCATTCTAATCCATTGGATGTTGATGCATCCAATATTATTCATTGGATTAGGTTCATTGTTCAAGGTTGTCAATTGAAGTATAGGTCTAACCATTAGTTCAAGTAAACCAATGAACCATTGGTTTAAGGTTTAGTCAAATCTACAATTACATTCTTAACTCATCATATATGGTGATGATCTGATCCACCATTAATTGTGATCATTAAGTCACCATTGGTTGTTAGATCAATAATATATTCATTTAATACCATCAAATATTAAGTTAATGTCATCGTTGATTGATATAATCACTAAAATACTTAGTGGATGATAATTAAACTTCTAATTGATCCAAAACCTGACCTAAGGGGGTGACCATAGGTTTTCACCATAAAATTTGACACCCTTGATCACGAACATCAGTTGCCAAGATAGCAACACCATTAGTTGTTGAATGGTATGACCATCAGTTGTGTGATAGGGAAGGAAATAGCTTGAAAACCCTAATTTGAACCATCGATTGTTTTGTACTTATAACCATAGATTGTTGCTATCAACCTGTCCCATATCATATTATACCTTAGAAATATTTTACACATGTTTAAAAGTTCATATAGAACTGGAAAAGAATTGGGATCACCATAAAAAAATGTGTAACCCTAAACAAGCATGGTTTCTTTATGCTTAAATCATCACATTAAAGAATAAACATTAACTAACAAACTTCTAGTAAGAAATATAAGTGAAGAATGTTATATAACTCACCTCTATAGAGTAGGTCATATCCCAAACAGTAAGAATTTTTAGAAAATAAGGCAAGAAATCCCTACATTCAGATCTGAACTTGGCTAAGTAGGTACTTCTCTCCACAAAGAAGCAAAACCTTAGAAGAAGAAACAAGAAGGATAGATTTTTGAGTTATAGAGCCACTTTCACCATGGAACAACAAGGTTCCAACCTAGAGAAATATAGGAAAAAGAAGAGAAAAGAAATAAATGGATGAAATAAAGTAATACTTACACTTTTAGGTCAAGATCACTGGGAAGTAGCTTTAGGAACCCCTAAAGGAAGTTAATTGCAACCCTATATTCTTTTTCCAGGAAGATCCCCACTTTCTTCTTCCTTGGACAGGAAATTTGCAGCAGCACATAGGAAGAATGAGTTTCGTACAAGGAGGGAAGTGGTGGAGAGAAAATGGTTTGTTTGGGTGCTTAGGGATAAGTATATGAAACTTTAAGATAAAGAAAAAGAAAAAGTTGAAGTTCTAGTATCTTTCCAAGTGTCGATGGCCTTAAACTATTAAGAATATACAAGAAAACATACAAGAATATCCCCCCACCGTCTATATAGACCTACTTAGCTCTCCTTTATTGAATTTCCAAGCCAATCAAATAATTCATTAGTTGATAGCTACTAAAGGTAGCTCATCCATGAAGGGGTAAACCCTAAAATACCCTTGAGGAAAACTCCTTCAAACAATGGCTCAACTAGGAGCCCCATTGCTCAAAATACTCAAGAATGATAAGATAACATCTAAGGAACATAATGTATGTGACAAATTTCAAAGAAAACCCCTCAATTGGGTAAATTGTAGAAATTTTTGAAATGTACATAAAATTGCATAACTTGCTCAAACACTGCCCAAATTGGACCAAATATGAAACTTAATCTTGTCTTATGATTTTTAAAGCATATCATAAGGTTAGATTAGGGTTATAAACATTCAATTGTGATAATTAAGCTTATTCAACTCATTAAGAAAGTTTAGGGGCCTTACAGTTCCTTTGACAAAAGGTATTTCCATGGCCTGGGTTGAGAAATATAGGTTGGGTATGGGATGGAAACCCCTTGTTATTTGCAACCAGAACCAAATGATTGAAAATTCAACAAATTGGGTTTATTGTTGTAACTACAAATTGTTAGGTGACTTGAATGATACTATGTAATTTTTTTGATGCTTCTAGTATATGTGTGTATTTCCCCTAAAAACATGTTAGTTTCATGACTATAGGTTAGTATTTATGATTTTAGTATATTTGTGTCTTTCCCCTAATAACATGTTAGTGACATGATTGCAAGTTAGCTAGATATTAGTCTTTGAATAGAGTTGAGTTCTAGGATATGATGCGAGCATTACATCCTTGGAGACTCCAACTAAGTGACAGATTTTGTATTGGACACAACGTGAAACAATCATGGTTTTTTAATTTGGCATTTAATACATCGTATTTTCTTTGTTTCCAATTCATTTATTGTGATGTTACCGATCGATACTATTCCAGAAAAGGTTCATGTGCAAGACTATTGTTAACCTAGTTTCTATGGGAGTGAACATTGGATAACTCATACATGGTTCAACCTAAAAGGTACCTAGTGGAAGCACGATATGAAGGATTGGGTTGTAGAACACTATACATATGGGACTTTTGGGGGATTGTTAGTTTTACCAGATTTAGTTATTAGAGCTAGGATGGGTTAAGCCCAACATATGTGCGGCTAGTACATATGGAGTTCGGAGGAAAAAAAGTGGTTCTTGTGTTTTGTGCAAATAAGCAGAAGATTTAGTGTCACATTATCGACTTCTAAAGTTGTTGTGCTGCTTATATGTAGGAATGCATTTGACATTGTAAGGCAATGCATAAGTCTTAAATTTATAATTTGAGGGCTACGTCGCAAGTTTATGGATTTGAGTAGTATATTCGAGATCGTCCAATGAACAAGGTTATGTTAAATGCAAGAGTATTAAACTTTAACAATTTAAATCAGTTTACAAAGGTAATTTGGTTTCTTGAAAGTAACTAAACTACTTAGAGAAAAAGAAACTAGAGTAGGGATCACTTGATTCGAAGATTTTGATTATATGAGAGGTTCTTGAGAAAAGTGTTTCACATCCACATCATAGCATGGAGAACAACAAAAATCAAACATACCATCATTAAAACTAAGGGAGGTTTGTATCCAACACCCACCTCTTGGTGGTGTAGAATAGTCCTAATTTTATATACCACTCTCGTGGATCTACTCATATTCAGACTACAAACCTTGCTCTCCAATACTTTCTAAGTACTCCCGTGTTCAAGGTAGTGTATCTACTCCAACAACCTTCCCTTACCGAAGGATGGAAAGGACAATATAGATCTCTATTGCATCTGTTGAAGAAGAATTGGGTAAGAAGATGGTGTTGTCTTGAGAAACTTCTCGGTCTTCTCCAAAATTGCCTCCAACTCCTCTAGGCTTTGCTCTGGTTGTGTTTTGTGTCAAATGATATGTGGTAACCGTCCCAAGTTGGTTTAGATTTGTATTTAAAAGGTTGAGCAGTTTTCTTCTAATTTGAAAAGAAACTACAAGTAACATGGTGTGTTGACAAGTCAACATAGTGTGTTACTTATGGTTTCTAAAGTGCAACTGTCTCATTTGAAGATGACATGACGTGTTGGTTTGCCAACACGACGTGTTGCTTCAAATCAGGGTACTATGGGAAAATCTAGAATGGGAGGACACGACGTGTTGAGATAATGACACACCATGTTTTTTAGTTTTAGCAACTCCTGGTTTCTCTAGATCTGAGGTGACACGGTGTGTTGGTCGTCCAGCACAACATACGAATTACTTGATGTAGATGGAAATTTTCCTACTATGGGCATGCTGTGTTGGTTGATCAACATGGTGTGTTGCTATTAGAATTTGCAGGAATCCACTTCAAACTTTGTGGATTTTTCGAAAACATGACAAAGGTCAAATTATGGTTAGTTCATCTGCATTTTGATGTCCAATTATGGTAGCCATAGTTCAAACCATTGAACAAGTAAAGAATTGAAAAGGTGATAAATGTAGCATGATTAAGAGTGATTTTTGGGTGAAATTGATACTTAATGTAACCAAAAATAGTTCAAAAGATGATATAAAATATGCACATTTGATACTAAGTCTAAAAGCATGGAGGAGGGTATGCTCACCTTTGTGGTGGGTATGGTGACCACACACACATACGTGCACACATTACACCACGCCTCACCTTGCCTCGTCGGGCTGGGCTCAAGCTTACACATGTGGCTTGTGGCTCGTGGATCGTGGGTCGTGGGAATATCATTAGCCTTTCGACTCTTTTTGTACAAGAGGATAAATACTAAAACAAGTCGTTAATTTATTCATTCTTAAATGATTTTTATACATAATAGGAAAGTGATTCACCATGTTCCTAATACATGTAGAAGAACAATTGTGTAATTGCATCTATTCATGAATAGGATGGGTGTGGGATTGTTATTAATAATACCCTGACATTAGGGTTAATGACAATGGGTTTAATGACATCTCTCAGTGTTCAACATTCATCGTCCGTAGTAGCCGCTCCTTGCAGTCTTTCTCTTGCAGAGTTTGTCTTTTCTGTGAGCAAAATTGCATTTGTCAACTCTCTTCTGAAGACGTGGTCTTTGGGTGGTGGTACCTAATGGTCATTGAGTTGTACCGGTGTTGTTATTAGCATGTCATTAATGTGTGAACGAGACAACACTTTCCTACAAGTTTGTGATTGAATTAGACTGGAAGAACAACACGGATCCAAAGCTATCGGGGCATTTATTTCTTTAAGCAATGCCCCCTTTCAAAAAAACTAGTGATCTGATTTGAGTTTTCTAATTCTACTTTTGTAGTTTTTTAACTATATTTTAAATTTGACATGTAAAACAATTAGTCAAAATGTAAGTAGTTGCTATTGCATGTAACCACGAATTTACATGATATACATGTACAGAATAGTTTATATTAAGATAAGTCACAATTAATTGCGTAGTGTTTGTTGATATTGTATTGGCTTAAGCTGTTTTTAGCTGAGTCGTTCCCTTTGGTGAAGTGTTTCTCTTTTAGTTGGAGGTCTTGTAGAGCCTCCTTGAGATAGCATGTTGTTTATGCCTTATATCATAAATGTGGATTTCTTTGTATCTATAGAAGAACATCATACATTATTTATTTAAATCAAATAACAAAATATATCGAGATGAAAGAAAACGGACAACAAGTTGTGCCGTCAATACTTTCTGAATAGCAAAACAAATAAGGCTGCAACACAAGGACTTCTCAAGAGGTCAATCATCCGAGAACTACTTCAAGCATCGCTTAACTGTAAAATTTTAATAGGATCCGATGTATTAGTGTTGGCGAGCGCTTCAGAGCTTCAGTCTGACGCTTTCCCAAGGGTGCTATCCCCGATTGTAGAAAAATAAAGTTACAAACATAGGCAACTGGCTACCACCGTGGTTCTTATGCAGTTTTTTTACAATGGCAGTACTGCATGGCTACATGTCGGGCTCATGACCGCGGTGTTAAACGTTTTTCTTAACTTTGTGTGTTTCCCAAAAAACAAAGAAATATACTGACACGGAGCTTAGGACGAAACAGTCCCCAAGCAGCTAAGGGCCTGTTTGGTTGGACCGAAAACCAACATAACACAAACCAACCGCACAACTTTTTCAACTCATTTCGTTTGGTTCAACGCAGTTTTAGTTTCAGATCGGAAATGGAACCCCATGTATCTACTGTTTTTGTTGAAAATTTAGGAAATAGTACCGCGCCGAATTGTGGTGCGGTTCGTTTTCTCACCGAGCTGCGAGCTCCTGTGCGATCCCAGCACCGCTTGTCGGTCCAGAAAAAAAAAGACCGCTACGTCAGTCCTCCCGCTAGTGGTTGCATGCATGGCGTGGTAATTACATTCTGGCCTATTCGAAGAGTGGCGAATAACCTTACCGTGGTAATTAGATTAGTAATTGATTGAGCTGTAGTTGCGTCCATCTTTGCTTCATACCTAAATTACGCAATACCAAACGAGAACAAACCAACTGAATCAAATAAATCTACGTAGAACCAAACGAAATGCATGCAGCTCCGATTCATGGAATTACAATTCCTGTTTTAAAACTTAAGGTTTGCATTGGTTTAACACGAAACCAGACGAGCCCTAAGGGTAGTCAGAATATTATCGGTCGCCCAGGAAAGCTCATTGCTCCCGTCCTATCTGAAAATCCGTGTAGTTGCTGCTAAATTCATTCCATTGCAAGGCTTGCGTGCACATCAATCAAACTCAGGCAATCGGGGATTTTTAGGGTAAACGAGAGGTGCATGCAACTCCGATTGGCTCTATTTCGCCTGACAAGCTTTATCCATCAACCAAAAAAAGAGATAAAGAAAATGTTGTACTTTCTGTGGTTAGGTTTAATAAGAAAACTCTTGTATGGTTCCAATCATTTCTTAAAGCGCCTCTCTTGAGCAGAAATAAATAATTCACAGATATGACAGTCAAACTGTAAGTCAGATATAACTACTAGAAATTAACCCAGAGCTGTCTGGAAGCTAGCAAACACAGCTCCAGGACCTCCAGCTCTTCTCAAGAAAACCAAGAACAACGTGGTTCTCATTTTGTCATGTGTGTACATCCACGAGTTGGTCCATACAAGATACACACACTCCAAGCATCATCTGTACGGTAAAACCCATGAGCTCGAAGACATAAACAAAAAACAATGCCATTTGGTTCAGTAGATTCACGGATAAGCATTAGCCTTGGAAATACCTAGAGAATCATCCGAGCAGAGGAAAAGTCCAAAGAAACACCCTACCAACAACTACTGGGATTCCCCTACTAAAAACTCTCTCCAAATCTACCAGTCGCTCCAATACCAAGAAGCAAAGATCCTTTGCCATTTGTCGTGGAGAGGATCTTGTGGTTCTTTCTGTTAGAATTTGTACTCGCAGGTTTGGTAATAATTCTTAGGAAAAAGAAAAATTCTAAACATCGTATATGAAATGGCGGCTAGTATACCCGCGTCTTGGTTGTGAGTGGGCTCTTTGTCCCGTGTAACCAGCAGCAGTAAAAAAATGAGAGAAGTGGAAGAACAGGGAATTATTTTGCTCATAACGTTTAACATGAAAAAGCGTCAAATTCCTTAAAAAATACATTTCGACAACATCAAAGATGGCATACTTTGGAGAGATAATAATATTAAATAAGTATAAAAGAAGAAGAATGAGTATTGTAACCCATAATACGGATATTGTATCCTAAACTCAGATATTGTACACAAAATTTGACTATTTTAAAAATTGGTAATGTGTTCTAAAATACCGATATAGTGCCTCAAAACACAGATAATGCACTTCAAAACTAGAACAATATACTCCAAAATGAAAATAATATATCCCAAAATATGGATATTGTACCCCAAAATACAAGAGTGCCAATATTTTGGGGTATGGTATCCTTGTTTCGGGATAAATACTTTTTATACTTCCTTCTTCTCTTTTTTATACTTCTCTTATATTGTTCTTTTCTTCAAAGTAGGTCAACACAAGTTTTGTTGTAAAATATTTTTTGTGAGATTTATTTCAATAAAAATAATTATTGGGATACAAAAAGAATTGATAACCCAATTTGTAGTTCGGGCCTCTTTAAATGTATTTACTTAAACTTATGTTGAGATAATAATAGTAATCTCATTTGACCAAACAATTGTCACAATATTTTTCAAATTCATTAGGGGTTAAAAATAATGAATAAGATAGTTTTCTTTCTCTTATCTGTCCATCTATTCTTTACAGCGTTAGCTGTGTGGCGCTACTATAGGAAAAAGATGGTTTGCTTCAGTTTCTGTTATAATTAAGATCGGGCTCTGCAATTCGTGTGTGAATTGCCATTTTATTTCTTAGAAACTTTGGCAAATCCTATGGATGGATCCGATCAGTGTTATGTTTCAGCAATGATAACTAGGCACGCAGTTTATTTTGACAATTACAAAACAAAGCTTAGAGGTTGGTCCGCTTCTTCCCTTTAACTTGTTGGGCATATTGTTCTTATGAATGTCATCCTCTCTCATATATCATTTTACTATTTATATAGGCTGTCTCCCCCTCCCAAATACGGTTAGATAGTTTATAGACAAACTTCGTATGGGTTCCCTGCTTACCATAAAAAATTACCCAGCGTTTCGGGATACACTTCCTAAGTTTAGAAGTGATGTCCTCATGCTTTGTCGTAAAAGATTTGTTCAGTTTGCATGATAAGCCCCATATACCTTGGTGTAAAAAGATCAACACCAAATACTAAAATAAACGTCCTTCTTGGTCCTCCATCGATGCCCACAAATGCTCGTATATATGGAAACACATTACCAATCATGCTTGTACCCTAACCAGTTACATGCACATTAATATCCGCAACTTGCACTTGTTGGCTAGCGCAGTCGGCTAAGCCTATTTCTTGTAAAGTGCAGAATACGGGATCGAATTCTGTTAGGGCACTACAGTAGGCACTCTCTTTTGCTGTTGTGATGGATCGTTCTCTCTCCTAGTTTACTATTAAAAGGGGGTTCAAAATTCCCACTATACAAAAAAAAGATCCATAATTGATCCTTCTACTTTGACCTTAGCTTGATGGTTGTAGTTTTTCTTCTAACCAAACCTACCGAACCCAACATCAACCTCCTCGCAGCAACAAAATATATTCTCAGCCAAAAATTCAAAATCCTACAAAAGACTTGCAAAAACCAAATACCATACAATACCTACATAAGATCCTTGCCCACATAAGTTTACGACAAAGGAATTCCACCATTTCTTTCTTATGGGGTGATTTTCTTATCAAGGAATAAAATTTTGATTCCCGTGAGAATCTGCAACACCTGTTGTTAAACCTTTTTGGCAAATAAAATCTTGAAAAAACATCATTTTCTCATTTGGAGACTTTGTGTCAATAAACTTTTCATTTGTACATGCCTTTATAACTGGATCATATATGGCCCATTTTCTTGCATGATGTATTGGGGTTGTTCTGAAGCATGCCCCCACATCTTTCCAAGGTGATTTTTTGTCACCCTATATGATTATAAAATACTTACCCCAATATATCCAACATAGCTGATAATTTAATAAATGATGATAACATAATCCAGTATATTTTGATACTTAATGTTTTAGCACAAAGTTGTATGCCCATTTATTTGGTATATATGTTTTGAAAGAAAATCAAAGATTTTAGATAACATTTATATAATATCTTAGTTTGCTTTGAACCTTATTGAACTAATGCTATCTAACCTTATTGATTCATGTATACAATTATTATAGGCTCGACAAGTAGGTTTACCCCATTCAAGCGTCACTTTGAAATTGACTTGTATTGTCCTGACACTTTTATCCTTACTCCACCCTCTGATATATTTGTTGACAAAGTCCATGATGTTGGGTCCCTTGCCCCGGTCACCACATAATGGACTCCCTACCCTCAACATTTATAGTCATATGGTTCCTAAACATATATTCAGGGGTTACATGTGGAGCTCCCTCTTTAGTATATTTTATGTGGAGAGTGTACTAAGGGTGTTCCCTCACCCATGTCTTAATTTATGCTTTTTAGACTTCCCACTATGCGTGCTTGCATGCCTATGTTTGTCTTAGGCTTTCACACCTCCTTTATGTATGTTGTCTATGGACGCTTCACATATTTGAGATGATGCCTTTTATCTAATATAATTAGTTTGTTAGAAAAAGCAATCTTATTATTTGAAGAAACAAAATGTAATATACTGGATTTTGGTAATAAGTTTAATTTTTGAGCTATTATACATAATCTTGTCAAATTGAAAATCCCCTTTGCTAAATTTTTGTTCAGATTTACACCATTGAATTTTCTTTATATTGGAGCACCAAAACATAAAGTGTCCCTATTTTGATCTAATCATTCCATGTGGGACCCACAATTGAAAATTTGAGCTCAAATTTGAATTATTGGCATTGGAATCAAACAAACATACAAATTCAATTATTAGATAATTACATTTGTATTAATTGAGAGAATAAATTTATTAGACACCTCAAAGATCACAAATGTTGGAGTTATTATTTTTAGAACTTATATTAATGCAAGTTGAAGGTGTAGTTAAACTCTTATGTAAAAATCAATTATAACTTAGGAGTTACCAAATTATGAAGTACGTGAGGTTAGATGTATTAAAATTTGATTAAAACTCTAGGTCAATGGGATTAGACCCATCCCTAACCCTACATACCCTAGGAACCTGACTCTACGGGATGATCGTTCCATAACGCTGACGTCAAGGCCTCTCACCCTCCCTCCTCTCTCTCTCCCTCCTCAACAAATTCGACTAGTGTCAAGGACCCTCGCCTTATAAACCTAACCCCAATTATACTCGCATGAATATACTCTATCCTTTGACCAGTAACGGCAATGAAAACCAGTCATTTGTCTATCATCACACATAACATGACCAGATCATCAATCGGTTACCTTGTCCTGCTCCTCATCCTATAAGATCCTACTAAACCTATCAATAAACGAGGGTCTATATGTAAGGCATCATGTACAAGACCTACAAGACAACCCGTTGTTGTTTCCTGGATTCTCCACGAACACAAACCTCAACTCTTTCTTTGGTGGACAGAGAATCCTCTAGTGACCTATGGACTACAACAACCTCACTGCTTCTACCACTTGACCCTCTTCTCCACTCGAGATCCCTCGCCACCCCAACTCCAGTCGACCCGTCACCCGACCTGCTGCTCCACGGCCTACAACCACAGGCCATAGATCACTGCTACCATCTTCATTCCTCACAACCTATGCCTCCATGATGATTTTTTCCTGACTCTGACCTCCTTCACCTTCCATTAGGCCAGCATCAATGACACCAACCCTGGTCCTCCACAATGAAATTTCATCCTACCACCGCCAAGCTTCTCTCCCTACCTTCCCCTTTGAGCGCAGAGACTTGCACGCACAGGAACCACTCCAGGGACGAACTACAACAAGGTGATGTTGCAGTGAGATATAACTACCGTTTGTAAGAATAAGGACAACCTACAGTGGGTTTGATGCACCATTGTCCTTACAACCAACCTGACTCCCAAATCAGATGGAGTTCATTCTTCCCCTCCCCGACCTGCTAAACTGTTGGATCAGCACCAATCTATAGGCAGCAAAACACAACGCCACCTATCACCCATCCCGAGATGCACTGATTATAGACCAACAAATCACCATAGAACACCCATGCACCGACAAGACACCTCGATGCCATGAAGTTCTGACTTCCACCCTTGCCTTATTTCCAACCAAAAGAACTGAAACAAGCACCAGCTTGGCTGCTGGCCTCCTCACAACTCTAGTACCCAGAGTAAATAGTGTTCCCTTCTACTACCTTGACTCTAGCATAGTAAGGTACTCCAACACGGACTTGCTCCTTATCTCCTCTTCATCACACAATCAACTAGTATAACACATATGTAACGAAATAGTAAACTACCTATTATGTAGTTGGCAATTGACATGGTGACATTCACCCATATGCAATGATACACATTAGGACTCACCATTAACATATGGGACACAGTAACCTAAGTACTTGCATGTAATCTTTACATAAGAAATAAAAGCAAATAAAGGAAACCTATGTTATGAATGGAGGCCTAAGGAAAATACTCCAAGAATGTAATCTATTATTGTAGTCGATCTTCCCAAATACTCAATACTAACTTAATATATGATATAATTATAATACATACAAAGATAATCCCTGAATTATACAACCTATAGATTCAGACCATACTTCTAATAGTTGGGCCTAGATTTATTTCCCTATAATGTATATTATGGAAATATTAATCCAAGAATGATGTCAAGTAATAATTCAGAGTAATCGAATTTAGTAAATTTAAATATGATACTATTGCAACCTAAGAAAATAAGAAAAGTTTACCTTAGTAAGTATTTACCCTTTTTCATAATATAAACATGCATCATTATATGTGGCATATACTTATGTATTACATGTGGGTATTACATAACATATGAATTTATGAGTTATATATACCAGACATGAGTATTGATTAGTATATTATATGTGACCACATGTATAAAGATGGAAACTATACAAATGAACTTAATATGAGATATTATAACAACTGAAAGTGAGTATCTAATATAAGACTCCCTAAGGGGCAAAATGGTAATTTCATCGAATAAAATCTAGAAAGTGATTCCAAGCCAAGAAAAATCAAATAACCCTAGTACCTTCTCTCTTGCTAGATTCATGAGAAATAGACATTTGTGATTCGTGTGGATATCTCGATCAAAAATTCTCATTTGAATAGTTACTAAATTCTCGATTCAATTATTGAACTATTTATCTCCCTCTTGCATTTCATTTACAAAATTGTTGCAAAAGTGGTGAACTGGTTTTGTTATTAGCCTTTCCCTCTTGTTGAAGGTCACACCATGACTAATTTGAATGTTGAACATTGGTGAATAATTGAAGTATTAGTTGATTTTGATATTGGTACCAAAATTTGAAATATTGGCTAATAATTTCACTCACTAGATTGGACGGGTCATATCTCCCAACCCTACACTATGGATAATGGACAATTAGAGGTCCCCCAATACTGGTTACCCCCACAGGTGATAGTGTTGTTCTCCCATAGAGGGGAGAACACTAGGCACCTATCCACTAGTGAAGACAAAATATTAGATTGATTGTGCCAATGGATAAATCATCTAATTTTGGATAATTTTATATCTTGATGCTAATTCTAAGAAAAGTCATTTAATTTTAAAATCTTGACATTAGCTTTGAGAAACCCCTTTTATTGATTCTAGTTACGACTTTACATCATTGCACCCTTTTGAAATTAATATGGTAACAAGATTATTCTTTTGTTACTACAGTAGTCCATCAATCTTACCTAGATTTGATTACATAACTCTTTCTTTTAAAAATAGCTCAATAATTGAATTTAGTACCAATCTATCTGTGGCATACAAATCACAAAAACATGATTTACTAAGCGAAAGCGTTCGTTAACAGTAGAATTATTGAAAATCACTAAATTTTAAAACTTTTTACAAAGAGACCCATATACTGGAAAAATCTTTCATAAAGAACCAAAGTAATTCAATTACATTCTAGTTTACTAGTACATCTCTTATACCACTCCTTCTCGAGGATTACAAGCATCAGCTGCCCTACTTAAAACTATGCATAGGCAGCATAAAAACATTAAGGCATCAATCCAAAATCTCAGATCGATTCATTAAACTAACTACTGACTCTGAGGACCTGAGAGTACAGAGATGACACATAGGAATCTATGTACAAGACATGACAGTCAGTGTCTCCACCCGAGAATTCACTATTGTCCCTGCTGCTGCTGCTACTCTTCCCCTACTGTAGGGTTTCTGCCTCTTCCTCTACGTTTACCTAAAATGTTGGATCCCACGGGGGTGAGACAATTGAAATTTCCCCAGCGAGAGATATAACTCTCCGCCAGAAACATTATTATTGCAATTTAATAAGAATAAACTGAATAGAGGAATCATAAATATTTAACAACGGTTAAATTAATGTCTAAACAGGTTAGAGCAATATTCTTGTTCTAAGCATTTTAGCTATAGCTTGATAAAGTAGCATGTCACTTATCCAATAAGGAATATGAAGAACATGTATAAAATTTATCTACTATACTAAGAAAGATAACATCAACCAGTGATTCTCATATTTCAACCTTAAACAATTACATTACATGGATGATTATATTTTACAATCAAACTTAATGCCCTAAAGAGATGAAGTATACCGTTCATACTCCAATCGACTATGATTACAGAAAGCATTGGTACCACACAAGGTCAATGGAAGAGCCAGACTCCAAGAACTCATCCTTCTCGGTCAGTACAAGATTATAAGGCTGAGACATCACGTGTCAAACTGCAATTAGCTTGCCAGGGTATATTGGCATCTTCTCTATAGAGTTATAGCCCGCAACATATACTCTCTTCAGGGTTATGGCATGTAGCCAATGCCTAGTATCATATCATGGAGTCATGGCCCGTAGACATACTCATACTGTGGTATGGTCCATAACCAATCTCGTACATATGATATAGCCCGCAGCCATTCCTATGGGGCATGAGGATATAATTGCCCAATTACCCCCACATATTCAAAAATATGTGTTCTGAGTTTAACTCGTTTCACCATTCAGCAAATTCTGACGCTGATGGATATGTTGTCAAGGCAACTACATTATATGATATCACTTGATTAATTAAGTGTATTATCATATTCTTTTAGCATCAAACATGTTTCCAAACATCAATCATTTTAACAATTGCTACAAAGAATGTGTAATACTTTCATCAATACTGTTCAAATCTTTAATAAGGCATTGGGATTTCAATCTCTCATCTCATCACGAACATTCTCATCTTTTCACAAACTAATCATCATGATTATAGAAAATGGGTATTCAAACCCTTAGTTCATCAAAGAACATTTGTTACCTCTTATCAGGTAACTAAAACACCTTCAGGTCATCTGACCAAGGTAAATAGAATACTTGCTACACAAGCATCTCACATGGCCCATTTCATCTCTTATTACCTCTCACTAGGCAACAAAGCATGTTATGGCTCACAAGGTCCATTAAAAATAATAAATGAAACATCACAGCTCATACCTGGCTATGCTCATCATCTCATGATACATGCATGGTTAGTACACTTGATAACAGTTATATCAATCACATTCTAGCACCATACTATACAAAGTAACACCACCTATACCCTTATTAGGGTTAGAGTTTCCCAATTCATATCAATCAGGGTTACTCATCCCCTTGCACAAATTAGGGCTACGTTTTCAAATTAGGGATTCACATTTCATAGCATCACCCTGGATTAGGGTTTCATATCACATTACCCTGTATCAGGGTTTCACATTACTTCCTTACCTTGAATTAAGGTTTCTTATAACATTTCCCCTATAATTAGGGTTTCATGTAGCTTTACCCAAAATTAGGGTTTTCATGAAGCATTCCTTGTAATTAGGGTTTTTCATCAAAATACCCTGAACTAGGGTTTCTCATAACATTACCCTAAATTAGGGTTACACCATCTGTGGCGTCCAACTTATAAAAACATGATTTACTTAAGCGGATGCATTCGTTAGCAGCAGAATTACTGAAAATCACTAAAAATTAAATTTTTTTACAAAGAGATCCATAAACTGAAAAACTCTTTCATAAAGAGCCAAAGTAATTTATTTACATTCCGGTTCATCAATACATCTCTTGTACCATTCCTTTTCGAGAGTTACAAGCATCAACTACCCTGTTAAACTGTACATAGGCAGTATAAAAATCTCAAGGCATCAAGCCAAAATCTCATATCTATATTAAACTATCTACTGACTCCTAGGACCTGAGAGTACAGAGACGACACATAGAACTCTCTATTTACAGGACATGACAACCAGTGTCTCCACCTGAGAATTCACTGTTATCCTTGTTGTTGTTGCTGCTGCTGTTCTTCACCTGTTGTAGGGTTTCTACCTCTTCTTCGGTGTCTACCTAAACAGTTGGATCCCATGGGGTGAGACAATTGAAAATTATCCCAGTGAGAGATATAACTCTCCGTCAGAAATATTATTATTGCAATTAAGGGAATGTAACTGAGCAGAAGAATCATAAGTATTCAACAACAGCTAAGTCAATGTATAAACAGATTAGAGCAGTATTTTCTATTCAAGTCCTTTCTGCTATATCTTTATAAAGCAGCATGTCATTTATTGAATAAGGAATATGAAGAACATGTATAGCATTTATCCAATTAAGACATACTAATCAATGTATTATCAACCATTGATTCTCGTATTTCAACCCTAAGCAAATATGCTACATGGCTGATTACATTTTACAAACATACTTAAGCCCTGAGGAGATGAGGTATACCGCTCATACTCCAACCGACCATTGCAAAATCAAAATCGGTACCATACATAGGTCAACAGAAGAGCTAAATTCCCATGACCTCATCTTCCTCAGTCAGTGCGAGGACCAAACGCAGGACATCTAATGTCTCTGCTAAATAGCTTTCCAGGGTATACTGACAACTTCGCTATTAGAGTTATAGTGGCATGATGTACTCTCTTCACAATCGAGAGATATTATATTTATCTCACATCGATCTGGTATTAACATCATCGGGAGATTAGTGATACATCCATCCTGGCATATATAATGAAGGATTGAGAGATTTAATGTTTACCTCACATCAATTCCTCCATTAGGGCGTAAGGATATTCACACCCATAACCCCCACATAATCAAAAGTATGCCTTCCACGAGTTCCCGTAGGAAAACCTATTTCACCATCACCAAACTACTGACGTTGATGGATCTATGGTCAGGGCTCTACATGATACCATTTCACTTGATTAATTAAGTACATTACAATATTCTTTTAGCATCGAATAGGTTTTCAAACATAAATCATTATAATAAATGCTACAAAGAATGAGTATTATTTCTATCAAGTTCTTTTCAAAGCTTTATTACACATTGGGATTTCAATCCCTTATCACATCAGGGTATTACCATCCCTTATCATCTCATTATTATGATAATGAAATATGGGTGTTCAAACCCTTAGTTCATCAAAACACTTGTTACCATTTTATCAGGTAACTTAATACCTTCAGGTCATCTGACCAATGTAAACATAATAATTGCAATGCAAGTATTTCACATGGCTCTTAAAGACCATTAATATCGCTTGTTACCTCTCACTAGGAAACACAACATATTTTGGCTCACGAGGCCCATAAAGCAATTTCAATAGTAAAACATCATAGCTCATACATGGCTATGTCCAACATCTCATGAAACCTGCATAATTAGTGCACATGATGACAATTATATCAATTACATATCAGCACTATGCATTGTAAGAGTAACACCACTATTTCCTCATTTGAGTCAGGATTTCCCAATTTATGTCAATTAGGAATACTTTATCTCATTACCCAGATTTAGATTATGATTTATCATCATATTGCCCAAGATTAGGGTTTCATACACTATAACCCAAGATTAGGGCTCCACATATCTTTATCCTATATTAGTGTAGGATTTCATATCAAAGTATCACATACCAATACATAGAATTACCTTGAATTAGGTTTTACATCACATTATTATGATTTCATTTTGACATCACCCTTGTCTAGGGTTCCACATGACATCACCCTCACTTAGGGTTTCATATGGCTTCACCCTTGATTAGGTTTTCTCATAACATCATCCTCAATTAGGGTTTACTATTCACATCCAATCAAGGTTTATTATTAAAATACCCTGAATTAGGGTTTTTCATGTCATTACCCTAAATTAGGGTCATACCATCACCATAGATTAGAGTTTCACCTATCATTTCCCTCAATTAGGGTTAGGGCTCATCAACCTTCTTAATTAGGGTTTCATGATCTCCTTATCAAGGATCATACCCTAATTACACATTCATTCATGTTGAAAGTGTTGAGGCTTAACCACTACATGATTATCATTCATGTAGGAATCCCTCTCTCTCATCTTCTATAAGATGATACTTACTTCAGACTTGATTAGATTAGGTCAACTCAATTTGAATGAAGAGTTGACACAATGTATTATGTTATTACTTCCACAATCATTAACGAATAATCATTCAAAAGGTACTAATCACCCTATCTTATTAAGGGTACAATTACTATAATCACCATTGATTTACATCATGTAATTATTAATTAAACAATTGACCTTTAATCACCTTAAGTGTCCATACAGTTTTGGTTAATTACTTCCCAAACGGTCTTGGTCACTTAGACCCCAAACGGTCTTGACCAACCAGACCTCAAATGGTCTTGCTTGAATGACCTCCAAACGGTCTTGGTCTAACTATTTGAAACCGTTTAGAAATTTTATGATTAAAACCGTTTAACCAAAACGTTCTTGAGACCGATTGAGTCTCAATTGGTTTGGGATCGTTTGGTCCCAAATGGTCTTGAGACTGTTTGGTCCCAAACAATCTTGAGACCGTTTTGACTCAAACGGTCTTGAGACCATTTGGTCCAAACCTCCTCAAAACCGATTGGACAAAAAATGGTCTCAACCACTCATATTGATATAGGGTTTCCAAGATTGATTCCCTCATCAATTGAATCCATGTAACCACTCATCAATTGAACCTAGGAACCATACTTCAATTGAGCTTAATAAATCATACTTCAATTGATTTAACTTTCAATTGATCATCAATTAGGGTTTTAAACCCAATTGGATTAGAGTTTGAAATCGATGAACCTTCAATATTAGTCATTGTGGAACTAATTACTTTGAAATCATTGGACCACCATTCAAATTGGGCATGACTTGACCTTAAATGGTTTTGAGGTCATTTGGATGACCTACAAACAGTCTTGGTTGACCTCTAAACGGTCTTGAGACCGTTTGGGTGATCTCCAAATAGTCTTGAGACCGTTTGGGTTAATCAACCCAAAGTTTTAAATCAATTAATTACAATTTCAGCACTTATCTCGATTAGGGTTTGTTACTTGATGGACCTTCAATTGATGAACCCTTTGAAACCAATCAATTATCTATAATGGGTCATCAACCATCAACACTAGCATATAATCTCCAAATGGTCAACTGTGGTCAACCCTTCCAAATGGTTTGAAACCATTTAGCTTCTAATGGTTTGATAAAACTGTTTGATTTCAAACGGTTTTGTTGAAACTGATTGAACATGTTGTTGAAACCGATTGGAATAGAATTTCTTTGGGAAAAGTGCCCAAGATGATTTCATCATCATCTACCTTAATTCATTCAAAATCTACTGCCGTTTTCATGGTAATTACATCAATGAATCAAGAAAATTTCAAGTAGAACAAAATGATCAACAAATAATGGAGAATTGAATGCAATAACAACATTTAAGGGTTTAAGTTATATAACCCACCTTCAAATCTGAGTCCAAGCTTCAAGATCCACATCTCAAATGGTGGATGAAGCTTTGACAACTACCCAAGGTCCATTATCAAGCTTTTGGGTGAAAGAGTTGGCTAGAGTTGAAAATCGATTGGAGAAAACAAGAAATCAAGCATTGATTTTCGGTTTCCACCATGAAACCAAGGTGAAAGAAGGTCAAAAGCTTACCAACAGGTTGGGGATCTTCCTTCTCCTGCTCCTAAAATTCCTTGTGCTCGGCCAAAACAAGGAGAGAAAGAAATTCCAAAAAAGAGTCCTTAAGTGGGTGGGAAATGGGATATGTATAAGAAAATTCAAGGAAAGAGAAAGTAGTAATTAATTCCTTTAATTTACAAAATTAATGCCACATATCCCCCTCAAATCCTTGGCCACGAAACCATCCTCTTCACCTTGCAAAACCTCTTCATTATCCAAGAATTAAAAGAAAAGAAATTTAGCACCTTAATCATATTATACTAATATCCCATTTTTAGTGGATATTACTTTTTACTAACTTAATGTGAGTGGGCTCTCCACTCAGTTAAGATCTTTTCGTGCCTTTGCAAGGCACAAGCTATTCCAACCTTTTACAAAATCATCCCTCAACTTTTGGTTGAAGGGCTCTTCAATTAATATATTTCTTTTTTCATTAAATTGAATTATATTTTCAATTGTGCTTAAATCTTGATTATTTTAATATCAAGATTCTCTCTCCTCCAAAGTAATTCAAATGAGGCGCCCCTCTCATTTTATTTTCTCTACATGATGTCAAGAAATATGAGGGACCTTATTGAAGTGATAATTTGCATATTGAACTCTGGGTTTTGGGTAAATTGCACATTACACCAAAACTAAGTTCTAATGCACAAACATTGTTTTATCATCTCTTTATTGGTACTCAGGCTTGGGGTAGCCATACCTCTACATCATCTTCATTCTCATGATGCTTCAAAACATGGGTAACATATTATCATGCACAATTTGCAATTTAACCCCTCAACTTGGGTAATTTGCACTTTAGTAATAAATAAAATATCATTTCAACATTATTCAAAAAGGACTAAAATTGAAATATGAGTTCCTCTTGAGACTTAATTACTTTTAAAAATATAATATCAAGCACATAATTATCTTTCTTAAACAAAACACCTAGGGTTAGAACATAACCCAGGTCAGGGATGTTACAAGTTATCCACCCCTTACAAGGATTTCGTCCCCGAAATCATCAACAAAAACATTAAGAGAAAAGAGTAGGGTATTTCCTCCTCATCTCTTCCTCTAGCTCCCACGTAGCTTCTTCAATGCCACGATGATTCTAGAGGACTTTTACAAGACAAATGTCTTTCTTTTTCAGCTTTTTAATTCCCCTGTCAAGGATCGTCATAGGTCCTTCAACATAAGATATATCATCATTTAGTTCTACCTCCACAGGTTGCAGAACTAACTCTATGTCAGGATGACACTTTTTCAGCATAGAGATATGAAACACTGGGTGCAATCTATGCAACTCAGGTGGTAACTCCAGCTTATAGGCTACCTTTCCCATCCTCTCAATGATTGGATAAGGCCCCATAAATGTAGGAGCTAACTTTCCCTTCCTTCCAAATATAAGAACTCCTTTCCAAGGTGAGACCTTGAGATATACTCTGTCTCCAACTTAGAATTCTAAAGGTCTATGACGCTTGTCAGCATAAGATTTTTGTCTATCATGGGCAGCTTTCAACTGTTGTTGTATGACTTTAATCTTCTCAGTTGTTTGATGAACTAGCTCAGGACCCAAAAGTTGATTTTCTCATGTCTCGTACCAACATAAAGGAGATCTACAACGTCTACCATACAATGCCTCATATGGTGCCATCTCAATACTGTGCTGATAGCTATTATTATAAGCAAATTCTATCAAGCTCAGGTGTAGATCCCAACTTCCTACAAACTAAAGGACACATGCCCTAAGCAAGTCCTCCAAGGTTTGTATGGTCCTCTCAGATTGTCCGTCTGTCTGTGGGTGAAAGGTTGTACTAAACCTTAATTGCGTACCCAAAGCTTTATGGAGTCACTCCCAAAAATGATTCATGAACTGGGGACCTCTATCAGATACAATAGTAGTTGGAACCCCATGCAAACGCACTATCTCATCTACATATAACTGTGCCAGCTTCTCAGCAGTGTAGGTTGTTTTGACAGGTAAGAAATGTGTTATATTTGTCAACCTATCAACTATAACCCATATGGAATCATGACCTTTGGTTGTTCTAGGCAAACCAACCACAAAGTCCATGGTTACATGATCCCATTTCCACTGCGGTATAGGCAAAGATTGCATTGTTCCTGTGGGCTTCTGGTGTTCAGCTTTAACTTGCTGACACACCGGACACCGCATAACAAACTCAGCTACATCTTTCTTCAATCCAGGACACCAATACATATCTTTTAAGTTATGATACATCTTGGTGCTCCCTGGATGCATAGCATACATAGAAGAATGAGCTTCTTCCAGAACTAACTTTCTTAAGTCATTGGCATCAGGTACTACCATGATACCATGGTAACAGACTACCTGATCCTCTGATTAATGGAAGCCATCTCGTTTCTCACTACCATACTCTGATCTAATATGCTAAACTATAGTATCAGCTTGTTGTGCCTCTTTAATCTGCTATCTCAGAATTGGTTTTATGTGCATCTCAGCTAACAACCCGGATTACAATGATACTTTTAGTTGTACATTGTTTTACCTCAAGGAGATAAACATATCCCTCTTAGAGCACACTAAAGAAGTCAATTGTGCTTTATCTAGGGCTGGTGTTGCTGATTTCCTACTTAATGCATCAACCACTACATTAGACTTACCTGAATGATAATCAATTGTACAATCGTAGTCCTTAATTAAATCCATCCAGCGGCGTTGTCTCATGTTCAACTCATGCTGAGAGAAGATATACTTTAGGTTCTTATGGTCTATGAAAATCTGGAATGTTTCTCCATAGAGATAATGTCTCCAGATCTTCAAAGCATGGACCACAGTAGCTAGCTCTAGATCATGTGTTGGATAATTATCGTCTTGTTTCTTAAGCTATCGAGAAGCAAAATAAATCACTTGATTATCCTGCATCAACACACATCCTAATCCGTTCTTAGATGCATCGCAGAAAACTATATACCCCTTTCCCTGCTCAGGTAACACCAACACAGGTGCACTTGTCAACCTTTCTTTCAACAACTGGAATGATTGTTGACACTTATCATTCCAAACAAAAGGAACCTCCTTTCTGGTCAACTTGGTTAGAGGTAAAGCTATAGAACTGAAGTTCTTAATGAACCTCCTGTAATAGCCTGCCAACCCTAGGAAACTGCGTATCTCCATTGGTGTTTTCGGCTGTTCTCATTGCAGGATAGATTCTACCTTCTTAGGATCAACACAAATACCTGATGTAGATATTATGTGTCTAAGAAAAGAAACTTCTAGTAACCAGAACTCATATTTGCTAAACTTAGGATATAACTTATGCTCTCTTTGCAAAGTTAGAGCCTGACAGAGGTGTTTCTCATGCTGTTGAGCATCTCTACTGTAGATCAAGATATCATCTATGAAAACTACTACACACTGATCAAGAAAAGGTCAAAAGATTCTATTCATGAGTTCACTAAATGCAGTTGGTGCATTAGTTAGTCCAAACGACATAACTATGAACTCATAGTGACCATACCTTGTCCTAAAGGCAGACTTAGGTATGTCACTCTCCTTGATACGCAATTGATGATATCTCAGCCTTAGATATATCTTAGAGAAGATAGTTGCACCACACAACTGATCAAACAGGTCATCAATCCTTAGCAGAGGATACTTATTCTTTATAGTTACTTTACTCAACTGCCTATAATCAATGCATAACCGCATCGATCCGTCCTTCTTCTTAACAAAGAGTATCGGAGCACCCCATGGTGAAGTACTCGGTCGAATAAAACCTTTCTCAAGCAACTCCTGAAGTTGTTTCTTAAGCTCTGCCATCTCAGCAGGTGCCATCCTATACGATATTTGTGCTATAGGTTGTGTGCCCGAAATTAGATTAATCTCAAAATCAATCTCTCGGGGTGGAGGTACACCTAGAAGTTCCTCAGGGAATACATCTTCAAATTCCCTAACTATTGGAACTTCAGAAGGATTAGGGCTCTCCATGGTGGTATCTACCACATGTGCCAAGAATGCAAAACATCCTTGCCTCATCAACTTCTCAGCTACCATAGCTAACATAAGACAGGTTGGAAGAATCTTTCTATCTCCTTGAAAGATCCATGTATCACTATCATCTTTGAATACAACTTGCTTGGACTCACAATCCAAGACGGCCTTGTACTTTTCTAGGGTGTCCATCCTGAGAATTATATCGAACCTGTGCATCTCAAGTGGTATAAGATCCACTTGAATGCGATGTTCAAAAATGAAAAGAGTGTAGGGAGAACACACCTCCCGTAACACTACATATTCCATCAAAGGAGTTTCTAACTTCAAACTCTCTGCCCTATGACCAACTATCATATTGCAGTCAAGAATCACTCTTTAGTGATGAAAGAATGTGTAGAACCTAGATCAATTAAAACAGATATGACGCAGGATGTAGATATATCAAAATAAAACAGCTCCATATGACATGTCACAACCCAAGGATTGACTACTGCATCAGGCTGATTCATCACATAGAATCTCACTGTCGCCTGTGGTTGACTCGGTGCTTGATTACTGGGTGCCGAAAATCTAGCTTGGGATGCTTGTCCACGTTCTCTAGCACCACTTGGAAACAGTCACCTCTGAGAGCCTTGCTGACTCTGCCTCTGGGGTTGAGTCACACTTGCTTCTCTGGCTCGACAATCCTTCATCAGATGCCCCATCTTCCCACATATAAAACAACCTATGTTTCCTAGATGTGGTCTGGATGGTCCTGTTACCGACACTGATGCTGAGATGTGAGCTCCTTCTAGTGGTAAACTATGGCCTCTACCCCTATTTTACGTCCATTGCATCTGGGTATTAAACCTTGGTGGTGTTATTGGTGCAGAAAACCTTAGTTTCTTAAAACTTTTGGACCCTTGTCCTTGAAACTGGGGATACACTTTCTTACTCTTAGTCTGTCACTTCTCAGTCACAGACCTCTCTATCCGTCTGACAGACTCCATAAAAGTAGCAAACCTCTCCCTATTCTCTAAAGCAGACACAGGAGTGGTCAAATCAACATTCAACCCCTTCTCAAAATGCCAAATCCTTTCTTCATCGGTAGCTGGCATATGCGGACAGAACCGCAAAAGCTCCATGAACTTATCCTCATAGTCATTAATGTTCATTGGTCCTTGCCTTAATCTCTCAAACTGAGAGATCTTCTCATCTAGGAACGTCTTAGGAAAGTATCTATTGATGAATTCTCTTCGGAATACTTCCCATTGGATATCCACACCCGACTTCTTGCCTTCTTCTATGGTCCACCAATGGCCAGCACTCCCTTTAAGAAGGTACACTGTGTGTCTAACCTTCTCATCTTCTGGGATGTTAAGGATTCTGAAGGCCTTCTCCAGCTCAGTCAGCCACATGTCAGCATCTGTTGGGTCTGCTATACCAGCATACTCTGTGGCTCCAACCTGACGAAGTCATTCAAATGTCTTGACGGCTCCCTGTCCTTCATGGTAAGCTGGTGCCCTAGGTGCATGTAGTGGCATCCTCTATGTCATGTGAGTCATGTCTTCCTTACACTGTCCAAACATGGCTTGGAAGGTTGGGATCCCCATATCTGCTTGATTGAATTGGGGTTGTTCAGGTACGGGCTCCTCCCTATCTTGGTCTCTTGCACCTTCTCCTGGTGCAGCAACGCTGCTCTCAACAGCATGTTCATCGTGTGATCCAGACATCTTTAGTTTTTCTTCTCCTCCTATATGAGTAGAAGACACTATCAGATAAATTGGAAGATACTAGAACAGACTCAACAACCTTAATCCTATGTCTCTGTAGACTCTGCGAACCTAAAGCTCTGATACCACTAAATTGTGGTGTCCAACTTATAAAAACATGATTTACTTAAGCGAAATCATTCATTAGCAGCGGAATTACTGAAAATCACTAAAAATTAAAACTTTTTACAAAGAGATCCATAAACTGAAAAACTCTTTCATAAAGAACCAAAGTAATTTATTTACATTCCGGTTCATCAGTACATCTCTTGTACCATTCCTTCTCGAGAGTTACAAGCATCAACTACCCTTTTAAACTGTACATAGGCAGTATAAAAATCTCGAGGCATCAAGCCAAAATCTTAGATCAATATTAAACTATCTACTGACTCCTAGGACCTGAGAGTACAGAGACGACACATAGGACTCTCTATTTATAGGACATGACAACCAGTGTCTCCACCTGAGAATTAACTATTGTCCTTGTTGTTGCCGCTACTACTATTCTTTACCCGTTGTAGGGTTTCTACCTCTTCTTCGACGTCTACCTAAAAAGTTGGATCCCACAGGGTGAGACAATTGAAAATTGTCCTAGCGAGAGATATAACTCTCCGCCAGAAATATTATTATTTCAATTAAGGGAATGTAACTAAGAAGAAGAATCATAAGTATTCAACAGCAACTAAGTCAATGTATAAAAAGATTAGAGCAGTATTTTCTATTCAAGTCCTTTCAGCTATATCTTGATAAAGCAGCATGTCATTTATTCAATAAGGAATATGAAGAACATGTATAGCATTTATCCAACTAAGACATACTAAGCAATGTATTATAAACCATTGATTCTCGTATTTCAACCTTAAGCAAATATGTTACACGGCTGATTACATTTTACAAACATACTTAAGCCCTGAGGAGATGAGGTATACCGCTCATACTCCAACCGACCATTGCGAAATCAAAATCGGTACCATACATAGGTCAACAGAAGAGCCAAATTCCCATGACCGCATCTTCCTTAGTCAGTGCGAGGACCAAATGCAGGACATCTAGTGTCTCTGCTAAATAGCTTTCCAGGGTATACTGGCAACTTCGCTATTAGAGTTAAAGTGGCATGATGTACTCTCTTCGCAATCAAGAGATATTATATTTATCTCACACCGATCCATTATTAACATCATCGGGAGATTAGTGATACATCCATCCCAGCATATATAATGAAGGATTGAGATATTTAATGTTTACCTCACATCAATTCCTCCATTAGGGCGTAAGGATATTCGCACCCATAACCCCCACATAGTCAAAAGTATGCCCTCCAGGAGTTCCCGTAGCAAAACCTGTTTCACCATCACCAAACTACTGACGATGATGGATCTATGGTCAGGGCTCTACATGATACCATTTCACTTGATTAATTAAGTACATTAAAATAATCTTTTAGCATCAAACAAGTTTTCAAACATAAATCATTATAATAAATGCTACAAAGAATGAGTACTATTTCTATCAAGTTCTTTTCAAAGCTTTATTACACATTGGGATTTCAATCCCTTATCACATCAGGGTATTCTCATCCCTTATCATCTCATTATTATGATTATGAAATATGGGTGTTCAAACCTTTAGTTCATCAAAACACTTGTTACCATTTTATCAGGTAACTTAATGCCTTCAGGTCATCTGACCAATGTAAACATAATTATTGCAATGCAGGTATTTCACATGGCTCTTAAAGACCATTAATATCTCTTGTTACCTCTCACTAGGCAACACACCATATTATGGCTCACGAGGCCCATAAAGCAATTTCAATAGTAAAACATCATAGCTCATACATGGCTATGTCCAACATCTCATGAAACCTGCATAATTAGTGTACATGATGACAATTATATCAATTACATATCAGCATTATGCATTGTAAGAGTAACATCACTATTTCCTCATTTGAGTTAGGATTTCCCAATTTATGTCAATTAGGAATACTTTATCTCATTACCTAGATTTGGGTTATGATTTATCATCATATTGCCCAAGATTAGGGTTTCATACACTATAACCCAAGATTAGGGCTCCACATATCTTTATCCTTTATCAGTGTAGGATTTCATATCAAAGTATCACATACCAGTACATAGCATTACCTTGATTTAGGTTTTACATCACATTATTATGATTTCATTTTGACATCACCCTTGTCTAGGGTTCCACATGACATCACCCTCACTTAGGGTTTCATATGGCTTCACCCTTGATTAGGGTTTCTCCTAACATCATCCTCAATTAGGGTTTACTATTCACATCCAATCAAGGTTTATTATTAAAATACCCTGAATTAGGGTTTCTCATGTCATTACCCTAAATTAGGGTCATACCATCACCATAGATTATGGTTTCACCTATCATTGCCCTCTATTAGGGTTAGGGCTCATCAACCTTCTTAATTAGGGTTTCATGATCTCCTTATCAAGGATCATACCCTAATTACACATTCATTCATGTTGAAAGTGTTGAAGCTTAACCACTACATGATTATCATTTATGTAGGAAGTCCTCTCACTCTCATATTCTATAAGATGATACTTCAGACTTGATTAGATTAGGTCAACTCAAATTGAATGAAGAGTTGACACAATGTATTATGTTATTACTTCCATAATCATTAAAGATTAATCATTCAAAAGGTACTAATCACCCTATCTTATTAAGGGTACAATTACTATAATCACCATTGATTTACATCATGTAATGATCAATTAAACAATTGAACTTTAATCACCTTAAGTGTCCATACGGTTTTGGTTAATTACTTCCCAAACGGTCTTGGTCACTTAGACCCCAAACGGTCTTGACCAACCAGACCTCAAATGGTCTTTCTTGAATGACCTCCAAACGGTCTAAGACCATTTAGACCTCCAAACGGTGTTGGTCTAACTATTTGAAACTGTTTAGAAATTTTATGATTAAAACCATTTAACCAAAACGTTCTTGAGATCGATTGAGTCTCAATTGGTTTGGGATCATTTGGTCCAGAATGGTCTTGAGACCATTTCGTCCCAAATGGTATTGAGACCGTTTGGACTCAAATGGTCTTGAGACCGTTTGGTCCAAACCTCCTCAAAACCGATTGGACCAAAAATGTGACGTACAAACCGGTCTTAACCAATATAACATGATTAACTAATGCGGAAGCGTATCCTTAACAGCGAATTACTGAAAATCACTAAAAATTAAAACCATTTTACAAAGAGATTCATTCTCAGGAAAACTCTATAAACAAGAAACACAATATTATATTTACATACTAGCCCACATTATACATTTCATGTACCATCTCTCCTCGAGGAACACATATACGTCATTGCTTTACTAAAAAGCAAAAGTAACAAAATCCTCGAGGTAATCAAACCAAAATCTCATATCGATTTGAAAAACATTATCTACTGACTCCTAGGACCTGAGAGTATAAAGACGATACATAGGACTTTATGTACAAAGCTTGACAACTAGTATCCCACCTGGGATATCACTGATGTCCCTGTTGTTGTTGCTGTTCTTCCCCTGATACAGAGTTTCTACCTCTTTGTCTGTGTCTACCTAAAAAGTTGGATCCCACGGGGGTGAGACAATTTGTAAATTGCCCCAGCAAGAGATATAACTCTCTGCCAAAAACATTAATATTGCAGTTTAATAGAAATAAACTGAACAGTGGAATCATATATTTCAATAGCAGATACTCAATATTTACGCAGTTTAGAGCAACAATCCTATTTAGGTATTTCAACTATAACTTGATAATGCAGCATGTCTCTTATTCAATACAGAATTAAAGAACATAAGTATCATTTATATAACAAGGACATGCTAAGCAGTATAACATCAATTAGTGGTTCTCGTATTACAATCTTATGTAAATATGCTACATGGCTGATTACATTTTACAAACATACTTAAGCTCTGAGGAGATGAGGTATACCGCTCATACTCCAACCGACCATTGTGAAGTCAAAATCAGTACCATACAAAGTCAATGGAAGAGCCGGCTTCCATGACTTCCCACATCTCGGTCAGTGCGAGATCACATGCAAGACATCTTGTATCTCTGCTACATAGCTTGCCAGGGTATAGTGGTATCTTCTCTATAGGGTTACAATGGTGGATTTACTCTCTTCGGAATAGAGAGATTTCATGTTTACCTCCATCAATTCGACGTTAACAACATCAAGAGATTAGTGATACATCCATCCCAGAACATATAATGAAGGATTGAGAGGTTTAATGTTTACCCTCCATCAATTCCCCCATTAGGATGTACGGATATTTTCTCCCATCGACCCCCACATATTAAAAAATATGCGAACTCCAGGAGATCTCGTAAGAAAACCTATTTCACCATCACCAACGTCTGATGATGATGGATCTATGGTCAGAGCACTACATGAAAAGATTTCACTTTCTTAATTAAGTACATTATCATATTCTTTTAGCATCAGTCAAGTTTTCAAACATAACTTGTTAGGAAAAATGCTATAAAGAAACATGTACTATTTTCATTAGTTACTTCTCAGTCTTTATAAGTCCTTGGGATCTCAGTCCCTCATTTCAAACTTAATACCATAAACATTTGGTTCTGGGTATTCAAACCCTTAACTCATTACTAAGCATTGTGACCACTTTTCCAGGTAACTATCACCTTCAGGTCATCAGACCAAGGTACACATGACACTTGCTACACAAGCATCTTATCTGGAACTTGAGGCCCATTAACTCTCTTGTTACCTCTTACTAATCAACAAGGCATATTATGGCACACAGGGCCCAATAAATAATTTCAATAAATAAAGCATCATAGCTCATACCTGGCTATGTTCATCATCTCAGGATACCTGCATGGTTAGTACACATGATAACAAATATATCAATCATATTTCAGTTCCATGTTATTCCAGAGTAACATCACTATTCCCTTACTAGGGTTAGGGTTTCCCATTTCATTTCAAACAGGGTTACTCATCCCCTCTGTTCAATTAGGACCAATGATTCATCATTTCATTGTCTAAGATTAGGGTTCATGCTATATAGTATAGCCCAGAATTAGGGTTTCACATACCTTCACTCTATTTAGAATTAGGGTTTCCTATTCACATCACATCACCCTATATTAGGGTTTATATTCCATAACCCACAATTAGGGTTTACTATTCATCTAAATTAGGGTTCTATATTGCATAACCCTAACTTAGGATTACTCATGTCTTTCACCCTAAATTAGGGTTTCACGATTACCCTAGATTAGGGTTTCACTCATAATTGCCCTAAATTAGGGTTTGAGTTCATCAATCAACTCAATTAGGATTTCATGATCTCTTTATCAAGGATCATAGCCTAAATTATATATATATATCACACCTATTTTGAATGTGTTAGGCTTGATTGCTACATGATTATCTTACATGTATCAATCTCTCTCTCATCCTCTTCTAGGATGTCCACTACTCAATCCTTGATTAGATTGAGCCTATTCTCTATTCAAAAACATGCATTTTGGGCTAGCATGATGTATTAAGTTATTGCATCCTTATGCATCAATGATTAATCCCACTAAGGGTATCAACCATCTAAATACATTAGGTGTCCAGATGATTTGATCAATTGAACCTTCAATTACATGAGGTATCCAAATTGATCAACCATGTTGAACCTCAAACTATTTTGGTTACTTAGACCCTAAACGGTCTTGGTCTCTCAGAATTCAAACAGTTTGAAACCGTTTGGGCACATTGCCCTTGAAACCGTTTAAGCAAGAAATGCATTGAAACCGAATGAACTTGGGACTATACCGTTTGGATCCAAACCGTCTCAAGACCGTTTGGTCCAAACCTTCTCAAAACCAAATGGACCAAAAAGTTCTTTCAACACTTAATTTATTCATCAATTGAACTATTGACTCATCCTTCAATTGGGCCATCAATTAGGGTTTTGAATTCAAGGAACCATCAATGGTTAACATTGTGGAACTAATTCAATTGAAATCATTGGATCATCATCAAATTATAATATGACCTGACCTCAAACGGTATTGAGGTCGTTTGGATGACCTCCAAACGGTATTGAGATCATTTGGATAACCTCCAAATGGTCTTGAGACCATTTGCCTCATCATTCATTAAAATTTGTGAAATCCAGTTAGGGTTTCGATTATTGGATTGATCATCAAATTAACTATTGATCGCATTTCAATTTGATATCTCTGGATCTTCAATTACTCAACCATACTCAACCCTAGACCTCCAAATGGTCTTGGTTGACCACCAAACAGTCTTGAGACCGTTTGGGTGATCTCCAAACGGTCTTGAGACCGTTTGGGTTAATCAACCCAAAACATTTACTCAACCAATTGAAAATTCAGCACTTATCTCGATTAGGATTTCTAATTGGAGGATTGTCCATATATTGAATCAATCAATTGGATCCATTAGATCATTATCCAACATGTACTATGGTCTTGAAATCAAATGGTCAACCCATCCAAACGGTCAACCCATCTAAACGCTGTGGGATCTAAACCTCCAAACTGGTTGCAAACCATTTGGTCTCTAAACAGTTTGGTGAAACCGTTTGGACCAAAGTCTTGAAACCGTTTGCAATTCGAACTTGTTGGAATGTGTGACTAAGATGATGTCATCATCATCAAGCCTTATTCCATAGAAAACTACTGCCATTGTCATGGTAGTTGCATCAATTAATCAAAGGAATTGCATCAAGAGCAATTGAACATAATGAATTGAGAAATTGAATTCAATAACAATGAATAGGGGTTCAAGTTATATAACCTGCCTGCAATTGAGCTTCAAAGTTTGGAGCTTCACGTCAAAAATGGTGGAAGAAGCTTTCTCAAACCACAAGGTTCATTCCTCAAGCTTTTGAGTGAAAAGGAATGGTTAGAATTGAAGATGGGATCGAGATAAGAAGAAATCATGCATTGATTTGTGATTTCCACCATGAAATCAAGGTGAACGAAGGTCAAGAAGCTTACCAAAAGGTTGGGGTCGTCCTACTGCTGCTCCTAGCTTCCTTGGTCATTTTTGCAAGAAAAGAGAAGAAGTGGATTTGAAAAAGCCTTTGGTTTGAGTGGTAAAAGGTGTTTTTATAAGAAAATCAATGAGAGAGAAAATGCCTCATACCAATCCTTTAATTCCGAAATTGGTGCCACCTCTTCCCCCTTGGTTCCTTGCATGCAAAGATATCTTCCTCACCACCGAACTCCCTTCCATTATCCATGAATTAAGGGAAAAGAAATTAAGCACCTTAACCTTTATAATAGTAATTATCCATAAGTTAGTGGATAATTCTTTTTAGTTTCTTAATGTGAGTGGGTTCTCCACTCACGTTGATATTTCCTTTGCCTTTGCAAGGCACAAGGACATCCATATATGTGTATTTCAACCAACAAAATTTTGGTTGAAGAGAAATCCATTTAATATAATTATTTTTGCATTATTTCAATTATGCTTAAATCTTGATTATTTTAATATCAAGATTCTCTCTCCTTCAAAGTAGCTCAAATGAGATGCCCCTCTCATTCTCTTGCCTCTACAAGATTACAAGAATATTAGGGACTATTTTGAAGTAGTAACTTTCATATTGAACCCTGGGTTTTGGGTAAATTGCACATTACACCAAAACTAGGTTTTAATGCACAAACATTGCTTTATCAGCTCTTTCTTGGTACTCAGGCTTTCACTAGCCATACCTCTGCATCATCTTCATTCCCATGATGCTTTAACACATTAGGAACATCTTATCATGTAACATTTTCAATTTCACCCCTCAACTTGGGTAGTTTGCACTTTAGTCCAAAGCAAGTAAAACATTATTTTCAACATAGTTCAAAATGGACTAAAATTGAAATATAAATTCCTCTTGAACCTTAATTACTTTTCAAAAGATAAAATCAAGCATATAATTATCTTTCTTAAACAAAAAACCTAGGGTTAAAGCATAACCTAGGTCAGGGATGTTACAAGTTATCCACCCCTTACAAGGATTTCGTCCCTGAAATCATCAATGAAAATATTAAGAGAAAAGAGTAGGGTATTTCCTCCTCATCTCTTCCTCTAGATCCCACATAGCTTCTTCTATGCCATGGTGATTCCAGATGACTTTTACATGACAAATGTCTTTCATTTCCAGCTTTTTAATTCTTCTGTCAAGAACCAACACAGGTCCTTCAACATAAGAAATGTCATCATTTAGTTCTACATCCACAGGTTGAAGAACTAACTCTGTTTCAGGATGACACTTTCTCAGCATAGAGATATGAAACATTGGGTGCAATCTATGCAACTCAGGTGGTAACTCCAACTTATAGGCTACCTTTCCCATCCTTTCAATGATTGGATAAGGCCCCATAAATCTAGGAGCTAACTTCCCCTTCTTTCCAAATCTCAGGATACCTTTCCAAGGTGAGACCTTGAGGTATACTCTATCTCCAACTTGGAATTCTAAGGGTCTACGATGCTTGTCAACATAAGATTTCTGTCTATCCTGAGCAGCTTTCAACTGTTGTTGTATTACTTTAATCTTCTCAATTGTTTGATGTGCTAGCTCAGGACCCAAAAGTTGATATTCTCCTATTTCATATCAACATAAGGGAGATGTACAACGTCTACCATACAATGCCTCATATGGTGCCATCTCAATACTGTGCTGATAGCTATTATTATGAGCAAATTCTATCAAGATCAGGTGTAGATCCCAACTCCCTACAAACTGAAGGGCACATGCCCTAAGCAAGTCCTCTAAGGTTTGTATAGTCATCTCAGATTGTCCATCTGTCTGAGGATGAAAGGCTATACTAAACCTTAACTGCGTACCCAAAGCTTTATGAAGTCGTTCCAAAAAACAACTCATAAACTGAGGACCTCTATCAGATACAATAGTAGTTGGAACCTCGTCCAACCGCACTATTTCATCTATGTATATTTGTGCAAGCTTCTCAGCAGTGTAGGTTGTTTTGACAGGTAAGAAATGTGTTGTCTTTGTCAAACTATCAACTATCACCCAAACGGAATCATGACTTTTGGCTGTTTTAGGCAGACCAACCACAAAGTCCATGGATACATGATCCCATTTCCACTGCGGTATAGGCAGAGGTTGCATTGTTCCTGCGGGCTTTTGATGTTCAGCTTTAACCCGGTGACACATCAGACACCGCATAACAAACTTAGCTACATCTTTCTTCAATCCAGGCCACCAATACATATCTTTTAAGTTATGATACATCTTGGTGCTTCCTAGATGCATAGCATACATCAAAGAATGAGCTTCTTCCAGAACTAATTTCCTTAGGTCATCGACATCAGGTACTACCATCCTACCATGGTAACAGACTACCTGATCATCTAAATCATGGAAACCATCTCATTTCTCACTACCATACTCTGATCTAATCTGCTGAATTACAGTATCAACTTGTTGTTCTTCTTTAATATGCTGTCTCAGAGTAGGTTTCACTTGCATCTCAGCTAACAGCCTGGCTAACAATGATACTTTAAACTGTACATTGTTTTGCCTCAAGGAGATAAGCATATCTCTCTTAGAGCACACTAAGGAGTTCAACTGTGCTTTATCTAAGGCTGGTGATGATGACTTCCTTCTTAGTGCATCAGCCACTACATTAGCCTTCCCTGGATGATAATCAGTTGTACAATCGTAGTCCTTGATTAACTCCATCCAGCGGCGTTGTCTCATATTCAACTCATGTTGGGAGAAGATATATTTTAGATTCTTATGGTCTGTGGAAATCTGGAATGTTTCTCCATAGAGATAATGTCTCCAGATCTTCAAAGCATGGACCACAGCAGCTAGCTCTAGATCGTGTGTCGGATAATTCTCCTCGTGTTTCTTAAGTTATCGAGAAGCAAAAGAAATCACTTGCTTATCATGCATCCACACACATACTAGATCGTTCTTGGATGCATCACAGAAAACGATGTACCCCTTCCCTTGCTCATGTAACACTAACACAGGTGCACTAGTTAACCTTTCCTTCAGCAACTGGAAAGATTGTTGGCACTTGTCATTCCAGACAAAAGGAACCTCTTTCCTGGTCAACTTGATCAGGGGTAAAGCTATAGAACTGAAGTTCTTGATGAACCTCCTATAATGGCCTGCCAGTCCTAGGAAACTGCATATCTCCATCGGTGTCTTCGGCTGTTCCCATTGCAGGACTTATTCTACCTTCTTAGGATCAACACGAATACCTAAAGCAGATATTACGTGTCCTAGAAAAGAAACTTCTGGTAGCCAGAACTCACATTTGCTAAACTTAGCATATAGCTTATGCTCTCTTAGCAAAGTCAAAGCCTGACAGAGGTGCTGCTCATGTTGTTGAACATATTTACTGTAGATCAAGATGTCATCTATGAAGACTACTATGCACTGATCAAGAAAAGGTCGAAAGATTCTATTCATGAGTTCCATGAATGCAGTTGGTGCATTAGTTAGTCCAAACGACATAACTATGAACTCATAGTGACCATACCTTGTTCTAAAGGCAGACTTAGATATGTCACTCTCCTTAATACGCAACTGATGGTATCCCGACCTCAGATCTATCTTAGAAAAGATAGTTGCCCCACGCAACTAATCAAACAAGTCATCAATCCTTGGCAGAGGATACTTGTACTTTATAGTTACTTTATTCAATTTCCTATAGTCAATGCATAATCGCATAGACCCATCTTTCTTCTTTACAAAGAGGACCAGAGCACCCCATGGTGAAGTACTCGGTCAGATAAAACCCTTCTCAAGCAACTCCTACAGTTGTTTCTTGAGCTCTGCCATCTCAGCACGTGCCATTCTATACGGTGTTTGTGCTATTGGTTGCGTGCCCGGGATTAGATTAATCTCAAAATCAATCTCTCGGGGCGGAGGAACACCGGGAAGTTCTTCAAGAAATACATCCTCAAATTCCCTAACTATTGGAACTTCAAGAAGATTAGGGATCTCCATTATGGTATCTACCACATGAGCCAAGAATGCAAAGCATCCCTGTCTCATCAACTTCTCAGCTACCATAGCTGACACAAGACAAGTTGGAAGAATCTTTCTATCTCCTAGAAAGATCCATGTGTCACCGTTGTCTGTGAACACAGCCTGCTTGGAACCACAATTCAAGACAACCTTATACTTCTCTAAGGTGTCCATCCCAAGGATTATATCAAAACCCTGCATCTCAAGTGGTATAAGATCCACCTGAATGCGTTTATCAGAAAAGGAAAGATTGCGGGGAGAACACACCCTCTGCAACACTGCAGATCCCAGCAAAGGGGTTCCTAGCATCAAACTATCTGCTCTATGACTGACAGTCATGTTGCAGTCATGAATCACTTATTGAGTGATAAAGGAATGTGTAGCACCTGGATCAATTAACATAGATACGAAGAAGGATAAAGACATATCAGAATAAAACAATTCCATCTGACCTGTCACAACCCGAGGGTTGACTACTGCTTCAGGCTGGTTCATTGTATAGAACCTCACATTTGCCTGTTGTTGACCCTGTGCTTGGTTGTTGGGTGTCGACAATCCATCTTGGGATGCTTCTCCATGTCCTCTAGCATTATTACTGAACTGTCGCCTCTGTGAGCCTTGCTGACTTTGCCTCTGGGATTGAGTTACAATTCTGACTTTCTCAGGACAATCTCTCTTCAAGTGTCCTGACCTCCCACACTGGTAGCAGTTGTAACTTCCCAAACTCTGCCTGGGTGGTCCTATCACTGATGATGATGTTGTACTAGGGTCTCTACTTTGAGGAAAACTACGGACCCTACCCCTACTTGATGTCCACTGCGTCGGGGTATTAAACCTTGGTGTTGGTGCAGAGAATCTCGGCTTCTTGAAACTCTCGAACCTTTGTCCTTGAAACTGAGGATACACTTTCTTATTACTGGTCTGTCACTTTTCGATCATAGACCTCTCTATCCGCCTAACAGATTCCATAAAAGTGGCAAACCTCTCCCTATTCTCCAGAGCAGACACAGGAGTGGTCAATTCAGCGTTCAACCCCTTCTCGAAATGCCGAATCCTCTCTTCATCAGTAATTGCCATGTGCGAACAAAACTGTAAAAGTTCCATGAACCTTGCTTCATACTCGCTAATGTTCATCTGTTATTGCCTCAACCTCTCAAATTGAGAGATCTTCTCATCTAGATACGTCTTGGGAAAGTATCTAGCAAGAAATTCACATCGAAATTCCTCCCATCCGACTTCAACATCGGGTCTTTTGCCTTCCTCAATGGTTCACCAATGACCAGCACTCCCTTTCAAAAGGTATACAACATGCCTCACCTTCTCTACTTCTGGGATGTTCAGGATTCTAAAAGCTTTCTCCAGCTCCGTCAACCACAAATCTGCATCAGCTGGGTCAGCTGTACCAGCATAGTCTGTGGCTCCCACCCGGCAAAGTCGTTTAAAAGTCTTTTCGGCTCCTTATCCTTCATTGTGGGCTGGTGCCCTCGGTGCAGGTGGTGGCATTCTGTCTTCCATATGTGTCATGGTCGCCATAAACTTCCCGAACATGGTATGGAAAGTTGGGTTCTCTAATGCAGCTTGATCAAGATGAGGAATCTCAGGTACGGGTTCCTCCCTAGCTTGATCCCTTGCACCTCCTCCTGGTGCAGCAACGCTGCTCTCAGCAACATGTTCGTCATGTGATCCAGACATCTTCAAGTTCTTCTTCTCCTATATGAGCAGAAGACACTATCAGATAAACTGGAAGACACTTAGAACACACTCAACAACCTTAGTCTGATGTCTCTGTAGACACAACGAACCTAGAGCTCTGATACCACTAAGTTGTGACGTACAAACCGATCTTAACCAATATAACATGATTAACTAATGTAGAAGCGTATCGTTAGCAGCAAAATTACTGAAAATCACTAAAAAAATAAAACCATTTTGCAAAGAGATCCATTCACAGGAAAACTCTTTAAACAAGAACCATAATATTATATTTACATATTGGACCACATTGTACATTTCATGTACCATCTCTTCTCGAGGAACATATATACATCATTGCTTTGCTAAAAAGCACAAGTAACAAAATCCTCGAGGTAATCAAACCAAAATCTCAGATCGATTTATAAAAAATTATCTACTGACTCCTAGGACCTGAGAGTACAGAGACGACACATAGGACTTTATGTACAAAGCTTGACAACTAGTATCCCACCTGGGATATCATTGATGTCCTTGTTGTTGCTGCTGCTCTTCCCCTGCAATAGAGTTTCTGCCTCTTTGACTGCGTCTACCTAAAAAGTTGGATCCCACGGGGGTGAGACAATTCATAAATTTCCCCAGTGAGAGATATAATTCTCTACCAAAAACATTATTATTGTAGTTTAATAGAAATAAACTGAACAGTGGAATCATATATTTCAATAGCAGATAATCAATATTTATGCATATTAGAGCAACAATCCTATTCTGGTATTTCAACTATAACTTGATAATGTAAGCATGTCTCTTATTCAATACAGAATTAAAGAACATAAGTATCATTTATGTCTCTTATTCAACCAATGGTTCTCGTATTACAATCTTATGTAAATATGCTACACGGCTGATTACATTTTACAAACATACTTAAGCTCTGAGGAGATGAGGTATACCGCTCATACTCTAACCAACCATTGCGAAGTCAAAATCGGTACCATACAAAGTCAATGGAAGAGCCGACTTCCATGACTTCCCACATCTCGGTCAGTGCGAGATCACATGCAGGACATCTTGTGTCTCTGCTACATAGCTTGCTAGGGTATAGTGGCATCTTCGCTATAGAGTTACAGTGGCGGCTATACTCTCTTCACAATCGAGAGATTTTGTGTTTACCTCCATCGATTCGACATTAACAACATCGGGATATTAGTGATACATCCATCCCGGAACATATAATGAAGGATTGAGAGGTTTAATGTTTACCCTCCATCAATTCCCCCATTTGGACATACAGATATTTTTGCCCATCGACCCCCACATATTCAAAAATATGCGAACTCTAGGAGATCTCGTAAGAAAACTTGTTTCACCTTCACCAGCTTCTGACGATGATGGATCTATGGTTAGAGCACTACATGAAAAGATTTCACTTGCTTAATTAAGTACATTATCATATTCTTTTAGCATCAGTCAAGTTTTCAAACATAACATGTTAGGACAAATGCTATAAAGAAACATGTACTGTTTTCATTAGTTACTTATCTGTCTTTATAAGACCTTGGGATCTCAGTCCCTCATTTCAAACTCAATGCCATAAACATATGGTTCTCTGTATTCAAACCCTTAACTCATTACTAATCATTATTACCATTTTCTAGGTAACTATCACCTTCAGTTTATCAGACCAAGGTACACATGACACTTGCTACACAAGCATCTTATCTTGCACTTGAGGCCCATTATCTCTCTTGTACCTCTTACTAAGCAACAAGGCATATTATGGCACACAAGGCCCAATAAATAATTTCAATAAATAAAGCATCATAGCTCATACCTGGCTATGTTCATCATCTCAGGATACCTGCATGGTTAGTACACATGATAACAGATATATCAATCATATTTCAGTTACATGTTATTCCAGAGTAACACCACTATTCCCTTACTAGGGTTAGGGTTTCCCATTTCATTTCAAATAGGGATATTCATCCCCTCTATTCAATTGGGACCAATGATTCATCATTTCATTGTCCAAGATTAGGGTTCATGCTATATAGTATAGCCCAGATGTAGGGTTTCACATACCTTCACTCTATTTAGAATTAGGGTTTCCTATTCACATCAAATCACCCTATATTAGGGTTTATATTCAATAACCCACAATTAGGTTTTACTATTCATCTAAATTAGGGTTCTATATTGCATAACCCTAACTTAGGATTACTCATCTCTTTCACCCTCAATTAGGGTTTCACTATTACCCTAGATTAGGGTTTCACTCAGAATTACCCTAAATTAGGGTTTGAGTTCATCAATCAACTAAATTAGGATTTCATGATCTCTTTATCAAGGATCATACCCTAAATTATATATATATCACACCTATTTTCAATGTGTTAGGCTTGATTGCTACATGATTATCTTACATGTATGAATCTCTCTCTCTCATCCTCTTCTAGGATGTCCACTACTCAATCCTTGATTAGATTGAGCCTATTTTCTATTCAAAAACATGCATTTAGGGCTAGCATGATGTATTGAGTTATTGCATCCTTATGCATCAATGATTAATCCCACTAAGGGTATCAACCATCTAAATACATTAGGTGTCCAGAAGATTTGATCAATTGAACCTTCAATTACATGAGGTATCCAAATTGATCAACCATGTTGAACCTCAAACAATTTTGATTACTTAGACCCTAAACGGTCTTGGTCTCTCAGAATCCAAACGGTTTGAAACCGTTTGGGCACATTGCCCTTGAAACCGTTTAAGCAAGAAATGCATTGAAACTGAATGAACGTGGGTCTCCAAACGGTTTGAGACCGTTTGGACCCAAACGGTCTTGAGACTGTTTGGTCCAAACCTTCTCAAAACCGAATGGACTAAAAAGGTCTTTCAACACTTAATCAATTCAAGGTTTCCATTAATGAACCGCCTATCAATTGACTACTTGATTTATTCATCAATTGAACTATTGAATCATCCTTCAATTGGACCATCAATTAGTGTTTTGAACCCAATTGAACTAGGATTTATAATCAAGAAACCATCAATTAGGGTTTTGAATTCAAGGAACCATCAATGGTTAACATTGTGGAACTAATTCAATTGAAATCATTGGATCATCATCAAATTATAATATGACCTGACCTCAAACGGTCTTGAGGTCATTTGGATGACCTACAAATGATCTTGAGATCATTTGGATAACCTCCAAATGGTCTTGAGACCATTTGCCTCATCATTCATTAAAATTTGTGAAATCCAATTAGGGTTTCGATTACTGGATTGATCATCAAATTAGCTATTGATCGCATTTCAATTTGATATCTCTGGATCTTAAATTACTCAATCATACTCAACCCTAGACCTCCAAACAGTTTTGGTTGACCTCCAAACGGTCTTGAGACCATTTGGGTGATCTCCAAATGGTCTTGAGACCATTTGGGTTAATCAACCCAAAACATTTAGTCAACCAATTGAAAATTCAGCACTTAACCCGATTAGGGTTTCTAATTGGAGGATTGTACATATATTGTATAAATCAATTGGATCCATTAGATAATTATCCAACATGTACTAGGGTCCTGGCCTCAAACGGTCAACCAATCCAAACGGTCAACCCATCTAAACGGTTTGGGATCCAAACCTCCAAACGATTTGCAAGCTGTTTGGTCTCTAAACGGTTTGGTGAAACCGTTTGGACCAAAGTCTTGAAACCGTTTGCAATTGGAACTTGTTGGAATGTGTTCCTAAGATGATGTCATCATAATCAAGCCTTAGTCCATTAGAAACTACTGCCATTATCATGGTAGTTGCATCAATTAATCAAAGGAATTGCAAGAAGAGCAATTGAACATAATGAATTGAGAAATTGAATTCAATAACAATGAATAGGGGTTCAAGTTATATAACCCGCCTCCAATTGAGCTTCAAAGCTTGGAGCTTCACGTCAACAATGGTAAAAGAAGCTTTCTCAAACCACAAGGTTCATTCGTCAAGCTTTTGAGTGAAAAGGAATGGTTAGAATTGAAGATGGGATCGAGATAAGAAGAAATCATGCATTGATTTGTGATTTCCACCATGAAATCAAGGTGAACGAAGGTCAAGAATCTTACCAACAGGTTTGGGTCGTCCTCCTTCTGCTCCTAGCTTCCTTGGTCATTTTTTCAAGAAAAGAGAAGAAGTGGATTCGAAAAAGCCTTTGGTTTGAGTGGTAAAAGGTGTTTTTATAAGAAAATCAATGAGAGAGAAAATGCCTCATACCAATCCTTTAATTCCGAAATTGGTGCCACATATTCCCCCTTGGTTCCTTGCATGCAAAGATATATTCCTCACCACCGAACTCCCTTCTATTATCCAGGAATTAAGGGAAAAGAAATTAAGCACCTTAACATATATAATAGTAATTATCCATAAGTTAGTGGATAATTCTTTTTAGTTTCTTAATGTGAGTGGGTTCTCCACTCACGATGATATTTCATTTACCTTTGCAAGGAACAAGGACGTAAATATATGTGTATTTAAACCCACACAATTTTGGTTGAAGAGAAATCCATTTAATATAATTATTTTTGCACTATTTCAATTATGCTTAAATCTTGATTATTTTAATATCAAGATTCTCTCTCCTTCAAAGTAGCTCAAATGAGATGCCCCTCTCATTCTCTTACCAATAAAAGATTCCAAGAATATTATGGACTATTTTGAAGTAGAAACTTGCATATTGAACCCTGGGTTTTGGGTAAATTGCACATTACACCGAAATTAGGTTTTAATGCACAAACATTGCTTTATCAGCTCTTTCTTGGTACTCAGGCTTTCACTAGCCATACATCTGCATCATATTCATTCCCATGATGCTTTAACACATGAGTAACATCTTATCATGTAACATTTGAAATTTAACCACTCAACTTGGGTAATTTGCACTTTAGTCCAAAGCAAATAAATCATTATTTTCAACATAGTTCAAAATGGACTAAAATTGAAATATAAATTCCTTTTGAACCTTAATTACTTTTCAAAAGATAAAATAAAGCATATAATTATCTTTCTTAAACAAAACACCTAGGTTTAAAGCATAACCCAGGTCAGGGATGTTACAAAAAATGGTCTCAACCAATCATATTGATATAGGGTTTCCAGGATTGATTCCCTCATCAATTGAATCCATGTAACCACTCATCAATTGAACCTAGGAACCATACTTTAATTGAGCTTAATAAATCATCCTTCAATTGATTTAAATTTCAATTGATCATCAATTAGGGTTTTAAACCCAATTGGATTAGAGTTTGAAATCGATGAACCTTTAATATTAGTCATTGTGGAACTAATTACTTTGAAATCATTGGACCACCATTCAAATTGGGCATGACCTGACCTCAAACGGTTTTGAGGTCATTTGGAAGACCTCCAAACGGTCTTGTTTGACCTCGAAACGGTCTTGAGACCATTTGGGTGATCTCCAAATGGTCTTGAGACCGTTTGGGTTAATCAACCCGAAGTTTTAAATCAATCAATTACAATTTCAACACTTAACCCGATTAGGGTTTGTTACTTGATGGACCTTCAATTGATGAACCCTTTGAAACCAATCAATTAACTATAATGGGTCATCAACCATCAACACTAGCATATAATCTCGAAACGGTAAACTGTGGTCAACCCTTCCAAACGGTTTGAAATCGTTTAGCTTCTAATGGTTTGATGAAACTGTTTGATTTCAAACGGTTTTGTTGAAACCGATTGAACAAGTTGTTGAAACCGATTGGAATAGAATTTCTTTCGGAAAAGTGCCCAAGATGATGTCATCATCATCTACCTTCGTTCATTCAAAATCTACTACCATTTTCATGGTAATTACATCAATGAATCAAGAGAATCTCAAGTAGAACAAAATGATCAACAAATAATGTAGAATTGAATGCAATAACAACATTTAAGGGTTTAAGTTATATAACCCTCCTTCAAATCTGAATCCAAGATTCAAGATGCACGTCTCCAATGGTGTATGAAGCTTTTACAACTACCCAAGGTCCGTTCTCAAGCTTTTGGGTGAAAGAGTTGGCTAGAGTTGAAAATCGAATGGAGAAAACAAGAAATCAAGCATTGATTTTCGGTTTCCACCATGAAACCAAGTTGAAAGAAGGTCAAGAGCTTACCAACTGGTTGGGGATCGTACTTCTGCTACTCTTAAACTCCCTTGTGCTCGGCCAAAACAAGGAGAAAAATAAATTCCAAAAAAGAGTCCTTAAGTGGGTGGGAAATGGGATATGTATATGGAAATTCAAGGAAATAGAAAGTAGTAATTAATTCCTTTAATTTCCAAAATTAATGCCACATCTCCCCCTCAACTAACTTGGCCACGAATCCATCCTCTTCACCTTGCAAAACCTCTTCATTATCCAAGAATTAAAAGAAAAGAAATTAAGCACCTTAATCATATTATACTAATATCCCATTTTTAGTGGATATTACTTTTTATTAACTTAATGTGAGTGGGCTCTCCACTCACTTAAGATCTTTTCGTTCCTTTGCAAGGCACAAGCCGTCCAAACTTTTACAAAATCATCCCTCAACTTTTGGTTGAAGGGCTCTTCAATTAATATATTTCTTTTTGCATTAAATTGAATTATATTTTCAATTGTGCTTAAATCTTGATTATTTTAATATCACGATTCTCTCTCCTCCAAAGTAATTCAAATGAGGTGCCCCTCTCATTTTCTTTTCTCTACATGATGTCAAGTAACATGAGGGACCTTATTGAAGTGATAATTTGCATATTGAACCCTGGGTTTTGGGTAAATTGCACATTACACCAAAACTAAGTTCTAATGCACAAACATTGCTTTATCAGCTCTTTCTTGGTCCTCAGGCTTGGGGTAGCCATACCTCTGCATCATCTTCATTCACATGATGCTTCAACACATGGGGAACATATTATCATGCACAATTTACAATTTAACCCCTCAACTTGGGTAATTTGCACTTCAGTCCAAAACAAATAAAATATCTTTCAACATTATTCAAAAAGGACTAAAATTGAAATATGAGTTCCTCTTGAGACTTAATTACTTTTCAAAAGATAATATCAAGCACATAATTATCTTTCTTAAACAAAACACCTAGGGTTAGAGCATAACCCAGGTCAGGGATGTTACACCATCACCCTAGATTAGGGTTACACCTAACAATGCTCTAAGTTAGGGTTAGGGTTCATCACCCTTCTCAATTAGGGTTTCATGATCTCACTATCAAGGATCATACCCTATTTATATATTGTATTCATGTTGAGAGTGTTGGGGTTTAATCACTACATGATTATCACTCATGTGTAAGTTCCTCTCTCTCTCTCATCCTCTCTACGAGGTTAATTACCTCAGACTTGATTAGATTAAGTTAAACCTTTATTCAATTACATACATTTAGGGTTAGCATAGTGTATTGAGTCATTGCTTCCATTAGCATTAAAGGTTAACCACTCAAAAGGTACTAATCACTTAAGTACCTTGAAGGTACAACCATTATAATTACCTTTCATAAACATCATCAACAATTATGGGGTTAATTATACTTACATGTTTTAAATCAATTAAACCTTCAAATGGTCTTGATGTAACTTGACTTTCAAACGGTCTTGAAGTACCTTGACTTTCAAACGGTCTTGAAGTACCTCAATCTTCAAACGGTCTTGAAGTACTTCAACCTTCAAACAGTCTTGAAGACTGTTAGACCTTAAACAGTCTTGGTCCTAAGACCTTCAATCGGTCTTAAGACCGTTAGACTCTCAAACGGTCTTGACCTCAAGGTCCTTAAATGGTTTGAGACCGTTTGAATTAAAATAATATTAACTCCAAACGGTTTGAAACCGAATGAACAACTCAACATTAAAACTGAATGAACATGAAACAGTTTGAGATCGTTTGCTCACCAAACGGTCTGAGGACCGTTTGATCCCAAATGGTCTCAACACCATTTGGACTCAAACGGTCTCAAGACCATTTGGTCCAAACCTCCTTGAAACCGAATGGACCAAATAGGGTTTTCATCCTCAAATCGATTTAGGGTTTGTACTCATTGAATCATCAATCGATTGAACTATTAAGGTACATCAGATTGTAGTCCTTGGATCTTCAATCATTGACCTCCAAATGGTCTTGAGACCGTTTGACCTCCAAACGGTCTTGAGACCGTTTGAGTCAAACCACCTCAAAATTGATTCCCTCAACTAGGGTTTCAATCAATTCAATCGATTAGGATTTGAAATCAAGGGACCCTCCAATATTGAAACCATCAAATTGATGAAAACTACTAGAGGGGGGGTGAATAGAGTTTTATAAAGATTTTAATAATTAATTAACTCAAACAATCAATCACAAAGATATTAGACAAGGAGATAAGAGTTTAGAGTGGTTCCAACCTTAGCAAATACTAAGGAAGTCAGTCCACTACCCGGTTGCTTACCCAACCGGGATTTGAAAAGAAATTTATTTTATTACCTCGCAAGGATTTTACATAAAATACAATTTCTTTTCCTAAACCCTTCAAGCAGCCTTCACCTAGAAGTAATCGCCCAACCTTGAAGCTGCCTTCACCTAGAAGTAATTGCACCACCTTGAAGCAGCCTTCCTCTTAAAGTAGCTTCCCGTTGCAATAGCCTTCTTGAAGTAGCTTCCCGTGCGATAGCCTTCTTGAAGTAGCTTGAAGTCCCCTTCTCCACCTGAGAAGTCAAACTCTCTCCAATCTGCAGCCTCCAACCCTAGGAGTAGCAAGGAGAATACAAGGATAAAAAGGAACAAGAAAGGAAATAGAAATTACAACTTATCCTTTTAAGCACAAGGCTTGATTTGCCTATATCAAGCGTATTGATCTCCTAACCAATGAGTGTAGAAGTGTAAGTGCTGTAGTAAGGAGATGCTAGCCTATATGACACGAATTTGAGCTAAGGAGAAAGTAGGCCAATGATCACAATGCTCAAATTGCTTGCAACAGATTGCTCAAGTATGCTCAAGTATTTCTCAAGTGTAACAAGTGTAGAAACAAGTAAGTATGAGTGTCCTATGGCTTGTCCTATTTATAGGAATGGCCTAAGGAATCTTAAGGACATTCTAGACAGCTTCTAGGGGTTTCTAAGTGCTTAACTAGCCGTTAGGTACAAAGTTGTTGCTTTAACAACGGCTAATTAATTTATTCTGCAGTTGCTGTCAGAGACCATCTCGGTCGACAAATGGTCGACCGAGACACCTACTCGGTCGAACTTTTGTCGACCGACAGGCTCTCTGGAATAAGTGATTTGCAACTTCTTTCTTCAACTGCCAATTAACTTGTCTGTTGTGTCTAACGGCTACTTTGGATCTTTCTCGGTAGAGAAGATTGTCGACCGAGAGTGTCTCGGTCGAGGAGTTTGTCGACCGAGATTGATCCTGTTTCAAGGTTTTAATTTAGGCACTAATTATGTGTGTGAGTGTGCAAAAGTAATCCTATTTGAATGGGATGACTTGTCTAACTGTGGTGTTTAGCTAGGGAGAATCTAACGCTTGATTTACATGCAATTCTAAGTACTTGTACATTATATTTTTGTACAAGTTTTTACAACAGTGATTACATTGCATGAAAATATAAATATGTAAGCTTGTAGATTTTCCCTTGTTGCTTTGTCATCCTGCACACTCAAGTAGCCCGTTAGATTAATAAGAATGAAATGTTTGTCATAATCAAAACAAAGGGATTTATAGATGTCCATTTAGCCAACAATCTCCCCCTTTTTGAAGATGACAAACATTTCCAAAATATAAATAAAGGAATTATAAAACATATGAGTTTCATACCTTTAGATTACCTTTTGTAGCTTTTTCTCTTGTGTATAAAATGTGTGCTTATTATTCCCCATGAATTATGGAACATGAAATCCAGATCATTTGGGAATATAGCAACTTTCAATGTAAAGCCAAGAGTTTATTTATGAAACTCATTAATTGAGTTTGACATAATTACTAAATGTTAATTTTATATTTATCTCTCCCCCTTTGTCATTTCAAAAAGATAACCGTTAAGAATAAAAACTCCCCCTAAATTAGATATCCCATCAAATCTAATGAAAAAGATGTCCATTTAAAAGCCAAAAATGTAAACAAGAGTTTTTGTTTAAGTAACACAAATATCAAAGAAAACATCCTCTAAAGGAGTGATAAGCAATTGCTTCCTAATGTTGTTAAATTGATCTAGTGGAAATGGTTTTGTAAAAATATCAGCCAATTGATCTTCCGTATCAACATGATGAAGGGAAACATGATTTTTGGAGATGTGATCCCTTAAAAAATGATGACGGATTTCAATATGTTTAGCTCGGCTATGTAAAATAGGATTATGTGCTAAGTTTATGGCGCTTGTGTTGTCACAAAAAATAGGCGTAGATGAAAAATTAAAACCATAATCGCTTAACACTTGTTGCATATAAAGCACTTGAGCACAACAAGACCCAACTTCCATATATTCAGCTTCAGTTGTAGATAGGGCAACCGTATTTTGTTTCTTGCTAAACCAAGATACTAAAGCTCTCCCTAATAAGAAACAGCCACCACTAGTACTCTTGTGATCAAGTCGACAACCGGCATAATCCGCATCAGTATAAGCTTTGAAATCCAAGGATTGTCCTTTTGGATACCATAAACCAAAGCAAGTAGTACCGGCTAGGTAACGAAGAATTCGTTTAACTGCTAGAAAATGAGAATGCATAGGTTGTGATTGAAATCGAGCACAAAGACCAACAGAAAACATAATGTCCGGTCTAGAAGTCGTTAAGTAAAGCAAACTACCAATCATGGCTCTATATAAGGAATCATCAATAGGTTCCCCATTTTCATCCTTATCAATTTTGACAGAAGTAGCCATAGGGGTAGTAGCATGTTTGCATTGATCCATCCCAAAACGTTTTAAGAGTTCTTTAGTATATATTTCTTGGCTTATGAAAATTCCTGCAGGTGTTTGCTTAATTTGAAAACCAAGAAAGAAAGTTAGTTCACCCATGAGGCTCATTTCAAATTCTTTTTGCATAATATCACTAAATTGTGTGCACAATGAATCATTTGAAGCTCCAAAAATAATGTCATCAACATATATTTGCACAACTAGGAAATCAGATGTATATGTTTTGAAAAATAAAGTAGAATCTGAATTTCCAATAGAAAAACCATTATCAAAAAGATATGTTTTGAGCCTTTCATACCAATTTCTAGGTGCTTGTTTTAGACCATAAAGGGCTTTCTTAAGTTTATAAACATAGTCACCTTTTTCCGGTATTTCAAAGCCAGGTGGTTGGGCAACATAAACTTCTTCTTGAATGATGCCATTTAGAAATGCACTTTTGACATCCATTTGATAGAGCTTAATGTTTTTATGGGCAACAATAGCTAGTAACATCCTAATAGCTTCAAGTCTAGCTACGGGTGCATATGTTTCATCAAAATCTATTCCTTCTTGTTGATTATATCCTTGTGCTACTAACCGAGCTTTATTCCTTATTACTTCTCCTGACTCATTTAGCTTGTTCCTAAAAACCCATTTAGTTCCTATTATGGTTTTATCTTGTGGTTTAGGAACTAAATCCCATACATTATTTTTAGTGAATTGATTCAATTCTTCTTGCATGGCTATTATCCAATAATCATCCTTAAGAGCTTCGGATATCTTTTTAGGTTCAATGATAGAAACAAAAGCCATGTTTGCTACATCTTTGAAGGAAGACTGAGTTTTGACTTTATCATTTGGATCTCCAATAATCAGTTCTTGGGGATGATCCTTGATAAGCCTAGGTGTGGGTTGTGTTTCAACTTGGGGATTGGATGTATTAGCTTTTTCATTATCATTTGGTATGGTTAAATTTTCGAATTGATTACTGAGATCAGTAATTTCTAGATTTTCAGATTTTGACTCCTCATGAAAAGAAACATGAATGGATTCCTAAACTTTTCTAGAGATAGTGTTATATACTCTAAAAGCTTTTCTAGAAGTGGAATATCCCAAAAAGAATGCTTTGTGTGATTTAGAATCAAATTTGTCTCTATCATCTTTGGTATTCAAAATGTAGCATGTGGAACCAAAAGTATGAAAGTAGTCAACTCTAGGTTTCTTGGAATGTATTATTTCATATGGATTTTTCTTCAAATGAGAGTGAACAGTTACTCTATTTAGCACATAACAAGCAGTGTTTACAGCTTCAGCCCAAAAGGTTTTAGGTGTGTTGTGTTCAAGCATCATGGTTCTAGCCATTTCTTGTAGGGATCGATTTTTCCTTTCAACTATACCATTTTGTTGTGGGGTACGTGGAGCCGAGAAATTATGAGTATACCCTTGAGATGTACAAAAGGCCTCAAATGTATGATTTTCAAATTCCCCACCATGATCACTTCTAATGGTACATATTTTATTTTGTAAGAGATTTTCAATCTTGGAACAAAATTGCATAAAAACATGAATAGTATCATCTTTAGTTGCAATAAAATGTACCCATGTATATTTACTATAATCATCAACGATAACAAAACAGTATCTCTTACCACCGATTGATTGTGTCCTCATTGGTCCAAATAAATCCATATGAATCAATTCTAATGATCTACTGGTGCTAAGTACATGTTTTGATTTGAAAGATGTTTTGGTTTGCTTTCCCATTGTGCATGGTTCACAGTTTTCAACTTGATCAAAAGATAAAGTAGGCAATCCACGAACAAGATCATATTTCACTAACTTTTTGATAACATGTGAACTAGCATGTCCTAGCTTTTTATGCCATATTTGTAAGGTATTGTCATTTGCAAGCAAACATTTTCCCACTACTGTTTTCATAGAGTTAGGTTTAAGAATATAAAGATTTCCAACTCTATTTCCATCATAAACAACATTTGTAGTATTTTCTATTAATAACTTGCAGCAGGTTTTGTTAAATAACACATCATAACCACTATCACATAATTGACTAACACTTATCAAGTTATGGTGCAAACCATCAACAAGTAGAACATTCTTTATTTTGAGGTTTGTACTGACATTACCTATTCCAACGATTTTGCCCTTACCATTGTCTCCAAAAGTGACTGTTCCACTTTTCTTTTCTTCAAAAGTTTGGAATGCATCCTTGTTTCCGGTCATATGTTTGGAACATCCACTGTCAACCACCCATTCCTGCATTAGAATGTAGATTTTGGTACCCATGTGATGGTCTGATATGGTTAGAATCATTTAAATACAAATTTGTATAAAAGTTCTGAATCAGAAGTTTAGTCGGTCGACATTTGTTCGACCGACATCTGTCTCGGTCGACAATTTTTCGATCGAGAAGGTTACTGTATTATGAGCAAGGAAACGCAGAAATTTTCTCGGTTGACCAATTTTCGACCGAAATAGGTGCTGTAAATTTTGATTTGTTAAAGACATCTAGTCGGTCGACAATACTTCGACCGATCCAAAGCTCGGTCGACAATACTTCGACCGACAAGGTTTCTGTTTCAGTACAATAATGCAGAAAAATAACAATATGCATGACACTTTTTGTTTAGTTGAGATAAGACAATATAAATAGAAAAATAAAGCATTTGGTCATATCTCAACTACATTCCACTCTACTAAGTTTGGGGTTTTGGGATCCAAACTAAGTTGGACTCCTTAGTCTTGTAGGGGCATGAAAAGGAATAGTGTCCAAGACGTAAACAGAAATGGCAAGTAATAGAATCAACTTCATTTCTCTTTCTAGCCATTGTATTCTTAGGTACAAACTTAGTTTGAGTTCTTTTGGGTTAATTTTTCTTTGGAGCATATCCCAAACCTTTTCTTCCATTGAAAACAGTGCCAACTCTTAGTATTTTATCAAGTATATCTTTTCTTCTTAACTCATAAAGTTCTCTTTGCAACATAGCAATGTCATTCATTTTCTTGTGTAGATCTTTTCTTGCTTGATCTAAATCAGAAAACAATGAGTCCTTTTCTTTTACAAGATTATCATAGTCCGAATGGTTACAAAAAATAGGCTGAGTTTGAAAGTTTTGTAGTTTAGCTAACAATTCAGTCTTTTCTTTAGAAAGAAGATCAACATTTGTTTCTGAAGTGAGTAGCTTTCTAGTACAATCATCTAAAGATGTTTTTAAAGATAAATTCTCAAGATTAGTGTTGTTCTTTTCAGAAGAAAGTTTATCTAATTTGGCAATGAGCTCATCATTTGATTTTATAGCCTTCTTTAGTTTCTTCTTGGCATCAATATATTTATCATGAGTTTCTTGTAAATTAGTAACTAACTCTTCTTTAGGAAGATCAATTAGGCTTACCTCTTGAGAGTCTTCATTGTCTTCTCTTGCCATTAGACATTCCACCTCTTCTCCGCTTTCACTCTCAATTGACTCATCCCATGCAGCTTTATAGGCTTTTTCTCCTTTCTTCTTGTGTGAGCTTTTCTTTCCCTTCTTTGCTTTGGGACATTCATTTTTGAGATTCCCTTTCTTCCCACATTCAAAGCACCTGGGAGGGGTAGAAGAACTAGAAATTTTGTTAGATTTAAATCTTTTATATTTCTTACCGTTGACGATCAAAGCTTCTTCATCTTCTTCTTCACTTGACTCCTCACTTTCTTGTGTGACGACTTTTGAAGCTTTGAGAGCCACATCCTTCTTCTTCCCACTTTGACGTTCACGTTCTCTTCTTTCTTCCTCTTCTAGATCTGCCTCATGAGCTTCTAAATTGCCGATGAGTTGCTCCATTTTGAGTCGAGTGAGGTCGTTTGCTTCTTCAATGGCTGTCACCTTTGGCTTGTATTTTGGAGGAAGTGATCGAAGGATTTTTGATACCTGGTCTTCCTCAAGGATAGGTTTTCCTAGGGCACTTAAACCATTAACAATGGTAGAAAATTTTGAAAACATTTCACTAATAGATTCATTAGGATCCATAAGAAAATGTTCAAGCTTCGTTTTAAGCAAGCTAATTTTGGAATTTTTGACTTGGACTGTACCCTCATAGGTTATGGACAGTCTATGCCAAATATCATAAGCTGTATCACAATTTGATATTCTATTAAATTCTCCTACCGAAATAGAACAATATAAGATACTTACAACTTTTGGATTCATTTGGGCCAGCTTTACCGTGTTTGCATCCCATTCCACAAATTCATTTTGAGGGAGCATATATGGAGTAGACACCATTCTCCATAGATCCCAGTTGATTCCTTGGAAGTAGAATTGCATCCTTCTCTTCCAATATTGGTAGTTTGTTCCATCGAATGCTGGAGGCCTAGCAACAAGTGTCCCTTCAATGTTGAGGTTGTTGAGCACTCCGTCACCCATTTCTTCAAGACCTTGTTAGGGTTCCTTGAAGCCTAGCTCTGATACCAATTGAAAACTACTAGGGGGGGTGAATAGAGTTTTATAAAGATTTTAATAATTAATTAACTCAAACAATCAATCACAAAGATATTGGACAAGGAGACAAGAGTTTAGAGTGGTTCCAACCTTAGCAAATACTAAGGAAGTCAGTCCACTACCCGGTTGAAAAGAAATTTATTTTATTACCTCGCAAGGATTTTACATAAAATACAATTTCTTTTCCTAAACCCTTCAAGCAGCCTTCACCTAGAAGTAATCGCCCAACCTTGAAGCAGCCTTCACCTAGAAGTAATTGCACCACCTTGAAGCAGCCTTCCTCTTAAAGTAGCTTCCCGTTGCAATAGCCTTCTTGAAGTAGCTTCCCGTGCGATAGCCTTCTTGAAGTAGCTTGAAGTCCCCTTCTCCACCTGAGAAGTCAAACTCTCTCCAATCCGCAGCCTCCAACCCTAGGAGTAGCAAGGAGAATACAAGGATAAAAAGGAACAAGAAAGGAAATAGAAATTACAACTTATCCTTTTAAGCACAAGGCTTGATTTGCCTATATCAAGCGTATTGATCTCCTAACCAATGAGTGTAGAAGTGTAAGTGTTGTAGTAAGGAGATGCTAGCCTATAGGACACGAATTTGAGCTAAGGAGAAAGTAGGCCAATGATGACAATACTCAAATTGCTTGCAACAGATTGTTCAAGTATGCTCAAGTATTTCTCAAGTGTAACAAGTGTAGAAACAAGTAAGTATGAGTGTCCTATGGCTTGTCCTATTTATAAGAATGGCCTAAGGAAGCTTAAGGACATTCTAGACAGCTTCTAGGGGTTTCTAAGTGCTTAACTAGCCGTTAGGTACAAAGTTGTTGCTTTAACAACGGCTAATTAATTTATTCTGCAGTTGCTGTCAGAGACCATCTCGGTCGACAAATGGTCGACCGAGACACCTACTCGGTCGAACTTTTGTCGACTGACAGGCTCTCTGGAATAAGTGATTTGCAACGTCTTTCTTCAACTGCCAACTAACTTGTCTGTTGTGTCTAACGACTACTTTGGATCTTTCTCGGTCGAGAAGATTGTCGACCGAGAGTGTCTCGGTCGAGGAGTTTGTCGACCGAGATTGATCCTGTTTCAAGGTTTTAATTTAGGCACTAATTATGTGTGTGAGTGTGCAAAAGTAATCCTATTTGAATGGGATGACTTGTCTAACTGTGGTGTTTAGCTAGGGAGAATCTAACGCTTGATTTACATGCAATTCTAAGTACTTGTACATTATATTTTTGTACAAGTTTTTACAACAGTGATTACATTGCATGAAAATATAAATATGTAAGCTTGTAGATTTTCCCTTGTTGCTTTGTCATCCTGCACACTCAAGTAGCCCGTTAGATTAATAAGAATGAAATGTTTGTCATAATCAAAACAAAGGGATTTATAGATGTCCATTTAGCCAACAATTGAGATCATTGGATCATCATCCAACTTATGACATCACCTGACCTCAAACGGTCTTGAGTCCTCTTGACCTCAAATGGTCTTGAGACCGTTTTCTCTCAAACGGTCTTGAGACCGTTTGAACACCAAAGAGAAAAACCGTTTGCACTAGATATTCATTGAGATGTGTGCTTATCATGATTTCATCATCATCAAGCTTCGATCCTTCAAAATATACTGCCATTCTTATGGAAATTTCATCTATTATTCAAAGGAATTTCAAGAAGAACAAAAATGATCAACAAGTGATGAAAAATTGAATGTAATAATAACATTTAAGGGTTTAAGTTATATAACCCACCTTCAAAGTTGAAACCAAACTTCAAGCTTCATGCCTTAAATGGTGAATGAAGCTTTCTCAACCTCCCAAGGCTCATCCTCAAGCTTTTGAGTGAAAAGGAATGGCTAGGATTGAAGATTGATTGAAGAAAAGAAGAAATCAAGCATTGATTTTCAATTTCCACCATGAAATCAAGGTTGAAGATGATTAAGGAGATTACCTACAGGTTGGAGTTCGTCCTCCTGTTTCTCCTAAAATCCCTTGTGCTCGGCCAAAGAAAGGAGAGAAAGAAAATCCGAAAAAGAGTCTTTGGTTGAGTGGGAAATGAAATGTATATAAAGGAATTTCAAGAGAGAGAAAGTTTTATAATAATCCTTCAACTCCCCAACTTGATGCCACTTATCCCCCTCACTTCCTTGCATACGAATACACCTTATTTTGCCTTTAATTCCTCTTCATTATCCTTGAATTAAAGGAAAAGCAATTAAGCACCTTAATTCATATAATATTAATATCCCATATTTAGTGGATATTACTTTTTAGTTAACTAATGCGAGTGGGCTCTCCACTCACTTGGGATATTTTCATTTCCTTGGCAAGGCACAAGGACGTCCACACTTGTGTAATTTCAACCATCACATATTTGGTTGAAGGGCACTCCCATTAATATATTTATTTTTGCATTAAATTGAATTATGTTTCCAATTATGCTTAAATCTTGATTATTTTAATATCAAGATTCTGTCTCCTCCAAAGTGATTCAAATGAGACGCACCTCTCATTTTCTTTTCTCTACTTGATTCCAAGAAACATTAGAAAAATAAAAAAGGTGGTATTTTGCATATTGAACCCTAGATTTTGGGTAAGTTGCACATTACACCAAAACTAGGTTTTAATGCACAATCATTGCTTAACAAGCTCTTTCTTGGTATCCAGGCTTCCACAAACCATACCTTTGCATCATTTACATACCATGATGCTTCAACACTTGAGGAACATTTTACTATGTAACATTTTCAAGTTAACCCCTCAACTTGGGTAATTTGCACATTAGTCCAAAATAGGCAAAACATTGTTTCAAAATTATTCAAAAAGGACTAAAATTGAAACATAAGCTTCTATTGAGTCTTAATTACTTTTCAAAAGATAAGAGCAAGAATATAATTATCTTTCTTAAACAAAACATCTAGGGTTAAAGCGTAACCCAGGTTAGGGATGTTACACTATTTGACCTATATTTTCTCTTCATGGGGTCCATGTGTGGTTTTGTTCCCTCTAGGGACTCATGGATAGGTAATACAAAGAAGGACTATAAGAGATGTACAAGAGTTGTCCTCTGATGAAGACTATATAGAATCATTCTAATTCTTAATCTTGTAACTTTATATTTAAAGCTTACATGACTCTGGTGTAAAAGCATGATGGTAATAAAGTTTTGCTTATACTTTTGGTAAATTTTATAAATATTTGATCGTAAAGATTGTGTCCTTACAACTTGGTATCAGAGATATAAATAGTCGACACTCATGCATGTCTCCTGGAAGTTAGGGTTAAATAGCTAGTACACCTAAAACATAGGCAAGTAGTTTACAACCAACCCTAGTCTTGCTAGACTTACACAACTAAGATAGAAATAGAAACATAGGTGAAATTAGTTGTCTAATACACCATTTAATAACTCACCGTGTTAGTGGATTAAGGTGAGGTGTCTAAAGAAGGATGTTTAGTGAAGGTTCTGGCATGATTACTCCTGATCCACTTTGGTGGTGGTAGGGTTTCCTCACTTTGCTTACTAACCTGGACAAGGTGAATTCTACTACTTGGGGAAAATCATAACCCCTAGACAAAATTGTCAACCCAAATTAGGATGTTAAAAAAATAGAACATGTGATTACAACTATTGAACAAAGTATTAGTTGAAAGTTGATTCTGAGACTGGAATCCCTAAGTTTAAATTTGTGAATCTCTTGTGGTAGAAAACAATGCCCCTCTTCCTTATCATAAGTGAAGTTACTCTAGCGAACGCTTAGGCTCCATGCAAATATTCTTTCCATTATTGAGTCAAGTAGTTAGGATGGTGAATGTTGGTAAGAGGTGATTGTGGCCTAGTCATCCAATTGATTTTGACCATTTAAAATTTTTCATCTAAATGTTTTTCATTGAAAATGTTATTTTCTTTATGATATTATAGGTAAAAAGAAAAATTATTTCATAGAGTTTTGTCGATGACTTATCAAGAAAAGTCACAATCGGGAAGGTATGAGAAAAAACCTATAGGACAGTCACATGGAAACTCTAAAAACCTAAATCTTGGTATAGGGTAAGGGTCTAGAGAATGTGAAGAATGCTACATTATAGTTGAGATGCCTATATAGATTCCTAGTTCAAACCATTTAAGGGGTGGATAATAGTATCTAACTAGACCATGTTCGTGTCGATTTCGAGGACAAAATCCTATTTAAGGGGTGGGAAATTGTGACATACTGGATTATGGTACTACATTTAATTTTTGAGCTATTATGCATAATCTTATCAAATTGAAAATCCCCTTTTCTAATTTTCATTTGTATTTACACTTATTTGAATTTTCTTGATATTCAAGCATTAAAACATGAATTTTCCTTATTTTGATGTTATCATTCCATTGGGACCCACAATTGAGGATTTGAGCTCAAATATGAATTATTGGCATTGGAATCACACAAATATACAAATTCAGTCGCTAGATGATTACATTTGTACTAATTGAGAGAGTAAATTTATCAGACACCTCAATCATAAAAAATGTTGGAGTTAGTATTTTTAGAATTTCTATTAATGAAAGTTGAAGGTGTATTTAAATTATCATGTAAAAATCATTTATAACTTAAGAGTTACAAAACTACAAAGTATAGGAGGTTAGATGTATTAAAATTTGATAAAAACTCTTGGTCAATGGGATTTGGCCCATCCCTAACCTTGCATACCCTTGGAACCAGACTTTATGGGATGACATTACATGAGGATGACGACTAGGCCTCTCACCGGCTCTCCTCTCTCTCCCTCCTCCAAGAAGTCAACTAGCATTGAGGACCCTCGTCTTGTAACCCTAAACCCAATTTTATTGCCATGAATATACTTTGTGCTTTGACTAGAAATGGCAATGAAATCCAACCATTCATATGTCATCACACATAGCATGGCAAGATCATCAGTCGATTACCTTGTCATGTTCCCCATCCTATAAGATCCTACTAACCCTTGCTGTACATGAGGGCCTTTCTATAAGGCGTCGTGCACAAGACCTACAAGACAACCCACTGTAGCTTCATGTCTTCTCCACTACCACAAACCTTTACTCTTTATTCATTTCATTGGGAAACCTTTGGCAAGCTATGGACTGCAAAAACCTCACCACTGCCAGTGTTTCATAATTTTTTCTGCTCTAGATCCTTCACCACCGCAACTCCAATCGACCCATCACCTAATATGTTGCTCCACGATCTGCAACAACGTGCAGAGATTGTTTCCACCACCTTCCTTCCTCATAGCATACACCTCCATGACAAGTTGTTCTTGATCATGAGTGCCTTCATCTCCCATATGGTCAACATCAACGACACCAATGCTGATCCTCTACAACCAAATTTTCAACTTGTTTCCGCCAATCTTCTCTCCATGGATGCTCCTTTCATCACAGAGACATGAATGCACAAGAACCCTTCCAAGAATGAACTACAAGCTAGTGATGTTGTCATGAGATCTAGCTACCTTCTGAAAGAAGAAGGACAACCTATAGCGGATTTGATGCACCATCGTCCTTACAACCAACCTGACTCCTGAATCATATGGAGTCCGTTCTTCCCATCCCTAGACTGCTAAACTGCTAGATCAGCACCAATATGCAGGTGGAAAAATAAGACATCACCTGTCTCCACCCTGAGATGCACTGATCAGAGACCAACAAATCACCACAGAACACCCCCGTGCAGGAAATACAACTCATTTCCATAAAGGTCAGACTTTCACCCTTCCCCTATTTCCAACCACAAGAACTGAAGCAGGTGACGGTGCCTCAGTTGTTGGCCTCCTCGCAGCTCCTATGCCTAGAGAAAATATAGTTCCCTACTACCACCCCGACTCTAGCACAACAAGGTACTCCACTCAACCCTACTCCTTAGATCGTCTTCATCCCACGATCAAATAGTATAACACATATGTTATTAAATAGTAAAATACCTACTATGTATTTGATAATTGACATGGTGACATTCACCCTATGCAATGATACACATTACAATTCACCATTAACATATGGGACACAAATATGTAAGTACTTGCATATAATCTTTACACATCAAACAAAAGAAAATACTCGAAGCATGCAATCTATTTCTATAGTCGATCTTCCCAAATACTCAATCCTAACTTAAAATATTTTCTACTTTTTGGTACATGGAAAGATAATCCCTGAATAATACAACCTATAGATTCAGACCATACTTTAATAGATGGACCGCGATTTATTTCTCAACATAGCAAGGTACTCCACCCGACCCTGTGTGACACCCCACGCCACAGAACAATGAGATAACTCCAAACTAAATGCGGAAACAAAACTAAATAAGCAGATTATTATAAAATACTAAAAATTTAAATGAATATCATTGAGCACCAAAATTGCAAAAACCTTAGACATAAGTCCTCACAGCACACCTGCATCGTATATCATAGATCACAAGGTTTTTACATCAACATGTTCTTATTAAATAAGCCATGATCTGTCTACAATGGGAACATGTCCCATATATATATATATATATATATATATATATATATACATATACATATATATATGTATATGTATATATATATATATATATACATATATATATGTATATATATATGTATATATATACATATATATATGTATATATATATGTATATATATACATATATATATGTATATATATGTATATATATATATGTATATATATATATTTATATATATGTATATGTATATATACACACACCGTGAGCATCTTCCATATCTTTACATCAAAAGGAAACACAAGCCAAAACTATCTATTGATAGCATGACTACAAATCACATCGAAAACACACCCAAGACCTGAGCGTACATGGAAGACTCTAGGACTCTACACTAAAAGACTAGTAGCACATCCAACGTTGTCTACTACTATTATTGATGTTGCTCTTCCTCATATGTACAATCTCTACCTCCTCGTGCACATCCACCTAAAAGATGTGGACAAATCCATGGGGTGGTATCCATATCTCAGTGGGATATATAACTCTCCACCAACGCTATTATTAACACAAATAAGGTAATTAAAGGACAGAAATAAAGCTACAACTATGATAAGCATATCTAGATAAATGATATGTCTAAAGTAGATAATCATTACTAAATAGTGTAAGCAATTACAATTTGATTGTGGAACATCTAATCATCATAAAAGAAATATGAAGAACATGTATATCTTCTACCAACTAAGCCTTACAAGAGCAAAGTGAGGCATCATCCAATGTTTTTCGTACTTGATCCTAAGAAAGTATACTACATTGCTGATTACATATTTTATTATGCCCCAAGGATTTGATTCATACCACCAAAATCCAAACAACCACTACTAAGTCAAATTGGTGCCATACAAGGTTTATGGAAGATCTATAATCCACAACCTCACCAAACCTCATGGTCAGTACATGAGTATACCATAGAGACATACTAGTCAACTACAACCAGTGAAATATAGTCAAACTATGAAAGTCCTAGCGCACCTAGGTATAGGTCATGACGCTAGTAAAATTGAATTACGATCTACAGCCGCACTCCTACTAGGGTATGGCCAGCAACCAATCTTATGAAACATCATAAGTATCAAATCATTATGCTACGACCCACAGCCGCACTCCTGCCAGGGTATGGCATGCAGCCAATCCTGCGAATGCATATACACAACAGTATATGACTCCAAGCTTTCACTAGGGAAAGCTTATTTTACCATCCAACAAGTGCTGACACTGAGATGGATCTATGGCACGGGGAAAAACTACATGATTAAGTTCCACTTAATTATTTAAATCAATTAAGCATATCTTAGCATCAAACAAGTTACAATGTATAAAGCCATAAAAAAATCTAAAAAAATTGAAACAACTCCAAAAGATAAAAAACATATAAGGTGTGAACTTGTCACACTATCACTACATGATTCCTGCATCACTACCATTCACAACATCACCAATACCAAAGTCACATACTATGGGATATCAATCTGTCATCTCATCATTCATGTATCACAAGTGCATCCACATGCCTCATGAAGGTGCATTCAACCTGTTTCATATCATAGTCATCGTTGCATACATTAACTATGATTATCAAGTTCATAACACTTGCATTGTTAGGAGTTCATAAACAAGATAGATAACCCCAGACACCATAGTCATTCCATAAGATGAAACAAGCATAATCATTGCACATCATTAGGGTTAGGGTTCCTTCTTAGACGATTAGGGTTTACAAATCTAGGTTCAACCATCATCCCTAGATTCACAACCTCCCGTCATCTTGGAGTCTTTCAGGGTTAAAGAACATCATTAGAGTTGGTTATATATTATCTAAACCACACTTTGTGTGGCTTATACATTACTCATACAAGAGTAACATTATGTATCCAAGTATACCTTTCAACCACTATCATTATCATGTTTTGACCAATCCATATAACTAGGTCATGCCCACATAACCTAGAACATGTCACGACCGCTAAACCTAGAGTGTCTCAACCACGACACCTAGAGTTAGGGTTCCATCACCAAAAGCATAACACCTATCACGACCTCTTGAATCCTAGGTGTCTTGACCCCAAGAAGAGACATGGTTGTCTCGACCTCAAGCCATGGCATCATGTTGTGACCCAAGACCACATGTCTTGACCTCTCTCAATGATGTGTCATGACAAAAACTAGGGTAAGGTCAAGTCCCAAAAACTAGGGCAACAACCTAACCAAAATAGGGGTCCACATGACCATCAATCCTCCATCAACACTAGGTACAACCCATCAAAAGGGAAGCATCTCGACCAAGATTAACTATGGTCAGGACCAACATGGGGTAGGTGTCTCGACCACCATAAGGGGTGATATCTTGGTCTCAAAACAAAAACAAGACTAAGGAAAAACCATGATCATTAAGAAGGAAACACCCATGCAAACGATCACCATGAACCCTAGGTCATGGGGCATGGATCCAGCATGAAAGGATCTCATGAAAGATAGGTAAAACTATGTTTAATGCACTTAAAATAGAACCTAAACTCCTCATAACATCTAGATACTCTAACATCATGCATGTGAGAAAAATCAAGGTTAAAAGGATAGAGGAAGATCATCACAAAACCACAATCATCAAAGTCAGGTATATGAAATTAGGGTTTCAGATCTCTACCAAACCAAGCAAGATATCTCCACCAAAAAAGTTCTAGAGATTATCGTTATCTACTAGCATGATAAGGGAGAATTTTAGAGAGAGAAGACGATATCAAACATTCATAAAAGAGTGCAATAATAGAGTAGGTTAAGTGTTATATAACCCGCCTTAATCACCACCAAGGATTCCAAGCTCCAAGACCAAGAGCTCCAAGCACACGATCCAAGGGTTGAAGAAGCTCCACTGAAAGATCCACTCTTGGATATAAGATGACATCAAGAAGGAGAAGACACCGAGGTCAAATATCATATAAGAAAAAAGAGATAAAAATCTCTAGGCCGAGCTAGAAGAGAAAGGGAGAAAAAGAAGAGAAGCCCTCCTCACACTTGGGTCTAACTTGTCAAAACATGGTCTATGATTCTTGTGATGGAGGAACCATGGTCTAGGACTGAGAAAATAGAGGAAAGTGAAGGTAGGAGATCAAAAGAAACATCATCAAGGAATATAAACACTTACCAAGGTTGAAAATGAGCTATGGTTGCCACAAACACCACATGCAAAAAGAGTTTGGTCACCAAGATCCAACATCAGATCTCCTTGCTCCACCAAGCTCAAAAGAGGAGGAAGAAGATGTAGGGCTGAAAGGGTTACAAGCATGGAGAGATAAAGGGTTATATAGGTGAGGGATGGGAGACAAGAGCAAAAGATAAGAGTTCCCTACTACCACCCCGACTCCAGCACAACAAGGTACTCCACTCAACCCAGCTCCTTAGATCATCTTCATCCCATGACCAATTGTATAACACATATGTTATAAAATAGTAAACTACCTACTATGTACTTGACAATTGACATTGTGACATTCACCCTATGCAATGATACACATTATAAATCACCATTAACATATGGGACACAATTATGTAAGTACTTGCATATAACCTTTATACAAGAAACAAAAGAAAATAAATGAAATCTAAGTTATGAATGAAGACGTAAGGGAAATACTCAAAGAATGCAATCTATTGCTATAGTCGATCTTCCCAAATACTCAATCCTAACTTAATATATGCTCAAATCATAGTACATGGAAAGATAATCCTCAAATTGTACAACCTATAGATTCAGACCATACTTCTAATAGTTGGACCGAGATTTATTTTCGTATGATGTATGTTATGGACGTATTAATCCAATAATGATGCCAATGAATCAATTTCAGAAATGGAATTTAGTAAATCCAAATATGACACTATTTCAACATAAGAAAATAGGAGAAGTATACCCTAGTAAGTATTTACCCCTTTTTCATAATGTAAACATGTATTGTTATATGTGACATATACTAGTGTATTACATAATGGGTATTACATAACATATTAATTTATGAGTCATATATATACCAGACATGAGTATTAATTAGTATATTCTATGTGACCACATGTATAAATATGGTTGTTATACAAATGAACTTAATATGGGATATTGTAATAATTGAAAGTGATTATTTGATATAAGACTCCCTAAGGGGCAAAATGGTAATTTCACCTAATAAACCCTAGAAAGTGATTCCAAGACAAGAAACATAAAATAGCCCTAGTACCTTCTCTCTTGATAGATTCATAAGAAATTAACATTTGTGATTCATGTGGACATCTTGATTGGAAATTCTCATTGGAACATGTACTAAAAATTTTATTCTATTATTGAACTATTTATCTCCCTCTTGCATTTCATTTATATTATTGTTGCAGAAGTTGTGGACTGGTTTTCTTATTAGCCTTTCCCTCTTGTTGAAGGTCGCCATGATTAATTTGAATGTCAAACATAGTTGAATAATTGAAATGTTGTTTGATTTTGATATTGGGAAAAAGATTCAAAATATTGGCTAAGAGCTTTGGCTTACTAGATTTGAGGGATCATATCCCCCAATCCTACATAGTAGATAATGGAAAATTAGAGGTCTCCCAGTATTGGTTACTCTCATAGACAAAAGTGTTGTTATCCTAGAGAGGGGAGAACACTAGGCACCTAGCCATTGGTGAAGATAAAATATTAGATTGGTTGTGTCAATGGATAAAATGTCTCATTTGTATAATTTGATATATAGATACTAATTCTAAGAGAAACATTTCATTTTGACATCTTGACATTGGTTTTAAGATACCCCTTTGTTGACTCTAGTTACCACTTTATGTTATTGTACCCCTTTGAAATTAATATGGTAACGAGATTACTCTTAGTACCATATTCCACCAAGAAATCTTACCTAAATTTGATTACATAACTTTTTATTTTAAAATTTCTCAATAATTGAATATAGTACCAGCCTAGATGATCTATATTTTCCCTTCATGGGGTCCATGTGTGGTTTCATCCCCTTTCGGAACTCATGGGTGGGTTATACAAGGAAGGACTAGAAGAGATGCGTAGGATTTGTCCCTTGTTAAAGACTAGATAGGATCATTCTTATTCTTAATCTCGTAATCTTATGTTTAATGCTTCTACAAATTTGATGTAAAATCATGATGGTAATAAAGATTTGTTTATACTGACACATTTTGATCATACAGATCGGGTGTTCACACAAAAGATCTTAAATCTTTTACATGCTCAAGGTGTAAATTATCTGAAGGATGTTTTTATATCTCACTTACACAATAGATTAAAGTTATGTCGAAGTATGTATTAGAGGATAACAAAGATGGAGCATACATTTTTGGTAAATTCAAGCACAAAATATATGTCACCCCAACCACTATATCACTGTATAAGTATCCTATGAGGCTGGATGGCCACAAAATGAGAAGAACACTCCAAAACAAAAGAAAATCAATTAGTCCTACTTGACATAATAAATCAATAAGGTAAACAAATGTTAAATAAAAATAAAACAATATTTTACATGTAAAATCACTAAAAGGAACACTATATTCACTAATATGTAGGTAACCATACTTTTCTCATTTAACTGGCCAAGGTCATCTTTTGTTTACGCATAACATTCACTTGGTCAAAACAACAACATATGCATCATATATAGGGCATACAAGCCAAATATTGTGTCATATAAAAATCATATAAAACACCATGAACATACCTAACTCTACAAGGATGACTCCAAGACACCACAAGTCAAAAATATCCTCACCTCCCACTCACAATTGTCGACAGCATGGAGACTCCTTAGTCTAAAAACCCTAATATGAAGTTGAGAATCGAAAAAGGGTAGAGAACCACAAGAGTTAGACAAAATGACTAAAGATTAATAAAGGGTATGCATTATATTTTCAAGCATAAAAGTTCAAGTATATATGGTGAACTTGAAACTTTTATAATAAATAACAACTTCTATACCCATAGTTGAGCATGTAATAACAATTTACAATAAAGATAGTAAAAGTACTAGGTAGTAAATTAAAGCAACAAAAACAATACAATGTGAAATTGTAAAGATACTAGACAAGTATACTAGACAAGTAAAATTACATGGCTTGATTACTTATTTTACCACAAATCCTTAGGTAGTTGGGATGTACCACCTAAACTACTGGCTTTTGACTATGGATTCCCCTCCCGATAATAGAGGATTTAATATTATCATCTACTCATAAGATCCTTGTAGGTCTTGGTCGGTGCCAGTATGAAAAGTAGAAGATCATTAGTTGTGATCTACATAGAACATTAGGTTTGTCCTAGTTACTCAAGTCATGACATATGTGATATCACATAGGAATTGCTTATGTTTTTTCAATCACATTGGCAGCTGCCATTCATCAAGATATATGGGCCCAAATGCACTCATATATATATGTGTGATTTCAGGGAACTAAGAGGAACATACCTCATAGAGATTTTTCATAACATGTGTATGTTCAAAAAAAATAAAACCTTTGAGTATATTCTCACAATCATGAGAATTCTAGAAGAATACTCATTTTGGTACCCTACTTTCAACGATTGGAATAGTTATATGGCCAGGTGATAAACTAAATGAATTAGGGTTTCACCAAAGAATGAGTCCATATACATTTTTTTCATAGATAAGAAAGGTAGAAATCAGTATATCACATCAAGATATACACAATAAAAGCATTTGAGATGATGCAACCCTAACTCATGTCAAGACGGTAGATACATAAATGAATTTTCACCAATTATTCTGTTCAAATTCCATACCACAAAGGGGGCTCAAAACCCATGATACACTTTTGTAGTATCATATTACAACACTAAGAAACTATCCTAGAAAATTTCTTTCTAAACAATTCCATAGTTTTGAGCATAATACGAGCCAAAGTAGTAAAAAGGGCCTAAGTTGGAAAACTAGGGCATAGTACATGTAAAATTTGTTGATCTACATATTTGAAGTAGAAAGTTCATTATTTTCATTATATAACAACAAGTGACAGTAAGGAGGATGATAACACTCAATTTCCCTCTACTACAGAAAAAAATATGATAATGATGTCATATTCACATCATTTAACATGTAATTTGTGAGATTTAATGATTGCATGTAGAGCTTACATCTCAAAGAATTCTAAATATAGTATAAATAACCTACCTTAGGTGAAAATCAACATCTCCATCAAGAATGCACAAAACCCTAACTCTCAAGCTTCACCAAACACTCTAGCATGTCCAGTTTAGGAAGAACTAGCTCCAACTAGGCTGTAAGAAGGTCAAAAGTAGAGGTTTTGGGAGAAAATAGAATGTTTCACGAAAGATAGCCAAGAACTTTGGCAAACAGGATAAAAGGAGAGATAGCATAGGAAAATTTATTAAACAAATGGACAATTCTTATATTGATTTGTGCTAAACAAGGTTAGAAAGAAGATTCTAGGTGTTGATCATTAAGAAACCCAAGGAAACTTCAACTTGCATGAGCTTTTCCTCCAATATTTCCCACTCCTATCTCCAATGTTGTTTCTTTATCTATGTAATGAGGAAAAAGGTCTTGTATTGAAGGGAATCTAGTTTATAGATATAATTTCATGTAAAAATTGTATTTTAGCCCTTAAATAGCTCCAATTGACCCAACGGGTTGCTTCAACCCCAAAATGCTTGCATATATCTTGACAATGGGTTACATCACCTGATTTGACCTCTAAGAAGCATTTCTTGTCCTCCCTACATAACACGTCGACCAAAATCCTAACTCACTTTGGTTCAAAGAAGGCACATAGATCAGCCTCCCGACCCTCTCGAACCTCACGGGGTGATCAAAGCAACCACTCAATATGAACATGCGTCAATCACATACAACAAGAAATACACTTTGACTTCAGCCTCCTCGACCCACCTAGAGCAATCAAAATGGCTCACTCTAAGCCCACTTGAAACCCTTACATTAATACACCATTTATGATATCGTGACCCTAGAATAACGCTAATCTCTATCTAATATTTCTTTATTACCATAATCATGTGATTGATTAAGCTTTGAGACCAACAGATCAAGTGAATTTTTAATTTTGGTACAAATCCTAATGTCTCATTTCCTTGTATTTTGTGGACTAGTTTGTAAATACAAGATAGTCTGAGGGCCTAGTTACAAATTATGTGAAATGTATCAAAGCTTTTGTTTTCTTAAATTTTCGTACTTGATTGAGCCTTGAGATACATTGGGATAGAGATCACTCTAGTTTGACTTCAATTTCTCCTTGGTGCCTTGATATGGCAATTTCATGAACGGTTGTGGACTAATGTGAAATTGCACCATAATTGAGAAAACAAACTTCAAATTGAGAATAAATTGTTGAAGGAAATTTACTAATTCATATACACTCTTAATTGGTTGGCCTTTGGATGCTTTTGAACTTAGATTTGTATAAGGTTCATTTTCTTGATTCTCAGTCTTGAGCTTAGTCTAGCGGGTGTATAGATGAGGAGGCTTCATAGATACAATCATGGTCTTTGGTAGCTCTAGGTCTCTTGACACTCAGTATTATCTTTTCTAGGAGGAGTTTCTAAAGTTTCGGCCTCAAAAATCTTAGGCCCAAGTTCCTCTATTTCTTGGACCAATTTACCCTTTAATAGCCTTATAATATAGGGGGTTGTTTGGTCTTTCAACTCTTTAATTACATATACCCAATGACCTTGTAGCCTCATTTAGATGCCAAGACACTTTCTAGAAATATGAAGATGAGTTTTTCACTTTTACACCCCTTACTTGGAGGGTGATTACTTAGATCAAGTGCTTGCATGTTGATGCATGTTAATGCATGTTGAAAATCAAGCAATTTAATTGTGTTTCCATACTTTCCAGCCTTGTATCTTGCATCAAAAGCAAAAATTCATATATCTCAATATACATTTCCTCATGTTTTTTACCTTTTCTTCTTCCTTTTTCCGAAATTCATGATTTTCCATGGTAGAAACTTGTTCATCTTGCTAAAGCACCCTTTATCTTGTCTTTTATCCTTGTCTGCCCTAGATCCAGCGTGGTGAAGTCAACTTGGAACTTAAGAGGTTAGATTGGGCGTGCAAATATGGCTTCCTGATGCAGTTCTTGTTGTTATTCATTTTCATTACCAACCCAGGTGAGTTACATAACATCTAATACATTATTTTTCCTACTTGCCCACACTAAATCCTAACTTTGGCTTGGAATGTTTAAATATTACTCTATGTATCCAAAGAGAGTTTTTTATGACCTTTTTAGCCCTAGTATGAACTGGTAACGAATCTACATGATCTTATGTACCCTCTAAACAACTTCCTTGATTATAACTACATGTTCCCCTAATCCCTTATGGCATGAAATTTGAATTTATGCCTTTTTTTTCCCTAAAATGACCTTTTTGAGGCATTTTGATGTCATATTGATGATGAATGAGTTCCACATGACCCTTATTGTTTATGTGGTTATGTAAAGACTTTTGAAGTATTTCTATCTAGCCTTTATGCAGAGAAAATTTATGTTGGTTGAAACTCATTCATGCATTAATTTGACCATTATACACTCTAAACTTGAATCAATAATAACGTTCACATAATTTTGGATTTTAAAGCTGAAATTTTGGTAAATATCATGTTTATTCATATAAAATCTATTTTGTATATTTCATGAGCTTATTATTTTACTGAGAGGAATTATCCCTATTTTACTTTTAATGATGTTTTAGGAATATTTAGGTCCTAATCTGGAAACTATCATAACTTTTATATCCTTTACCCTTCTTTACTGAAAATTGGGTTTCATTTTCTTACATTAAATTAAATAAATGTGAAAATTTTGAGGTGGACTTGATACTACTATGAGATTTTATTTTTGTTTTGGCTTTCAAGGTGTTGTGAGCCTTTATATACACTAGTCGGGTGTGTTTGTCCTTATTTAGGCCAAGAACGGTTAGGTATATCATGTTTGAGTTTATAACAAACTTAAACATTATTATGAACCCAGGTGAATAACCATGTGAATGTCCATAAAAAATATAATGGTGACAATTAACAATGTACATATGAAGTGGTATGGGGGTTTACAAATTAAATTTGAGTTTTATGTAATTTAGGGAAACCTTCATTCCAAGAAGACACCTATTAGGACATATCTAATTTTCAAATTAATATTTATGCCTCTCTTATCTTATCTTCCTACAATATTATGGAATAAACTAAATGTGACTTACCATGCGACATCATATGGTGAATTTTCGATATGGGTAATACAAGTAGGTATGATGCTTTGAGACTTTTTTATCGAAATGATGAGGGTACCATCATTGGGATTATGGTAGGTTCCAAGATTTAATGTTTAATGATATGAGTGGATATAAATGAATTATATTAAAATCGAAAGGATTTTGATACTCTTAATATGGAGAGTTTTGTTACCATTTTTGTTTGATACACTTTCCCTTTTAATAATTAGATATGCTCTACGATAATGAAGTAATCTCAAGAAGTTATATTTCCTTAGTGATGATGTATTCTTTACGATTTAAGTAGGCCCTAAATGAGATAGGAAGTTGTGATTTATTTTTTTGAATTAACTACTTGAAAAAAAAATGATATGTTAGTTACTATGAAAATTTATTACACTAAAAGAGTGATGGTTGAACTTATTTCATAATCTTGATTTCTTTTTGGTAGAGTGATTATACTATTATGCACATGGCCCTAATTGTCTTGGCTTGTTAGGGTTAAGTTTCATAATCCTCATACTTGCCTTGTCTCCTATATATAATAGGGGACTTTGCCATCTATTATTAAGAAATATCTCAGTTAGTCGTCCATCTTATTTTCTACATGGTATTAGAAAATAGATCCTACATTTAACCCTAGAGAGAAAAGGAGGGTGACTTCGCATGTGAGCAACCACCATCTCTACTTGGCATAGATGCCCACCAAGCATAATTATGGCCGCCATGGTCATCTCCTCTTTTGTTCTTTCACACAAATTATATATCTTTGAACTTGTCTAGTTCTCTCCATCCCTGCCATCATGAACTTGTGTATATCTAGTTGTCCCTCGCATAATCATCTCTTCCGCACACCTAATTAGATCCATCTCTATGTCATTACCGATGGCCCTCGGTGTGAACGTCTATCAAAACTATGATGTGAATATTTTGATCCAGGCCTCATATCCTCATACCAAGGTAATCCCAAGGACCCTACTTCTCCTCAAGAATCAATGATGTGATTTTTAAGATCCAATGCCCATTTTCCAATATTCAAGGATCATAGTTATCTTTCACATAATACATTCCATCCTTCAACATATCTGTGAGATTACTTTGCTTCTTCATGAATTGTGATCTCCATGATACCACACCCACCGCCACATGAGGGGGAGAGAAGACCATAGAAAAGGAAATCATGGGTGGATGTCTCACTCTCCAAAGGCATCTTCTTTGATGTCTACGTGTATTAGGATTGTTCAACTTTGTCATTTTTCAAAAATTGTTGATCATTTCATCAACAATGAAAATGAGAGATCAAGGTCCTATTCCATCTACATGAACTCAACAAGAATTATAGCTCCAGAGGAAGTACCTACTTCATACATGAATCTCATTGGGCTTCCCATAGGTTAGCAATCATCATCTATATATAGCATGAATTATCATATATGGAGGATTGTGCATCACTTATTTGACATTATATCCCTATGGTACAAGCCCAATACTCAATCTTTGTTACTTTCTTGATACATAATATTCTTGCTGCTAATTGGATGAATAATCAAGTTTATTTTATGACTTAATCCATACCACATGGACTATGCCCCCACATCCCCTAATTTTCTAGTCTAAGGGTAAGACAAATCTCTATATCGGGTCACACAAAGATCTATTTGTTTTCTTATCTAGATCTATCTAATCGGGTCATGTAGCACATTGACTTGTGGTATCCGTTATATCTATGGCAGATTGTACAACCAAAGACTCAGTGATACTTTTTAAAGCATAAAAAAATGGGTACCACACTAACTTATCTCCCTCTCCATGTGGTCCCCCTAACCCACATGGATAAGTGACTTTATTTAAATTAGGGATCTTCTATGTTGCATATCACAATACCTATATTCCTATGATTTTTTACTATAGAACCTATATTGGTAGTGATTTGTTCTCCTATCATTCCCATATATTGGTATTGATTTGTTCTTCCTATCATGCATGTACAGTGATAGTGCTTTGTTCTTCCTACTATGTTTTTATATTGGTAGTGCCTTATTTCTTTGTTGTCTTTTGCATATCCATTCCTATAAAAGTTTTTATTACTTTCCAACCATACCACTCCATGACCCTTTTTGTGGTTGGTGTGAGGGGGAGAATTGAGTCAGATGAGTAGAGGAAAGAGATGAGATGGAGAAGAGAAGATGAAGAGAAGAATCATATCAGTTGACCATATTGTCCAGTGTTTGCATATACATTTGTGCTATTGACACCTACTATGGTTCATATTCATATAGTAGTGCATCCCAAAAACATGCCCACGTGCTATGGCCCATATTCCTATAGCATCTCTCTTTTCCCAACTACCGTGCATTAGTCTGGTATTGGTACTTATTATGTAAAATTACTTCAATAACAATGGCGACTTCAAATGACTTCTATGTATATTCTCCACCATCTATAGCTTGTATTATCGTCAAAGTTTCATAAAATGTTTTGTTATTAGTTCTACTAGATGGAAAATATAAAATTCAAGGAGAATCCACTCTATTATTAGGTACTTCTGCATTGATTTTATCTTCATCAAGAGGAGAAGACCACTTACTACCTGCTAAACGTTATCTTCTTTAAGGGGAATGTTAGAGTGCTTCATTTTTCTATTGCAAAATTTAGAGGGAGATCATTTCATTTAAGGGGGTATTAATTTATGTATGGGATATTTTATTTTTTTAATGTATTAGCAATTTGTACATGTGTTTCACCCATGTTCCAAGTTGAGGGGGGTGTTAGAGTTATAAGTTTATTATGTACATGGGCCTAATTGTCTTGACCCATTAGGGTTAAATTTGGTTCCATGTACTTTCCTTCTATCCTACATATAGGAGGGGAGTTTTCCATCTATTAGTTAAAAGTATTTGATTTATCCTTCCATCTTATTTTGCACAATTCTGAATTATTATTGTGAGAATTTATGCGTCTGGATATAGTCTATATTTTGTGATAATAGTTGCAATTTTGAGTCTAAATAATGGAAGCAGCAATACCCCATGTTGATGCATTTTTAAAGGCAGGAATACCCTAGAATAATGTGTTGGGCCTTGTTGTGACTGAGATTGGTATATTCGGCCTTGTTGTGACCAAGATTGGTGTGTTGGGCCTTGTGATGGCCTAGATTGGTATATTGTATTTATGTGGCCCAACTTTTATGAATGGGGTCTTGATATGGCAAAATATGATTACTTGTTCCCTATCATGGGAAGTTTAGTATAATGTGAATACATTTTATATATTTTGGAGTTGTTACAATTGATTAATGTTGCAATTGCATCTCTATGATTTGTTTGTAAATTGTTTGATGTAATTGAATCTAATTACTTTACTTAATTTATAAGTGTAAACCTAGTTATATTGTTCTATGAGTTTTATACATGTTTCCCTAGGTTTTTATGGTAAATATTAAAATGAGTTAATCTTGTAGCAATCTATGAATTGTTAGAAGATGCTCAAAACATATTTTTTTAGCATATTGGGTGTATGGGATGGAATACCCTAAAACCATGATTTTTCTTGAGAATCATTTGCGAGTGATGATTAAGTGACTTTTGATCGAGAAAGGTTGTGGCCATCTCCAATTCGTTAAGTTTTATATCCTATTTTCCTGGCATGGTAACTTGTTTAACCAGGGTAGGCATGTGATATATGTGGATCCTCTTTTAAGAAATTCCAAGCTAATTCTTGCCTTTGAGCACTCTACCTTTTTTACCTTCTATTTGACCCTAGGTGTGCGGATATATATCATGGGTTCTATTAATCCTTTTATCTTATATAGGGCTAGTCAGGGCTTTGTATCCACTAACTAATAGTTTGAGTGGTAAGCATCAAACTATCCAGGGCATATAAATTGTGAAATTCAGCCATATAGTACATTTATCTAAATTTTAATTAGAGAACAACACAGATGTGAATCTAAATGTATCATTCTTACTCTTTTACTTCCTACAAGTATTATATGAGATTCATAATATATCCTCATATCTATATCTCCCCTGGTATATGCTTAGTATTTAATTCTTATTTAACAACATGTAGTGTGGAATATGCTTATACAACCTGCTTTTACTTGAAAGAAAATTATGTTATTAGTTGTTATATCATATTCTTGGGACCTGGGGTTTCACTGCTATGGTTATTCACATATTTTTAGGTATGTTGGTGCGTTATAAAGGACATTGTGGTCAAGGTTAAATAAGAGACAACATAGTTATTCCTAGAATGTCCTTGTACTCTCTCTTTTCTAAGTGATGGTCTGTAAAGAGTGGGACTCGATAGGGGATCCACTCCCCACTAAAATTTGAGGAATAAAACATCCATTCCAAACACACACAAAATGTATGCTTGAATAGGTGTAAAATTTTCAAATCTCAAATGATGGTATACAAAAGACCAAAGTATAGTAGTGGAATATAAAACATGACTGTAATCAATTTTACAAAAGTACATCATCATCTACCATATGGGATTTACATGGATATTACATCATAAGGATCTAGTAGAGGGAAATGTAAACCATATCAAGTTTGTCTCCAAGCATCAACTCCTTAAGATAGGTCCATCTCATCATGCCATGTCCCCCATGTCCTACACATGGGGTTGGAAGCATACCCCAATAAGAGGATAAAAATAGATGACATCAACATAAGGTTGGTATGTGCATACTAAATATGGATTGAGAAAAATTATGAAATAAAGGACATCAAATAAACAAGGCTACCCATAGAAAAGGGAAGGACTACCCAACTAGGTATAAAAGAATATGGATTTCAACAGATAATAAACAAGATGAATACTTGCCATAAATAGAATATAAATGTTGTGCCACACAAGAACATATAAATATTTATGGCACAAAACCCATCACATTAATAACAACCAGCATGCATATGAGATAAGCACAACACTAGAACAATATAAATAACAAAGGTGACCAAGGCTCACAACCTTGAAACTTGATAGAGTATGTCACACAACCATCTCCCCAGTATATATAAAAGTGGGCAAAAAACCCAGGTATGGGGCACACAACCTCCTTTCCAGACATATAATAAGGGTGCAACTGCTCTATGGCTAATAAATCACATAACATGCAAAAATGTGGAGGCAAGTAAAAAGTATGGTCTTTTTATAGAACAAACAAAGTTGCCATTAAAAAAAGAACAAAATAAGCATCAACCACATAAGTGAAAAAATTAGGGTTTCTTCAAGAATAAAAGCATAAGCTGGAGTCAAAAGAAAGTGCAAGAAAATTGGAGGATCATTAAATCATATTCAAGTAGAATGTTTCACATGGAATAAATTCTCAAAAGAGAGAAATATTGTGTAGGATATCAATAGAGAGAAAAATAGGATTATTTCTCATCAAGAATAATAGGTGAAGAAAACATACCTCACTTCACAGTCTTAACAAGTCTAGAGTCATTCCTAGATCCAGGCCTTAGTCCCCAAATCACCTATTAAGCATATATGTAGAATTAGGGTTAGGTTTACATGAATTTGATAAACCCTAAAAATTGTCATTTTGTTATTGTTAAATTAGGTTAGGAAAACTATGGCATATTATAGCTTACATTTTACTGAGTTCATATCATATTTTACTTTATTTTTTTGACTTATAAATCATTAGTTAAGGATTTTAGGAATATTAATCTGTTAGGAAAATCCATGAAACTCACTTATTTAATAGATTGGAATTAGGAAATGAGACCACTATCATTAGATAGAGCCAAACATCAAGATTCCAAAGCATATTTTATTTTATTTTTTCAATATGTATATAATTAGTTGTGAATTTTTAAAACTCGACCAATCAGAATATTCAAATAAGCCACGTAAACATTATCAGCTTATATATAAAACCCTACTGAGATGTACCAACCATCGCAAGCCACCTGGATTGAGGACCCTTGATCAACTAGGAGCATGGCTCAGCACAATGAAATAAAACACAGAGGGCAAAAGGATGAGTTAACCCCTAATGCGAAATAGAATGTAATGGAAACGAGTGGGGAAGACTAGGGAATAGATGAAGGTGATTGTCCCTCCCTCAACCTTTCACACCATGGCCATCTCTTAGAGCCATTCTCAGTGAGGTGGATCAGATCCTTGCTCCAACTCGGGATCCTTCTTCCTCAGCACAAGGGAGAACAACCCAAAAGATTTGTGGAATCAAAACAAACTCAAAAAGCTTACACAGGGGTCTCATAGATGCCCAAAGCTTCCTGTTTCTTCTCTACCATGCTTGGTAGGAAAAAGTACCAGGCGAGGCAACTATTAGACCAAACAGAACAAAACTCAATAGGATAATGCATGAGGAAACTACTCGAGGTCACAGAGGACCCATAGGGGAAATCGTCGAGTAAAAAGGGTGAGGAAACTCGAAGAACACTATGGAAGTTGTCAGTAAATAGGGGTGTTAGGAGTAGAAATCAAAATCACAGATGCACCAATTCTCAGTCGATGAAAACTATGGGATTGATAGAGGATGGTTGGAGGAAACTTACCGCAGGTTCTATTGGTATATGGTGGTCGGGGATGCTCAGGGGAAGACACGGTGTCCTGGCAGAAAAGATGGGATTCGTGGGGCAACATTAGTGACTTCTGGCCAAATTAAGTTTGGAGAGGAGGTTGCAGAGGTCCAATGTTGAAATTGACGTACTCATGTTTAGGTAGGAGGTGAAGAACAGGAACCTACAGCTCAGAGGGTAGGCCACGCTAGAGGGTGGATTGGGGGTTTATTAAATAGAAAGCCTTAGGGTTCGACTAACATCTTGAAAGAGTTTTTGTGACATCCTAAAAGCAAAGGACAAAAAATCTCAGTGATTAATGCAGAGGGGAGAGAGATCCAAAGAAGTCAAATTTGGCCAACTACATCGTAAATGAGAATGGAAAGGGTGAAAGGAAGAAGAAAGTGTGGAAACCATTGATCAAAGATCAGACGATCAGGAAAGGTCTGCGTATCTACTTTATAATTGGAAACCAGGAAGCATAGTGTTATGAGCCCATAAAATCCAGATATCACCGCATGAAAAGACTAATGTGAAACTATAGTAAATCAAACCAATAAATAGAAATATCTATTAAATCAAGTCATATTTAATTACTATTTCTTTCCTAATTAGTTTGGGGGCTCAGACATGTTTCAATTAATATGAAATTTTGCACCTATAACAATTAAGGCATGTAGAATCATATTTTGTCATTACTTTTCACATTTAGATAGTTTTGATAAACTATTTAATTCTTTTAAGGCAGACCATATTGTCTATTTCCTAATGTATTAAAGGCATCTAGATTCTCTCATTTAATGTGAAACTTCACCCCACAAGCAAATTCTAACATATGGAATATGATTTTTCCATAAATTTAATATCTTGGGATTATTTATCACATTATTTAATGTTTAGGGCTGTTACACACTTTCTCTCTCCCAAAATACACATAAACATTTAAGGTTGTCCAAATTAGATGAAAATTAACACATAGGCTAATTTTGACATGTAGATTACGAGTTTGAGAATTATTTCCACTTTTGAAGTCATTTAATGGTTTATTTGCTAATTTGAAGAAACACTCATATTTCTTTTTCTAAAAGTAATTAGGATAACTATTATTGTGCAAATAAGGAGAAATTTTACTCCCAAGCTAATTGAGATCCAAGGAACATGATTTTCATCTTAGATTTAGATTTTATAGTTCCCTTTTATCAATTTTATCACCATTATGGTTTAAGCCATATATTTCACTATCTCCCCTTCTTCATTGACAATCTTAGATTAAAGTCATATTATCTTAACATCACACCTTAAACAATATTATCACATGTGTCATATTTTATGTACTCCTTATTAGTCTTATGATTAATATCAAGGGATTATATCATATTTTTTTGCAAGACTAATAATTTCTTACTTAGGTATCTAATGTTATCCTTGTTTGGCTAAGTGGATAGAATCCATCTTTCTATCCTCCAAGGCATAAGATCAGAGTCAAGAGGTTAGGTTTCAATATGTTATAGCACCCCACCCCTTCAAAGGATTTCATCCTTGAAATATAATCATTCATACATCATCAACCAACTAATCTCCATCACTAAAAGGATTAACCTAATAAGTCAAACTAAACATCAAGGTACAATGGTCACTTAAGAATCTTTTAGTTGTGAATATTTTAGGGGTTTATGTTGTTCATGAATCCAACTAAAAAGTCATAACCAACTAGGGTTGAGCTTCACCACAAAAAAATCAGATTTGGCTATAATTAATCTAGCTACATATATCATATTTATAGTTTAAAAATTGTAAACAAAATCAATGTTGTTACAATTGCTCTTCCCGACTCCCCCATCTGAAATAACCAAATTGTATGAAAATTTTAACTTTTCCGTGCACCTACTCCTATCCCTATTGGCACGACCGTCTCCTTACCCCATTCACGCATGACTCTCCATCCTGCTTCTACTCCTCCGAGCCCTTGTCCACTCCGCTAGCGCCCCCCCCCCCCCCAATAAAAAAAACCCACCCACAGAAAGGCTCTCTTCCACACCTCTCGTCATATCCCTAGTCCCTGATCATCATTGCCCCATCCCCCAATTTGGTTACACTCTCATCGTCTTCTCCATACCCCACACCTCCCACCTCCTCCCTTTGCTAACATATCACCTCCAGGACGCCAGAGAGGAGCTGCAAGGATGACCTACTGGGAACAAAAATGAGGAGAGGGGTAGGTTTAAGCACAACTACTCAAGGATAGGGATCAAAACTCACCAATGTGTGCCTCCTCTTCTCCCACTCATAGTAGTGAGTACAATTATCTGCCCTTATTTATCTAATTTTTTTGACCTCAATGATACCTCACTAGAGAATATTTATTGGATTCAAGATGGTGACTAGGATATTTGAATAATGGGTTAAACCTTTTGTATTCTCATTAGGTTTATTGATCTCGGCGGCTTGACATTTTGTTACAATGAAGTGTTAATACGTTAGTCTTCTTGTTTCAAAGGTGAATTGAAAGAGGAACTGGTCTTTCATCAGTGGAATGCACATGAGAAGCCTCATTAAGTCATCACCCATGAGTATACTTCTTTACCTACATCAGAAACTTATCATCATCAATCATGCCACTCTCACCATGTTCAATTTTTTGGTTTGTAGGTGTAACAAACTTCTGAAATTAAACTTCATTATCAGATTTTGTGGACTTAGAAAGCCAAGATCCAATAAGGTGATATTGACTTATCTTTATTTGCAACTAATAAATCCTTACATCTTTGCCAATGAGATCTTTGACTTATCAGTCTGTCATAGAACAATTGTTCTAGTAGTCTCTACGAATACTATAGAAAAGTCATCATTAATAAGCTCATCAACTCATCATGCTAATTGTATGGATTCATGCATTTCTCTAGCAATTAATATCTTTTAAATCAATATTGTTTGTACAATTACTGGATATATCAATACTCTAATGGTATATTGTTTCCTCATAAACTACATTCTGGCAGAGACATCTATTTGACTTCTAAGTGAGATTTTTTAATTTTATCATGTTTTCTCAAAGTGATTGAAATGTGTTGGATCGTTTTACTTCTCATAATGTCAAATGTCAAGCTTTGTTTCAATTCATCTTGACTTATTCAGGCTACTTGATGACGGAAGAACTATGTTCAAAAGCTTTAACATACCCACATATTAAACGTCAAATCAAATGCCTTGGACAGAAGATTATAACCACCAGTACTAGCACATTTATTAGTTTAACTAAGGTACTTTTTTTTTTAACATGTGGGATTGAAACCTTAGTACAATTGTATTGCTCAATTTCACTGATTGATTTGTAAAGTAATATATACTTCTACATATGCTATAATACCATGTTTACTCTTGAACAACCAAACATCAGTATCACATTTTACATTATCATACATGTTGCTAATTATGAGTTTACATGGAGTGACAATTATACAGTTCCAACAAATAGTATGAGTGGAAGAAACTGTGAGGATGCCTCATGTGAGCATGATTAAGCATGTACACCACTAAAGTCAATTTCTAGTATCTAAATGTTTCCAACCTCCACACTTCCTTGATAAATAAATGTGTCGATCCTCATCATTTTTCATTAGGACTCCTTTATATCTCAAAAATGTTAGGAATAAGCATGTATACCACTTGTTAACTGCCTTTATATGCCACTGTGGTCAGTTGCCTTTCTCCATATCTTTAGGAATCATTTCTTATGATACATTTCCACTAGAAAGGTAGCACAGTTGGAGAATCTCATGGGATGAGAGAGTTAGTGGATGCACTTCTTTGTAAAATTATTACTACAAGGCACATGTTGAGGTGTTGTGTCTTACAGGTCCAATGAAATGTGGCTTGATAGACATGTTCTTGCGACACAAGATATTCTTCAAGAAGCATATGATAGAATTCCAAACTTTGAGGGAAAAATGTATCCTTTTTTTAGCTGACTGATATTGTTGAAGGGCTCTATCTTTGTTTAAAGATTTTAATGTTGTATTTACTTTAATGCTTGTTCTCCCTAGTTTTACTAGATGATTATTAATATTTCTTCCTCAAACAATTTTCTTTCTCAAATTTTGTTATTATTCATAATCCGTTCTTCCATAGTTGTCTCTTAGTTACATTCATAGTGTTGGCTTCGTTAATATGGTCTCTCTCCCTTTTCTTCTATTCCTACTACACATGATTTCCTCATACATCATGAGGTTGTGGTATGCAGTGTGATTTTTGTATAGGTAGATATGACTCTCCAAGAAAAACTTGACTATGAATTTAATTATCACAGAGAATTGATTCCATGTTTTAGTCTTTGTGCTTCTATTTCAGATATCAAATGGGACAAAATAAAGTAAGACGTCTGCAAAAAATGGGACAAAATAATAGCAAAAATTAATGACGTTTCTCATGAATCTAACATATTACTTGCAAAAACAAATCATTATAAATATGGTTTACTTGATGAGTGTTTATGAATCTAAGGGTATACATCCCTCTTATATAAAATGAGCTCTGTTTTTGTTATAAAGTTTGGTAGTATATATGGTGTGGTCTCACTTTTGTTGATATTTGATTAATTGATAGTAAGAACATGATAGCACTTATTCTTTGAAACTAATCAACATTATTATACCTAGAAAGAATTGAGCATATATATTTATTAGAATCTTCGCTATTCACTATTATTGTTTTATTTCTTTTACATAGTGTTTCTATTCTAGAATATTGAATAACACATGCTATGCTGAATTGTGAGCCTAGTATATCTAAGTCACTTGTTGCCTTGCTGAAGGCCATTGTAATGAGAAACCATAAAGCGGTGATGGTATTTTATAACACATGGGGATTTTACTCACTAGCATACCCTGGATCTAATATTCTTTCAATTGCAAGACTCTTCTTTGTTACTCATTTGTTGTAGTCTTTTATTCATTGCCCTTACTGAAGTGCAATTTTCTTGGTGAACATCTATCTGAATATTTTATTATATGTTCAAGGATGTAGTGGGCCAATGGCTTTTTCTACTTTAATTATGTCTTACTCTAATATCTTTGAGATAGTCTTGACATACAAAATGAGGGTGGAACCACCTGAACCTTTAGGTATACATATTTATAACAATTGATACTCACGTGCATGTCACTTTTAGTGTCATTTAATTATGAGAAAGTTTGGAATCTAAAATAATAGGTGCTCTTTTTTTATTGCACATCATTTTCACAGGATAAGATACTCTTCTAAATGAAAGTTATGTACATTAACAATACCTACATTCATTGTATTTAAATGTTTTGGCAAAACATCATTCTCACTTACCAGATATTGAGTTTCACTTAAGTTGGCTGCATCAGTTTTCATTTTCTACTGCATATTCAGCCAGTTCAGTAATAGGTTTACCCACTGATTCTTGAAATACTTACTTGAATAGATAGTAAGCCAAAATCTAACTGGGATACATACACGCTTCAAATTCTTTGGAAATGACATTTTATATATGTTAGACGTATCAAGGAAGGTACTAGATTGACAAGTGATTAGACACTATAAAATAGCATGTGGATCACTTACTGACTGTGACTTCCTTAATGTTAATGTTGTTTGTAAGTGATGTACTAGATGTTCTACACCATTCTGTAAATGTGAGTGAACTCTGGGTTGATCAGCTTGCATATATTAGCCATGATCCTTGAGACAAATGGCTTTATACATCTTGTTCCATCCAATGATTCAAGTGAGCTATAACTGGTTCTTGTTTTAGTCCTGCTAACTGTTTTAATACCTCAACTTTAGTGTAATATTCATCTTGTTATATAAGTGAGGTGTCATATCACAATTTCTTCCACCTCCAGCAAGGGGGTCCCAAATTATTTAAGAAGTGTTTAATCCTCTTACTATTTCCAACTGGGACAATGTTAGGAGATTATCTAACTATAGAACTACTTCCTCCACTAGGATGGTACTAAATCTCACACCATGAAGGTAGATGGCTGACCCATTAGTAAATAGCTATTTTATACAAGATATTGGCATCAACCCTTTCCTCTCTTAGTACATTTTTGGGCCTTTTCAAAATACATAATGAATGCCTTGTGAATTGAGATATTAGCTCATTTTACATGAATTAGCACTGATTGACACACCTGACTTTAAGCTCATATTACATGAATCTTCTAATGCCTAATACCTAGCAAGGGAACAATGTAACTTCATGACATATTATGCATCTTGATAAGAATGCTAGGAAAAGAAATATATATATATAAACACCTCTGAAACCAGTCATATTAGGCTTTCCATTTTTTGAAAAATATGAACCATCGCCCCCATTCCTCCCATGATTCCTATATTTATAAGAATTATAGAATAAGTAATCATCTATGTCGTAGCTTGTTCAATATGTCATTGGTTTTCAATTCTCTAAAATCATTTCTGATACAATTGGCTTGTTCAATATTTCTCAGGGAATTCCATCATTGTTCTCAAATCTTAGCCCGATGTATGATCTTCCGAATATGGTTCTTCTATTTTAGTACGACTTATAGTAGAAACTAGTAAGGGCAATAATGTGGCACAGATGACAGAAATTACATATCTATTTATATTTCTTGGCAAACATACTAGTATGTCTTTTAGTCAGGCCAGAAAACTGTATTAGATAGACTGGAGCATTCCCTGGAAGGTATTGCAATTTTAAATTGTGGTATATGTTATGGTTTATTCAATAATTTGTGAGTGACTTATTAACTATTGTTCATCTAAAGAGCCCCCTTCTACATTCATGTGGACACTCTTTTTGCTATCTTAGGTTCATATATATGCACTTAAGTACTTTTTTTTTGCAATGTCAATGCAATTTTATATCTTGTTATATAATTTCCTTGTTCTCTGTACTTTCAGCATTATAATATACGGGGACAACATGATCTTTCCCTTGCCAAAATTTATGAGGCTATAAAGCATACTCCTACAATTATCAATTTGTATTCAGTAAATGTGAGATCGTATAATAGGAAATCCTCTTCTATAGCTTCTCATCTTGTGTTTGATTCTTGGAAATATGAAATAATTTTCATCCATCCAGTCATTGACTTGTGAAGCAATTGCCTTTTTCTAGTCATTACATTTTTCTACGAAATAATGTCTAGTACTAGGATTCTTAATGTAAGAAAAAGGAAAAGTATCCCTCTTAGAAGGAAACTATGAACTCAATTAGGAATAAAACTAAAATACATTGAGTTCCTGTTGGATAGGAAATAGCTCCCTATTGTATAGGAAGCTATCATATAGGAAACAACTCCCTATTGTGTTTATAAGAAATAAGACTTTATATTTTTACTTCTGGTTAAGAAGCAACAATTTTTGGAACTATGAGTGTGTATGGTTGTTGTTTGTACTGAATTTAGCATGTGCACCATCTTGAACACAAAATTGTTTTAAAGAAAAGTTTTTGTCTCTGATCTTAGGCAATGGAGTTTTTTAATAAGGATGTATTCTCTGAAGTTGATGGTGTAAAGATAGTAAGGACCTTGTGAACTTCGTGTTGGTTTAATAATACAACATGATTCATTAAGGTAAATGATTTGCATTGTGTAATCCAGCTACCCCCACTAAGTATTTAGAGGTTTCTGTTTTGACTATATTTTGCCATGGGTCACACAATAGACTTGTTCAAGATAGCCCAATCTGTTGTTCCTATGATAGGATAGTTGTGATCCATTTAGTATACCATTCTAGAAAAATTATTGAAAGGGTATGCAAGATGCTCAGACTTTATGCTTTACTGATCCAAATCCAACAAGGTTGTTTACCCAAGAAAAAGGTAAGCCTTCTCATATCTTTTCAAAGAGAAATACAGTATGATTTATATGTACATGAAATATGCTAACAATCTGGAGTTAGATATAAATGTGCTTAACAATATAAGAAGAATATATAGGGAGAAGCTATATATGTAGGTTGTAATGTTTGTATATAAGAGCTTACTTGTGCCATGTTATTTGTAAACATATGTTTTGTTATCCAACTTTTATAGTACCATAATTATGTGCTTAAGAATGTTGTCCGTTAAAAGAACTCAACCAGACAAACAATTGCAGCCAAGGTGTTATTTTTTAGTGTGTTGAAAGGAAAAAATGAGTTGAACGTAGTAAATGCAATGTGCACCATCAACTTTTGGATGTTTCCCACCAGCCAGCTACTAGTACCCTCTCATGGCTACTATGAGTCTTGCTGCATTTATCTTGATAAACAACAGTATTGTTGTTGTATTTAACACCAACTATCTGGTGTCAAGCTCTATACTTCCTAATACATATTCTAGTCATCAATTTCACACTCCATTTTTGTTGTCCAAGCTTTTCCAACCCTCTCCACCATCACATATATCATTTTTTCTTGGTGGTCAATAGTAACATGTCCTCTAGTGAAGACCTATTCATTCCTCAACTTTCAAGTTGTCTAATAACATATAAAGAAAGATGAATCTTGCTCCCATTTCAATTCTGTTGATCATATGGGTTTGTTGAGGTTTGTTTCAGTTCTCTTAACATGGCTCATCTCACAATCTTTTCTTTTTTTAGAGATGAGGAGTTTCTCTATTAGATTTTCTTAGTAACAAATTGATTTTAATTCTTCCATTGTAGGATGACTTGGTTTAAAGGTTCAAATTTTGTGAAAAAAGTGTATGCTCTGTCTGATTAGCATGTACAAATGTTCTTCACCATGTTATTTTCTAAATATTGTTGTCAAATTCTTGCGTTAGCACATGCGTTTTACCCATACATTGTGTTATTGATGAATAGAGGTCTGAAGATTTTCTTTTTGAGCTAGTATATCCTATTTAGATATGTCTCTATGCTATGAAGAATATCTTGAGATTGATGTAACTTTTATTCAATTTTATCTTCTTGGATGCTTCCTGAATTTGTGCAAATTTAGATATTTGAACGTCATCTTCAAAGGGAACCATGGAAAGATCTGTATAATAGGCTCCTACAAGCTGATGTTCAAGGAGAAATCTATTATTCATCAGAATTCTTGCTGGGTAATTTTGTTTTAGCATAATGAAAAAATTAGCATAGATATGTTTAAACTTTTGTAGCTGCAACATTTTTATGAATCTTATTTTTTTATTGAATAAAACCTACTTTTATCATGTTATTGTGCAAGAACATACAAAAATGTGGAGTGTTTCCAATAATGTACACTTTGCATTCTTATATAACATATTCATTTCAAATGATAGGTACATGGCTTTAGCATTGATGATAGAATGGGATAAACAGTGGCCATGGTGATTGGCAAGTGGGATGATGATATTCATGGGTTTAGCATTGATGATAGAAATGGGATAAATGGTGTCTGTGGTGATTGGTAAGTGGGATGAAGATATTCATTATGTTCTATGTGACCCCAATATGAAACCAAAGTGGTATGATCTAGAGTCTGAAGTAATACTTCTTTTAGAGTGGGAAAAATCAATCATATAGAGCCCCATAATCCCTAGCCCCCAACCCCCAAGGTAATGATCTCTTTCCTTGAGAATTTTCATCCAACAATGCTTTGCTCATGTTCAATTCAACACAATTTAACCAATGATAAAAGAGATATTCAGATTGAAATCAATCCATTTAGTGAGGTATGAATCATGTTTTCTTCCTAAATGTATGTAACTTTCAGAGAAATTTAGACTAAAAATATTAAAATGGAATTAATCGTATCTGTACAACTTTTTGAAGCAAGTAGATAAGCACTAAAACTTGGAAGATACGTCAGAATGTTGCAAGTAGCTATTTCTAAGATATGTTATACATCAAAAGCTTTACATTTTCATTTCTTTTTCTCAATTTCTTAATAGAAATTTGAGGTGAACAGAGGATGAGTTGGACATGATGGTCCTTTTTGAGACTTCTCTCTTTGATTTATGTCTTTGTATCGCTTTTCATGAATAGGATGGTATGGTCATGATGATGCACATATATGGCTACTAACGTTGTTACCAAATTGCTTGCATGATTGCCACAGGGTGTACCAGCTGTTGTTGCTACAGCCATAGGTGGTGGCCTAAAGGGAAGTGAAGTGTTGTTAATTTTGACCACCTTTTTTGAAGAACTTTTCTCTTTTTGGTTTTAGTGATTCCCAATCTACCGATTTACATTTATAATGATGTGACTAGCAACTTATCTTATTTGTTGTTATTTCAAGAAGTGCTACCTAAGCAAGGGACTAGTAATCGACAAGTATCAATTATTGGTACTTTATTTTCTTTTCTATATGTTACAAACAGGTGTCAATTATTAGTTCTTGGCCCAAGGTCAAGAAATGACAATATGTTCTGATCCATGGGATTCACCAACCATAACTAACCATGGTTGAACCTCTACATCAGTTGCCAATAGGAAAAGCTACAACTCTTGTGCTCAATCCTATGTGTTGAGAGCTTTGGGAGTTGATGAGGGCATGGCGCATACCACTATCAAGTTCAGTATTGGAAGATTCACCACTAAAGCTGAGATTATAGGGTTTTTGAACTCACTGTGAATTAGGTGGAGGAACTGAGGGAGATGAGCCCTCTTTATATTGTGCTTTGTAGTTTATGTTTATAGTAATTTTCCAAATTGCCGAGTCTCCCTTAAAACATGCTTGAATTCTGCATTTTGTTGTCCGTTGCTATCTTCTTCAGCCAAGTCATGCTATCATAGGATGGAATTGGTGCTACCAAGGTTAGTAAACGCCACTTGAAAAGATGATCGTGATGTGCTCTCTAAACCACCAGGTCTTGGCGAAAGAAGCTTCAGAAGGCTGGTAATGTGGCAACGAGGTGAAAGAAATAATGGACTACTCAAGCATATTATGAGTTGGAGATCAATAAGCTGGTAATATGGCTATGAAGTGAAAGTGGACTACAGGAGTCATAAGTGATATACAAAAAAGACAGGTGAAAAGTAAGATATGTTTGCATATGTTGTTAGATGTTATATCGATCTCTATAATAAGATATGTTTGCATGAGTTGTTCATTTTATTTGGCTTGACTATGTTGTCATGTCTTGTAGAATATTTTTTTTCTTGGGTGTTCTTTTACCATCATTAGAATATGAGATTCAAACTTGCATATATTTAGTTTGGTAGTTCTCTCATGTGTTAAGTTGAATTAATGTTGAATGCATTTGTAGCTTGTGAATCTCATCTCGATAGACATTTTTGGTTTTGCATTGAATATTCCATGTGCTTGCTATATTCTAAGATTTTTCATCTCATGTAGATGTGGCGGTATTTTGATACTAGATATACTAGTTTTCTGGGACGTATCGTGTTCTATAATGCATTGAAACTAGTGACAGTTGTATAGACTAGAAGAGAACCTACCAAGGAGATAGTCAAGATGGTCTTAGAAAGTCCAGCTACAACAAAGATTCCTCCACCAAAAATGAATCTCATGGCAACCATTGCACCTTCCACAAACATTCCTGCTGTCCCAAGGCATGAGCTTACCAATATGATGTCACCTCAATAAGGAAGCATGCCTCCTGCTACATTTTAGAATCTTGGAGTTAGGGGAACACCACCTATCGTGTCTCCCAATACGATACAAATCAACAATATTTTATACCGGTACAAAGCAAAATCATGATAGAAGAAGATACACATGATTATGTGGCATATAGAGACTACAATAGATAGAGGCAGTCCAAAGAAGATATCAGCATATACCTGATAATGAGACGCATAGAGGATATTGTATACATGTATTTTTTCCATGCATATTGTAAAATAGGGGCTAGGTTAATGTCCTCCCCATGTGTACTCAATGTTCAAATATAAATATAAGTATAAGTGTTGATATTATAAGCACAACTTGATCTTGATCAATATTAATTTTTTCTTCTTTTTGAAAAAATACCACTCTATCGACAAGTTACTCACTGGATACATAATCTAAATGCATATGTATGTTTAGTACATGATTTTTCTCACTACACACTAGCCATAATTACAAGTGTAGTAAGTGCTAATTTTTCTACACATGAACTACATATACAAATTGTAACCAATGTCATTTCCCCCTACATATCATGGCTAGAAATAGAAATGTAGTCATATATATAACTACAATGGCAACTACATTTTTATGTGTAAGTACATTTTTTACCTACAATTAGGGTTACATATGCATTTGTAGCCAGATGAATATCTGACTACAGTTTTGAAAAATGTAGCATAAAAAATTAGCTACACAGGTATTAGCTTCATATTCTACATGTAAGGATAAATGTAGCTAAAGCTTTTGTCTACATTTTTTTGTAGTTAAAGATCATATTTTTTTGTAGTTCTTTAGGTCCTTATGTCTCTAGCATAACAACCCTAAGAATCTCTTCAACAACCAAAGGTCAAAAAGGATAAGTCAACCAAACCATTAGATAATGTCATATACTCCAAGTCACCAATTCATTACTAAACTAGGGTTTATATCTATTCCAACTAATTATAGGGTTTCTCCACTAAAACTTCACATATCTCTTCATTGTGATTTAGCTCAAGAAAACATCATCAAAAATAGAGAAAATTTTTGTACAGGTAGTAGTACAATGAAAATATTTTTTTATGACAAGAACCATTGCGAGGCAAAACAAATACGGTACTAAAATCAAAGTGAGAACTAAGTCATGATTTTTCCATATAAGATCTCCTTATCCTACCAGTACCTCATCCTCCTAACCTGACTTTATCCTGAAGCCAATACCTCATGACATCCAAAGATATATGCCACCATTAACCTATTTGGTAGGGTAAGATCATCTAAGACCTCATCACTTTAGGGTTTACTAATCAATATTCATATATGTATACCTTATATCAACTTTTCAACTTCTCATGAATATCATAGGTCAATTATAGGTTGAACATCTCACTAAGAGGGTGACAATGTAACGTAAGGGTTCTAGTCAAGGAGACAAAATTGCATGTTCCTAGTATCAACATCAACAATGGCATAACTACCAATGAAAAAAAATTATAGAACAATTTGACAAACTTTTTTAAGAGCTCTTCAATCATGGGCGTACAAACTCCACACTTTCTGATGTCAGCTAGGATTTATGTTTTCCTAAAAATTAGCAATCCTCTCTCACTCGTTACACTGTTACTAGAAGAAGAAGACAAATGCATCATAACCAACCTAAGTGCTAAAAAATCTTCTGAGTCGGATGGATTCAGCCTCAAGTTCTATCATCATCAATGGAATAATATCGATAAAAGCTCTTTTGACCTATTCACATACATTCACAATGATGACAACATATCAAATCATATTGACATTTTGAACCAGACTTACATAGCTCTTTTTGCATATCTTGGCAACCCCTCATCCGTCAGCCACTATAGACATATTAGTTTGATTAATGCATCATACAAGATTGTTGGCGAAACTCTTAGCAGCCAAATCAAATTGACTTTGAAATATATTTTAGGAATACAAAAAAATACTTTTCTTAAAGGTCAAAATATACAGGATACTTGCATCATTGTCAATGAGATGATTCATTTTGACAAAATAGACTCCACTTCTGGCTCTCAATTTAGATTTTTAGAAAGCTTTTGACATTATTAACTACAACTTTATCATCTCATGTCTCAAAGGACATGGATTTTGATCACCCTGGATTGATTGGACATGTATACATTAGTAACTACCATTTCTCAACCATCTTCCATGAAGTAACTTTTGGATATATCTCTAGAACCAATGGACTCTATCAGGTAGACCCACTATCCCCATACCTCATCATCATGTCTACCTCCACTCTGACCAAGATGTTTCAACTAGGTAAATAAAATAATACATAGACTCTATTCCATACATTCTAGAAAAGAAATTCATATAATGCATTGATGATATCGTACAATTCCTTAAACTTTACGATAAAAATGTCATCAATACCATCCATATTTTGAAAATTTTCTCCCACATATTTGAACTCAACATCATCTTTCACAAATCCACCACCATAGGAACACACATGACATACCATGTTATTAAAAGAGGCATGCACTGGTTGAACTACAAAGAAGAATGATACCCCATTAGATACTTAGAGTTACCTCTTACCATTTACATTGTTGATAACCATTTGGAAAATTATCATCTCATTGATGCATAATAGGTTTGCTTCATGGACATCCAAAACACTCAAACTTATAGGATGAATCACAATCCTCAATTCCTCCCTCACACTACTTACAACTTACTACTTAAGTTGCACCTTGTAGCCCACCAAGATTATCATAAAGATTGCTCATATGTAGAAAAAATATTTATTGGGATATAAAAATGACAAGAAAAGAATTGTATCTAATAAATTGGAAAACATTGAAAAAACATAAAAAACTAAGTGCATTGGGTATCAATAACATCAGGTTGCACTCACAATGTCCTACGCATGCACCAACAAAAACATTATTTGGCACAGACATATTCTTGATAAATTTTACAAAATAAAAAATCCATGGCAAAACCTCAATCACAAAGGAGCATCACCTCTCTGGAGATACCTAATAAATTAAATGCATATCATCCAGAATAGTATCCAAATACATCTACACTCCTCTAGATTCATTTGATTATGGACCAATCTATGGGTTTTTGGAAATTTTGTGATTAACTAAAACTTGGCATTGACATCCCATCCAGACTTATAAACACCATAATGGAAAAGGCTCTAGAACTCATTTCCTCCCCCAAGACATAACCATTTCAAAAGACATCTGATTGAAAACTTCATGAATAGTGAGATTGAATATATTACTTCCATTTTGGTCATCCATTTTATAGAGAGTAAGTCATGGAAGTGAGAAAAACATTTACATCCAAACAATCATATAACTACTGCATTCATCCAGGTATAGAAACAAATTATGACTATAAACTATGGAAGATTAAATGTCATCCCAAAATTCACATTCTCATCTAGCTCATAGAACATAACAAAATACTAACTAGTAAAACTAGAATTAAATAAGGATATCTGAACCAAACAGTTGCTCATGTGTATAACATCTTAAGAATCCACAAAACACCTCTTTTTCAACTGTGATATTGTGCATAATGTCTGGAATGTTTATTTTCACACAAAATAGAATATCAAACCCGGCCAACGTAGCCCGGGCGGTCAAGCCAGTGCGCCCCTCATGAAGGGTCGCTGGTTCGATTCCGCTCGGGTCAGCTGTATTTACCAACCTCTTGGGTCATCCGGGCTCTAGCACCTGTTTGGAGAGGGGGTGGGCTTCGGCCCATGCAAATCCAAAAAAAAAAATAGAATATCAAAGAGATTAATATTTAGACTATACATCATGCAAAAAACATGAACACCATTCAAAACACTTCCAGAGAATCACATATACTTGCTTGCATTATACTATATGAAAAGAAAGAAACAAAACACTTTTTGAAAATCAAAGCTCCACTTATAAATATAACCATGACAAAATCAAAAACTTGTATTATGAGATTCTTTCCGCTCGCACTTGACACATGACGAAATGGACTAGTCGAGAGTTTAAAGCAACACATATGACTTATATCAGAGATGAAGAGAAAAAACATAAGACATTCTCTCTCAAATAGATCTTTGCAGCTCAAGACCCGTTATCTTCAGATTTATTTTGTGATTTGAAGGTTTGAGGCTTATTTTAAGGGGTGCTTCCCCCGTATGGACATTTGTTCTAATTTTTCTATCTTATTATTATATATTTATGAATTTATGGTACTTTTGTACCTAAACACAAAGATAAGTGGCGTTATCCTCCCTTTCTTTGTAATCGATCTCGCGGTTGCGATATTAGATTTTTTCTTTCACAAATGTAATTCACTTATCTAAAAGAAATTAGAATCCTATATATTTATATGCTAAAACTATTTTACCTTTTAACCAAATCTACTAGGGAGATGGATACCTTTTCATGCTACCCGGCATGGGACGGGTATCTCCCACGTCTGCTTTGCAGACGATCTCATTCTTTTTGGGGAAGCTACTGAACGACAGGCCCGGACAATGCTCGCAACACTAAAGAGATTCGAACTTGTTTCGGGGCAGAAGCTAGCAATGGAGAAATCCACCATTTTCTTTTCAAAAAATACGGCCAATCCTACTCGGAGGGCGATCACCAGGATCACTAGCATAAGCCAGACAGAGAACATCGGCAAGCATTTGGGTGTCCCAATTCTACATGAACGAGCAAATAAAGATTTGTATCTGGACACCATAAACAAGGTTGAAGCCAAAATCTCAACATGGGCGAACAGGTCGCTGTCGCTAGCCGGCAGGGTGACATTAATCAAATATGTACTCAATACATTGCCTATATATATAATGCAATCCAAAGTCCTGCCAATGGCGGTGTGCGACAACATAGACCAGGTGGTGCGAGCTTTCCTTTGGAAGGGGGCGTCAAGACATGGTGGCATACATCTTGTAGCATGGGACAAGGTCACAACTCACAGAGGAGATGGAGGCCTAGATATCAAGACGGCGAGGGTGCAGAACCAAGTGTTTCTATACAAAACATGCTGGGACTTCATGTCACGATGGGAGGCGTTGTGGAAGACTGTGACTAAGGAGAAATACCTACACAGAACGAATTTGGGACTGGCAAGCGCATCGAGGATGTGGAGAGCTATTACAAGGATTCAAGCTGAATTGTCGTCTGAAGTAGGGAAGGTCGTACTATCGGGGGAGAACACCAATGTTTGGAATGACAGATGGGTCGAAGGAGGGCGCATCCCTGAGACTAAGGAAGGCAAGATGATACCGGAGGAACGAAAAGAGCTCAAAGTCAGTTCAATGATTGATCTGCGTGGCGAGTGGGACGCCAACTTTATCCGACAGTGGTTTAAGGAAGACACGGCCAATGCCATCTTGTCCATGCCACCGCCGGACCCGAATGCAGGCGTTGATGAAGTCTGGTACACAAAGAGCGCGAGTGGCGAGGTCAAAACTAAAGAAATTTACCGACGACTGCTGCAGGATCACACAACGAGATCCCCTGGTCGCTGGAATACAGTCTGGAAGTTGAAGGTGCCACAACAAATTAAAACCTTGCTCTAGCTAAGTTTGCATGTAGGAATTATGACTAATGACGCGAGACTCAGTAGAGGATTCACTGAAGACGCCCAATGCCCACGGTGTTGGAACCGGACAGAGGATCTATTACATATGTTCGTCACTTGTCAAGAAAGCCGAAAGCTATGGGAGATGATACAAAAAGCAACCAACATGGAGCTGCAGCAAGCCCGAACGTTCAAAAGCTGGATTGACACGAACCTGAGGAAGAGGACAGACACGCCGGACTGGAATGTGTGGGTAGCCATCTCAGTTTGGAAGATATGGAACCAGCGCTGCAAGCTGGTTTTCCAGGGCGAGAGGAGTCACACTGAGGAGCTGTATGCGACTATCCGACATGAGGTGTATGTATGCAGGAAAGCTTTTGCAACAGGACGAGATGCATCCAAGGAGACAAAGGAGAAATCAAGGTGGCGGCCTCCGGGAGCAGGACATGTGAAATTGAATGTAGATGCTACAGTAAAGCGAGGTAGCATGTCCACAACATTCGTTGTCAGGGATCATGATGGGCGTTGGCTGGGAGGGGGCTACGATCGAGGAACCATCACAGATATCCTAAAAGCAGAGCTGAGAGCTATCACTTACGGCATCCAGGAGTGCCAAGGAAGACATAACAATGTGTTAGTTGAATCGGACAGCAAGGGAACTATTTCGATGTTGATGAATCAAACGAGGCAACTGATTCATTATAAATAGGAGTGTATATACATCAAGAAGCTTGCAAGGTCCTTCCATGTGCTTGAATTTAGCTTCAGGAAAAGGAATTGTAATAGGGTGGCTTATTGCATAGCAAAATGGAGTCGCTTACATGGAGGTAAGAGGGGAAGATGGCAGCAATGCCCGGACTTTCTCGTGGACATGGTGAAGGAGGAAGCCACATTGGGCCACAAGGACTCACTGAATGTAAATGGACCTGTACTGAGGGAGCAGGAAGAGTTAGACGATCCCCAGGATGCAAAAAAAAAAAAATATCTACCAGTCCCTATACGTGGTGTCACCATTTATTTTAAAACAATTTCCCCATAGGAAAAAATATCAACTCATATGCAGTGGTGAAGTCTTCTTCAATCAAACCGGATATTCGTCCAATCAGAATCAACTACACTATTATATTATTCTTAGACAGATTAAGCAAAAATTATAAAATCTAAAACCTATTAAGAACATTTTTTGTAAGTCGCACTGACACGAACCTTTTACGCATAATACATGTTGACAATGTCTTGAACATAGACGCCATTATTTAATATACTAGACCAACACCATGAATCATAACTTAATCTTCTACATTGACTTGCATTAGGTAGACAAGAATATGACCCAATTAAGAGTGTTATTGTGGTGGGATTTATTCAATCTCTATGATAGATTAAGTTGCAACAAAATAAATAATATTTGATTATGTCAACGATAATTGATATAGATAGTAAATAATGGGCATGAATAAGAGTAAACTATTATCATAATCAATTTTGAATAAAATTAATATTTTATTGCCAAAAAAGTTTTTGACAAAGTGTGAATGTAAACACGTGACTTGTTCACGCTGTAGATGACTGTTTGTTGACTTGCGTAGCTTAAATATATGCTCCTACTGAATAAGGAGAAGTATGCCATTTTCTAAAAATATAAGAACTTAAGCACCACTAGAGAAATTTGTCAAAAGACGAAGGAACACAAAATATAACTTCAACAAGTGTTGTTGTACACATAATTTGGTCTTCGAATTGATTTTTTTTTATTTATGGCAGTCCTTCCTTGATATAATACCAAAATCATAATGAATTTTCGAATGGAAAAAATATATTTTGTAGTTACCTCGTATATGACATAAAGTACAAGACAAATACAAAAAAAATAACATGACAAGAAGTGACTATGGTGGTGTGACTGGGCCAGTAACTGAGTCAGGTTCAACACCTAACTCCGACTCCTAGGATATCAAATGTTATTGTCTCTCACGGACTAAGTGGGTACAAAAGTTTGCTTTACCATTGTCGGTCCAAAACATTATGCCTTAGTTCTTGTAACATAAGTAAATATAAAATATTTCAATATCACACAGGACTTCCACCTTTCGCGATACAAAACGTCATATGTGATTATAAAGACATAGTTTCTACTACAACCAGACCCATGGTACCCAAAAAGAGAAAGCGAATGCATGCTATGTAAAGATATTCGAGAGATGTGAGATTTGTCTGATCGAGTTAATTATTAATATGAATTCTATTTCAGAAGTTTGAAACAAAACTAATTTTATAGGAAAGAATGTTGGGCGCGACTAGGACTGTCAAATATTATCCAATATGTGAACCCGATTCCGTCCAGAGAAACTTGGTCGGTTTTGGATTGTATCAATCTGAGTTAGTGTCGAATTATGATATTGGTTTCGGAATCGAAACTGAGTCAATTTTGGATGGTGATTTATTCAATCTGATTGAACTCAGGCTAACAGATTTAGAAATACATGTTTTGATCATATAAATGACTATCTATCATGCATAATTAAAAAACAATATAATCTAAGTTCGGTTCTAAGTTATATGTTATGAAACTTGGTCCAGTTTAAGACATAACACTTCTTAAGAAAATTAATTCCGAATCAATTTCGATTGAATTATTTTATATAAACTCAGTTGTCTGATTTGAAGCCGATCTGAAATCTATTTTTTGACATCCCTAGGCCTGATATGAGAGACGAGACATGAGATATGGTTGGAAAAGCCGGAAAAAAAATTGTTAAATATGAAAAATGTACAAAGGAAATAACTTATTGCAATAGTGGAGGTAGGGCACCGGACTTTCCATATTTCCAAACTCAACATTTTTGCAATATAATCATATTTAGTTTGGTAAGTATGTGTGTCGACGGGTATGGTATGTGCCTACCCATGTCCACACTTAGCTCTGTCACTGCTCTTATACAATTTGAAAGACGATAACAAATAGTTTTTTTTTTCCTTTCTTCTTCTATCAATAAAGTTTAAAAGAAGTGAAAGAGAAAGACAAGGGGCATGGAATTCGAAAAATAAAAGTGGAAATCTTATTTTAAAGCATAATGGCTTTATTATCTTTCTTTCTCCCACTTCCTCTTTGAATTACAAAAAGAATAGTAACCTCCCCTATGCACCAACTTTGAAAATATGAGATAATTTACCTGGACAAACAATAAATGGCTTTATCTTCTCTTTGGATATAAAGCAAATAGCATAATTTGTTCTTTTTCTCTCTCATCAAAAGAATTCACAAAAAAAGGTATAAAGATATGTGATAAGGCCCTTGATGGCATAATTAGTGTATATCTCGAATTTTGACCCAAAGGCTCACTAAGGAAAAGCATTTGCCACTTGTCTAATCTATTAATGCATTAAAATTAAGTTGAATGACCAACATGGGAATTGTGAATAAAATATCTGAAAAAATCAACTTTTATTAGGTAGGAAGGGTCTAGCCTATCTTTTTAGCATTTGGTCCACATTTGGACTCAATTTGATTTTGTTTGATCCTCTAAATTAATTAGGTGAGATTCGAATAGAGTTTATTAAGATTTTATTAAAAAATATGTTAAATGCACAGTTTAAAGCTATACTCCAAGTCATTATCCATGTCACACGCTCTTTTCCTTTTTCTCCTCTCTCGTGCACCGATCGGACGTCCAATATTCGATCACCAATGATCTGACGCCTCGTGAGGCGTCACCTTCCCCCGACTTATTCGCTCACCAAAACTAGTTTCTCAATGCTAACTTGTATGATCCTTTTCTCCCTCATTTCTTGCTCTTTTTCATAGGTTTCTTCTCCTATGAATTTGTGAGGCTTTCCTAATTCAGACGAGTCATTATTTCCTTTCCCTCTTACTTTGCCAATCTAGGGTTTCCTTCTCTCCCAATGTCGGGTTGTAGATATTACTATAGGTCTTCTCGTGCCTATAGAAGGGGTTGGAATCCATTGTAGACACTCACCATTCCCTCCTCATACATCAATTGCTCCTCCCTTGTCCCTGAACTCTTAAACCTACTCGATCTTCATTTCCTGAAACCAGTTACTCGCCCTAGCCCTCTCTGCCACCTATGATGAATTGGACGCCTAGTAAGCACCATTGACCTTGCTTTGTTCTCCAATTATTAAATTTCCCCGAGGTTGCCTGAGATTTTGTATCATACACGCGTGGTTGGGGGTCATTGTTGGTATTCACCATCATGGAGACTCAATTGTTGTTCCTCTCTCACGAGTTGTCGGATGGATTGCCTCGCCTTTGGGGTTGTTCCTAAGATTTTAGAAGGTGGTCTTCAAGTGTTTCTTGTGCCTTCCACTTCCAACCCCCTTTCCTCTATTTTTGTGACCTTCCAGTGAAGACCCCAGGACCAGGAGAACTTTCTCCTCCCATCTTGCCTGGGTGACTCTACTAGGCTTAGAGGTTTATCTCAATTTTGCCTTTATGATTAGTTGTCTGGGTTTTTGGCCTCTATTCTCTAGGAACTCCAGCCATGGACAAAGCTTGGAGTAACCACATTCATCCACCGCTAGTCCCAAGCTTAGTTCGTCGAGTCTGTGGCAGCTTGTGGATAATTGCAGGTACCTCATCCTTTCCTCTAGGACCCACAGATCTCATCTTAGATTGCAATTGAAATGGAGGGGAAAGAAACCAATGAATGAAATCCCTTTGTTGTCCATGTTTATTGAATTGAAATCCCTTTGTTTCCCATGTTGATTTAATCAAGTTATTATAATTTTAAGGGTATTTACGCCTTTTTACGCATGTGATTCTTTGTGAATTCATATTTTGCTTTGAGCGAGCCTATGTTGCATGGCCAGGCTTGATTGGTACACCTCAGACAAGACCTGATGCCTATATTTAGCGCCAACATGGATTTTTTCGCTTTCGGATTGGCCAGATTTTCCATAAATCATAGTAATTAGTTTGTTGCTCAAAAAATGAGCAAAAATATAATTTGGAAATTGTTTTTTGTGAGTAACATGAATATCCAAGTTTCAAAGTTAGTTTTCTTTATAACCAAACCCTATTTTTGTGAGAAGTGAAATTAGGGTTTACTGTTTTGGATAAATTACATGTTAACATGAAATACATTTTGAACATTAGGATTAGGGCTCTTCAAAACCAATATTGTGGTTAGGGTTTCCCCAAATTAGGAAGAAAAGTAGGACGTCCACTAGGAGAAAGATATGTGGTATGTGCTAATTGGACATAAGTAACATTTGCCTTTATGTATATAGGTATGTATGAAATACATGAAGTTAGTCATTATTATTTCAATTGCTTACAGTTAATGCATTTATGATGTACTGAATGTCGTGTTTTATTGTTCATATTATTGTATCACCTTCATGCACATTAAAGATAAGGTTACAAATAAGATCTAAAGGAAATTTTAAGAGTTTTTAAGAGAAAGATAATGATAAAAATAACTTATATAAGGTCCTCACTAAGAGGCTCCTCAGAGAAAAACTAAGAGGCACTTCAGTGCATAAGAGAAGAGGCACTTTGGCTCATAAGAGAAGAGGCATTTATCTACAACTAGAGGATTCTTATACAGGTCAAGATAAAAGAAATGTCTCCTTATCAATGTTTAATTTTTAAAGTCTATTTTTAGTTTACATGTTTTGTTTAAGCTATAACATGTCCAATTCCACTTACCATGGGTTTGATGCATGGTTGAGGGTGTGATGCTTGTAGGTAAGGATCAAGGAGCCAGCTTAGGAGGAAGAAGCCTTTTGATGAGCAAGGACTTGTGCAAGGAATCTTCAGGAAGGAAAACTTTCAGTGGGGCACCAACTATAATTAATTTAGAATTTATTTTCATGAGAATCATGTCTTTTTAAATATGAACTTTGTTAAAGATTTGAGAATGAGAAATGGGATTATTATCCTGTGATGGTTTATCTCAACTTTATTTTGAGCTATGAAAATCATATGTGTGACTTCCCCCTTGATGTGAATACAAATATATGCTTCTGCTCTATATTATAAATGATATACAAGTGAGGTGTTACAAAGAGTCACTACTAAAATTCATTGCCAAAATTAATTGCATAAATCAAAACATATATAACAATAAACAACACATATTCCCATATTTGATCACTACATCTTTACAGATAGATTTGCATATCATGTTTTTCTCTTGAGGACACCTCATCCTAAACTTCCATGCATGGATTTAGCAATGCATCGTGAAACTATAGGAATATTAAATCAATCCTAAATAAGGGAGATGTCCCAATAGTTTAGCCAAACATCACTAGCCACTAAAAACATAGAGTGAAATATGTTCATGCATTCTTAATGCCCCAAGTAAATAGCCTTAAGAATGTTTACTAGTGGGGTCAGGTTTGAAATAAACCAAATAAGGCATACTAGATAATCTTAGGGTTAGTGAAACCCTAACATCAACTATGTTTATTTGAATGTAACTTTTTGAAAAATTTAGGACAAATTCATTGTTTTTCATGTTCAATGCATACCAAATGGTTTGAGTTATATGAAACCTTCATTTAGTACTAAAAATACTTCCAATGATAAGATAGTGATAGTTAATTATTTGATTTAGGTGGATTTCCTACAAACATATATTTGCATGGATATTCAATATCATCTTGTGCATACCCTAGTTTACAAATAATGAAAATTTTATTTACAAAGGATTTGAACACTTTTAGCAATGTTAAAGTGAATAAATCATATATTTATATTTAGTTTTTTCATTCTTTTCAAAATGTAGGGTGAAGTTGTCATGGATCATCTATCATGAATGCATGATGGAATGAATGTGATCGAATGGATTCACCATTGTATTTGTGAGAGGAAAAATTGATAGGTATTTTACTATATGCCCTAAAACACAAGTACATGCTATCAGAGTAATATCGGACAATGAGGCCTGGATATTGAACACAGGGAAACATAAATCTAGAAATGATTACACACTGCAATAAGATTAGCTAGACCAAAGAAAACATTGATTGGGGTTTAATTAACTAAGAATACAGAAAGTGAATAAAAAATTGTTGGTGTTTGATTGTAGTTGGATAGAATTTCTCAGGGTTACGATTTCACCTCGATTAACATTGCAATTAATAGTATAACATTAATAGAGATCTCTCCTAACTCTAGACTCAGGTCATATAGTAAGAATTACCCACTCTCATGGCGTAATTCACTACCTAATCTAATACCATTCCACTCTTATATCAATTTTGTTATTAGTTAGGTGCTTTATCAAAAATTTTGGGTAATCTCCTCATATTCGGAAGCCACCATTCTCAAAGGACGATATAAAATATTTATTTCTAAGAATTTTCAACCATTAATTCCCTTTCTCAAAGTAGTTAAAGGTCTAATTAACCACCTATGGGGGTCAAGCATGGATAGTTCATGACAATATCATAGAAAAAAGTCCAAAAATTAAGATAAACTAATATATTAATGCATAAAAGTCAATTGCAATGCATAACTGGGCTACTCCAGGATCCTAGGAATAAGGGGTTTAGCCCTGCATGGTTTTCATGGTCAAAAACATAGGAGAGAAGATAAAAATGTGGGAAACATTAGTAAAACTAAATAACCCCTGAAGAAGACGATCCAAATGATCCTCTCTCATGCACGTGTCGATTTGCTACCTTTTGGATGCAAATCCGTCCATTGGAAGTGCCTGGATCGTCACAAACATGGTCTTCTTCTCTGCTTTCTACTCTCCTTACTCTCAGTTGTTGTTCAACAGAATAGAATGTGATATTAGGTCTGGCTGAATTCCCCTATGTCTTAGAAGTTACTTAGAGTGAAATATATCCTCAGACGTCTATTTAAAGGCTATCTTTAGATCTTCCTGATCCTGACATGTCGGTACTACCGACCTTGGTGTCGGTACTACTGACACCTTCGATAATTGTGGTCACTTATGACCTCGTCGGTACTACTGAGCTCAAATTCGATAGTACTAAGTTTTCTCAACTAATTATAAACCAAATGTTGTGATGTTGTCGGTAGTATCGACTCCCAAAGTTGGTACTACCAAGAATTCTCGATTCTTGTCTGTTACAAACTGAGCATGTATCGGTACCACTGACTCCAAAGTTGGTAGTGACAAGTTGTGTAGATTTGTGTAGATAATATGAAATACACAAAAATCTAAACATAAGCTATTAAAATTCATTAAATCAGTTGAAAACATTAAAATTATATTTATTTGATGCAAATAAGTATCACATACTAATGGTAATAAATCATGCAAAAATTACTATGAAAATGAACAAATATTATACAAAAATAATATAAAATAGCATGTGAGAACGACATTTATCTGGTGCATAAAACTCTCCTAAGATTACATGTTGCTCGTCTTCGAGAAACACACCCTCGGATCTATTTGAGACAAGTTAGCAAAAGGACATCAAGTATAAATTTCATTTCTCAATCATCCCCACCTGGCGGTCCCACGAAGGCTTTTATTGAGCATTGAACAATCAACTACTCCATAGTGACCAAAAATATCCATAAAAGTTATCCACCCTTAGATTAGTAAAACTATCAAGAGAGCAGTTAACATCATAATCAATTAGCACTACTACAGAATACGCCTTTGGCGTCGGTTGTTTAACCCCCTTTGGCGACGGTTTTCAAGCGACGCCTATGTGGGCGCCACTAAAGGTCGAACTCTTTGGCGTCGGTTTTCTAACCGACGCCTATATGATCTATAGGTGTCAGTTATATATAGTTGGCCGACGTCTTTAGGGTTCGCGCCAAAAAAAGGGCACCACCTAGGATACTTTCTGCGTCGGTTAACAACTGAACAATCGACGCTATACTCCGAGACGACACAGTTGTGCTTCGCTGCACGACCGTGTTTAGTACTATAGGCGTCGGTTTTATACGAATAAGCGACGCCTTTTCCACCACGGTCGTGCTTTCCTGCACGGTCGGGTTGTTTGTCATATTAGGCGTCAGTTTTTATCTAATAACCGACGCTGTAGGCCTTTGATGACGGTGTTCTATAAATAACCGATGCCTATACTTTAATTTTTTTTTCTTATTAGTTTGCAGGCCTGCTGTGGATGGTCAGCAGGATGAGAACCTGCAGTTCAGTTTTCTGAACTGTAGGTTTATGACATCCATTGATATCAGCCGACAAACAGGCCACAAACCTGCAAAATCAACAAATATTTTTTCACACAAGTAGATACATTCAGACATCAATTCAATTCTCACATTCACACATGTAGAAACATTCAAATACATGTAGAAACATTCATACATGTATAAACATTCAGAAATATTCATTTACAAAATATCATTCAACATCGCTATCATCATCCCAATTATATCTTACAATCGCCATTGCCTGTATGGCTTTTGCCCATTCTTCTCTTACTTCATTTAATGCTTACATCGTATATGGAGCATGCACATTTTTTAAGCGTTTACCTATAGTGTGGTCAGTTTTAAACACCTGCAAAGAGAATGATGTATATATATAAGTAATAATATAAAAATAAGATTGATATATTTCATACTAACTAATGAGACTATATATAATACCTCATGTATGGTATTAATATCCAATGTGGCATGTCAGATAATCATCTGCATAAATCACATCACATAGTATGTGCATGCCCAGCCGTTGTCTTGTGTAGCGCACTATAAATTGAAACATACAAAATATTTTAAAAATACAACTAAACACAGTTCACATAAATAATATATACATTGGAGTCGGGAACTTACTTTTACGTTCTCCCAAATTATTGGCCGGTTCTTTCTCCTTGGGACATTTCCTCTAGCATTTTTGAATGCATCTAATCCCCTACATGTTAATGTAACACAGTAAATTACATAATTAAATAGTAATGTAATAACAGATGTTAACGGATATAAAAATGAAATATTTCTCACCAGAATAATGGTATTCTCAATATGTGTCCAATTTTAGTGTTCAATGTACTTCCCGCAGGATCTAGATAATAAACAGTGAACGTCCCGGGGACAATAACTAGTAACTCCCAATGTCTACCGCTAGAGGTAAAAAAGTTAAAAATTAATAACTCAAAATGCACAATAAAAATGGAATTTTCTTAAGTCCAAATCATAAATAAAGTAAACTTACTTGACATTGAATGGAGCTATTATTATCGTCTTCTTTTGCTGACCGAAAATTGTAAAAGCATCTATACAGTATTGTTGAACACTATCAGGGTCTTTAGCTACCATACTAATCAATGATGGAATCAAAAAACCCACATGATCAAATGCAAATTGTTTGCATTGATCTTCGACTAAGTAGCTGCAAAACATGTATTACGTATGCATTAATATATAAGAAACCAGATCACTGGATCTTACATAAGGTATATGGATGTATAAATAAGATCTCACCTTATCCATGTCTCTATCATTGATGTATTCAGCCAATCATACATAAATAACTCAATAATATCTTGTATAAATAAAGAGTTATCGTATGATTGACCTGCATAATCTGCTTCTAAAGAAACAATTATAGGGAAATGTATATTATGTGCCCGTAGCCAACATGCCATTCCACTACAAGCAGGACCTAACGGGTATTTTAGGTCAGTTGGAACCCAACTTGGTAATGCAAGAAGTGGAGGTGGAGGCCTAGGTGCTCCGGGTGTCCTCTTTTTTAACATGTATATATAATTTCAGATCAGTTGACCTCATATATACACATTAACAATATAAAGTAATGTAAATTTATCTTACAATTTCAGTAGTGTAGACGACATCTGCTTTGGGCCACAATATCACCCCGCCTTCTGCCTCACCAAGTGTATCAATATCTGGGTGGGCATATGGCAATGCAGCTTCCCTCCAATCGGGTAATACACATATCGGGCTCACATGAACGTAGCCTTGCGGCATTGGAGTCCCATGAAACGTTTCCCCAGGAAGGGACTGGAAAGCCTACGCCTCTGCAACAACATAGTCTTGTATTCTTAAGCGGCATGGCTTCAATGCCTACAAATTTACGTAAAGAATGTTATACATATATACATATCATCTTGAAAACATATCATATTTAAAAGACTAGCTACAATGTCATAAACAATACTTACAACAGACGTGTTAGGCGATGGATCTCCAGGATTACTCGCAGTCTGTGCATCAGGAGAAGAGTGGGTCGCCATAGGCTGATTGGAAGCCTGAGATGCCTGCCACCACACTATTTCTTCCTTGACCTTCTCAACAACTATATCATTGACCTTCTTAGCAACTATATCCTCGACTCTCTTATTCTCCTATACATGGATAAAAGAAACATTAGCTTCTTATTTTTGAATTCCCTTTTGCAGTAACATTCTAAAAAAAGAATAGGTTACCTCTTCTTGTGAAAGTTTCACTCTGGGTTTGCGCTGGGATGGCCCAAAGAATGCTTTGATGCCCACACCAGCGCCTGCACCCCTAACACGTCCAGGATGCTCTGGGTTACCCAGAGCAACTGTCAATTCATCCCTTGTGCCCTGAGGGATGAGCGTGCCTTGTTTCCTCTGCTCGTGCAGCTCCCGCTAATCACCATCAACAAAAATTGGTAAGTTAACACCACAAATAATCAATATTCAAACGATTGCTCTAAGAGTTGTATTTTACCATTTTCGTAGCCACCTCAGCAGTTACGTGCTTCTTTATTTCACCCTTCTTGTTTTTCCTCCCAGCTGTCTAGATATCATGGCGAGGCATGGGTGTGGCAGACTCCTGAGCAGCAGCAGACTCCTAAGTAGCCGTAGACTCCGCATGTAGTCTTTGGTGAATGCTTGCATAGCCCTTTGGACCCATAGTGTGGTCATGCACATTCAGTGCACGCCTTGCTTTTTACGCGTCACTGAGGGCCTAGTTAGTATTCAAATTAATGATTTGGTTAGTAGCACTAAATGTTAATCTTGAATAGGTGAATACAACGTGTATTAATTAAATTGGGAGTGACGCCTAATACCTTGAATTCTTCAGATTTTGTTGAAGCAACAAAATTGTCCCAATCTTCTTTGTCCAAGAAGTTCCACTGTTCAAGGGCTGACTTCTTCTTCTTATCACCATCTTTTATGTATTCTCTGTTGAGATTTGTCCTATAGTTCCTAAGCATCTTTCCAGCACGTTGCATCACACTTTTACGATGCAACTTCTCATCCAATGCAAACAGATTCTATAAAATAGAATTCTTATTAACTGGTATCCAAAAATAGAATTGCAAATAGTATAATTTGTAATCTACAAAATAGAATTGCAAATAATAATAATTCATGCATAAATCCTTCCATATCAAGTCTTTCTTCCCCTGAGGAACTTTATGCCAATTATCATACTTAACACCACAATGGCTTCGAGTGACACACCCAAGATAGTTTACAAAATTATTGCGGTTCAATCCAATTGCATTTCCTCCATTATCAAACTCCACAACCAATTTGGATCCACTATCACTTAGCACTATTAACTTCTTCAACAGAGTGATGCCCCTTTTCTTGTTAAGTGTTTGGTGCTATGCATCAAGTTGCTCCAGTGCTTCAGTGGGTACATGTGCATCATCAACCTAAAATTTGACAAAAATAAACCCACTGAATTAGCACAATATAGAAATATGGTATATATGACATAACTAGAAGATAATGAATTTTATAGAAATACAGGATATGTTTTTAGAACTTACATGTGTATCCTCGCCATGCTCGTCATGGATAGCATGCTCATCATGGACTTCATTCTCATCGTGGACATCATGCTCATCATGGTCAACCATTTGAAAATGTCATTAAAAAGGAAAACATTTAGCATTTGTATTAACTAGAAAAAGGCAAAAGTTTAGCATAAGCATTTGTATTAACTAGAAAAAGGCAAACATTTAGCATTTGTATTAACTAGAAAAAGGCAAACATTTAGCATTTGTATTAACTAGAAAAAGGCAAACATTTAGCATTTGTATTAACTAGAAGATAATGTGATCTTTTATAAACATACATGCCTCTAAAATTGTGATCTTTTATCAATTAACAATCCTTCAATGTGATCTCCGCGCACATATAAGTAATCATTAGCTTCAATATTTTGTGGAGTTGGCAACCCAACTGAGAATGGACTGGAGTCATCATACTTATCATAGTACTCTTCTTCATCTATAGGATCTTCAATGAACTGTCTTTTACCATGAAGAACAACCGACCATTTATCATTTGCAAGATCATCGATATAGAATATTTGTTTCGCCTGTGAAGAACAACCGACCATTTATCATTTGAAGAACAACCCAATACACATTATACACTTACATCCTAAGTGAGATTAGGTGTTCAAGAACAGTCCCAAACCGGGGACTATCCAAGATTTACTCCTAATGAGTAAATCTTGGATGGGTTTCTAGGCCAACAAACACATGTGATGTCATTCTTATATATAATAAATGTGTACCACCTATCCCATCCTTGAACACCTAATCTCACTAGTAAGTGTATAATGTGTATTGGGTTTTCCAGAAAATTTCGGCAGCATTTCCCCGCTGTTCTCTAAGTACATATGTACTTATAGAACAAATGGGGAAATGCTACCGAAATTTTCTCGAAAACCCAATGCACATTATACACATACATCCTAAGTGAGATTAGGTGTTCAAGAACAGTCCCAAACCGGGGACTATCCAAGATTTACTCCTAATGAGTAAATCTTGGACGGGTTTCTAGGCCAACAAACACATGTGATGTCATTCTTATATATAATAACTGTGTACCACCTATCCCATCCTTGAACACCTAATCTCACTAGTAAGTGTATAATGTGTATTTGGTTTTTAAGAAAATTTCGGCAGCATTTCCCCGCTGTTCTCTAAGTACATATGTACTTAGAGAACAAACGGAGAAATGCTATCGAAATTTTCTCGAAAACCCAATACACATTATACACTTACATCCTAAGTGAGATTAGGTGTTCAAGAATAGTCCCAAACCGGGGACTATCTAAGATTTACTCCTAATGAGTAAATCTTGGACAAGTTTCTGGCCAACAAACACAATAATAGATATGTACATGTTAGGTTTTCATCACAATTAATGTTAGGATTTCATCACAATTGATGTTAGGGTTTAATAAAATCAAATTAGGATGCTACAATTGACAAGTTTAAATATTATTTCAACATGCATCAAAATTTACTAAATTAGGCCAAACATTACGATTAGAAGCACAAATATATGACAAATATATGCATGAAAAAGATTTGTTCATATCCTAGGATTTACATAAAGCATTACATAAAAATTTGTTCATATCCTTACCAACAGCAAGCACGGCCGTGGCTGTGTTGGCCTACCACAGCTGTGTTGTCCAACACGGCCGTGGTAGGCCAACACAGCCATGGTCGTGCTTGCTGTTGGTAAGGAGCTAGGGAGAAGGAAGCAAAGAGGCTAGCCTACCTGGAGCTAGCGTGGAGAAGAGCGGCGGCGAGCGGCGGCAGCAGTGGCGGCGAGCAGGCAAAGAAGCAAAGGGGTGGGTGGCGGGCAGAAGCAACCGACGGCCGGAGAAGCAGCAGGCGCCGGCCGGAGAAGCAGCAGGCGAAGAAGCAGCAGCGGCGGGTAGCGACGTCGGTGAGCAGAAGAGCACCAACACCGAAGAAGCAGAGGGGCAGCGACAGACGTCGTGATTTTGGGAGAGCGGCGGTGAGAAGCAGCACAGGAGAATATTGCGATGAAACATGAAGAAAGGGGGAAGAGCCGGGTGATCAGGTATATTAAGTTGGTCAACGACGTCGGTTATCTACAAAACCGACGCTTATTATGCTTTAGCATCGGTTGATAGTAAAACACCGACACCCAACTAGACAACCTTTACCCTAAATTATTTGGCGGGAACCATTATCAATGTCGGTTATCGAGGGATAACCGACACTGAAAGTGGGACTTTTCGCGCAAATTTTCATTTTAAATAGGCATCGGTGAATAGTTAAAAAACCGACGATGTAGGTGACCTAAAATGTTTTTGCTCGAAAATTGGATTTCGCGGGCGATTTTAGGCGTTGGTCTGTTATAACCATCTGATACTGAATACAAAGTGGTACCTGTGTCTGGCTGGTCTTCGAATATAGATGTCAGTTTGCATAAATAATCGACGTTTAAATTTATAGGCGTCGGTTTTCCTAAATAACCGACGCCCAGAAAAGCGACACTGAATGTTGTTTCTGTAGTAGTGTAGGCATTCTCTTTGTGCATCATGTGATTCCCTATTCTACATTTCTCTTTCCTAACTACCAACTACTTGGAAGCAGTCCTCCTTATAAGAATGAAAGAAGGAGTATAATCATTTAAGTGGCCTACTTATAAGAGAAATGGATGGTATGAAATGGGTGTCTAATGAAGATTCACAAGTGATATCTGAATTATCTATGCATGACTAAAATATGATCAACCTATATGGTGAAGAGAATGAGAAATGAATGAATGCTAATGCCTAATATTATGAGTGAAATGATGCATGTATCAAAGATCTCATCAATTTGATGAGAAATGAAGAAAAGAAAAGAATGCATCATATGAATATTTTCATCTCTTTCTGAAGAGTTTAGGCCATCCTTTCTCCCTCTTAACTTCAAAACATCATTAATTCCTTTGTTTTTTTCCATTATCCCATTATTTTAGCCTAATGGAACGTTATGCTTAGGCTATACTAACATACATCATTCATTTCTTTTTTTATTGTTTTTCTTCTAAGGGTATGGATGTATACCCATGCACTCTTATTTCATAGGAAAATAATATAAGTACATGATATGAAGATGAATGATGAAAAATTCATGCTAACTACATGTAATTGTTATGTAGCAAAATGATAAGCACAAGAATGTTTATGCATAAATATCATTTTTTTCATTTTGTAACTAATGCAATAAAAGAAAATTTACTATCATGTAGCCTATCATGCCATGCAATGAAAACAAGAGGAAATAATTCTGATTACTTGATCAATCTTAAGGTGGTGAGTCAAAATGAATGGAAGATGGATGGAATCACAGAATTAAGAGACAATGTCTTTCATGAACTATGATATGTCCCTCTCTAAAGACCTGTAGACAGGGTAACCTTCAGGATTTCTTTCTTAAAATTCAATTTAAGATCCCATTAATTATTTGATCAATTTAGGCTCAAACCCAATCTTCATCCACATTACATGAATAATTCAGATGCCCATTCATATTAAATGTCCTTAAGCTTACTAGTCCATACACTTCCTCTAAGTGGTGCAATTCAAGAAATTTACAACTAAGCCAAATGTTTAATTTTATATTTTCCATTGCAACACAAATGAGAGCACATGACATTGACATGAGTCATGAATTAAGATCCACTTTTACACTAGATAGTTCATGGATCCTACAACTTGGTAAGATAAAAACGAAAAAGTAAATAAAGCAAATAAAGACCAAAGAAAAGTAAAAACTAAGTATAGAGATTGTTCCAACTACCCCCCTAAGCTTGAACTTGACTATGTCCACAGTGGTGGTGAAACAGTGGTACCAATCACATGGTTGGTGGTGGAGGATGTGGCATGGTATGATCAAAGGGGTATAACCTCCCTTGAAAACTTGACAGTTGTTGTGACATTGGTGGAGTTTGTGGATAACCATCAAAATTGCCCTGGCTCCATTAGTGGTCGAAGAATAGCTACAGGCAACCCTCCATCCACTGCAGGTGCATGTGCATATTCTCTTGGTTGGCTAAGAGAAATTGCTCATTGTAAAAGGGTAAAATCACCCCTTTACTAAAAATTTGAAAAAATCAAACCTCAATTCCCAACATACTCAAAAGGTATGTTGAAACGGGTGTAAAATTGTCAAATCTTTATTTAAGTATTGGTATACAAAAGACCATTGGAATGCAGCGAAATAAAAATTACTGACTATACTCAATTTCATATAAAGGATTACAAAAGTACATCAAATTCTCCCATTAGGGATTACATCAAGTTACAACAATTAGGATCTAGATAGAAGGAAGTCTAACTACACTACTAAAATAATGGTCTACAACATCAGTTTTTTTAAGCCTATAGCGTCAATTTTTAACCGACGCCTAAGTGGCCGTCGCTATAGAATTTTCTCTATAGGGTCAGTTTTTTTAACCAAAGAAAATCGACCTTATAGAGTAAAAACTGACACAAGAGGTTGTAAAAAACCTGATCCAAGCGAGAAAGAAAAGTTTGTAGGGTCGGTTATTCCTAAAAAACCGACCCTACAAAGGTCCTGTAAGGTTAATTATTGCTAAAAACACCGACCCTATAAAGTAACAGAGATTTTCTCGGTCGAGAAATATGTTGACCGGGAGGATTTCGGTCGAGAAAATAATCTACTAAGAAAGTACTATCTTAATCTTCCCAGATCCTATAAGGTCGGTTTTTCGTTAAAAAAACGACCCTAGAAAGGACTTGTAAGGACGGTTATTTAAAAAAATTGATCCAAGAGAGTACCAAAAATGAGATTTATCCCATTTCCTATAAGGTCGGTTATTCCTAAAAAAACTGACCCTATAAAGCAACATAGGTTTACTCGGTCGAGAAATATGTCGACTGAGAGGATTTCGGTCGAGAAAATTGTCGACCAAGAAAGTATTGTCTTACGCTTCCCAGATAATACAAGGTCATTTTTTCTTAAAAAACTGACCCAACCCTAAGGACGGTTAATTAAAAAAACTGACCCAAGAGAGTACTAATGCAACCCTATTTTAGGGCTTCATCTTGTGTCTTTTTGCTCTTCAATCACATCTATACTTGTTAGATTGCATGTCATTTCCCCCAATATGCTTATTTCTATCAAATGCACTTGTGGAGGCTTTTTCTATGTTTTATAGGTACTTTGTCCACTACTTGATGGTGTGGAAAGAGCATGGTCCAATCTAGGGTTTCCTCAGGCTTGGAGGAGCCCAAAATGAGACCAAAACCACTACCAACCTACCCCAAGTGGTCAAAGAATGTTTTGAAGCAATACATTCCATGGATGATCAAGTTCAAAGCTCAAATGCATGGGAGAGACACCAAAACGACCGTGGTGACCTACCACGGCCGTGCTACTCACAAAACCCACCTAGTTTTCACCGATTTACCTATTTTACCCCTAACTTGACCCTAGACCCCCTAGACACCTATATATACCTAGGTGGCGGCTGGGGAACGAGGTTAGCTACCTTCTACCCCCTCCTAGCTCCCCAAATTGACACCCACTCCATTCCACTCCATATCCACCTCAAATCCACTCCATTTCACCATTTCCACCACCAAAACACTAATTTATACTAGTTCCTACCCATAATCCCCTTCATTTCACACCCTTGCACCTTAGAGGAGGGAGGAAGACGTCATACAACTGCTGGAGAGGAGGAGTTCTTCATCTACACCGATCTCCATGGCTTCTTCTACCTCTCTCTTCTCTCTTTTTGTATTTTCCATTTCTATGAGTAGCTAGGCCCCTGTGGGTGGGCTGTTTGGGGGAAATTATGTTACTTTGATACCATGTTGGGGGAAAATGACATGTAAATGTTGTAATTCCAATTTTTAATGATTATATTCTATTTGCATCCATTCTCCATGAATTTCTTGTTGGTTTGTGTGTGAAATCTCCTAGGAATTTAGGCAAATTACTTATATGTGTGAATTTTGGGATTTGCCCCTAGGTCCAATTCTTGGATCTCTAGGTTTCCTCCCATCTTCATACATCCTAATCAATCTCCCTAAACCTAAGTGAGAGATCTAAGTAGCTACATTAGATGATTCTAGTACAATTAGCATGGAGCCTTCTCAAGGCGAGAATGTGGGGGAATTAGGGTCCAAAACCCTAATTTCACCTTCCCCATTACTACCCTTGACCCCTAATTGTCCTAGGAATACCTAATCTAGAAACCTAGACTTGATTAGACTCTAATTGAATTGAACCTAATCCCTAACCCAATTGAGCCTCTTATGGGTAGTAGGGGGTGTTAGGGACTAGTTCCCATATGCACAACCTAGCATATCCATGGCCAGTTAGTAGATTAGGTTAATTCATTAGACTCTAACTTATTGTTTGGTTTGGATAATCTAAATAGAATCATAATGTTCATATGTCACCCCCAACTTAAGTGATAAGTTCATACCCCTAAACAGCCCACACATCTCTTTACTGCTTGAAACCCTAGTTTTGTGCTTGCTTAGCTTAATTAGTTCTTTCCTTGCTTAGTTACCTTCTTGCTTTGCTCTTGTCTTGTTCATGCTAGTGTAGCTCTTTAATTTCTCTTTTACTTCTCTCTTTCCTGCCTTAGTGTAATTTTCCTTTTCATACCTAGCTTAATCCTTTCTTGCTTGCTTAGTCTTAATCTAACCTAGGGTTAACATAGATTTCATTTCTGCCTTTAACTGCTTTCTTGTTCATCCTTAGTTAACAATGAAATCCTTTAAACCCTTAACCCTAGTCTCCACAGTAGGAACCTAGCCAAACTAACCTAGCTCTAGCGCCCCCTCTTTTCCCTGTGGATCAACCATGTACTTTCCACCTTCCTATACTACGACACGACCCCGAGCGCTTGCGGATGTAGTGTTTTAGTGTGAGTAGGTGTTAAGTTAGGTTTATAAATTTCAAAAGCATAACCCCATCCCGTGCGTCCCGACCTCGTGGAGTGCATCTGGCCACCCTAGTTGGCTAACGTGTACCACCTCTAATGGAAACACACCAAGCTTTCTGGCACTGTTGTCGTGGATTAGAGGTGCTCGGTCTAGCTAGTTAGTTTTGCTTTGACTTTTCCTACTGCCCTCATCATTGCTATTCTTTATTCATTACTCTTTGCATTCTTTGTGTATATTGGTTTGCTAACTTGCTTTCTATTGTTTGGTTGTACCTTGTGCATGTGACAAGCCACTCAGAGAAGATAAGATGGAAGGCCAAAATGCACAAATCCATCCATTTCCTCCACCACCCTACCTCCAAGGCTATCCTAAGTCTTACACACCTCCACCACCTCCATTGCCATAACTTTTCCACCACTTCACTTTCCAACCTCAATTCCCTCCTCCACTAACCTACCTCCAAGGCTATCATAATCCTTACACACTACCACCACCTCCATATCCACAACCTTCCTACCAGTTCACCTTCCAACCTCAATGCCCTCCTCCACCTAAAGTCCAACGGCCATCAACACCGATGCCACCACCACAACTATCACATGCTCCCCCTACTTCCCATGAGAAAATAGATATGATTGAGACCCCTCTCTTTGGTGCCTATGAAGACATGTTACTCAATAGAGAGAAAACCTATGGCATGAGATTTCTGAGGGTCTTAAAGCTGATTAAGATCTATGATGATGATCCCCAAGGAGAGAGAATTGCTGAAAAAGACTTACGAAGCTCGCATGACCCTTGGGAGGAAGATCAATCAAGGAAAGCATTTGAGAGGATTGCTTATGATGGGGGTGAAAACATTTTGTTTTTGGACCATGGTTGATGGTGAAAGAACAACAAGCCTAGCTGAAGGCATGAAACTTAGCACTTGTGGGAGGCAACCCACCTAGGTTTGGGATTTTTTCACCCAAACTTCAATTTTTGATACTTTTGCTTTGCTTTTACACTTTCCAAGAAAACACAAACACACACGCACGCTTGTTCTTGATAGTTTTCTTTTGAGTTTTGATGATGAGGTAGGTGCTAGACAATAGAGAGAGAGGGTATAGAAGCAGGTCATGGTCTTTAAATCAAATATGCGATCGAATAACAAATAAAAGTGAAGTTCGAGTTCTTGAAGTGAGAAAACTGAAGGAGCACCCTCACCACGGCCGTGGAGCTTGACCACGACCGTGGCACATGTAGCCAAGCACGACTGTGGCACCCATCCATGGCCGTGGAAATTATTGCATCAATTTGGCTGAAGTTACAATGTTTTTAGAAGATTGGCCATGGCCGTGGCCACCCACCACGACCGTGTTGAAGAGGAGTGGCCACGACCGTGGCGAGCAACCATGACTGTGGCGAGGGTCGACCACCAGCCACAACAGGGTGACCTACATTCTGACACTCCGCACTAGTCATGATCTTCACCCTACTATCCCAAAGATCTAGTTTCATGCTGAGGACAACATGATTCAAAAGTTTGGGGCGGTAGGGCGGTATGCACTACCTATCTCATTCTCTCATTTTGATTACTTGTCTAACATGATCTCAATTTTCTTTTGATCTATCTAGTGTGGATTTTCATTACTGCTTTGCATCCTTGCATGCCATGTAGTTTACATTCCTTCCATTTTTGCGTAATTTTCAAAAATTTTGCCTTACATTGCATTTCATGTAGATTTTTGTAATTCTTGCATGTTATAGCTAGTATTTGCTTGTTTACTGCTTTAAGTTCAATAATATGTGTTTAGATGTGATTGGAGGCAACTTGGCACCATTTTGGCCAATTTTGCCCAAATTTGAGATTTCTTGTCTAAAAAGTGTGTTTTGACCCAATCTCTACTGTTTTGAGTAAAAATGATGACCTTTGACAAATGCAAGTGACTTATCATTGTTTATTGCTAAGTGGTATCAATGTTTGACTTTTTACATGTGCATCACCTCTCTTATGGTTGTGATTGATTTGGCTGAATTGTGAAGTTGAGCAAGCTTTGAACGCTTAGTGTTTGTAGAATCACTTGATTGATATATCAATTTCATCTTGTTCATTCATGTGGTGTGATATCTAGGATGAAGTATTGGATTAATTTTCATGCAGGATGTCTTGTGTGGAGAACCATACCTATGACCCCTCTTTGACTTGACTTTTCACTCACCATCTTCTTACCCCTCTGCCTCATGAAAGGATGCCAAAGTGCACATATCAGCCATGGCCACCTCTAAAAGTTTGGGGTGGCCACATATCCATCTCTTCGCATCACTCTATCCACCATATTCCCTATCTACACTAAGGGCAAGAAAGAAAAGAAAAGAAAAAGAAAAGAAAAAACAAAATAAAAGGATGCTCCTGTTTAAGAGCATTCAAATAAAGAAAAGATGAGTGTGTAAAAACACTCCAAAAATCTTATCGCAACCCTTTCTTCCACTTTCATACCCATTGAGATAAGAAGCATCAAACTTAGCTCATTTTGCCTTTTTCCGCAGCCACGTGGGTCATTTGGTATGATTTGAAATATAAAACTGAATGCATGAATGTGAAACAACACTCCTAGTCATCCTTGATTAACACCATCATGAAACGGTTTACCCGGAACTTTATGGAAAAAGTATGGATAACTTGTGTATTCTATGTGCTATATTTGAAGTTCATATGCTTTGTGCTCTTTTCATGGTTGGATTGTGAAAGTAGGAGATGAGAGAGGTGAAATGCATGCACTCAGTCATCTTTGATCCCATTCAACAATAATCATCTTTTACATTGCATGTGTCATTTCTTTTTGTGGAATTTTTGTAGAGAGATTGAGTTGGAGCATACTTGAGGGCAAGTATGTTTCAAGTTTGGGGTGGTGATGCAACCCTATTTTAGGGCTTCATCTTGTGTCTTTTTGCTCTTCAATCACATCTATACTTGTTAGATTGCATGTCATTTCCCCCAATATGCTTATTTCTATCAAATGAACTTATGGAGGCTTTTTGCATGTTTTATAGGTACTTTGTCTACTACTTGATGGCATGGAAAGAGGATGGTCCAATCTAGGGTTTCCTCAGGCTTGGAGGAGCCCAAAATGAGGCCAAAACCACTCCCAGCCTACCCCAAGTGGTCAAAGAATGTTTTGAAGCAATACCTTCCATGGATGATCAAGTTCAAAGCTCAAATGCATGGGAGAGACACAAAAATGACCGTGGTATCCCACCTCGGTCGTGGTGCACATGCCCCAAGCACAAAAAATCACTAAAACTTCCAGAAATTGATGAATATGGCCAAAATGACCGTGGTGATCAACATGCTCGTGGCCATAGGTCCCCACCACGACCGTGGTGACCCCCAACGGTCGTGGCCATCCATGAACATATCCCTGTTATCTCCACATTTTAATTCCCACGACCATGCCCATCCACCACGGTCGTGGTCTACCCTACCCACCACGGACGTGGTGACCTACCACGGCCGTGCTACTCACAAAACCCACCTAGTTTTCACTGAATTACCTATTTTACCCCTAACATAACCCTAGACCCCCTAGACACCTATATATACCTAGGTGGCGGCAGGGGCACAAGGTTAGCTACCTTCTACCCCCTCCTAGCTCCCCAAATCTCCACCCACTCCATTCCACTCCATATCCACCTCAAATCCACTCCATTTCACCATTTCCACCACCAAAACACTAGTTTATACTAGTTCCTACCCATAATCCCCTTCATTTCACACCCTTGCACCTTGGAGGAGGGAGGAAGACGTCCTACAGCTATTGGAGAGGAGGAGTTCTTCATCTACATCGAGCTCCATGGCTTCTTCTACCTCTCTCTTCTCTCTTTTTGTATTTTCCATTTCTATGAGTAGCTAGGCCCCTGTGGGTGGGCTGTTTGGGGGAAATTATGTTACTTTGATACAATGTTGGGGAAAATGACATGTAAATGTTGTAATTCCAATTTTTAATGATTATATTCTATTTGCATCTCATTCTCCATGAATTTCTTGTGGTTTGTGTGTGAAATTTCCTAGGAATTTAGGCAAATTGCTTATATGTGTGAATTTTGGGATTTGCCCCTAGGTCCAATTCTTGGATCCCTAGGTTGCATCCCATATTCCTACATCCTAATCAATCTCCCTAAACCTAAGTGAGAGATCTAAGTAGCTAGATTAGATGATTCTAATGCAATTAGCATGGAGCCTTCTCAAGGCTAGAATGTGGGGGAATTAGGGTCCAAAACCCTAATTTCACCTTCCCCATTACTACCCTCGGCCCCTAATTGTCCTAGGAATGCCTAATCTAGAAACCTAGACTTGATTAGACTCTAATTGAATTGAACCTAATCCCTAACCCAATTGAGCCTCGTAAGGGTAGTAGGGGGTGTTAGGGACTAGTTCCCCTATGCAAAACCTAGCATATCCATGGCCAGTTAGTAGCTTAGGTTAATTCATTAGACTCTAACGTGTTGTTTGGTTTGGATAATCTAAATAGATTCATAATGTTCATATGTTACCCCCCAACTTAAGTGATAAGTTCATACCCCTAAACAGCCCACACATCTCTTTACTGCTTGAAACCCTAGTTTTGTGCTTGCTTAGCTTAATTAGTTCTTTCCTTGCTTAGTTAGCTTCTTACTTTGCTCTTGTCATGTTCATGCTAGTGTAGCTCTTTAATAGCTCTTTTACTTCTCTTTTTCCTGCCTTAGTGTAATTTGCCTTTTCATACCTAGCTTAATCCTTTCTTGCTTGCTTAGTCTTAATCTAACATAGGGTTAACATAGATTTCATTTTTGCCTTTAACTATTTTCTTGTTCATCCTTAGTTAAAAATCAAATCAACCTTTAAACCCTTAACCCTAGTCTCTGCAGTAGGAACCTAGCCAAACTAACCTAGCTCTAGTGCCACCTCTTTTCCCTGTGGATCGACCCTGTACTTTCCACCTTCCTATAGTATGACACAACCCCGTCCGCTTGCGGGTGTAGTGTTTTAGTGTGAGTAGGTGTTAAGTTAGGTTTATAAATTTCGAAAGCAAGATCCCATCACGTGTATTCCGAACTTGTGGGGCGCATCTAGTCGGTTAAAATCAGCTAGTGTGTTTCACCTCTAGCGGAATCACACCAAGTACCAAAAATGAGCATTATCCCATTGCCTATAAGGTCGATTATTCCTAAAAAACCGACCCTATAAAGGAACAGAGCTTTACTCGGTAGAGAAATATGTCGACCGAGAGGGTTTTGATCGAGAAAATTTTTGACCAAGAAAGTATTGTCTTAAGCTTCCCAAACCCTATAAGGTCATTTTTTTGTAAAAAAGCTGACCCTAGAGAGGACATGTAAGGATAGTTAATTAAAAAAACCAACACAAGAGAGTACCAAAAATGAGTTTTATCCTATTTCCTATAAGTTCGATTATTCCTAAAAAATTGACCCTATAAAGCAACAGAGGTTTACTCGGTCAAGAAATATGTCGACCGAGAGGGTTTCGATCGAGAAACTTTTCGACCAAGAAAGTACTGTCTTAAGATTCCCAGATCCTATAAGGTTGGTTTTTCATAAAAAACCGACCCTAAAAGGACCTATAAGGACGGTTAATTACAAAAATCAACCCAAGAGAGTACAAACAATGAGCTTTCTAATCCCAGATCCTATAAGGTTAGCTATTCCTAAAAAACTGAACCAAGAAATCTATAAGGTCGGTTTTTTTTAAATAACTGAGCCTAGAGTTTAAAAACCGACCCTATAAAGCAACAGAGGTACTGTAAGGTCATTTTTAGGTCAATACAGTAACTTTCTCGGTCGAGAAATGTGTCGACCGAGAGGATTTTGGTCGAGAAATTTTTTGACCAAGGAAGTTACTGTCTTAAGCTTCCCAAATCCTATAAGGTCAGTTATTCCTAAAAAACCGACCCTATAGATCTATAAGGTCAGTTTTTTAAAATAACCGACCCTAGAGTTTACAAAAAAAATTTAAAAGAAAAATTCTGCAGAATAGAGATCTTCAGAACAAAAACCTACATAATAGAAATCTGCTTTACAAAGATCAAAACCTGCAATAGAAAGTAGACTTGCAAATGCAACGATGCAAGCCAAAAATTTATTCCAAAGCCACATTTGCTAGCTTTATGTCCAATCCTATTCGAATTGATTATCAATTTCCAAACCACACACATTCATAACAAAAATAATTCATACACACAGCACATCATAACATTTACAAAATTATAGATTGCAAGTCTGAGATGATATTAATATTTATGTCAGATACAAAAGTAAATTTGAAAGAGTTCCAAAACCACATACATAAATGGAGCTGACATATATGCTATTCAATCCAATGCTATATTGACTTCATTTAGAAAAGCATCTGACCACTCTTCTCGGAATTCATTTAATTCCTCAGGTGTGTAAGGCTGAGTTGTGATCTACAAGAGAAAATACACATGCTAATATTTTATAAAATGACTACAACTCACTTGTAAATTTATAATGTTTCTTTATTACCTGATTTATAGTATGAATGTCATGTGATGCTCCTTTGATAATAGTTTGCATCTATTTCATTACATAGTAGCCACAAGCCCATGTTCAGTTTTAGGGGAGGCAGAGAAGGCAGCGGAAACAAAAATTTTCCTCCCCAAACCCAGAACAAGGAAATGCGTCAACGTCTATACAATAGGAAAGGATGGTTTGTGGAATCATACATTGTCCTGAGGCTTGCTCGGTGACAATACCTCGCGCCTTGCATGGTCTTCACCTCCAGTCTTGGACGGTGTCTGTGCAGCTCCTGGTCGCACTGGGACTGACGACTCCTGGTCTCACCGGGACTGTCGGGATTGACAGTTGTCCTCTGAGCAGCAGAAACCTCCCGCCTCTGAAGTAGTCCACACGGACCACCTGGAACTCCAATCTCCTTGTCTCGTAAGGAATTGGAAGGAGTCGCACCCTCCTGTTTCCATACTAGTCACCAACACACTCTCCTGCTACCAGTCGCAACTGCAGTTGTCTTTCCCTTGTTGTGCCTCCCTTATCGGGTAGCACTTGCTCGAGCTCTCTCTCAGTTACCAATACCAGAGAGAACGACAACTTTGCAGACCAACTGGTTTGCACTGAGTTGTACTTTGAGAAGCCCCCATTACCCCTATATATAGGAGGGTCATGGGACAGGGTTCTCCATCCTGGGCAATGCGGGACTAAAGTAGGAGTAGAAGGGTTCGAGATTTTCCACAAAACAACCAGCTCGCAACCTAAACCGATCGTTTCACAACTGAACCAGTCGGTTGGGGACCTGAACCGGTCGGTTGACACCTCAACCAATCGGTTGGGACCCATGAGCCAGTCGGTTCACTTCTAAACCGGTCGGTTCATGGTCCTGGTCAGTTCCCGATTGACTTTTTCTCTTTTGTTTCTAATTGGTATCAAATACCAATCCTTGTTCCAATCAAATTGGGCAAGTGAAACGAAAGGAAAATTCTCACCAATCCTACTTTCCCAACTTGCTCGGTTGCAACAGTTGAACTGATTGTTTCATCACTTGAAACAATCGTTCACCCTGTCCATGAGTCGATCGACTCACAACCTGAGCCGATCGGTTCACCAAGCTGAGCAAATCGGTTCATCACATGAGCCGATCGGTTGGGAGTGCAGATTGTGCAAAATCAGTCATTTGCAGTTTCAATCAATATGATACTCTAATCAATCAGTCCAACACCTTGAACACTATGATTTTGAGCTATCAATTAATTGAGTGTTTAATTGAACTACTAAACTCCTTTAGCAATCAATGTAAACATTGTTTGTGGACAAAACTCCTCTTCCAGGTTAAATCCTATGTGTGTGACCCTGCAAGTCCTTTTCACATTGGTAGTGAAAGTCCATAACACTTATGACTTCACAAGCAAAGAGTGGTTCCTAGTCACACATCGGTGCTACCCAAGTGAAATAGAAAGTTGGAGAACAACTTTCAATCCTACAATCCATGAATGGTGTTACATTGAATGTATAATTCCTTTAGCACTGATATCCCGAATGAACTCGAGGCATGGAACAGTCATCCTGTCAACGTTCATTCACTTTCTTGATCTCAGAGTAGATTGGAAGAGATATGTATGACATCAATATCACATACTGATTCACATATGAATCATATTCATAGTGATCTTCAAACATGTCCCACATGTTACTCTGCTCTAGTGCGATCATAGTGAGTAATGGCAACACCTTGCCAAAGTCAGTGTAAATTGCTTGTCTCACATCTCTGTATTGTACGTCACATGTATGAGATGGAGTTGTCGTAATATGCGATCTAGTATTCCTTTGCTAACCTTTAGCCACATTGCATGATCAAGGATTCCATACTTGTCATCAATGAGAGGAATATCTATAAGTTCATCTCATGAACTTCCAGATCCATATAGTATCCACTGTTGTTCTCTAACACACGGATACTTGGCATTTCCTTTTAAATGGTTTCATTGGAACACTTCCGATTATCAACAAACTTTCACTTTTATATATCCTATATATATTTTGCGATTAATTTTCTATCCTTTTAGAAGTTCGCATCAATGTAACTCTTTACATCAAACTCTTACTTATCTCCATAAAACTAGTCTTCACAAGTACTGATCAAGTTCTCATGGTATTCCAGTAACCCTTACTGGAAGTAGACAGACATCCACTCGTCATGTCCCACATACGAGTTATCAGGATGAGCACATCATATTGCCATGTCATACATACAAGATGATGAATGCATTTTGTTCTTGCCATGCAAGATAATGGGATGATTACATACATGATAGATCCATATCTATTCTTAGTGTTCCCATTCTTCATAAGAATTGGACACTTGGCCTTGGGATACTAACTCCATGTAACATGGACAAGTTTTCTCCCACTGAATCTGTGTACACTGAACCCTTCAGTACAGATTGCCAATGTATGCTCTCTCCTTTCCATGTTAAGAGGTTTTCGAGAACTATCTCTATAGATCTCTATTCATATCTCATAGGAAACATCTCTATCTTCCTTAAAGATAATTTCCACTTTGGATTTCCATTCTTGAACATTTCCATTTCATATCAACATGTGGAATGTGAATACGCTCCCACGAAATCACAGATCCCTTCTTTATCTTTGACATATCAGTCAAACCCTTTGACTATATCATCAAAGTAAAGATCCAATTATGAGTTGCTTGTACTCAATCAATCACATTGATTAGTCCATTGTAACTTACATACTTCATTTGCATTAGTGGATTCATAAACCTTATAGGTTGTGTCACATACACATCCTTGTTTTATTCCTCATAGGAATACGATTTTAGTATCCATATGCCAAATGTCTTAGTCATTAAGTTGCAATCAACAAGCATCATCCTTCTCAAAATGTTATCCATGTATCTTAACCTTTAAGATTCATTTGTACTTATGGATTTTATCCAATGGGTGCTACCATCAAGGTCATACCTTATGGTTCACATGGATGTCATTTAGGATGTAATGGTCATTAAACCATAACTCAAAATTTGGTTCCTCATATTCATCTAGATAGTTGACTCATCACATGAACAACTCATCACATAGATAATTGAGGTGTATCTGTTAAGGATATAAGAGTTCACAACCCTTGTGATTCTTAATTTCTTTTATTAGTGTGGGGTATTCTTTTATTAAGAAGAATTCAGTTATTTGATTATCATTCTCTAACTCTTTAGAGTATGATTCCTTCTTGATTTAGACATCACCATGCCTTAATCATGAGTTCACTATGATACACTATCATAATCACTCATAAGGATCTCAAACATTTGGTCCAAGTATTTCATTCATTGATCTCATCAAGAATTAACACTTTATCAAATTTGCACTTCATCTATGATAATCTTGAACACTTCAAGATATTCATATTGGCATTTCTCTAAACACCATTTGAAGTATTAGCATTTGTTCCAATAGGTATGTAAATACATCACATGTATTATACCTAATAGGATAATCATTCTCTCACTACCATTAGTGAAGATTGATTAATCATGTCCAAGATATTCATGTATCTTACTGGTTCTCTAACCAAAAGAGTTTAGATTTATCCATCACATGGAAACTAGAAATGAATTTCTCATGATTGATGCTAATTTGATTTTTTGAGTTATCTATAACTTTTAGGTATCATTTTATCTTATGCATATTAAATACCACAAGATAAACAAGGCATTGCCACAAAGATCATATCTTTAAAAGATTGAAACATCAACTTTATTGATTTCCATCATTGTCATACAATATGCAAAAATAAAGTGTTTCTATCTATTGGAAAATATGAAATAGCAGTTCATAACTGTATTACATGCCTTTTAGGCTGAAAATAAACTAAAGTACTCCTATCTATGGTGGCAACACTTGCCCCAATTATGAGTTCTTTACACTTTACATCTTGGTATCATATACCTGAAAAAGTGTTACAAGTTTACTTTCATGACACCTTTAAGTAGAGACGTCAGTCGCCTCCTTCTTCTTTTGTTCTTCTAGATAGAGAGGACAATTCCTTTTCCAATGTCCTGGCTTTTGACAATGCTGGCAATTTCCTTTTTTGGTCACGCCTCCCTTGTCCTTGAGAGCTGAAGACGACTTGGGCTCCTGGCTAGCATCAGAACCTTTCTTAGCTGTGTCCTTGCCCTTGCGCTTGGACTTGCCTTTCTTGCTCGTGATCACCATCGTAGACTTAGGCTTGTCCTTCTTCTTCTGTATCTCAGCTGTCCTCAACATACCCAACAACTCTGAAAGTGGCCTATCAAAGTTGTTCATGTTGTAGTTCATCACAAATTGACTATAGGATTCTGGCAACGATTGCAGTATCACGTCAGTAGCTAACTCTTGGCTCAGTCGAAATCCCGGTCTTTGTAGGTTCTCCACATACCCAATCATCTTGAGTGTGTGAGGACCAACTGGGTCTCCTTCTATCATGACGCACTTGAACAATGCCCTTGAGACATTGTATCTCTCTTGTTGTGCTTGATCTTCATACATGTTTCTAAGATGTTGAATCATCTCAATGACACCCATGTTCTCATGTTGTCTCTGCAACTCATGGTTCATAGAGCACAACATCCAGCACTTTGCATCAATGGCATCATCAGAATGCTTCTTGTAAGCATCCTTTTCTGCCTTTGGTGCATTAGGAGCAGGTTCCTCTGGAATTGGAGTATCCAGGATATACAGCTTTCGCTCTTGAGTGAGAACAATTCTCAATGTCCTATACCATTCATGGAAGTTTGTCCCATTTAGCTTGTCCTTTTCAAGGACCGATCGCAAAGAAAAGTGATTGTTGTTTGTTGTCATTTGTACTACAAACGAAAATATGCAATTTTAGTCCAAAAACTCATTTTTGACTTATTTGATTGATTTGAAAAGTTGACGATATAATTAGGCCTTTAATTAATTATCACTCCCACTATTTTAGTTCAAATTGATAGCCCTCACCATCAATTCGGAAGATTGCAACGTACAACCTTCTAGTGGGCAAGATCCTAAAATCCTCTAAGTCATGGACCAGCTAGGGCTGTCACCCACAACTTAGATCTCTCAGGTAGGCAACTCTTGCCAATTGCATCATATGCAACTCTTGATAAGATGTCATATGCAACTCCTTTCCATGATCATCTCCATGCCTCAAGGTACTAGATCCCATCTAAATCACCTTGTTAAGTCCGACCCAAAGAAAACACGATAAATATGCACCCTACTAGGGCAGACCCACACATTCATCCTTCACGCATCCACGAGATAGACGGTGCACCACGCTAGGGTGTGCCCACACTTGGTCGATCAAGCTTTTCACGTGTATCACATTTGGAAGGTGTCTAAAACTTAATATTTAATGAGGGATTTGGTTTTATACACATATACATATACATATCCAATCACCACAATACATAGTATGTATCATATACATGTTATATCCCACAAAAAACATGCAAAATGATAAAAGTGATGATTATGGCCATCCTAATGTGATTCCTCGAGCCAAGAGGAATCACGGTCATCTAGGTCTACATCACATGCAACTTGTACAAGATGAACTCTGTGCTTTGCCTTCCAAGTAGATCAACTCATCACATGAGTGGCCTTCTCGATCTGGTCGGTCGTCTGGGTGCCACCAGCCGATCGGTTGGCTCCTCCAACCGATCGGTTCACCTGGTCATCGTCCATCTCATCATGGCTGCCACCCGCTCGTCTCGCTCCTCAGACCGGTCATCAACCAATCAGTTCACTCCTTGAACCGATCGTTTGGAACGTCAACCGATCGGTTCACTCCTTGAACTGATCATCTCAGCTGTCGTCAGGATGTCCTCCGTTCTTTGACATAACAGGACATAAAATCTGTCCTATTTTACATTGTAAAAAAAAAAAAAGAAACCTCGAGTTACATTCAAGGGGAGCAAAGGTAGGAAAGCAATCTCGAATTATTTCGAGTTACATCGGGAATAGGAGAAGAAAGATCGGTGCGCAGACCGAGATGCAAGCAACCATATACAACCATACACAGATAGGGTTTATTGTCCATAACCACACTATACATCCACCACAAAACTCATTTAAGGGCGACGCATATCGAGTGCATTAATAATACATATCATATATGTAATTTGGGATTTGTGGATTTAGGATTGGACATGCATAAAGCCAATATTATTCGCATTGTATGCAATAAATAAAGGCGACAAACCAAAATCGATCATATCGATATTCCCAAAGTATAGAGCAGTTGATGTGGCTCTGATACCACTATTGGGTTTTAGGGGAGGCAGAGAAGGCAGCGGAAACAAAAATTTTCCTCCCCAACCCCAGAACAAGGAAACGCGTCAACGTCTATACAATAGGAAAGGATGGTTTGTGGAATCATACCTTGTCCCGAGGCTTGCTCGGAGACAATACCTCGCGCCTTGTGCGGTCTTCACCTCCGGTCTTGGATGGTGTCTATGCAGCTCCTGGTCGCACCGGGACTGTCGGGATTGACAGTTGTCCTCTGAGCGGAAGAAACCTCCCGCCTCTGAAGCAGTCCACACGGACCACCGGGAACTCCAATCTCCTTCTCTCACAAGGAATTGGAAGGAGTCACACCCTCCTGTTGGCGTACTAGTCGCCAACACACTCTCCTGCTACCAGTCGCAACTGCAGTTGTCTTTCCCTTGTTGTGCCTCCCTTATCGGGTAGCACTTGCTCGGGCTCTCTCTCGGTTACCAAAACCAGAGAGAACGGAAACTTTGTAGAGCAACTGGTTTGCACTGAGTTGTACTTTGAGAAGCCCCCAATACCCCTATATATAGGATGGTCATGGGACAGGGTTCTCTATCTCGGGCAATGCAGGACTAAAGCAGGAGTAGAAGGGTTCGAGATTTTCCACAAAACAACCAATTCACAACCTGAACCGATCGTTTCACAATTGAAACGGTCGGTTGGGGACCTGAACTGGTCGGTTGACACCTCAACCGATCAATTGGGACCCATGAATCGGTCGGTTCACTTCTACACTGGTCGGTTCGTGGTCCTGGTCAGTTCTCAATTGATTTTTTCTCTTTTGTTTCTATTTGGTATCAAATACCAATCCTTGTTCCAATCAAATTGGGCAAGTGAAACGAAAGGAACCTGTCCATGAGCCGATCAACTCACAACCTGAGCCGATCGGTTCACCAAGCTGAGCAGATTGGTTCATCACATGAGTTGATCGGTTGGGAGGCAGATTGTGCAGAATCAGTCAATTGCAGTTTCAATCAATCCAATACTCTAATCAATCAGTCCAACACCTTGAACACTATGATTTTGAGCTATCAATTAATTGAGTGTTTAATTGAACTACTAAACTCCTTTAGCAATCAATGTAAACATTGTTTGTGGACAAAACTCCTCTTCCAGGTTAAATCCTATGTGTGTGACCATGCAGGTCCTTTTCACGTTGGTAGTGAAAGTCCATAACACTTATGACTTCACAAGCAAAGAGTGGTGCCTAGTCACACATCAGTGCTACCCAAGTGAAATAGAAAGTTGGAGAACAACTTTCAATCCTACAATCCGTGAATGGTGTTACAGTGAATGTATAATTCCTTTAGCACTGATATCCCGAATGAACTCGAGGCATGGAACAGTCATCCTGTCAACGTTCATTCACTTTCTTGATCTCAGAGTAGATTGGATGAGATATGTATGACATCAATATCACATACTGATTCACATATGTGTGCGCACGCCTATTTCAATCCTACTCATCAAGTGTCCTTGGATATCAAACTCCCTCAGGAGGGACAAATCACATATCTATCACTGACCCCTCAAAAGCCCCATGTGTCAAAGCCACCCAATCATCACCTTTATAACAACCCATGTTTCAGGACTGCGTTTGATGATGTCAAAGTGTGCCCAACGACATGTGTTGAGTGTAGTGATTTCAGGTCAAAGAATCACACTCACCACCATCACTGTGAGTACTGACTGTGACTACCATGTCATGTTTCCATGTGTCAAACTCACGGTGGGTCTATCCGGTACACTTGTTCTCTAACAAGTACCTATGTGTTTGGTTTGATATCTCTATATCATGACTAATGAGATTTTGTCATCAACCAATACCACAATCTAGTCTTGTGTGTCATTGTTGTCTATCAACCTTCCACAATGACATCCGACTAGGGACATAACAAGAATGTACAAACTCTTAGCATCCGTATGATCTCATCGTTCAGGTCCTCAACCTAAAAGCATACGTCATTGAGTACTGTCATTCTCTAGACATTCAATTTGTTCTATCACTATCTCATATGATTGAACCAGAAAGAATTGGAAGCTTTCCTTTGATGTTTATCAAATGAATCTTAATGTATCCCACCAATCATACCATGATTGGCTCTTAGGGCATACAGACCAACAACCCATCCATTATTTTGTATAGGACACTACAAGTAATGAATTATACTTAATGTTAGTAAACCACTATAAATAGAGTTGATCACAGTGCTGCCTCTGAAGCTGACGTCGATGGGATCCATGCAGCAACGCTGGTCCCAGACAATGTAATTGTCGACGTCGATGGCTCGGAAAGCCACTACTGGGCGCCCGACCTAGCCACTGGAGTCTTTGGGCCAACATTAGCTGTCGATCGCTGCCACCAGCTTGCCACTACTAGTCGTCATCTAACAAAGACCGCGGAGATGGGATCGACCTCTCTTCTCGACCAACAGGTCTGGTTCCGCACCATCAAGTATGGGATAGGTGGTACACATTCATCAATGTGATTGTTAATAGATGATCAGGGCTCAATTCAAATATATTTCATTCTGAAATTAACTTATTATCTAAAGCCTGATGAGCTACTAGAATGGATTGATCATGGATGTCTAATCCAAATCGTTGAACTTTGGAGTTTATTAATGGACTCGATCATTTTTGAAAGATTTACAGTAGAAGATAGCAAAAACCTAGAGATAGGTTATATTTTCCTGTTAGGAATTTTAGTAACAACTTGAAAGTTGATACCATTGACATGATTTTTGATCATGTCGTGTGCAAATAGAACTGAAATTAATACATATAAGACTAAGCAGTTGTCAAAGTATCTACCTTGAAATTTTTCAAAGTCAATGTCTTTAACTTTGTGGGTATTTGTCCTCCACCTTCACAAAAAGCTTTTATACCCCTATCAATTAAATGATAATTGGTAAAATATAAATTATAAATAGAAATATCATGTTGAAGCATAACAAATGACTAAATTTATGCTTACTCCATAGTTGGCAATTTCAGTTTGTGGCCCCTTGTTGTTTTTCCCATTGGGTCAAGATAATAAAGAGTCATCAATTTTGGGACAACCACCAATAATTCCCAATGTCTAGATCTGAGTAAGAATAAAACAAACATTAAAATAAAGAAATTTATTCATTATTAAAATTATATTAAATAATAATACTTACTATACATTAAATGGAATTAGAATAATTTCCTTTCCCACACTAGCAAAATATTTGAATGCAGTAGAGAAGTACACATTCACTTCATCAATATGTGTCTCCACATGACTAGTGACTAAAGGAACTAAGAATCCAACATTCTTTATATCAAATTTTATAGCCTCAGCATATAAGTGGTTGTATAACATTTGTAATCATTTCATATATAGAAATAAGTTAAAATGTGTATTGGAATTTTCTATATTGATAGATCCTTACCTTATCCATACTTCTAATATCAAAGTATTTAGCCATTCATACCAAAACAACTCTATAATATCATCAAGAAAAATATAATTTTCAAAGTCCCTCCCAGTTGCATCTTCTGTTAAATTGACCAACATTTGTGATCTCGGGCTTTGGTTGGATAAGTATCGACACAAACATTTACATTTACTTCCCAACTCGTCGAATGTGGATTCTGAAATAAAAGATGGCTTGGGCATAGGAGGACGACTAGTAGAATTTTTACTTTTTGGTTTACAAACTTGTTAATTAAATTATATACTTATATTACACGAGTTCATATATGCAGTCAAATATGAAAAACATGGTAGAATTCAGGTATACCTTATCATTGATAACCAAGTGTCTAGGTCAACTTACCATAGCACCTTCTGCTTCTTCAACTATACTATATTTAGGATTATATATGGGTAATGGTTTGTCCCCCATTTTGTCATATACAAGATGGATGGACACACGACAAATGTCATTAGTAATTGGTTGACAATGCAATGTACTGCTAAGGTTGTATACCTTGCCCGGTGCCACAACATTATATTCTGGAACCTCCACTACAAGTTTATAGTTCATACCAACCTAGAAATGAAATAATATAAGTTATATACAAAGTGGTAAACCAGAAACCTACTACAACTATATATATATATATATATATATATATATATATATATCAATAACACAACATATAGAACAAACTTACTATAGATTGTTGTGGGGGGTCATTGCAAGTGCTCTCACAACCTTCTACAACTGGAGCATGGGCTAGTACCTCATCATCTGAGAGACACACAGTTTGAATAGGTTGAGAAGGTTGACTAGACTGAAATAAAGACATTATTTCTTTTACTTTCTGTGCTACTAATGCTTCAACTTTCTGTTATGTAAGACCTCCTATATGACCTCTCTTAGATTGCGAGGGGCCAAAATAAGACTTGAATCCTATGTCAGCTCCTAATCCCCTAACACGGCCAGGATGCTCCTTCGTACCAAGAGCAACTGATAGTTCATCCATGCAGCTAGTTAGATCTTTCCTTCCTTCCTTTGCTCATGAAGATCAATCTATTCATAGTTAATAAAAATATTAAAATCACAAATCAATTAGATATAAATAAATCAAAGTTTGTGGGAGTTACTCTTTACTTATTTGGGATGAACTTACCATCTTTTGTGCCACCTCCTTAGTTGCAGGGTTGATAATTTCACCTGCTCAATTTTTTCTAGCATTAATCCACTGCAAGTGTGGGGGTGGATGCTCAACTTGAGTTGTACTAGACTCTTCTCCAGAAGAGAGTTGCTTCTCTTGTAGTTGGCGGCAGAAGGCAGAACTATCGGGCCCCAAGTGATGGTCATGCACATTTTTAGCCTGTCTTTCCTTTTGGGCCTTGTGGATAGCCTGATCATTTAAAATGAGGATACTACAATTTATACATGGCAAACATATATAAAAAGATTCAGCTCCTTAATTGTATAAAAAGATTCATACAATACATCACAATCTTTAATACCTGAAACTCTTCTAATTTCCTAGATACAACAAATCTTTCCCACACCTTAGGATCTATAAAAATATATTAATCTATTGCTTTCTTTTTTTGTTTAGGATTATCTATAAATTCCCTTTTGAGATATGTCTTAAAAGCCTTCCATCGTACACCACATCATTGTACCACTTTTTTCTTGTGATCTTTTTCATTTAGATGAAAAACATCCTATACATACAAAAGAAGCAATAATGTTATTTTGACAAGGATTTGTCTTTCCAACCAAACTAAATTAGATTCACTAAACAAAAAAACATATTATAATAATATCACTTCAACTGACAGATATATCTTTCCATAGGAGGTCTTTTAAGGCACTAGAAACATCATGCCCATTTTTTATATCTATTGCCACCTTACTGCGTACGGTCGCCCCTATGTAATGCTTGAAAGCACTAGCATGTTCCCCAATAGGTGCTCCGGTGACATCAAACTGGATTGGCAATTTCTCCTCTTTGGCCCTAAGCTCCTACAGCCTACGCATCAGTGTGGGTCCTCTACATTTATTAGCATCACCACTAACATCCTCATGGTGCTCATGCTCAGAATGTTCATCTTCACTTGCCATTTTAGAACAACCTAAGGATTTTCAAGCCTATTATGTAAAACAAGGGTTCTTGTTGGAAGAAACCTAACCATCAGTTTTGGTTCTTTATATTCAACTTTGTAGTTTCATAGATTTAGTTTTTTTATTAGTTTTTATGAAAAGGTACCTTGATCAATGTTGTGTGGTGTACAGGATGAGTAACATTCATTACTACTGACCATAAAGTCGATACTACCGACAAAGTCACAGGGAAAAAGATTAAATTTGACTTAAGGACTCAGTACTACCGATAACCAAGTCGGTAGTACTGACAACATCACAGAGTGGCCAAGCACAAGATTCAATGAAAATTGGTACTACCGACCCAGAACTCAGTAGCACTGACATTTTGTAGAAAGGGAGCTGAGTGTCTCAGTACTATCAATAGAATTGTGCACTCTAGTTTCAAAATACTGAGTTCCTGCTCAGAAGCATTGAAAATTTTGAATGACTCAGTACTACCGACAACAAGCTGGTACTACCGACATCTAATGACACATAATCTATTGGAGCGCCATTGAAGATCAATAATTTTCACATTTGACGGTTGGTACCACTGGTCTGTGGCACAAGTTGGTACTACCGACATTTTGTCAGTACTATCCACACCTGGTGATCCACTTCGACTACATCAACAAATTAGGACCATTGGTATCACCAAGTCACAAAAATTGTAAATGAAAAGTCTGTAGTAGCGACTCTTCTTAGTACTATCAATGTGACGGCAGGGTCGCGACTGAAGTTACATAAGGTGCGGTGGAGTTTCATTTTTTTCACACCTTCTTCACTCCTCCTTCAAGAAAGTGTGTGCAAGCATCTCTAGGCATTCAAAGTCTATACTGAGCACTCTTTCTCTCAACCCCCTTCTTGTACCAAAGATGGTGCCAAGGAGAGAAACTTCTTCATCGGCGGGGAATCCTACGTTGATTCCTAAGCTAAGTTGCATCTCCCATCCAAATGCCAACGTAAAGAAGATTTATGAAGATATGTAAAAGAGGGATATGATGGCTACATAGTATAGATATTGTACCTTACTTGCCTCCTTGGTTTCATCGATAGTATGCACCAAGTCTGCGAGAATCAAGGTCTAGTGGGAAACAATCCATTCTTCAACAACTGACTGACCTTCCCGGATCTCATTTGTGAGTTCCTTACATTACTGGAGGTCTATGTCATCCCTGGGCATGGGGATGGATGGATGGATGACTGCATCAACATTCACCTTTACAACTCTGACTATCATATGATGTTGCAATATTTCAACACCATATTTGGATGGGAGGATGGTGAAGAATGTTTCATCCCTAAAAACTTTAATTTTAAGGTGGCATGGGAGCTGTTGTCAGAGGTTCTAAAAGGCCATCATATTAGCTAGCACACAAATTGCATCACCAACATTGAGCACCCTTTCGTTCACATACTTCATCACCTCCTTACCAACACTCTCTTGGCCAAATCTAGCCAGGGCCAGGGGAAGACTCAAAGGGTCGACCTCTACTTTCTCTACAAGCTACTAGAGTTAGCAAGGAGGAGTTTGAACTTTGGTGCCTTCTTCGTCTCACATATGATGGGTGTGAAGTGATTGGTGTGAAGGACACCTCCTATTCATTTTTTAAGATTTATCACCCTGATAGTGATGCACCTTAATCTTGATCTATCCACTGCTAGTTCTCTGAAGGCATCCCCAAAGCTAGACTTAAAGCACTTCAAGAGATCAAGCTTGCTCAATGTACCCCAAGGTACTGTCTATGTTGTACAGTGGGTACCCAGTACAAGGAAAGGGCACTTGTTGATGTTATCCTTTGACTTGCAAGGAATCCACCTCATGCGGTGGCCTGTAGATAGCTCGTCATACTAGGAGGAAGATGATGTTGATGCAGCACAAGACCAACAGTAGGAGTAGGATGAAGAAGAAGAAGAAGAGGAGGAACCCACCATCCCTATCACGAGGAGAAAGGTTCCACACAAGTGTGGGAGACCATTTGCAGCCTCTAGTTCTTTTGCTCCAACGTCATCATAGAAGTGGTGAAAGTGAATAATTGAAATCAATATGAAAGGTATGTGCATATAATACCTAGTTGGAAAATTTTATGCCTTGACCCATTCTTTCCTAATGAGGCTTAATTAAATCTAATTCTCTTTTTTGAAGCCCTAATTACTTGTGCCTAAAATTAGATTATTATTTCATATTGTTTGTGTTTTGTACCCCACTTCTTGCTTATTGATTCCTATGATTATTCTTTCCATGACTACTTTTCTAGCATTTAGATTTATGTTCTATTTAATTTAAAGTAGTGGTACTTATGTAGAACCACCCACAGAGGGCAGGTATTTATTTGCCTTGGGGAATGTTTTTATTCTCCCCATATTATTGTGTAGGTGACTGGAAATGTCTTATTCTCCCCTCACCTATAGGTTAGAGGTCTGGTAGGTTACTCAACTCTACTTAGTTAGGTAGACATAATTATCTTACATACCATTTTTTTTCAATATAATTGTAATGGCAAGTTTCTTTTGAATATAGCTTCATGCTCTTATTATCTTCATTTAATGATGAACCCTAGCCTGTTTTTACTTGCTTTACTTATCTTGTTATCCTAGACTTGTTTTGTGACACATACTTTTCTTCCCTTTCCCTTTTGTTGGGTGCCTTCCCAACCACCCAGGTGCTAAGCACAGTGATGGGTAAGATAAGAAGATCTTATCTTTTGGCTTGGACTTGGTTGATGGAGATGTTGCTTTGGAGACAAGATTGTAGTAGTTAGACTTCCGTCTATCTAGATCCTAATTGTTGTATCTTGATGTAAACCCTAATGGGAGAATTTTATGTACTTTTATAATCCTTTATATAAAATTGAATATAGTGAGTAATTTTTATTCTGTTTCTTTCCAATGGTCTTTTTTATACCAATACTTAAATAAATATTTGAAAATTTTACACCTATTTCAACATACCTTTTGATTATGTTGGGAATGGAGGTTTGATTTTTTCAAATTTTCAGTAAAGGGGTGATTTCACCCTTTTACAACATGGTATTTGATCCCATGGTAGTTGGAATCTAACTATTTCAATTTTGTCTCCCTAGTTAGAAACCTAGACTTGCAGAGTTCCCTTTAAGTTACATGCTTACCCTAGATTTGATATATGTTAATGAAAGGTTGATTTTGGATCTTATAGTTACACATTAGAATCACGTTGAGTAAAAACCTAACATATTTACAATTGAAAGATGCTTAAGTAATCATAATAACTTAATGTTGTTTAGGTTTGCCTTTAGAAAACTATTAGGGCATGAAGTTGAAGCAAAAATGTCTAGAAAGGATCATGTTCTGGGGGCTGGCACTATATTCCTCTGCGCCACTTGCTTGGTTTATGAGGACTCCAAGATCCATATGATACCACCCTGACCTGAGCTGATATGGATTGTCTGAAATAGTTTTCTTTTAGACAATAGTAACCTTAGACTTCTATGTTGTGTATCTTTGGGAACCCTAAGTTTCAAGTGTATGATGACTTGTTTGAGGATGGATACCAAGATAGTTGCCTTATGTCCCTTAGGACCACATTCTTGGATTGTTTATCCCTAGAAGATAGCCTTTGAAGTTTGGGGTTAAGAGAGCTATCAGAGTGTGCAGTGGAAGTGTGATGGATCTTGTACATGATGTAGTAGACTCATCCTTTAACCCTAGTGTAGTTTGGCTTGATAGGTCGAACCCATTAATAGGTGGAGTATAGTTAGTTTGATATTGTTGGGTGATTAGATTTTGAGGACAAAATTCTCTTTAGTGGGTTGGAACCATGTGACATCTTGAAATCTATCTACTCTATCTTTAGACACCCTACCTCCATGAATAGGAGGTTAGTATGCTTGGATCCTTGGTCTTGACCAAACATGTAATAGTGGTAACCCCAACATGCTTTTTCATATATTAATGGGCAAATAATGATCATACGAGGAATGATTTATATGTTCAAACCCTAATGAATATCCAATGCACATAATATGGGTCACTCACATATTAATACTAATTATGGATACACATGATGCTAATAATGTCATGAACCGATAAACCTTAATGATATGATGAGAAAGAAAAGTGTAACCTAATCTTGGAATTAATGTATGCTATAATGAAATATAATGATCAAGTTGATCCTAAATCCAAAATTGTAATCATGTAACCTTAACATATACATCCTTAATGATATTCATGTTAAAGTAGTGGCATTAGGTGTCATATTTAGATAACATACCTTGATGCACATAAATGATATATATTCACCTAATCATAGATTACTCGTCATAAATATGAAATGCATATCACCTTGTTACCTAATACATACCTAATTAATCACCTAATCATGACTTGGTATGTGAATCAATTCATTAATATGACATATGTCAAACCTTGTTCACTAAAATACATATAATGTCTTCAATATGATTAAGAAGTAATTCGATTCACACAAATGTTCATAATCAATAATAAGAAGTGAATAAATATGATAAAATGAATAATGATGACATTAATGTGAATAAGGAAGGTAATGTGACAATTTTTAATATACATACACGTAATCAATGTGACATAATTTGGATTAATTTTAGACTTAATAACAAATTGGATAGTTCATGCAAAATAATCTAGCATAATTCAATATGGTGATAGCATGAGGATAATGTAATCTAAATCCAAATTATTAAAAATAATGATCAAATATATTGAGATAATTCAATAAACCCTAATTATGCTTAAAATTCTTAATGAAATAAATAATAGGGTTTAATGCATAATAATGAAATTTAATACTTTTGGCAACAAAGTGAATATGACATGATACAATTAATAGAATAATAATGATCATGTGATATAATGCTAATAAGACAAAAATATTAAAAAGAAATCTTAATAGTGGAACCCTAGGCGATCCTTGAGAACCTGACCTATGATGAGTTGTTTGTGAAGTTTTTGAACTCTCGAGTTAAGCAGTTGATGTTGGTGAAAGTTTTTGGTTGGAGGAACAACCTGAAGTTTTGTGATGAGATGTTGCACACTCACCCTTCCCTCCTTGCTTGTGATTTTAGGTACAAAATCATCTTTAAGGGGTGGAGTGTTGTAACATACTAAATCCTAGACATTTTATCTTTAGGCCCTCTTTTCCATCTTTTCCTTTCATTTCTATCCTTTTTGGCCTTTATGTTTAATTTGTGGAAATAGTAGTGGTTTGGTGAACATTTGTTCATTATTATTGCCAATAATGGGTTTATGCACAAATACCCCAGTAAATATATTAATAAGGGACTAATATGCAAATTTACAACATATGTGAGATAGTGACAACATAATTCATTCTAGATCATTCCTTATCTTTTTGGAGCAAGGAAGAGAAAAAGGAACGAATAATGATGCTTTAAACATGTTAATGTGATATGGAATTATTTAATAAGTTAAATATTTGTAATTTTGAATAATGGAATAAATTCATAAAAGGAAAACTCAAAAGATAATTCTCAAACCAAATTCATTTTCCTTGATTTAAAGTTTCCATGAATGAAAAGATTCATAATTTTAGAAAATTAATAACTAACTTTGCATTAATTAGAATTGGAAAATATGAGTTTTTCTCTGAATCATTAAATAAATTATTAAATGACTTTAAAAGTGGAAATAAACCTCAAATTCGTAATCTATATGTAAAAATTAATCTATGTGTGAATTTTCATCTAATTTGGATAATCTTAAATATTTTATTTTATCCAATAGAGAGAAAATCATTTAAAGACATAAAATATTAAATAATATGTTAAAATTTTAATTAATGTCAAAATTGTGTTCCTCACACTTAATATTTCTTATAGACCAAGTTTTATATTTTTATAAAGTTTCTAGATGACTCTAATAAATTAAAAGGATAAAACAAGTGATTAAATTTAAATGTCTTAAATAAAATAAAAAAATTCTTCAAAAAATAAAATAATACCAAATTCGTGTTCTACATGTTAAAATATACTTTTGGTTCAATTTTCACTCAATTTGGAAAATCTTTAATGTAAAGGCCAAATTAGGAGAGAAACAGTGTGTAGAACCTTCAAATCATTAATTAAAATAAGAAACAACTTCAACAAATGAAGTTAATGGAAAATTCACGTTTCATATATTTTGGTTTCCTTGAGGGTGAAGTTTCACATTAATTGGTAATTATAGAGGTCTGTAATGTATTAAGAAAAAGAAAATATGAATTACTTTAAAGACATTAAAATAAAATACTTAGAATCCCCAAAACTGAAGACTTCTGTTAAAATGGGGATCTACATGTATTAAATAGTATAGGGTTGAAATGTTGCATTTAACTGGACAATTCTTGCTTTCCCATCTAGATTAGGAAATAAAATTAGAATCTATGCCTGATATTCTAACTATTTAATTGATGTATTTATTTCTATAAAAGTTTTAAATTTATGTACTCGTTGTATATATTTTCTCTCTTGATTTATCACAGTTGTTCTAGAAACTACATTTACCTACCTTGATTGATAATTTCCTAATATAGACAATATGATATAATATAGTCTTTTTCCTTCCCCGCTTCTTACTTTTCCTACATTTCTTATTTACTGCTCACTATTTTCCCTCAATGGCTTCCCCCTTATCATTTCACGCATATATATGTATATGTACATATGTGTATATAAATATGTATATATATGTGTATATATATGTATATATATATATATATATATATATATGTATATATATACATATACATACATATATATACATATACATACATATATATACATATATATATAGTTTTCTTGGTTGGGTATGATCTTGCTTTGGAAGCTGTCGAGTCCACCGGAGATCATCTTGGCAAACCTTCTTGGTATGTTACCGGTAAAACTAGCAACCATGTTTCCATCTTTCACCCACATATTCTACTATTTATATTTTCAAAAGATGATCCTGCAAGTTTATTATGCTTTACTATGTCCTGTCCTCCGATTGGGGTTGAAAGGGTGTCGTGTTCCGGTATTTTTTAACTCTGATTTCTTGATTGTGGTGGTGTGCAAGAGGAATCATGAGAGCCTTCTTTTAGTTGCCGATCTTCATGATTGTTTTCAAACTAAACTTCTTTTGAGTTTTTCGATCACAGACCCAACAATGTGTCCTTTGAGTTTAGTTATTGTCACATTTTAAAAGTTGTATCCATGGTTCGTCGATGGTTTGCTATTTCGTGGGATCTCCTTTAGATTTTTCCTTCTATTAATGGATTTATTCATTAACCCTCTATTTATGGGGAGTTAGGGCCAGGGTTCCCAGTCTATGTAGGTGTGGAAGGGACCAGAAGATCTCAAATTTTCACAATAATTCTGGAAACTTCACAGCCTACTACAGTCAAAATGTTTGGATTCATCTTCATTTCATGTTTCAGGTTTCATCTTGTTTATACACTTGATATCTTTTGTTTCCCGTTATTTTAATCAGAGTCATAAACTTCATATCATGTGTCATGCTAGTGGTTATGGTGTGTGGTCTGGCACACCTGTGGATAATACTGGTCGTACTTTTCAAAATCGCTATTGATGTCTTTTGATCCCACTTTATGTGGGATTCTATGTTTGAACTGCTTCTACCAAGTCTATTTTTTCAAGATCTAGACTTCTATTACCAAGCATTTTATGACTCTACCAATTGATTTTATTTTGTTTCTATTACACATACATGAGCTTGTTCGTCTTGTTTCGTATGTTTCAATAAAAATTGCATTGTGTTTGGTCGATTTTATAAAAATCATATCTTTTAATTTAGTTGTCCAAAGATTAAAATAAAATATATTTTGGAATAAAAAATGTATTCTTTCCAATAAAAATAATTTTGAGGCTTTATTTTGAGTTTTATCGAAAGGTGTTTTCTAAAAATAAATTTAGTATAGAAAAATCACCAAAAATACATTGTAATCCTTATAACTCTAAAATGTATAATATTATATATTTTCTTAATCAGAAAAACCTAACTAAGTGAGTGGTGATGTTTTTGAGGTCTGAATTGAAGATTTGTGTAAAAAGTCCAAAAGTAGTATTTTGTTTACATTAATGTACATAATAAACCCGAATACATGGTTTTACATTGAAAATAGGAAAAGTGGAACTTGGATTATCGAGAAGTGGTGAAAGTGAATAACTAAAATCAATATAAAAGATATGTACATCTAACACCTAGTTGGGAAATTTTATGCCTTAACCCATTTTTTCCTAACAACACTTACTTAAATCTAATTCTCTTTTCTTAAAACCCTAATTACTTGTGCCTCAAATTAGATTATTGTTTCATATTTTTTCGGTTTTATACCCCACTTCCATGCGTATTGATTCATATGATTATTCTTGCCATGCCTACTTTTCTAGCATGTAGATTTATGTTTTATTTAATTTAAAGTAGTGGTACTTATGTACAACCACCCATAGAGGACATGTATTTAATCGCCCTGGGTAATATTTTTATTCTCCCCATATTATTGTGTAGGTGACTGGCAATGTCGTATTCTCCCCTCACTTATAGGTTAGAGGTCTGATAGGTGCCTCAACCCTACTTAGTTTGGTATACATAATTATCTTACATGCAAATCCTTTTTAATATAATTGGTAATGGCAAGTTTCTTTTGAATATATCCTCATGCTCTTGTTATCTTCATATTATGATGATCCCTAGCATGTTTTTACTTACTTTACTAATCTTGTTATCCTAGACTTATTTTGTGACACATACTTTTCTTCCCTTTCCCTTTTTTTGTGTGCCTTCCCAACCACCTAGGTGTTGAGCAAGGCGATGGATAAGACAAGAAGATCTTAGCTTTTGTCTTGGACTTGGTTGATGGAGATGTTGCTTTGGAGATAAGATTGTAGTAGTAGTACTACATTTTTGGTTAATAACGTCACTACTGAAAGCATCACTTTTACTAGCAAAACTGACCTAGAAATTATGAAAAAAATTCGGGCACCGCTTACCTCTATTGGGTCACTTTTTTTTTAAAACAACCGACCTAGTAGGGTCGGCTTTTTGGGTCGGTTTTTAATATAACTGTCCTTGTAGGTTGGAATGAAAAAATTTGGGCACCGACCTCTATTGGGTCGGTTCTTTTAACTGACCTTGTAGGGCCACTCTCGGTCGACCAAATTATCGACTGAGAATCCCACAGCAAAAATTGGCTCCATTTTGCCTTTGCGCGTCTATAAGTACCACTAGGTTTGGTTTTTTCTTTTAACTGACCTTGTAGGGCCACTCTCGGTTGACCAAATTCTTGACCGAAAATCTTGCGGTGAAAATTGGCTCCATTTTTCCTTTGTGTGCGTCTATAAGTACCTCTAGGGTCAGTTTTTTTCCTTTTAACTGACCTTGTAGGGCCACTCTCGGTCGATCAAATTATCGACTGAGAATCTCATGGTGAAAATTGGCTCCATTTTTCCTTCGCGCGTCTATAAGTACCTCTAGGGTCAGTTTTTTTCCTTTTAACCGACCTTGTAGGGCCACTCTCGGTCGACCAAATTATTGACTGAGAATCCCACGGTGAAAATTGGCTCCATTTTGTCTTTGCGCATCTATAAGTACCTCTAGGGTCGGTTTTTCCCTTTTAACCGACCTTGTAGGGCCACTCTCGGTCGACCAAATTATTGACCGAGAATCCCACGGTGAAAATTAGCTCCATTTTTCCTTCGCACGTCTATAAGTACATCTAGGGTCGATTTTTCCCTTTTAACCGACCTTGTAGGGCCACTCTCGGTCGACCAAATTCACGATCGAGACGACTCTTTGGGTCGATTTTTTAATATAACCATTCTTGTAGGTCGGAATGAAAAAATTCAGGCATCGGCCTCTATTGGGTCGGTTTTTTCCTTTTAACCAACGTTGTGGGCCACTTTTGGTCAACCAAATTCTCGACCGAGAATCTCGCGGAGAAAATTGGCTCCATTTTACCTTCACACATCTATAAGTACCTCTAGGGTCAATTTTTTCCTTTTAACTGACCTTGTAGGGCCACTCTCGGTCGACCAAATTCTCGATCGAGAATCCCGCGGCAAAAATTGGCTCCATTTTTCCTTCTCACGTCTATAAGTACATCTAGGGTCGGTTTTTTCCTTTTAACTGACCTTGTACGGACACTCTCAGTTGACCAAATTATCGACCGAGAATCCCGCAGAAGAAAATTGGTTCCATTTTGCCTTCACGTGTCTATAAGTACATCTAGGGTCATTTTTTCCTTTTAACCGCCCTTGTAGGGCCACTCTCGGTCAACCAAATTCTTGACCAAGATGACTTTTTGGGTCGATTTTTAAATATAAACGTCCTTGTAGGTCGGAATGAAAAAATTCGGGCACCGGCCTCTATTGGGTCAGTTTTTTCCTTTTATCCAACCTTGTAGGGCCACTCTCGATTGACAAAATTCTCGATTGAGATTCACCTTTTTGGGTCTTTTTTAATATAACTGTCCTTGTAGGTCGGAATGAAAAAATTCGGGCACCGACCTCTATTGGGTCAGTTTTTTTCCTTTTAACCGAACTTGTAGGGCCACTCTCAGTTGACTAAATTCTTGACTGAGAATCACCTTTTGGGTCAGTTTTTCATGTTTAACCATCCTAGCAGATGATTGCAAGCACCAGTTTGGCTTTTGGGTCATTTTTTTCCTTTTAACCGACCTTGTAGGGCCAATCTTGGTCGACTAAATTCTCGATTGAGAATCACCTTAATAGCAAGGTAATGTTTCTTCTTCTATTCCCAATTGAAGATTCATTAGGTGTTGTGCATCTTCTCACTGGCCCACAGAGGCGGCCTTTCATTTTCGGTGCGGTAGTAAGAGCTAGTTGAGAGATTGAGGGAGAATTGATGTTGCGGAGGAACTGAGGGTTTGAGAGGAGCTTCCCGCAAGCGAGTGATAGTCTCAGACTCTCAGGATTTTAAGACCCTACCTTGGCTTATTGTGGGACTCGACAATTGTGCTTGCCGCCGTATGTGGTTTTATCACCGCCACAACCACCACCGCTTGCTTCCGCAGTCACTGAGCTCACCGTCCGTGGAGCTCACTGTCACTGCTACCTGAGGAGTTGTTGGTGTTCGTTTCTGCCATTGCCACTACTGCTCCTCACCATCACTGGAGGCACCACCATCACTAGAGCTAGCCACCGCTACCAAAGCTTGGGCTACCGTCGGGTGAGCATGATTAAACTTTATTTGCCTCTACATTGCATGTCTGTTGATTCAGTAGTACTATGGTTTTATAATATGCTTTCGTTTTTGAGGTTATGTGCCTTTATATTATTTTGGGATGGGGATTATGAGCCTCATACACAGGTTTTGTGCCCACTCACAACCTCAGGAGCTTTTATAAAAAGTTAGAATAGTTCTATGATGCCAGGAGGAGTGTAGAACTCAGACCTTCCTTTGTGATTATTCTTGTTTATTGGATTTTGTTATTACTTCATGGAATAATATGGTAGTGAAAACCTATCCTCAAGTATTTCAAATAAAACTTGATGCTTCAATTATTATGATCTCTATTTTTGTTCTTTCCTTTAGTAATAGTTAAGTTAATTTGAATGGAAACAAACCTTTTTATAGAAGTATTCTATTCAAGTGGGTTCTAGTGAGCTTCATTCCACCTTATTCTCATCTTCATCCAGTAATACAAAAATATATCTCCCACATGATGAACCACCACAAACACTTGTGTATCTTTCATTTACTTCTCTTCTCCCACAATGATGAACCAAGACAACGACGATGAGGATCGACCAGGCCATAGTTGTAGATGCAGTAGTAATTGTTATTGTTGTTGGTCTTCTGAGTTGGTTAACGAAGCGCATTATGTGATCGAAAGATTATTGCAGGAAGATATCTAGGAATTAGGATCGAAAAACTTCACTACTCCATCTCACCTAGTTCTCACAAGCTCTACTTTTTGTGATAAGATTATTTCTCTAATCATGACAACTCTTTGGCATGCCCTTCAGTTTATATTTGTCAAGAGCACCTAATTGATTTTCAATTTAGTACATGTAATGCATGTTTATCTATGGAAGTACTCTTGGTTTGCCCAATATTGTTCACGACAGTCATCCTTTTGCTTGTATAAGCTCTGGCGCTCGACGGTCATCCTCTTGCTCTTTGACACATGTGCGCCTTCCACTACCCACAGTCTTCTCTCATTTTCATCTCGGCGGCTCAGGTCAGTTACATTGTTTTTCCATTTTATATGAATAGTAACCCAACCAATAATAAAAACATATGTTTTTTCATATCTACATTTTATTATCAGTCACATATGTAATCATTGTATACATTCTAGAAATATGAGATTAGACATGTGTACTCCTAGATTGACACTTTTGGGTTTATAGATGAGATCATCAATGCATGATGTTTAACTTAATATATAAATATGAAAATATTACATTTATATATTAACTTAGAAACCTATTCAAAATTTACTCATTAGGGGTAAATTTTGGATAGTCCCTGGGCTGGGACTATTTTTGGATATTTAATCTCGCTTAGAATGTAAGTGTATTTGTATGTTTAGTTTTGAAGAAAATTTTAGTAGGATTTCCTCATTTGTTCTTTGGGTACATATGTGAGTGGTTATTTTCCATTTACATCGGTGTACTTGAAGAACTTAGGGGAAATGCTACTGAATTTTTTTTCAAACCTAAACATACATTATATAGTTACTAGTGAGATTAAATATTTAAAAATGGGATAGGTGGTACACTTTAGTATAAAAGTAATTAACTTCCTATCAATAAAAAATTACAACTTATAGTATCAATATTAAATGCTCCATTTTATAATTAATTTTAATGTGATCTAGAAAATGGATCGAAGTTGGATGTCTATCAAGAACCGTTGCAGTCCAGAGTTTTCCAAAGGTCTTGATGAATTTATCAGATTTGCTGAGGAACATAGGAAACTACCTACAGATAGGTTCTATTGTCCATGTAGAAATTGTGGTAATAATGTGAAAGTTGATACTATTGAGGAAATTAAGAATCATGTCATATGCAATGGGATCATACAAGGTTATCATGAATGGTATTGGCATGGAGAGAAATTTAATTATGGATCAGAAAATGTTGATACTAATAGTTGGGGCATAGATAATGATGATAATGTCAATGATGAATCGATTCAGGATGAACCGATTTAGGATGATATGGTTGATGAAATGCTACGTAGTTGTGGGGAAAATGTCATTGATCCACCTTCTTTATTTGCAAACATTGTCCATGGTGCTGAAAGACCATTATATAAGGGTTGTACTAAGTTCACAAGGTTGAGTGTTGTGATGCGATTATATACTCTTAAAGCTCAAAATTGGTGGAGCGATAAGAGTTTCACTTCATATTATCTTTGTTAAAGGAAATTCTTCCTGAAGGAAACAAGCTTCCAATTTCAACATATCAAGCAAAGAAAATGATGTGCCCAATGGGAATGGAGGCTAAGAAAATTCATGCATGTCCAAATGATTGTGTTTTATTTCATAAGGACTATAGTAATTTAATAAATTGTCCAAAATGTGGTGCATCAAGGTGCAAGACCACAAATTCAGGTAAGGCTAAGAATGGCTCTCCTGCCAATGTGACGTGGTATCTGCCAATAATACCATGATTTCAACGCTTATTTGCTAATACTGAAGATGCGTGAAATTTTTCCTGGCATGGGGAGTTAAAGGCCAATGATGATGGTGTCCTACGACACACATCTGATTCACCACAATGGAAGAAAATTGATTTATTATACCCTCAATTTGGTAAAGAAATAAGGAACTTAAGACTTGGACTCTATACAAATAGAATGAATCCTTATAGTACATTAAGCAGCCAACATAGCACTTGGCCTGTTATGATTGTTATATACAATCTTCCTCCGTGGTTGTGTATGAAAAATAAGTATGTCATGTTGTTAGTATTGATATCAGGGCCTAAGCAACCTGGAAATGACATTGATGTTTACCTTCAACCTCTAGTTGATGACCTGATGAAACTATGGGAAGAAGGTGTTATGACATATGATGCTTCACGCGAAGAGATATTTACTTTGTGTGCTATGTTGTTTTGCACGATTAATGACTTTCCATCTTATGGAAATTTGTCTGGATTTAGCATAAAAGGATACAAAGCATGTCCTATTTGTGAGGAAAATATTGATTCAATTCGACTGAAACATGGTGGTAAAATTGTATATCTTGGTCATCGGAGATTTCTCCAACCAGTGCATCATTATCGAAGGCAATGCAAAACCTTTAATTGATCAACCTAGGAACGAAGTGCTCCTAAACCTATACCAGGAAATGTTGTATATGACAGGGTGAAAGATATTGTTAATGAATTTGGAAAGAGTTCAAGTAGTCATACTCTCGCATGTGACAAATCTCTATACAAGAAGAGGTCAATATTCTGGGATCTTCCTTATTGGAGATTTTTGTTGATTAGACACTGCATTGATGTCATGCATGTTGAGAAAAATGTTTGTGATAGCATCATTGGTACACTATTAAATATACCAAGAAAGACTAAATATGGCATCAAATCTAGAAAATATTTAGAATTAATGGGTATAAGAAAAGAATTATCAATGGAGATCAGGGGTCACCACACATATTTACCACCATCTTGTTACACTTTGTCAAAGCAGGAGAAAAAAGACTTTCTGTGAATGCTTGTATAATATTAAGGTTCCACAAAGATACTCTTCTAATATTCGTAGATTGGTACCAAAGAAGGATCTGAAGTTGATAAGTCTCAAATCTCATGATTGTCACACCTTAATGCAACAAATTTTACCTATGGCTATTCGATCTATATTGTCAAAGCATGTAAGGTTTGCAATCACAAGACTCTATTTCTTCTTCAATGAAATATACAACAAAGTGATACATCTTGATACTCTCGATAAATTACAAAAAGATGTAATTGTTACCATGTGTCAGCTTGAAATGTACTTTCCTCCTTCATTTTTTGATAGAATGGTTCATCTTATATTACATATAACAAGGGAGGTGAAGATGTTGGGTCCAATTTTCTTACACTAGATGTATCCATTTGAACGCTACATGAGTGTTTTTAAAGGTGATGTTCAAAATCGTTATAGTCCTGAAGGGAGTATTATTGTGGGTTATGTGGCTAGGGAGGTGATGGACTTTTGCAATGATATTTTGAAGTGCAATGAAATTTCTAGCGATCTAAAAAATTTGCATCACACTGAATCTTATTGTGGAAAAGGAACTATGGGAGCATGAGTGAAAGGAATTAGTCCTGAGTTGTGGGAACAATCAAATTTGTATATTTTACACAACATCGATGAAGTTAGTAGCTACATCATAGAACACAATGATCCTATCAAGGGAAATCATCTGCGATCCAGTTCAATGTGGCTTGCAAGAGAGCATAATCGAACATTTATTAGGTGGTTTGAAGAGAAAGTCTTTAATCAACTATCTGAATCACTGAATAATGTTGCTGAGAACATAAAATGGCTCGCCTTTAAGCCAAAAATGGATGTCATGTCATATGAAGGATATGACATAAATGGATTTTTATACTACATAAAGCGTCAAGATGAAAGTAGTGTAGTCCAAAATAGTGGGGTCACTGTTCAAGCTTGTTCGTTGTATTTTGCTAGTACGAAAGGTAAAAGATCACGCGAAGCTGGGATGTCATATTACGACGTCATTAAGGACATATAGGAATTGGACTATACAAATTTCAGAGTTCCTATCTTTTAGTGTAATTGGGTTGATAACAACAAAGGAGTTTTAGTGGATGAGTTGGGTTTCACATTGGTGAATTTTGAAAAGATTGGTGAGAAAGATGAACCATTCATCATGGCAGACCAAGCAAAACAAGTATTCTATATTAATGACTCAAAAAATAAAAATTGGTCTGTTATTCTTCATGGAAAAAGACAGTTTATTGTAGATCCTATAAATGAATAAGAATACCACAGAAAGTATGATGATTCCAGCCCATTCTCAGTTGGTTTGCCTAGTGTAAATGTTGAAGTTAACACCGATGAACCCTATAAACGTCAAGACCATGCTGAAGGAATTTTACTTGACTAACAACTCAACCAATACTAGAGGCATGTATTCTTTGAATTATTTATTTTATTATCATTCAAGCACGTAATCTTTTAAATGTACATCATATCACCACTTGTGCTTTTATTATCACTTATGTTTCTTTAATCATTAGTGAAGCTCAATGAGACTCAACTCCTCCTCTTTCCTCACCATGTCTCCCCCAAAGTAGTGTTTATGTCGTTGTCCATTAACAAGGAATGGCTCAGCCCCATTCCTTATTTGTACCGCCCCATGGGGAAAAACCTTAACTACATCAAAAGGTCCACTCCATATAGACCTCAACTTATCGGGATATAATTTCAACCTAAAATTGAATAGAAGAACCTTCTTTCCTGGAGTAAAAACTCTACGTAGGATGTGGAGATCATGGATCTTTTTGGTTCTTTCTTTGTAGATCCTTGATCTTTCATATGCATCAAACCTAATCTCATCTAGTTCATTTAATTCCAACATCCTCTTTCTTCCTGCTTCATCCAAATTGTAGTTCAATTTTCGCAATGCCCATCTAGCTTTGTATTCTAACTCTATGGGTAAGTGACAAGCTCTTCCATAGACAAACCTAAAAGGAGTGGTTCCTATATGTGTCTTATAGGCTATCATATATGCCCACAAAGCATCATTAAGCAACATGCTCCAATTAGTCTTGTTTGCTGAGACTATCTTTTCAAAGATTTTCTTGATCTCTCTATTAGACACCTCAACTTGACCTTGGGTTTGGGGGTTATATGGAGTACCTACCCTGTGTTTTACTCCATAATTACTCAAAAGCGCCCCAAATTTCTTATCGGTGAAATGAGATCCACCATCACTGATGATCAATCTGGGCACCCCAAACCTACAGAAAATGTGATCTTTCACAAACCTGAATACAACTTGAGCGTCATTGGTGCTGGTTGGAATTGCTTCCACCCACTTAGACACATAGTCAATAGAAATTAATATGTATAAATTGGAATTCAAAGACACAAATGTGCCCATGAAATTGATGCCTCATAAATCAAATACGTCAATTTCTTGAAAAACATTAAAAGGCATCTCATGTCTTTTCTTAATACTACATGCACTTTGACACGCATCACAATAAAGAACAAAGTTATATGCATCCTTAAAAAGTATCAGCCAATAGAAACCACATTCTAATACCTTGGTCATAGTCCTAGAACTAGCATGATAACCCCTAGTAGGTAATGAATGACATGTGCCAATATGCTATCAAACTCACAATCTGGCACACATTTCCTCAAAATACCATCCCTACTTTGCTTAAGCAAGATGGGATCATCCCAAATGTATTACCCCAATGAGTGGAAGAATTTCTTCTTCTCCTGATAACACCAATCCTATGGCAACTCTCCAAATGCCAAGTAGTTTACAATATTTGCAAACCAAGGATCTTTTCTTTTCATAGCAAAGAGTTTCTCATCTGGGAATTCTTCCACTATAGGTATATCTATGTCCTTTTCATCAACCCTTTCAAGCCTAGATAGGTTTCCAGCCACCACATTCTCAGTACCTACTTAGTCTTTGATTTCATTATCAAATTCCTACAATATAAATATCCATCTAATCAACCTATGCTTTGCATCTTTTTTCTACAACAAAAATTTGATGGCCGCATGATCGGACCAAACAATTACCTTAGACCCTATCAAATATTGGTGAAATTTCTCAAAAGCAGAAATAACCACCTATAATTCTTTTTCTATTTTCGTGTAATTCAATTGGGCATAGTTAAGAGTTTTAGATGCATAGTAAATGACCGCGGGAACCTTATCTCGACATTGGCCTAGAACATCCCCACTACATAATCTTATGTGTCACACATCAGCTCAAAAGGTTGGCTCCAATCTAGAGCCTAGACAACATGTGCAGAGACTAACTTCTCCTTCAACACCTCAATCTCTTGCAAACATCACTCGTCAAAATCAAAATCAACATCCTTTTCTAACAACTCAGAGAGCGGTTTGGAAATTTTTGAAAAATTCTTGATAAGGTGTGGCTAATATCTGGAATGTCCTAAGAAGCTCCTCACTCCCTTCACCAATGATGGTGGAGGTAGCTTGGAGATGACTTCTATTTTTACTAGATCAACATCCATTCCCTTATTGGTCACCTTGTGTACCAAAACAATCCCCTCACTCACCATCATGTGACATTTTTCCCAGTTCAAAACTAGGTGAGTGTCCTCGCATCATTGCAAAACCTTATCAAGATCATCAAGGAAATCTTCAAATGATTCACAATACACTGAAAAGCCATCCATGAATACCTCCAGACATTGCTCTACCATATCAAAAAAGATGGCAAGCATGCATAGTTGAAAGGTAGCCGGTGCGTTGAAAAGACCAAAAAACATATGACGATATGCAAAAGTGCCATACGGACAAGTGAACGTTGACTTCTCTTAGTCTTGTGGCTCGATAGAAATCTGTTTCTATCCAAAAAGAAAAGTGGGAGTGAACAGAGAGATGCTCAAGGATTTAATCATTAAAAGGGATCGGAAAGTGGCCTTTCAAAGTGGAGCGCCACCCAGTCACCAACCTAGTAGAAATCAATTCATCATTTGAGTTAGGTGTGATCGATAGATCCCCTTTCTTAGGAACCACCTTGGTTGGACTAACCTAGGTCGAGTCAGATATAGCATTTATGATACCAATATATAAAAGTTTTACTACCTCCTTCTTTACTACCTCAGTCATGATGGGGTCGAGACGCCACTGAGGTTGCATAATCGGCTTGCCACCTTCTTTCAGTCTGATTTTATGTTGGAAGAAACTAGGGAGATCTCCTTTATGTCTGCCACAGACCATCTGAATGTTTCCCGGTGGTTTTTCAACACCACGAATAGTTTCTCCTAGTCCTGAATGCGCAGTGAAGCTGAGATAATGACCAGAAGATTCTCATCTATTTCCAAGAAAGTATACTTTGTAGTGGCAAAGGCTTCAGCTCTAGATCTGGGGGACTCATTAAAGATGGAACCAATGGTGGAGGAGATGGTCCTAGATTCTCAAAGTGTCTTACGTAATAACATGGTAATTCCTTGAGAGACAAGACACACTCATCCAAAGAACAGTGACGGGTATAATCATCCACTAGATTCATGAGGCAAGTCTCTAAAGGCAATTGTCGATATGATTGCACAAGAGTGGAAGGAGCTACCTCTTCAACTATTAATGGGCAATGTTCCTCCTCTTCAGCTCCAGGATACTGAAGTACCTTTGTCAAAGAAATTTCCTTTGTGTTTTCTAAGATGTCCACCGCCAGTGTGCCTTTGTGGACTTGTGTCATCATATGAGCCATATCAATAAATGACTTCCTCAATAATAATGACACATTTTCTTATACCTTTCGTAGAATGTGACATTATTCCATCCCCTTGGAAGAATGTGTAGGATTGGGCATCAAGATTTCAAAACACTCTTCTCTGTTGCCCAATGTCAGTCTTCCTCTACCCATCTCTGGAATCATATCTCTTGTGGCTTGGAATGGCCTCCCAAGATTGGAGGTGAAGACTGTGCAAGCCATGAGGTATCATCGCCGAGCAAGCCTCGAGACAAGGTATGCCTCCATAAAACATCCTTCCTACTGTATAGACATTGACGCGATTCCTTCATTTTGGGTTATGGGGAGAGAACATTTTTGTTTCTGCTACCTTCTCTGTCTCCCCTAAAACCCAACATTATTGTTGAGGAATAAGCATGTCCCTGCATTGTCCAATGTGGTCCTTTCCCCATGATGCAACCCATAATAAAATAATCTTCACCTGGCCTAACAAGTAGATACCATGGGGAGGGACCTTCCTCAGCGTGTTTTGGAACCTCTCCCATGCCTCAAAATATGACTCCTCTGCTTGTTGTTTGAAGTTTTAGATATTCTTGACCATCTTGTTTGTCTTTTGGGGCGAAAAGTACCACTTGAAGAAGGCATCTATCATTTTTTCCCAAGTTTCAATGCATTCATCTTCCAGGTTATAGAACCGAGACTTGGCATTGTCCGCCAATGATGATGGAAAAAGCTTTAGATATATCACAGTATCCAGTACTCTGTCAATCTTGATCATGTCACAACCTTTCAATGAAATTACTGATATGATTCATTGGGTCTTCCGTACTGTGGCCATGGAAAGCCTGTGATTTGAGCAATGACACCAATCCTGGATCAATCTTGTAGCTGCCAACATTTATGGCTTGTCTCTTTATTAGCCCTCGTTGGGCCATTGAGGAAGGCACCTTGATTTTCTCCCAAATTTTTTGTTCTTCTTCTATGTCACCTATCTCTACTAGTTCTTCTAATCCCTCTGGAGGTGGTTTTAGAGTAGGCAGTGGTGGAGTTTGAACTAGCCTTCCCACTGAGTTACCTACTCAGTTCCTCAACGTAAAAGCTTTGTCTGACTAAAGCCATGTGGAGACAACTCTCCATAGTCATAAGCTCTACTGTGCACCATACACTAGTACCTAAAATTGTTGAAAACAATGTGAGAACATGTACTAATTATTGAATAAATGATGTTTAAGATTCAGCTTGAAAAAAAATAGGGTGGCCTAGAGTGGCCGATTACAACACTCATAGTGTTGGATTTTCCATTCCCTGCAACGGTGCCAAAAACTTGATAAGGATTTTACTATACATCCTAAAACGCAAGTGCACGCTATCAGAGTAATATGGGCTAATGGGGCCCAGATATAAAACATAGAAAAATGTAAATCCAAAAACTATTACTAACTACAATATGATTAGCTAGAATGAAGAAAACTTTGATTAGACTTTAATTAACTAAGAATGCAAAAAGTTAATCTAAAATTAGTGGTGATTGATCACAATTTGAAAGAATTCCTTGGGGTTACAATTTCTCCTCGATTAACATTGCAATCAATAGTATAACATTAATAGAGATATCTCCTAACTCTAGACTAAGAGAATGTAGCAAGAATTATCCGCTCTCACTATGTAATTCGCTACCTAATAGAACCAATCCCACTCTCATATTGCCTGTGTTATTAGTTAGGTTTTATATCAAAAATTATTGGTAATATTGTCATATTCGTAATCCACCTTTCTCAAAGAGGGATATGAAATATGTATTTCTATGAATTTCTAACAATTAATTTCCTTTTTAAAAGGAATTATAGGTCTATTGAACTACCTATGGTGATCAAGCATTGACAATTCATGACGATATCATAGAAATAAGTCCATAAATTAAGAGAAATTAGTATATTAATCCATAAAAGCCAATTACAATTCATAATTGAGCTAATCCCAGATCCTAAGGAATACGGGGTTTAGACCTATATGGTTTTCATGGTCAAAAACATATGAGAGAAGAAGAAAATCATCGGGAATATTAGTAAAACTAAAGAACCCCTAAAGAAGACTTTCCAAATGATCCCCTCTCATGCACATGCTTATTTTCTACCTTCCGGATGCAAATCTGTCTGTTAGAAGTACCAGGATCATCCAGAACAATGGAATAGAATGTGATATTAGTTCTGGCCAAATTCCTCATAAGTCATATGTGACAAAGCAGATTTTCTCTTATTTGTGCATAATTACACTTATTACTTGAAGTCCTCACTCTTTATGTCTTCTATGACTTCATAACTCTATAATGTCCACCAAAGTCAAATATTCCACATTTTGAGTTAATATGATACACTTAAATGCATGAAATCCTAGTGTTGTTTGACCCTTGAATCCTTTGATTAAAGTCTTGATCATACATGCTCATTTTGATTTGTAATTTTTCACACTTGTTCTAGACCCAATCATGAATCTATGTTCCAAATTTGAGATTATTTGGACCTTTTATGATTTTATATGAATTTTCTAAGATATGCCCTTGTTCTAGCCTTATATACCCTTTTTCTTGCTTATTGGGCCCAGCCCATTTGTCCTTGGGGTGCTTCCCCGATCTGACCCGACTCTAATGTCATTTAATCAAGGTTCAAATTCCTTGAATTTCCCTCTAATCAGACGCGAACCCAACCTCCTCCCCTTAAGCCAGGTGCGTGACCCAGCAGTCGTTGGATGGAGATCCAACGACGCCAGGTCGTCTTCTACCTTGCACCCAAGATGGAAGGTCCACTGTGGACCCAACTTTTCAAGAACGTAACACGGCCCCCTTTTTGACCCCCTCACCCCATTTTCATAACCTTTCTCTTCCCCTCATCTTCACAAATCTTCCCCATATATTAATCATTCGAAACCGAGCCTTGTGGTCCAAGCAAACCTGCCGCCACCTTTGCGAAAGGCACCCCCTTCGAAACCCTAAAATCTAACCCCGATATCCTATAAAAACCCCATCCCCACCTTCGGTTTGCTCCCACAAACCCTGGTGGCACCTTTCCTTTGCCCCCCTCAAATCACTCCTTGTATCCCGCTTCTTGTCCGGTGAGCCCAGCGCTACGGTGCCACCTCGCTGCATGTAAGCTGGTTTAGTTGGAGCGAAGATCCAGAATAGCGAGATCATGGTCAACGTGTGACCAGATCCATCAATTGAAGGCTAGCACGCATCACACCCCACATCCCTATTCTTCCCCTTGGGCATGTGACCAGGAGGAGGTACCCCCCTAGTCGTGGTATCTCGGCAGTGGTCGAATTGAGCAAGGGATCCAACGGCCGATACTTTTCTTGGCTGCCTATTTTATTGGTAATTATCTCCCTCTCTACTCAATATTTAGATTAATTGCTTGTTCTTCCAAAAAGGATAACTCTCAATTATTAGCTCCAAAAATTATGAACAAGTAGCCCATTTTGATCAAAAAATTCAATGATCCATTTAAAAATGCTTTAGAAGCCTAATTCTTAATATATTTCATTGAAATCCCTAAGTTTTAATCTCTTTCTTATACATTAGCCTAAATCACTCTACTTTGTGTTTAATCCTTAGGAACCTTAATATCTAACCCTGATGTCTATTTGTGATATAAATCCATATTTGTTGACTAAATTCAATCTTGAATATGATGATGATATATTAATATTATGTTTGGCCTAAATCTTGTGGAATATTATGATATATTGACCTAATACTTGATCATGACTTTACTCTTACCTCAATCAGAACTTCATTAACTATTGAACACCAATGATTCTAATTTATCATGTTGATGATCTAATGACTTGAATATTGATCATGATAACTAGGGTTGACACTTATGTTCCTAAAATCACCTACGTAAGTCATTCACACTTGAAATACACTCAACACTTGAATAATGTTGAACATCTTGAATTGTTGACCATAAGTGTGTGAGACCCCTAACCTTGCTTAAAGTTTTAACCAGCTTAATTATCATAATTAATTATTATAACCCTAATATAACCTTTTGATATGCTTTAAAATCATAAAATAATCTTAAGTTTCAAATTTTGGTCCAATTTTGACACTATTTGAGACAGTTATGCATTTTGTTGTACATTTTGGACTTTTCTACAATTTACCCAATTGAGAGGTTTTCTTTGCAATTTATCACTTGCATTATGTTCCTTGTATATACTCTCATCATTATTGAGCATTTTGAGCCATGGGGAGCCTATTTAAACCTTGGTTTGAAGGTGTTTTCCTCAAGGGTATTTTAGGGTTTACCCCTTCATGGATGAGATACCTTTAGTAGCTATCAACTAATGAATTATTTGATTGGATTGAAAATTTGAAAAAAGAGAGCTAACCAGGTCTATACGGATGGTGGGGGAGCTTCTTGTGTGTGTTCTTGTATATTCTTAATAATTTAAGGCCATGGACACTTGGAAAGATACTAGAACTTCAACTTTTTCTTTTTCTTTTCTTAAAGTTTCATATAGTTATCCCTAAGCACCGAAACGAGCCATTTTCTCTCCACCACTTCCATCCTTCTACGAACCTTGTTCTCCCTATGTGCTGCTGCGAATTTCCTATCCAAGGAATCAGAAAGAGGGGATCTTCTTGGAAAAAGAATTTGGGGTTGCAATTGACTTCCTTTTAGAGTTTAAAAAGCTTCCTTCTAGTGATCTTGGGCTAAAAGAGTAAGAATCCCCTTCTTTCCTCCATTTATTTCTTTTTTATCCTTCCTCCTACCTTTCTCCAGGTCAGAACCTTTCTGTTCCATGGTAGAAATTACTCTAAAGATCTAAAACCCTACCTTTCTTGCTCATTTGATGAAGAAAGGTGCTAGATGGACGAGTTCACAGCTTATGCTTGGATTTTCTACCCTACCTTCTCATGTTTTCTTCTATTTGGGAGTTTATCTTTTAATTAGTGACAAGTTTTATAAATTGATCCATGCTTATTGCTTACCCTAAGCTTGCTAGCCCATGTTCTTTCTTTAAAATGATAATCCATGCACTAAAAAGTTATGCTTGACTTGGATTTCGATTTTTATGATGTTCCCTATTCTTATTTCAGTTCTAGATGAACTTGTAATCATGTATACATTCCTCCTAAGTTATAAGATGACTTGGATCAGGTTGGTTTGACAACCGGTGGTGTTAAGCACCCATCAACCATTGGTCAATTATAGGGTTTAAAGTTGATTTCTTCTATAAACACATGACCCAATGGTGGTACCATTGCAACAACTGATGGTGTTGTCTTCATGAAAATTGTTGGTGGTGACCAAGGTTTTCAACTGAAATTCACCCCTTAGGTCAGGTGTTGGCCTAATTATAAGCTTAGTGATTAACAACTAAGTACCCTAATGATGCTATCAATCAATGGTGATATTAGTTTGATATTCGATGGTTATTAATGAATATAGTGTTGATCTAACAACCTATGGAAACTTAATGGTCACTATTGATGGTGTATCAGGTCTCCACAACCTATGATGAGTTAATCATGTAGATGTAGCATCAATTAAGCCTTAAACCAATGGTTTCTTGGGTCATTTGATGCAATGGTCGGACGTATACTCCAATTCATGGTTTTAATATATGAACTTGACCTAATGGTTAAGATCTAATGTTTCTTCATCCAATAAATTAGGATGATGCCTAAAATGTAATATTTTGGTCCTAATAAAGTGATTTAAATGGTTTCCTTTATGAGATCAACTTAAGAAGCTCATTTATTGAAGGCTTGTTTTAAATAAACAATTGCATGTGGGTTTTACCCTACTCTTAATGGAACTTTTCATGTTGTTAATCAAGGGATGTCTAGGGTTAGATGATGACTCTTTCTAGAGCACAACTCAATGACTTCATAGGTGGTTTGTTCGAGATGTTTACTTATGTAAACAAACAATGTATTTACCTTTTCAACATTTAATGGTTAGAAGTTGATGTCTCATAATTCCCATTGTTTTGAGTGAAGCCTATAGTGTAATGTTATGATTCTAATAATGAGAATTTGATTGTTCAATGCTTTAAACTTGTAGTCTTACCATTTCCCTCGTATGATTATGATTTATAATCACCATAATGAATTAATGGGTAACCGTAATGAGGTATAGCTTGTTATACCTAGATTTAATATAACTAAATGATGGTAATAGGGAATGAATAGTCCTTGAATGACTAATACAATCATGGAGTACTCTCTTATTGTTGTTGAAACCTTATTATGCTATAACCCGATGGTTACACCTTGATTTATGTGTGGATTCATACTTGAGAATAGTATGAAAGGTGATGGTGATGCTTCACCTTATGCATCCATGATCCAATGGAGAAGTCGTAAGTTAGGGTTTGGGTATGTGTGTTGATTAGTAACATTAGTATAATTTATCTTGTTGAGCCTAACTCTAATGCAAATAGATAAAGATGAGTATTCATGTGTAGCCTTCTTATATGATGGCATGGTGGTGAAATAACCTCCTTAATATGATCATAACCTTAATGTGTTAATTGGTGGTTATCATAGCCACATGGTTGATACTTTCTTATGATAAACATGAGCATTATGAATATAATGGGGGTTAATCATATCTAGATTCCTTTCATGTTGATGTAATAAAGGAATATTCTTAATGTCAATATAACCATGCTATGATTGTTTATAAATATCTCCTAGCTCATTAATGCAATAATGTGCCGATCTGGTGTATTATATGTAAGTGATGTCGTTGAGCCTTGCTATAACACATGGAATGATAATGATGATCTTGTAGGGAATATTATGATGGTCTTAATGACCTTTGGTCATGGTTGATCCGTGAATGAGGTGTAATCCTCTTGTGTTGATAAGGGTTGATACCCTGTGATATTGTAAAAAGCATTTATACCTTGTGATAGTAGGAAGACTAGTGTAGCATCATGGATGGAAAGTGAATAGTACAATGTGATGATGAGATGAGAAATTATGTTTCACACATTTTGTATCTTTTGAAGTTGTGATATTTATATTCTTGCTAGAAGTGAATTAGGGTTTGTATGTTCACTTGTTTGATGCAGCCTTAATTCACCCAATTGGCATAACTAATCAAGTCCAACTCTAATCATGTAGTGCCCTGTGGCGTAGAGCCATCTTTGGTGTTAGAACTTAATGGATGGTGAAACGAGTATTCCTAGGGGAAACTCGGAGCACATGCTATTGAGTATGTGGGGGTGGCAAGTTGAGGATATATCCTTGTCATCCACAATACAGGTTATGGAGGATGGCTATGGTCATGCCTCAGACATTTCATGTGATTGAGGACAACTACGATTGTACCTTAGATTAGAGGGTTTTGCATACCCTGCTTTCTAGTTCCATGACCTGTACCAAGGGGGGACTAGTGGTTAGAAGCTTGACTATATGTCGTTGTACTGGAAACTTTGAGTAATATGTCACTGTATTTTTACTCATACTGACCGAGGGGAAGAGATCTTAGGATAGTGACACTCCTAGATCTCGTACAAAACTGAATATCCCTTCATAAGGTTTGGTTGGACTTTGGGTGGTATGACTCAAACTCCCCAGGGCATTATAAAAGATGTAATATAGTCATATAGCGTATCTGTTTATGGTTATACATGATGCTTCACATTGGATGATAACCCTTGGTTATTCCATTTACATAAATATGATGCTTAGTGCAATTAAGAGATAGTAGATATAGTTATGTTGTAGATATTCTTAAGATTGTAAATGTGTACATACATTAGTCATGCTTATGTTGATATCTATACTGCTATTGCTAATTATAATTATGATGCTAGCTATATCATGTTGTTAGTTATGTTTAGCATGCTAGCCATGCCACTGTAATTAGAAATGCCTATACTGCTAATCATGCTTATGCAAATACTCGTGCTTATGTTGGTAGCTCTTCTTATGATATTGATCTATTCAAACTATTAAACATGCTAATGTTGTTAGATATGCTTATGATGCTAGACTTATTCATGTTAATAGAGATAATATGCTACTATACTTGCTTATGCTAGTTATGCATATGCTATTGAATCTATTATACGGTTAATAAGGCAAATGACGATAGTCAGCTTGATGATGATAATTTTTATTAGCTTCTTTATGTATTTTGTTAATCATCAGTGTTTTAGAGCCTATTTGTTATATCTGATTAAACCATTTAACACTATTTAACTATCTAAAATTATAATCAATAAGAATTGTTGGAGGTTATATCTCTTGCTGGGACATGGGTCTCACCCCTGTGGTTTGCCACATCTTTTTAGGTAATCGGTAGTGACGACAATAGAACCATGGAAGTTAAGAGGAAGTACAGTAATGAATCTTTGAGGAAGTTGATTAGATGTCTAGTGTGTCCTAGAGTCGTCCATGTACTCTCGGGTCCGGGCAAGAGAAATTTTTATATGGTGTTTCAAAAAAACCATACTTTTGTTAGCATATTAATGTGTATTTGTGTGTCGTATATGAATATTGTTCTCATGTGTATATATCTTGTGGCTAATATGATAGAACAATTTGTATCAAATTCTTGGCATAGTATGGATATAAGAAATATGTTGGCCTCTTATGTAAATGTTTCTGAGCAAGTGATGACGTTGAAATTGGTTTTACTTTACCCATATTTTTGGGTATGTGATTAATTAATGATCGAATGTGTTTTATGTTTTGAGTAATCTCGTTTAGTGTAATGGGGTCTGACAAGATGGTATCATAGCTTTAGGTTCACTGAGTCTATAGGGACACTAGGACTTAGGACTAGGATGATGTTTAAGTAAGGAACATGACATGGAAATATAGTGCATACTACCTAATCTCAGTAGTGCCTTTGGCTAGGTATTCAATTATTGAAGAAAAGGTAAGTATGGAATTTTTATATTGTTATCTTTTTTATTACTCTGATCAAGTAGTCATTTTGAAACAATCTAAAGAGCATAATGAATCAAAAATCATGGTGCAGATAACTCAATACTACCTCAAAGAAGATGAGAATTACATAATTATCTATCAAAACTTGAATGTTTGGTAACTATGAGAGAAAGATACAACACCATGAAATCTAAATATGAATACAAATAAGAAAAGGAGGAGTTCTTGAAGATGTGATTTAATAAGATAATAAAGTAAAAGACAGATAAGTCTGTGCTTATAAAGTGAATCAAGGTATGAAATCCACATAAGATGGAGAGAACACCTATAATAAGTATAAAATGAGAAGATGAATGGGAACAATGACCAAGGAATAAGGTGGAACCTGAGTTAATCTCTGACCAACCTATGTGTGTAAGAAAGTGTTAATGTAAAATCAGCATGGCATGTGAAAGAAATTAAGGGAGATGATCCTTGTTTAATGAAGAAAATGAAGAATATGATTATTTACCTGTTGATAAGTGGTTGAAAAACATAATAAAATAAGAGAGCATATCCTAGTGGGATAAATAGTCATCAAGGAAGGAGAAATGAGATATGTTAAAAATGATGATTTCTATGCTAATGGCAAGGAACCCGAAATGAAAAAGGTAAAATGATACATAAGAAGTTGTAACCTGCATAATGAAAATAGAATTGGTTACCTTTTTGCTAGTGACCCTTGAACAATGCTGCTATGATGTAGGAAGTGTGTTTCCCTTTGTGTCTTTCCTTTCTAGGGCACATATTTCAAGTGGATCATTGCCACTTGGTATGTGTGGATTCATTGTAAACATGAGCTTGGTTGGCTTATTTTAGTAGAAGGTTTCATGGACTATGGTTCCAAGATCATAAAGTTTGTGATGAGTTTACTTTTAAGACTTTCAATAATTAGGTAGGCTGCTATAATGTCTTGAGATTTGTTATGTTAGTAAAAGTAGATGAGAAAAGGATGTGAATTCCTTATAGTGCATGAGGTGGATCCCAAGGTAATGAATCTTAGTATCCAAGATGTATCAATAGTATGGGAAGTATGTGAAGGTTGGAGATGTTTATAAATAAACATTCCAAGTATTTCTCTCCCTTAGAGAGAGAGAGAGAGTTGATGATGAACCTCTAGATGTTGTTTGGAAGGAAAAATAAAAGTGATTCTATAATGTTGTGTATGGTTCAGTGATAGTTGGGCAAGACCAATATCAAGGATAGATGGTTTTTTTATCAGTAGACATGTGCTACCGTGTTCTTTTAAGATAAAATATCTTTCAAACATAAGAGTTAGAGTGGATGACACAAGTTACATGACCATGATGAGTTTGGGGTTGTATCCTTTAGACTAACTAATGTACCAATAGAATTTATGATTAGGAGAACCAGAGTGTTTAGGCCATGTCTTACAAGTTGTAGCAAGATTTGAATGATGACATCTTAAAGTATTTCATAGATGGTTAATAGCATGTTTAACATCTTTGTGAAACCTTATGAATGTTGAAGCAACTATACTTATGTCTGACAATTCTAGAAAGTGTGAGTTGGGGTTTGACTAGAGTATCCTCTTGGAGTTATGATACCTCTGTTAAGTATGTTACGTGAATCATGATAAGATGAACACAATGTCGTTGCTCCACCCCTATCAAGGTCAATCAGGAAGTTATATTTGTTAATGATTACATACATGTGTATGATTCTTCAACCAAACAGATAGTCAGTCCACCATTGAGATGATTGGAGAATCCTATAAAACATATTCCTCATAGTTCTTGAAAATTGGGGGATGCCTACATGGTTTATTGAGCTGTTAATTACAAAAATCATTAAAGGATCATAGAGATGAAACCTTGTAAAGTTACATATGATAAGAGATACATAATGTTCTATGTTTGATAAGAGCAAGAGAGTATGACTTTTGAGTAATGTGTTGATACAATAGATATAATTTTAGGATGATAGCTAGAACTTAAAGTTGAAAGTTACTATGAGATTTGTACAGGTGGCATAACAAGTTTCTATGTTCCATATTTTCAAATGTCTTCTTATGTGGGGGTTTTTGTAATGACCCAAGACAAGATGTGTATGAATTGAAAGAGAAGAACATGACCTCTATAAGAGCAATGTGACATTACCATAATATGGAAGTAACCATGTGTAATATTGAGGATGACATGCATGAGAAGTGTCCATTTATGTGTACCTTGGATTTTGGGGGTGAAATCCCTGTTAGGGGTTTATGGTTGTGAGACCCCTAACCTTGCTTAAAGTGTTTAATAAGCTTAATTATCATAATTGAGTTATTATAACCCTAATATAACCTTTTTATATGCTTTGAAATCATAAAACAAGCTTATATTTCAAATTTGGTTCAATTTGGACACTGTTTGAGCACATTATGCCATTTTAGGTACATTTTGGACTTTTCTACAATTTACCCAATTGAGAGGTTTTCTTTGCAATTTATCACTTGCATTATGTTCCTTGGATATTATCTCATAATTCATGAGCTTGTTGAGCCATGGGGAGCCTATTTAAACTTTTGTTTAAAGGTGTTTTCCTCAAGGGTATTTTAGGGTTTACCCCTTCATGGATGAGCTACCTTTAGTTTCTATCAACTAATGAATTATTTGATTGGCTTGAAAAGTTGACAGAGGAGAGCTAAGAAGGTCTATAAGGATGGTGGGGGAGCTTCTTATGTGTGTGCTTGTATATTCTTAATAGTTTATGTAACATCCCTGACCTGGGTTATGCCTTAACCCTAGGAGTTTTGCTTAAGCAAGTTAATTATATCCTTAATTTTATTTTTAGAAAAGTAATTAAGGCTCAAGAGGGACTTATGTTTCAATTTTGATCATGTTTGAATAATGTTGAAGCAATGTTTGCTTATTTAGGACTAAAGTGCAAATTACCCAAGTTGAGGGGTTAACTTGCAAATGTTACTTGATAAATGTTCCTCAAGTGGTTAAGCATCATGAGAATGAAAATTATGTAGAGGAATGGCTTATGAAAGCCTGAGTACCAAGAAAGAGCTGATAAAACAATGTTTGTGCATTAAAACCTAGTTTTGGTGTATAAGTGTGATTTACCCAAAATCTAGGTTTCAATATGCAAATCACCACTTCAATAAGGTCCCTAATATTTCTTGGCATCATGTAGAGCAAATAAAATGAGAGGGGTGCCTCATTTGAATTATGTTGGATGAGAGAGAATCTTGATATTAAAATAATCAAGATTTAAGCATAAATGGAACTTTAATTCCTTTTAATGCAAAAATAAATAAAATATTGAAGGGCCTTCAACCAAAATTAAAAAGGTTGGATTCAGATGTGTGTGGACATCCTTGAGCTATGCAAGGACCATGAAATATTCCAAGGAGGTGAAAACTCCACTCACCATTATTATAAGAAAAAGAATTTCCACTCAAATATGGATATTACTATTATAAGGGTTAAGGTGCTTAATTTCTTTTCCCTTAATTCTTGGATAATGGAAGGGATCTCGGTGGGGATAGAGATGCCTTTGTATGCAAGAAACTAAGGGGGAAGTGGAGGCAAAAATTTTGGAATTAAAAGATTTTTATAAAACATTTTCTCTCTCATTGAATTTCTTATAAAAAGACCCTTTCCAAGCCAAAACAAAGGCTTTTTCGGAAACCACCTCTTCTCTTTGCTTGGAAAACGGCCAAGGGAGCTTGGGAGGATTAGGACCACGACCCTCAAACTGTTAGTAAGCTTCTTGATCTCTTTTCACCTTGATTCCATGGTGGAAATCGAAAATAAATCATTGATTTCTTCTTTTCTTCACTCCATCTTCAACCCTAGCCAATCTTTTCACCCAAAAGCTTGAGGACGAGCCTAGGGGGAGTTGCAAAAGCTTCATCCACCATTGTTGGCATGAGCTTGGAGCTTTGGAGCTCAATTGGAGGTGGGGTTTATAACTTGAACCCTTAATATTGCTATTGCATTCAATTCCCTATCAAGTGATAATCTTTTCTTCATTTCCGAAATTTATTTTGGTTGATAGATGCAATCACCATGGAAATCATAGCAAGTTTCATGGGTTTAGAGCTTGATGATGATGACATCATCATAAGCACACACCTCCCCAAATATCACTTGCAAACGGTTTCAATGGTTTGGTCCTAACGGTTTCACCAAACCGTTCGGAGGTTTGGTCCCCAAACCGTTTAGGGGAGTTGACCGTTTAAGAGGGTTGACCATTTGAGGTCAGAACCCTAATTCATGTTGGATAATAATCTAATGGATCCAATTGATTAATTCAATACATAGATAATTATTAAGTAGCAAACCCTAATCAGGTTAAGTGCTGATTTTACAATTGATTGATTTGGAACTTTGGGTTGATTGATCCAAACGGTTTCAAAACTATTTGGGGATCACCCAAACGGTCTCAAGACCATTTGGAGGTCAACCAAGACCGTTTGGAGGTCTAGGGTTGAGTAATTGAAGATCCAATGATTCCAAATTGGAAAGAAATCAATAATCGATTTGATGATCAATCCAATGATCCAAACCCTAATTGGATGTCATGGATTTTGATGATGGAATGGGAAAATGGTCTCAAGACCGTTTGGAGGTCATCCAAATGACCTCAAGACCGTTTGAGGTCAGGTCATGTCCAATTTGTATGGTGGTCGAATGATTTCAAGTAATTAGTTACACAATGACTAACATTGAGGGTTCATCGATTTCAACCCTAATTCAATTGGGTTCAAAACCCTAATCGATGATCTATTGAGAGTCTAATTAGTTGAAGGATGATTCATTAAGCTCATTTGAATCATGGTTCTTAGGTTCAATTAATGAGTAATCACTTGGATTCAATTGATGAGGGAGTTAACCTTGGAAACCCTAAATCAATGTGAGAGGTTGAGACCCTTTTTGGTCCAATCAGTTTTGAGGATGTTTGGACCAAACGGTCTCAAGACCGTTTGAGTCCAAATGGTCTCAAGACCGTTTGGGACCAAATGATCCCAAACCAATTGAGACTCAAATGGTTTCAATTCTCAACTTTAGCAAACAGTTTCAAGTCTCAACTTTAGCAAACGGTTTCAAACCGTATGAATATTCAAAGTGGTTAAAGGTCAATTGTTTAATTGAACAAATATATGAAGTAAACCAAGGGTGATTATAATAATTGTACCCTTAATGTGATAGGGTGATTAGTAACCTTTGAATAATTAATCTTTAATGATCATGCAAGTAATGATATAATCCATTGTGTCAACTCTTTATTCAAGATGCGTTGACTTAGTCTAATCAAGTCTGAAGTAAGTATCATCTTATACAGGATGAGAGAGAGAGGACTTCCTACATGAATGATAGTCATGTAGTGGTTAAGTCTCAATATTCTCCACATGAATGAATATCTAATTAAGAAGGTTAATGAATATTAACCCTAATATGGGACAATCCTAGGTATAATACTAATCTAAGATAAGGATGTAACCCTAATTAAGGGTGATAACATGTGAAACTCTAAATTGGGGTAATTTTATGAAAACCCTAATTTAAGAAGATACTCCATGTGTATCCCTAATTAAGGGTGATTCCATGAGAAACCCTAATTAAGGGTGATTCCATGAGAAACCCTAATTGAAGATGATGCCATAAGAAACCCTAGTTGAGAGGGATAGTGATGCAGCCCTATTTTAGGGCTCCATCCTGTGCCATTTTGTATATAAGTTGCATCTAAACATGTTAGATTACAAGTATTTTCCCCCAATTTGATTATCATTATAAATACGCTTATGGATGTTCGTTGCACTATTTTTAGGTATTTGGACCACAATGGATGGATGAGTGTGATGGAGGGGCCCAAAGAAGGCCCCAAAGCTCCCCCAACCTACCTTAGTGGCCAAAGAGTCATCACCAAGCAAGGACATCTGAATTTGACAAAGTTTGAAGTTCATCAGCCTGCTCAATCCCTCACCACGGCCATGGCCACTACCCACGGCCGTAATGTTTATTGCCAAGGAGCAGCAATTCCAACAGGAGAAATGCCCAGAATCACCACGGGCATGGCCCTCGGCCACGACCATGACAAGCCAGAATCACCACGACCGTGGCCACTGCCCACGGCCGTAATGTTTATTGCCAAGGAGCAGCAATTCCAATAGGAGAAATGCCCAGAATCACCACGGGCATGGCCCTCGGCCACGACCATGACAAGCCAGAATCCCCACAGCCCTGGCCACTGCCCACGGCCGTTATGTTTATTGCCAAGGAGTCTACAGGAGAATGTTCGCCACACACCACGCCCGTGGCCACACACCACGCCCGTGGCCCAGCCTCTTCACCACGGCCGTGGCTCCTCACCACGGTCGTATTGAGACACTCCATTCATTTCCAGTTTTCTTCACCATAGCCGTACCACCTGACCACGGACATGTTATACCGTCTTCACTACGGTCGTGGCCCTTCATCACGGTCGTGGTGGCCTTCTTTCCAGCAGACTTTTCCACTGTTTTTCCCTTTTTACCCCCACTCAACCCTAGATCATATATAAGCACTAGTTGCTTCTAGGGCTTGAGAGAGAGCACTCTCCAGCCGTCACCTAGCTGCTCCCTTGCATCCATTGCTCCAATCCACCCATTTCCTTGCATTCAATCCCATTTCCATCCATTTCCCAACCATTTCCACCATAGAAACCTAGTTTCTCTAGGTTTCTATCCATCCATTCCACCATTTTCATGCACCCCTGCACCATTGGAGGAGGGAGGACGTCTGCAGCTGTTTGGAGGTGAAGAAGAAGGCCACTTCATCAAGCTTCATGGAGTTTGTTCCTCTTCTACCCCCTTCTTTTCCTGTTTTCATGACTATGTATAGCTAAGCCCCCTTTTGGTGGGATGTTTGGGATTAAAATGTTACTTTGATACAATGTTGGGGGATAAATTCTTGTAATGAACTCAATTCATATTTATGATGATTACTTCTTGCTTCCATCTCTTTTCCTATCTTATTGCATGTGGTTTGTGCTTCTTGTATGAATTGCTTGTTTTGAGGTTTTTGATGACACTTCATTTCTAGGAGGAATTGGGGTGTATGTGGCAATCTTAGGAATGGCTCCTAGGTCCAACTAGTGGATCCCGAGCTAGCCCCCTTTATTCCTACATACACACCCCTCCTCTTACAAATGAGTGTGAGATTTAAGTGGCTAGTGTAAGTGAGAGTGATGCAATTTCCTAGGGCCTTCTAAAGTCTAGAGTGGCAAGTGGCATGAGGATTAACCCCTTCATCTCCACTCCCATATCTACCCTCAACCCTCAATTGCCCACTATCACTTACCCTAGAAACCTAGATTTGGCAAATCTCACTAGAACTACACCTAACCCTAGTCTTCTACTAGTAGTATAGAGTATGTTCTAATGACATTGACCTCGTTGTTTGGTTTGGTAATCTAGATATGAATTGAGCACCATGCATGTTTAATGAACTCCCCCAACTAAAATCAAAGTGACATTCCCCAAACAGCCCACCCACCTTAATCACCTTGCTTAAAACCCTAATTGCTTAGTTTGCTTGTTAATGCTAGATTAGTTCAATTGCTCTAGTCTAACTTAGTTAATTGCTTAATTTTACTCTTCAGTGCTAACATAGGCTTTTGCTCTTGCTAGTGGTTAGTTTAGTTCATTTTTGCTTCTTGGCTTGCTAGAGTAGTGTAACCCTTCTTGTCCCTATTTAGTTAGTTTGATAACTTAGTTTGCTAGTTTACTTGCTCTTTCATAATTTAGTTTCCTTTTTGCATTTCTTACTCGCTCTCTTAGTTTAATCAACCAACAATCAACCTTAAAACCCTAAAAACCCTACTCTCCGCACTAGGAATGTAGCTCACGCTGTCTAACTCTAGTGCCCCCTTTATCCTCGCAGATCGACCCCGTACTTGCCGCCTCACCTATACTACGACACGACCCCGTGCTCTTGCGGGTGTAGTGTCTTAGTAGACGTAGATAGTCAGTGTGGGACCATATAAATTTAGAAAGCACAATCCCATATCCTGTGCGCTCCGACCTCGTGGGGTGTAAAAGCACCACTAGCGGAGACGCGCCAGATAGTAAACCTTAATTATGGGTAATGTGATGTGAAAGTATAATAAAAGGAGATGATATATGCAATCCTAGCCCTAATGAAGTATAATGTCATGTGAAACCCTAATCTAGGGTAATGCCTTGTGAAACCCTAAAGTAGGGTAATGCCATGTGAACCCTAAATTAGAATAATGTTATGTGGAACCCTAATGCAATGATGTGATGAGAGACTCAAATCCAGGGTGATACCATTTAATGAAATATGAAACCCCAGTAATGGTATAAGGGCCAATACACTAAAGCAGGGTGTGCCTAATATGATCAAGTAAGATAAGAATGTTATACCCATGAAGGGTGAAGTTGACGAACCATTTGAATGGTAATGTTGATACTCTAATGAATAAGAATATAAGGAACAAGATGATGCCTAGATCATTATATATCTAATTTCATGCATGTGTAACAACCCTATACAACTTACAATGATGAGGACATGAAACTCTTAGGAATGATGTATGCTATACTAAATAATGATGTGGATAACATCCTAAGAGTTGAAATATCTAAAGTGGTGAATAATGGTTTATCGTATATTCAACAATGCCTAACCATTGGATAAGTCTATATCATTAAAGGTAGTTATACAAGTTCTAATGTGTAACCTATGCACCATATGATGAAAGTGACAAGTTAGTGGATAAAGTATTAAGAGGGAAATACCTTAATACAAGGATAGTTTATTAACTTAAGTTAGATGGAGATGAGGAGAAAAGTGATACATCAAGACATGATAGATATCATAATTAGTATTCCAGCGTTTATATACCTTGATGAAACCTTAATCCAATATTCTTGGATAAGAAACATATGAAGTGTGAGATTATGTAATTGTTATAAGGAAGATTTAATGAACTCAATGCACTTTGTTAAGTATTGACTAATATACCTTGAGAATGGGGTAAATCCAAACTAATAAGTATGAGGTAACCACACCATGACAAGGATGAGAGATGAACTCATACCTTGAAGTGATGATCATTAATGATATATGATGAGAATAGTGATCATAAGTAATACTTATGATATCAACAGATGCTCCTAGAGGAGTGGATCAATATATTAGGGTTGGATAGATAATATAAACATGAATCCCTAATTAATGTGAAAAGGGGAAATCCTAACCCTAAAATTGGGAAATGGAATGGAAAACCCTATTTGATAGTAAACCCTAATCCTGATAAGGGAATGGTGGTGTTACTAATGTATCACATGATGTGATAAATGATCTATATGACTATTACCATGCCTATTAATCATGTAGACATCATGAGATGATGAACATAGCCAGATTTGAGCTATGACAGTTATATAATAAAAATGATGATTGGCCTTGTGTACCTTAATGTTGTTGTTGCTTAGCAAAAGTAACAAAAATGTGCATGGACTTTATAAGTCACATAAGTAAGTTGTTGCCTAGTAAAGGGTGACAAGACACTAAATGGGCCTTGTGAGCCATATGAAATGCTTTTGCAACAAGTATTATGTATACCTCAGTCTGAGAACCTAGAGGTGATAGTTACCTAACAAGTGGTAACAATGATTAGTGATGAATTGAGGGTATGAATACCCAGTTTTGATAAGTAAGATAATGATGTTGCTTTGAGATACGAACTTTCAAGTAATGAGATAAGGAACTGAGATCCCAACGCCTCATAAAGATTGAGAAGTGAATAATGCAAATAGTACATGTTTCTTTGTAGCATTTGTTTTAATAGGTTATGGTTGAGAACTTGACTGATGCTAAAAGAATATGCTAATGTACTTAATTAATTAAGTAAAATCATATCATGTAGAGTCCTGACCATAGATCCATCAACGTCAGAACTGCTGAATGGTGAAACAGGTGCTCCGCGGCAAAACCCGGAATGCATATTTTTGAATATGTGGGGGTAATTGGGCAAATATATCCTTATGCCCCATAGGAATGGCTACGAGCTATGTCCTATTTACGGGATTGGTTACGGACCATATCGCAATAAGAGCATGGCTACAGGCCATGACTCACAACATGCATTGGCTACGGTCCATAACCCTGAAGAGAGTATATGCTACAGGCTATAACTCTATAGCGATGTTGCCAGTATACCCTGGAAAGCTATGTAGCAGAGACACAAGATGTCCTACATGTTGTCTTGTACTGACTGAGATGTGGGAGGTCTTGGTTGACAGCTCTACCATTGACCTTGTATGGCACCGATTTCAACTTTGCAGTGGTCGGTTGGAGTATGAGCGGTATACCTCATCTCCTCAGGGCATAAGTATGATTGTAAAATGCAATCAGCCATATAGCATGTTTGCTTAAGGATTGAATACGGAAATTCATTGGTTGATGTTAGATTTCTTTTATGCATCTCTAGTTGATAGATGTTATTCATATCTCTTTATATTTATTGCAAGTAGATGTATGAATTATGAATCTACCATGAGTAGATACAATGTTCTCTTTAGGAAAGGATATTACTTTACTCTGTTCATTTAATGATTAATATTGATGTTAATATATAAGAACTCATGTTCAGATTTAATTATAATAAACGACTATAACAATGTTTTGGCAGAGAGTTATATCTCCCGCTGGGGCAATTTATAATTCTTTCACCCCCGTGAGATCCAATGTTTTTAGGTGGACACAAATGAAGAGGCAGAAACCTTATAGCAAAGAAAGAGCAACAGCAACATCGGGGACAACAGTAATATCTCAGGTGGAGATACTGCCTGTCTAGTCTTATAGTTAGAAAGTCCTATGAGTCGTCTATGTACTCTCAGGTCCTCAGAATTTATAGATAGTGTTTTTAATGAATCAATATGAGATTTTGGCTTGATGCCTCAAGGTTTTTATGTTGTCTGTACATAATGTTAATAGGGCAGCTGATGTTGTAATCCTCGAGAAGAGACAGTACAAGTTATGTACTTTTGAACCAGGATGTAATGATATACTTTGGTTCTTAATGAAAGAGACTTCCTATATCTGGATCTCTTTGCGAAAAGTTTTAATTTTTAGTGATTTTCAGTAATTTGCTGCAAATGAATCGCTTCCACTTAAGTAAATCTTGTTTTTGTAAGTTGGATGCACAGTTTAAGGCTATGGACACTTGGAAAGATACTAGAACTTCAACTTTTTCTTTTTCTTTATCTTAAAGTTTCATATACTTATCCCTAAGCACCCAAACGAGCCATTTTCTCTCCACCACTTCCCTCCTTCTATGAACCACATTCTCCCTCTATGGTTCTACGAATATCCTGTCCAAGGAAGAAGAAAGAGGTGATCTTTTTGGAAAAGGAATCTAGGGTTGCAATTGACTTCCTTTTAGGGTTTAAAAAGATTCCTTCTTGTGATCTTGACCTAAAAGAGTAAGAATACCCTTCTTTCCTCCATTTATTTATTTGTTATCCTTTCTCCTACATTTCTCCAGGTCAGAACCTTGTTGTTCCATGGTAGAAATTACTATAAATCTCTAAAACCCTACCTTTCTTGCTCCTTATGCTTAGGGTTTTCTCATTTGATGAAGAAAGGCGCTAGATGGATGAGTTCACATCTAATGCTTGGATTTTCTACCCTACCTACTCGTGTTTTCTTCTGTTTGGTAGTTTATATTTTAATTATAGGCAAGTTTTATAACTTGCTCCATGCTTATTGCTTACCATAAGCTTGCTAGCTCATGTTCTTGCTTTAAAATGATGATCCATGCACTAAAAAGTTATTCTTGACTTGGATTTGATTTTTATGATGTTCCCTATTCTGATTTTAGTTCTAGGTGAACTTGTTATAATGTGTACGCTCCTCCTAAGATATAACATGACTTGGATCAGGTTGGTTTGACAACCGATGGTGCTAAGCACCCATCAACCAATGGTCAATTTTAGGGTTTAAAGCTTATTTCTTCTATAAACACATGACCCAATGGTGGTACCATTGCAACAACCGATGGTGTTGTCTTCATGACAACTGATGGTGGGGATCAAGGGTGTCAACTGGCATTCACCCCTTAGGTCAGGTGTTGGCCTAATTAGAAGCTTAGTGATTAACAACTAAGTGCCCTAATGATGTAATCAATCAATGGTGATATTAGTTTAATATTCGATGGTGATTGATGAATATAGTGTTGATCTAACAACCTATGGTGACTTAATGGTCACTACTGATGGTTTATCTAGTCCCCACAACCTATGATGAGTTAAGCATGTATATGTAGCATCAATTAAGCCTTAAACCAATGGTTTCTTGGGTCATTTGATGCAATGGTCGGATGTATCCTCTAATTGATGGTTTTAATATATGAACTTGACCTAACGGCTAAGATCTAATGTTTCTTCATCCAATAATTGGGATGATTCCTAAATGTAAAATTTTGGTCCTAATAAAGTGATTTAAATGGTTTCCTTTATGAGATCAACTTAAGAAGCTTATTTACAGACGGCTTGTTTTAAATAAGCAATCGCTTGTGGATTTTACCCTACTCTTAATGGAACTTTTTATGTTGTTAATTAAGGGATGTCTAGGGTTATATGGTGACTCCTTCTAGAGCACAACTCAATGACTTCATAGGTGGTTTTTTAAAGATGTTTACTTATGTAAATGACCAATGGCTTTACCTTTTCAACATTTAATGGTTAGAAGTTGATGCCTCAATATTCCCATTGTTTTGGATAAAGCCTATAGTGTAATGTTTTGATTCTAGTGATGAGAATCTAATAGTTGAATGCTTTAAACTTGTAGTCTTACCCTTTCCTTCATTATATTATGATTTATAATCACCATAATGAATTAATGGGTAACTGTAATGAGGTATAGCTTGTTATACCTAGCTTTAATATAACTAAATGATGGTAATTGGGTATGAATAGTCCTTGAATGACTAATACAATCATGGATTACTCTCTTATTGTTGTTTAAACCTTAGTATGCTATAACTTGATGGTTACACCTTGATTTATGTGTGGATTCATACTTGAGAATAGTATGAAAGGTGATGGTGATGCTTCACCTTATGCATCCATGATCCAATGGAGATGTCATGAGTTAGGGTTTGGATATGAGTGTTGATTAGTAACATTAATATAATTTATCTTGTTTAACCTAACTCTAATGGAAAGAGATCAAGATAAGCATTCATGTATAACCTTCTTATATGATGGCATGGTGGTGAAATAACCTCCTTAATATGATCATAACCTTAATGTGTTAATTGGTGGTTGTCATAGCCACATGGTTGATACTTTCTTATGCTAAACATGTGCATTATGAATATAATGAGGGTTAATCATATCTAGTTTCCTTGCATGTTGATGTAATAAAGGAACATTCTTAATGTTAATATAACCCTACTATGATTGTTTATGAATATCTCCTAGCTCATTAATGCAATATTGTGATGATCTGGTGTATTATATGTAAGTGATGTTGTTGAGCCTTTCTAAAAGGCATGGAATGATGATGATGATGTTGTAGGGAATAGTATGATGGTCTTAATGACATTTGGGCATGGTTGAGACCTGAACGAGGTGTAATCCTCTTGTGTTGATAAGGTTTGATACCCTGTGATATTGTGAAAAGGATTTATATCTTGTGATAGTATGATGACTAGTGTAGTCTCTGAATGGAAAGTGAATAGCACCATGTGATGATGAGATGAGAAATTACATTTCACACATTTTATATCTTTTGAAGTTGTGATATTTATATGCTTTCTAGAAGTGAATTAGGGTTTGTATGTCCACTTTTTTGATGCAGCCTTAATTCACCCAATTAGCATAACTAATCAAGTCCAACTCTAATCATGTGGTGTCATGTTACGTAGAGCCATCTTTAGAGTCAGAACTTGCTGAATGGTGAAATGAGTATTCCTAAGGAAACTCAGAGCGCATACTGTTGAGTATGTGGGGTTGGCAAATTGAAGATATATCCTTGTCATCCACAATGTAGGTTATGGAGGATGGTTATGGTCATGCCTCATACATTTGATGTGATTGAGGACAACTATAGTTTTACCTCAGATTAGAGGGTTTTATATGCCCTAGTTTCTAGTACTGTGACTTGTACCAAGGGCAGACTAGTGGTTAGCAGCTTGACTGTAACATCCCTGACCTGGGTTATGAGTTAAACCTAGGTGTTTTGCCTAATTATGTAATTAATATACTAGTGATTATCTTTTTGCATGTAATGAAGTTCCTGAGGAACATACTTTTCCTTTTCTGTTCCTTTTAAACAATGTTGAATTGATTATTTTGTAATACAGGGACCTATGTGCAATTTACCCAGTTAGAAGGGTTAACTTGCAATTTGCACATGTTGAGATGTTCCTCTGATGTTGAGACATCATAAGTATGATTATGGTAAAGTTTGAGGGATTTCCCAAGCTTGAGCACCAAGGTGCAGCTGTGGAAGCAATCCCTGTGCTTGAAACCCTAAATTGGAGTAAAATGCAATTTACCCAATTTGAGGGGTGCAACTTGTAAAATACACCATCTAAAATATCTTGTAAGACTCTTATCATCATTTAGAGAAGAAATGATGAAGAAGTCACTTCAATTGAATAATCATATAATGAAAAACACCTTTGTGATTGAATAATCAAGGTGTAAGTACTATAGCCCTTTTATGTGTGTGCTTTAGTAATAGGTTGATCTTCTTTGCCTTCATTTCTTGACCTTAGAAGAAGGTTTTCCTTAGAAATAAGAGGTAGGGGCGAGCAAAGAAGAAAGGGAGGACTTAGATGAGAAAATGAGGAAAACCTATGTACTTATGTTGAAATTCCACCCAAGTATATAAGCCCTTTTCCTCACTTAGCAAAGGAATGTTTCTTTCGTTTCCTTCACTGTCCCCCCTTACTCAACCGACTAAGGAGAGCTCTGGAGCTCAGGAGGACGACCAGGGGAGTGCAAGGTAGGTTTGGATCCTTCCTTTTTCTTAAATTCTTGGATGAAACTCGAATTCAAGGTCAAATTCATGGCTAGCTCACTTAGCTCTATCTTTCTAGCCATCTCTTCTCAACTTTTCTTGAAGGATTCACCTTGGCCGACCTGTGGAGCTTCTAGGACGCCATTAAAGGCTTGGAGCTCAAGGAGAAAGCTTTAGGCGGGTTTTATAAATCTAAACCTATGCTTTGTTATATACATCTTTTCTATGCTTTTAGTTGCTAGTTCTTCTTCTTCCCTATCTTCCCTTGCTTTCTTGCAAGCAAATCCGTGAGGAACTGTTGCTGTTATTGAGCTAGAAGATGAGGGCGTTATTTCCTATGATTATCCACAGTTTTTCACTTTACCATACGACCTCAACCAAATGTCCATACGGTTTAAAAAACCGTTTGGTGGGCAAACGGTTTCAAGGTCGTATGAGGGCATACGGTCTCAAGACCGTATGGCCGCATTGACCAAGCATGTACCGTATGGGAATCCTGTTCATAATTATGAAGGTTAATCACCCACAAAATTTTATAGGTTAACTCCAAAGGAATCGTGAGATATAGGCAAAACAATTAGCAAATTCAATTGAATTTAGTTCTGATTTTCAATCTGCTTAATTTTCCCTTTTTGGGCAAACGGTCTCAAGACCGTATAAGATGGTTGACTAAGAGTTGACCGTATGATATACTGTTCATAATGATGTTAATTAATGACTCACCAAATTTGATGGACTAATTCCAAACGAGTTAAGAGTTGAAGGTTGATTACTAGGGCAAACCCTAATTGAAATCAGTGCTGAAATCACAATGAGCTAATTTGAGATTTGGGGTTGATTAGCCCAAACGGTCTCAAGACCGTTTGGGGAATCATACAAACAGTCTCAAGACCGTTTGGGGATCACCCAAGACCGTATGGAGGTCTGGGGTCAAGTATAGTTGACGAATTGAAGGTACAAAGATACCAAATTACATTGCAATTAAGTATTGATGTAATGATCAACTCAATAAATCAAACCTTGATGAATTTTCACTAGAGTCCAAAGGATGGATGGGAAAACGGTCTCAAGACCGTTTGGAACTCATCCAAACGGTCTCAAGACCGTTTGGTGACAACCAAAGACCGTTTGGAGGTCTAGGGTTAAGGTAATTTGATCAATTGAGGGCCCAATTACAATGGGTTATTGAAATAATCAAATTGCTGATTTGTGACTTAATTAAGGTTCAACCCCTATCAAATCAATCTAGATTTTTATGAATTCTTGGGCAAACGGTCTCAAGACCATTTGGAGGATATCCAAACGATCCCAAGACCGTTTGGGCCAAGTTTGAGCCCAATTGGAGGTCAATTGATGGGTTCAACTTCGATTTGATTCACATTGTTGAGTGTTGATGGTTGAACGTTTATAGACCTTAATTGAACCAACTCCAACCCTAATTGGATATCAATTGAGGGTCAATTGAGTGACCAATTGGTTAAGTCTAACCCTAATTGTCTCAATTGGTAAGTGGTTAGCAAGCTTGAGACCAATTGATGATAGGAAACCCTAATCGAGTTTACCCTTTGAACCACCTTGGAGGTCCATACGATCTTGAGCTTTTGAGGGCATTCGACCTCAAGACCGTATAAGGTCATTCGACCTCAAGACCGTATAAGGTCATTTGACCTCAAGACCGTATAAGGTCATTCGACCTCAAGACCGTATAAGGTCATTCGACCTCAAGACCGTATAAGGTCATTCGACCTCAAGATCGAATGAGGACATACGACCTCAAGATCGAATGAGGACATACGACCTCAAGATCGAATGAGGGCATTCGACCTCAAGATCGTATGAAGGTTGAAGGTGTGAAACCTATTGGAGACTTTTGAAGTTATGTCTGCCTAATGCCTTGAAGGCTTAAATGGTTTAATAGTTGTTCAACCTAAACCCTAATGATACCAAAAGACATTAAGGGTCAAGTGGTTAGTAAATTAAACCATGATGATGATCAATGTGTAATTTACCATAATACCCTTGAAAGGTTCAATTGAGTGAAACCTTATTCTAATCAAACCCTAATCACTTAATAGTGGTGATTTGGTCTATGTTAATCAAAGTGGACTTAACCCAACCTGATCTAGATTGGTGTTATCACCATCTACAAGTATGAGGAGAGAGAAAGTATCTTAAGAAAGAGAAAGTGCCCTTTTATGATGGAAATTCAAGTAAAGTACCTTCAATACACATGAATGTGCATGATTAGGGTATGATCCACCTATGTGAGATCATGGAACCCTAATTATGATAAATGATGAATCTTAAACTAATCTGAGAGCATCAATATCATACATGATGATGTTACGAGTTCAATTCACCATAATGTGAATAGTAAACCCTAATTCAAGGGTGATGACATGTAATGTGAATAGTAAACCCTAATTCAAGGGTGATGACATGCAATATGAGTAGCAAACTCTAATTGATGAGAATCAGAGAACTTAGCTCTTATGACAAGAGTGGAAAGTATATTCTTGTTTTGAATTACCTTTATCAGTTGAATTAACCATGCAGGTTCTGATATGAAGGTGATCATATCCAGGTATGAATGATGATACTATATTCATTGAAAGCATGTCGTTAGCTTTATGAATAGTAAAATATCTTGATGACTTGTCAGTGGCATCCTATGTTTTAATGGGTTGTAAGAGACATGAATACCATCAAGGTCATTCTTTAGAGATGACTTGTGATGAGTATACTGAGAAATGATGATTGATGTGAGTTAGGTTTGTTACATTTAGTATTCTACTTTCATAGCTATTATGCTACTGTATTTGTTTGAAGAACAATGTATGATGTAAAATAATACTGAATGTACCTAACTAATCAAGTGAAATGTAGAGCCCTGATCATAGATCCATCATTGTTAGAGATCAAATGATGGTGAAACAGGTTTTCGTACGGGAACTCCTGGATCACATACTGTTGAGTATGTGGGGTATATGGATGTGTAGAACCTTACATCCTAGTGTAGGAATTTGATGTAGATGTATAATCCATCAATCCTTCACTACAAAACTCATACCGTATCAGTGGATGGTAAACATGAAACCTCCTGATGACGAGGAAAACATAGATATCCGTATCAGTGAATATAAACATGAAATCTCCTGATGACGAAGAGAGTACAGAACGCCACTGTAACTCTAAAATAGCGAAGGACCAGATTACCCTAGTGAGCTATAATAGTAGAGACACAAGATGTCCTACAAGTGATCCTCTTACTGACTGAGGAAGGTGAAGGTCATGAGAATCCGGCTCTTTCGATGACCTAGTATGATACTAAGGCACTTAACAGTGACTGGTTGGGGTATGAGTGGTAAACCTCATCTCCACAGGGCATAATAATAAGAATGTTTGAAAAACATAATCTACAGCGTAGTATACCTGTTAAAGGCAACTATGAGCTAATTGATTGAGGTTACACTGTATAGTGCATATGTTCTTCATGCTTGATATATGTTGAGCTCTTGTATACAATTGTATCTTCTATTGAATACTTTGTAAGCTTTTACTGCTTAAGTTATTCTTTGATGTTATAATAAAGCTTCTGGCGGAGAGTTATAACTCTCGCTGGGACAATTATGTACAATTGTCTCACCCCGTAGACTTCAACTTTTTAGGTCGACGTCGAGAACGGAGGAATAGGTCTACAGGTGACCAGTCCCAGCAGCAGCAGCACCAGGAGTAACAGTAAATCTCAGGTGGAGATTTAGCCTGCCATGTGGTGTAGTTAGAGTCAGTCCTATGTGTCCTCTGTACTCCCAGGTCTTGGAGTCTTTTGGGTTATGAGTTCTTGAGATTTTGTATCTTGTTGTATATAATTACTCAAGAAGTAATTATCATGAGATGTAAATAGTTTATCTCCTTTTATGAATGAAGCTTTATGGATTCAAGCTCTTGTCTCGAAAAGTTTTAATTTCCCGTGATTTCTGTCTTCCGTTGTTAATCGATTCGCTTCCGCTAAATTTAAATCATGTTTATATCGTGGTTTGGAGATCAGAGCCCACATTGACTATATGTCATTGTAGTGGCATCTTTGACTGATATGTCACTACCTTTTTACTCGTACTAACTGTGGGGAAGAGATCTTAGGATACCAGCACTCCTAGATCTTGTACGGAACCAAGTATCCCTTCATAGGGGTTAGTTCGACTTTAGGTGGTACGACTCAAACTCCCCAGGGCATAATAAAAGATGTAATAAATCCGTATAACATTTCTATTTAGGTTTATACAAGACGCTTCACATTGGATGATAACCCTTGTTTTTTCTCTTTACATAAAGATGATGCTTAGTGCATTTAAGAGATAGCAGATATACTTATGTTTTGGATATTCTTATGATTGTAAATTTGTACATACAGTGGACATGCTTATGTTGATATCTATACTACTACTGATTATAATTATGATGCTAGCTATATCATGTTGTTAGTTATGTTTAGCATGCATCCATGCCTCTGTAATTAAAAATGCCTATTCTGCTAATCATGCTTATGCAAATACTTGTGCTTATGTTGAAAGCTCTTCTCAACATATTGATATGTTCAAACTGTTAGACATGCTAATGTTTTTATATATGCTTATGATGCTATAATTGTTCATGTTAATATAGATAATATGCTACTATACTTGTTTATGCTAGTTATGCATATGCTATTGAATCTCTTATACAGTTAATAAGGCAAATGATGATAGTAAGCTAGATGATGATAATTGTTATCAACTCTTTTATGTATTTTGTTAATCATCAGTGTTGTTGAGCCTATTTGTTATATCTGATTAAACTATTTAAAACTATTTAATTATTTAAAATGTTGTAATCAATAAGTGTTGTTGGAGGTTATATCTCTTGTTGGGACATGAGTCTTACCCTTGTGATTCGCCACATCTTTTTAGGTAATCGGCAGTGAAGACAACAGAACCATGGAAGTAAAGAGGAAGTACAGTAATGAACCTTTGAGGAAGTTGACTAGATGTCAAGTGTGTCCTAGAGTCATCCCTATACTCTCAGGTTTGGGTGAGAAAAAATTTTATCTGGTGTTTCGAACGAATCAAACTTTTGTTAGCATATTAATGCTTGTTTGTGTGGCATATATGAATATTGTTCTCCTATGTATATATGTTGTGGCTAATATGATAGAACAAATTGTATCAAATTCTTGTTATAGTATGGATATAAGAAAGATGTTGGGCTCTTGTGCAAATGTTTCTGAGCAAGTGCTGGCATTGAAATTGGTTTTAATTTACCCATATTTTTTGGTATGTGATTAGTTAATGATTGATTGTGTTTTATGTTTTGAGTAATCTTGTTTAGTGTAATGGGTTCTGACAAAGTGAATGACCTAAAACCAAGGTAAAATAAGAATGAGTAACCCTGATCGTGAATCATGAAACCTGATCTTCTAAACATAATGATTTTGACCCTTGATCCAATATTGATGATTTAGGATCTGACTTGAGGGGTTCAAACTATTATTTCTAGGAATCCATACTCTAGTACTCAGTGAAAGGTATGCTTTTATATTTATTTTCCTCCTTGAATAGACTATGGTATTTAATGATAATCATGTATGTATCTCTTGAACATCTTGGCTATGTATTTGTTTGATCTACTTTGTTCCCTATGATTATTATGTTCATTTTTCTTGTATTATGTTGAAAAAACATGAACATAATTGATTCACCCATTATGACTACCAGTATTATTGACTTGTTGATGTTAAGTACAAGGGACCTCCTCACTCAGAGGATTGGAAGATCATGTACCACCTCGTTTGAATACCCTACTTTATTAAGTGAAGTATAGTGAACTCCCCCATCTCGTTGGGACTGTGAGTCACACTTGAACATATAAGCATGCTTTCTCGAAATCAACATAAAGGGAAAATTTGTAATAAAATTGAATTGTTCAAAATAAACTTGGCTTTAAACATCACCTTTGAATATTTTGCTATAAGACCTGCCAAGTACTATATTTTGATATAAATGTTTTTAGTCGTTCAATTTCTATTATTTTTTAAAGTGTAACGATCTTTAGGAAAACCAAATGGACCACTATGAAGTATCAACTCTATCGCTTCTGCTATTGACATACTCTGATGACAAGGACAATCTACAAAATCTCATATTTGGGTTGGTTGGTTCTTTAAATTCCCTATTTTCGAGTTATTATTTCTTATTGTATATGCAAGTGTGTTAGATCCTTTAGGGCCACTCAGGGATGGGCGCTTCACTCCCTTTACCACTATCTAGGCAATGAGATTGGGGTAAGAATGGTTCTGTTACAATTGGTATCAGAGCTTACACACTCTCATATACTTTAAGTAAATAACATCTTGAGTCTCTTGAACCCAAGAAACCTTAAAGTTCATAATGGTGAAAATTTAGGTGTCTAGGCTCAGGTTTCTGGCAGTAATCACCTCCAATTTGTTTTCACATTGGATGAGGTTCCCCGCTCTACCTGGCCTTAAATGATCCATAACTAGAACTAAAGGTTCTCTGTTGAAACCCTAGAGAGTCTTATAGCTTCTCATATTTTCTTTAAGGATTACCAAAACCACCCAAATAGATGATTAGTTAGACTTCTCATCTCCTCATGTGGTCTCTCATGACTATTTATCACATTATTTCTCGATGATGGGTAGCTTATATTTGGGAAAAATTAAAATACATTTGAAGCCATAAAATTTTGATTAAGATGATGATGCCATGATATGGTGAAATAAGGAGGGTTTATACCTTATGCCTCATTGTTGATGAGGTCCATATTTTATTAATACCATGATTCCCTATTGTTGATTAAACCTCAAACATAGTTAAGTAGATTGTTCCATATTTTGATATATACCACAATCATGTTGTAAAATGACTATGACTTAGAACTCTCACACAAAAGGCACATCCCCTATTGACTATTTATTCCTTTTTGTAATCCCAGGTTTGATATGATGATTATGGACCTAAATCTTGCTCTATTATGTTTTGATTCTTTGAATGCTCAATCAAAATCCTCGATTTCAAAATTATACCACTACCTAAATCATGAAAGGAAAGGAATGCAAAATGGTTGCTCTACTATAATCTTGAATTTTGATCTCAGAACCTTATAAAAGAACAAATCAAATAATTGATACTACTACTACTTTTTCTATAATCAATGTTTGATGACTATTAGTACATATGTGCTAGGTTAGAGTGGTAGTTGACTTATGAAACCCCTAATCCTGGTCACATAACTATTTATGACTACCTCTAAATTGTCATCTTATTGATTGTTTAGAGTTTGGAAGGTAACCCCATCCACCTGATTTTTATTTCTTGACCTAAGTCTCGAATAAGTTAGGTTTATGACAATGATGATACTAGATTTTGAAACCCAAATTAAAAGACAATTTTGACTATAGCTTGTGGTTAAATTCCTAGAAAGACCTAAGTCTAGATCATTCATCAAACCTCGATAACATGATAATAAAATTGGTGATTAATATCACAAATGTTGCTCGAATATTGCTTGAATATTGTTGCTCAGATATTGAATATAGACAAATGATCCCCACTAAGGTATCAATTAGAATCTAAACCTTAAGCTTTGTTATATTTCAACCTATGATCTTGATTTGAAACCTATGATCACCTTTTGGATCTTAGAATCACCCTTGATATATAACTTATGACTTTTATGTTATTGGACTCTTGGCCCCAAAAAAACTCAGACCTTGAGGATGTTGACTCAATGTTGATTTTTGAGGATGTCAATGTTGAATATATGCATAGGGTTAATTTATTAAAAATGACCTAGGTCTGAATCATTCACCACCTCAAATATACTTGATGAAGGAATTGATGTTTAAAATGTTGCTAGATTGTTATTTATGGGTGGATGATCACACATGCGGTCTGAATAGGAATCAGAATCCTAGACTCGCATGTTTAGAACCCAAATTTTTGATATTTGAATATTGAATTTTGAATTATGATCTTATTGACCCAATTTAATTCATGATGTATAATCTTGACTTTTGATTCCAATTTTTCACTCAGTATAGAGATATGGTTTAAAGGTGAACTTGATTGGTGAACCATGATCGTTTGATCACTTAACTGAAAAATAAAAATTTATTGAAGATTGTTTATATGGTTATATTTTCGAGAACATGATTTTTGACTTTATATATTTGAGGATAGTTCAGTATTTGAGGATATGACTTAGGTTGGATAGTCCCAATTTTGAGGATGTTTTTGAATTTTGGAGACAAAATTCCTTTTAAGGAGAGAAGGATGTGACAAAGTGGATTTTCTCCTATTTGTACATAATTACTCTTATTACTTCAAGTCCTCACTCTTTACGTCTCCGATGACTTCATAACTCTATAATGACCACCGAAGTCAAAGATTCCACATTTTGAGTCAATATGATACACATATGCATGAAATCTTAGTGTTGTTAAACCCTTGAATCCTTTGATTAAAGTCTTGATCATACGTTCTCATTTTGATTTGGAATTTTTCAAACTGTTTCTAAACCCTATCTTGAAGCTATGATCCAAATTTGAAATCATTTGAACATTCCTACGATTTTATATGAATTTGCTACAATATACCCTTGTTCTAGCCTTATATACCATTTTTTCTTACTTACTGGGCCCATCCCATTTGTCCCTGGGGCACTTCCCCGATCTGACCCAGCTCCAATGCCCTTATACTAGGATTCAATCTCCTAAACCAGCCTCTAGCCGTGAACCCAACCCCTCCCCTTGAGCCAGGCGCGTGACCCAGTGACTGTTGGATGGAGAACCAATGGCACCAGGTCATCTCCTACCTTAAGCCTAAGATAGAAGGTCCACCGTGGACCCGACTCTTTGAGTGCATGACTCGACCCCCTTTTTAACCCCCTCTCACCCCATTTTCATGACCTTTCTCTTCCCCTCACCTTCACAAATATTCCCCATTTATTAATCATTTGAAATCAATCCTTGGGAGCCAAGAAAACCCGTCGTCACCCTTGCGAAAGGCACCCCCTTCAAAATCCTAAAATCTAAGCTCGATATCCTATAAAATCCCCATCCCCACCTTTTGTTTGCTCCCACAAACCATGATGGCACCTTTCCTTTCTCCCCCTCAAATCTCTCCTCGTATCCCTCTTTCTCTCCGATGAGCCCGCTTTCGTGGCGCCACCTCATAGTGTGCAAGCTGGTTCAGTTGGGCCAAAGAACCAAGACCGCTAGATCATCGTCAACGTGTGATCAGATCTAGCGAACGACGACTAGCGCACATCGCACCCAACCCCACTATTCTTCCCCTTGGGTACGTGATCAGGAGGAGGTGCCCCCTAGCCATAGGATCTCAGCACTGGTCAAGTTGACCAAGGGATTCATCGGCCGATACTTTTCTTGGATACCTATTTTACTGGTAATTATCTCCTTCTCTACTTAATAATCAGATTAATTATGTGTTCTTGCAAAAATGATAACTTTCAATTCCCAGCTTCAAAAATTATGAACAAGTAGTCCATTTTGATCAAAAAAATCCAATGAACCATTTAAAAAAATTTTGGAAGCCTAATTATTGATATATTTCACTGATATCCCTAAGTTTTAATCTCTTTCTTATACTTTATCTGAAATGACTCTACTTTGTGTTTAACCCTTAGGAACCTTAATATCTAACCCAGATGTTTATTTATGATCCAGATCCATATTTGTTGACTAAACTCAGTCTTGAATATGATGATGCCATCTTAATATTATGTTTAGCCTGAATCGTGTGGAATATTATGATCTATTTACCTAATACTTGACCATGACTTTACTCCTACCTCAATCTGAACTCAGTTAACTATAGAAAACCAATGATTCTAATTTATCATTTTGATTATCTAATGACTTGCATATTGATCATGATAAATAGGGTTGACACTTATGTTCCTTAGAGCACCTAGGTAAGGCATTCACACTTGAAATATACTCGACACTTGAATAATGTTGAACATCTTGAATTGTTGACCATAAGTGAATGACCTAAACCCAAGGTAAAATAGGAATGAGTAACCCTGATATTGAATCATGAAACATGATCTTCTAAACATAATGACTTTGACCCTTTATCCAATATTGATGATTTAGGATCTGACTTGAGGGGTTGAAACTATTATTTCTTGGAATCCACACTCTAGTATTCGGTGAAAGGTATGCTTTTATATTTATTTTCCTCCTTGAATAGCCTATGGTATTGAATGAAAATCTTGTATGTATCTCTTAAAAATCTTGTCTATGTATTTGTTTGAGCTACTTCGTTCCCTATTATTATTATTTTCATTTTTCTTGTATTATGTTGAACAAACATGAACATAATCGATTCACCCATTATGACTACCAGTATTATTGACTTATTGATGTTAAGTACAAGGGACCTCCTCACTCATAGGATGGGCAGATCTTGTACCACTTTGTTTGAATCTCCGACTTTATTAAGTGTAGTACAGTGAACTCCCCCATCTCGTTGGGACTGTGAGTCACACTCGAGCATATAAGCATGCTTTCTCAATATCAGCATAATGGGAAAATTCGTAATAAAATTGAATTGTTCAAAATAAACTTGGGTTTGAACATCGCCTTTGAATATTTTTCTATAAGTCCTGGCAAGTACAATATTTTGATATAAATGTTTTCAATCGTTCAATTTCTATTATTTTTTAAAGTGTACTGATGCATTTGCATTGATTACGTCTCGATTTACCAGATTTTAGGAAAACCAGATAGACCACTATGAAGCTTCAACTCTATCTCTTCCACTATTGACATACTCTAATGACAAGGACGATCTACAAAATCTCATATTTGGGTTGGTTAGTTCTTTAAATTCCCTATTTTTGAGTTGTTATTTCTTATTGTGTATGCCAGTGTGTTAGATCCTTTCGAGCCACTCATGGATGGGCACTTCACTCCCTTTACCACTGTCTAGGCAGTGGGATTGGGATTGGGGTAAGAATGGTTATGTGACATCATAGAAGTGACATATGAAAAAATAAATCCTCAACTGTCAGATTAAATGCTATCTATAGATCTACCTAATCCCGACATGTCGGTACTACCGACCTTGGTGTCAGTTGTACTAACACCTTTGATAATTGTGGCCTCCTATGACCTTGTTAGTACTAACAAGCTCAAAGTCGATAGTATTGAGTTTACTCAATTAATTGTAAATCAAATGATGTGATATTGTCGGTAGTATCAACTCCCAAAGTCGGTACAAACAAGAATTCTCGATTCTTCTATGTTCCAAACTGAGCATGTATCGATACCACTAACTCCATAGTCAGTACTACCGAGTTGTGTAGATTTGTGTAGATTACCTAAAATACACAAAAATTCGAAAGTAAGCTCTTAGAATTCATTAAATAATTAGGAAATAATAAAATAACATTTATTTGATGCAAATTACTATGAACATGGACAAATAGTGCACAAAAATCAATATAAATAACATGTGAGAATGACATTTATCAGGTGCATCAAATACAAAAATCGATGTAGAACTTTATAAAGCAATATAATAAGGTTGGTCTATGACCTAATATTTATATACGGTACTATATTATGTGCTGGAAAGGTGTTAGGCACCCCCACACACCTAAGAATTGATTTTACCTAACATGGGAGAAACAAAAAGTCATTTCAAGAAAATGGGATGTAACGGTAGAAAACCTAGATGAAGTTTGTTCATGCACTATAGAGATTCTAAATAGGGCTAGAAAATGACTCTTATTAAAGGAACTCATGACCATTGGTTCTCATATCATTACACCACTTGGGATCTGAAAAATGGGGAATGGAATTATTTACATCCTGGAGAAACCTCCTTTACCTTTCATGGACATCATGGGGTTAAAATAAGGACTTCCAAAATCATTGACAAATAGAAAACGTTTTGGAGGAGAGACCAATCAATAGCTTTTGTGCTGAAAGTCGGGAATGGCTTTTTATCCTTCCTATATATGAGCCCACAAACATGGGATGTTGGTTGATTGGTAGGATCTTTGTAAAATTGACTTAGAGATTTGCACACAGTCTTTCAAGGGATGCCATGAGGTGCAAGAATTATTGTGGTGGGATGATAAGGTAATGAATCACCTAGTTACCATGGTTGGAACCGCAAAGTCTAGACTTAGGGGATGTCTTAGGGTTTCTAAGGTTTTAGGATTCACTTGGTGATTACAAGTACCTTGTCCTATTTTGAGTTTCCATCCTCTATGGAACCTTTCTAACCTATGTAAATTGCGATCGAGGGAACATTTTTGTGGATGGGGTTGGTACAACATTTTAGAGGTATTAGACCTCATGTTGTTATTGGACATTGAAATTTGACCAAAAAATACAAATGTGTGCTCCAATTAGATACCCTATATGTGTCAATCTTTTTTAATATCCATTATGAGACTCAAACAAATTTATTATTGCAAAAAAAATTAACAATCTAGGTGTGAATTTGCTTGTATTACACACCCTCATGCTCGTTCTAGATAAGTGCTTGATAAACATGAGATAATTAAAACACTTCATGATAAAGTTGAGCACCTATAAACATGGGATGCATCTATTTTGGTCGTAATTTCATATGATACCATGCAGTTCTTAGTCTGGGACATTACGGTTTCAAAATTGTAACCTTTTATAAAAAGCTTGTGTGTTCTTTGTTCAACGTCTAGATATGTAGTCTAATTTTTATTTTAATATGATGTAGCCCTAAAATTTGTTATAAATGAGAAATCCTATCATTAGTTTATGTGGATGGGGGTTATTTGGGATGTGTATGAATAAATTAGGGAAATTTGGTAGGTTTTTAGGGTAGGTTTCAGTGTATTGGTTAAGAATGTGGTAATTGGATATTTGAATTTTTTATTCTCTAGTGGTGACACCCGAGTAATATATGCCTTGACATATTATCTATTAAGTTGATATCTGTATTGGACAAATTATTTCAAATTTTGGGTAGATATTTTAGTTCATGATCATGACCCCAATCATTGAAGAGATTAGTGATAAGTAATTCTAATTTTTGGATCACTTGAGGCTAAACTTATGTTCACTCAATAGTCATGTGGTTTATTAAATTTACTCTGAATTGCATACAATCATGTTTTTGTGTCACTACCCTTGGGACATAACTTATGGGTTTAATAACTTCTTGTTGCTTTCTCTTAGTCAAAAGATACCTTTCATGCCTTAAAATTGGATTCAGGCACCTAAGTGTATGCCCGTGTCTAAAGATTGGTTCTATTTTGGTTCTATCATATTTTGGATATCTCAGTTTTATTCACTATCATTTCATTATTGATTAGAATATTAATAGGATATAATTGATTAAATAGCTTAATATATTTGATAATTACAAACTACATTAATGTCTTCACAGAAGTGCAGGCAACAAATTGGGCTTCCAAGCCTTTCTGGATGGAAAAACTTATAATTCTAAAAATAGAGCAATTAAATGTACATGAAGTCAACATAAGATTCCTACTCATTATATGTTGAATGTAATGAAGAAGAGAAATGTCATACTCAGCAAGAGCCCTAAAAGTATCAAAGGAAAAAGGCAAGAAATGATGATGATTTGTCTTACAAGCTACTTCGTTCTTATGAAACTTTCTTAAGGCTGTGTCAAAGGCTACCTGGCCTGCTTTAAAGTTACTTGAAAGGATGTATGTCAAGGGGGAAACTCAAGTGAGGTCAACACATGTCTATCTATCATCTATCCAATCGAAAAATAAAATATCAGTAGGTCATTGGGAGTGAAGACCATCATATCGTGTGCCAAGGAAGGCCACATATGCTTCCTTAATTAACTTTAATCCTACACGAGAGGTAACGTTAAAGAGAGCATCATGAATAACATCATGATGAAACTTATAACTAAACTGTGTGTGATAGTGCATTCATGGTCACCGAAGGTGTCGATGTCTACAATGTTGCACAATGAGAAATATTCATTACTAGGTTACAAGGGGCTCATAAGTTGATTACAAATGATATCTCAGTAATCAACAACTGACATCTACGAGCCGATGCCATCAATGGAAACTGTAAGAAGGAAGTCTTGTGCATTGTCGGCTTGTAGAGAAGAAAGAATAGCATGTTGACACTGAGATGAAATTTTAGTGGTCAATGGGATGTCAATATTTATCTTTTTCCTGGGGTTAGGAATGGTTTATGATAATTGAAGAGTTAATTCATATTTGGAATGATCAAAAAGGTTGGTTAACCTTTGAAATTTTTTACCATCTTTTAGACCATTGAGGACCTATTTGGGTCAAGGCCAACCAGGAAGGACGTTTGTAACCTAGACCATGGTCAATAAAGAGGGGATAGTAATTGTTGAAAGTCTATTCTAACCCAAAAAGTTCATCTAACCTCTTGAACCAACCAAGTTGTTGTTGTAAGTAGTAGTCAGTTGATATGACTTATCTCTTGTTCAAGGGTCCAAAGGCTGGGCTAATTTATTCCAAAGGTCGGGTTGACTTATTCAATGTCAGTCTACCATTACAAGAAGTTAGAGAAAGCTATAAATAGGTTAACATGCATTTCTATTGAGTACTAAATATTGTACCTATGATCATTGCTACCATTAGCCTCCAAGAACTCTGACCATGCCTAGAGGATTAAACATAGGAGAGGGATTGTTTTAGGAATTTAATAGAATGGTTTTTATGAGAAGCATGTTTTGATGTTTTATTAAATCCAACCTAATTTGGTAAGATAAATCTAACTCTCTGATCTTCTTGTCTATTTTCAAGTAAAACGGGTTTATCTCATGCTCCATATTTGATGAGTAAATTTGATTAATTCAAGGAAGATTATTCTTATATTCTATTCTTTTGGTTTGGTTAGGTCCAAGTGCAATGACAAAGTTGTAGTTGTGGAGTTTTTTATAGCATCTATGAAGTTTGGACAAACTTCATAGGTGGAAGGCCACCAATGAGTAATATGTGGTGAGTGGGTGTTGTTCTCTTTATGTATTAGCCTTGTTGATTATTTTTATCCTAAATGATTGAATGAATTATTTCAAAAAAAATATTTGGGTAAGTTAGATATTAATTACAGTTGTTAAATATACATATTTAAGATACCACAAGAGAAGTTACTCATCCTACTCTCATTACAGGAAAAGTGTAAAAACTAATGTTACAATGGTGCAAGTAGCTTCATCTCCAACCAAGTTGGCCATGAATTCTGGGCATTGCTCCCATATAGATGTACTACCTCCCAGGCCATTGCCCATTTAGCAATTTCATGGGCAGCCTTGTTACTATCTCTCTTATTAAAAAGAGGACAAAATGCATCAAAGGAAGTAACTATCCTATCTATGAGGTTACATAATGGTTTATAATTGATCAAGGTATTCCTCTTCTTAGAAATCATCTTATAAGCTAATTCACAGTATGCATCAAGTACATGTATATGGACTAGTGTGTCTTTTTACTAGATGAACCTTGTTCTAATTGAAGGTTGTGAGACATGTTGAGAGCTCCTATTTAATAACATTGAATGTCCCGTCAGGGTTCCTTTTGAGGTCGTTGAACACAAGTTGGCATCAAAAAGACCATATCTTCAAAGATGTGATGGTGAGCCAGATCGGCCACTCCTTATTTGGGCTTCTTCTCTTCAGATTTGTTGTGACCCATGTCAGAGCTTGTGGTGAACTCAAGACCTCGATTCCAGTCTTGTGCTGGATAAGTCTCCAAACCGATTGGACATCCTTACATCCTAGAAAGATGTGTGATAAGGTTTCTACCTCTTTGCCACATCTTGGGCAACGACCATTTGTATTTAAGTAATTTTTATAGTTTGTGTTCAAGGTTATTTTTTAAAATAGTAAATAAAGTTAATTACTAAATCAGATATCATTTGTTTTGATATTGTAAACCTTATTTCAGGTTTAATGAATCTTGAATAATCATATTGAATGGAAGTCAATATATCTAAATTGTTTCATTTAATCAGATCATTTTTTTAATTAAAGACACATGGTTAGGAACAAATGGATTTCACATTTAATATGGATTGTGAGCTCTCATAACTTGTAAGAAACCCTATAAAGTTCCCAAATTTGTTGTTCTTCTTATAAATCAAGAGAAACCTTGAGGTATATGTTAAAACTAATTCTTGATGTATCAATGGAATATGTTAAGAATATTGAAAAACTTTTTCATGTTACTAACTAGTATGAATTTAATTCGTGAGTATAACAATTAGTTGAAATAGTGGAAAACTAATATAGATGGAATTTTGTGCCACTCATGAATGCATTGAGTCAATAAACACATCATACAGTGAAAAATAGTAATATGGAAGTCTTTTGTGATAAATGAGATGAAAAGAAATTTTTGATAGGACTAATTTTGTAAGACTAGTGATGAAGTAGATAAACTGAGCATGAGCTATCAACTATACTTTATTATTAATTCAAATTCATTTTCAATTTTAGTTTTTTTATGTTTAGATGTTCAAATTTATGAGTATATTGATTCAATTTACATATGAAATAAAAGTCAATTATGCCTTTGAAATTGTGGAATAGATAGTGGAGGTATGTGATGGTGACTTATCTAGAGTGTACTAGAGGGATGTGAGGGATCCATCGCATCATGGAATGTTCTCCTACATGTAGTTGGGATATCCCATAATAATCAAAGATCCACCTAATTAAGTTCAAAGAATGTGAGGTACCCAAAAATAATTATAAACTACATTGGTGTCTAATTTTAAATGATCAGGTGTAATGAGAGGGTGAGAAACTCATATTCATTTTGTACCTACACAAGAAGTTAGCCCTTGTGTAACCATTGCAATGGACAGATATATGCAGGTTAGAGATCCTAAGCTCCCCTATACAAAGCTAAGGCCAAGGATTTATAGTTTTCGCCGGTCAACTATTTAGGTGTTCATACTAGTTGCACATAGCTCTATTACAATGTAGTGAGATATGTTATTAGCAAAAAAGTACATGGATTTTATCTTAAGAAATGTACAAGTCCTAATAGGATAATGAGAGAGTATTACTTATATGGTACAATCCTAGTGGGTTATATAGAAGTGTAAAGTAAAATCAACGTAGTATGTCATTATGAGAAAAAATATAAAAAAATAGAAATACATAATTTTTCTACAATGGTAAATAAAGATCAGATAGAAAATCATGAATGCTTTTTATTTAATTGTTTGTAGCCTCATATTATAGTTGTTAGTCTTACTTAAACTATCTCTTTTAGTCTGCTTATTACATTTCCTATTGTTTCACTGTTTTATCATGAAATTTACTCAATTAATATGTGTATCTTATATTAATAAATAGGTTCCCATCTAGTGTGGAGATTCTAATTCGTACTGAGCTAGTAACTCACCCCTCTATTGATGAACGTTTTAGGTTGGCCCATAAATTGTAAGAATTTAGATGCAAGATGTATCCTACCACATTTTCTACCAGAGTTTGTGGTGTTCGTTATTGGTTGATGTCTACACAAGGTCATCATTCTCTAAATAGGAAATATATCATATGTAGATGATGTATGTATAGCCCTTTTAGTTGTCATAGTATGGCCATTTATTCAATTCCCTTTGTTTTGTAAATGATGTCAATTATCAAAATTGGTCACACTCTTACATAAAAAAGTTGGAATCCAATTTGTGGTATAAGTGACAGTTTTGAGAAATTTTGTATTTCATGAAAATAAATCATTCTATTTCAAATAAACTTTATGGTATATGACCACATTGAGCATAAAAATCAAACCTTGATCTAGGTTTTAGGACTAGGAATGGTAGGACCGGTAAGCCAAGAGTGAGTAGACACATATCATAGTAATTAACCACAACCAATTCCTAGTGATCTAGTTCTTGCAAATGAAAATTGATGTTTGATATCAATTTGATTCATTAGTTTTGGTTACATAAAGAACAGAGTATCCCAAACATGAATCATGCCATCAACCCATAACCACAAATAGCTAAATTGAACTCGTTGGATAGGGCTTGGCCCTTACCTTTGTTTCTTGAGAGGAGGCTTGGTAAGAAAAAAAATCTAATTAGGGCCATCCCTAAGTACAAATATATAAATCATTTGACCAAAAATATACATGAATATGGTCCTAGGGACAAGTCCTTACTCAAGGTGGATGCGTTTGAGATAAATTTTACATTTTTCATATATATACATTTTACATCATTACATTTAATATTTTGAATGTACAATCAATATAGTTACACCAAAAGTACACACCATTTCATGCACTATACAAATAATACACAAACGGTTCTTCTTCCTTCAAAAGAAAATGGGATGAACATTTATTTATATTGCATCACACCATTTGGGAATTTTGTTTCTTTGACAAACACTATAATGAAGATTAAAATAGTAAGTTTGCAACTACCTGCATTATATGTTTTCTCATAGATTTTATGGTTCATTTTGTTTGTTGTTGCTTTTGCTAATTCCACTGTGAGGGTTATATCTATTGACATCATTACTTGCACTAGGAGGACTATATCGATTATCCTAAATGAATCAGAATATAAAATGAATGTTATTAAAACTAAATAAAATTATTTTTGTGGTGTGCATCTGCTACGAAACTGATGTTGCTAATTCAAAATACCATTTATAAGGGATCAACATCCAAATAAGTTCAAATTATGTTGATGCAATTTTTTATACTAGTAATATAAATAGTTATAGACAAAATATGTAAAGTTGTTCATCAAACACTACTTGTTGAAACACTTAAATGTTAGCACAACTAATGAGGTTAGAATATTGTTTGCATACCTAATTGCATGAAGGCCTATTCCCTTGATATGAATGAGGGTGTCCATTGTTCATGAATTCACCATGGATTACTTTGTGAATTGTTTCCATTCTAAGAATATATAGTATATATAATCAAGGCATAAGTAATATAGGTAATGATATTACTACTAGAAGTATTAATTTATAACATCTCATACTTGAGGAGGCATGTAAAAATTACATATTTGATTGGTACTATTAGATGATTTAATTTGTGAATGACACATTTACTAAGAAATCAAACTAAAATAAAAAAATGTACAACCTATTTTCTTAGTGGATGTTATTTGTGTTTGATGTCATTGATTATTATTTGTTTCATCTTATTCCTTGGAAGATGGTCGTCAAGTTAGGAAAAATTAAATGAAATATGATACTCTATATGGAAAGGAATGGAGTTAATGCACCCATCAGTCTTTGAGAATTTTAACTAAAAATCTTTTGGGACATCTCATTGATCAACTCTCTTATTTTTTCTCTTGATTTCTGCATATATCTTTGTACAATCTCAAAAACTTCATGTTAATGTGTAACATAGTTAAGACAATAGCATTTTAAGTCATATCCTCCATATAATATTTGACATGGCCTCCATATAGGCATATAACCCATAGGGTAAAACCCATAGGGTGCAAGTGGGTCTTCAAGAAGAAGACTGACATGGATGGAAATGTTCAAACTTATAAAGGCAGATTGGTTGCGAAGGGTTTCTGACAAGTTCAAGGTGTTGACTATGACAAAACTTTTTCTTCAGTTGCCATGATTAAGTCCATCAGGATCATGCTTGTTATTGCGGCTTACTATGACTATGAGATTTGGCAAATGGATGTTAAAACTACATTCCTTAATGGGAATATAAATGAGGATGTGTACATGACACAACCTGAAGGTTTTGTAGATCCAAAGAATGCCAATAAAGTATGTATGCTACAAAGGTCAATCTATGGATTGAAGCAAGCATCTCAGAGTTGGAATCTTCGATTTGATGAGGAAGTCAAAGTGTTTTTCTTTATTCAAAATGAAGATGAACCTTGTGTGTACAAGAAGGTTAGTGGGAGCACGACCACATTCCTCATATTGTATGTGGATGACATACTATTCATGGGGAATGATGTCACAGCCTTAGAGAAGGTAAAGACTTGGCTTGGGAATACTTTCTCAATGAAGGACTTAGGAGAAGCATCCTACATTCTAGGTATTAAGATCTATAGAGATAGATCTAAAAAGCTTCTCAGATCAAGTCAAAGCACGTACATTGACAAAGTGCTGAAGCGGTTCAGCATGGAGAACTCAAAGAGAGGCAACATCCCCATGCTACATCGAGTCACCATCTCCAGAGCTCAATGTCCCCAATCTTGTGAAGAGAGGGAGCATATGAATGGGATCCCATATGCATCAGCCATCAGATCTAACATGTACGCTATGTTGTGCACATGCCCAGATGTCTCGTATGCCCTCAGCATGTTGAGCAGGTACCAGTCAGATCCTGGGGATGCTCACTGGACTGTCGTAAAGAATATCCTCAAGTACTTGTGAAGGACTAAGGATCAGTTCCTTATATACGGCGGTGGGGAAGAACTGGTTGTAAGAGGTTACACCGATGCAAGCTTCCAAACCGACAAAGATGATTACAGATCGCAATCAGGATTTGTATTTTGCCTAAACAATGGAGCTATGAGCTGGAAGAGTTCCAAGCAAGAAACAATTGTCGATTCTACTATAGAAGTAGAGTATATTGCTGGTCCACATGCAGCAAAGGAGGTTGTGTGGATCAGGAAGTTCATCACTGAACTTGGTGTAATTCCCAGTAGTTGTGCTGGAATAGAGCTTTATTGTGACAATAATGGAGCTATTGCTCAAGCTAAGGAGCCCAGATCACATCAGCGGTCCAAGTACATACTGCGGTGCTTTCATCTCATATGAGAGATCGTACAGCGAGGAGATGTGAAGATTTTCTAAGTACCAACTGAAGACAACATAGCTTATCCACTAACAAAGGCCCTTTCTCAGCAGAAGCATGATGGTCATGCTAGGTCACAAGGACTCAGGTTCCTAGGTGACTGGCTCTAAGTGCAAGTGGGAGTCTGTTAGTATGTATGCCCATAGAGCAAGTCATGTGATGATTGTAATGGGATACTTTGTAAATGATTTGAATAATAATAAAGGCAATTTCCAATCTATATGTTTTAACTATTTTTGAGATGATAGTGTAACATGATAGATGTCTAGAGAATTGTTTTTACTCAATGACGTATTCTTTTAGGTTAAGGACCTAAACGATTAGATCATACAGATGTTAAGAGTATACATTTTTGTTTAGTCCCTAGTCGGTTGTTATTGTGGAAATAACAATAGACATCAATAACACTAAAGACTAGATTGTGTTTTGGTTGATGACAAAATCTCATTAGTCATGATATAGTGATATCAAACCAAGCACATAGGTACTTGTTAGAGAACAAGTTTACTGGACAGACCCATCGTGAGAGTGACACATGGAACCATGATTTGGTAGTCACAGTCAGCTCTCATAGTGATGGTGGTGAATGTGATTTTTCGACCTGAAATCACTACACTCAACACATGTTGTTGGGTACACTTTGACATCATCAAACGCAATCCTGAAACATGGATTGTTATAAAGGTGATGATTGGGTGACTTTGACACATGGGGCTTTTGAGGGTGAGTGATAGATATGGGATTTGTCCCTCCTAAGGGAGTTTGATGTCCATTGCCACTTGATGAGTAGGATTGAGAAAGGCGTGCGCATGCATGTGTGAATCAATATGTGATATTGATGTCACACACATCTCATCCAGTCTACTCTGAGATCAAGGAAATGGATGAACATTGAAAGGATGACTGTACCATACCTTGAGTTCATTCAGGACATTAGTGACAAAGGAATTATACATTCAATGTAACATCATTCATGAATTGTAGGATTGAAAGTTGTTCTCCAACTTTCTATTTCACTTGGGTAGCACTGATGTGTGACTAGGCACCGCTCTTTGCTTGTGAAGTCATAAGTATTATGGACTTTCACTGCCAATGTGAAATGGACCTGTAGGGTCACACACACTAGGACTTGTTCCTGGAAGAAGAGTTTCATCATAAATCTTATTTGGATTGATTACTAAAGGAGTTTAGTAGTTCAATTAAACACCCAATTGATTGATAGCTCAAAATTATAGTGTTCAATGTGTTGGATCAAATGATTAGAGCATCGGATTGATTGAAACTGCGATTGACTGATCTGCTGCCCGAACCGATCGGCTCATGTAGACAAACCGATCGGCTCAGGCTGGTGAGCCGAATGGCTTAGGTCAATGAAATGATCGGTTCAAATAGTTGAACTGGTTGGGTGACCAACCGAGTTCGTTTCACTTGTCAAATTTGATTTGGACAAGGACTAATATATGATTAGTTGGAAACGAACATGGAAAGTCAATTAGAGTTGGACCAAGAGCATGAACCGATCGGCTCAAGCATGAACCGATCGGCTCAGATGCCCCAAATGATCGGTTCAGTTGTGAACCGATCGGCTGAGGTCACCAATTGACTGTTCCGTGCTTGAAACGATCAGTTCAACTGGCACAATTTGTCCGATTTTATGGAAAATCTCGAACCCTTGTACTCCTGCTTTAATCCTGCATTGCCCGGGGTAGAGAACCTTGTCCCATGACCCTCCTATATATATAGGGGTATTAGGGGCTTCTCTGATAGTACAACTCAGAACACCAGTTGCTCTGCAAAGTTTTTGTTCTCTCTTGTTGTGGTAACAAGGAGAGCCCGAGCAAGTGTTGCCCGATAAGGGAGGCACGGCAAGGGAAAGACAACTGTAGAAAAGTGACTGGTGGCAGGAGAGTGTGTCGGTGACTAGTACGCCGACAGGAGGGTACGACTCCTTCCGGTGCCTTGTGCGACAAGGCGATCGGAGTTCCAGGTAGTCCGTGTGGATGACTGCAGAGGCGGGAGACTTCTGCCGCTCGGAGGATAGTTGTCAATCCCGACAGTCCCAGTGAGACCAGGAGCTGCACAGACACTGTCCAAGACCCGAGGTGAAGACCACGCAAGCCACGAGGTAACATCGCCGAGAAAGCCTCGGGACAAGGTATGTCTCTACAAGCCATCTTTCCTACTGTATAGATGTTGATGTGATTCCTTTATACTAGGTTCGGGGAGAAAAAAAATTGTTTCTGCTGCCTTCTCTATCTCCCCTAAAACCCTATAGTGGTATCAGAGCCACGTCAACTTCTCTATACTTTAGGATTATCGATATGATCAATTTTGGTTTGTCGTCTTTAATTATTGCATACAATGCGAATAATAATGGCTTTATGCATGTCCAATACTAAGTCCACAAATCCCAATATACATATATGATATGTAATATGAATGCGCTCGATATGTGTCGCCCTTAAATGAGTTTTGTGGTGGATGTATAGCATGGTTATGTCCAATAAACCCTATGTATGTGTGCTTGGTTGAATGTGGTTTCTTGCATCTCGGTCTACACACTGATTCCCTACCTCCTTATTCCTAATGTAACTCGAGATTTCTTTCCTACCTTTGCTCCCCCTGAATGTAATTCGGGGTTTCCCAATTTAAATGTAAATAGGATATATCTTTTATTTCCTATTATGTCAAAAAATGGTGGACAACCTGACGACAACTGAGACGATCGGTTCAAGGCATGAACTGGTCGGTTGGCGTTCTAGACGACTGACTCGAGGAGCGAGACAAATGGGTGGAGACCTGAGGAAATGCATGATGACCAGTAAACCGATGGGCTAGAGGCGCCAGTCGATCGGCTGGTGGCACCCAACTAACCGGCCTGATGGCGAGCTGATCAATCATGGAGATGAGTTGATCCAACCCATAACAGAAAATCATAGAGTTCATCTTGTATATGTTGCATGTGAGGTGGACCTAGATGACCGTGATTCCTCTTGGCTCGAGGAATCACATTAGGATGACCATAATCATCACTTTTATCATTTCACATGTTTTCTGTGGGATATAGCATGTATATGATACATACTATATATTGTGGTGATTGCATATGTATATGTACTTATAAAAACCAAATCCCTCATTAAATATTAAAGTTTTAGATGCCTTCCAAATGCGACACATGTGAAAAGCTTGATCGTCCAAGTGTGGGCACGTCCTAGAGTGGTGCACCGTCTATCTCGTGGAAGCGTGAAGGATGGATATGTGGGTCTGCCCTAGCAGGGTGCATATTCATCGTGTTGGATTTGGGTCAGACTTAACAAGGTGACCTAGATAGGATCTAGCACCTTGAGGCATGGAGGTGATCATGGCAAGGAGTTTCATATGACATCTTTCAAGAGTTGCATATGATGCAATTGGCAAAGGTTTCCTACCTAGAAGATCTAAGTTGTGGGTGACAGCCCTAGCTGGTCCATGACTCAGAGGATTTTAGGATCTTGACCCACTAGGAGATTTTACGTTGAATCTTCCAAATTGATGGTGAGGGCTGTCAATTTGAATCAAAATAGTGGGAGTGGTGATAACACCCAAATTAGCGCATATTTTCTATGCATTTTATCTATAGTTTTGTGCCAATTTAGTCTTAATATGCACTCTTTTGTTCATGTTTTATGTTCTCTGTCTCTCCATTAGATAATGTAGTGAAAATAGCCAATAATGTAGCTAATTAGCCTGTTTTAGACTTGCAGGCACCGAAGCTAGCCAATTTTGGGACTCGCAAGTATCGAACCTGAAAAGACAAGAATTCCAGCAGCTGGCCGATACGGCTTCCCGATAGGGCCTGGCCGATACGACTGATAGGGCCTGGCCAATATAGTTGCCCGATATAGCCTGCCCAATATGGCTAGCCGATACAGCTGCCTGACACTCCTCCTGTCTGACACGGTCTTCAAGAGACAGTCATATTGGCCCACCTGATGTCTCAAGATCAAAGCCACAGATGAAGGACACGTGGACCAATAAAAGCTACAACTCTAATCAACTTGCTGCCTATAAATAGTAGCTGCCAACCTACAGAGCAGATAGGGGACGAGCCGGAGGGAGGACCCGACAAGAGCTAGTGCCTAGACCAAGGAGCTAGTGTGTCGAGTTCCCCAAAAGTCTGCCGACCGATACGGCCGCCGACCGATACGGCCGCCGACAGATACGGTTGCCGCCCGATACGGTCTAGAGAGAGAGAGATGAGGACTCTAGAGGGACAAAGAGAAGACCCAAGGGGTGAGATCTGACCTGTACAGAGGCCGAGGAGTGAGAGCTACCTCTCTTCTACGGGCTATATCTCTTCCATCTTCTCTTTCATTCTACTGCATTCCTTTGTTTCTTGTACAAATGATGTTTATCCATCTTTGTTCGGTGCTTGCTATGCTTGTCTATGGCTAGTTAGCTCCTTCTTGGCTATGTAGCCCAATCTGGGCATGTTTATATACTTTTGCCTTAAGCAAGTAGATTCGTATCAGATCTAGTATGTTGCATGTTCTATTTTCTCTTTCCAAGTTATGATTGCTAGTTTGGTTGATCTCTTACTCGCTTGAACTGTTGTTTCTGCCTGTATCGAGAGATCCGTTGTAGAAATAGCTAAGAAACGATAGTTTGGATCTAAACCTGAGAGGAGGACAATCCAAGGTATTTTGTTCCTAACACCCCGGAATATCCTAAGACCCGAGAGGGAACTTAGTGTATTATGAGGTGTTGATATGTCGTTCCTCGAGAGAGGGTCCTTGACATATCATTGATGGTTTTAGTCACGCATCGCGAGAACGAGTGGGACGACCCCACAGGACAGATGCCACTGTGCGTACTAGATGCTTGCTTGGGTGTTCGAGGGTTGTCTATGCCCGAGAACGAGTGCATAGACTGCCCCGTTTGTGGTTACATAGCCAAGAACTCTCTTTCTCTATTTAGTAGACTCACGAGCTCTGTTTTGTTTCATTTTCTTTTCTTTTCTTTGTTTTGTTTTATATCGTGACAACCCGCTAGACTAGTTCTAGCAATTACTTTCATCGACTATTGTCTTGGCTTATCTAACTAAAGAACGAGATATGTGGCGTCCTAAACGTCACCACATCCCTGTGTTCGACCCCGTATATCTACTTCGACCCCGTAATAAAGTTGCGGGGGCCTAGAAGGTTTCAGGTTATAAATTTAAAGCTTGATTCCTTCCTTTGTCCCACGTTCATTTCCGGACGCGTGAAAAAGGCTGATCAACTTTTGGCACCGTTGTCGGGGATGTGGTTTTCCATGTTTACACGCCTAGTAGATTTTTGTTCTGTCACTATAAGCCTGTATATACATGCATAGCTTTCCTCTTGCTTTACACATACTTGTTCATATATACTAAATCACTTTTCTTTTTCTCATACCTTTTTTTCAGCCATGGACCTTGCTTCCGCAAGACAAGTCATCTTGTCCACCTATCCTCCTGAGTTTTTTCGCAGTTCTGACTACTGGCAAATAATTGAAGGTCGTGCTCTGCAACTAGTCGAGTTATACTCACCTCCACCATCGTCATATGTCGAGATTCCAACAATGGAGATTTCCAGTCAGGCTTCGACTCCAACGCCATCATGGGATCAAGAACTAATTAAGGCAGTGGAGTTAGCTGGGGAAAGTGTCAAGGCACTCACCCCCCTAGTTCCTCATCTCCAAGAAAACATCGATCCGCTCCAACAACTATTAGACAAGCAGGAGCATCATCTCAAAGTAGCCACCGAGGCTACAGATCGTAGTAGAAGTCTACATCAAATTGTTGAACAAGGATTCATCCTAAAGCATCAGTTTGATACAGCGAGTTCCACTTATATGTGCATGGAAGAATCGACGGGTCTCGAAAGCATTGCTGCTCAAGTACAACAACTTCATGATAAAGATGTTGAACAAGGAAGGAGGCTTCAAGAGCTCGTCAATTTGGTTACAATCCAATTACAACTGCCATCACAAGATAATGAAGATGTTAGTCATCAAGACCATTCCATTGGGTCTGAAGTGGAGTACGCACCATCATCCTATTCAGACCATCAACTAGATTCACCAAGATTTTTCTGTGATGACCAACCCACTTGGGGAAGCCCTTCATTCTATCCAGATGACCCAGCTGATGAACCAATGGAAGAAATGAGTCATAGACATGAATGGGTATATAATGACGATGATGAAGACATGAAAAGCCAATCGACCTTACAACCAGAAGGTTGGTTTGAGGAACCAGAGTCAGATATTGAACCAGACCAGAGTGACATTTCTCATATTGAGACTTGTCATTTCGCTTTGAGCAGTACGCCAACCATGGTTTGGAACAATTTGTTCGATGACGACGACGACAGATGCTCGACATGGAGCAGTGAGTATAGTAATGAAGACAAGTTGGAGCATCACGAGCCATCATTCGCCACCACCCCTTTACAAGGCTTGGTGGACGTCAAGGGGGTAGGATGGACGGTTCACTACAACATGGATGCTGAGCATGAAGACACCCCTGACTCCACGCCAGGTGATAAGCTTGGGGTGGTAGAACCAAAAACAAATTCTTCAGGGGGTACTTTTTGCTCAGAGGATGATTGGATGACTCAGACGGTACATGAAGATTTATCTGAGCATCCAACCTCAAGTGCAGAGATGGAGAGAGAAGATATGAGTCCTCAAGATAACGTCCAACCTCTCTCATCTATCTCATCCTGTGTCGACATCCCAGGACCTTCATTTTCAAAATCATATAATGAAAGGTATCCTGAGGACGATATGCTGAAGACTTCATCCCAGTGTAGTTCAAGCCACTTCCAGCACAAAGATGACTTCACCGAGTCGCCGAATTTCACTTCTCTTCTTCGGACTCGGAAGGGCCAACACATCCGCCTATTCTACTCCTACTATGTGGTGGAACCTGTCAGCAAGACATAGGTGACACTGGTCCCAAAACTTAGGATTTGGGATCCCAGTGTCGGTATCGTGGGGCAACCACCCCCTTTTCTATTACCCACCCTCCCGCCCTTTTATTACAATAAATTTTACTTTTCATGTTCTTGTTAGTTTCTTTCCTCTAACTGTTTTATATCCTTACATCCAAGCATCATCTTTAGAACTTCAATAACTTCCATTAACAATCATGCATTCCTGCCTCTCTATTTCAAGTTTAAGTCTTTCTCGAGGATGAGAAAACTCTTTAGCTTGGGGTGGTAGGCTTCGCCCTTCTTTCTCTTCACCCTTCTTGCATGCATGTTTATTTCTTGCATATAGCATAAGCTTTTATCTTTGCAATTATGGCTATATGGTGCGAACTTAATAGATAAATGCTTGACTTTATGCCTAGATGCACAGTTTTCATCTTAAAAATTGCTTGCCCTCTTGCTTGACTTTCTCTTTGACTCTTTCCTTGAGTTTGGTAATAAATCTAAGGTTATGTCCCTTTTTCATAGCTTAAAGCTAAATTCCCTTGATCTATGTTGTGAATGACAAATCCATGGTAAAGGACCGTTGGAATGAGCTAAATCATGATTAAAGTATCCTAGCTGCGAATTTCACAAGCTTGCCTCTATTCTAAGGATTCTTGAATCATAATTGCTACTTCTCACATAGGTATCAAGCGGATTATGATGGGCTTTGAGCTATGATCAAGATGAAATGTTTCTCCTTGATGGACTACGTGCCTTCTCACATTAGATTGAGTCAAAAAGATGAAAAATATAAAAATGTGCAAAAGAGGCTTGGCCGCCCACAAAATCCCAAAAATATCTATATAGTTCTCACCCAAGCCCAAAAATAGAATGCAGATGATAAAAGCATGAGTGTGAACCATAAATAAGCGATGTTTTCTCTTTTAGGAGAGTTGAGGATGGTGCCCATCCGGTGTATGACTATGCTCACGAACGCGGATATGTTGTGCCTAGTAGTACCACTCCAAATGCTCATTAGAGAGTCACTAGGAACCCCTAGGAGACCTATGAGATCATCTCAGTAGCAGGGTTGGTTTGAGCACAGTACGAGGAGTTCATCTCACTACTTTGGACCAACTGGTTCAGACTGCAGGGACTGTTGCTCGTTACATGGACCAACCTGACGCAGATCGGGATCCTCAGAAGTCATTAGAGTCTTTTTTCTTTAGTTCTTAGGACATGAATAAGTGAGAGGCATGGTATTCCTAATTGGTTTGCATGGATTCATGGTAATGGCTCATTGCTCATCACCTGCGTGATCACCTATGTGTCAATTCTTTCATGTTTAATAATTATGGTTCAAACCCTTATGAGTATCGACATGTTGTAGTGAATTTGCTTAATATTTCCTGGAAACTCTTTGATCTTGCTTTGGCAGGATTGTGCCTGACAGGTGGGGGTTTGTTCTAAAATGACATGGATTAGGAGAATTGATGTTTTAAACTGTTTTTTTCTTAACCTTAACATTTATTGCCAAGCTTAATTTGGATGTTATCTTTTGTTCTTTGAGCACAATCTTGCTTGAGGACAAGCAAGTTTTAAGCTTGGGGTAGTTGATAACACCCAAATTAGCGCATATTTTCTATGCATTTTATCTATAGTTTTGTGCCACTTTAGTCTTAATATGCACTCTTTTGTTCATGTTTTATGTTTTCTGTCTCTCCATTAGATAATGTAGTGAAAATAGCCAATAATGTAGCTAATTAGCCAGTTTTAGACTTGCAGGCACCGAAACTAGCCAATTTTGGGACTCTCAAGTATCGAACCTGAACAGACAAGAATTCCAGCAGCTGGCCGATACGGCTTCCCGATAGGGCCTGGCCGATACGACTGATAGGGCCTGGCCGATATAGTTGCCCGATACGGCCTGCCCGATATGGCCTACCCGATATGGCTGGCTGATACAGGTGCCTGACACTCCTCCTACCCGACACGGTCTTTCAGCGACAGTCATATTGGCCCACCTAATGTCTCAAGATCGAAGCCACAGATGAAGGACACGTGGACCAATAAAATCTACAACTCCTATCAACTTGCTGCCTATAAATAGCAGCTGCCAACCTACAGAGCAGAGAGGGGAGGAGCCGGAGGGAGGACCCGGCAAGAGCTAGTGCCTAGACCAAGGAGCTAGTGTGTCAAGTTCCCCAAAAGTAAGCCGACTGATACGGCCGCCGACTGATACGGCCGCCGACTGATACATCCGCCAACCGATACGGTTGCCGCCCGATACGGTCTAGAGAGAGAGAGCTGAGGAGTATAGAGGGATGAAGAGAAGACCCAAGGGGAGAGATATGACCTGCACAGAGGCCGAGGAGCGAGAGCCACCTCTCTTCTACGGGCTATATCTCTTCCCTCTTCTCTTTCATTCTACTGCATTCCTTTATTTCTTGTACAAATGATGTTTATCCATCTTTGTTCGGTGCTTGGTATGCTTGTCTATGGCTAGTTAGCTCCTTCTTGGCTATGTAGCCCGATCTGGGCATGTTTATATACTTTTTCCTTAAGCAAGTAGATTCATATCAGATCTAGTATGTTGCATGTTCTATTTTCTCTTTCCAAGTTATGATTGCTAGTTTGGTTGATCTCTTACTCGCTTGAACTGTTGTTTCTTCCTGTATCAAGAGATCCGTTGTAGAAATAGCTAAGAGACGATAGTTTGGATCTGAACCTGAGAGGAGGACGATCCAAGGTATTTTGTTCCTAACACCCCGGAATATCCTAAGACCCGAGAGGGAACTTAGTGTATTATGAGGTGTTGATATGTCGTTCCTCGAGAGAGGGTCTTTGACATATTGTTGATGGTTTTAGTCAGGCATCGCGAGAGCGAGTGGGACGACCCCACAGGACAGATGCCACTGTGCGTACTAGATGCTTGCTTGGTTGTTCGAGGGTTTTCTATGCTCGAGAACGAGTGCATAGACTGCCCCATTTGTGGTTACATAGCCAGGAACTCTCTTTCTATATTTAGTAGACTCACGAGCTCTGTTTTGTTTTGTTTTCTTTTCTTTTCTTTGTTTTGTTTTATATCGTGACAACCCGCTAGACTAGTTCTAGCAATTACTTTTATCAACTATTGTCTTGTCTTATCTGACTAAAGAACGAGATCTGTGGCGTCCTAAACATCACCACGTCCCTGTGTTTGACCATGTATATCTACTTTGACCCCGTAATAAAGTTGCGGGGGCCTAGAAGGTTTCGGGTTATAAATTTAAAGCTTGATTCCTTCCTTTATCCCACGTTCATTTCCGAACGCGTGAAAAAGGTCGATCAAGTGGTAATTAATTAAAGGCCTAATTAACTACTGTCAAATATTATTCAAATCAAATGAAATCAAAAGGAGTTTGAAAATTGCAATTTTCTCTTGTAGAATGGCAAAATAATCATCTTTTAAAATGGGCAAATTAATTGAGAATAAATTCCATAACTGGTTGGGGATTGTGAGAAGTGTTCTGCATAATCTAGATATATCGGTAGCCTTTGAATCCACTCCATGTACACTTAATGCGTTGTTTGAGAAGAAGTATAGTTCATTGATGAAGATCAATGGAACAAGGTCTAAGGACAAAGGTGAGGGAGAGAAGGGTTCTCTTGCCAAACCAATGTCAGAGTCTTCTGCATGGAAAGGATGGAAGGAACGATGGAAGAAGAAGAGAGAGATAAAGGTCTCTACTTCTGGTGTATACATGATAGAGATTAACTTTACTACTTCTTTGTCATGTGTTATAACCCCAATTTTTGGGTTCAAATAGTGAGAAATGTAATTTCTCATATTAAAGATAATTGAACAAATAATGATATGATTTGTTTTGGTTAAATGGATTCCATTCACAATAGCCTTGATTGATTGTGTTTTGGGCTTTATCGACTATTGGGCCCAAATAACAAGGAAATTCAATTAATAAATGGATAATTGAATTTTTAAGAAAAGAAATATGTAGAAACCTCTAGAAGGCAAATCCAAAGAGGATTTCGTGCCTCTTGGGTTCCTTGGATACTAAGGAGTCCAAGGTTCCAAAAAGAGATCAATAACAAAAGAAAAGTTTAATTAAGTATTTCTTTATTAAGAAATAAATTGAAAATGATGACAAAAAGTGGAAAATGAGTGGAAAGAGACATAAATGAGATTTCTTGGGGAAATTTCGTATCCATGAGATTTCTAATGATAAAAGGAATTCCAATGAGGAAAATAAAAGAGAAATGAAGAGAAATCCTCAAAAAAGAAATATTTTAATAAGAAATACACATGATAATGGGAAATAATGCATTTAGATGCATCTAGGAAGATAATGAGTATCCTATAGAAAGAATTTCTAAATAATGGAATGCCTTGGGATCCAAGGAGTCCCAATAAAGAGGAAAGAAAGAGAAAATGCTAAAAAGGCAAAATAAGAGGATAATGTATTGCATTATTAATGAATTATGTAATATTGATTTTAAGGAAGTATTTCTTACTCAAGGAGGTATATAATTTTGTGCCAACATAAGTACAAGAAAGATAATGGAAATAATTTTCGAAAATCCTAGCATTAAAAGGAGAGAATATTGAAGAAGAAGGATTGTCGAAGGAAATTAAGAAAGAGAGAGAGAGTTGCTTCTCATAGAAGGAATAGGTTTCCCCAAAGGGAGAGGACTTTGTTTCCTCTTAGAAGGGACACCTTAGGGCGAGGATATCCTCCCCGATAAAAGGGGTAGACCCCTTAACCTCGAGTCCAGAGAATCCCATATTTCTTCTTCTTATTCTTCTTCCTCATTTTGTCCATAAACCCTAACCGAGTAGTGTGGCACAACCAGGAAGCAATGATAAGCCAACAATGGTTTGTAGTGGTAGCCGACTGAACCACGGTGTCAACGATACTCACGACCATGGAAGCCATGCCCTGGAGTGCACACAATAGCAGCCGCCGGGCTGCAATGCCGTCTGCAAATGCATGGCCAAAGAGCGGGGACAGACCACCTTAGCCACGAGAAAAAGGGCGCCCTGGGTGCGCCAGAGCAGGGCGGAGTGAGAGTAACAAGTTCCGGCATCGATCGTGGCCTGGGGGAGGAAGAACCAGCCCGCGCAGGTATACAGGTGGCGGCCGCTAGGGCTGGCCGAAGGTGGGAGACGACCCCTTGGTCGTTGGACATAAACACCCCTCTGCGGGCTAAACAAACAGATCACTTACCCGGGGGCTTTTTGGTCAATTTGAAATATTTACAAAATAGGTGCAGCGCATTGCATGGGCAAAGGGTGATGTGGCCTCTTCCAATTGGTCAAGAACTATGTGATGATTGAATTACTTGCTTGGATCTGTTGATTGACTTGATTGTATACACATGAAGTATATGTTGAATAATCTTCATGACTCGCCAAGTCAGGTATGTGGTTACGCTTATGACTACCCGAGTTAGTTTTCTGATGGATTCCTGGATGTTTAATCGCATGGAATGCAACTAAAATGTTGTATGTTTATTTATTTCATGCAACTATAAAGTGACTATGATTATCACTATAAATGAGTATATATAACTGGCTAGATCTGGGTCCACCTCTGTTACTTTGAAAAGGCTAAAAAGGGGGTAATCCTAGAGCAAGGTCTAGGTTACCGAGAGTTAGAAATTGGGCTACCTACGTGTAGTGACATGCGACTCGTTAGCCTGCCATGAGTTAAGGAGTGGGCTACTTATGAGTAGTGCCATGTGACTCAACCCTAGAAACTGGTTCACCTATAGGGGGAACCATGAGGGGTTTAATGGGGATCTACCATAAGGAAGGTAGGATCCAGGTCCACTGCAGGGATAGCACAGAGGATAGGGTACTCGTGGATCACGGATGTTATATTTAAAACGTAATATTAATTGATTAATGATTAATTGAATGATTACATGGTTATCATAGTTGCAAGATTATTGTTTCCCCCACATACCAGCTTCGGCTGACCGACGTTTTGTTTGTCGGCGTTTTAGGTACAAGCCAAAAGGACAAACAGTAAATCGTCACATTGTGAAATACATGAAGAAAAATACAAGGAGGATTAGGTAGCGTAGAATCATTATGTGGATAGAAGTTAGAAATCCAAAATTTCAAAAAGTATGCAAAGTTTATTTTCTTACAGCTTTTCAGTTTAGTATGTTAAAATTTGATAATTATTCTTGGTTAATTGCCGAACCTTTGATCCGGAAGTCATGGGTGCGGCTTTGACCTCTCGGTCTCCTTTAATTGGGGGTTATCGGGAGGTGGGGTAGTAACATTTGGTATCAGAGCTAGGGTTCCTCAATTAACCATTAATAATTATTAAATTTTACAAACTCCATAGAACCCAAGGGAGTTATTAGAGGATTATCCGAAAGACGGAGGTGTCTAGAAAAGGATCACGACTGGGGGCTGGAAATATTTTCCTCCGCACCGCTAGTCGGAATACGAGGACTCCCAGATCTGTGTGACTGCCTGGCCAAAGTCTTAGGGTATGAATCGAAATAAGATACCTTTAGGACTTCTCATCTTATTCATCCCTTCTCATCACAAAATTCTGATAAGGACCTAAAGGATTAGGTTTTTCTTTCTCCTCATCACCCTCTTGAGGTATGGGTAAGGTTAATAAGGTTTAAGGAATGCTCCATCAAATTAATGAAAAGCATGTAAATAAGATGTCATGGACATAAGCTTAATAGATTAAGCGCAAATTAAAGAATAGATACATGCTTAGGTCGTATGACATAAGTTGTCATGTCCTCAGAATAGACCTGAGAGTAGACCTTCTTGTCAGGAGGATAAGTTAGTCTTGGAGATAGAGATCTCCATTACAAGTAGAGACCTGGCACATCCTCTGAGGATGATGCTAACCCTAAGTAAAGGTTAGAGAGAGATGAGTTGGACCAGGTGTTTGAAAGGACATGCCTTTGGGATGCCATATGATCCATGGGTGACCTAACACCTTTGGCAACCCGACCCTGGGAAGGGTCGTGCATGTTAGGGTAAAAGATAGCTCCTTAGATAATGAGGTTAGTGAAGGACCTTAGAAACCCTCTGGGCTTGTGAAAGTAGGGTATAGCTGGCACCTACGGCACGTCATAGTGCTGACAGTAGGGTGAAACCCTGGATAAGGAAATATGAGGGAGCATAAAGGGTTATGGATGATCTTGAGCAATCAAATGTTCGAACCTAGGCTTCACCCATGTAGGGCATGGTTTTGAGGTTGATCCTTCATGAAGAAAGGACCTCTAATGGTGAGGTTGGATGTAGGGTTAGCCCTAGAGAGAGCACGAAAACGAGCAAGAAGGTTGGAAGCCTAAAACCCTGAACAATGGATGATAGTGGTTGCTTCATGATCGATCCCTAAAAGTTGATGATATCTTGGTTGCCTTTAGAGGGACCAAACCCTAGAAATAGAAGATGAGGCATCTGGTGCATGTGTGCCTACGGTGTATGTGTTTACCTTCTGAGGTAGAAAAAAGAGTTCCTTTGACCTAGGAAGGTTTAGTAGCAGGTTATGAGGCCTTGTACCTTGTGAGTTGTCCTTAAGGAGGACCCAACCCTAAGTGTTTCTCAAGTTGAAGGATGACAGGAAGTGCACGAGATGCCTTTTGCCAGCTTGATTCATGGTTCAGAGATAGAGTGTGCAGTTGGACACCTAAAAGTGAACCTAGGGTTCCTAGGCCTAAGAGGGGAAGTGGTATACCTAATGCTCATGATGAGAGTTAAGTTTCTATAGTTTCGAGCATGGTACGCCTCATGAATAAAGGAAAAGGGAAGTCCCTTAAGTTTAAGGTATGTGTAATAATCCCCTCATAGCTAGGTTGATGATAAAGGAAGGTATGATCTTGATCTAGCATTGAGGAAAGAGGAAAAGTATGACCTAGTATGGATCAGTAGGTGATCTGTTTATGCCTTAATGGCTTCCTAGGGTTAAGTAGGCTCATGTGGATGTAAACCCTAGACCTAAGAGCTTTTGTGACCGTGCTGTCAAGAGATAGATTTCTTCCCATCCTGGGAGAGAGACACCTTTGGTAAGGTGTATATCAGTTTTGGTTAGTTTAAGGTAACCTAAAGAGGTCTCTTAGGATCTTGAGAAGCTAAGTGAAAAGTACATGGTATGAGAATGAACCCGTAGGCCCATAGATATCCATTTTTTTAAGTGCATGCAGATGTGTTACCATGGAGGTAACTGGTATAGGGCTTGACCAAGGTAGGCAGGTTGCCATGATCTCAATGAAAGGATGAAGGTCGGCCCATGAATGCAGAAAGAGAGATGATGAAGACTTGGGTAAGGTTCTAAGTGAACATGTACTATGATGGGGAATCCTAAGTCTATCCTAGGGTCAGTTAGGGATAAGACCAATGAAAATAGGAGTTGTCTAATTCCCCAAATGCACATGACCATAGGGTCGGGAGGTAACAACTATCATTGTCCGATGGCCATGGGTTAGGAGATTGATCACCTTCATAAACTCATTGGATCCAAAGGGCAGATGAGTAGGGAACTCTCTTGATGCATGAGGGAAGAGGGATGACCCCAAAAGAACCGGTACCCTATAGACCTAGAGGAAATGACCAAGGATATATATATCTCAGTAGGTTCAATACTAGTTTGTTATCATGATGTCTGTGATGTAGAGACATATGTGGCACGTTGCAACTTAGATGTAAAGGTGTATTGGCAAGGTGGGATGTACCATCTCTACTCTTGGAACAGGGGGAACTCTATATTTGGACTGCAGCCAAATGCTTATTTCCTCTTGTTATGGGGGTGAGAGATAAGACATTACGCATACCGTACACCAAGGATAAGAGATGATTGGAACGATGCCACGAGAAATAGGGATAGAGAAGATAACCTACCTTGGTAAAGTGAATGATACATGGTTTGCAAGGACTAAGAGGAATGAGGTAGTCACCTTATGAGGATGTTTTTATCCTGAGCTAAGTGGAACTTACAAGTTATACCAGGTTGAATTTGATCATCGTAATTAGAGGGTGTTCTTAACAAAGATAGACATAGAGTTTGAGGTAAGATGCTAAGAGAAATACATGGAAGTCTATGTCATCCATGTTACCTAATACCTAAGGATATGAAGTGGTAATGGATGCTCTGGTTAAGATACATCTGACTTGTTTGACTAGAAGCTAGAAGGGATTGTTTGGCTAACCCTAAGTTTGGAAAGGAGAGGTGTTTGGATAACACTCAGATGTAATGAGATCTGTTGGACAAGTTGATGGTTGCTTGGATTAGCCGGTCTAGACCTTGATGCTATGAAAGGAGAGTTGTAGAACCTCAAGTGCACTCTTCGGATAGGAAGGTGAGGAAACCCTGATGAGAGTGGTTTAGGGTTTATGAGGAATCGATCTTGAGGAATCATGGCAAATAGGAAATCATGATTGAAGATCACCATATACCGTGGTACTACCAAGATAGTAAGTGACAATAGTACTTGAGATGCTTATAATGAGGCTGAATGTGATATGTTTCCATGCATGACCGAAGGTGAAGGATGAGCACAGGTAACCTAGTGCATTGATATAGAGGATAAAGAGTTCCCGAGAGAGAAAGGGAGTTCATCACTATGGATGTTGTAAGTCTCCCCTGGATCAGGGAAGGTCGAGATGCAATATGGGTTATGGTAGTTCGCCTTACCTAGATGACATGAGAAAGAAAGAGTTCTGTCAAGGGACAAATCTGGTTGAACTACCCATGAGAGAGAGATGGTTCAACTATGAAGTGAGTTCAAAGGTACTTGAGTTTAACCTAAAGGTTCACTTCCAAAAGATGGAAGTAGGTGCATGAAGGACTCGATGTTAGTACAGTTTGTCACCCCTAACTAATGGTTAGTATGATCCAGACTAAAGGGTCTGATGAGAGCATATGTGCATGTGCAGGGTGATAGCCTGAGACAGTTCTTGTCCTAAGAAAGATGTGATGATGACCACCATAGCCAGTATCGGGTTTTATAAGAAGCTCTGTAAGGGAGGTTGTGTCGGTCGCCACTTCAGTAAGGTGATGTTGGTGAAAGAACCATATGATGGTTAGAAAAGGGACCACAGTGTGTGTAGATGAAGTCACTTTGATCATGCAATGGCTGAAAGGAGCCTAGAGACGACAAGATTCGTGAGCAGATGCAAAGTAGACTAACATGCAGTGCACTGTGGGAGAATATAATGTGAGAATCCGACCCCTCTGAGCTCCTGTCGAGGAAGCTGAGTCCCCGATACCTGGGTCCATTAGAGATGGATGGGTGGAGATGGTTAGGTTTTGACCCTACCCCTCAGGATAGAGTTATGTGAGATGTTTTCCATGTGTCCAATTTATAGCACTATGTGAGGTATCCCGACCATGTGCGGAACAATGAACCTAATGAGCCCCAAGGGAGGCTGAAATGGCCTGAGTCACCTGTGTAGTTTATAGACGCCAGGATGAAAGAACTCAGAGGAAAGAATATGTGATGATAAAGGTTCTTTGGATGCGCCATGGGTACGGTAAAGCTACATAGGGGCCAATGATGGAAATGAAAAAGTCTTATCCTGAATTGTGTGTTTGCTTGTTTGAATTTTGAGGACAAAATTCCTATAAGAGGGGAAGGATGTTATAACCCCAATTTTTGGGTTCAAATAGTGAGAAATGTAATTTCTCATATTAAAGCTAATTGAACAAATAATGATATGTTTTTTTTGGTTAAATGGATTCCATTCACAATAGCCTTGATTGATTGTGTTTTGGGCTTTATTGACTATTGGGCCCAAATAACAAGGAAATTCAATTAATAAATGGATAATTGAATTTTTAAGAAAAGAAATATGTAGAAACCTCTAGAAGGCAAATCCAAAGAGGATTTCGTGCCTCTTGGGTTCCTTGGATACCAAGGAGTCCAAGGTTCCAAAAAGAGAGCAATAAGAAAAGAAAATTTTAATTAAGTATTTCTTTATTAAGAAATAAATTGAAAATGATGATAAAAAGTGGAAAATAAGTGGAAAGAGACATAAACGAGATTTCTTGGGGAAATTTCGTATCCATGAGATTTCTAATGATAAAAGGAATTCCAATGAGGAAAATAAAAGAGAAATGAAGAGAAATCCTCAAAAAAGAAATATTTTAATAAGAAATACACATGATAATGGGAAATAATGCATTTAGATGCATCTAGGAAGATAATGAGTATCCTATAGAAAGAATTTCTAAATAATGGAATGTCTTGGGATCCAAGGAGTCCCAATAAAGAGGAAAGAAAGAGAAAATTCTAAAAAGGCAAAATAAGAGGATAATGTATTGAATTATTAATGAATTATGTAATATTGATTTTAAGGAAGTATTTCTTACTCAAGGAGGTATATAATTTCGTGCCAACATAAGTACAATAAAGATAATGGAAATAATTTTCGAAAATCCTAGCATCAAAAGGAGAGAATATTGAAGAAGAAGGATTGTCGAAGGAAATTAAGAAAGAGAGAGAGAGTTGCTTCTCATAGAAGGAATAGGTTTCCCCAAAGGGGGAGGACATTGTTTCCTCTTAGAAGGGACACCTTAGGGCGAGGTTATCCTCCCCCATAAAAGGGGTAGACCCCTTAGCCTCGAGTCCAGAGAATCCCATATTTCTTCTTCTTATTCTTCTTCCTCGTTTTGTCCATAAACCCTAACCGAGTAGTGTGGCACAACCAGGAAGCAATGATAAGCCAACAATGGTTTGTAGTGGTAGCCGACTGAACCACGGTGTCAGCGATACTCACGACCATGGAAGCCATGCCCTGGAGTGCACACAACAGCAGCCGCCGGGCTGCAATGTCGTCTGCAAACGCATGGCCAAAGAGCGGGGACAGACCACCTTAGCCACGAGAAAAAGGGCACCCTGGGTGCGCCAGAGCAGGGCGGAGTGAGAGTAACAAGTTCCGGCATCGATCGTGGCCTGGGGGAGGAAGAACCAACCCACGCAGGTCTGCAGGTGGCGGCCGCTAGGGCTGGCCGAAGGTGGGAGACGACCCCTTGGTCGTTGGACAGAAACGCCCCTCTGCGGGCTAAACAAACAGATCATTTACCCGGGGGCTTTTTGGTCAATTCGAAATATTCCCAAAATAGGCGCAGCGCATTGCATGGGCAAAGGGTGACGTGGCCTCTTCCAATTTGTCAAGAACTATGTGATGATTGAATTACTTGCTTGGATCTGTTGATTGACTTGATTGTATACACATGAAGTATATGTTGAATAATCTGCATGACTCGCCAAGTCAGGTATGTGGTTACGCTTATAACTACCCGAGTTAGTTTTCTGATGGACTCCCGGATGTTTAATCGCATGGAATGCAACTAAACTGTTGTATGTTTATTTATTTCATGCAACTATAAAGTGACTATGATTATCACTATAAATGAGTATATATAACTGGCTAGATCCGGGTCCACCTCTGTTACTTTGAAAAGGCTAAAAAGGGGGTAATCCTAGAGCAAGGTCTAGGTTACCGAGAGTTAGAAATTGGGCTACCTACGTGTAGTGCCATGCGACTCGTTAGCCTGCCATGAGTTAAGGAGTGGGCTACTTACGAGTAGTGCCATGTGACTCAACCCTAGAAACTGGTTCACCTATAGGGGGAACCATGAGGGGTTTAATGGGGATCTACCATAAGGAAGGTAGGATCCAGGTCCACTGCAGGGATAGCACAGAGGATAGGGTACTCGTGGATCGCGGATGTTATATTTAAAACGTAATCTTAATTGATTAATGATTAATTGAATGATTACATGGTTATCATAGTTGCAAGATTATTGTTTCCCCCCACATACCAGCTTCGGCTGACCGACGTTTTGTTTGGCGGCGTTTTAGGTACAAAGCCAAAAGGACAAACAGTAAATCGTCACATTGTGAAATACATGAAGAAAAATACAAGGAGGATTAGGTAGCGTAGAATCATTATGTGGATAGAAGTTAGAAATCCAAAATTTCAAAAGGTATGCAAAGTTTATTTTCTTACAGATTTTCAGTTTAGTATGTTAAAATTTGATAATTATTCTTGGTTAATTGCCGAACCTTTGATCCGGAAGTCATGGGTGCGGCTTCGACCTCTCGGTCTCCTTTAATTGGGGGTTATCGGGAGGTGGGTCGTAACATCATGGGTACTTGATACCGGATGTGGATCTCACATTTGTTCAAATGTGAAGGATCTTAAGAGAAGTAGGCCTTTGGGGAAAGGCAAGGTTGAACTACGTGTTTCCAATGGGGCAAGGGTTGGCACCAGTGCTGTAGGAACCTATGAGTTAAGTATACCTAGTGGGCTAATAATAGAGTTGAAGAACTGCTATTATGTACCTGCCATAAATAGGAATATCATTTCCATTTCTTTTTTAGACAAGGATGGTTTTGAATTTCTCATTAAGAATGGAAAATGTTCCATTTCAAAAGATGGGATCTTTTATGGAAGTGCCCCAATGTCTTATGGTCTATACTTGATAGATCTAGAGACAAGTGTATACAGCGTAAACACCAAAAGGCAAAAACTCAACAACTCAAACAAAACGTATCTTTGGCATTGTCATTTAGGGCACATAAATGAGAAACGCATTTCTAGACTCCATAAAGATGGTTATCTAGACTCTTTTGATTATGAATCAATAGAGACATGTGAATCTTGTTTTTTGGGCAAGCTGACCAAGACTCCCTTTTCAGGTAAAGGTGAGAGAGCTAGTGATCTATTAGGACTCATACATACTGATGTATGTGGGCCTTTTAGAAATAATGCCAGAAATAGGTATCAGTACTTCATTACCTTCACATATGATTTCAGTAGGTATGTCTATGTGTACCTGATGAAACATAAGTTAGAAACCCTTGAAAGGTTCAAGGATTTCATGAATGACGTATAGAAAGAACTTGGTAAAAGTATTAAAGCACTTCGATCTGATCGAGGTGGAGAATACTTAAGCCAGGAGTTTGAGGACCTTCTGTGAGCATGTGTTATAGTATCACAATGGAATCCGCCTAGAACACCACAGCATAATGGTGTTTCTGAAAGAAGGAATCACACTTTACTAGATATGGTGTGATCAATGATAAGTTTTGTTGATCTTCCAGTTTCCTTCTGGGGTCATGCTCTTGAAACCGCCGCGTTTACACTTAACTGAGTACCATCTAAATTGTTTCAAAAGACACCATATGAGATATGGCACAGGAAGCGTCCCGATTTGTCTTTTATTAAGATTTGGGGTTGTGAGGCTTACGTCAGGAAAATGTTTCCTGATAAGCTTGGACCCAAGTCTGATAAATGTTATTTTGTTGGATACCCCAAGGAAACGAAGGGATATTATTTATACCACCCTACTGACAACAAAGTGTTTGTTGCTAGGACTGCTGTGTTCCTAGAAAAGGAATTCATTTCCAAAGGAAGGAGTGGGAGGAAAATAGAGCTTGAAGAGGTTCAAGCCCAACAAGAAAACATTGAAACAGTAGATGTACGAGAGGAACATAGAGATTCACAAGGTGTTGTGGAATCTCAGTCTCCTCAAATAACACAAGGACCTCGTAGATCTAGTAGGACTCCCCTTGAACCTAAAAGGTTTGGAAACCTTGTGACTCAGGAAGGTGGTGATTTGATCATAGATGATGATCCAACTACCTATCTAGAGGCTATGGAGGGATCAGATTGGGAGAAATGGCTTGAGGCCATGAAATCTGAGATGGAATCCATGTACTCCAACAAAGTATGGACTTTGGTGGAACCACCCAAAGCGGTAAAACCCATAGGGTGCAAGTGGGTCTTCAAGAAGAAGACTGACATGGATGGCAATGTGCAAACTTATAAAGGCAGATTGGTTGTGAAGGGTTTCCAACAAGTTCAAGGTGTTGACTATGACGAAACCTTTTCTCCAGTTGCCATGATTAAGTCTATCAGGATCATGCTTTCTATTGCGGCTTACTATGACTATGAGATTTGGCAAATGGAAGTTAAAACTACATTCCTTAATGGGAATATAAATGATGATGTGTACATGACACAACCTGAAGGTTTTGTAGATCCAAAGAATGCCAATAAAGTCTCTAAGATACGAAGGTCAATCTATGGATTGAAACAAGCATCTCGGAGATGGAATCTTCGATTTGATGAGGAAGTCAAAGTGTTTGGCTTTATTCAAAATGAAGATGAACCTTGTGTGTACAAGAAGGTTAGTGGGAGCACGACCACATTCCTCATATTGTATGTGGATGACATACTATTGATGGGGAATGATGTCACAACCTTAGAGAAGGTAAAGACTTGGCTTGGGAATACTTTCTCAATGAAGGAATTAGGAGAAGCATCCTACATTCTAGGTATTAAGATTTATAGAGATAGATCTAAAAGGCTTCTCAAATTAATTCAAAGCACGTACATTGACAAAGTGCTGAAGTGGTTCAGCATGGAGAACTCCAAGAGAGGCAACATCCCCATGCTACATGGAGTCACCATCTCTAGAGCTCAATGTCCCCAATCTTGTGAAGAAAGGGAGCATATGAATGGGATCCCATATGCATCAGCCATCAGATCCATCATGTACGGTATGTTGTGTACACGCTCAGATGTCTCATATGCCCTTAACATGAAGAGTAGGTACCAGTCAGATCTCGAGGATACTCACTGGACAGTCGTAAAGAACATCCTCAAGTACTTGCGAAGGACTAAGGATTAGCTCCTTATATACGGCGATGAGGAAGAACTGGTTGGAAGAGGTTACACTAATGCAAGCTTCCAAACCGACAAATATGATTACAGATCGCAATCAAGATTTGTATTTTTCCTAAATAATGGAGCTATGAGATGGAAGAGTTCCAAACAAGAAATAGTTGCCGATTCTAATACAGAGGTCGAGTATATTGCTACTCCACATGCAGCAAAGGAGGCTGTGTGGATCAGGAAGTTCATCGCTGAACTTGGTGTAATTCCCAGTAGCTGTGATGTAATAGAGCTTTATTGTGATAATAATGGAGCTATTGCTCAAGCTAAAGAGCCCAGATCACATCAGCGGTCCAAGTACATACTGCAATGCTTCCATCTCATACGAGAGATCATACAGTGAGGAGATGTGAAGATTTGCAAAGTACCAACTGAAGACAACATAGTTGATCCACTGACAAAGGCCCTTTCTCAGCAGAAGCGTGATGGTCATGCTAGGTCACAAGGACTCAGGTTCCAAGGTGACTGGCTCTAAGTTCAAGTGGGAGTCTGTTGGTATGTATGCCCATAGAGAAAGTCATGTGATGATTGTAATGGGATACTTTGTAAATGATTTGAATAATAATAAAGGCAATCTCCAATCTATATGTTTTAACTATTTCTGAGATGATAGTGTAACATGATAGATGTCTAGAGAATTGTTTACTCAATGACGTATGCTTTTAGGTTAAGGACCTAAATGATGAGATCATACGAATGTTAAGAGTATACATTCTGGTTTAGTCCCTAGTCAGTTGTTATTGTGGAAATAACCATAGACATCAATAATACTAAAGACTAGATTGTGTTTTGGTTGATGACAAAATCGCATTAGTCATGATATAGTGATATCAAACCAAGCACATAGGTACTTGTTAGAGAACAAGTGTACCAGATAGACCCACCGTGAGAGTGACACATGGAACCATGATTTGGTAGTCACAGTCAGCTCTCACAGTGATGGTGGTGAATGTGATTCTTCGACCTGAAATCACTACACTAAACACATGTCTTTGGGTACACTTTGACATCATCAAACGCAGTCCTAAAACATGGATTGTTATAAAGGTGATGATTGGGTGACTTTGACACATGGGTCTTTTGAGGGTGAGTGATAGATATGGGATTTGTCCCTCCTAAGGGAGTTTGATGTCCATGGCCGCTTGATGAGTAGGATTGAGAAAGGCATGCACATGCATGTGTGAATCAATATGTGATATTGATGTCACACACATCTCATCCAGTCTGCTCTGAGATCAAGGAAATGGATGAATGTTGAAAGGATGATTGTACCATGCCTTGAGTTCATTCTGGACATTAGTGACAAAGGAATTATACATTCAATGTAACACCATTCACAGATTGTAGGATTGAAAGTTGTTCTCCAACTTTCTATTTCACTTGGGTAGCACTAATGTGTGACTAGGCACCGCTCTTTTCTTGTGAAGTCATAAGTGTTATGGACTTTCACTTCCAATGTGAAAAGGAGCTTAGTAGTTCAATTAAACACCCAATCGATTGATAGCTCAAAATCATAGTGTTCAAGGTGTTGGATCAAATGATTAGAGTATTGGATTGATTGAAACTGTGATTCACTGATCTGTTGCCCCAACCGATCAGCTCATGCAGATGAACTGATCGGATCAGGATGGTGAGCCGAGCAGCTCAGGTGAATGAAATGATCGGTTCAAATAGTTGAACAGGTCGGGTGACCAACCGAGTTCATTTCACTTGTCAAATTTGATTTGGACAAGGACTAATATATGATAAGTTGGAAACGAACATGGAAAGTCAATTCGAGTTGGACCAGGAGCATAAACTGATCGGCTCAAGCATGAACCGATTGGCTCATATGCCCCAAATGATCGGTTCAGGTGTGAATCGATCGGCTGAGGTCACCAACCGACCGTTTTGTGCTTGAAACGATCAGTTCAACTGGCGCAGTTTGTCAGATTTTGTGGAAAATCTCGAACCCTTCTACTCCTACTTTAATCTTGCATTGCCTGGGGTAGAGAACTCTGTCCCATGACCCTCCTATATATAGGGGTATTGGGGGCTTCTATGACAGTACAACTCAGAACACCAGTTGCTCTGCAAAGTTGTCGTTCTCTCTAGTTGTGGTAACCAGGAGATCCCAAGCAAGTACTGCCTGATAAGGGAGGCACAGCAAGGGAAAGACAACTTCAGAAAAGTGATAGGTGGCAGGAGAGTGTGTCGGTGACTAGTATGCTGACAGGAGGGTACGACTCCATCTGATGCCTTGTGCAACAAGGCAATCAGAGTTCCAGGCAGTCTGTGTGGACGACTATAGAGGCGGGAGACTTCTATAGCTCGGAGGACAACTGTCAATCTCAACAGTCCCGGTGAGACCAGGAGCTGCACAGACACCATCCAAGACCTGAGGTGAAGACCGCGCAAGCCGCGAGGTAATGTCTCCGAGCAAGCCTCGGGACAAGGTATGTCTCTACAAACCATCTTTCCTACTGTATAGACGTTGACGTGATTCCTTTATACTGGGTTCGGGGAGAAGAAAATTTTATTTCCGCTGCCTTCTCTGTCTCCCCTAAAACCCTACAGATATGTAACTATGCCACAATAAAAAGTATAACATGAGCAATGCCACATTATCTTCTGCTTAGACCCCTATTGTTTGAGACATAAAAATGTTGTTCTGGAAATGGTAAAAGAGTAACATTCCTATTTACCTATTCACACTATAAAGTTAATATACAACCAAGGATATTTGGGGTTGGGATATAATAACATGATTAGTTACCTAAAAATATTATACCATTTATTTGGTTGGATGAAGTTTCATAATTGCATCATCAACAAAAATAGAACAATTTGAGGAATTTGTTGTGCAAATTATCTGATCCATCTTCATATATAATAGAAAATTACAGTACAAATTGGAAATTATATTTTGAAGAAGATAAGCTTACCTAAGATTTTCTCACTTTTCCGAACCCCAATACCCGAGGACCTTCACAATCATTTGTGTATTTCTCGATCACTAGGTAAATGTTCCTTTACCATGGAAATAAAGTATAAGTTTTAGAATCAAATAGTATAATATGTGCGGGGGTGGGTGGGTGGATGGGTGTGTGTGTGTCAATCTCTATGTAAGAATATAGGTTACATGCTACCCCGAACTACATATCAAGAAACTAGTTACGGGGATAAGTCACTTTCCAAGTTATAAACTTTTACTAAGTTTTCTATGCAACGGAAACACATAGTAAAAGATTCTGACCATGTGCTAGTTAGTTTGTGGAACCGTTCCTACCACCAGAAGGTAAACAACAATGAACTAGATTGCCAGTTCTCATCTTGAGGACCTTTTCCTCTGCAATCATCTAAGGTAATCTAGACAAAATTATAGCTTGCTATGTCTAGCTATCCATGGATGTAGAAGACTATGAACATAGTCTAAGAGGAGGCGGGTTTGGACAGAGTCGAGGAGGTAGAGGGAAAAGGGAGGACAAAAGGAGTAGATGGAAAAGAGGTAGGGAGGAGGAAAAGAAGGAGGACAAAAATAAGGATGATAAAATAGGAGGAGAGGGATGATGGAGGAGGAAAGTGGCAGGCGGACTAGAGGAGGGGTTTGATAGAAGGAAGGAAAAGGAGCTAAGGAGGTCATAGAGGCGGAGGGGACATTTGGAGAATGGTGTGTGGAGGTGAGGGATGAAGTCAAGAAGGGGTAAGATGTGGATGACACTTATGGGGGCGTGTTGGGGCAGCCTGGGGGATGGTAACAATTAGTGTTAGGCAGTTTAGGTAGGGTGAAACTATTTAGTGTGGGTGGGCCAACATGAAATGTAAATATGAGAGTGATTTTACTTTAGTCAAGGGTGGATTATTTAGTGTTTAAGGATAATTCTTGAAGAATGATCTTTGATGGTGAACAAGTAGTTATATTTGGAGTCATGTCAAAGATTGAAGCAAAAAAACCCTCATAGGTCAATCAAATTCTGTCACTAGATGGGAGAGTGACTTAATCAGATTAGTTCTCAATTTTCCTAGATATACACCATGTAAACATCACTCTTATCGGAAGAAACATTTGGTAGAATTGACCAAGTTAACATGTCCTTCTTGTGGCAAGAATAAGAGAAAACAAGACAATGCACCTATACACATGGAACAAGGTCATGGCTAGCACATGTGATGGAGACTTGAACATTGAAGTTGTCAGACTGCAAAACAATATGTGTTTAATGAAGTCGTGTTCGGAATTCATTTCAGAAAGACCAGTCTTTTGGAGGGAGCTAATGAAAGATAAGTATAACCATCACATCAATAGTGGAATCATTAGCGGATCACATCTTTGGAAAATCATATCAAGGAACCAGTATTTGTTGCATCAAAATATGGGGAAGGCAATTATGTTAGGTGAAAAAATGAGAACTTGGGAGGATCAGTGGGTGATTAGGAGCAATACACCCCAATTGAGCCAAAGTAAAGCCATACATATTGAGTTGAGTGACCTAAGAGTAGGCTGCATGATGAGCCTATCTGGTGACTAGGACATAAACCTTCTACAAGAATGTTTGAAGATAGCACATGTAATTATATGATATCTATGATGCCTCTAGAAAAATATGTAGATACATATAAATACATCTATTTTGTGTAACCCAAAGGATTATTCTCATCAAAATCCATGTACTAGTAACTACAAACAAATCATGCTCAATGGAAACTAGCCACAATGAGTAAAAATGATGATCTTGCTCACCATGCACAATAGCCTATGTCAAATCATAACAAGTGGAGTAGGATTTTCACTAGTGATCCAAGGTGTCTGAGGTGTGGTCTAGCTGATGAAAAGTTTAATCCATGCTTTATTGAATTACACTAAAGTTAGGAAGGTTTGGAACATAATTCAAGAGGTGACACACATTGGGATGACTAAACACATATTCGACTTTTCATGGATATCAACAAATATCAAGACCCTTCAAAACATAAAAATTGTCCAATGTGGTTTGCAATCTACACATTAAGAGAATGGAAGGATCGATGTAAATTGGTATTCCAGAATGCCAAGTCTAATCCAGAAGTTCCATTAAACTCCATCAAAATAGAGGTACTCGACTGCTTAACTACATCCAAAAGAAACATGGACGACCAAGATGAGAGTGAAACATGTACTATTAGATAGGATCCACTTAACCTAGGAGAGTTAAAGATGAGTATGGATGCCTCAGTATTGAAAAAGGAAAACTATTGGTCACCAAATATGTAGTTAGGGACTCAAATGTACATTGGATCACAGGGGGAATCAAGCAAAGACCTTGAGAAGATTCAACGGAGGGATAGTTATGAGAAACTTTATAGAGGTTTACATGAATGTAGAGATAGTATCATGTATGTCAATATATTCATGGATAGACAAGTGGTTTGTAGAATGGTTATAGGTGGGTTGTAGTCCCTCGTAAGTATGAACCCATACACAAGCATATTGAGAGGGACAAAAGACTGGTAAGTGAGGGTTAATTTTATTATCAATCATAGATAATGTGATATGGTTGTTGATATCCTATGTATATGGATAACAAGCCAACCATTAGATCTAGGTAAATGACACGATGTCCTAATTTGCCTTCAAAATGTTGGGGAAGAACTATGCATTAATCCATACAAGTGTAGTCCCTACCCTTTTGTCTTGTCTTGGATAATAGGATGAATGAGAGGTCTCATTTGCTTTTCAAAAATAACAATAGCTAAAAGTAGTATTTTGTTTATATCTCAACCCTTTATCAGTTAATATATGACAGGACTAGTTTGTGTGTATATGTGTATGTTATTTAATAATAATTATATATACTTACGTAATTGATGTTATACCATGCATATTAGGAATTGTACTTTAGAATACAAGAGAACCTTCTACCTGAGGGACTAGTAATGCACCCAACCTGGCATAGTTAATCTCTCCCTATCTACTCTCACACTAGAGGGGGTATTTAAATCAGATGATGTATAATCATGTATGATAGGATAAGTTCATTTCAAGGGGAACAACCAAGGGCCAAACCCAAGTCCTTTTATTGGAATTACCCACCTACTACCACTTTAACTACTCCCTAGATGCATATTCCAAAACTAATATAAGAGCATGTCTGTAGAATTTGTGAATTCATTTGTGAGATATATGTCATTATTGTATCCAAACAAAATATATTGAATCCATACGTGAGTAGTTAGTAAAATCTATGTTAAACAAAAATACATTTGAACTGGTATGAACAAAGAGTCGTGTGGGTCATGAATTGGTGGGTCTTGCCTAATTTTTATATAAGTTCTTAATGTTTAAACTCACACTTTAAATTACTGTGGTCATGAATTAGGGAGGGATAATTAGACAAGGATTTTAATAAGATTTTGGTTCATCATAGGAACCTAGCCCTTGGACAAAGACTTTTAGGACATCTTCATATCCAAGATAAGAATATCATACACAAAGAGTATAAGTAAAATATTTTATTTTTGTTTATTTTATGGCACAAGGGAGGATATGTATTTACCATAAATATGTGATGAAGGTTTATGTTTTTTTTATCCTCCTTGATGCTTTAATTGAATCTTTATCTCAAAACATGCACATACCAAATCAACAAGCTTACCGATTAGACTAACTAAGAAGTTCTGAGCAATAGAATGTTTTAGTTATGAGTTAATGCATGATTCTATTTTTGAAATATTGTGATTATATATTCCAATATCTTGATAGTTTCTTAAATATCATGAAATTAACTGCCAAAATCACCAAAATGATGATAATTCTTGGTATAGGTGGTAACTCCTAGTTTAGAAATTTCCATTCAATTGTTGAAACTTTGAAGCATCGACCAATATACATAATAAACCCTAGTATACCTTAAGCTGACAAGGAGAAGACTTGGTTCATCCTTTAGGTCCAGCTATGAGTCTATTATCTTTTAATTGTAATAAAGCCTAGATTTAATAAATTTGTTTTTTACAACATGGGTTACTTCATTCATAATTCACTTCCAAATGATCTATCCCTAAGTGAATAATAGGTGATTATCTAGAGTTAAAGGTAGATAAAGACTATGCCTTTTCTAAATAGGTCTGACTGTCTTTACTACATCAATAGATGATAGGAATTGGGTTCACCAAAATATGAGACATTATATGATTTTAGATGATTCAAGATAATTAAAATTATGTTTACCACAAATATTTAGTTATATGTTAAGACCCTTAGTACAATCTATAATCACATATTCGGAATCTAACATCAAAAATTGATGGGACACTATTTTATACTACTTTTCTATTTTCCTAGACACGCTAGCCTAAATTAGAAGGAAAATAGAAGATAAACCTTATGCAAAAATATAAAAAATTGGTATTATATTGTTTTGGACATGTGTGCTTCCTCTGGATCTAAAGGTCAGGTTTTTGCTGGTTTCCAGCTTGGCAAGTCTGTTGGTGCTTAGAAAGAGTTAGAGTTAGATTAGATTTTCAGACTCGTGTGTCTTCACAGTGATGAGAGTCATCTCCCTCACCTAACACTATGGAAGGGAAAACACTATGGTAGCAAGGACTGGAGCCCTATCCCTATCTTCTCTTTCACTAAATCCTACCATGTAGATATTGTTAAACAACCTTTTCCTTTGAAAATGTATATAATGATTTCAAATATGATAGGTTTTTGTAACATATACATTTGTAACCATCTTGAACTCTTACTTTTGTATTTATCTCAAACTCTAGAGGTTACCAGACTCATCCCAAGCCTCTGCCTATAAATGCAACCCTACAAAAATGACTGACACACATCTAAAGACCCTCGTAGTATCACAATTACTCTCTTGATCCCTATGACCTGACCTCTGAACCCCTATGATGACCACCTAGAACTCAAGGTATGATACAATACATGTGTCTATTGCAACCCAGAGTTAGTTGATAAATGTGTGTGTGTGTCTATATATATGTATGTATATATATATATAAACCTACATGAAGCTCGAATAATTGGAAATGTAACCTGGTCATAGGTGATTTAGGTTTTGAATAATATCAAGTGGTCGGACATGGATTTTTCTTTGCAATGTAAGTGGACCATGCCTTGAGCATTTAGTGTTATTTCATCACAACATGAATATGTGTCATCTAATAGTAAAGTAAGATGTCCATAATTGCATGTTTACATAATCATATGTTTGTAAAAAATTAAATTTATATAATGATGATAGATTCGATATAATATATTAAGATCATATTTTAATAATATGATACTAGATGACATTTACTCTTCATGGAGGTAGACCCAAGTAACAAAATGTGGGTGAGCTCAAGATATATGAACCATGAACTGGAGTACTGGTCATGAGGCCCAAGTACCTATGTATAAGTTTCCATTAAAAGATAGATAAATATGAGTCAAGAAAGGGTTAGAGCAATGTTTTTTGAAATATTCATGCTTTACATTTAAGAGTTTCCAGATTTGCATGGTATTATGGCTTGTGAAATGTTTCAGATTGATTTATAGACTTTTAAGTTATAGCTTATATGTTTTTTACAATTCTCTGTCACATAGATATTTGCATTTACAATACATTTGTGGGTCAATATGTCCATAATCAAGGTGTTTGTGGTAACATGTTGCTTTGCATAAAGTACTAGAATTTCTTTTTCAATGGTAGGTGTCGGCTAGCCCATTTTGGCTTGGCTTGTTAGACTAAGCAATGAAAGAAAAATGTGAGGAGAAAGAGCAAACTTCCAACAAACAGGCTTCAACACAAGGATCCAAAAAGACTTGGTCTGGTGGGGCAGTAGATATATATATATATATATATATATATATATATATATATATATATATATATATATATATATATATATATATATATATATATATATATACATATACGTATACATATATATATACATATATACATATACATATACATATATATACATATATATATATATATCAATAGCATTACTTCTATTTTATGTTTATAACTTTACAATAAGAGACTTTATCTCAATATGTTATCTTATAATAATTTTCTTTCATGCCATACATTATTAATTTCTATTTTCAATAACTAATTTTGAGAATAAGGTCATAGTTTATCTCGTGCAGATCAAATTATTATGTTTATGATTTGGTTGATGTTCATGTAATTATCATGAAGTGCACGAGTTATAAATAACTTATATTTTATTATTTTGTGTGCAAGTGTGTGCTAAGGAGGTGTTATATCAATGATATCAGACAAAAATATAGTTAGCCACTAGAATATCAGTATTCTCAAGTTCTTACTTAGTTCATTTGTCTTTATATATGGCACCTAAGACAAGGGAAATTTATAAGAGGAAGTCCCCTATGAAATATTAGGATGATGTCTCTTCATTTTCACACCCAACATAAAACCTAAAGGTATTTACACATGTTGCCTTTGATGTCCTAATTGAGTTGTTGTCATGACAAAGGGCAATCTTGGTCCAGCTGACCCTAGGGTCAACAGTGAGCTATCCCTTTGGATGTCTTGGAGATTAAGCTTGTGCTAGAGAAAAAGGGTGAGATGTAGCGGGAAAGGCTAAAGGATGATTGAAGAACATGGATCAATGTTTCCCTGACATACCATATTGAGAGAACTTAAACATTTGTTTCACAATGTACACGCAAAATGGTCCATTGAGGACATGGTGGAACAATTTTTTGGATTCTTGTATAGTCAAAACTCCTCCACTCACATGGAAAAGTTGATCAATGCCTTTTAATACCATTATGTGTCAAAAGAGATGATAAAAGAGTAGGTGATGGAGTTTTAAGACCTAAGGCACTCTGGTTAAAGTTTTATCACTCATTATGACATGAATTTCAAAGTGTTAAAAACTTTGGACATATCTAAACCAATATAAGTCAAGTAAAGAAGTTCATTAGAGGTCTTAAGCTAGATCTAATTTTTGTTCCTTCCGGGGGAGGCATCACCATATGAAAGTTTCACTAAGTATGTCCTATAAATAGAGGACCACTATACAAGAACACGGACAAAAGAAGGTGACAATGATAACAATTATCTACAAGCAAATGATAATGGGAATAAATGTAAGGCTCTACAAATAGATGTTAATGATGTGCCACTAATTTTGAGTGATAGACTACTAATTCTAGCACATGTAACATTGGAAGAATTTCATGATACTACTACAATGAAGCGGGGCACATCAAGCCAAACCACCCCAAGATCCTACTCAATTGGGGAGACAATGTGAGCTAGAACTATGGTATTAAGAGACAAGCAAGGATCTTTTTTATGAACAAAAAGGGGACGGATATGAACAATGTAATACTTAGACTATTGCATGTTTTTCTTATGACCTAGTTAATAATATCTCTTTTATAGGAAAACTCTAACCATGTTAGTGTAGAACTATGAACCTTAATGATAAACTTAAGGTGGTAGCCTTTTTCATACTGGGGATATGGGAAACCCCAAGGTGGACTAATTATTAGAATATTCACTACAAGGGGTAGGTTGTAATGTCCCTAAAAAGAAATCATAATGCTTGGTATTGGTAGGAAACTTAATTCATAAGTCTTTAGTTTTATTTGTATAAGTTACAAATCAACTTAGATGTATCTGAGAAATACTATTGCACCTGACGAATGCGTCCTTTCTCTTCTCGGGAGTCAGAGAAAAGTGGGAGAGGTAGGATTAGAACCTATGTAGAAAACCTTCATTAGATTTACAGTATGTTGCTTTTGACCACTTGACCACAAAATCTCGTAGATGAGATTCCATACGTGCATCTGATCCAAGATCAAAGGGGGGATTTGTGGGTCAAAGACAAGGATATCACCCTCTGGTGCATCCTCTAGCGCAACCACTTTCGCACTAGAGGGTTTGGTTTGGCTAAAGAAAGAAGCCACGTCTAGACCTATGTATACAGTAAACCTCAGCTTACTTTCACGTACAGCCAACCATCCACCTCGATGTTCAACCAGCAACTCCAACTACTATAGAAGTTTCCTCATTTAACTTGAGTAAGACTCAATTGAACTTTCAAGTTTGATTATGTATTATTTATATTCTAAATACTAGTAATGCATATATTTAGTAATTAATTAGTGTATTAACATGGTTGATACATTGACAATTCATTTCTCTACAAATTGGCATTAAGTGACCAGTAAGTAAAAGTTATGATTTTTAACATGTATATGGCATATTTTTATTGATAATAGGCCATGGTATTTTTAGTGAAGTAGTACATGATAAGAATATGGTTTTTCCATAATATGAGAGTCTATATTCATTTAGATAATTCTAAATAATGTAAGTTGTTTTTTTACAAATATTAAGTTCAAATAATTAAGACCCTTCGAATGAAAAGATAAGAGTGTATCCACACTAATGCGTCAAAATTATCTCAAAAATCAATCTCCACTATTTTTGGATCATCTTTGATAACTTCAAATAATTAAATCCTGAAATAATTTAGGTTCTATTGGTTTAGCTTGGTTATTCATATTTCTTTTGATATGATGGTTGCGTTTTGATGGTACTTCATATTGTTGCTCCCATGTGCCCTTCCTTAGTGAGAGTATGAGCTAGGTTTGATTCCCAGACTCAAGTGTCTTAACAAAAAGTAAATTTGTATCACTCGCCCAACTCAAGGGCATGGAGGACTATACATTAGTGAGATCCCTGACTCCTCCTTCATCAAATCAAGTAACATGAAGACCCTTCACCATATTTTCCTTAGATAATGTAGTTAGCAATCCGTAATTTGGTAGGGTTTTTTTCCATTCTAGCCAATTCAACTCCTAGATTCCCTTTATTTGAGCTTCCAAAAATTTAATCAGGGATTGTAGTTTACCCTCCATGTATCCCTTCATTTGCTTGCCTCCTTCCAACCCAAAATGTTGGGTCTCTTGTGCCAAGCTGATCCTTTTGGTGGAAGTGAAGCTTCGTAGACAAGGGGATTTTCCCCTTCTCTACTTCCAAGCTTCAACATACATATATAACCCTCAAAAAATGACCAAAACACATATATAAATCATCATAATTTCACAGTTACTCTCTTGATCCATGCAACCTGACCCCTAAATCCCCACATTGAGCACCTATAACTTGGGGATTGGAACAAAACCTTCATTGATTGTAATACTAGGATTAGTTGTTGAAATATCTAGAAGACCTCCTTAAATCTTCAAAAATTGGAGGTCCAACTTGAGCATAGGACATTTAGGGTTTTTCCAAGATCACTAGGCCTGAACTAAAGTTTTCTTGTTAAGTTTAATGGACCATACCTTGCGCATTTAGTGTTATTTCATTGTAATATGATAGCATGTCCTTCAATGGTAAAGTAGGACGTCCATGAATAATATAATTATACAATCTTATTTTTGTAAGTAAGTTAAGGTTTCAATGATGCAATGACTCTAATATTTTTTATATGATTATTATTATTTATGATAATATTTTAAGATCATGTTTAATTCATATGTTATTTTGTCATATATGTTCTTCATGAAGTTAGACCCATGCATAAGAGTGTGGATTAACTCAAGATATATGACCTAGGAGCTAGAGTGTATATCATGAGGATTGGTGAGGAGAGTTAGGGTCTCTAGTATGAGAAAGACATATATGATTAAAATATATATAGTAAAGATTTGTGATAATTATTAAAACTTTCTATATTTTGTGCTATTTTGGCTTGTCCATATTTTTAGGAGATGTTTCAAGAAATTTATGTTATTGGTATTGTATATCTTTTGAACTCTCGTGCCACTTACTAAATTTTCATAAATAATGGTTAGGGGTGAGATGCATGCATGTGAAGAGAAGGAACAGACTTAGAGCTATCAGACTACAATGCAAGGATCTAAATAGACTTGACTCATTATACAGATATCCATAGCATTTGTTCTAGTCTATGTCTAAAATGCTTAAATAAGATTCTTGATCTTAAGATGTTATCTTATAATTATATTCCCCTTATGCCACGTGATAAATTTTAGATTTAATTTTTGTAATAAGTATTATTACATCTTCATTACATTTTAGTTTGTGTGTATGCAAATATTTTCTTCTATGGTGTGTTCCATGTTCATGCCCCTGAAGTTCATGGGTTGTGCAGAAATTTTATTTGCTTCCTCTGTGTGCATATACACGCTAGGGAGGTCGTATACAGACTCAAGATGGTATTATAATTTTTCTTCTTACATTTCAAGAAATGAAGATGGTAGAGTGTTGGTCAAGTATGATGATATCATGAACCAATGGAGAAATTACTTCCATAAGATTTTCAATGGAGATATTATAGATAATGTTAGAGACTCATGTGACATGAATACAAGAGATATCACTTACACCTGATGAGTTTTACTATTTGAGATCAAGGATGCTTTGAAAAGGATGAAAATGAGAAAGGCATGCAGACCAGATGGTATTCCCATTGATGTATGGAAGAGTATGGGGGATCAGGGAGTTATGTGGTTAACAAATTTCTTTAACAACATCGTGAAAACCAAGAAGATGTAAAATGAGTGGATAAATAGTATTATAGTCCCCATCTACAAGAACAAAGGTGATGTTGAGAGTTGCACAAACTATAGAGGTATCAAGTTGATGAGTCGCAGAATGAAGCTTTAGAAGAGGGCTATTGAGAAAAGGCTAAGATCTATAATGCAAATATCAAACAACCAATTTGGTTGCATGCCTGAACAATAAAAAACATATGCTACTTTTTTAATAAGGAGGTCTATGGAGAATTATAGTGAAAGAAAAAGAGACCTTCATATGGTTTTTATTGATTTATAAAAGGCTTATTATCGGGTACCCAGGGAAGTGTTGTGGATGGTTTTGAAGAAAAAGGGTATGCCAATCCAATACATTTACTTGATTAAAGACATGTATGATAGCTCTAATGCAAGTGTGAAGACTCCTAGAGGAGAGACACCAACTTTTCCTATCACAGTTGTGGTACACCAAGGATCCACACTCAACGCGTATTTGTTCAGTCTTGTTATGGATGAGTTGGCATAGAATGTTCGGGATAATATTCCTTAGTGTATGTTGTTTGTTGATGATATTATATTGATTGATGAAACTAAAGATGAATTGAATGATAAAGTTGAACTTTGGAGAAAGGCGTTGGAATCAAATGGATTGATGATGAGTAGGAGAAAAACAGAGTATATGCACTGCAATTTTAGCCAATCTTGTAGTGTGAATGGTGGATCCAATTTGAACATAGTAGACATACCAAATGTGTTAAATTTCATTATTTGGGTTCTATTATTCAAATATATGAGGATGTAAAAAATGATGTTTGTCACAGGGTCACTACGGGATGGTTGAAATGGAGGAGTGAAACTTGAGTCTTATGTGATCGGAAATCCCTCTCGAATTAAAAAGCAAGTTTTATAAAACTACTATATGGCCAGCCATGCTCTACGAGAGTGAATGTTGGGTGGTGAAGTAATAAGGTCTCAACAAGATGAACGTGGATGAAATGTGTATGATGAGGTGGATGTGTGGGAAGAAAATAAAATATCTCTTGAGAAATGACTACATCAGGAATAAAGTGAGGGTGGCGAGCATTGAGGACAAGTTGTGTGAGGGCTGATTTAGATGGTATGGACATGTGCAACACAAACCAACTAATGTGCCTATATGAAGTAATTCCATTAAGTCAAACACAATTAATACAAGAGGAGGCAGGCCTAAATTAACATGGGAAGATATTATAAAGAGAGATTTTGAATCTCTATATCTTGTTCGGAATATGACCCATGATAAAGCTGAATGGAAATGAAGGATCAATGTAGCCAACCCCAACATAGTTGGGACTGAAGCTTAGATGATGATGATGATGATGATGATGATGGTTATGATGATGATGATGATGATGATGATGATTATTATTATTATTATTATTATTATTATTATTATTATTATTATTATTATTATTATGATGATGATGATGATGATAATGATTATTGTAAGGCCCCTAAATTTGCTTAATGAGTTGAACAAACTTAATTATAATAATTAAATTCTTATAACCCTAATATAACCTTTTGATATGCTTTGAAATCATAATACAAGCTTAAGTTTCAAATTTGGTCCAATTTGGACATTGTTTGAGCAAGTTATGCAATTTTATGCATATTTTGGACTTTTCTACAATTTACCCAATTGAGAGGTTTTCTTTGCAATTTATCACTTTCATTATGTTTATTGGATATTATCTCATCATTCTTGAGCTTGTTGATCCATGGGGCTCCTATTTAAACCTTGGTTTGAAGGTGTTTTCTCTAAGGGTATTTTAGGGTTTACCCCATCATGGATGAGCTACCTTTAGTAGCTATCAACTAATGAATTATTTGATTGGCTGGAAAATTTGACAAAGGAAAGCTAAGCAGTTCTATACACATTGTGGGGGAGCTTCTTGTGTGTGTTCCTGTATATTCTAAATAAATTAAGGTCATGGACACTTGGATAGATACTAGAACTTTAACTTTTTCTTTTTGCTTTATCTTAAAGTTCATATACTTATCCCCAAGCACCAAAACGAGCCATTTTCTCTCCACCACTTCCCTCCTTCTCCCAACCTCGTTCTCCCTCTGTGCTTATGCGAATTTTGCTGTCCAAGGAAGAAGAAAGTGGGGATCTTCTTGGAAAAAGGATCTAGGGTTGCAATTGACTTCATTTTAGGGTTGAAAAAGCTTCCTTCTAGTGATCTTGACCAAAAAGAGTAAGAATTCCCTTATTTCATCCTTTTATTTCTTTGTTATCCTTCCTCCTAGATTTCTCCAGGTCGGAACCTTGCTGTTTCATGGTATAAATTGCTCTAAAGCTCTAAAACCCTACCTTTCTTGCTCCTTATGCTTAGGGTTCGGTCATTTGATGAAGAAGGTGCTAGATGGACGAATCCATAGCTTATTCTTGGATTGTCTACCCTACCTGCTTGAGTTTTATTCTGTGTGGGGTTTCCTCTTCTCATTATAGGTAAGTTTTATAACTTGTTCCACGTTTATTGCTTACCATAAGCTTTCTAGATCATGTTCTTGCTTGAAAACGATGATCTATGTACTAAAATGCTATGCTTGACTTGGATTTCGCTTTTTATAATGCTCCCTATTCTTATTTCAGTTATTTATGAACCTGTGGTCATGTGTATGTTATTATTAAGGTATAATATGACTTGTATCAAGTTGGTTTGACAACCTATGGTGCTAAGCACCTATCAACCAATGGTCAATTGTAGGGTTTAAGCTAATTTCTTCTATAAACCCATGACCTGATGATGGTACCATTGCAACAACCCTATGGTGTTTTCTTCATGACAACTGATGGTTGATATAAAAGGTGTTATATGATGGTGACAACCTATGGTCGCCCCCTTAGGTCAGGTTTTGGATCAATTAGAAGTTTAATGATCAATCATTAAGTACCATATTGATGTTATCAATCAATGATGACATTAGCTTAATATTTGATGTTGATTAATGAATATAGTGTTGATCTAACAACCTATGGTGATTTAATGGTCACTAATGATGATGGATCAGGTCTCTACAACCTATGTTGAGTTAAGCATTGTAGTTTTAGCATCAATTAAGCCTTAGACCAATGGTTTCTTGGGTCACTTGATGCAATGGTCGGACCTATACTGTAATTGATGGTTTTAACATATGAACTTGACCCAATGGTCAATATCTACTGTTTATTCCTCCAATAAAGTGGAATTATGTCTAATTTAATATGTTGGTCCTAATAATGTGATTTCGAAATTTTCCTTTATATGATAAATTTAAGGAGATTACTTATTAACAATGGATGGCTTGTTTTAAATGAATAGTCGATTGTCAGTTTTACCCTACTCGCAATGGAACTTTTTGTGTTGCTAATCAAGGGATGTCTAGGGTCAAATGGTGACTCTTTCTAGAGCACAAAACAAGGAATTCATAGGTGGTTTATCCAAGGTCTTTACTTATGTAAACAACAAATGGTCTTACCTTTTAAACATCCAATGGTTTTGGGTGACATTGTGGTATGGTGATATGGGTTGAATGATGATGGAACAAATGTGGGGTTACCCTTAAGAAGGTACTCTTACCTATTCACTCATATGAATAGAAGGGATGATAACCATATTGTGTCGATATGTAAGCCTAATGAGTTATAGCTTGTTATACCCATCTTTAATATAACTAAATGATGGCAGTTGGGTATGAATAGTCCTTGAATGACTAATGCAATCATGGGGTACTCTCTTATTGTTGTTGAAACCCTAGTATTATATAACCTGATGGTTACATCTTGATTTATGTGTGGGTTCATACTTGAGAATAGTATGGAATTTGATGGTGATGTTTCACCTTATGCATCCATGATCCAATGGGGATGGCGTGAGTTAGGGTTTGGGTATAAATGTTGATTAGTAACATTGATATAATTTATCTTGTGAACCTAACTCTAATGCAAATAGATAAAGATGAGTATTCATGTTTAACATTCTTATATGATGGAATGATGGTGGAATAACCTCCTTAATATTATCATAACCTTGATATGTTAATTGGTGGTTATCATAGCCACATGGTTGATACATTCTTATGCTAAACATTTGCATTATGAATATGATGAGAGTTAATCATATCTAGATTCCTTTCATGTTGATGTAATAAAGGAATGTTCTCAATGTTAATATAACCCTGTTATGATTATTTATGAATATCTCGTATCTCATTAATGTGATATTGTGTTTATCTGGTGTATTGAATGTAAGTGATGTTGTTGAGCCTTGTTATAAGGCATGCAAAGATAATGATGATCTTGCAGGGAATAATATGATGGTCTTAATGACCTTTGGGCATGGTTGAGCCCTAAATGAGGTGTAATCCTCTTGTATTGATAAGGGTTGATACCCTATGATATTATGAAAAGGATTTTATATATTCTAATAGTATGATGGTCTTAATGACCTTTGGGCATGGTTGAGCCCTGAATGAGGTGTAATCCTCTTATGTTGATAAGGGTCGATACCATGTGATATTGTGAAAATGATTTATATCTTGTGATAGTATGATGACTAGTGTGGTCTCATGAATGACAAGTGAATAGTACCATGTGATGATGAGATGAGAAATTATGTTTCACACGTTTTATATCATTTCAAAGTTGTGATATTTATATGCTTGCTTGAATTGAATTAGGGTTTGTATGTCCACTTGTTTGATGTAGCCTTAATTCACCCAATTGGCATAACTAATCAAGTACAACTCGAATCATGTAGTGCCCTGTGTCGTAGAGCCATCTTCAGTGTCAGAACTTGTAGGATGGTGAAATGAGTATTCCTAAGGGAAACTCGGAGCGCATATTGTTGAGTATGTGGGGGTGCATGGTAGGTTGAGGATATATCCTTGTCATCCACAATGCAGATTGTGGAGGTTGGCTATGGTCTTGCCTCATACATTTGATGTGATTGAGAACGGCTACGGTCGTGTCTCGATGATTATAACATGATGTCATTAGAGGACAACTATAGTTGTACCTCGGTGATTGGGTTTGAATACCCTGATTTCTAGTGTCGTGACCTGTACCAAGGTCGGACTAGTGGTTATCAGCTTGACTATATGTCGATGTAGTGGTAGCTTTGACTGATATGTCACTGTCTTTTTACTCGTATTGACCAAGGGGAAGAGATCTTAGGATATCGGCACTCCTAGATCTTGTACGGAACTGAATAGCCCTTCGCAGGGGTCGGTTGGACTTTGAATGGTACGATTAAAATTCCCCAAGGCATAATAAAAGATGTAATGCAGTCGTGTAGCATATTTGTTTAGGGTTATACATGATGTTTCACATTGGATGATAACCCTTGCTTGTTATCTTTACATAAAGATGATGCTTAAAGCAATTAAGAGATAGTAGATATACTTAGGTTGTGGATATGCTTAATATTGTAGATGCATACATACAATATCTATGCTTTTTTGATAACTATATTGCTACTACTAATTATAGGCATGATTCTAGCTATCTCATGTTGTTAGTAATGTTTAGCATGCTAGTCATGCCTTTGTAACTAGAGATGCATATACTGTTGATCATGCTTATCCAGATAGTTGTGCTTATGTTGTTATATCTTCTTATGATGTTGATATGTTCAACCAATTAGACATGCTCATGTTGTTAGTTATGCCATGTTACTAGACTTGCTCATGATGCTAGATATGCATATGCTATTGAATTTCTTATATTATCAACAAGATAAAGGATGATAGTCTAGCTAATGATGATAGTTATCATCTGCTCCTTTATGTATTTTCTTAATCATCAGTGTTGTTTAGCTTATTTTTTATATCTAATTAAACTACTTAACTGTTTAATTACTTAAAATGTTGTAATCAATAAACATTGTTGGAAGTTGTTTCAAATTCTTGGCATAGTATGGATATAAGAAAGATTTTGGGCTCTTATGCAAATGTTTCTGAGCGGGTGCTGATGCTGAAATTGATTTTAAATTACCCATATTTTTGGGTATGTGATTAATTAGTGATTGATTGTGTTTTATGTTTTGAGTAATCTTGTTTAGTGTAATGGGTTCTCACAATGATGATGATGATGATGATGATGATGATGATGATGATGATGATGATGATGATGATGATGATGATGATGATGATGATGATGATGATGATGATGATGATGATGATGATGATGATGATGATGATGATGATGATGATGATGATGATGATGATGATGATGATGATGATGATGATGATGATGATGATGATGATGATGATGATGATGATGATGATGATGATGATGATGATGATGATGATGATGATGATGATGATGATGATGATGATGATGATGATGATGATGATGATGATGATGATGATGATGATGATGATGATGACGATGACGATGATGATGACGACGACGACGATGACGATGACGATGATGATGACGATGACGATGATGATGACGACGATGATGACGATGACGATGACGATGACGATGACGATGACGATGATGATGACGATGACGATGACGATGACGATGACGATGATGATGACGATGACGATGACGATGACGATGATGATGATGATGATGATGACGATGACAATGATGACGATGATGATGATGATGATGATGACGACGAAGATGATGATGATGATGATGTTTATTATTATTATTATTATTATTATTATTATTATTATTTTGATGATGATGATGATGAAGACCACGATGACTTTTCAAGATCAACATTATTTACACTCTTGTTAAGAGAAGTGTTAGGAACAATTCTTGTAGTTTTCATAGGTCACTTAATAATATTGTTTTAAATTCCTCCTTAATTTTCAGATTTTATCATCCTTATGAGTGTATTGGTACATTATTTTTATGCCTATATGATCTTATGAGAAAATCATGCTTTCCATTGAGACTTTACTGGTCTTTCGGAGTGAAATGTGCATTTGGAGTAAACCTAAACATGCCTCAGATCATGATAATGCATATCAAGAGAACAATTGATTAACTTTGTTAATGAATGTAATTAACAAAGATGTGATTAATTAAGAGTATCAATTTCATGTGATTTTTGTTCGTGTTTTTAGATGCAGTATAGTTTTCTTATGATTGCTTAATGTCGCTTAATGACTTTCTTATTTTTCATTGCATGCTATGGATGACATTTTTACACAGGTAAGGAGCATCATGATGAGTATAACCAAGGCACTTTTAGCTCAGGATCAAGGAAGAACTGGTGGTGTGTGTTCTATATTGAAGGATGTGATCGGAACTGGAATATATTTTCATGTTAAATTTAAAGGTAAGACATGAAATCGATTGTGACATTAGATTTCCTTATGTAAAAAACATTTTTATTATAATATTAATTATCAAGTTATTATGTTTCTATAACAATATTATTATAATAGACTCCATGTTTTGTGACACTCTATTGTACTATATAAATAATAATTGCTTCCACTCATGTATATGTTTTATAAAAAATGGGGGTGTGAGGATTTTTCATAAGAGTAATGATATAGTTTACCACAAATGAGTTCTCATTTTATTATGTGTAGAGGTCAAGAGCAAGGAGTTATATTGACCAAGTTTCTCATTTCAGTAATAGTTTAATATAAAAAACAATAAGTGATAACATATAAGATTTGGCGGCCTCCCTAGGAAAGAAATCAATGATATCATTTATAAGTAGGTGTCCAACTACTCTAGTCCTTTCATTTGATTCTAGAGAGACCAATAGCATAAGCTCTATGTTTTTTCAGGTTTGACATGTCTAGCACATATTGATGTGGAATTTCATATGAAAAGTTTTGAGGACTAATGACTCATAAGTTTGTTTTATCTTTTTAGTTCATGTGGTATGGAACATGTTCACTATTAAGGTTATAACATAAGCTTGGTAAAATGGGTCACCTTTGTGTGTGTCTGTATATATATACTTATTTTATGACCTTAATCATGAACTTCCATCCTAGGAGTTTGGGTACAACAAACCCAACCAGGTTTGGATAAAATTGGGTCAGTTTCATTGCACGTGGTTAGATATCTCAGACTTTGGATTCTTGGTATATCCTTTCTTGGACCTTATCCTTTTGGATTTCAATTCAAACAACATTCTTTACCCACTTTTACCACTAATTTTTGGATGTTATCAAGAATATAAGTTCAGGCAAGAAAGACATAAACCAGATCAACAATCATAATCAAAAATTGTAGATAAAATAAAAGCATTCTACATCTAAATATTAACTATATGCTGAAATCTAAGTACATCAGCATGCCCAAAATAGACTGCATGGCCTACAAGGAGATCAATTAGATGTACACAACATAGTTGACACTGAAGAAAGATGGAAATACATTATTTGTATAGAAACAAAGGAGACAAGTAGTAATAAAGATGGAAAGGAACATATTAGCCTCTAGCAGAGAGGTGGCTCTCACTCCTCAACCTCTAGATGGACTGGATCTTATCCTTTGTGTCATCCATTACGATCTCCTAGACTCCTTAACCTCCTTTCTCTTTGATTTCATCCCAAACAGCACCTGGTGTGGGTGGATGGATGGATATGGAGGTCGATAGAAGTGTGTGGAAGGTGGAGGTGGTCTATGAAAGGTGGTGTAGGTCCATGGACGAGGGGTGCAAACTGATGGAGTGGACATAGGGTGAGATCCTCAGTCCTCTCAAACCATGGAATTCCAAGACGATGGTAGGGGGACCAAAAATATAGAACCCTTGGCTTGGTGACCAAGGAGGGATATTTATAGTGGTTGCTAGAATATTTGTAAGTGGAGACAAAGTTGTATCGGTTTGGATGAAATTGGGTCCATTTCATATGACGACGGGAAAAGATATGAATCTAGTTCATTGTAGATCAAACTGGGTTTGTTTAGATTAAATTGGATCAATTTCATGTTATACGTCTGGTGGAGTTTGGATTCCATGGATAATGATCATCTAAGGATGTGATAGGATACCACAATCAGAGTGAATTATCAGTCATGGTCATCGGACACCTTCTGACGGAAAAAGGTCGGTGGAGATGGAAATAAAATCAGGTCAGTTTAGATTAAACTAGGTCAGTTACCATTAGTAGGAAGTCAATCATGCGCTCCATCAAAAGGGATGTGGCATCAGACATCATCGATTATTGGTTCATTGGAAAATTTTATCAGCCATACTACAATGAAAAAGGTTGAGGGATTGTTGATGTATGCTAATGTGTGCAAGGCCAAACCCATCCCAGTTTGGATGAAACCAAGCTAATTTTTTTAGGTCGAGCCAGTCGATGAACGTGGATTTTTCTAGTATTCATCTTGTGAATCAGGGAAATCCATGTTTCTTTAGTTCAATGCCTACAAGTCCCAAATTTGACTATTTGAGCAACTATATCTTCAAAGAAGGATAAATTATTAAAAATTAAGCATTCAGTGTTATTAGGGGCATATAAAGGCTATTATATGCATGAAAATATAGCTAATCGCATTAATTCCTAAATTTGGGTGCTATCACTCCCTCAATATAAAATCATAGTACTGTTGATTCTCTTGATAATAATGGAGTTCATTCCATTTTTACACATTCTCCACACTTTCCCATATTAAACCTTTTTCCACATTTATTTATTTTTTCCACATTTTCCCTCCTATTTAGTCAACTCATTTTCACCCACTTTTACTCAGTTTGGGGCTTTCTATTTAGAAACATTCTTTTTAGACTAAAAGTGCAATTTGTCATCTCTCTAAATACATTTGATAAGATTTGAACAATGCAAAGAAGATTAGCATGGCCCCTACGCAAGGATGAAAAGTGTAATTTTCCCATCAATTCTTCCTTTTGTAAGCCTTTTTCATAAATTGATCAGTTGAATTATACTAAGTAAAACCCTGGAGATATGGCTCATTGGCGGTTGCAACTTCCTATTTTGAGGTCCAGGTCGATCGTTTAGGGAACCCAGTCGATCGACCAGCTTCAATGCATTGCTTCATCCAGAAGTATGCTGGTCAAAACAGATCACATTGATGAGTTCCTTGATTGGGCATTTGATTGCCCTTTTGGACGTGGGACGATCGATTGGAAGATATGAGTCAGTCGACTGGAGTAAATGATGTGCCTTGAACTAGTCGCTTTGTCTACAGTAATTGGCTTTCCCAATCCAAATTTGTATTGGTAAATACTTACGGGTCGATTGATTGGAGGATATGAGTCATTCAATTAGAGTTTTGGGAATTGATATATGTTTTAATTGAGTCAGACAATTGGATGAGTCAGTCGATCAATAGGGACACAGAAATTGGGAGAAGAGGTACCTGAGTCTTGGGCCTTAGATGGGATGAAATCACCCTTTTATTCTTCAGGTTTCTCAAGGGGATGAAGTGATCCTGGACTTTAGATGAAGGGAGTGACAAGGTACATCAAAACCTACAAATAAGACAATAATGAGAATTCTAACAAAGGTAGGAAAATCAAGTAAATTGCATTTAAGTCCTAAAAATGAAGGAAAAGAGATAGAAAAGCCTAAATAAATGACCTAAACAATATGATAAAAGGTGATGAATATGCTATCCAAATATCTCAAACTTCTTTGTTGGTAGTCCTAGTCTACACAGAATCATAGACACCCATCAATTTATACTAACACCTTATTCACCTCACCCTTAGCACTACATTGTTCTCACCACCTTTTCAGGGCCAAGCACCTTGATTCTTAGAACCATGAAAACACAATTTTCTAACTTTATTTACTTGAAATTCGCTTCAGAACTTGCTTCCATATCAAAATTTTCATGGAATTAGATGTGATATCCCTTTAATTATTGGTACTCCGTCATATTCTTATGAATGGTTGCACAATACTAGGGTTTAAATATTTGATGGTTTGGGGTCATATAGATTCCCCCAGGCATAAAAATGAAGTGAAGGAGGTATGGAAGGAAGTAGTTTGTCTCTATTCGACTTGAGACCTTTTTATTTCTTTTTTTGCAATTACATTGACTTCATGTTTTGGAGTGCACTTTGGCATCTTTTCTTGGTGTTACACCCCTATTAAACTTATGAGAGGTATGGAAGAAGAGAAGATGGAGGAGAAGGGGTGTGCCACCTTGGCACTTTTTTCTGCCTTTTGATTTATTTTTCTTTTTCCAGATAGAGAGATAAGAAGGTGGCAGAAGAAGTGTGGAAGAGACTAATCTTGTGCTTTTTCATTTTTCAGAACTCCAATGCCTTGAGAGTATTATAACATTAGTTCAGGCCATTCTAAATTAAGCAAAAGGTCATAACTTAACAAGTTGATTCCACAGTTCTAATGAAGACACAATATATTTTGGTTCCTATCTATCCATTCATTCTTGACAACTTTTCCAAGTAATAGTGCTAATTGAGGTCTTAGATGACATTCTCTTTTTAACAAAGATGGTGTTATGATAAAGTTACAAGAGATTCATTTCTAAGGTGGTATATTTGACTACAACCTCTTAATTACTGTCTAACTAGATAAGGGTCATATCACATACAAAGGAAGCAAATTAAAAGAAAACTAAATTACATATAAGCAACATAAAAGATAAATATGTGGGAAAAGGAAAGATATGTACATCTCCCCAAACTTAAAATTTTTCTCATCCCAATAAAATCTCAAGTCTAATATGGAGGAGGAAGATCATTGATAGGTTGGGGTTGTGAAGATGAAAAGCCAATCATATAATAGTCTCATCCCCAACATTGGGAATTTGGGTTAGGGTAATCCTAATTGGCCCCGTCATTCTCATAGAAAGAACGGGTGGGAGAAAAGTGGCCACTCTCGACATGTCTATGCTCCTGGGAATACTACATGAGGTAGAGGTGGTTCATCTAGTGACCTTGGTGGTGTTTCTTATGCTCCATGCGCTGCGGTGAAAGCTTGATGTGGTCTGACTATTGTTGGATATCAAGAAAAGCATAAGGTCCCTCAAGACCTTTAGCATCATTAGTGCACCTCCTAGTGTAGCATGGGGTGGAGGAGGAGGAGGTTTTATCTTGTCATTGTTGGCCTCTAGGGAGCCCCAACAATGGGTTGTAGGCTCAGGGATAGAACCCTCTAGAAGAGGGCTCTCATGGAAGAACCTTTGGATCTGGGTTGGTAGGTTTTGCAACTCATAGAAGAGTGTTAATACAGCAAACTGGTGTGGCGGGGAAGCAAATCAGACAGTGGTATCCCTAAAAATAAGGGCATAAGAACCCTATTGGACGTTGGGGCAGATGATGTGGATCACCTGTAGGTATATAAGGTCGATCAAATATTTCTTCACTTTATGTCGAATTGTCGTGAAGGGAATATGGGTGTTACCCAAAAAGTTGGTGATGGTCGTGAAAAGATGGCTAAAAATTGAGATGGTGGTTTTGTTGGCCTAGATATTGATATGCTCGAGGATCACACTACCCCAGTTGAAGGGATCGACCTGAAGGAGGAACCACGTGGCATAAAGGTCTATCAAACTAATAATACCTTGAGTGTCAGGCATGTTGAAGATAGTGCAGGTGAGGATCTAATGAATGTAGCAGACCACTGAATAATGTATACTAGAAGCCTTGGGTCCTGATGGAAGAAATGGGGGTAAGTTGGTGAGGTCCGCCCAGGACTTTCCAAGATCATACTGGTTGTAGTAGGCGGTGTGGAAGCATGCCATCCAACTTAATAGCCAAGAGGGATCTTCAACGTCAAGTATGAGGGAGGTGATCTGTTAGGTGCTAATCTCTATATTTTTGTGGAAGATTATAATCAAACATGTGGGGTTCCCCTGGGAGTTGTGGAGTCTCCAGAACGTGGTCATGAACTCCATTGAGAGCTCATTGTAGATGGGGAAGATTTAGTAGACAAAGGGAAGGATGTGGCTCTGACGCAAAATGGAGTCAACAAAATCACATATCCCTAGATCCATCAGATTGTCATCACATGCCCAAGGGCAAAGTGTGACTTTGATCATGTTCAGATCAGAAATTTTTCATAATGGCCATCGTCAATGAACAGAACATATTTGCTCGAGATAGGAGCAATATGGGGACTACAGGGGATGATCGAGTCTAGGTCCTAGCTAGGGTCCAAGTCAGCCTCTGTGTGGGTGATGTAATCATCAAACTCATCAAGGTCGGCCATCATCTCTTTGACTACCTAGGGAATGGATTTTCTAGTGATCTCACATATCTGAATCCCACTACTTGAGTCGTGGCATCGAAAGGGGTCACGGGGATGTGGTTTCCAAACTATAGTCTTACCCTTGTGGAGGCGGATGAAAAGGCCTCATCACGGTTCATCTGATGACATTGTTCTCCTACTGGAAACTCCTGGTCAATGAGTGGGAACAAGAGTCAATTGACTCATAGTGTGAAAGGAAAAGTTGTAGACACTCCGGTCGAGCAATCGGGAAGGTGAAATTTTCCTAGAAGATGAACAGGTTGCGGAGAGCTCAGTCGGATTACTCATGTGATGAGTCATTTGACTCATAGCGGGGATAGCTAATGTTAAGGTGGTACCCTGACCTAGATTGGAGAGGGATGGATGGTCGTGTTCACTCAAAGAAGAGGAGAGGCAGTGTCACTGTAGGATAGACCAGTTGTTTGACTCATGGTGAGGTGCATTGGCGACAGGTGACAGAGCTAGTGACGTGTCGATCACCCGGTTTGGTGGTACTAAGGTTTTGTAGTGAGCAATAGAGATTTTTGGGTGGTAGAGGTGGTGATTTGACCCTCTGGAGATGGGGGTCCTCGACTGGGATTTGATGATATGAGTTGACCCCCCCCCAAGTGGGGTTTTATAACTCCTGTTAGGACCTTGTTTGATTGAATTGGGTTTCTGAGTTGCTCGACTCAGACATCATGGTGTATTTTGTAAGTGTTTCAAATTCTAAACTTGTTGCCCAATGTCGTCACCTGGTAGGGGATCCAACCAACTAATCTATTTTTTTATCTTCTATAGAAGAAAGGAAATAGAGTTAAATGAGGAAAAATCAAATAGAAAATCAAAATAAATTGGACTAGAAAGATGAAATGGTTATGAGTAAGGAATGGGGAAAGAAGGCTTGGGTTGCCTTCCAAGCACCATGTTTAACGTCAAAGGCCCTATGCTTGTGGTCAAGTCATGGCTGGCAGAGGCTTGGAAAGAATCAGACTATTGGTCAAGGGATGTCTCACACCGTGTGGTAAGAAATCCTCAATAGTGAGATAGCAATTTATCTTGTCTCCATTCACTATTAATTTGCCTTCAAATTTGTCCTAAAGGAAAAATATTCCATTCGGATAAGCATGCTTCATAAGGTATGGTCCATACCATTTGGACAGTAACTTTGTAGGGAGAATTCAAAATCTAGAGTTATAGACAAGGACTTGGTCACCCACTTGAATGTCTTTCCTTCTCAAGTGACCATCATGCCACGTCTTGGTACGGTCTTTGTAAATCCTAACACTCTTGTAGGTTGTCATGTGGAGTTCATCTAACTCGTGAAGTTGGATCATCGACTACTGATAAGTCATAGTTGACTGTTTGAATAGCCCATCTTGCTTTGTGCTCCATTTCCATGGGTAAGTGGCAAGACTTCCCATAGATAAGATAAAAGGGTGTAGTCCCTAGTGGTGTTCTAAAGTGGTGTGGTATTCTCACAAGGCATCATTGAGCTCAAGGGCCAATCTTTTCTTGTACAGCTCATGGTTTTCACCAATATGGACTTGATTTGGTGATTGGAGACTTCAACTTGGCCACATGTGTGAGTATGGTAATGGGAGGCAACTTTAGTGATGGAACCCATATATTTGTAGTAGAGCCTTGATGTTCTTTTCTATGAAGTGTGATCTACCATATGACATGATGGTGTGGGGAACTCCAAAATGGGATGAGATTGTATCCTTGAAGTGTTTGATAATAGGTTTGGAATCACATGTTTTTTTGGGGATAGCCAATACTCATTTAGACACAATCTACATCTATGAGGATATACTCAAATCCATAAAAAGAGGGAAATAGGGCCATGTAATCTATCCCCCAAACACCAAAGATTTCAAGTTTGAGCCATGGATTCATTGGCATTTGGTCTCTCTTAGAAATAGTACCAGATCCTTGACATTGATCATAGGAAAGGATGAATTTGTAAGTGTCCTTAAAAATGGTAGGCCAGAAGAACCCGCATTGTAGTACTTTATGGGTGGTCTTTTGAGAGCTCATATGCCAACCTGTGGGGCTAGAGTGACATTGCACAAGGATGTCATGGACTTCTTATTCTATAACACATCTGTAGAAGAGGCCATTTGCACAAAGCTTAAATAGATAAGGGTCATCTCAGTAGAAGTTTTCTACATCATTTAAGAATTTTTCCTTATAATGTCCCTTATACTCTGGATGCAAGATACCAGCAACCAAGTAATTTACCTACCCAGCGAACCATGAAAATTGAGTTTTTGATTTGAGCAACTAATCATTGGGTAAGGAATCATCAATGGGGATACCATCATCATATTGGTAGCTAAGACTACTGATATGATCTGCAACAACATTTTTAGAGACTTTCTTGTCAAAGGTCTACAGATCAAACTCTTCAAGTAACTACACCCATCAGATGACTCGGGGCTTGGCATCCTTTTTGGCAATTAAATACTAGATGGCAGCATCGTCTATGTATACAATCACTTTAGATCATGCTAGGTATGGGTGAAATTTGTCAAACGCATGAACAATAGTCAGCATCTATTTTTCCTTGGTGGTGTGATTTTATTGTGTGTCCTAAAGGGTTTTTGAGGCATAGTAGATGAAATGACGATGTTTGTCGACCCTCTAGCCAAGGATGACTCCAATAGCATAGCCACTGGCATCACACATGATTTCAAAAGGGAGAAACCAATTGGGAGCATAGATGCTAGGAGAAGTACTAAGGATTGACTTTAGGCTATTAAAACTCATGAGGCAAGCCTGGTTAAAAATGAAGATAGCATCTTTCTAGAGGAGGTTTGTGATGGGTTTGGCAATTTTTGAGACATATCAAATGAAATGGATATAGAATCTAGCATGACTTAAGAAGTCACGAACGTCTTGAATGGTAGTGTGAGGGGGGATCTTGGTGATGACTTTGATTTTTGCATGGTCGACATCAATTCCTCTGTTTCTCACCCTATGGCCAAGGACAATTCCTTCTTTGACCATAAAGTGGATTTTTTCCTAGTTCAGAATTAAGTGTGCTTCTTCACAATTCTCGAGGACTAGAGAAAGATGGTGCAATCATGCTTCAAAGGATTCTCCATAGATATATAAATCATCCATAAATACTTCAGTGATGGTCTCAGTTAGGCCAGCAAAGATCATAGTCATACACTATTGGAAGGTTTCTGAAGCATTGAAAAGGCCGAACGACATCCTTTTGAAAGCATAGGTGTTGATGGGACATATGAAATTCATTTTCTCTTAGTCATCAGGATGGAAAGAGATCTGTAAAACCACAAGTAACCATCCAAGTAACAAAAGTACTCTTGTGAGCAAGGTGCTCCAACACAGAATCGAGGAAGGGAAGAGGGAAGTGATCCTTTCAGTTAGCCTTGTTCATGTTATAGTAGTTAATACACATTCTTCACCCAGTGACAGTGTTGGTGGAAATGAATTCATCATTGTAATTTATTACCATTTTGGTTCCGCTTGGACACCACCTGGATGGGACTTACCCATGGTGAATTAGATAGCAGGTAAATAATCCCAGCAGTAAGAAGCTTGATAGAAGACAACCTCTTTCATGTTGGGATTCAGCTTGTGTTGATGATCTCTTGGAGATTTGTATTCTTAGACCATGGGAATTTTGTGCATGCAAATGGTATGACTGACCCCTATCAGGTCGGCCATCTTGTATCCTAAGGTAGCTTTTCTCTTCTTTAGTTCAGTAGAAGTTTACTCTCTGGATTAGTTGTAAGGTCAAAATTAATGATGATGAGACAAGTTGCTTTGTCATCACAGAAAACATATTTAAGGCATTCTGGGAGGGGTTTCATCTCAGGATCTCTTGGAGGCTTGACTATTACTTCTAAGTTAGAGACCATTTTAAGGTCCTTTGTATCAATCGTTGTGTCTTCTTCAAAAGTTTTGAGATGGGTTTGATACTGGCGGACATGCTCATCATCAAAATTGGATGTCATCAGATTTTTAAGAGTTGTTTATAGGGGGTCTTCAAATATTTACCACTCTTGTCTAAGATGGGAAAGTTTGTCTGTGCAATTGAGTAGATAGACTTCTTCCTAGAAGCTTGGCTTTCTCATACTCTCAAATACTTGAAATCTCAATGTTTTCTTCCAAGGCTTAGGAGTATGGTTCCCATCTCGATGTTAATTTAGTTGTGGGCATTTCGATGTTAATTAAGTTGTGGGCATTTTCTAGAAATGATCAGCCAAAAATAAGGGGACAACAGATATCCTCCTTAATATCCATGATGAAAAAATCGCAAGGGACTTAGCCTTACTTGCCAACCGTGATTGGTACATCCTCAATGATGCCCATTAACTTAGTCCGAGAAGAATCTACCAACTGGAAGGTCATTGTTGTCGATAACATATTGATGAACCCTAGTCTCTTGCACATACTATGGGGCATAATTGAGATATTGGCACTCAAATCGGCAAGCCCTTTTTGACAAGTATTTTCACCCAAATAGCACCCAGTCTCCAAGGAGCTAAAGTCTTTCTACTTCTTCGACATTTTGTTAAGAAGGATTTCGGATGTGGATCTACCAAGCTTGATAGTCTCATATTCTTTACTAGCATACTTCTTAATCAATAGACTCTTCAAATACTTGGACCATGTGGGAATCTATGTAAGTGTGTCTAAGAAAGGAATGTTGATGTGGAGTTTCTTCATGGTGTCTTTAAACGTCATGAATTTAGTGTCAAGCCATGTTTTCTTGAGGCATCCTTAATAGAGTGTACGTGGTACGTAGATTAGTACATCAGGCTAGACGTCCTCTACTAGTGAAGCTTCAATGACATGGGGCTTCACTACACTGGGAGTGGTATTTTCTTCCTCTACTGGTGAAGCTTGGATGATAGGGGGCTTTGCTACACTAGGGTGGAAATTTATTTGGGAAGTTGGTCTTTCTCGATCATGATGGTATCATCATCATTGAAATCAATAGAAGTGACAGGAGGGTTTGCGGAAGGAGGAGGGGGAGGAGAATATTGAGGGTTAGGATGTATGTTTCCAGAACGTATGGAGACAACCTTCAACTACTCAGGATGTTTTGGGTTGTTCTTGGGTTGCCCAAGAAAGGTTCCCACAAGTGGGCATTGATTGGAAAAAAGTTGCACAACATGGGAGTCAGTTGCCTTTTGAGATTCCATCTAGGATAGAATCAATTGCTTTAAGTCTGTGAACTGTGTGTTAGTATTGGGAGTGGGTGCAAATTGTTGCACCTACTACTGCTACATTTGTGGGGCCTGATTAAGGTTTTGAATTTGTTGCCCATGATTGTGGAAATTTCCCTAGTTGTGATTGTAGAAATTTCCCTGGTAGTGATTGTAGAAATTTTGTTGGAAATTAGGTGGTGGGCAACCTTGATAGCTCATTGGCCAGAAAAATTTCCACATTATAAACCAAGATTATTCCTTATTTGATTTGGATTATAGTACGCTTGTCTATGAATGTTGTGAATGGATTGAGATCATTTATTTGTTTCCCATCTCCAGTTTGCATGTTGTATAGTAGTGGGAACTATTGTGTGGGATGCTTAAAGTCATGGTAGATGCTATAAAGGAATTCAGTAGCATATTGATATGAAGGGCGGCATCCTAAGGAAGCATGAAGGGCAGATTCCCGTCACTCTTGTTTCAAGGTAAGCATCTCGAGGCTCTCGGAAATAGACTTAAGCTTGGAACTGTCCTTAGCCTTGGTGACATTGAGAACTCATGCTTTCCCTTGATGGGATTGGGCTTGGTTTTTAGCGCTTCTTTTTACTACCTTCAAAGCACAATCAACGTTCTGGAATATGAAATTTCCTCCTAAGGAAGAGTCAAGGAAGACTTTGGTATCTGGATCAATTCCTCTATAAAATGTATTGATCAATTTCACTAAGAGAATGCTATGATGTGGGAAATGGTGGAGCAGTTCCTTAAATCGTTTTCATGCCTCTCACAATGTTTATTCATGATACATCTTAAATTGTGTAATCCCCCCCCCCGATTTGGTAGGTGAGAAATGGAGGGTAATATTTTTCAAGGAATTTGGATCTGCGGGGTTCGTAAGTGGTGATGTGGTCACCTTCTATGGCATTTTACCATGAACTAGTGAGATCCGTAAATGAGTACTTGAAAGTCCTTAATTTGAGGGCATCTTTTAAAATGGCTGACACCTTGAATAAAGCACATTTATTTTTCAAAATGTTGGAGGTGGTGTTTATAGTTTTCAACCAACCTACCTAAAAATACACTTACTTGAGGCACAGTAATCCACTGTGTGCATATTTCAAACTGAGGAGCAATAATAGAAGGAGAGACAAAGGGATGTGATTCTTGGATAGTTAAAGGAATCGAGAATTCTTGAGTTGTTTCAGCCACTCTACTTCTTGTTGGTCAATGACCTTGTCCTCTACGGCAGTTGTCATGGTCGCTCTATCGGCATCTACATACTCATGAATTCTTCTTTAATTATCTGCTTTGTTAGCCATCCTGATTTGATTAACAAGTCTCTGATGATGAAAGGTTTTGATAGTTTTTGGATGAGACGATATATTATTAACACTCTTGGAGCATCACGTGTACCATGAAAAGCTTGAGAAAAGGGATATATATTGGATGATTGTCAACAACTATGAAATTCTATAGAAAAAACATACTTCCAAAATAGAAACTTAGTAGGAGAAGTTATAATACTGGAATGGGTCTTGCTAGGTAGGAAAAAAATCCTAATTCCAAAATGATCGAGTTCAAAAAACTTTGTCTGCAAGAAACAAAATTAAATTTTAAGAATTGAAACTAGTTTATGAAAAAAACTAGAAGTGAAGAGAACAAAGTGCAGAAGGAATTGACCGATTAAGATTAATTCAGATTTTATGAAATTGTCGAAAGTCTGGGTTTCACCACCACAAACTCCATTGCTTACTTAGCCACTTTTAAATTTTCCTTTTTAGATATGTTATAAAGGACCATGGAGATTTGTCCTCTTTAAAATCAGATCCTGTCGATTAAACTATCCACAGACCCTTGGTCATTGGTTCTCTTTAGGTCATAGTTCAATTTTCCAATCTATTCATGTCATTGGTCTCTTTGAGAAACACATGAATTCTATTGGATTTTCTAGTCCAAAAGTCCAAAGTTATATCATAATGGATCATAGTTTTCATGGAGTGCGACTGATTAGATCAGATTCATCTTATTAAACAAATAAAACACATCTTTTATATCTGTAAAGTGGTTAATAGTTTGCTAAGATAAGATACGGAGATCATTGGGTTACTTCCCATGTCCCAACAAAGGGGGAACTAGTCAGACATAATGAAAGTGGAACAAGGCTAGAGTATGAAAAGTTGGATTTGTGTTATGGAGTCCCCACTCCTTTTATAGGGAGAAGGGAGGGATACAAACCCTAGAGATATGGCTCATCGACGATTCTGATTGCCTATTTTGGGGTCTAGGTTGATTGACTGGGGAACCTAGTCGGTCGACTGGCTTGAATGTATTGCTTCATCCTGAAGTATGTTGGTCAAAATAGATCACATTGATGACTTCCTCGATTGGGTATTTGACTACCCTTTTGGATGTGGGGCAATTTACTGGAAGAATGAGTTAGTCAACTAGAGTAAATGGTGTGCCTAGATGTTTTGTGTGTAGTAATTGGCTTTCCCCATCTGAATTTGGATTGGTCAACACTTTTCAGTCAGTCGACTGGAGGATATGAGTCAATAAATCAAAGTTTAGGGAATTGATCTATTATGCAATTGAGTCGGCAGACTGAATGAGTAAGTCGATCGAATAGGAAATAGAAAGTTGTTAGAATATGTCTTTGAGTCTTGGGCCTTAGATGGGCTAAAATCACCCTTTTATTCTTCAAGATTCTCAATGGGATTAAGTGATCTTGGACTTTAGATGAAGGAATGACAAGGTGCGTGAAAATCTACAAAATAAGACAAAAATAATGAAAATTCTAACAACGGGGGGAAAATCATGGAAATTGCAATTTAACCCTAAAAATGATAGAAAAACCTAAACAAAATGCCTAAACAATGCGATAGAAGGTGATGAATATGCATTCGTCAGTAACCTACCCATCTCAGAAGATATTCTAAAGCTAGTCTTGAGCAACACCTCCTACTTCCTAGACCTCAGGTTGTACAACCTATAGGTGGGTTGAGAGAAACAACCAAAAGAGGGAGAAAACAAAAGAAAGGATGTCAACAAAGTTATGTATGTGCAATATTATAACAACTAGGCAATACTTAGGACAAAGTAAGATCAAATTTAGAAAATTCAATAAATGGATTTCTAGAGAGGTACTTAAAATTAAGAAGTCAATATATGAGGCATGTATCAAAAAGTATATGACTATGAGAAAGAAATCTCACCATATAACAACATTATAAAATCATATCTAGTGCATGTAAAACAATTAGACTAGTTTTTTAAGTAGGGCCCAGACCCATAAAATCTCAAGCCTAAGATTATAGGGTGGAAAATGCACACCTTAGGTGGAATACATGCTCCCTTTATATATAAAAGTGGAACATGTGCACTTGGGATGGAATACACACGTCCAAATATTACAAAATATAATGGTAGTACATATGTACTACTACTATAATAAACTTATCCTATTGTAACCGATCAAATATAAATGCAAGAAATAAGTTTATTCATCATCAATTTGATTCAAGTAAAGAGGATGAGATCATCCAAATATTTTATACACATAGGCCAAATGACCTTTAGTCATAAGATGTCATGGATCTAGTACCAAGTCAATAAAACAATCTCAAGAAAATATAATTTTGAAAAAGATTCAATAATACACAAGGATTAATCAATAGATGCCTCATATGGGAACAATTCACTAGTCATTTTAGTAATGCGTAGATAAATAGGAAATATGCACATACCTCAAACCCTTGTCTAGTAGTCCGAAGTAGACACCCTAGGTCTAATCTGAGGTTTGAAACACCTATCGACATTTTATATAAGGATTAGGATTAAAACACATTAGATGTACTAACCTTTACAACATGAATTTTATGTTGAATCTAATTATGTGTTGAAAACTGACAACCCAATATGTTTGATATTCTTGATTTTAAAATATTATTTTACTTAATTTTTATATATCTAAATGTTTAGTTACACATTGTATAACATCATTATGTTTATCGAAATTTATAAGATTTGACTTGCAAACTCGATCAATTTCAATCTTGATACATGTCTAGATAAATTCTTTATAATTCTAGGATTCATAAATATTTCTTTATGTATAATTTCTACATTTCTACAATTATTTTTAAATTCATAAGATCCATATGTATAATGTATTAATAACAAAATGTGCCTCAAAATATAAAGTCACCCTCTCATAAGAATTTAGAAACCTTGCACTCACTGGAAGTACCAAAAACTTGATGCAAATCTCCCCTATTTATAGTAAGGCAAAGACCACAGTAAACAATAGCAATCCCTCAATGGATATAAACACACGGCAATGCTACAAGGCCCACCAAACAAAACCCATGACAAGAAAAAATTAAAAGACTCTTGTTCATGTATAGTTTTATAAGACACATAAGGAGAAAAGAGGGATAGATATCAATACCGGTGGTTGAGAAAATATCTCCATATGAATTGTTTCATGATATTAGAAGGCTTCGATGGCTCTTCCATGGAACTTGGTTAGGAGTATATGAGAGGAGGCTAGAATTCATTCCATATTGGATATGTTGAGGAAACTATACATAAAGAAGTCATAAAGGTGCATAATAAGAGAATTTCTCATAGAACATGTAGTGATTTCTATGCATTTATAAGACCTTGGAGAGGGGTCAATACATATTGTACTATTAGACTTCCTATGAAGAAACTTATTTTATTTTGTTTATTAGGAAAAATATCTAATGTATATTGTAAATGAGGAAAACCAATTGAAAAAGGTATAAAACTAGAACTTAAATAAATTAAAAGAAAGATAAAAGGAAAGGTGTATCAATCAATGGAGGAAACACAAATAAAAAAGAAGAAGAGAAAATTGAGTTTCAAAATAACCATTAATCTTAAAAAACAAAATAAGAATATAGAGAAGTGAAGCACATAGTCAAATATTTAAGAAAAATAATTTATACACAATATTTGTGTTGTTGATGGAGGAAAATGTTTTTCCTACATATATTCCTTAGTAGAGAACTAAAAATGGTAGGATTGCAATAAGAGGGAAAATAGCATATAGAAAAGTTATAGGAACAAATATTATATTATTGTGAGGAGGGAAGTTAAACAGTCATTAACACATAACCTGAAAGAATAAATATATAAAAAATGTGCAACGACCTCACTTTTTAGCAACCCCCAATTAAGGAAGGCCAAAAAGGTGGGAGATGTTACCTAAAATTTTCTCGAGGATCTAGATTTTAAACAAATAATAATCAGTAGTAAATAATTTACATTAATTAAAATATATTGTTTACAAGATGTTCCTCTAGAAATTACATAACTTTCCATCATCATAATTGTACATATGAGAACTATATGAGAGAAGTGACTATTTGATCCTCCTTACATGTTAACTTAATGTCTTCAAGTAAATTCATTTGTCCATCATATCTTGATATCACTGACACGATTTTACTGTGTGTATAACGCAAGTGCACGCGTCAGAGTAATATAGGCCTTTGTGAGGCCTGAGTCAAACACAGGAATACTGAACTATCAGTAGACTACTTACTAACTACTCGCGACCAGCTAGACCGATTAAAAGGTTTTGAGAGTTGATTGAAAAATAAAAGAAAAATAAAAGAAACAAAAGCAACTGATTCAATGTTGAGTTTAATCAATTTAGATGGGAATCTTTAGGATTGCAGTTTCACCGCGGGTTCTCGTTGTATTTATTTCTATATAGTTAATCAAATCTGTCTCTCAATCCGGGTAGTGGCCTATAGTCAAAATTTTTCACTATCGTGATACAATTCACTACCTAAATCTAGGTCAGTTCCACGGTCGTAGTAACCTATACCCTAAACTAGGTGCATGAAGACCAAACTCCGAGTTTCCACCATTAACCGTACATCACCTTGTTCAAGGGATTTATTAATTAATGTGAATTTCATCTCTTTTCAACCGTTAATTCTTCTTTCAAAGTAATTAAGGCATTAGATTATCATCAGGGTGATCAATCATAATGATGTAATGGATAAAATGAAATCATACCATAAATTTAAGAGAAAAAATATGAATTACTATGATAAAAGCATCATACAACGATTACCCGGGATACTCCCGATCCTAAAGACAAAGAGGATTAGCCCTGCATGTTCATATCAATGAAAGACATGGTAGAAGAAAGGGAAAACATGGAGAAAACGTGGATGAAAGTAATGTAAACCCCTGAACGGAGAAGATCCAAGCATTCCTCGACGTAGAATGTGCGATCTATAGCCTTCTGACGGTGGAAATCGTCTTCTGCGGCTCTCGGAATGATCGGAGCGTGATTCTGGGCTCCATTCTCCTCTCCAACACTCCTTGGGACTTGTGCAGTGGCTAATGACATGTTTTCTCGCTTAGGGCCGCCGAAATTAGGTATATGGACCACTTTAGGTCTCCAAAAGATCACCACCGTCAGATTAGGGCCGATCTGGAACAGAAACTGATCTGACGGCGTCGATACCATCGACGCGGGTCGATGGTATCGACACCTTTAAGTGTCGGTTTTGTCACCATATTGTCACTAAAACTGGGCATCGTTGATAGTATCGACCGGTTGATTATTGGCTCGCTGTAGGTATCTCGCTACCATCGACCTCCCAGTCGATGGTATCGACTCATCTTGGCTCCTTGTGGCTGTCTCACTGTGACTGTGTCGATACTATCGACGGATGTCGATGGTATCGACAACTGTGTATATGCGTTCTTCCTAAAATTGCAAGATAAATCCAAATCAGCTATGCTAGAACATATCAATATGATCATTTATGATCAAAAAGGTAAAATATGAGGGATTTGATATAAAATGAGATTATAGACTAAAGTGAATGAATCATATGATACTAACCACAAAAGTGACTAATAAACACATAAAACACATGTAAAACAAGTCTATAAAAGCGACTCAAAATCATCGCATCAAACTCCCCTAAGCTTAAACATTGCTCGTCCTCGAGCAGCAAAGCTATAGAATAAAATTGCGAGGGTCAACTAAAGAACATATTATCACAACAGACCTTGCCATATGATCCCCACCAGACATTCACATACCGGCCCTCACTGACCACAAAATGATAATTACCCTCTAGGCGACAATGATCATCCATAAGATATATCCACCCCAAGATTGATGAACACTATCAAATATGGCAGTTAATATAATAAACTCCTCTGGTTCAGGCTTGGTGCATCTTTGTGATCTTTTATCTACGTTTCTCATTTCCTAACTACCATCTAAATGGAAGCAGATCTTCTGATATTAATGAATGAGGAGATAATCACGGGTGGCCTACCAATTAGAGTAACGGGTGGATGGAATAGGTGGTTGTGGAAGAAATGGAAGCATATAACAGTCAATCATGCAATACGAAAATTAATGCCCTATCATGATGCAAAATGCACGTGAAAATGTCCTAACGCTATATTTTAGGTGGAATGATGCATGCACTATCATTCTATCCCAATGAGAGATAGAATATCTACAGAACTACACATGTGCTTGTTCTTCTTATTCTGCATGTGAACAAATTCCTTTCTCCCTCTGATCTTCATATTTTTTCCAAGCCCTTATCTTGCTTAAAAGAATAAGATGAAATTTTCAATAGCTTTTTCTTGGGCTTATTCATATATCTATTATTTTTTTTCTTTTTTTTCTTAACTTTTTAGAGAGTATGAAATAAGTCCTTTATTTGCAGAAGAAGCAAGACACATCATTGTACAAGATGATGAAAATCATGTAAAATGCAACTAAAATGACATTGACATGCACTCTAAAATTTTTGAATGCAGGATTATAATGCAACATTTTTTTCTTTCAATGCAATAAATGTAAATACTAATTCTACAATGCAATCCTAACTACATGTCACGCAACCAAAAGATGACAAACTGTATATTGCTCCCAATTCTTATGGTGGAGTGTTAAATAAGATGAAGTGGGTAGATCAAAAGATTTATTGACAGAACCATTGGAAGATATCATATGTCCCTCCTTACTGACATGTGTAAAATCAAGAGGTTTCTCTCTCTTATTTCAGATTAAAGTCTCATTACCATTTGATCAGTTTAGGCTCAACGTCCAATTCCGCCCACTTTTCTTGAATCATAGGCATGTACAGTTGTGGTCTCATGTTTTAAAGTTGACAAACCCAATTATTTTCATAAGTCATATGCTCAAGTTCAAACAAAGCAAGCTTGCAAATGCATTAAAATTTTTCAAATTGACCCCAGACTCCCATGTGACAAACAAAGAGATGACACATTAAATTAGACATCCACGATTACACTAGATAAAATGTGGATCCTAAAAACTAAGAAAATTGCTAGAACAACAGAAAAGGCAATAAATGATAAAAACTAAAAATAAAAGATAGAAAAAGATAGAAGATGTTCCATCTCTGCCCCCTAAGCTTGAATTCGACTATGGCCTCATAGTCAAAAACAATCTTAAAAGGTGGAACAGTGATACCAATCATTGTTCAGGTGGTGGCGGGTACTGCGGGGTGGTGGGATCCCATGATGGATATTGCCCGTGGAAATTTGTATCATATGGGGGCATGGGTGGAGGTTGCGGATATCCCCCGAAGTAATTCTGGCTCTAGTAGTTATCATAGAATGGCTGATGTTGCTGCTCGATCCTCCCCAACCGATCATAGACATGTTGTTGATTGGCGAACAGTTGACGCTCGTTCTCAAAGATAGCTTGTTGATTAACATAGAGTCGATTTGTAGTCTCCTGAATATCAGCAAATGACGCAGTGTGCCACTGTTGCTTCTCTTGAATTCTCTACAGCATGGTGTACATGCCCTACATAGAATAGACATCCTCTCCTTATTGAGAGGGCTGAGGTGGCAGAGTCTGTGAAGATGATGATGCACCCGGGTGGAAGCATGGATGCTTTCGCGGTTCCACATGTGCATGAAGAGGAGTGAAAGCCTCCTCTTCCTCCTCATGCTCTTCGCCATCGTCATTGTCATAGTCATCGTCGTCTTCCTCTTCATTGGAGTCGTCAATGGCTGTGATGGGCCACCGAAAGTGCTGAGCTCCCCGGATGTCGAAGACGGGATCTGGAAGCGCACACTCCTGGTACTCCTGGTTGACATGGCATTGTGTATAGGCCACGCCATCACGGAGCGTAAGAAGATTGGAGCGGTGTAGGTGATGCAGATTTACTTTATTCCTGTTGGACAGCGGAGTGAGTTGGGAAAAATCCAACCCAAGGTAGACAGCAAGCGGTGTGATAAACCCCCCAAAGTGGATAGGAGCTTTTCTTGTACTGCTACGCACGGCTAGCACACGCATCAAGAAAAACGTGCCCCAATTGCACTCTTCTCTTTTCAACAGCTTATAAAGAAAGAACAAATATGTCCTCTGGAACTTACTGAGCGAAAGATCGCCTTGAGCAAAAAGAGTAGTGTAGAGCATGCGATGCAGAATCCACACAAATGGATGCTTGAAATCGGCGACGACTGCATTATGATAGCTAACGGACTTTCCTGGAGGCGTGGTCGCCAGCTGGGCAAAGATGTCATCATAATCGGTCCAGTTGTCCCCCTCCTGTGTTGAGCTGGAGAATGAAACCAGTTGTAGATTGAATTGAACTATTTGAGGGTGAGGGTGTAGTTGTTGTTGTAGAGCCGAAAAGAAACTCACCCTTGTATCCACTCCCTATCGGTGGCGATAAGGTCGTTAGGCACGACGCATATGTCAAGCGATGCCATAAACTCCGCCACCAATTCTTTGTACGTCAGACACTCGCCGAAAAAGGGGTGGCCCTCAGTGTGGAACTGGACCTCGTCAGACCTCCTAGTCATATGCTTTGCTTGCCCCTGAAGGACATAGGCGAGGTTGGCCTCGAACCTGAGGTCGCGGATCATTGTCTGATCAACATATCGGGTGGGCTCAATTTTCTGCTTGAGCAACTCCTCGTATATCTTCCGTATGTCCGCCGAGGGATGAATAATCCTTAGACGAGGAATGGAGCCGGGTGGTGGAGGAACAAACGTCGGAATTTCTGGCAGGGCTTCCAGCGACGATGAAGCTCCTGTCGTCCTCACCATCATGAACGGAGATGAAGAGAGAATAAGAAAGAGAGCTCGATGAAATCAGAGAAGAAGATCTCCGCTCGGTGCATAACTCGATGAAGATTTCTTGTTCCCTTAGCGCGCGATGAAGGCCTCCGATCGCACAGCAATGCTCAATGCACAAGTGGAAGGAAGAAACTCTGAAGGTGTGAAGAGAATTGAGAAGCAACCCTTCCTTTTATAACTGATTCTGCTGCCACTGTTGACCCGTCGATACCATCGACGTGGTTTCGATGGTATCGACACCTATAGTGCAATCAGGGTCTTCGCTACAATCGACGCTTGTCGATTGCTAGATGTGGGGGCCGGTGACACGTCGATACTATCGACACGAGTCGATAGTATCGACCCATCCCATGGATCGACTTCCGAAAATGGCGGGCTCCGTTGATTTCTCCTCACAGATCGGTGACATGTCGCGTCGATACTATCGACGCGGGTCGATGGTATCGACTCTTCATGGTTCGATTACCCTCGCAAGGCTCGGATGCCGCTTCCTTACTATTGTCGTGTCGATACCATCGACAGGGCTGTCGATGATATCGAGATCACTGAGATGAATTCTTCTGTAAATCTTCAGGGATCTCACGAGTATCGAATGCGTAGTCAATACTATCAACCCAGAGCTATCTTTTTCTTCGACGTTACTGATGGTAGGTCGATACCATCGACGAGGCCGTCGATGGTATCGACTCAGAAAATTTTCTGTAGCCGCTTCCCAGTAACCATGTCGCTACCATCGACACTGTGGTCGATGGTATCGACTCTGCCACAGTACTGCACACTAAACAAACAATTACGGTATCATTTTTACACTAAAAATGACATTAAACAAAACTGACTTATAAATGCGAAAGAAAACGAAAGAACTACAATTTAAAACTACCGAAGGTTGGGTTGCCTCCCAACAAGCGCCCTACTTTAACGTCTTAGGCTAGACAAAATCAATCTCATCAACTTGGGCCATCGAGAAGTATTCCTGAGGAATCACTCGGAAATTTAAACTCAACTCTTTCCTTACCGATCCCTAATGGCAAGGTACCTCTCCCAATAGCAGTAATAACATCAGCTGTAGCTTGAAACGGCCTACCCAGTAGCATCTCACATCCCTTTAACTACGGCATGTCCATGACAATGAAATCCATGGGAAAGATGAATCTATCGACTTTGACAAGTACATCCTCACACACCCCATATGGCTTAACAATAGACCCATCCGCCAACCCAATAGTCATGGTAGATTTCTTTAGTATCTTCAATCCAAGATTCTGGAACATGGCCAACGGCATAAGGTTTATGCTAGCGCCTGAATCACACTGTGTGTGCGGAAAGTAATGGCCGCCAATTGAGCACAGTATGTAGAATCTCCCGGGATCTTGCATCTTCTTTGATAAACTCCCATGGATAATTGAGCTCACAGTCTCATTCACCAAGCAAACGCCAGTGTCTTTTATCCGCCTTTTCTTAGTGATGATGTCCTTGATAAATTTTCCATATACAGGAATCTATTCTATCATTTCCACTAATGGAATATTAATATGGAGCTTCGTAAACATCTCTAAGAACTTCTTGTAGTGTCTATGCTCCTTCTTCGACTTCTAAATATCCTGAAATGGCACTCTTGGCTCTTTTATGCGCTTTTGCGGTGGTACATTGATAACACCCAAATTAGCGAATATTTTCTATGCATTTTATCTATGATTTTATATCAATTTAGTCCTAATATGCACTCTTTTTCTCATGTTTTATGTTTTCTGTCTCTCCATTAAATAATGTAGTGAAAATAGCCAATAATGTAGCTAATTAGCCTGTTTTAGACTTGTAGGCACCAAAACTAGCCAATTTTGGGACTCTCAAGTACCGAACCTAAAAAGACAAGAATTCCAGCAGCTGCCCGATACGACTTGGCTGATACGGATGCCCGATATGGTACCCGATACGGTCTGGCCGATACGGCTGCCTGATACAGCTGCCAGACACTCCCCCTACCCGACATGGTTGTTAGGTGACAGTCATATTGGCCCACCTGATGCCTCAAGATTGAAGCCACGGATGAAGCACACGTGGACCAATAAAAGCTACAACTCCCATCAACTCGCTGCCTATAAATAGCAGCTACCAACCTACAGAGCAAAAGGAGGAGCCGGAGGGAGGACTCTGCAAGAGCTAGTGCCTAGACCAAGGAGCTAGTGTGTCGAGTTCCCCAAGAGTCTACTGCCCGATATGGCTACCCGACACGGCTTCCCGATACGGCTTCCCGATATGGTCTGCCCGATACAGTCTGCCTGATACGGTTGCCCGATACGGCCTAGAGAGAGATCCAAGGAGTCTAGAGGGATGAAGAGAAGACCTAAGGGGCAAGATCTGGCATGCACATAGGTCGAGGAGCGAGAGCCACCTCTCCTCTATGGGCTATATATCTTCCCTCTTCTCTTTCATTCTACTGCATTCCTTTGTTTCTTGTACAAACGATGTTTATCCATCTTTGTTCGGTGCCAGCTATGCTTGTCTATGGCTAGTTAGCTCCTTCTTGGCTATGTAGCCCGATCTGGGCATGTTTATATACTTTTACCTTAAGCAAGTAGATTCATATCAGATCTAGTATGTTTCATGTTCTATTTTCTCTTTCCAAGTTATGATTGCTAGTTTGTTGATCTCTTACTCGCTTGAACTGCTATTTCTGCCTGTATCGAGAGATCCGTTGTAGGAATAGCTAAGAGATGATAGTTTGGATCTGAACCCGAGAGGAGGACGATCCAAGGTATTCTATTCCTAACACCCCAGAATATCCTAAGACCCGATAGGGAACTTAGTGTATTCTGAGGTGTTGATATGTCATTCCTCGAGAGAGGGTCATTGACATATTATTGATGGTTTTAGTCACGCATCGCGAGAGCGAGTGGGACGACCCCACAGGACAGATGCCACCATGCATACTAGATGCTTGCTTGGGTGTTCAAGGGTTGTCTATGCCCGAGAACAAGTGCATAGACTGCCCCATTTGTGGTTACATAGCCAGGAACTCTATTTCTTTGTTTAGTAGAATCACGAGCTCTGTTTGTTTTGTTTTCTTTTCTTTGTTTTGTTTTATATCGTGACAACCCGCTAGACTAGTTCTAGCACTTACTTTTATCGACTATCATCTTGTCTTATCTGACTAAAGAACGAGATCTGTGGCATCCTAAACGTCACCACGTCCCTATGTTCGACCTTGTATATCTACTTCGACCCCGTAATAAAGTTGTGGGGGCCTAGAAGGTTTCGGGTTATAAATTTAAAGCTTGATTCCTTCCTTTGTTCCGCGTTCGTTTCCGGACGTGTGAAAAAGGCCAATCAACTTTTGGCGCTGTTGTCGGGGACGTGGTTTTCCACGTTTACACGCCTAGTAGATTTTTGTTCTGTCACTATAAGTCTGTATATACATGCATAGTTTTCCTCTTGCTTTACACATACTTGTTCATATATACTAAATCACTTTTCTTTTTCTCATACCTTTTTCAGCCATGGACCTTGCTTCCACAAGACAAGTCATCTTGTCCACCTATCCTCTCGAGTTTTTCCACAGTTCCGACTGCTGGCAAATAATTAAAGGTCATGCTCTGCAACTAGTTGAGTTATACTCACCTCCACCGTCGTCATATGTTGAAATTCCAACAAAGGAGACTTCCAGTCAACCATCGACCCCCATGCTATCATGGGATCAAGAATTGATTAAGGAAGTGGAGTTGGCTAGGGAAAGTATTCAAGCACTCACCTCCTTAGCCCCTCATCTCCAAGAAGATGTCGATCCAATGCAACAACTACTAGAAGAGCAGGATCATCATCTCAAAGTAGTCACCGAGGCTGCAGACCGCAGTAGTAGTATACTTCAAACTATTGAACAAGGATCCATCCTAAAGCATTAGTTTGATACAGCGGGTTCCCCTTATATGTGCATGGCAGAATCGACGGGTCTCGAAAGCATTGCTGCTCAAGTACAACAACTTCATGATAAAGATGTTTAACAAGGTAGGAGGCTCCAAGAGCTCATCTATTTAGTTACAATCTAATTACAAATGCCATCACAAGATAATGAAGACGTTAGTCATCAGGACCATTCCATTGGGTATGAAGTGTAGTATGCATTGCCATCCTATTCAGACCATCGACTGGATTCACCAGGATTTTTCAGTGAAGACCAACCCACTCCAGGAAACCCTTCATTATATCCAGATGACCCAACTGATGAACCAATGGAAGATATGAGTCATAGACCTGAATGGATCTATGATGACGATGATGAAGACTCTAAAAGCCAAGTTTCCTCACAGCCAGAAGGTTGGCTAGAGGAACCAGAGTCAGATATTGAACCAGACCAGAGTGACATCTCTCATATTGAGACTTGCCACTTCACTTTGAGCAGTACGCCAACCATGGTTTGGAACAACTTGTTCGATGATGATGAGGATGACGACGACAGCTTCTCGACATGGACCAGTGGGTATACTGACAATGACGAGTTGGAGCAGCACGAGCCGCCATTTACACCCATACCTTTACAAGGTAGGGTGGATGTCAAGGGGGCAGGATGGACGGTTCACTACAACATGGCTATTGAGCATGAAGACACCCCTAACTCCACACCAGGTGATAAGCTTGGGATGGTAGAACCACAAACAGATTCTTCAGGGGGTACTTTTTGCTCAGAAGATGATTGGATCACTCAGACGGTACATGAAGATTTATCTGAGCATCCAACCTCAAGTGCAGAGATGGAGAGAGAAGATATGAGTCCTCAAGATGGCATCCAACGTCTCTCATCTATCTCATCCTGTGTGGACATCCTAGGACCTTCATTTTCAGAATCATATAATGAAAGGTAACCAGAGGATGATATGCCGAAGAATTCATCCCAGTGCAGTTCAACCCACTTCCAGCACAAAGATGACTTCACCGAGTCCCCAGATTTTACTTTGCTTCTTCGGACTCAGAAGGGCCAACACATCTGCCTATTCCACTCCTACTATGTGGCGGAACCCGTCGGAAAGACACATGTGACACTGGTCCCAAAACTCAGGATTTGGGATCCCAGTGTCAGTATCGTGGGGCAGCCACCCCCTTTTCTCTTACCCACCCTCCCGCCCTTTTATTACGATAAATTTTAATGTTCATGTTCTTGTTAGTTAGCTTCTTTCCTCTAACTATTTTATTTCCTTGCATCCATGCATCATCTTTAGAACTTCAATAACTGCTGTTAAAATCATGCATTCATGCCTCTCTATTCCAAGTTTAAGTCTTGCTCGAGGACGACCAAAGGTTTGAGCTTGGGGTGGTAGGCTTCGCCCTTCTTTCTCTTCACCCTTCTTGCACGCACGTTTACTTCCTGCATTTAGTTTAAAAGCAATTATGGCTATGTGGTGTGCATCTAATAGATAAATGCTTGACTTCATGCCTAGATGCACAATTTTCATCTTAAAAATTGCTTGACCTTTTGCTTGACTTGCTCTTTGACTCTTTCCTTGAGTTTGGTAATAAATCTAAGGTTATGTCCTTTTTTCATAGCTTAAAGCTAAATTCCCTTAATCTATATTGTGAATGGTGAATCCATGGTAAAGGACCGTTGGAATGAGCTAAAACATGATTAAAGAATCCTAGCTGCGGTTTCACAAGCTTGCCTCTATTCTAAGGATGCATGAATCATAATTGCTACTTCTCACACAGGTATCAAGCGGATTATGATGGGCTTTGAGCTATGATCAAGATGAAATGTTTCTCCTTGATGGACTATGTGCCTTCTCACATTAGATTGAGTCAAAAAGATGAAAAATATAAAAATGTGCAAAAGAGGCTTGGCCGCCCACAAAATCCCAAAATATCTATATAGTTCTCACCTAAGCCAACAAAAATAGAATGCAGATGATAAAAGCCTGAGTGTGAACAATAAATGAGCGGTGTTTTCTCATTTAGGAGAGTTGAGGATGATGCCCAGCTGGTGTATGACTGCGCTCATGAACCTGGGTATGTCGTGCCTGGCAGTATCACTCTAAAAGCTCATTAGAGAGTCACTAGGAACCCTTAGGTGACCTATGAGATCATCTCAGTAGAAGGGTTGGTTTGAGCACAGTACGAGGAGTTCGTCTCACTACTCTGGGCCAACTAGCTCAGACTGCAGGGACTATTGCTCGTTACATGGACCAACCTGACGTAGATCGGGATTCTCAGAAGTCATTAGAGTCTTTTTACTTTGTTTCTTAGGACATGAATAAGTGAGATGTGTGGTATTCCTGATTGGTTTGCATGGATTCATGGTGATGGCTCATTGCTCATCACCCGCGTGATCACCTGTGTGACAGCTCTTTCATATTTAAATAATTATGATTCAAACCCTCATGAGTATCGGCAGGCTGTAGTGAATTTGCTTAATGTTGCCTGGAAACTCTTTGATCTTGCTTTGGCAGGATTGTGCCTAACAGGTGGGGGTTTGTTCTGAAACGACATGGATCGGGAGAATTTATGTTTTAAACTATTTTTCTTAACCTTAGCATTTATTACCAAGCTTAATTTGGATGTTATCTTTTTGTTCTTTGAGCACAGTCTTGCTTGAGGACAAGCAAGTTTTAAGCTTGGGGTAGTTGATAACACCCAAATTAGCGCATATTTTCTATGCATTTTATCTATGATTTTATATCACTTTAGTCCTAATATGCACTCTCTTGCTCATGTTTTATGTTTTCTATCTCTCCATTAGATAATGTAGTGAAAATAGCCAATAATGTAGCTAATTAGCCTGTTTTAGACTTGCAGGCACCGAAACTAGCCAATTTTGGGACTCTCAAGTACCGAACCTGAAAAGACAAGAATTCCAGCAGCTGGCTGATACGGCTGCCTGATAGGGCCCGGCCGATACGGTTACCCAATACGGTCTGGCCGATACGGCTGCCTGATACGGTTTGGCCGATACGGCTGCCCGATATGGCTGTCCGATACAACTTCCTGACACTCCCCCTGCTCGACACGGTCGTTAGGTGACAGTCATATTGGCCCACCTGATGCCTCAAGATCAAAGCCACGGATGAAGGACACGTGGACCAATAAAAGCTACAACTCCCATCAACTCGCTGCCTATAAATAGCAGCTGCCAACCTACAGAGCAAAAGGAGGAGCCAGAGAGAGGACTCTGCAAGAGCTAGTGCCTAGACCAAGGAGCTAGTGTGTCAAGTTCCCCAAGAGTCTATTGCCCGATACGGATGCCCGATACGGCTGCCCGATACAGCTGCCTGATATGGTCTGCCCGATACGGTCTGCCCGATACGATTGCCCGATACAGTCTTCCCGATACGGTCGCCCGATACGGTTGCCCGATACGGCCTAGAGAGAGAGCCAAGGAGTGAAGAGGGATGAAGAGAAGACCTAAGGGGTGAGATCTGTCCTGCACAGAGGCCGAGGAGCGAGAGCCACCTCTCCTCTACGGGCTATATATCTTCCCTCTTCTCTTTCATTCTACTGCATTCCTTTGTTTCTTGTACAAATGATGTTTATCCATCTTTGTTTGGTGCCACCTATGCTTGTCTATGGCTAGTTAGCTCCTTCTTGGCTATGTAGCCCGATCTGGGCATGTTTATATACTTTTACCTTAAGCAAGTAGATTCATATCAGATCTAGTATGTTGCATGTTCTATTTTCTCTTTCCAAGTTATGATTACTAGTTTGGTTGATCTCTTACTCGCTTGAACTGCTATTTCTGCCTATATCGAGAGATCCGTTGTAGGAATAGCTAAGAGATGATAGTTTGGATCTGAACCCGAGAGGAGGAAGATCCAAGGTATTTTGTTCCTAACACCCCAGAATATCCTAAGACCCGAGAGGGAACTTAGTGTATTTTGATGTGTTGATATGTCATTCCTCGAGAGAGGGTCATTGACATATTGTTGATGGTTTTAGTCACGCATCACGAGAGCGAGTGGGACGACCCCACAAGACAGATTCCACCGTGCATACTAGATGCTTGCTTGGGTGTTCAAGGGTTGTCTATGCCCGAGAACGAGTGCATAGACTGCCCCGTTTGTGGTTACATAGCCAGGAACTCTCTTTCTCAGTTTAGTAGAATCACGAGCTCTGTTTTGTTTTGTTTTCTTTTCTTTGTTTTGTTTTATTTCGTGACAACCCGCTAGACTAGTTCTAGAACTTACTTTTATCGACTATCGTCTTGGCTTATCTGACTAAAGAACGAGAACTGTGGCGTCCTAAACGTCACCACGTCCCTGTGTTCGGCCTCGTATATCTACTCCGACCCCGTAATAAAGTTGCGGGGGACTAGAAGGTTTCAGGTTATAAATTTAAAGCTTGATTCCTTCCTTTGTCCCTCATTCATTTCCGGACGTGTGAAAAAGGCTGATCACACATATGGGCTATTTGGGGTCTCCTCCCCTAATCTTGCTTCAATGTCACCCTCTGGCGTAGGCTCTGGCGCATCATTCACAGTTGGTCTGACTTATGGCTGCTCATCTTTCTCGGTGGTTGTAGCTCCACCATGAAGTATGGCCTTCACCTGCTCCTCTTGCCTAGGTGTGGGCACGGCTGTGATGGGTTCTTGGCGGGATTTTCTGAATGGGAAATATCTTCCAAGTAGTCCATATAAGCTGCGGGGATATGGTACTCTAGGTTTAGCCTCAGTGTCAAAATTCATTTTGCCTTTTTCATGGGACTCCACCATCATGGGCTCTGCCTCCTTAATCACATATATATACTTTACTTGATGATGTACTGGAGCAACCTCTGCATTCCCAGTTGGTCTTTGTTGATTTATTTGCTTCATGGTTGCCACCTCATTGGCGATTTGAGTCACCGTCATTTCTAATGTCCTCATCTGGGCTCCATGACTTTGCAATGTCTGCCCAAATTTAGTCAAAATCTCACCCTGGGACTGTAACTGCTTACTGAACATATTCATCATCTCTTGATTTTGTTTCACTACCTGGCTGATCAATTCGGTGCTTTTGTCCTCCGCAGCATCCTGTGGTTTTACATTCGGGTCTTGCAGGAAGTTGTTTGGATCCCTCCATGAGAATTTTCTGTCCTTCCTCCAGGCGTAATCATTATTTCGATAGCCCTATGGTTGAAGGAATTTAACTTGGGCCTCCTCTTCAGACTCTTCGTCTTCCTTTTCTAGCAATTTCTTGGCTAAAAGGTCCATCTTCTCATTCAGCTCCTTGATGGCCTTTGACTCACCTGCAACTCGAACCTATTCGGGTGCATCTCTATCACCCCAGGACTGCTTTTTGGCCATATTCTTCAAAATATCCCAACACCTAGTGCCAGTGTTGTTCAAGAAGAACCCCAAACATGTTGAATCCATGTTGATTCTATCATGCTCAGAAAGAGTAAAATAGAAAATCTTAACATGTTTCTCCTTGTCCAACCCATGGTGTGGGCACCTCCTCAGCATTATTTGAAAGCGCTCCCAAGTCTCGGAATATGTTTCACCTGCTTTCTGGTTGAAGTTGTGGATCTTTCGTACAAGATCATTAGTCTTCTCAGGCGGAAAGAATCTCTTGAAGAATACTTCGACCATATGATCCCACGATTCCACATACTCGTCGTCTAAGTTAGGCAGCCATTCTCGAGCATTTCCCGCTAGAGAGCTGAATAATAATTTCAAATAGAGCGTCTCTTGCGGGAACCTATCAATTTTGATCATATCATAGTTCTCCACGAACTGGCTTATGTGAGTCACCATATCTTCATTTTTGAGCTCGTGAAATGCATTTGATTTGACCAAATTTGTTAGGCCTGGATCGATTTTATAATTGGGAATGTTGATAGCCTGCCTCTTGATCGTCCTTTTCGATGCAGAGGCGGATGATGCCTTGATCTTCTCCCAGATTGTCTGCTCCTCAACCATAGCTTCTGGTTCAGAGTCTGAATACATATCCTCAGGCTAATCTTGAGTGTTGTTTTCCTCATCGTCTGATCCCAACGGTGGAACCTCTGGTGATGGCAGTGTGTAGTCTGTGCTACGCGTCCTCACCATGCACTAGTACCTGTAGGGTAATAAATTTGATTCAGTACAATGCTAGACGATTGCTAAATATGAAAGATAAACGATGAATTTCAAAAATAATAACAAAATAAAAAGTGGCCTAGAGTGGCCGCTTGCAGCACTCGTAGTGCCGACAGTTGTCGTGTCCCCGACAACGGTGCCAAAAACTTGACACAATTTTACCATGTGTATAATGCAAGTGCACGCATCAGAGTAATATAGGCCTTTGTGAGGCCCGAGTTGAACACAGGTACACTGAACTATCGGTAGACTACTTACTAACTACTCGCGATCAGCTAGACCGATTAAAAGGTTTTGAGAGTTGATTGAAAAATAAAATAAAATAAAGCAACCGATTAAATGTTGAGTTTAATCAATTTATATGGGAATCTTTAGGATTGTGGTTTCACCGCGGGTTCTCGTTGTAGTTATTTCTATATAGTTAATCAAATTTGTCTCTCATTCTGGGTAGTCACATGTAGTCAGAATTGTTCACTGTCGTGATACAATTCACTACCTAAATCTAGGTTGGTTCCTCGGTCGTAGTAACCTATACCCTAAACTAGGTGCATGAAGACCAAACTCTGGGTTTCCACCATTAACCGTACATCACCTTGTTCAAGGGATATATTAATTAATGTGAATTTCGTCTCTTTTCAACCGTTAATTCTTCTTTCAAAGTAATTAAAGGCATTATATTATCATTAGGGTGATCAATCATAATGATGTAATGGAGAAAATGAAATCATACCACAGATTTAAGAGACAAAATATGAATTACTATGATAAAAGTGTCATACAACGATTACCCGGGCTACTCCTGGTCCTAAAGACAAAGGGGATTAGCCCTGCATGTTCATCTCAATGAAAGACATGGTAGAAGAAAGGGAAAACATGGATGAAAGTAATGTAAACCCCTGTACGGAGAATATCCAAGCGTTCCTTGACGTAGAATGCGCGATCTACAGCCTTCCGGCGGTGGAAATCGTCTTATGCGGCTCTCGGAACGATCGGGGTGTGATTCTGGGCTTTGTTCTCCTCTCCAACACTCCTTGGGACTTGTGCAGTGGCTAATGACATGATTTCCCACTTAGGGCCGCCGAAATTAGGTATATGGACCACTTTAGGTCGCCAATAGATCACCACTGTCGGATTTGGGCCGATCTGGAACAGAAAATGATCTGACGGCGTCGATACTATCGACGTGGGTCGATGGTATCGACACCTTTAAGCGTCGGTTTTGTCACCATACCGTCACTGAAACTGGGCATCGTCGATAGTATCGACTTTTATGTCGATAGTATCGACCGGTTAATTGCTGGCTCGCTGTAGGTATCTCGCTACCATCGACCTCCCAGTCGATGGTATCGACTCTTCTTGGCTCCTTGCGGCTGTCTCACTGTGACTGTGTCGATACTATCGACGGATGTTGATGGTATCGACAACTGTGTATATGCGTTCTTCCTGAAATTGCAAGATAAATCGAAATCATCTATGCTAGAACATATCAATATGATCATTTATGATCAAAAAGGTAAAATATGAGGTATTTGATATAAAATGAGACTATAGACTAAAGCGAATGAATCATGTGATACTAACCACAAAAGTGACTAATAAACACATAAAACACATGTAAAATAAGTCTATAAAAGCGACTCAAAATCATCGCATCAATCACCTTATCTAGTAGGTACCTAAAACATCATGAAACAAAAACACAGATTGGTATATCAAAATATATTGTGTAGGTGGGGTGCATGCAAAAGTGTGCAAGTAAACTAACAACATATATTCCATGAAATACTTGCAAATAAGAACTGGCATTTTCTTCACATGATTTTTCTTTATGTGATACTCATAGTGTCATTATAACTGAACAAAATGCAAATAAACATCCAATAGTTTAGTTGTTCAATCCTCAAGAACACTAAGAAAACTAATGTGGATAGTCATAGGTGTGACCACGTACCTTTTTTAGAACCATGCATATTATCAAATCATACTTTAAGCATATTCAACCAATCCAATTGATAGAGAAGATTCCAAGTAATTCAGTGGTTAATACGCATGTATGTAAATCCTAATGTGTTGTCATCACATTATTCACATTAAACATATTAAACCCTAATCGGGTCCTATATAGGGTTTAGGGTTTAGATGAGGAATAAGGGTATAAACCCTATTTCCTTTGCATGTTGAACATTAGGTGAAACCATGTTTATTATATCCAGAATATCATTTCATTATGATTACTTGGATTGGTCCAATTTCATTGAAGTTATCACCTTTTAACTTCAAAACCCTAATTATTCATATGCATGGATATTCACATTAGAAACTCTAGTTCTACATTATTATGTTCATGGGCATGTTAAAATACCATTATGTTCAACAATGTGAGATCGCTTCTCAAAATAATTAGATTTATTGTGTTAAGCATGATAATCACCAAAACTAAGGTTTTTATACCCAAATTCCCTTATTAATGATTATTCTCTTTTAGAAACCCTAATTATCTTATCATCATTATAATCTTACTTAACAAGACCACATACTAGAATAAAAGAAATGCTTTAATCTTTCCAATATTTTAATATCCAAATCTAGCGTTTTAATGTATTAGTCACTTACTAAACATGTGTTCATGGTAATTTTGAAATTTCAATGATAATTAAGCATTGAATTCATTTTATTGATATTCATCTCATTATTCTGATCAATTTCGTATATAATATGACTATTATCCGATCTATGGTTTAATTACTACATTTTATGCAAGATTATTAGATCCATGTCAATCAGAACAAGCAATTATAGCGAAGATTACCTTATCTTTTCTCAGTCGAATGGCAAGATTTGTCCAATAAGTTGAGTCCATGTTAGTGCCTCTATCCATGATGGATGGCACTTTGAGGATATCAAAAAGACCTATTTGCCCTTCCTTACTGAATAGATCTTTATGCACGTGAGGGTTGGTCTGGTCATTCAGTCCTTAGACATCTTATACCTTACGATGCCAGCTCTGTCCACCATGGAGAAGTCAATATCATGGTTGACTCCTCATTTTCGTGCATTAAAGTGTTAAGAAAGAGCTCCCATCCTTTCCATGGGGTCTTCCAGAACCCAGTGAGGTGATTGGCTTGGCAGGAGATCCTATGTAGGAAGGAATCATGGAGTCGGGTCCCATATAGTAGTAGGGAGGTCAGGGAAGCAGACTAGTTGCGACCAGGGATCAGGGCTTGGAAAACTACTAGGGTAGATTAATGGAGGTCCTATGAGGTCCATACAATGCATACGATGTCTCGTGATGCCCCATAAGGGTACTTCCGGAGAGCATCATCAAACTCCAGACACTGGAGTTAGGGGGACTAGTTACAAACCTTCATGTGTGCCTTTGCAGGTTGCAACTTGTTTGTGACCTCCTTGTCGTTCTTCTAGCACCGAGAATTTCTATGAAATGCCAAGGATTGCTTGGTACCACCCATCATTGCAGAGAACGATCGTACCGACAGGTAACTCTACTCATAGCCTTTAGTCCCAAATTGAGGGATATCTCTGTTGATATCCCTACAATGGACTCAGAGGCTGCTTAATATAGAATTGGGGATGGGAAAAATGGAAGCCGAGGAACATCCCTAGGCCCTATTTTCTAGGGAGATATGGTACTTTCCATATTCGACAATGTAGTGGACAAATCGGGGCTTAATAGGTCCGCTCTTTCCTCCTGATTTCAAAAGATTTTGTCTCATATGAAATGAGTACATGTGTAGAGTGGGAGAGGTCAGGGAAGGTTGTGACTACTATTACTCCTCTCTTTCCTATTCAGTCATGAGGTAGGTGATGAAAAGATCGTCATGGATCTCTAGTCCAATAGCGTGGACTGTCGCGACACATTAAATGGACGTGTGTTGTAGTTGGCTATCTATCAATTAGTTCCCAATTCAAGAATATCATGTAATAATTGCAACCAAGTCCTTCTCTCTTCAGACCTTTCTATAGACCACTAGGAAACCTCTTTCTCTATGAAACTTGAAGGGGAACACATTAAAGTCCTTCCCAACTTATATCTAACTTTTAGGAGTCATTGGAAAAACAATTATGTGTGAAACTTGCTTCTTTAATAAATTCTTATTTTAATTACCCACATTACATGGAGAGTCCTTTTTCTTAAAAATTCTAAAATTCTCTTCTTGTCATTATTATTTTCAAGTATAGAAAAAGGAAAACCAAAATAACACCATTTGATGCCTCAATCATTGTATTGCCAATAATGGCTACATATTAACTCTTTTAATTGTCTAAAACACCATGTACTTTACTTTCCTTTGGAAACTTACATATTATCTTATAATTCAGTCATTTAATAATCAACAAAGCGCCATTCTTTTTTTTGGTGATCCAGAGAACTCACCCCAAGCGAGCCTGACATGGTAAACTCTCGAGGAATGAGAGGGTGTGGTCTGATCACCCCCATCCCATGCCAAATCAGCATGGATTGTCATTCACAAAGTGCCTTCGGTGAAGTTCGAACCCAGATCCTTCATTGGGACTTATGGTGCTCTTACCACCCGGTCTACTATTCCCGAATGAAGTCACTATTCTTTGTTTTTGTATGAAATATCTTATTTTCTTAACTTGTGCAACAAGAACCTATTTGCAAAGAAAATAGCCTTATGGGCCTTTATATGGGCCATTGGTTGCACCCATGCCACCAAGTGACTTTATTATTTCATCAATAATACCATTGAGGAAATTAAAAATCAAATCATGTCTTACATCTTTATAATTTAGTTTTACCAAAACTGGGAATATTACAAAATGTCAGATCCCTTCTAATTCTTTATTCCTACATTCTTTTCACTACTATATCTTTTTTTCAACAATATGGTCAAATACTTATTGAATACTACATCGACAATTAAGAAACTTCTAAATATCTCCTTGTGTAATTATTTACTCAATGTAAATGTGTATAATAATTTAATGTACAACTGTGTAGGATATATTATTGAGTTCCTTTTCTATAATCCCATTTATCAACCTGTTATATACACTTATTTATCCCATTATGAAATAACTTTCTCACAATGTTTTTCTTCTCACGCTAGAGTTGTTGAAAACAAATATAACAAATTTTATTTTAATAAAAGGAGTCTATTAAATTAAAATTAAGTTACATCCAAAATTCCAAATTGTATGCCAGCCATATATATTTCTAATAAAATTTACATTAAATATTTGCAGAGGAGATGGGTGCTAATAAATTTGTATAGCCAAAAATATTTTTTTAGACACATGAATTTCAAATCAAAAGGTTGAAAATTGTATCAATCGAACCATTTCCCTTTCCTTCTTATTGTTAACAAATTTAGGAGATAATACGAAGGTTTGCTAAGGAAATTATTTAGTCCAAATTATTATTATTTCTCATTTGGATTAAGTAATTTATTATACAAATTTGAGAATGTTTATTTGTTTTCATACAAATATATAGCTGCATTAAATATTTTTTTCTTTATGACATGTTAGAATAGTTGTTTTTATGTATTTTTCTTTCAAACATTAAGGAGAGAGAATTAGAAAGATTGTTCTAATTTATTAAAATATGTCATGTATTCCACATTGTTGTAATTACCTTAATTTATATTTCTATAACTCATAGTATAGTTGGAAAGTAAGTCATATTAGGAAATTCCACCAAGATAGATTTTCCATGGATTAATCATGCATGTACAACATTATTTTCCTTTTCCTTATACCAGAATTCTCTTTATTATTACTTCACCTAAACTATATATTTATAATCCATATAAGTTAGTTTATACTTCTTATTTAACATATTTATATGTTCATGTTGTAAAATGAATACTTAAGGATTTTTATAATACATTGATCCTTATATATATATATATATATATATATATATATATATATATTGTATCACATTAATTGACTTTAGTGAACATTAGGATAACAACTTGTTAAAAGAAAATTATATGTTAGACTTACTTTAGTTCAAACCATGCTTCAATGGTTTCAATGATTGGTACATCTAGGGCAGAAAATAACTATAACATCCCAGGATTTGAGGCCTCAGATAAAATGGTCTTAAAAGGAATGAGTGGACTACCCATATCACCAAAGTGTAGCTGCTTTTCAGGAGAATATATGTGGGAGCTCTTATCTAGCCCAGGCGCGCTGATCATCTAACCCTCACTGATTAACATTTCCTTACCTCATCTACTTCACAACTCTGGGACAGAGTGTGGAGTAAGTTTGGGGGGGGGGGGTACCATGTACCAGTGAGGGAGGTACAAAACTTTTCTCCTTTGATCCCCTCGTCCTATCCATTTCAATTAGTGTACATATAACTTTTTTTTAGTGTACATATAACATATAACCCTTTTTGTGTACATATAACTTCTTACACAACCTTTTTCCTTCTTGCTAAAAGTTTTGAAAACTTTGAAAATTTTTGCCTATGATTCCCTATACTTATATATGTATAAAGTTGTTGTAATAATAATAAAAACTTGTTGTGACTTCTTGCAAAGTTTACTTTCTGTATATTTAACGAGTTACAAGTTCTGTCATATCTTTCTGATAATGTTGTCTCAAACAAACAAAAGATTGTGCCTTGCCATCCAAAAATTTTCGAAAAATAATAATCTCGCAAACAGCTAAGAGACGAGTATGGAGAAGGAAAAAGCTGCCCAAACAGCAGATATCTCTTTTGTTTTCCCTTACCCAGCAAAAATCCCAAAAAGAGAAAGAAGCCTTATGAGCGTGAATAAAAGTATGAGAGTTGTGCCCAATAAAAGAAAAGAAAATATATATATATATATACACACTTGTTATCCAAAAGTACCCATCTTTAGGCATGGTAGATCTGGGGCAGTGGTACGTAGGATGTGAAATCACTGCTCTAAAGCCAACTGGCTTGGACTGCAGGGACCACTTGCCCATTAACGGACCCTTACCTGGATGGACTGATGGGAAACAAGAAGAAAAACCCAAAAAGCCTTAGCCTACCCTATACACAACTTTCTGTCCCTAAAATAAAGTTGTTTGGTGTGGAAGCTAACTTCGGAATCATACACCAAAGTCTCGTTGAAGCTGTGGAGAAGAAAAATTTTACTTAAATAATAAGGCAAGTAGGGCAAGGTCTTTTGTTCGCATTAAGACATCATTACCTCCAAGACACCGCAAATCTTGTGCTACCCTTTAGCCTTAAAGTTTTACTGTGCAAGAAGAAGCAACACAGAGTTTAGTTTAAATATTGATTGAGGACAATCAAAAAGCTAAGTTTGGGGGAGTTGATAACACCAAATTTTGTGACATCTTTGCCCTTTATTCTGTTATCAAAACTACCCTTTTCTGCTATTTTCCTCTATTTTATTAGCATTTTCGCAATAATTGGCCAAGCAACGCTCTTATTCCAATTTTTCCTATCTTCTACAGAGTTTTCCTCATTTTTGTGCAATAAGGCCGATTCCGGCCCACAATAAGTCTAAGACCGTCTCGACCTTCCTGACACCCGATACAACCCAGCCCGACAGGGGCTGGGCGACACGAGAATGATCGGCGGAGAAGGGGCGCTGCGCAAGAAGGACGTGTCGGCCGACATACCGTCTACCCGACAGGGAGCCAAAGCCGCATCGACGACCAAACTCGTCGGGCGACACAGCCACCCACCGGCAGGCGTGCCGCCAGCCACGTGAACGATAGCCAGCGCCTCGCGCCGAGACATACCTGTATCGGCCGTCCGCATCCATCGACCGGCGTATAAGGGAGCTATGTGGCGTTTTCAGCACCATAACTCCTTCAACCGTCGTTATAAATAGCAGCTACAGGAAGCCGAAGAGGAGGGTCGTCGTCAGACTAGTCCGAGGGTTGGAGAATTCGGACAAGACAGTTCGAGAGCCACCTTCGAAGGTAGCTGTGAGAGCAAGAGTATCGCGCCCCAGTGCTTGTGCCGGGCGACACTAGGTGAGCTTTCCCTCATCCCGAGAGGGAAGGGATGGTTCACTTAGTGTTGTCCCGGGCGACACTGCGGGCCGATATCGGCCAGCGAAGATGAGCGACACGAGTGCCCGACAGTAGACTCGTAAGTCTTTGCCCGACACGATATCGAACCTGATACGCTCCGCCCATCGTGCGTGCCGCCCGAGAGGGTGCGCCGCCCGACATGAGTGTATCGGCCAGGGTCCTTGAGCGATACGGTCAGTCGTCAGTCGGCGCTGCCCGAGAGGGGGTGCCGCCCGATACTGCCGTATCGGGCTCGGCTCCTTACCGATATCGGGCAGGACAGCTACAGCAGTCTGTCGTTCTTCTACATCAAGAAGGCGACATCTATCTTTAATTCTGTTATCTAAATTCTTAGCTTATGCATTGTATTAAGACCCTTATTACTTATGGAAATAGAAATGCTTAATTGCTATTTGTTTAATGTTTGGTGCCTTATGATTGGGTAACTGCTGTGTTGGATATCTGAACTCTAGCTTGCATGTTTTGGATCGCGTTTCGCTTAGCTACCAAATCGTCTTTCCCGTCGCAACTACTTCGAGAGTTGGGTTGTGGCTCTAGTGTTTGGTCCGGTTTTGGAGTACGAGAGTGCCCAGAACGGAGTTGTTTTAGTATCATTCCACTCTAACTTGAGCCCAGCAACCTCGAGAGGGGTGTTTAAGCTTGGTTAGAGGCACCCGCTCTGAGAGGAGGGGTGCAGGGTGTTACTGCTACCGCTTGTCTTACTGAAGTCGTATCCCTTGCATTACGCCTTAAACTGCAGTTTATCTTTCTATTTTCTGTTGCATGAAAATTCCTAAAAACTGCTAAATGACAAAATCTTAATCTTTCTTGTAACTCCAGTTGGAGATAGTTTTCTTTGATTTAATCGTGACAGCTTGTTGTTCCCCTTTGGGGAACTTTAATATCTCTTTATACCCAGCGGAGTGTAGAGTGTCGATTCAGAGTCGTCAACACGACCCACCTTGTCCCTGTGTTCGACCCCGTATGACTGCTTCGACCCCCTAATCAAAGTTGCAGGGGCCTAGAAGGATTCGAGTTATAAATGTGAAGGCTCGACTACCTCAAATACGCCTCCAATTTTAGGACGCGCGATTTAGGCCGGTCACATGTGTAGGACATTGTGGACATGACATGCAATTCTGGACCAAGATTATGAAGGTGACTCTTGAGGATGTGGACTGGAGATAGATTAGATATCGCTCTACTTAAATCTTGATGTTGTAACTATCATGTAAACCCCATATGGGAGATGATGATGTACTTTTGTAAAAATTGAATATAATCATGATTTATTATTCCATTGTTATACATTGGTCTTGTATACTACTATTTGAGAAATGAAAAATTTACACCTATTCCATCATACCTTTTTAGTAAGCTTGGATTATGTGGAAATTATTCCTCAAATTTTAGTAGGGATTGGATCCCCTCTTGAGTCCCACTCCTTACATTGTCTATTGGAGCGGGGTCCACCGACATGCCAAAATGAAGGTTTATCATCATTGTGAACCCGTACAAAATAGCGGACTAGGGGGTAAAATTGGTGTCGTCAAATAGGTTGGTTCTCCTGAAACATAGGCATAGCTTAAAGGGAAAATGTTCTAAGGATGAATTCTAAGATAGACATATTATCAAGCAAAAAAATGCTCTGGTACCATATTTTAAGAAGTGGGATCCTAGAGGGGATCCACTCCTAATGAAATCTAAGAAAATAATGTATAAAACCACATTCATTCACAACTATGCATTAATAACCTTCAAATAAAAGGAGTGCACAATATTTTCTCAAACAGATTGGTAATAAACATAGATTCTTAGCAACAGAAAGGTAAATCTAACTATTACAAAATTCTTGTCCAAATTCGAAATTGGGGGAACAAAGGGAAACTAATGAGATATGAAATCTGAGATAGTAGGATGGGTTTATGGTTATAAACCTACTCATATAAAAAGATATTATGAAGCTAGTCTTAAGAAACACCTCCTACTTCTTGAACCTCGAGTTGTGCAACCCCTAGGTGGGTTGAGAGCAACACCCATAATAGGAAGCAAACAATAAAAAGGATGTCAGCAAAGATGTGTATGTGCAATATTATAATAACTTGGCAATACTTAGGGCAAATTAAGATCAATGTTAGATATTTCAATAAAGGGATGTTTAAGAGACAAAGTTCCAAGAGAATTAACAAGTCGACATATGAGACATTTATCAAAAAGTATATGACTATAAAAATGCAATCTTTCCATATAACAACATTATGAAATCATAAGCAGTGCATGTAAAATATTGAGATTAATTTTATTTAAATAGGGTCAAGACCTATAAAATCTCAAGACTAATTATTGGTGGAAAACACACATTGTGGGTGGAATACACGCACCTTATATATATATATATATATATATATATATATATATATATATATATATATATATATATATATATATATATATATATATATATATATATATATATATATATATATATATATGAGTGGAATATGTGCGCTCGGTGCGGAATACACGTCTGATATTATGGAGGTACATATGTACTAGTACTATAAATAAACTTAGCCTTTTGTACACACACAAAATATAATTCAAAAAATAAGTCTAGTAAGCATCAAGTTGATTCAAGTAAATAGGATGAGATCATGCATAGATCTTATACAAATAGGTTAGAGGAGCTTCGCTCATAAGATCACATGGATTCAATATCAAATCAGGAAACAATCTCAAAGAAATATGATTATTAAAAAGAATTGATAATGCATAAGGATTAATCAAATGATGTCTCATATGGGAACAATTTATTGGTCATATTATTAATGCATAGATAAATTGGGAATATGCACATACCTCATATACTTATCTAATAGTCCAAAGTTGACATTGTAGGTCAAATCGAAGGTTTGAAACACCTACTATCATTTTATATAAGGATTAGAATTTCAACCAATTAGATGTACTAACCTTTACAACGTGTATTTTTTGTTGAATCTAGTTAGGCGTTGAAAGGTAAACTATCCAATATGTTCGATCTTCTTGATTTTACAATATTATTTTACTTAATATGTAGTAATCTAAATGTTTAGTTATAGATTTACATAACATCACTATGTTAACGGGAATTTATTAAGATTGATGTAGAAACTCAATCAAATTCAATCTTGAAACATGTCTGGATAAATCCCTTATAATTTTAGCATTCTCAAATATTTCTTTATGTATTTATTACATTTCTAAAAGTATTTGTTAATTATATAGATCTGTAGTGTGTATTAATAACAAAATGTTCCTGAAAAGATAGAATCATCCTCATATAAAAAAATTAGAAACCTTGCCGTCATTGGACGTACCAAAAACTTGATGCAAACAGCCCTCATATGTAGTAAAGAATAGACCATAGCAAAGAACAATGCTCCCAAAATGGGGATGAACACCCAAAAATGGTAGAAGGCCCACCAGCCAAAACCCATGAGAAGATATAATAAAAAAAACCTTTTTCGTGTATAGTTTTATAAGACAGTAATGGAGGAAAGCAAGATACATATCATTACTGGTGGTTGAGAAAAGATCTTCATATAAATTGTTTCATGCGATTATAAGTCTTTGATATCTCTTCCAAAGAACCTGGATAGGAGGATAAGGGAGGAGGCTAGAAGTCAAATTGTATTGGATATGTGGATGAAACTATACATAAAGGAATCACAAAGGTGCACAATAAGAGAACATGTAATGGAACATGTAGTGATTTCTATGTATGTATAAGATAATGGGGAGGGTTATATATATTAGACTATTAGACTTGGGTATCAAGAAACTAATTTAGTTTTAATATGTATTGTAAAGGAGGAAAACATATTGAAAAAGGTATAAAACTAACACTTAAATGAATTATGGAAAGATAAAAAGAAAGGCGTATGAAACAATGAAGTAAACACAAATAACAAAGAGGAAGAGAAAATTGAGTTTATAAGTAACCAATGAAATCTTGAAAAACAAAGTGGAAATATAATAAAGTGAATCACATGGTCAAAAATTAAAGAAAATATATATATATATATATATATATATATATATATATATATATATATATATATATATATATATAACATTTGTAAGTATTATTGATGGAGGACAATGTTTTTTCTACATTTATTCCTTAGTACAGAACTAAAAATGGTAGGATCATAGTCAGAGGGGAAACAACTGCGAGAAAATTAATAGGAATAAATATTATCTGATTGTAAGGAGAGAAATTAAGCACTCATTAACACATAACATGAAAGAATAAATTTTAAAAAAATTTCAATTCCCTTACAATTATTTATTCCTACGTTCATTTCACTACTTTATCTTTTTTCCAGCAATATGGTCAAATACTTATTGACTACTACATCTACAATTATGAGACTTCCAAATATCTCATTGTGTAATTATTTACTCAATGTAAATGTGTATAGTAATTTAATGTACAATTGTGTAGGATATATTTGTTAAGTTCCTTTTCTATCATTCCATTTATCAACCTCTTATATACATTTATTCATCCCATTACAAAATAAAATTATCACAATGTTTCTCTTCTCGCGTTGGAGTCATTGAGAACATGTATAACAATTTTATTTTAATAAAAGGCATCTATTTAATTAATATTAAGTTATATCCAAAATTTCAAGTTTTAGGCAATTGTATATATTGACAATATAGTTTACATTAATTATTTGTAGAGGAGACATGTGCTAATAAATTTATATATCCAAAACTAATAATTATAGATACATGAAGTTCAAATCAAAAGACTAAAACATTATGCATTAAACCATGTTCCTTTCTTCCTTGTTGTTAATAGTTTTAGGAGGTAATAGGGAGGTTTACTAAGGAAATCATTTAGTCAATATTACTATTATTTTTATTTGGGATAAGTAATTCATTATATAAATATGGGAATGTTTATTTGTTTCCAAGCAAATTTATAATTGAGTTAGTTTTCCCTTTATGATATGTTAAGTGATTGTTTTCATCAAATTATTACTTTCAAACATTAAGGAGAGAGAATAAGTTCTTTAAATTTTGTTCTAACTTACTGGAATATCTTGTTATTACACATTGTTGTAATTACCTCAGTTTATATTTCTACAACTCATATTATGGAATTAAGTACATATTAAAATTTCCCATCAAGATATATTTTCTATGGATCAATCATGCAAGTCCTTTTCCTTATACCACAATTCTCTTTATTATTACTTCTATCTAAATTATATATGTATATCCATAAAATTTAGTTTATATTTTTATTCAATATATATTTTGATGTTTTTGTTGCAAAAAAATATGTAGGGATTTTAATTTATATTGATCCTTATATATACTATAGCGCATTAATGGGCTTTAGTGCACATTAAGATTACATCTTGTTGAAATAAAATTATCTATTGGACTTATTTTAATTTCAACCATGCTTCAATAGTTTCAAGGATAGGTACATCTATATTTCAATATGTTACAAGCTCATTGAAAAGTAAAACTAAAGAAACATTAGACAGTTAGATATCATGTACATTGTAGATTCCTAGCGGAGGTCTACACTACAATGGAGGAAATGGCTTGCCCACTGGCACTGTCTCGGAGAGGAACCAAAGCATGTCGGCTGGGCACGAGAAGACCGGTGTGGATAACCTCTTGAATGATACCAGGGGTATCCAACATAAACCAAAGATCTTAGCGGTACCCCATTTTAATACAGTTATAGATAAGTACCATACAGTAACCAGAGATCTTGGTGGTACTCAATTTAGTTACTACTTTGTGAGTCAATCCTTGTGGAACCACTGATGTAGGTAGTATAAGACAGAGTACTTTGACTCTCCATATGAGTAACCATGTTTAGTGAGGAGTCCAATTAATCCATCTAGTTGATATAGTCATCGATGCTAAACATTGAAAGGCTCGTAGTAGACCAAGTAGCTAGTTAGCAAACTTAGAATCTCAGGTCAACTCTAAATCTTATATGGTGAGATTGTAGCTTGTTGTAATGCTTCCATATGTTGTGGTACACCTCATGTGGGTCTAGGGCATTAATAAAGTGATGAGAATAAGAATTCAAGTTTAAGAATTTTGATGTTCAGTTATATAGATTCAAAAATATATTATTTATTTATTTTAGTATTTAGTATATTGATGGATTTTACATTACTACTCATTTGGTTTAATATTTCATAGCTTGCATATGTCTATTTATGCTGCAATTCACATAATAAAGAGTATCTTTATTATTTTGTCTACTTGGTGAATTTCCATTCACTAAGCCAGTAGCTCATACTCTACTGGAAAAAAATTAGGTAATCAAGCTAATTATGGAGATAGCTACATATTATGAAAATTTCCTGCCAAAGAAGAATGTTAGCAGTGTTTTAAGGTAGATTGATAGTTTCAGACCCTATCTACACTCTAGGTCCTATAGTAAGAGAAATAAGGAATTATAATAGTCAAGTGTAAATCTTTGTATCTTTCTTCCTTGTATAATGGATTGTAATATATGTGGTTCATGCATTAGAATGTCTTGGACTATCAAAGGATTAATAAGGTATGTTTTTATGGTTTGTTAATGAGAAGGATGTTTGCAATAAAGGAATTTATCTAAGTATCATAACTAGTAAAGATATGCAAACAAAAAGAAAAAAAAAGTGTAGATATGCTTTTATTGGCCAACTCATTCACCTCAGATCCTAATATTGTGGTCTAGGAGAGATTATAAGGTATGGGGTATGAAAATTCCCCTATATCTTCCCTTAACTTCATCCTTCTGGATATCAAACACCTACTTAAGTTTCCTACAATAAGGAAACCTCATAATCCCTTGCCCAACAATTGCAATGCCAATGCCTTTTGGGACTTTCATCGAGCCAAGGGGCACAAGACATATGCATGCCTCAGACTCGAGCATGCCTTGCAAGACATGATTGAAGCTAGTGAGGTCAGCATGGTCACATCAAAAGATACTCCCTCATCTTCCAACACAGTATCTATCATATCATCACTACAACATCCAGTAGATTTATCCTTCCCTTGGAGAAATCCTTCTTGTATTGACCCCAAAGTATGCAAATATTGCCTATATCAAGAGAGGGATCTAATGAAACCCATAAATACTAAGAGGTCAATAATCACTCTAGGAGTTTGCCCGGTGAGGAAAGGGTGATCAATGTGGGTCCCTATGGTACCAATCCTAGGAGAGGCTCAACAGACTATAGTTCATCATCCTGTGGTGATGTTACAGTCTGAAGAACACAAGCCAACAATAACACCAGGTTTGGTACAAGATGTTGCCCCAACATGAGAACCTTCATTCCTTGAAAAGGGAAAATAGAATGTAACCACATATAAAGGAGTCCCTACCAATGCACCCAAGGAAGGGGGCAAGATTGTAGGGAAATCAGGCACAGATATAGGCAGCAGAAACAAAAAAAATAAATGCTTGTTTCCCAAAATAGTAAGATCGCATCAAAAAAAATGCATCTAGGAAGGAGGGTTAACAAGGTTATACCTGGTCTTGGCGCAAGTATAGTGACATTACCCTTGTAGTAGCATCGTGCTTCTTCTTACTCAGGCAACAACATGCTCCTTCAGCAGCAGCAGCACTCGAACAGTCATCTCCATCGGCCTCCTGGTGTAGCACCACGAATAGCGGTTGAAGATGTCCTCCTAGCAGCAGAAAATGGCCTCCCTCCTCTAGAGTAGTCCGTACAGACCACCGAGAACTCCACGTTGCACTACCAGGGCCAATGGGAAGGAGTTGTCACCTTCTATCTGCGTACTAGTCGCTGACATGCTCTACCACAAATGATGCTCAGTTGTTCTCTCCCTCGCCGTCCTTCCCTTTAATGGGTAGGACTTCCTTGGAGTCGATTGGTTACCACAACCAAAGAGGACAACAATTTCATAGCAACTGATTCTCAATTGTGTGTTGGGAAGCCCCCAGTACCTCTCTTTTTATAGTAGAGGTCAGGGTAAGGGTTCCCAGCCTATGTGGGAGTAGAAGGGTCTGGAATCATGAATCTTTAGGAACCTTTGAATGGTGAATCCATCATTTCACATAGAGAGACAGTCGTCTCATGAGGGAAACAGTCGTCTCACTTAGTGAAACAGTCATTTCGTATAGTTTCCTATTCTGAATCATATTGGTTTTTAATGCCTGATTAATTCTAAACATGACATCAACATTAATCATTGTTCCAATCAAATTGGCAACTAAATTGGGCGACCCAGAAGGTGAACTGGTCGTCTCACATAGTGAACAGTCATTTCACATTGTGAGACGGTTGTTTCACAAGTGAGATGGTCATTTCACTTGTCCAATTTAGGCAAAGTTCTACTAATATTTGATTCGAATTGACCTAACACTACAACTGATCAGTTCAACACTTGAACTGATCAGTTCAGAGTCCAGTCAGTCAATTTTGAACCTCGGTTGTTTATTTGAATACCTAAACACATTTAGTAATCAAATTAAACATCATTCATGAATATACTCCTTTAATCCAAGTGTATCCTATGTGTGTGACCCTATAGGTCCAAAACTACTTTGGCAGTGAATGTCCATAACCAATTATGGCATCACAAGCAAATAATTGTGCCTAGTCACACATCATTGCTATCCAGGTAATTCAAAAAGTTGGACAACAACTTCAACCTACAATTCGTGATTAGTGTTACCATAATTGTATAATACATTTGTCTTTGATATCCAGATTGAACTCGGGGCATGGAATCGTCATCCTCTCAATGTTCAATCCATGTTCCTTGAACTAGAGCAGACTGTATGAGATGTGTGTGAGTTCACATATCATATATAGAATCACATGAGTACAGTCGTACATTTCTCAATATCTCTTATCAAGAGGCCCTAGATATCAAACTCATGTAGGAGGGACAAATCACATCTACATCACTCACACTCATATTCCCATGTGTCACAGCTACCCAATAATCACCATTATGGTAATCCTTATTTAGGGTTACATGGGACTGAATGACTTCATGATTCAAACAATTGAATACCTATATCATTGCCATCTAGAGTACAGAAAAGACAAATGCATTTGTAAAATCCATATGATGGTTATATAGAATCTTTTGGTTATTGAACCAATAGAGACATGCATATATTATTTGTTGTGAAATATGACATAAACATCTTCACTAGATGTAGTGGGAGAGAGACTATTCTATTAGGGCTCATACATATTGATGTATATAGACCTTTTAGAATAAATGCTAGGGGTAGTTATCAGTACCTCATTATATTTATTGATGCCATCAGTACATATGATATATGTATTTAATGAAATACAAGTATGTATCTCTTGACGTGTTCAAGGATATTATTAATGAAGTACATAACTAACTTCGTAAGTATTAAGATAATTTGATGTGATCAATGTTGAATATTTTAAACTAAGAGTTTGAGAACCTTCTGAGGAGATCATGATAATGTATTATGATGAACTCCACTTGAAACATAATGATAATGCATCATAAAAGTGTATCAGATAGAAGGTATCACACCCTATTAAGTCATGGTGTGATTATCAATTAAAATCTAGCTGATCTTCCTATTTCTCTTGGGCACATGCTTAATGCTAAACAATGTACCATCTAAAATGGTTCAAAAGACACTATATCAGATATGGCATGGGTAGTGTCCTGATATGTCTTATATAGTGATTAGGGATGAATGTTTATATAAGAAAATTGTTTCTTAAAAGGCTTTGTCCAGAAATCACATAAATGTTATTTTGTTAAATACTACTCTTATCCCATTCCTACAAAAAAGTTGTTTGTTGATCTGGATGGTTGTATTTTTTATGAGGAACTTAGTTGAAAAGGAATCAGTGGGAGTAAAAGTAGAACTCAAAATGTTGAAAACAAATAAGAAAACATTGAACCTAAAAGAGGTGTGGTAGGAACAAGGATAATCAGAAGTTTTTGTGGAATCTCAAGTTCCTTATGTATCAAAAAACCTTATAGTTCCAATAGAACACACCTTGAGTTTGAAATATTATGATATCTTATAACTCAAGAGGGCGGTGAGTTGGTCATATGTGATGAGTCAAAAATCTACCTAGAAGCTATTGAGGGACCACAATTTGAAACATGGCTAGAAGCCATAAGATCTAAGATGGACTCCATGTCAACCAACATGGTATGACCTTGGTGGATCCACCTGAAGGGGTAAAACCCATAAGGTGCATTTTGGTCTTTGTAATAAGACCAACATGGGAGGGTAAATTGATTGCAAAGAGTTTCAAACTAGTTTAATGTGTTGAACATGATGAAGTCTTTCACAAGTTACCATGGTTAAATGCATCTGGATCATGCTTACTGTGGTAACTTATTATGACTGTGTGATTTGTCATATGGATGTTAAAAATTGCATTCCATAATTGGAATAAATTATGAGGTTTTGTATGTGACACATCCTAAAGGTTTTATAAACCCATTAATACAAATAAAGTCTATAAGCTACAAAGGTCAATCTGTGGATTGAAGCAAGAATCTTAGAGTTGGAATCTTCTATTTGAGAAGACAGTCAAAGAGTTTGACTTGAGTCAAAATGAAGATGAAATCTATGCTTACAAAATATTTAGTAGAAGCATAGTTATATTCCACATAATTATGGGGGAAAACATCCTTATCCTGCATATGTTAAAACCTGGCATGGAAAGTACCTTCTCCATGAAGGGCTTAGGAGAAGCATCCTATGTGATAGGAATAAAGGTCTATAGAGATAGATCTGGAAAGCTTCTGGACCTAAGAAAGAGCACACACATTAGAAAGATGTTAAAAGGGTTCAACATGCAAGAATAAATGAGAGAAAATGTATCCATGATTCCATGGAGTTAGTCTCTCAAGATCGTAGTGTTCCAGTTCTTATGAAGAACAGGAACACACATATAGATGCCATATACATTCACAATTATATCTATCTTGAATGCAATGTTATGTACTTATCCCATTATCTTGTATGTGTTGAACATGACGAGAGGATATCCAGTTATCTCATATGTATTGGACATGATGAGAGGATATCTAGTTATCTCATACGTATTGGACATGATCAGCAAACATATATATACCTACCTAGAAATCTGATATGTATCGGACATGATGAGAGGGTATATGTTAGATGTCAGTGAGAGTCATTAGACTACAATAAAGAGCATCCTTAGGTTCTTGTGAAGCACTAAAAGGACCCATTCCTTGAGTATGGTGATAAGGAAGAGTTGGGTGTAAAGGGTTACACCGATGCAAGCTTCCAAACTGGCAAAATGACTACATTCTATATTTATGTTTGACCTTAAACAAAAATTGTAAGCTGGAAAGGGTTCCGAGCTAATGAAAATTGATTAATTCTATAAAAGAAGCCAAGTATCTCTGTGTTATGAGAACAATAGAGGATACTATATGGATTTAGAAGTTCATATGGTTGAATTTCTGTGAGCTTCCAATTGATGACACAATAGAAAATACTGATGATAACAATGGAGCTAATGCAAATCTCAGATAGCATATTACGACACTTCCATCACATACAAGTAGTCATACAGTGAAGAGATGTGAAAATTGCAATATATCAAATTGAAGCAAACATTGCTAAACCCTCTATAAAAGTGCTTGTGCAACAGAATCGTGATGGACATGTTAAGATCACTTGGAATTCAATTTGTGGGTGATTGTCTCTAAGTGCAAGTGGGAGTCTTTTGGTATGCATGCCCACATAGCCAATCATATGATGATTGGAGTGTGGCATTAGGTACCTGGTTTGATAATAATAAAGTAATTATTTCTATTATGTTTGTCTCAGTCATGAGATGATGACACATATGTAGTAGATGTCTAAAGGATGATGTGACTCGATTGCACATGTCTTCAGGTTGAGGACCTAAACAATGAGAACATATGTATGATAAGATTACATACATTCTTGTTATGTTCCTAGTTGAATATTACTGTGGAAGAAAAATAGACAACAATATTACATAAGCCTGGAGCGTGTGTTGACTGATGATAGAGTCTCATTAGTCATGATATGTAATATCAAGTCAAGCACACATGTACATGTTAGAGAATAGTGTATCAGATAGACCCACCATGTGTAACATACCAAAATTTAAAATTTATTTAAAACTTAAAATGAGCTTTTTCTTAAATAAAAATATTTGAGGTCCTTGCTACAAAAAGACCATGAAAAGAAATTTTTAAAAGATGATAAAGTAAAAAGAGAAAAAAGAGGCCCAAAGCATGTTTTCTCTCTCATATATGCATCATGAGTTACAATTAATTCAAATACATAAATATTGATTTCCTCTTTCTCTCTCATGTCCTTAAAAATGTTTAAAAGAAATGAAAGAGCAAGAGGAAAGAATTGGAATTCGAAAAGTATAAAATGTGAAATAGATGCCTTGCATAGAACGTTTCCCTTTTTTTTTCTTTTTTATAGTCCTAATATAAGGAGAAAATATAACTACTCTCTTTTTCTCTCTCCTTCCATGATAGTTTCTCAAAAGGGTAAATAATATATATGACATGGATGATAAGTTATAATCTCGAATTTTGGCTCTAGGATTCACCAAGGAAATCCCTTTTCAAAATATATAATCAAATAATATGTTTAAGTTATAGTTAAATGAATAAATGAGAACAATGAGGAATTTTCTAGAAAGAAGGTGTTAAAAGGAAATAATAAATTGAATTCGGTCAAAATATTTTACTTGAAGAAAGAATACACCTAAATATGCTTTCTTTCCAGGTTTGGATGGAAAATACATTAATTAATGCCTTAAATGAATCAAATAAGTTTGTTTCTTTAGGGGCAAGAAAAGGGCATTTAACTTTCGTATTTTATCCACAAAACTTTCCCACAATAAGATTTAATCATTAAAAGCTTTCCCTTAAAATTTGGGATTAAAAGGATTAACAGGGTGAGAGATATGGACTTTATTAGTTTTGATAAAGTGAAGAGAATTATAGAAATATGCACTAAATGTAACAGTTATATTCAAAATGGGAAACCAGGGTCGGGCCTTTTATTTTTGTCATGCGTGCCTACTGACCGTTGGATTACTGATCATTGGTCAGGAGACCATCCCTAACCTCCAGTCAGATCGAGAAATCGACACAGTCTGACCTCCCTCATTCTCTTGCGCTTTTCTCGCACATTGATCAATGAGAACGATTGGAAACCTTTCCTTTATGATCAGGAGACGATTTTGAGTCAAAGAGTCCCGACTTTCACCCCCTTTGGAAGTCTACACAAGAGTCCCCTTTTTCTCAGACTGCTCGCCGACTACCCCTCCTTGGACCAGGGATATATAGGTGGGTAATTATCCCCTTTGAGACCTTGTTTTTGGTTCGCAAGCCTTCGCGAGACCATACTCTTCTATTTCCTGCCCTCAATTCCTCTGACAGCACCCGTTTCTCCCACTACTTTCTTTTGTTTCTGCCGCCGGAGGAACCCCCAGCCGTCCTCCCAATCCGATCCACCTCACAACCAATTGACGCCGTCCGCGAGTTCGGCCATACGAGCTGAAGGTCATTGAGTTCTCAGTTTTTGCTTGGAGGCTCTAGATCCCAGAGTCAACTGTCAGGTTGACCTCCCAAGAAGGTTGCTCACGTGAGAGGAGAAGACCCAACGTTGAAGACAACCAGGGCATGAGTTTACTAGCCTGCCTCAACTCGCACTTTGGACGTCAGGGCACTTTGGTCTTTTGTTCTTTAAGCAAAAGCCGCCCACGTGGACAACCTTGCTGATGAGGCTACGGGCCATTGGCTTCACTGAGCCTGCGTGGCCCACTAGGTAAGTAGCCTTTCTCTAACGTGGCCTCCTGTGATTGGCCAAAATTTATTAATATTGCAAAATTCATAGAAATTGCTAGGATAGTCAGATCAAAATAAGTCTGATATGAAAATTGATCAGGAAAATGAGAGGAATAAAAATAAAATATATTTGAGAATTGATAATGCTTCTTATTCAAAAAATACATAAAGGTGCTTACTTTAATATGATCTAATGCATCAAAACCATAGATTAATGGATTTAATTTCATTACTTGTTTAAACGATCCTAATAGTCAAAGTCTGACCTTTTTGGATAAAAAGAGAATATTAGATCTAAATGGAGAATAAGAATACAAATGTATCAACATTAGGGTTTTAGGTGATATATGGAACATGGATTGATATGTTTAACATTATGAATAGGATTCTTAGGGTTTTCAAACCCCAAGGTTGTGAGTAGGATTTACTGAACCTAGGAATGGAAATCAGATCTTCCCCAAGTATAAGGTAAGTGGTCCATGCTAATTGAACATAAGTGATGCTTGTTTTATGTATGTATGCATGCAATGAATGTTATGAATGTTTTATCTATTTAAATTGTTTAAAGTCAATGAATGTACCATGAATTGAATTGAATGTTTTATTGTTCTTATTATTATATCATCTTCATGAATATTAAGAGTAAAATTAAAGTTAAGTTTTAAAAGCAAAGTAAGAGTTTTTCAAGAGAAAGATAATGTAAAAGATAGCTTATATAAGGTCCTCATTAAGAGGCTCCTCGGAGCAAAACCCAAGAGGCACTTCGGTGCATAAGAGAAGAGGCACTTCGGTGCATAAGAGAAGAGGCACATATGTGCAACCCGAGGATCCTTATATAGGTCAAGATAAAAGATATTTAAAAGTAATTGTTGATATTTTCAATGTTTAATGTTTAATGTTTAATGTCTATTTCCAAGTTTTCAAGTTTTCTTTATATTATAATATTTTCAATTCCACTTACCATTGGTTTTATGCATGGTTGGGGGCGAGATGCCCACAGATAAGGAGCAAGCTTAGGAGGAAGAAGTTGCATGACATGCAAGGATTAGTTCAAGGAATTCTTTAAGAAGAAAAGACCTAGTGGGGTGCCATTTACCAAGATGATTCAAAGTTTAGATAGCATTATATCATGTATGGTCTTTCTACCAAAGTAGATTAAGTGTATTTGATGTAGTTTCCTTTTTGCCAAAAAGCTATGTATGAATCATACGTACATAATGCAAAGTGTTTCATTTATTCAAATTGCAAATGAATGCCATGATTATGACACCCCCCTTGAGTAAAGTGCTTCCGCTCAGTGATTTATACATGTGATGAAAAGTGGGGTGTTACAATATGGTATCAGAGCAATTTGGTAAATGGCCACTAGGCAAATAAGATTCACATAGTTTCCCTAGAATGAAGATAGGAGAATAAGGTATAGGAAAGGAATCCAAGCAAGAGTATCAAACCCTAACATAGCAAGAGTTTTAACCCTAGAGTAGAAATTTACATTAGGGGTAGGTGCATATCTAGTTTAGATCTTAGGTATTGACCTAATCTTAGCTAGTGGCATATCCTCTCTTATCTCATTGGTTGGTGCACACCATGTGAGGAATGTAGAGGGATGTCATAAGCATTAGACTTATTGTATATCTTTCCCCTTCGTAATAGTATGTGTGGTATGGGACATGTGTACTATTAGGTTGGTGAAAGGTAGCACAATAGGATCTCTCATCGTTGGGTATGTGCCTGTTCAACACCTACCTGGGGATGACAAAAAGATGGGCAATACAAAAGGCCTAAAATAGATTGTCATCTACACCTAGCGTTAGAAGGTCATGAAAAGGTTGAGGTAGAAGTCTTAAATACAGTGTTAAGTTTAATTTCATAAGCCCTAAGAAAAGTTAAGAAGGAGACCAAAGGAATGATTAGATTATGTTTTTATGTAATCAAAATGCCTCATGGTACATACTTTTATTTTATGCAAAATTGTGAACAGTAATGAACATTGAAATGTTAACTATCATTCAATGAAGAGGTAATAAGAACCCTAAGGTGGGTAGTAGCCTAAGGAAAATTTCAGGGATGAAATTTATTTAAGGTGGGTAGAATTGTAACATCCCAAGATTTAAAATTTATTTAAAACTAAAAATGTGTTTTTTCTTAAATAAAAATATTTGAGGTCCTTGCTACAAAAAGACCATGAAAAGAAATTTTTAAAATATTATAAAGTAAAAAGAGAAAAAAGAGGCCCAAAGCATGTTTTCTCTCTCATATATGCATCATGAGTTACAATTAATTCAAATACATAAATGTTGATTTCCTCTTTATCTCTCATGTCCTTAAAAATGTTTAAAAGAAATGAAAGAGCAAGAGGAAAGAATTGGAATTCGAAAAGTATAAAATGTGAAATAGATGTCTTGCATAGAAAGTTTCCCCTTTTTTCCTTTTTATAGTCCTAATATAAGGAGAAAATATAAATACTCTCTTTTTCTCTTTCCTTACATAATAGTTGCTCAAAAGGGTAAATAATATATATGACATGGATGATAAGTTATAATCTCGAATTTTGGCTCTAGGATTCACCAAGGAAAGCCCTTTTCAAAATATCTAATCAGTTAATATGTTTAAGTTATAGTTAAATGAATAAATGAGAACAATGAGGAATTTTCTAGAAAGAATGTGTTAAAAGGAAATAATAAATTGAATTCGGTCAAAATATTTTACTTGAAGAAAGAATACACATAAATATTCTTTCTTTCCAGGTTTGGATGGAAATTACATTAGTTAATGTCTTATATGAATCAAATAAGATTTTTGCTTTAGGGGCAAGAAAAGGGCATTTAACTTTCGTATTTTGTCCTCAAAACTTTTCCACAGTAAGATTTAATCATTAAAAGCTTTCCCTTAAAATTTGGGATTAAAAGGATTAACAGGGTGAGAGATATAGACTTTATTAGTTTTGATAAAGTGAAGAGAATTATAGAAATATGCACTAAATGTAACAGTTATATTCAAAATGGGAAACCAGGGTCAGGCCTTTTATTTCTGTCACGCGTGCCTACTGACCGTTGGATTGTTGATCATTGGTCAGGAGACCATCCCTAACCTCCAGTCAGATCAAGAAATTGACACAGTCAGACCTCCCCCATTCTCTTGTGCTTTTCTCACACATTGGTCAATGAGAACGATTGGAAACCTTTCCTTTGTGATCAGGAGACGATTATGAGTCAATGAGTCCCGACTTTCACCCCCTTTGGAAGTCTACACAAGAGTCCCCTTTTTTTAGACTGCTCGCCGACTACCCCTCCTTGGACCAGGGATATATAGGGGGGTAATGATCCCCTTTGAGACCTTGTTTTTGGTCCGCAAGCCTTCGTGAGACCATACTCTTCTATTTCCCACCCTCAATTCCTCCGACATCACCCGTTTCTCCCACTACTTTCTTCTGTTTCTGCCGCCGGAGGAACCCCCAGTCGTCCTCCCTATCTGATCCACCTCACAACCAATTGATGTCGTCCGCGAGTTCGGCCAGACGAGCCGAAGGTCATTGAGTTCTCAGTTTTTGCTTGGAGGCTCTAGATCCTAGAGTCAACCATCAGGTTGACCGCCCAAGAAGGCTGCTCATGTGAGAGTAGAAGGCCCAACGTTGAAGACAACCAGGGCATGAGTTTACCAGCCTGCCCTCAACTCGCACTTTGGACGTCAGGGCACTTTGGTCTTTTAGGCTTTAAGAAAAAGCCGCCCACATGGACAACCTTGCTGATGAGGATGTAGGCCATTGTCTTCGCTGAGCCCGCATGGCCCACTAGGTAAGTAGCCTTTCTCTGACGTGGCCTCCTGTGATTGGCCAAGATTTATTAATATTGCAAAATTCATAGAAATTTCTAGGATAGTCAGATCAAAATAAGTCTGATCTGAAAATTGATCAGGAAAATGAGAGGAATACAAATAAAATATATTTGAGAATTGATAATGCTTCTTATTCAAAAAATACATAAAGGTGCTTACTTTAATATGATCTAATGCATCAAAACCATAGATTAATGGATTTAATTTCATTACTTATTTAAACGATCCTAATACTCAAAGTCTGACCTTTTTGGATAAAAAGAGAATATTAGATCTAAATGGAGAATAAGAATACAAATGTATCAACATTAGGGTTTTAGGTGATATATGGAACATGGATTGATATGTTGAACATTATGAACATGATGCTTAGGGTTTTAAAACCCCAAGGATGTGAGTAGGATTTACTGAACTAGGAAAGGAAATCAGATCTTCCCCAAGTATAAGGTAAGTGGTCCATGCTAATTGAACATAAGTAATGCTTGTTTTATGTATGTATGCATGCAATGAATGTTTTGAATGTTTTATCTATTTAAATTGTTTAAAGTCAATGAATGTACCATGAATTTAATTGAATGTTTTATTGTTCTTATTATTGTATCATCTTCATGATTATTAAGAGTAAAATTAAAATTAAGTTTTAAGAGCAAAGTAAGAGTTTTTCAAGAGAAAGATAATGTAAAAGATAGCTTATATAAGGTCCTCATTAAGAGGCTCCTCGGAGCAAAACCCAAGAGGCACTTTGGTGCATAATAGAAGAGGCACTTCGGTGTAACCCAAGAGGCACTTCAGTGCATAAGAGAAGAGGCACATATGTGCAACCCGAGGATCCTTATATAGGTCAAAATAAAAGATATTTAAAAGTAATTGTTGATCTTTTCAATGTTTAATGTTTAATGTTTAATTTTTAATGTTTAATGTCTATTTCCAAGTTTTCAAGTTTTCTTTATATTATAATATGTTCAATTCCACTTACCATTGGTTTTATGCATGGCTGGGGGCGAGATGCCCACAGATAAGGAGCAAGCTTAGGAGGAAGAAGTTGCATGACATGCAAGGATTAGTTCAAGGAATTCTTCAAGAAGGAAAGACCTAGTGGGATGCCATTTACCAAGATGATCCAAAGTTTAGATAGCATTATATCATGTATGGTCTTGCTACCAAAGTAAATTAAGTGTATTTGATTGTGTTTCCTTTTTGCCAAAAAGCTATGTATGAATCATACTTACATAATGCAAAGTGTTTCATTTATTCAAATTGCAAATGAATGCCATGTTTGTGACACCCCTCTTGAGTAAAGTGCTTTCGCTCAGTGATTTATACATGTGATGAAAAGTGGGGTGTTACACCATGAGAGTGATACATTGAGACCAAGGAATGACAGTCAGAATCAACTCTCATAGTGATAGTGGTGATTGTGGTTCTTAGACCTAAAGTCACTACATTCATCACATGTCATTCGGTATACTTTGACATATGTTTCATACACATTTTTCTTTACAACTATCAAGTATAGTTTGTGAGACATAGGGCATTTCCATAAAAGATCATATCTTTTAAAATGAAACATAATATTATTTTCACACAAGACATATGATGTTTTCATGAATGGCAAGTACATAATAGCAATTCACTATGTTTATTATGTGCCCATGAATGGCAACTTCCAATTGTAGTGGCAGCAACCCTTTCTCCATGTAGCTTACTTCTTATTGGGTCATGAAGTAGAGATCTCTATCTTTTTCTTCTTCCTTTGTTCCTTTAAGTAAAAAGGCAAATTACTTTTGCACTTTCCCTTCTCCATATATTGAGTGCAGAAGACTTGGACTTCAGCTTAGGCTCAGAACTCTTCTTAGACTTGTCTTTGCCCTTGGACTCACTTCCGCTGATCACCATCATGAATTTGTCCTTCTTCATGCATGCTTTGGCATCAATCATGCAAGCATTTGATAAAATGACTATATGATTTACGCAACAATTTTTAGAATCATATCCATGGTCAATTCTTAACCTAAGAGAAATCCCAGTCACTCTACATGCCCAATCATATTGAGCACATGGGGCTCTGCTGGATCTCCCTTTGTTAGTTTACACTCAAAAAACACCTTGGAGACATTATACCTTTCATGCTTTACATGATTCTTTAACATGTGTTTCCATCTCGAGAATGACCATGTTTTCATGTTGTTCATGCAACTCATAGTTCATATAGCAAAGCAAAAGGTACTCAATGTCTATGGCATCATTGGCATGATTCTAGCAAGCATCCATTTAGCCTTAGGCACATTTGGAGCGGGTTGTTCTAGCTCTGGTCTTTCAAAGACATAGAGCTTTCACTCATGATTGAGAACAATTCTCAAAACTCCTTAACCAAACATGGAATTCAATCTTGTTTAGTTTTGTCATTCTTAAGGATTGATCTCAATTAGAATGTGTTTGTGTTTCACATTTGATTCTACAAAGAAATAGTGCAACCTTTTCAAAATATTTTTTATTTGTTTGATTTTATAAGTTAACGATATTAATTAGGCCTTTAATTAATTGTTACTCTCACTATTTGTTCAAATTGATAACCCTCATGTATCAATTCGGAAGATTGTAGCGTACAATCTTCTAGTGAGCCAAGATCCATATTTCATCAAATCATGACTCAACTTTGGCAGATCACCCACAACTTGATGATGTTTGTCAATTGCATCTTATGCAACTCTTGGATAGATGATATGTGCAACTCCTAACCATGATCATCTGCATGCCTTTGGTTCTTAATCCCATTAAGAATCACCAGTTAAGCCTGACCCAAAAGCCAACACAACAAGATATGCACCCTACTTTGGCATATCTACATATATACCATCACACTTCCATGAGATAGACAGCACACCACCCTTTGACATAACCTATGCTTGGTCGATCAAGATTTTCATGTGTGTTTCTTATGGAAAGCATCTAAGACTTAAATATTGTATTAAGGGATTTTATATATAAATACATATACATATCCAATCACCACATACTTAGTATGTATCATATACATGCTATAACCACAAATGAGAACATGCAATAATTAAATCACACAAGTGATGATTATGGCCATACTAATGTAATTTCTTAGAGCCATGATGAATTACTACCACCTAGGGTCCATATCATATGCAACCTATTGTTGGTGAAGATCTATGCTCGAACCAATCTGGGTTGATCGATTCAACTCTTGAAC